>CM072771.1:41252500-42502500 GCA_036936925.1 Cenchrus fungigraminus | reverse complement strand
TACAACATCCTAAACAAGAAGAAGCAGGACGCCGTGACGGTGTGCGGCTACCACCCTCAGTGTGGCGGCCATTACGACAGCCAGGAGGACAAGAGCCCGTCGCCGGAGCCGCCGGGCACGCGTGTGTTCGGCCGAGCGATCCGCACGGCATCAATCCCCCCGCGTTTCCGGTAGCCTACGACCGTGAACAAGTACTCAGGGGAGATAGACCCCTGGGTGTGGCTCAACAACTACCGCCTAGCGTGCCAGCTAGGTGGCACCACCGACGACGCCATGATCATCCGCAACTTGCCGCTGCACCTGGCAGATTCTGCGCGGACGTGGCTCGAGCACCTGCCTACGAACCAGATCCAAGACTGGGACGACCTGGTCAGGATGTTCGTAGGCAACTTCCAGGGCACATACGTGCACCCTGGGAACTCCTGGGACCTTCGAGGATGTTCCCAGAAGGCTGGTGAGTCCCTGATGGATTTTATCCGCTGTTTCTCCAAGTGCTGCACCGAGCTCCCAAGCGTCGGTGAGTCCGAGGTCGTGCACGCCTTCTTGGAGGGTACGATTTGCCGAGACCTTGTGCGTGAGCTGGGGCAGAACCCTCCCACCAGCGTCAACAACCTGTTCGATATCGCCACCAGCTATGCTTCTGGAGAAGAGGCAGTGGGGGTGATTTTCGATGGCAAGAAGGGCAAGCGAGCAGAGGATGCGCCTGCGGAGGGCAGCAAGCCCAAGAAAGCCTCGAAGAAGCAAAAGCAAGGCAAGAAGGGCAAGAAGAACCAGGGCAAGAAGCCCATGGAGCAGGGTGAGGGCTCCGAGGAAGTCAACGCGGTCGATGCCGCCAATAAGAGGGCTCGAGGCCCCCCTCGAGGTGGAGTGTTCGACGACATGCTGAAGAAGCCCTGCCTGTACCACAAGACCCCGGTCGCTCACACCCTCGAGCAGTGCGACATGCTCAGGAAGTACTACAATCGAGTCGCCGCGAAGGACGACAACGCCAAGAAGGATGCGGGCGACGGGGGCAAGGACAGCTTCCCGGAGGAGGAGAACGTGTTCTTCATCTTTGGGGGGCCTGCGGTCGATATGACATCACGACAGTGCAGGCGTGGATGTCGAGAGGTCTACTCCATTCACCCGACCGTACCATCGTACCTCGACTGGTCGGAGGAGACGACCTCCTTCGGCCGCGCAGACCACCCGGATCATATCCCCAATCCGGGATAGTACCCGCTTGTTGTCGACCCCATCATCAGCAACACGCGGTTCTCTAAGGTGTTGATGGACGGAGGCAGCAGCCTCAACATCATGTACTCCTCCACCTTGGAGCTCATGGGGATCGGTCTAGACAAGCTACAACCCAGCAAGTCGCCATTCCATGGCGTCGTGCCGGGTAAGCGAGTCCAGCCTCTCGGGCAGATCGACCTGCCAGTCTGCTTCGGCATGCTGAGCAACTTCCGAAAGGAGGTCCTCACCTTCGATGTGGTGGGGTTTCGGGGAGCATACCACGCTATCCTTGGCCGACCCTGCAACGCCAAGTTCATGGTGGTCCCGAACTACACCTACTTGAAGCTCAAGATGTCGGGGCCAAAGGGTGTCGTCACGGTGGGCCCGTCGTTCGAGCACATTCGAATGTGACGTCGAGTGTGTCAAATGTGCTGAGGCGCTTGCGCATGACGAGGCCCTCGTGGCGGACCTGGAGAAGCTGGCCAACGAGACCCTCGACTCCACCAACAAGCACGCCGGCAGCTTCGAAGCCGCGGAGCACACCAAGGCCGTACCCCCTCGACCCTAGTGCCCCCGAGGGAAAGATGTTGAGGGTCAGCTCCACCCTCGACCCGAAATAGGAAGTGGTGCTCGTCGACTTTCTCTGCACCAACACCGACATCTTTGCGTGGAGTCCCGCGGACATGTCGAGCATTCCGAGGGAGGTCGCCGAGCACTCACTTGATATCCTGCCCAACTCCAAGCCGGTGTCTCAGCGTCTGCGATGATTTGACGAGGAGAAGCGCCGGGCGATCGGAGAGGAGCTGCGCAAGCTCTTGGAGGCCGGATTCATCAAGGAGGTATTCCATCCCCAGTGGCTAGCTAATCCTGTACTAGTTAAGAAAAAGAATGGGAAGTGGAGGATGTGCGTAGATTATACCGGTTTAAATAAAGCATGTCCCAAAATTCCTTTTCCTTTGCCACAAATTGATCAGATAGTTGATTCCACTGCTGGGTGTGAATTATTATGCTTCCTTGATGCGTATCCCGGATACCACCAAATCAAGATGAAAGTGTCCGACCAGCTCGCGACCTCTTTTATCACGCTATTTGGTATGTTTTGCTACGTGACAATGCCATTTGGTCTCTGAAACGCTGGGGCGACATACCAGCGATGTATGCTCCATGTCTTCGGGAATCACATCGGGCGGACCGTTGAGGCATACGTCGATGACATCGTAGTAAAATCCAGGAAGGTGGACGACCTGGTGAACGATTTGCGCATTGCGTTCGATTGCCTCCGGGCAAACGGGGTTAAGTTGAATCCTGAAAAATGCGTCTTTGGGGTGCCGCATGGCATGCTCTTGGGTTTCATTGTCTCCCAGCGAGGCATAGAGCCCAACTCAGAGAATGTATCAGCCCTCGAATGGATGGGGCCAATACGCGATCTGAAGGGACTACGGAGGGTCCTGGGCTGCCTCGCAGCTCTGAGTCACTTTATCTCATGTCTCGGTGAGAAAGGTTTACCCCTGTACCGACTTCTTAGGAAGAGCGAGCGTTTCTCCTGGACCACCGAGGCTAAGGAGGCCCTCGACAAGCTGAAGGCAACACTCGCCCACGCCCTGATATTGACGCCGCCCCGGGAAGGCGAATCCCTTTATCTCTACGTTGCCGCCACGACCCAAGTGGTCAGCGCAGTCGTCGTCATGGAGAGAACAAAGGAGGCACACGCCCTGCCTATTCAGAGGCCTGTCTACTACATTAGCGAAGTGCTGTCAGAAACTAAGACGCGATACCCTCAGATCCAGAAGCTGCTCTATGCGGTGGTGCTCGCACGGCGCAAGCTGCGACACTACTTCGAGGCTCATCCTATCACCGTGGTCTCCTATTTCCCCTTGGGAGAGATTGTCCACAACCAGGATGTCTCGGGTAGAATAGCTAAATGGTCCGTGGAGCTCGTGGGTGAAGCTCTCACCTACGCACCATGAAAGGTGATAAAATCGCAGGTCTTGGCAGATTTCGTGGCTGAGTGGACTGACATTCAGCTACCCACACCTCAGATCCAAGCTGAGTGTTGGACCATGTACTTTGATGGTTCAGTGATGAAAACGGGCGCAGGTGCAGGCCTGCTCTTTGTTTCACCTCTTGGAGAACATATGTGGCACCTGGTACGCTTGCACTTCCCCACGTCGAACAACATGGTGGAGTATGAGGCCCTCCTCAGCGGCCTACGCATCGCCATCGAGCTTGGCATAAGCGCCTTGATATTCGGGGAGATTCTCAATTGGTCATAGACCAGGTGATGAAGGATGCAAGCTGCCATGACGAGAAGATGGAGGCATACTGCGCCGCGGTGCGCAAGCTTGAGGACAAGTTCTTTAGCTTCGAGCTCAATCACATCGCGCGCAAGTACAATGAGGAGGCGGACGAGCTGGCCAAGATTGCTTCGGGGCGAATCACTGTTCCCCCGAACGTTTTCGCCCGCGACCTAACCGAGCCCTCCGTCGACCCCAGCAAACCCGCCAAAGCCTTTGGCAAGGCCTCGGGGGCTGGCCCCTCGAAGGCCACGGGTGCCAAGCCCATGGATGAGGACCCCTCGAGTGGGGAACTCGAGACCTCGAACGTCGAAGGTTCTCAGGCGGACGAAGCCGAGGTGATGGAGATCGACGAGCTCCCGCCCGCTCCATGGGACTGGCGCGACGAATATCTCGCCTGGCTCGACTGGGGGGAGTTACCCCCAGATCGAACCGAGGCAAGACGGATCGCCAGGAAGGCCAAGTCCTTCGTCGTCATTGACAGCGAGCTGTACAAGTGCAGCGCCTCGGGGATCATGTAGCGGTGCATCTCCATCCCCGAGGGTCGGGAGTTGATTCAAGACGTCCACGCTGGCGAGTGCGACCACCATGCCGCTCCGCGCACCCTCGTAGGCAAGGCATTCCGCCAGCGCTTCTACTAGCCGATGGCGGTTGCTGACACCAACGAGGTCGTACGCACCTACGAAGGGTGCCAATATTACGCGCGCAAGACCCACCTCCCGGCTCACGTGCTGCAAACCATACCCATCACGTGGCCTTTCGTCGTATGGAGACTGGACATGGTCGGGCCCTTGCGGAAGGCGCCCGGGGGCTTCACCAACGTACGGGTGGCCATTGACAAGTTCTCAAAGTGGATTGAGGTCCGCCCCATCAGCAGCCTCAGGTCTGAGCAGGCCGTGCTGTTCTTCACAGACATCGTCCACCGGTTTGGGGTACCCAACTCCATCCTAACGGACAACGACACTCAGTTCACCGGTAAGAAATTCCTGGAATTCTGCGACAGCTACCACATCTGCGTGGACTGGTCGGCCGTAGGACACCCACAGACTAACGGCCAAGTAGAGCATGCCAATGGCATGATCTTGCAAGGCCTAAAGCCAAGGATTTTCAACAAACTCAATCAGTTTGGCCGAAAATGGATCCAGGAGCTGCCGTCCGTCGTTTGGAGCCTCAGGAACACCCCAAGCAGAGCCACAGGTTTCACCCCATTCTTCCTGGTCTATGGCGCCGAGGCCGTCCTCCCCATAGACTTGGACTACGGGTCCCCAAGAGTCAAAGCCTACCGAGAGGAACAGAACCAGCAAGATCGCGAAGACTCGCTGGACTGTGTTGACGAGACCCACGATGTGGCGGTCCTACACTCAGAGAAGTACCAACAATCCCTGCGGCGCTACCAGGCGCTCAAGGTCCGGCCTCGAGACCTCAGCAAGGGAGACTTGGTACTCAGACTTCGACAGAAGAACGAGGGCCGTCACAAGCTCGCGCCGCCATGTGAAGGGCCATACATCATCGCCGAGGTCCTCAAGCCCGGCACGTACAAGCTCGCAAACAAGAAGGGCGAAACCTTCACCAACGCTTGGAACATCCAACAGCTACGTCGCTTCTACCCTTAAGAGTTCCAAGTCATTTTGTACATATCTGGCGCCCATGTCAGTTGTATATACACTAATGACGGCAAGGTGTGTCCGAAGACCAGTGGAGGGTCGCTCCTTAGTGATGAGTGATTGACAATGTTGTGTGGACTGATGCTTGGCTAAGTGTGCAGGTACAGGTTGCGGCTTGACTCGTGTTGGTGCAGGTGAAGAACAAGCACGAAAGGCCTTAGCCGTGGCGGCCTCCGGGTGATGGAGAGGCAAGTAGGCTTGGTTCGATGGACCCGGTGGCCGATGGGGTCAAGTGCGAGCCGTGCGGTGCAAGACTAGCAAGTTGAAGTCGTGAACATGGGCCGGTGCAAGTTAGTGGATCGAGCCCGAAGCTTGCACGCGGGGTTTGTTGGTTTGCCCACAAAACTATCGGGGGACGGTTTCTTGGTTTGGGCCGCAAAACCAAGTCAGAGGACCGATGCGACGGTGACGGTGATCCGGGAGTGTCGGGAAGCTTCGAGCGGGGGCACGTGGCGTGATCGCGGGGCTTGCGTCGAGGCTAAGCAAGTCCGCGGTGGAAGCGTGTCCGCTCGATGAAGACTTGACCATATTGCCCCTGAGGGGTGTGTATCTTCTATTTGAGTTGTAGGGGTAGCGTGGGCATTTGCATCCTCCGGTGGACCTCGTATAAATAGCGGAGTGGTGGATGGAATCTCTCTCTCTCTTGGACTCTAGGGTTTCCTCCCCTGGTAGATTGCTCTGGACTACTTCTTTTTCCTCTGCTTTCCTTAGGCTAGATTCTTGTATAGACTCTGACCTCTGGATGTATGGAAGCATTCGACATTGCGGTGATCTCCTAGCTCTTTGTGATTTTCGTGTCATTTTCGGGGCTATTTTTGGGGTGTTTCGTTCTTCTCTCGATTTGTTGATTTGAGGGCGTTTTCTCTCGGATTTCTTTGAGGGGATCATGGGTGGATGCCTTGCGCATCTTTGTGTGTGATCTTGACCCCTCAAACGCCAGGAAATCCCTTCGATTCGCGAGTTTTGGTTGGAGCCCGAGTTCTTGGAGGTGGTTCATGTGATCCACGATTCCCGGTGATTTAGTGAGTTAGAGGTCGAGATTTTCGGGGCATAGCTTCATCTAGTGACGCTTCTCATCTTCCCCAAATTTTGTCTCAAGAGCTCAAGTGTTTCAGGAGATTCGTGGATCGGAAGTTGAGTTCCAGTTCGAGGGTGATTTTGTAGGCTACCCCGGGTGACCCGCCCCCTATGGCCGGGCGACCCTAGGTGGCATTAGCTTTCGAGTTCTAATTCTTCTGATTTAGATCTGAAGAGTTTCCTTGATCTTTTTGAGGAGATTTTTTGGGAGAAGCTTCTTAGTGTTGCTGCAAAGCCTTGGTCAAATTTTTGTGATTTTAGGAGGTCATTTGATTGGGTTTTGATTTTTTATTCAATCGTCAGCTTGCTGATTTTCTGAGCAAGCAGGGTGACTCGCCCCCTATGTCAGGGTGACCCGGTCGGCGGGTGGCCCACCCCTTGTGCTAGGGTGACCTGGTTTGCCTCTGTTGGGTGGCGGGTGACCCGCCCCCTGTGTCAGGGTGACCCGTCTTGGCTCAGTTTTGCCCGGTTTGCTTCCGTTCATTGCTTCTTGCTTCCGCTAAGGGTCTTAAGCCTTTGTAGCCTAGTTTCTAAGGTGTCAAGAAAGATTTGGGTTTGCTTCCACTCATTTGTGCGTGACTCTCGGAGTGGCAATCGGGATATAGGCCGAGTTCTTGGAGAAGAATTTTTATCGGCTCCCATTCACTCCCCCCTTCTCTGGTCGCCTATTCGGTCCTTCAATTGGTATCAGAACCGGTTACAGATCTTCTTGATTTTAACCAGTCTAAGATCCAAAGATGGGCGATTATGGCAAGGGGTCGGGTCCTCCGCACTTTGATGGCAAGAATTACGTAATGTGGGAGAGGTGCATGGGCGCGTTTTTGCGTGGGAAGGGAACTCTGATTTGGGATGTCACTCAGAATCCTCATTATGTCATCCCCACAGTTTTCTGCTTCTAGGATCGTGGGACATGTGTGAGGCCAATAGCAAGGCCGTTGATTACTTGTTCCGTGCTCCCTGTGCTTCGGAGTTTGAGTGAGTGTACGGAGAGAATGTGGCTGGAAAGATTTGGCTTAAGTTGAGAAATGCTCATGTTGGCAATTCCCAGGTGCAAGCTCGTTTGTTTTCTACTTACCGAAGAGAGTACGAGAACTTCACTCATCTACCCGGTGAGTCGACCGATGCTATGTTTCAGCGCTTCACAGCATAGTCAACAACATGAGGGCCAATGTGACAGCGCTCCCATACACGGACCATGATCAAGCTATCAAGCTTTTGCATGCCCTGATAGGTCTGTGTGGAGTGCCAACGTCGAGGCCATTGAGGAGTCGAGCGTGTATGATACGCTTTCACTTGATGAGTTGTTTTCCAAGCTCAGGTCTTCAGAGGTTGATCGTGGCCTGAGAGCCAAGGATGAGAGACCGACTTTCTCCCATAATCGTGCTCTAGTCTCCGGACCTGGACCAAGGACTAATGCTAACCTATCCTCCAAGATGTATTCTTTGTCTTCTCTTATGTCCTTGCCAGACGAGGATTTTGATGAGCTTGGAGAGGACGAACTAGCGCTGTTGACCAGGAAGTTCGAGAAGTTGCACGAGAACCGCGTGAACACGAGGAGGATCACACGGACGTGCTATAGGTGCGGTAAGAAGGGCCACTACATCACCGAGTGCCAACAGGAGGTGGAGCCCAAGAATAAGATCAAGCACCGCCCGAGGATCGAGAACACGCACCGCTCGAGGCGTGAACGCAAGCACAAGTACAAGGACAAAGATGAGCGGAGATCGAGGAAGGGTGGTGACAAGAAGAAGGCATATGCTCGAGTGAAGATTGAGGAGTTAAGTGACTCAGACTCCGAGGACACATCTTCGAGCTCGAGTAGTTGTTAACAGCTGTTAAGTACCTAATTTAGGGCCATCAATCCCTGCATTTTATCATAAGAACTAAGCATCCACACTAGAATAGGGGTTTAAACTGACAATTTCCACCAGTGGCTAAGCTAAGTTGAATGCAGGTGTTTGGCATAAGAAATGAAGAGAAAAGACACCCTCATGATCCTAGCAAGTTGGGCTCAGCCAATGAGAGGCTGCATGCAAGCATCCCCTGGATCCATGACATCACCAATCCAAGGAAGGAAGCATCGGCGAATCAGAAGCCACCATGCAGGCATCACATGGATCCTATGGCCCACCAGAGCGCCTAAACCGCCTCCAAACTACGTGGACACCGGGAACCGACCTCAGGACCCACAAGGCAGCCACCACGTGAAAGAACACCCTGAGGGGGGCCCACAGGGGGTCGGTCGACCCCACAGGTCGGCCGAACCGACCTTGTGGCGCCCACTCAGGGGCTTCCACGTGGTCCTTGCTCATTGGTCCTAGAGGCCGTCCTCGGGGTGTTTGGGTGCTCTCTCGCCGGTTGCACAGGCCTATAAATAGGAGGAGAGGGGGGTAAGAAGAGGGTGAAGCACACTTGAAGCCATTTCTCACCTTTGCCTCTTTCTCCCTCTCTCATTCTCTCTTGGTGGAGGTGAAACCTCATCCCACCATGAGTGTGTGTGTGTGTGGAGGATCTAGACTAGGTGGTGCTAGGTAGAGAGGAGTGTGTGGATGAGTAGAGGTGAGGTGGTGATGATCTGTTCATCATCCATCGTCCCCTTGTACCTCATGAGCGATGCTGTTCTTCATTTAGACTAAAGTGAGTATTTCATTATTTCCTATTTAGACTAAAGTGGTTCTCATGCATGAATGAGTTGTTCTTGAGTTCTTCGTTCGTTCATCATTTAGAGGCTCACATTCTTCATGAACGTGCCTCCTCGATCTAGTTGACAAACAAGTACTTCATACTTTTGCGTTTGTTCATAAGTTAGAGGCTCGTGTTCTTCACGAACACGACCCTAGATCTTCTGTTATCATCGCATAAGTTTGCATCTCGTTTGTATGATTGCCTGTCTATTAGAATATAGTGAGCTCATGCATATCTGATTTAGACCAAGTATCAATCATACCTCCTCGCGCGAATCGATTCAGTGACGAGTAAGGTCTAGCTCAACCTCGCGGGTTCGTCGCTTCATATTTATACGGAGTACTATAGTGTTTCTACGGGACGTCAGACGTAGTCGTGCTATAGTAGTAGTCGGCGGTGTAGACGTGGTGTCTAGATTGCTGGTTATCCTTCGAATGCCCTGTATCCCACGGTTTGTCTTGGGGTAGGCCGCGGTAGTGACAGCCGTTGGACCCTCAGAAATCCCCCACGTTCGGATACAACGTGTAGGCAACCCTTTGCCGTGAACCAACTGTTATAGTCAAGAGGGGCCGGTGTCCAAAGCGAGATCTTATCTGAGCTTGTTCCTCTCTAGAGTCGAGAACCTACAGGAGACTTCACATCACTCACCTACCTCAGCAGGGACTGTGTTCCCTTGGATAGTCACTCGTAGAGTCCCTCATACCGTTCCTTGGATTCGATACCCTTGGGAATACTCCTGGGGTGAAGTGCTACAATGGAGTATCAGTGCGCTTGCGGATTCGTTCGCACCCGTCAGTATACCCGGGTGATTCTTACACGCTCACGCTATCCTGGCGCCATAGTGGTGACGTTAAGAAATACCAACAGTAGTGAAGAAGAAGACGGCGAGCGCAAGAAGAAGAAGAAGAGTTCCTTCAAGAACCTCACCGGCCTTTGTATGATGGGCCACAGCACCGGCAACAAGTCAAGCAAGAAGAGTGGAAAGGATGAGTCCGATGTCGACTCTGACTCAGCGAAAGAGGTAACTCCTGATCTTGCTTTCCTGCTTAAGGAGAATGTCGAGTTGAATGCTTTGCTAGATAACCGTGATGAGGTGCTTAGAGAGGCTATGAAGAAGAGAAGAGAGCTTAGGGTTTCTCTAGAGGAGGCTAGGGAGAAGGTTGCTGAGTTAGAGGCTAGGCATCTATATGACCTGCTTGCTTTGGATGCTCTTAGGGCTTCTCCTATTGTTAGTGATGAGGTTGATTGCACTAATTGCAATGCCTTCTTGGCTGATTTGACTGTGCTTAGGGAGAAGCATGCCTCTAAGTTGGAGGAACTAGATATGCTTAGGATTGAACTTGATGAGATGAAGTCTAGACCTGCTTTGCTAGGGGCTTGCACTTCTTGTCCTATGTTGCATGGTAAACTAGATGAGTCTCATGCTAGAATTGTTTCTCTTGAGGCTGCCTTGAAAGCTCCTGTTGCTACTTCTTGTTCTACATGTGATTTGCATGCTGAGAAAAATCTTGAGCTTGCACAAATTGTTGATCGGCTGCAGAATGAGAATGATGGGTTGTGCATGTTGTTGAGTTGGTTGAGGTCACAGGAGCCACAACTGGGGAAGTTGGTGGCTAAGTTTAAGAGAGCGGATGGCCATGGTTTGGGTTTTGGGAAGGTTGGTGAGAGTGGTGGTAAGAAAGAATGAGAGATACAAACAACCCCATCCCACAAAATAACCATCCGAGTGAGCAATGTGAGAAAGAGAAGAACCCACTGCCGAGAGGAAACCCAAAGCCAAGACCAATCCTATTCCATTGTGACTATTGTGGGAGGGATGGTCATAGGGAGGAGTTTTATTTCAGGAGGAGAAGCGATGAGAGGTTTGCTAGGGAGATGGTAAACAAGGACAGGTACCGCCCTTCTCGTGGTGTGCCTGAGCCTCGTAGAGGGCCTCTACCTAGAGGTGATGGGTTTGTGCGTACAGTTCCCACTCGTGGTGGTGGAGGTGTTTTTCCTCAGAAAGATAGGCGTGTTGGGTTTGAGCGTGGTGTGTTTGCTGGACGTTCTCCACCTCTTGGTCGATATGAGGATGGGAGAGACCGTCGCAGCTTTGAGCCTCAGAGGGGCTATGGGCCACGTTTTCCCTATCGTGGTGACCGTACTCCTCCAGCGAGACGTGAGGTAGTTCAGCGTGGTGGTCGTAGCTTTGGTGAACGCGATAGGTGTGATAGTGCTAACCCCACTTTTGAGCAAATAGCTCGACACTGGTTTGACTCTTTCTTTGCTAACCCCAGTGTTGAGACGTTTGCTCGCTCTCGGTCTTGTTTCTGATTTTGCAGATGGTAGGCTTGGAGAACATTTGGTGGATTGACTCCGGTTGGTTGTCTCATGACCAGAGTTAGGTGATGGTTCTCCAGCCTCATCCCCATGGTGTCTTTGGAGCACATCATTTTTGGGGAAATGGACGAGTGTTGACCGAAGGAGTGTTTCATGTAAGTGTTGGAGCCAGTTGCTTTTGTTGCTTCTTTGGGTCTTTGTGAGTTGCCCTTTTTAGTTTGAGGCTTTGCCCTATCGCATGTGTTTAGGATGAGCTTTGTATGCTCTTTGGTCCTAATGCATGTGTTTAGGGGGAGCTTGTGAGCTTGCTTGTTTTTTGCCCTATGACATGTACTTTGGGTAAGCTTGGCATGCTCTTTGGCCCTTATGCATGTGTTTAGGAGGAGCTTGCTAGCTTTGCTTGCTTTCTGCCTCTTTGGTCCTTGGGAGCTCACTTTGTTGCATATGTATCATTTTGTTGCATTCCATGCATGCATTTTACTTTTTGTACAAAACCTGGTAGGATAGCCACCTTTGGATCACTTGTGCTAGGAATGAGCTTCTCTTATATACATTGATCACTGATGTGCTATATGTGAGATATGTGCATGTTTGGTAAATGGTGACGTGAATGCTATGCTCTTGATGGTTTTGCCATATATGTGTGATGAGATAGCTTTATGTTTGTGAAAGTGATAAAATTGCTTCACTCATGAGTAGATACTTGTCTATGCTCAATTTGTGCTCAAATGCCTCTATCATGTTTAGTTTGTGCTTGAGTATCATGTTCTCTTTGCTTGGGGTCAAAGACCTTTTTCTCATTGTAAATGTTTAGCCCATTTGTTTACTTGTGGAGGAGCATAAGCTTCTTTTTGCCGCAAAGACATTTCGTGTACCATGTTTAAACTTGAAAATAAAATTGGTGTATGAATTGCCTTATGCTTGAAAAATGAGCTCTTAATCATGTATTTATGTTTTGATTTTCATATCTTGGGTGCTAAACCGCTACATGTTGTCTACCATGAGAAGTCTCATTTAAGAAGTAGACACATGGCTCGGTGGCTTTAACATGACTTGAGTGGCTTGTGGGCGTTTACCATGATCTTGTGATGAGAATTTGTGATCTTGTATAAACTTTGGATGATCTAGTGTTTTTGTGCTCAAATTGCCATGGACAGGATTTTGCTCATGAGATGAAGGCTTCTTTGTGAAAATTGCTAAAATTGCTTTTGGCCATGTCACATGCTTATATGTCTGTACCTTCTCGATGGCAATGTGCTAACTACACCATGTCTACCTTGCTTGCTCTATGTCTCATTTGTAGCATTTTGTTGTGCTCTTTGTATATTTGAGAAGCTTGGTAGATTGTATATATGCATTGACATGCATTTTTCATGAAAACAAGGGGAAGAGTTTCATATACCTTGATTCATGCATTGTCAACAAGGGGGAGAATTTTGGGAGATATGTATGATAGGGGGAGATTTTGTGGAAAATTGGTATGTATTTGTGAGATGTTACATGTGAGGAGAAAAATTGAGAAGAAGAAGTTGCATTTGCTCAGGGGGAGTTTGTGCATTTTGCATATGTGCAGGGGGAGCTCTTTTGATTTGCCTGAGTTTTGTACTTTGTGGTGTGCTCTTTGTGAGCTTTTTTTTGTCTCGGCTGTGTTGAGCCGTTGCCCTTGCCTTAGGGGGCCGAGACTTGGTTTGGCTAGTGATCATGTTTTTCGCTTGTTCTTTGGCTTTGGATCACTTGCTTGCAGGTTTGTGTTCATGGTTGTTTTCTTTTCTTTTTCTCTATGATAGTTACTATGGGTGTTGTCAATGCACTCATCAAAAGGGAGATTGACAGCCAGGTGTGTCCGAAGACCAGTGGAGGGTCGCTCCTTAGTGATGAGTGATTGACAATGTTGTGTGGACTGACGCTAGGCTAAGTGTGCAGGTACAGGTTGCGGCTTGACTCGTGTTGGTGCAGGTGAAGAACAAGCGTGAAAGGCCTTAGCCGTGGCGGCCTCCGGGTGATGGAGAGGCAAGTAGTCGTATCCGTGGAAGGCAATGGAGGATATCTTAGACTTATGCTTTTGCTCTGAATGTAAACCAAGAGATAGATATAGGGAACAACACACTCAAAGACAGGGGTAAGATAAAAGATATATGGGGTAGTGTGACACACACACTCAAATCTACCTCTACTCTAGCACACTACGGCTTAGGGGGAACATACGAGTTAGCTCTAGGCTCTAATGTACTAAACATACAAAGCTAGAAGA
The DNA here is from genome assembly GCA_036936925.1 of Cenchrus fungigraminus. Classification (NCBI taxonomy): domain Eukaryota; kingdom Viridiplantae; phylum Streptophyta; class Magnoliopsida; order Poales; family Poaceae; genus Cenchrus; species Cenchrus fungigraminus. The sequence continues at coordinate 42,488,995 of CM072771.1, read as the reverse complement.
TACACGAGATGGACATGAGTATTGCATGAGGGAGATAAGGTTCAGCACCCAGGTACAAACGGGGAGCTAGCCCGCGACGACCAGCACTCTGCGAAACTAGACTTTAGACTCCTACAGCAGGTACCCCAGCGCGGAGGTTGCCCAAGGATCCAACGGGGCTGTCACCACCCGAGGACCGACCTCTATCATTACGGGGGGTATGCTCATAACTATCGCAGCCAGACAACCCAGGCACCATGCCTACGTTGCTGCTAGACTCCACCCGGCCCGGGCTATTGTGACCCAGGGTGAGAGCCACCAGAAGACTGGTCAACTAAACCGAGTACCGTAGCTTGAACACATGAGGACCAGGAGCGTCCGAGGGTCGATGGATGGCCGCTCCTCAATGATGAGTGATTGACAACAGGTGTCGGACTGACTCTTGGCTCAGTGTTGCAGGTGTAGGCTGCGGCCTAGTTCGTGTTGTTGCAAGTGAAGAATGGGAGCGAAAGGTCTTCAGCCTTGAGGGGCCTCCGGGAGATGGAGAGACAAGTAGGCTCGGTTCGAGGGACCCGGTGTACAGCGGGACTAGGTGTGGGTCACATGGTGGCGAGACGAGCAAGACGAAGTCGAGGATGATCGAACCGGCGTACGGTGGCAGCCGAGTCAAGAGGCTTGGCGGGAGGCCGGGCCGAGCACGCGGGGTTTGGTGGTTTGCCCACAAAACCATCGGTGGACGGTTTCTTGGTTTGAGCCTCAAAACCAAGTCCGAAGGCCCAACGCAACGGAGACGGGATCCGGGCGCGTCGGGAAGCTTCGAGGCGGAGGACACGCGGCGGGATCGCACAGCTTGCGTCGGGAGGACGCGGGGTGCGGCGAAGGCGTGGCCGTCCGATGGCAAGACACACAAGATTACCTAATTGCCCCTACGTGGGTTGTATCGCCAGTTGAAGTGTAAGGGGTAGTCGAGTCATTTACCACACCGGCGGGACCCGATATATAAGCCAAGGGTGTTGGTGGATGAGCCCCCTCTCCGCGACTCTAGGGTTTCATTTCCCCCCACCGCTTTCTCTTTTTCCTTTGCTATTTTCCCTTCCTTTTCTCTAGGCTAGCATGAGAGCTTCATGTGAGATTTGTTGAGAGGGATGGATGCTAGGGCGGCATGCTAGACCTTGTGAACCTTTCCGAGTATGTATAGAAGATTCAGCGTTGTGATTTTCGTGGCTCTTTTTGGTGCTATTTTTGGTCCCTTTGTTCTTCGCTTGATTCCACGGATTTGAGAGGGTTTCTCCCCGGATTTCTTTGAGGGAAACACGGATGGATGCCTCGTGCACCTTTGTGATTGATCTTGTCCCCTCAGACGCCGGGAAACCTCTTTGATTCAAGCGTTTTCGGTTGGAGCCCATGTTCTTGGTTGAGTTCGTGTGATCCGCGATTCCTGTTGTTCCAGTGAGTTAGAGGCCGAGATTTTTGGGGCATAGCTTCACCTAGTGACGCACATCATCTCCCCCAAATCTTGTCTCAAGAGCTCAAACCGTTTGGGAGATCCGGTGATGGCTTTGTGGGGTTGACTTCTCGAGCTCCCTGTTTTCAGTTCTGTTCGTGAAGGGCGGACCATCCGCGGTGCCCTTGCGGACCATCCGCGTCCAGGCGAGTTCGTCCTGTTCGTCGAAGTTCTTTGCGTGTTCTTGTTTTGGTTAGTTTCGATCCGTTTCGTTTTCGGAGTTTTGTTGTAGGAGGTTGGCAGACTGTCTGCATGGTGCTCACAGACTGTCCGCGTGGTGGTGTTTTGTCTGGGGTTTGCCGAGAGCTTTCGGACCGTCCGACCAGGCCAAGCAGACAGTCCGCGACACTGGCGTACTGTCCGCGAGGCTAAGCCGGACCGTCCGCGTTGGTCAGATTTTCTTCCAGAGTCCCTGTTAACTTCTGCGTCCATTTCGGACTGTCCGCGCCTGCCTGGCGGACTGTCCGCCCCTTCCAAGCGGACCGTCCACAGCTGCTAGGCGGACCGTCCGTACTGGACGCAGGAACTAGCAAGTTTTATCGGTTCCTTTTCTTCTTTGATCGTGCTTCCGCGTGTGCTTCAAGGAATCATTCCTAAGGCTTGGGGTTGATCCATAACCTCGTTGCTTTGGCGATTGGTGATTGATTCGACTCATTGCTTGTGTGTGACCGGGTTTTGAGTAGGGCATAGGCCGGGTTCTTTGGAAGAATTTTTAACCGGCTCCTATTCACTCCCCCCCTCTAGTCGCCATTCGGTCCTTCAATTGGTATCAAAGCCGGTTGCCGGATTCTCGTGACTCTAGCAAGTCTAGAATCCAAAGATGGTGTACATAGAGCGGGGCGGTCCTCCACACTTCGATGGGAAGAGTTACCACAAGTGGTCGGCCCGTATGATGATTTTTCTTCGTGGCAAGTTGTTGGATTTTGTTGTGCTTGACAAGAGTTATGTGATTCCTCCGGATATCCAGACACTTATGGTGACCGACCCCAATGCAAAGAACAAATATGAGGCAAATGCAAAAGCCATTGATCATTTGGTCCGAAGTTTGTGCGATTCTGAGTTTGAGCGTGTTCGTGATTTGAATCTTGCTTGGAAAATTTGGGAGAAGTTGTTGGTTGCTCACGGTGGTGATAGCCATGTGAAGGCTCGCATCTTTGTCACTTACCGGATGGAGTATGAGAACTTCACTCAACTCCCCGGTGAGGACATCGATGCTATGTTTCAGAGATTCACCGCCATCGTGAACAACATGAAGGCCAATGTTGATGTTTTTCCTTACACTGAGCATGATCAAGCATTGAAACTCTTGCATATTTTGGATCGTGATGTTTGGGCGGCTAAGGTTGAGGCCATCAAGGAGTCCGGGCAATACTTGACCATTGAGTTGGATGATCTCTTTTCTAAGCTCAAGTCGTCCGAGGTCGATAGGAGGTTGCAATACAAGCATGAGGGCACGACTGATTCTCATAATCTTGCTCTCGTTGGCGGATCAAAGACCAAGGCTAACACTAACCCCTCCTTTCGACAGTTTTCCTTGTCTTCTCTCATGTCTATGCCAGATGAGGAGTTCGATGTGTTGGGTGAGGATGACCTCGCCTTGCTATCAAGGAGGTTCGAGAGGTTGCATGAGAACCGGAGGAACGCAAGGCGAAGCTCGGGGACTTGCTTCAAGTGTGGCAAGAACGGCCACTTCATCGCAGAATGCCCCGAGGCGGAGGAGAACAAGCACAAGATGAGCGAGTACAAGGCGCATCCGAGGCGTGAAGACAAGCATTCATCGAAGAGCAAGCACTACTACAAGTCCAAGAGCAAGGACAAGGACAAGCGAAGGCCGAGCAAGGGTGGCGGCCACAAGAAGGACAAGGCAAGAGCCATGGTGGCTGGTGCAAGCGACGTCGACACAAGTTCAAGCGACTTGCCATCAAGTTCAAGTAGTGAAGATGAAGATGCCGGGCGGCGCAAGGGCAAGCGGCATGTGAGCCGGAACTTCAACGGGTTGAGTTGCGTTGCACTTGAGGGCTTTTGTGGCATGGCACATAGCTCAAGTAGCAAGAAGAGCGAGAAGGAAGACTCGGATTCTGACTCCGAGGATGAGGTAGACCGTGACCCCGACTCTTTGCTTGCTGAGATCTCTAAGTTGAATGAGTTGCTTGATAACCGAGATAGTGTGCTTAAAGAGGCTAAGAAAATGAGGAAGGATCTTAGGTCTCAACTTGAGAATGCTAGTGAGAAAGTAGGAGAGTTAGAGTCTAAATTGCTTGACTTGAAACTTGAGAATGACTCTTTGAAACTTGCTCCTACTGTTTCGGATGAAGTTGAATGCTCTGAATGTGATGCTTGGTTGAATGAGATCAAAGTGCTTAATGAGAAACATGCTTCCACCATGGCAAAACTAGATGCTCTTAGGACCGAGTATGATGAGCTTAAGGTTAGACCCACTTTGCTTGGTGCTTGTAAATCATGTCCTACTTTGCATGCTAAGCTTGTTGATGCTCGTTCTACCATTAGCTCTTTGGAAGAATCTTTGAAATCTCCTGTTGTGAATGCATGTTCTAGCTGTGATGATGTTAGTGTGCGAAATATTGAGCTTACTTCTCGTTTGGATGTCATATATGAGGAGAATGACTATTTGAGGAAGGTGTTGGGTTGGTTGTCCGGGCGTGAACCTCAATTGCGTATCATGATTGAGGAGTTTAAGAGAGCCGATGGTCGTGGTTTGGGGTTTGAGAAGTTGGGTGAGAAAGTGGGAGAGAACAGTGGGGAGAGTGTGTACGAGAAGTGTGTTGACTCCACTTCCGAGTTTGAGATGATCGGAGACATCCAAGTCCCACTCCCAAAAGCACCCAAGAACTCCTTTACACCTAAGCCAAACCACCTTTGCAACAAGCTTGACACAACCCAAGATCCACCCAAATTTCCATCCAAAGCCAATGATTTCCAGAAGCCAGTGATGTTTGTGAGTGAGAAGGGAGTGAGGTTCAGTGAGAAGCCAGAGCCAAAGCCAAAACCCATCCCCTTCAAGTGTGAGTATTGTGGCAAGGAGAGGCACCTTGCGGAGTTTTGCTACAAGAAAAAGAGGGATGAGAGGTTTGCTAGCGAGCAAGCGAACCAGGACAGGTACCGCCAGTCTCATGGTGTGCCTGAGCCTCGAGTGCCACTTCCACAGGGTATGGGAAATGTGAGGAGTGTTGGTCGAGTTGGGGCTCAGGGTGATCGGTTTCCACAGAGAGTTGGTGGTGAGCGGTTTGATCGGAGAGATGGTGGTGTGCGTGTTGGTGAGAGGTTTGGTCAGGCTCGTGGTGGTTTTGCTGGACGTCCCCCTACTCGTCCTCGATACGAGTTCAAGGGAGATGATCACAGTTTTGGGTTCCAGAGGAACTACAGACCACATTTTCCCCCTCGTGGTGTTCGTACTCCTCCCATGGGACATGGCAAGTTTGGTGGCAAAGGGAGGATGTTTTCTAACCCCTCTTTTGAGCAGATGGCTCGGCACTGGTTTAACTTTCTTTGTGCTAACCCCAGTGTCGAGTCATTGGCTCATTCTCGTTCTTGTTTCTGACTACAGGCAGGAGGCTTGGAGAACATTTGGTTGATTGACTCCGGATGTTCCCGACACATGACCGGAGATAGGCGGTGGTTCTCCAGCCTCACCCCCGTGAAGGAGAAGATCTACATCACTTTTGGGGACAACGGACGAGGGAAGGTGGTTTCTGAGGGTGTGGTGCAAGTGTGTGATACGGTAACATTGAAGCGAGTTGCTCTTGTGAAATCTTTGGGCTTCAATTTGCTTTCGGTTTCCCAGTTGCTCGATGAGGGTTTTGAGGTTCGTTTCAAGTCTGGTGAGTCTCGGTTGTTGGATTCTCGAGGTGATCTTGTTTGTATGATCATCCCCGAGGGTCAGATTTTCAGGGCTGATTTCTCTCGTTCTTTCGGTCCTGCTTGTTGTTTGGTGGCTGGTCCTTCTTGTGATTTGTGGAAATGGCATAGGCGGTTGGGCCACTTGAGCTTTGATTTGGTTTCCCGCTTGAGTGGTCTTGACCTTGTCCGAGGATTGCCGAGGTTGAAGTTTGAGAAGGATTTGGTGTGTGCTCCGTGTAGGCATGGCAAGATGGTAGCCACTCCCCATCCACCCTTGACCGCTGTCATGACCGAGCGTCCGACAGAGCTGTTGCATATGGACCTTGTTGGGCCAGCTCGAGTTCACTCGGTGGGTGGGAAGTGGTATGTCCTTGTTGTGGTGGACGATTACTCTCGCTATGCCTGGGTATTTTTCTTGGAGGATAAGAGTGAGACTTTTGGTTTTGTTCGAGATCTGATCGTGAGGTTGAAGAATGAGAGGCATGGGAATGCCATTCGAGCTATCCGCGGTAATAATGGCTCTGAGTTCAGGAACTCTCGTTTTGATACCTTTTGCAGTGATCTTGGTCTTGAACATCAGTATTCGACCCCTTATGTGCCCCCTCAAAATGGAGTCGTGGAAAGGAAAAATCGGACTCTTTGTGAGATGGCTAGGACGATGCTTGATGAGCATAGGACTCCTAGGAGGTTTTGGGCTGAGGCGGTCAATACCGCGTGTCATGTCTCTAACAGGATTTTGTTGCGAGCTTTCAAGAAGAAGACATGTTACGAGCTTATGCATGGTCGAGCACCCAAGGTGAGTCATTTTCGAGTGTTTGGTTGCAAGTGCTTTATTCTCAAGAAGGGAAAACTCGATAAGTTTGAGGCTAGGTCTAGTGATGGGATCTTCTTTGGATATGCTAATCATTCTAGGGCCTATAGAGTGCTTAACCTTGAAACTAACAAAATCATGGAGACTTGCGAGGTTACCTTCGACGAGACAATGCCATGTACCTCTCTTGGCTTTGAGTGTGCAGGTGATGAGGAGATGGCTGAGACCCTCTTTGAAGAGGAGAAGGATGAAGCTGGAGATGATGATGGAGAGAACCATGTGATTGAAGCTGAGCGTGTACCTGCTACTTCCCCGACGTCCACGACAGATGGTGGACCGTCTACTTCATGGACGACAACGCATCGACAGGAAGAGCAAGCGAGAGAAGCTGGTGTTGAGGGGGAGGCAGTCTCGAGGCGAGAGGCTCCCCGGCGAGTTCAAGAAGTGCATCCACTGTCAAAGATCATTAGGAACATCGACGAGCGCACTACACGGTCAAGGTCCAGGAATTCCTCCCATTTCGCACATGCTGCATTTGTTGCCACTTTTGAGCCCAAGGCCATTGGACATGCTTTATCTCACGCAAACTAGGTGAATTCCATGCATGAGGAGTTGGAGAACTTTGAGAGAAACCAAGTGTGGGAGTTAGTCGAACCACCTCCAAATTGCCATCCTATAGGAACCAAGTGGGTTTGGAAGAACAAAGAGGGTGAGAACGGGATGGTTGTGAGGAACAAGTCTCGACTTGTTGCTCAGGGGTACAGTCAGAAGGAGGGGATCGATTATGAGGAGACCTTTGCTCCTGTGGCCCGTCTTGAGGCAATTCGGATCCTTCTAGCCTTTGTCGTGGCTAAAGGGTTCAAGTTGTTCCAGATGGATGTGAAGAGTGCCTTCCTTAATGGGGTCATAGAGGAAGAGGTGTATGTGAAGCAGCCACCAGGGTTTGAGAGTGAGAAGCATCCACATAGAGTGTACAAGTTGAAAAGGGCGCTTTATGGGTTGAAGCAGGCGCCCCGGGCTTGGTATGAGAGATTGAGAGGTTTTCTGTTGAGCAAAGGGTTCGTGATGGGTACCGTGGATAAGACCTTGTTTCTCCTCAAGCATGGGAATGACTTGTTGATTGTACAGATTTACGTGGATGATATTGTCTTTGGTGGCTCATCACATAATCTTGTTGCCAAGTTTGCAGATGAAATGAGCAGGGAATTCGAGATGAGCATGATGGGCGAGTTGCAGTTCTTTCTCGGGCTGCAGATCAAGCAAGTGAAGGATGGGACGTTCGTGCATCAAACCAATTACACGAAGGACATGCTGAGGAAGTTCAAGATGCATGATGTGAAGCCCATGTCGACACCGTGCAGTACGGCGACTTTGGACGCGGATTAGGATGGGGAACCAGTGGACCAGCGGGAGTACCGGAGCATGATCAGCTCCCTCCTCTACCTGACGGTGACGAGGCCAGACATACAGTTCAGCGTGTGTCTGTGTGCTCATTTTCAAGCTTCACCGAGAACTTTGCATCGACAGGCCGTCAAGAGGATCTTCAGGTACTTGCAATCTGCCCCTGGTCTTGGCCTTTGGTATTCGTCTTCCTCGACTCTTTCGCTTCATGGTTTTTCGGATGCGGATTTCGCTGGTTGTCGAGTCGAGAGGAAGTCTACTTCTGGCACTTGTTAGTTTTTGGGGTCTTCGTTGGTTTCTTGGTCTTCCCGCAAGCAGTCAAGTGTAGCTCAGTCTACCATCGAGGCAGAGTATGTTGCAGCCGCAAGTTGTTGTTCCCAGCTACTTTGGATTTCATATACCTTCAGAGACTTTGGTGAGGAGTGCACCCAAATCCCACTTCTTTGTGACAGCACCAGTGCCATAAGCGTAGCCAAAAATCCAGTGCTTCATTCCCGAACCAAACACATAGAGGTGAGGTATCATTTCCTGAGAAACAACGTTGAGAAGGGAACCATAGTGTTGAACCATGTGCCTACCCAAGATCAGCTAGCAGACATTTTTACAAAGCCTCTCGACCAAGCTACCTTTGTGCGCTTGCGGGGGGAACTCGGGGTTTGTTGCCCGTTTTAGTTGCTTCTTGGGGGGTTTGTCTTTGTATCATATGTATCATACCATGCTTTACTTTGATGTACATATATGCTTTGCTTGATGTATAAAACTTGGTAGGATAGCCATTTTGTTCCATATCATGTTGCATTTGTATCATATTGCATTTTAGGATGATGAGCTTCTCCTATATGCCTTGTTTGAGTATCTTAGGCTATTTGTGAGATATTGATCACTTTTGTGGAGAAATGGTAATGTGAGGCTATGCTCTTGGGATAATTGAAATATATGTGTTGTGAGATAGCATCTTTTGGAATAATTTGCAAATTCTATGAAATGTGCTCCACCAATGTGTAGTAGCGTATCCATGTCACTTTTTGGTCTAGATGTGTTTTCTCATGCTTAGACTGTGCTTGGATGCCTTTTTCTTGCTTTTGGGCCAAAGGCCGATATCATTGTGAATGTTTAGCCTATGTTGCATCCATGGAGGAGCATAAGCTTCTTTTTGCCGCAAAGGCACTTCATGTACCATGGAATGAATTAATCTTGAAATGAAGTGAAAATGCCTTGAAATATATGAAAAATGCTCCATTCATCATGTTATGTGCTTAAAATGCTTCATCTTTCACATATGGATGCAAACATGTCGCATGATGTTCACCAGTGGAGACGTCTCCCCGAAGTGGACACATGGCTCATGAGCTTTGACATGACATGTTTTGCTCTATGGGCGTTTACAATGATCTTATGCTAAGAATTTGATATCCTTGTATGATCTCTGGACGAAGTGCATGTTTAGGCTAGAATATGGCATGGATAGGCTTTTGCATTTGTGGTGAGCCATCTTTTGATAATAATGCCTAAATCTGAAAATTTGCTTTGTCACGAGCGTACATTTCAATATATTCTTTGTGGCAATGCTCCGTCTATGCTATGATCCATTTAAGTGCTCTTTGTCTCATTTATAGCCTTTGACACTAATTTTGGCCTATTTGAGAAGCTCGAGTAGATGTTTATATGCTTTGACATGCATTGTGCATTTTCATGCCATACTTGATTCATGCATTGTCAACAAGGGGGAGAAGAAGTTTGTTGATGAAAAATTCAGAAATGCATCTAAAATTTGGAGAAGAAGTGTTTTTGCATCCACATGTTCAGGGGGAGCTTGCATTTATGCAGGGGGAGCTTTCTTGTTGGTTTTCAGTGTGGAGTGCTTGAGTTTGTGCTTTGCTCGGCTTGTGACCTTTCTTAGGTTTTGGTCATGAGGTTGAGCTTCCTTGTTTTTTTTCTTCTTATTTTCTTTCTCTGAATTTCATTCGCGTTGTGTGTTGTCAATGCACTCATCAAGGGAGAGATTGAGGACCAGGAGTGTCTGAGGGTCGATGGATGGCCGCTCCTCAATGATGAGTGATTGACAACGGGTGTCGGACTGACTCTTGGCTCAGTGTTGCAGGTGTAGGCTGCGGCCTAGTTCGTGTTGTTGCAGGTGAAGAACGGGTGCGAAAGGTCTTCAGCCTTGAGGGGCCTCCGGGAGATGGAGAGACAAGTAGGCTCGGTTCGAGGGACCCGGTGGACAGCGGGACTAGGTGCGGGTCACATGGTGGCGAGACGAGCAAGACGAAGTCGAGGACGATCGAGCCGGCGCACGGTGGTGGCCGAGTCAAGAGGCTTGGCGGGAGGCCGGGCCGAGCGCGCGGGGTTTGGTGGTTTGCCCACAAAACCATCGGTGGACGGTTTCTTGGTTTGGGCCTCAAAACCAAGTCCGAAGGCCCAACGCAACGGAGACGGGATCCGGGCGCGTCGGGAAGCTTCGAGGCGGAGGACACGCGGCGGGATCGCACAGCTTGCGTCGGGAGGACGCGGGGTGCGGCGAAGGCGTGGCCGTCTGATGGCAAGACCCACAAGATTACCTAATTGCCCCTACGTTGGTTGTATCGCCAGTTGAAGTGTAAGGGGTAGTCGAGTCATTTACCACACCGGCGGGACCCGATATATAAGCCAAGGGTGTTGGTGGATGAACCCCCTCTCCGCGACTCTAGGGTTTCATTGCCCCCCCCACCGCTTTCTCTTTTTCCTTTGCTATTTTCCCTTCCTTTTCTCTAGGCTAGCATGAGAGCTTCATGTGAGATTTGTTGAGAGGGATGGATGCTAGGGCGGCATGCTAGACCTTGTGAACCTTTCCGGGTATGTATAGAAGATTCGGCGTTGTGATTTTCGTGGCTCTTTTTGGTGCTATTTTTGGTCCCATTGTTCTTCGCTTGATTCCACGGATTTGAGAGGGTTTCTCCCCGGATTTCTTTGAGGGAAAATTGGATGGATGCCTCGTGCACCTTTGTGATTGATCTTGTCCCCTCAGACGCTGGGAAACCTCTTTGATTCAAGCGTTTTCGGTTGGAGCCCATGTTCTTAGTTGAGTTCGTGTGATCCGCGATTCCCGTCGTTCTAGTGAGTTAGAGGCCGAGATTTTTGGGGCATAGCTTCACCTAGTGACGCACATCATCTCCCCCAAATCTTGTCTCAAGAGCTCAAACCGTTTGGGAGATCCGGTGATGGCTTTGTGGGGTTGACTTCTCGAGCTCCCTGTTTTCAGTTCTGTTCGTGAAGGGCGGACCGTCCGCGGTGCCCTTGCGGACCGTCCGCGTCCAGGCGAGTTCGTCCTGTTCGTCGAAGTTCTTTGCGTGTTCTTGTTTTGGTTAGTTTCGATCCGTTTCGTTTTTGGAATTTTGTTGCAGGAGGTTGGCGGACTGTCCGCGTGGTGCTCACGGACTGTCCGCGTGGTGGTGTTTTGTCTGGGGTTTGCCGAGAGCTTTCAGACCGTCCGACCAGGCCAAGCAGACAGTCCGCGACACTGGCGGACTGTCCGCGAGGCTAAGCCGGACCGTCCGTGTTGGTTAGATTTTCTTCCAGCGTCCATTTTGGACTGTCCGCGCCTGCCTGGCGAATTGTCCGCCCCTTCCAGGCGGATTGTCCGCGGCTTCCAGGCGGACCGTCCGTACTGGACGCAGGAACTAGCAAGTTTGATCGGTTCCTTTTCTTCTTTGATCGTGCTTCCGCGTGTGCTTCAAGGAATCGTTCCTAAGGCTTGGGGTTGATCCATAACCTCGTTGCTTTGGCGATTGGTGATTGATTCGACTCATTGCTTGTGTGTGACCGGGTTTTGAGTAGGGCATAGGCCGGGTTCTTTGGAAGAATTTTTAACCGGCTCCTATTCACTCCCCCCCCCTCTCTAATCGCCATTCGGTCCTTCAACACAGACCTCATGCAACACTCTCATGCCATCTACCAAGATCAACTAAGGCTAGACATATAAACAGATATGAACTCTCTTATGTCTAATCAATAAGATCAAAGGGTCGTGTTCATGAAGAACACAAGCCTCTAACTTATGAACAAACACATAAGGAAGGAGTTTATCACCCTTCAAGTGGATCAAAAGGTAGTGTTCACGAAGAACACAAGCCTCTAAATGATGAACAGAGGATGAACTCAAGAACATATCAAGAATATGATCTACCATGACTTTATATGAAATAGCTGAATAACTGAAGTAGATCAAAGTCATACAAAGAAATAAAGATAAAAGAGAACTCATACCTAGACTTCCAAGAGGACTTGGAACCTGAATAAGAGATACTCTAGCCTACCCCCTAGCCTTGGAAACTAAAAGTGAGAGGAGAATGAGAGAGTGGTGTGTGAGAAATGGGAGCCCCTCCCCTTCTATTTATAGGCGAGGACAAGGCTTACTCGGATGCCCAAATGGCCCCTAAACACCCGGGAGTGAGGCAATGGACCAATAGGGAGCCACCACGTGGAGGGCCAGGATGGAGCCCCCTAGGTCGGTTCGGCCGATCCTAGGATCGGCCGACCCCTAGGGTGGCCCCACCTGGTGGTTTTCCACTGGGTGGCTGCCCTGTGGGCCCTCTAATCCATCCTCGGTGCATGGCTTGATTTGGTATCCGAGGTGGGCCCTTTGATCCATGTGAAGTCCATGTGGCGTCTTCTGATTCGTCGGTGAGTGCCTCCCCTGGATCGATGACATGGATTGCCATGTTTCCCTTGGTGGCAGCCACCTCCTCAGCTGAGTTGGCATGGTTTTTTCATAGAAGTTGAGTTTCCATCTCTTTTAAGGGGTAAATCACCTACATACAAATAATCTTCAAGGACAAGTGGAACTACATTATTCAAACCTAAATGCTAGTGAAATATGCATATGCCTCCATTTATGTGAGATTGTTGAGGGTTGGAAATGGTGAATTTCCATCGTCAACAAACTCCCCCAAGCTAACCTCTTGCTCGTCTCGAAGCAAGACATTAGAGACTTAGGTTGGTTGATCAGGAGTTGCTACAATGTTGTATTCTCAACCTATGGCAAACATACAGCAAAGTATTCTACCAAGAGTTGAACAAGTTGGCAATGTCCTTACCTTTCACCTGATACGTGGGGCATATAGCTTCACCTGCCTTGGGCGGTTGAGAGACAGAATGGTTATATAGCATGTGCATAGTCACTTATACCTTGATCAGCTTATCAATCTGGAGGTTTTGCAAATTTTTTTCAAAAGTAAATCAGAGTTCCTCAAATGATACTCTCGGATCGCTCAAAAATGTATGGTTCCTCACCAAGGCATTAATGCTGTCTTTCTTCACATCCTACTCCTAATAGGCTGTATGTGGAGCTGTAGGTAGGGAAGATGTGGCATACTTGCCTCTCATATTTTGCTAAGTCAAAGACCAGATCCTTGGAAGAAACAAACATACATCCTGATCAAGATGTGCATGTGTGTGATGGATATGAGCATGGCAAGGTGGATACTAGGCCCGGAAATGGGTGCTAGATATTGTCATGTTTTATATGAAGGAATGAAGATTTGATGGTAAGGTGGACACTAGCCCCGGAGTAGGTACTAGTTATTACCATCTATATGGTGGAACTCTTTCTCTTGCGCATATCAATCCATTTTTCTCCTTTGGAATTTTCGAGACTTGGGCTAGCTCTCTTTATTCATTTTTGCCATGCTTTTGAGCATGCTTTTCTCTTTTTTTAGCTAGCCCTTTGTCTCTATTGGAGATATTTGGAGAGGGATGAATAATGCAAAGATACATAGAGTTTTATTTATGGAGGAATGCATAAGCAATATTGAACAAATGATGAATGCTAACTTCCGGTGTAGAAGTTTTAGCATGAACGTGTACGTGATCTTGATCAGGGGAGTATGAGTTCTAACAAGGGTCACAACAATTTGACAAAGCTTAATGAGAGAACAAGCTGCATATGTGGAGGCTAAGAACTAGAATCTACATATGGCCTTGGATAGGAAATTCTCATCATTGAGGAACTCATCATGTTTTGATTTTTCAAAAAGGAAAACTCCGGATGTCAAGCATCACTAAGCACAAGATCATAGCACTCTATTATACCATATCATGTCTCACAACAACTTAGGCAAGGATCATGCTTTTTACTTCCCACAGTTTTCAAGCTAAGGTTTGAACATACAAGCCAACAAACTCAAAACTTAGATAGGATACAAAGTTGTAGGCAAGACATACGAGGAAAATAAACAGAGCAACTATTCATCATTTCAACCATAGAGGCAAAGCATTCTTACTAAGCATATCAAAGCAAACTAAATAAACGATGATGATGAAAGCAAATAAATATTTTTGGTCTTTTTATTTTGCAGATTTTTTTTTGGATTTTCATTTATAAGATATTCTGAAAACAAAGAAGGATACAAGTTACCTCAGAATGGGGGTCCTCCCCCAAGCTAGCTTCAGGCTCACTGCGGAGGAGGGTAGAAGAAACCCTGACTCTCGTAGTAAGCCCTCTGCGCCTCTGTGTATCACTGCTGATCCTGCTGCATGGCTGCTATCCGCTCATCAGCCTGACGCTGCCACGCTGAGGTAGACTCGACGTGGGTGTTCAGCGTCTCCTCCAATCCCGTGACCTGGACGGTGAGCTCTCCCATCTGCTGCGCGAGCTGAGCATCGCGTGCAGAGGCTGAGGAGTGCCGCCAGAAGGACGAAGACGGAGGTGGACCACCGGAGCTGGAACTAGCGGGTGTGGCCCACTGAGCACTGCTCGCACTCGCCGAAGCTGTGCCACTCGCACTCGGCTGGTAGGTAGGCTGATCCCAGTTAGGTGTATACCCAGGGGTAACCCCGAACATATACCCCACAGGGGCCCCTCCTGCCACCGGTGGTGTAGCAGGCTGTGGCTGAGGTGGTGGTGGTGGCTGTGACTAGTTAGTACCACGGTACAAGCTCAAGGAATGTCCGGATGGACATTACTCCTGAGCTTGCTCCAGCAGGAATGCAGAAAACACAAAGCAGAGGATTGCTTTTCCTTAACCAGAATTTTATTGTAATGGAAAATGAGGATAACTTACCGAACTTACCTGTCGGTGCAGTGCTCATTATTTTAAGTCTTTAGAGCTAGACTTGGTTCCAAAGTTCTCACCTGGGCAGTGGGGCAGCCGTTTCCTTCGGAGGAGAAGTCGGCTTCCTACTCACCCTCCGCCACATCTTCTGAGTGTTGTGTGGGTTGTGATGCATAGGAGGTGATTTCTTGGACCAGGACTGAGACTTCCAATACTGTTTCTGTCCCGTGCCCATGAGTTGGCATTCTTCCTTCCAAAAATTCTTCATGAATGCAATGAGGCTGTCCACTTGCCGTGGTCGTATTCCGACCTCTCGTGCCGGGGTGTCGGAAGTTGGCAAATCCTTGATCATTGAGCATTGTTCTTTTCTTGGACGAAACTCAAACCTCTCCTCTTTGCCATTGATGTAGAGACGGATCACACCAGCCCCCACATCAATTTGTGCATCAGCTGTACTCAGAAATGGTCGCCCAAGTATGAGCAGCACCTTCTTGGCGATCTCCATGTCCAGCACCATAAAGTCAACGGGAATAAAGCAATCTCGGACTTTCACTGGGATGTCCTCAGCTATCCCCGCTGGGTATCGGACTGAAGAATCGGCCAGCTGCAGCTGCAAAGTGGTTGGAGAAAGATTCGTGTAGTTAAGTTGATCAAAGACTACCTTAGGAATGACGCTGACGCTGGCCCCTAGGTCACAGAGAGCATGGTCGAAACGTTGGGTCCCAATCATACAAGTGATTGTGGGACACCCTGGATCCTTCTTCTTCTCAAGAAGGCGGTTGAGTATAGCAGCACTGCACTCCTCCGTGAGTCTTACTACTTCGGTTGTGGGAAGAGCTCGCTTCTTGGTTAGGATGTCCTTGAGATAACGCGCGTAAGTGGGAACGCGTATTGCCTCAAGCAATGGGACATTGATATAAACTTCCTGAATCATGTCCACGAAGCGATGGAACTGTTCATCTATTGTTGCCTTCCTGTTCTTTTGAGGGAACGGCATCACATTGGCTTCTATGAAACCCGGATGTGCCGTCACTCCTACAGGTGCTTTATCTGTTGGTGGCACCTTCCTTACCTGGGGGGATTCCTCCGAGTCGGATAAATCCTCATGGATATTCTCAACTTTTGTTATGTCTTTCTTATCTATCCCTGCATGGTTAGGATACGGTGGATTTACCTCCTCTCATGGTTACCGCATTTGCATTTTCAACAGAGGGAACAGAGGCGGCCAGCTGGGCCAACTGAGTTTCCAACATTTTGTTGAAACTCAGCTGACTCTTCCAGGCAGAAGAAAAACTATCAAGCTTAACGCTGAGACTTTCCACAGTTTTATCAAGGGCAGCTAACTTCTTGTTAAAACCTTCATTAATCTTAGCTTGCCCGAAAACAAGATCTCTCAAGGAAGGTTGGTTAGGATTGTACGAGTTACCTTGGTTACCTCCTTGATAGTAAGGGCGTTGTTGATTCCACGATTGGCCTCCTTGTTGAGGTGGACGATAGCCGTTGTTGTTGCCGTTCATGTACATTACTTCCTCCTGAGTCTCCGGACAATAGTTGCTTGAGTGCCCAGTGTTACCACAGACTTCACAAGTCATGTGAGAGTCCATAGGCAGAGTAGTGGTGGCCATGACAGCCTTCTCACTGGTGTAGTCATCCAATCTCTTCATAAGAAGATCCATCTTGGCGGTAATCATGTCTACTTCCTTGACAGTATGAGTACCGCTCGGTCGTGGTTGGAGTCTTTCATCACTCCACCCTTGGTTGGAGACCATCTTCTCAATGAGTAATTTAGCATCATCAAAAGTGTGACAACCCGCCCAGGAAAATACAGTACTATCGCCTAAACCAATCCACTTTGGCCATTAAGCGACAGTAAAGTATCATCCCGTCGTTAGTTGCCGGGTTAACGCCCGGTAAATCACTTGGAATTCACACAGAGGATCGAACATATGCATTAAAACTCACGCGAAGGCGAGTCCAGAGTACAACACGAATTAAATCCAAATTATTACAAACCGTTGTTCATGACATGAAGTAAAGGTTCAGAGTTTGGAAACAGCGGAAATAAATAAACTAGCGCAACGGTAAACATCACAGGAGGCCATCCGTGATGCCATCACTTGTCGTCATCCACCCGGTCAACAACACCTGCAACAACAGTTTTAAAGCAAGGCTGAGTATACTAATACTCAGCAAGACTTAACCGTCGGGTGATAACTACATCACCAAACTCTAGACATGAGAGGCTTTTTGGCCGGTGGAGTTCTTTTGCTGAAAAGCAACGAAGAGTATGTCCTTACTTTCAATATTTTAGCACCAAGTTCTAGTTGATTACCATTTCTAAGTGTGCCAGCTAATTCAATCAAGAATTGTACAAACAATTAATTCAAGCAGTAAACTTCATCAAATTCCATCATTAAGGGATATCATGGCCAGTTGATTAAGCAGTCTCAGATAACGGTGAGAGGCCGACAATCGATTGATTTAAACCTTGCAAGGTAAACCTAAACACACGGTAGGGTGCCCCCGCGAGGACAACCATCCAGGCGGTTCCCAAAAATCCTCGGGTTGGGATCAAAGACTACAGTCCTGGGTACAAGGTTAGTTGGCATACCCCGCGAGGCACCCAACATCACACGAGTACCCCCCTTCCCCGGTAGCTAGCCGGGGAGGTGATCACTCAAGAGTAGTAATAGTAAGTTCCCGCACCGTCTCATTAAGGTACTAGGCTTACCGGTCCCATTCCCGACAAGTGCTTAGTACGTTCAAAAGCTTAGCCCACGAAAGCCACTGGACCGGAGCCCAAATCCCATGCTCTTACCACATGAGCAATCCATTTATAAAGATCTTATGATTCCAACATAAGAACCTATTCTTGCGAGTGACGAACATCACTCGACTTGTACCGGTCCTATAGCATAGCAGCTATCGACCTAGCATACTAGTGATAGAGCATAGGTACCTAGGGATCATGCAACTAGGGTTTCAATTCAATTCCTGAAACGTAAATGCGCAATCATATCAAACATAATTGCGTAATTTTAAAAAAAAACAGGGTTAATGATCCGGGGCTTGCCTTCGCTGGCAAGATTGGCCTTGGGCCCTTCTGGACCTTGGTCCAGGTCTTGAGCTACGTCCACGTACTGCAGCTCTTCGTCAGCACCTCCGTCTCCTCCTTCCGGCACGAGCGTATAACTACCGTCAGGAAGATCTACACGAGGATGCAAATGCAAGATTCAATTGATGATTTTTAATTTAATTGATTACAAACAACAAATGACAACCATGGGGTGCATGGTTGACCACATTCACCTAGATAAACATCCATTTGGTAAATTATTTCTATTAAAGTAACAACACATGGTGTTTTATTATTTATTCCTTTTAATAGGGACTGTGTACACATTTATGCACATTAATTAATTTAACATCACAAAACAGCAAGGAGGTGGTCACAACCTTCTTAGAAAGATCAACATCACATGCAAAGGGTCATTAGCTATGGAGTTGATGATTTTCTCATTTAATTTACTATTAAGCTTTAATTGCCTCTATTGCTTTTATTCATAAAATAAATTCATAAAATTCAGTGGGGTGTGTTATGAAGGACTACAAACCTATATAAAGTCACTGCACACACATACACACTTAGGAGAGCTATGAAATTAAATATACCGAAAAGAACAAAAGCTAGCTACCAAAACAAAGGAAATGCATACAAAAATAAATACACATCAAAAAGATTCCAACTTTCTCACACATGGTCTCTGGTCCAAAACTAACCTAGGAATGCAACATATACACCTAGAACTACTATAGGTCTTGAGTTATGCAATTACAAAGAAAAACAATCATATTTCAAGAATAGATATTTCTGGCAATTATAAAATTGTGATTAATTCACCAGAGGTGCATTTTGGCATAAAAAGACAACATGCAGAAGTTTTGAACAAAAATCTAATTATTTTTAGCTACAAAAATCATTTGGACAGATTCTGCAAAAATAGAAAACAATTCATAAAAAAAAAAAATTTTACAACATAACTTTGTGCAATTTTTGGTACAGGATCTAGGCATAACATAACACACAACATATCCAAAATTCAGCTATAGACCACAAGTGTATTTGGAGATACAATAGATCTAGGTTTTTCAGTTCTCTAGTTTTCATGCAGAAATTATCAGGAAAAACCATAGACATGCTTTACAAAAGTTGTAGGATTTTTCACCAGGAATCCAACAAAATTGGGTTTGCATTTTTGTGAATTTTCTACAATTTCCTATGCATTTTACAAGATTCAGCTGAAAGGCTTTACTATTGAAGATTCCATCTTACAAACAGGCCCTTGGAAACTTCTGGCTATTCACAACCATACCCTCGACTCACACAAAACACCCTGGGAAGATCTAGAGGTTTGCAATTGGGTCCCTGGGGGTGAGGGCGGCGCGGCCGGCCGGAATTCCGGCGAACCGGCGGCGCTCTCGCCCGGGGAAGGTGCGGAGCTCGACCAGGTGCTCACCTAGGGCTCGGTGGTGGCCGGAGTTGGGGCGGGGAAGTCGCCGGCGAGGGGGCTCGGCGGCGCAGGAGCTTGGCGGCCGCTGGGGCTCGGCTCCGGCGAACAGGAGGGCACGGCCTGGACAACAAGCGAGCGGGGAGGCTTGAGGAGGTCCTGGGAGAGGTATTGGAGGCGTTTGCCGGCGATGGAAATTAATGGAGGGCGGAGCTCGCCGAGCGGCATCAATGGAGGACGGCGGCGGCGTGCTCACCCGCGAGGAGAAAGGGCAGCTCCTTAAATAGGCAAGCGCGCGGGGAGAGGGGGGGACGTTGCCTTCGCCGCGAAGGATGCCCCGGCGTCAATGCAGTGGTACGGTGGCCGTACCTCGGCAGGCGCGCGCGTGGCAGGGAGGGCACCGGGCGGACCGGCGGGCATGGCGGTGCGGCCGACCGGTGAGGGAGAGCGCGGCACGTGGCAGGAGAAGACGTCACGCGGGCGCGACGCACGGACCGACGGTCGCGGGCCCGCCTCGGCATGCGTATGGCGGCGTACGACGGTACGGCGGCGGAGCGGCGCGGCGCGCGCAGGCGCGCTGGAGCGCGGCGGCGCGTTCCCGCCGTGGGGCTATTCCGGGTAGCAACGTTTGACAGCGAAAAACTTTGAAAACTTGAACTAAGGTGACCCAAGGTGATTATACCAAAGTTGTAGATCTCACTACCCCCTACAACTTTTACAAAGGCTCATAGGTGTTTTTCCCAACGGATTTTGCAGAAACGGCTTGCCAACTTGGGGTTTTTCTTGGCGTCGGTGAACAGGAGCTGCTGCAGTTGACCAAGTTTTCCCACCTTTTCCACTCAAAATTTGAAATGCCATCCAACATGAAAGTTGTGTCCCTCGAGAAACTAGACAACTTTTATATTGGGAGATTTTGAAGTGTTTAGGGGAAATTTGGAGAACGCGGCAAAAGTTTCGGAAGACGTTCAAAGACATCAGGGTTTAAGTGGGGTTTGACCGTGCCTTTGACCAAGGGTTGACCACAAGTGTGTGTTGACTTGATCAAGAGGGTCATTAGGGATTGTTGGCGAGGTTTTTGAGGTGATGACCCAGGTTGACCTAGGTTTGACCAATGTCAGCAGGTTTGACTCAGCTGAAACGGTCAATAGCGTTAATGACGCTAATTAAAAACCTGGGGCGTCACAGCCTACCCCCCTTAAGAAGAATCTCGTCCCGAGATTCGAAAGTACAAGACAAAGTGGGGAGGTGGTTCTCGGATAGAGAGATAACCCATAGAGTTAAGCTGGTCTGGCTTCCCTTGAAAGATCGACTTCCTGCCGTGATCACCTTCAGCTGCTCCGGGGTTCTGATTCTGCTGCTGGGGTTTGGGCTGCATAGGGTTCGGGCACTTACTTATGTAATGCCCGGGTTGTCTACAATTGTAGCAAAGGCGGGGCGGAAGTCCCTTGGGCTTCGAAACTTGTTGCTGATCTTTCTTGACGATACAGAGCTTCTTTCCCTTTCGCTTTCCTAATATCTCGGCTTGAGAGCGAGTTTCACCTTCAATGAGCTGGTCGATCTTGTCGGTGTCGCAACTTCGTTTGCTCTCACGCGGACGAGTTTCCTTATAGGTAATTTCCCACTCACTTACATCTATCTCAGATAATACTCGCTTGTTGCTCCGACTTTTTCTCTCTTCCTTTCTAAGGTCCATTGGTAGTTTCGAGGGTGGTAATATAGAGTCGGAGGTATTGAGCTGACTCTGATTCACATGATCCACCACAAATTGAATAAGCGGGCCTGCTCCACCATGGATGCCGATAATGACTGAGAGAGACTGTCTGCCAAACTAGTTTGGGATAGTCCTCTATAACGACCTTGGATGATATCGTACACTATCTGACTTAGCACGAAATTTTGCCCTTCCAACATATGAATTGCACCGACAATGGTATTCATCTCAGTCTGGGTAGGTACTTCAGGTGAGCAAGGCTCGAAGGATCGAGGCTTCTGTTGCATCGGTTGCATCTGTTGTAGTTGCTGGGCCATCTGCTGCTGTGCTTGCAGAATCTGGCACAACACTTCGGTTTGCGTTGCCACGAATGCCTCTGTCAGTGTCGTGGGCGGTGGCGGCGGTAGGTCACCACTACCCAATGCACCAAAACCATTAGGGGTACTGCGTGTCGGTCCGACCATCTGAAAGTTGAGTTTTCATTAAACACACATTCGTAAGCTTGCTCATAAAATTAACAAGTAGATCATGCATGATGAAAACTCATTCATGGTAGGCGTTGCGAAATCGGACAGCACAGCAGTTGTAAGCATGAATTTCATACATCTCTGCTCATGTACCGAAAAGTTCCCATTGTTGATCAGTAGGTGTACGATTTCACAACTCTAAAGTGGATATTTAACTCCGAGGTGAACTCCAGGGTTAACCATGACGGCGGAAATTATGAGGAAGAACTCACAGCACATGCCCTCTAGGCTCGAGGGCGCATCGAGGAGAATTTAGCAGAAGCTTCCATCGATCCTGGGTTTGCTCCTTTTTTGATTCCGAGGATTTGGAGGGTATGATCACGGATCATGGACGGATAAGCGATGGGTAACTCTCAAACATTGGCTTTTCGAGAATCTTGATTGCTCAAGAAAACTCTACTTCTACCTCTTCAACTAAGCCGGTTGAATGGAGTTGAGGTTAAGAGAACGTCGAGTTTGGCGGTAAGAGACCAAGTCAAAAAGGTGATCATCAAAACCGACTCCTATGAAGAAAAGGAAGGCTAGTAAAAGATTTCCGAAAATTTTCTTTTGGAAGGAGCACGGATGTGATTTACGGGTCAAAAGTTTCCCATGCTCGGTCAAGGTGGTTCGTAAGAACAATATAGGAAGGTGAATTCGTAAAGGCATTCGCAAGGAATGGCTTACGAATATGGGGTAGGAAAGGTATGGAAGGTAGATTAGTATGGGAATTTCAGAACAGTCTTGCTCACACGTTATTTAACTTGTGAAAATTAGGTGTTATTGACTTATTACATTACGGTGCAATGATTTTAAAAGCCGGTGTGATGCACATGCTTATGAAGGCGTGATGCACATGCTCATGCAGTATGGTGCTCATGATACGTGTTAGCATGACTCGGTTACCCACAAAATGAGTTAGTACTTGAGATGACAATCTTAGGTTGAGAAGGAGTATGCGTGGCGAGTCGCACTCTCACAACCAAGATACCTAGCGCGCCCCTAGTGGCAATCACATGGCTGCAGCACACATGATGCTCTAGGTTCCGTCGCGGCACCTTTGGGTATGGAACAACAACGTCACCAAACATAAGAGAGATAGGGTATGAGCATTGAAATCTTTCATGCGGATGCACGTTAGTTCACCCAAGGTTCCCATATGCACGTGCTATGCCAATGCATGCTCAAGGTGACATTGGTTTTAATTCAAAATGTTGTGAGCAAGACCAAAAGAATAAGTTTAGGATGGAGAGATCGGATCGCTCGGGATCGGCACAAAATCCTTGGACAAGTTTGATACTCATCATGGAACTCTGATCTGATCACAACCAGCATAAATAAAGCCTTACGAAGGTCACTGCTGAAAGATGTTCAACCAAAGTGTTACATCGATGAGGGGTTTTGGGATTACCAAAACAACGCCTGGGGGTTACAAATGCAGCCTAGCCGCACAAAGGAAGGCTCCCAGTTCAGCCTACCACAACAACTAACCAAACGCGGCTGCACACACTAGGGTTCCTTACAACTATTACACTCGTACGACTCAGAACTATATTACAACATACCAACTTCCCAGGGTTGAATCTTCCATGCCGAAGAACTATGGTGACTCAGGTCCAGACTCTACTCCAGACTCTCCTTGGATTCCCTCAGCATCCTCTTCTTCTTCTAGTCCGGGAATGACAGGTTCCGGAGGTGGAGCTGCTATCGCTTCCAGTTGATTCTCTAGTTCAAGCATATATTGGTCGTTATGCTGCAACATGAAATTCTGCTCGTGAATAACTTCACTTAATTCCCGTATCCTTGCCTTATCCTTGCGTCTTCCCTTCCTGAGAGTAGCTATCATTGCTCGGGCTTCCTTCAATGCTTGAGCGGTGTTCTCCATTTCTTTAACTCGGTACCTATAGATTTGGTGTCTATAGAATACACTTTCTCCCACCATCCGTCGATAGGTGTCGTACATGGCTTCAGAAAAACGGACTGAGGTGACAAGATCAGGACTATAGTGAGGGTTGCCTTGAGCTGGAAGGAAAGCTTCACGTTCGACCCGAGGTCCAACGTGTCGCTCAGGTACAGGAATCACTTTGGCTGCGGTGCCGGCTACCACGTCAGGGTGCTTCCCACAAAAAGTTGTGAGCGCTTCAAGAGCAGTCTTCTGCACAGTGTCAGCCAGGTTCCGTCCTTGTGCCTTACACTCCCACTCTTCCCAAGCAGGATTTGTCGGGCACACGGGAATCTTCACCTTCACTTCACAACGAAGGAGCTGGCCTGTGGTCATGACCTCACGTGTCGAGTACTCTGGGTAAGCGGTGTACCCAAAGTCCTTCAGGGTGTCCCACAAGAGTGCGGGAAATCCACCCTCCTCGAGATAGTTCACGAGAGTCCATGCTTCCACATCAGCCGACGCAGATCCAAGGTGGTCCATCTGGACATAACAACAAAAGTGAGAACCAGACGGAGGTGCGTGTACAAGGATAGGTTCGGTCAGTGATGAAAAAGAATACATGGGTAAGAAATGGGGTAGCCATGGTACGAACATGCAACTTGGCAAAGTTCTAGCAGTTGTGAACAAAATTCATAACTTAAAAACCAGGTCCCCAAAAATTCCCAAATTTGTGCAGCAACTCAACAAGGTTATGAGGCACAGAATTGGTATGCAAGATCGATCCAGAAAGGTTAGGAAGGGGCTTCGACTAAGCAAGATTTGGATTGGTTTCCGGAAAAACAGCAAGACAGATGTTCACTAAACTGAGCACAACTTGAGGTAGACCAAAGCTATGACCGTGAAATTTTTGCGAGCAGAAACTAGATTAGATATGGAGCAACTTTGATAGAGATCTCCTAGACAAAAAGATTCTTGGACAGGGTGCAAGATCTACGCAACCAAACACAACCGATTTGGGGACAGCAATGCACCTGCACACGAGAGGCTAGGCAAGACCAAGCATACTAGCAAAATTTCCTTAGAGAGCACATAAAACAAACAGGGGTTCAACTTTAAGTTTCTCTCAATTTTTAACATGATGCAAGACGGCCTATTCGTCCTCACAAGGCAATCAAGCCGAAACTCGAAGTTAGTGCCGGTGGCAAGGCGTATACACGTTTGTCCCTATAATAACTAGTCGAAAACTAGTCGATGCACACTTAGCGACTTACGAAACGTGGTTAGTGTACCTGCAGAAGATCACAGAACACAACGAACCTTTCATGCCAGCACTCATGAAAGCGTCCACATACATTACCGTTCACTATAGAAACGGCACCCATGCGTTTATCGCTGCATGGACAGCGTCCAACCTCAGATACGCTCCTTTTGGAATGAAGCGGATCCTTGCCTCGCATATTCACAATGCGGAACGTCCACGCATGGCAAAACGTGGCGAGACACAGACGCGACAGTGGGTTCCCTTTGGATTAGGTCCCATCCATCCCTCGCATGACTTCCATGCGGTACCACCACGTATAGCAAAACGTGATGAACTAGTATGGTTGTACAGAAAGTAAGTTCTGACAGGAATGAAATGTGCTGGGAGTTAGCAAAATAAACCATAGATTAATAAGCCACCTGAAAGAACCCAAAAATTCCCTCTAGGGCCTCTCGGTCTATATTATCCTTAACGGACCAACGTATTTTGCAAATCCAAACAATCTTGGCAAGTTTTATTCAAAAACCAGTGATTAAGGTTGTTAATTAAACTCTGGTGCATATAATCGCTCTGATACCAGCTGTGACAACCCGCCCAGGAAAATACCGTACTATCGCCTAAACCAATCCACTTTGGCCATTAAGCGACAGTAAAGTATCATCCCGTCGTTAGTTGCCGGGTTAACGCCCGGTAAATCACTTGGAATTCACACAGAGGATCGAACATATGCATTAAAACTCACGCGAAGGTGAGTCCAGAGTACAACACGAATTAAATCCAAATTATTACAAACCGTTGTTCATGACATGAAGTAAAGGTTCAGAGTTTGGAAACAGCGGAAATAAATAAACTAGCGCAACGGTAAACATCACAGGAGGCCATCCGTGATGCCATCACTTGTCGTCATCCACCCGGTCAACAACACCTGCAACAACAGTTTTAAAGCAAGGCTGAGTATACTAATACTCAGCAAGACTTAACCGTCGGGTGATAACTACATCACCAAACTCTAGACATGAGAGGCTTTTTGGCCGGTGGAGTTCTTTTGCTGAAAAGCAACGAAGAGTATGTCCTTACTTTCAATATTTTAGCACCAAGTTCTAGTTGATTACCATTTCTAAGTGTGCCAGCTAATTCAATCAAGAATTGTACAAACAATTAATTCAAGCAGTAAACTTCATCAAATTCCATCATTAAGGGATATCATGGCCAGTTGATTAAGCAGTCTCAGATAACGGTGAGAGGCCGACAATCGATTGATTTAAACCTTGCAAGGTAAACCTAAACACACGGTAGGGTGCCCCCGCGAGGACAACCATCCAGGCGGTTCCCAAAAATCCTCGGGTTGGGATCAAAGACTACAGTCCTGGGTACAAGGTTAGTTGGCATACCCCGCGAGGCACCCAACATCACACGAGTACCCCCCTTCCCCGGTAGCTAGCCGGGGAGGTGATCACTCAAGAGTAGTAATAGTAAGTTCCCGCACCGTCTCATTAAGGTACTAGGCTTACCGGTCCCATTCCCGACAAGTGCTTAGTACGTTCAAAAGCTTAGCCCACGAAAGCCACTGGACCGGAGCCCAAATCCCATGCTCTTACCACATGAGCAATCCATTTATAAAGATCTTATGATTCCAACATAAGAACCTATTCTCACGAGTGACGAACATCACTCGACTTGTACCGGTCCTATAGCATAGCAGCTATCGACCTAGCATACTAGTGATAGAGCATAGGTACCTAGGGATCATGCAACTAGGGTTTCAATTCAATTCCTGAAATGTAAATGCGCAATCATATCAAACATAATTGCGTAATTTTAAAAAAAACAGGGTTAATGATCCGGGGCTTGCCTTCGCTGGCAAGATTGGCCTTGGGCCCTTCTGGACCTTGGTCCAGGTCTTGAGCTACGTCCACGTACAGCAGCTCTTCGTCAGCACCTCCGTCTCCTCCTTCCGGCACGAGCGTATAACTACCGTCAGGAAGATCTACACAAGGATGCAAATGCAAGATTCAATTGATGCTTTTTAATTTAATTGATTACAAACAACAAATGACAACCATGGGGTGCATGGTTGACCACATTCACCTAGATAAACATCCATTTGGTAAATTATTTCTATTAAAGTAACAACACATGGTGTTTTATTATTTATTCCTTTTAATAGGGACTGTGTACACATTTATGCACATTAATTAATTTAACATCACAAAACAGCAAGGAGGTGGTCACAACCTTCTTAGAAAGATCAACATCACATGCAAAGGATCATTAGCTATGGAGTTGATGATTTTCTCATTTAATTTACTATTAAGCTTTAATTGCCTCTATTGCTTTTATTCATAAAATAAATTCATAAAATTTAGTGGGGTGTGTTATGAAGCACTACAAACCTATATAAAGTCACTGCACACACATACACACTTAGGAGAGCTATGAAATTAAATATACCGAAAAGAACAAAAGCTAGCTACCAAAACAAAGGAAATGCATACAAAAATAAATACACATCAAAAAGATTCCAACTTTCTCACACATGGTCTCTGGTCCAAAACTAACCTAGGAATGCAACATATACACCTAGAACTACTATAGGTCTTGAGTTATGCAATTACAAAAAAACAATCATATTTCAAGAATAGATATTTCTGGCAATTATAAAATTGTGATTAATTCACCAGAGGTGCATTTTGGCATAAAAAGACAACATGCAGAAGTTGGGAACAAAAATCTAATTATTTTTAGCTACAAAAATCATTTGGACAGATTCTGCAAAAATAGAAAACAATTCATAAAAAAAATATTTACAACATAACTTTGTGCAATTTTTGGTACAGGATCTAGGCATAACATAACACACAACATATCCAAAATTCAGCTATAGATCACAAGTGGATTTGGAGATACAACAGATCTAGGTTTTTCAGTTCTCTATTTTTCATGCAGAAATTATCAGGAAAAACCATAGACATGCTTTACAAAAGTTGTAGGATGTTTCACCAGGAATCCAACAAAATTGGGTTTGCATTTTTGTGAATTTTCTACAATTTCCTATGCATTTTACAAGATTCAGCTGAAAGGCTTTACTATTGAAGATTCCATCTAACAAACAGGCCCTTGGAAACTTCTGGCTATTCACAACCATACCCTCGACTCACACAAAACACCCTGGGAAGATCTAGAGGTTTGCAATTGGGTCCCTGGGGGTGAGGGCGGCGCGGCCGGCCGGAATTCCGGCGAACCGGCGGCGCTCTCGGCCGGGGAAGGTGCGGAGCTCGACCAGGTGCTCACCTAGGGCTCGGTGGTGGCCGGAGTTGGGGCGGGGAAGTCGTCGGCGAGGGGGCTCGGCGGCGCAGGAGCTTGGCGGCCGCTGGGGCTCGGCTCCGGCGAACAGGAGGGCACGGCCTGGACAACAAGCGAGCGGGGAGGCTTGAGGAGGTCCTGGGAGAGGTATTGGAGGCGTTTGCCGGCGATGGAAATTAATGGAGGGCGGAGCTCGCCGAGCGGCATCAATGGAGGACGGCGGCAGCGTGCTCACCCGCGAGGAGAAAGGGCGGCTCCTTAAATAGGCAAGCGCGCGGGGAGAGGGGGGACGTTGCCTTCGCCGCGAAGGATGCCCCGGCGTCAATGCAGTGGTACGGTGGCCGTACCTCGGCAGGCGCGCGCGTGGCAGGGAGGGAACCGGGCGGACCGGCGGGCATGGCGGTGCGGCCGACCGGCGAGGGAGAGCGCGGCACGTGGCAGGAGAAGACGTCACGCGGGCGCGACGCACGGACCGACGGTCGCGGGCCCGCCTCGGCATGCGTATGGCGGCGTACGACGGTACTGTCGCGTTCCCGCCGTGGGGCTATTCCAGGTAGCAACGTTTGACAGCGAAAAACTTTGAAAACTTGAACTAAGGTGACCCAAGGTGATTATACCAAAGTTGTAGATCTCACTACCCCCTACAACTTTTACAAAGGCTCATAGGTGTTTTTCCCAACGGATTTTGCAGAAACGGCTTGCCAACTTGGGGTTTTTCTTGGCGCCGGTGAACAGGAGCTGCTGCAGTTGACCAAGTTTTCCCACCTTTTCCACTCAAAATTTGAAATGCCATCCAACATGAAAGTTGTGTCCCTCGAGAAACTAGACAACTTTTATATTAGGAGATTTTGAAGTGTTTAGGGGAAATTTGGAGAACGCGGCAAAAGTTCCGGAAGACGTTCAAAGACATCAGGGTTTAAGTGGGGTTTGACCGTGCCTTTGACCAAGGGTTGACCACAAGTGTGTGTTGACTTGATCAAGAGGGTCATTAGGGATTGTTGGCGAGGTTTTCGAGGTGAGGACCCAGGTTGACCTAGGTTTGACCAATGTCAGCAGGTTTGACTCAGCTGAAACGGTCATTAGCGTTAATGACGCTAATTAAAAACCTGGGGCGTCACAAAAAGTGAGTGAGAAGAATGCTCCTTGAGCAGCAGCATCAATATGGCCTCGAGCTGTCGGAGTCAACCCATTATAGAAGCTTTGAAGGATAAGCCAATCCTCCATCCCATGGTGAGGACAGGCCAGGACATACTCCTGAAGCCTCTCCCAAGCCTCTGGAATAGATTCACTTGCTGCTTGCTGAAAACCAGAAATCCTTCCACGAAGAGCATTGGTTTTACCCAATGGGTAGAACTTCTTGAGAAATGCCTCTGAACACTTAGTCCAAGTGTTAATAGCTTCACGATTCGCATAGAACCATTGCTTAGCTTTCCCCAGGAGGGAGAATGGAAATAGCCGTAAACGAATAGCATCCATATTTGCACCCCTGATGACGAAAGTGCTCCATAGCTCTAGGAATTGCTGCAGATGAGCATTGGCATCCTCATTTGGCTTGCCACAGAATGGGCTAGCCTGTACCATCGTGATTAGACCCGTCTTGATCTCAAAATTTTCGGTCCCCATTGTCACCTCAGGGCCTTGCAGCACCTGGTCAGTGGAAGGAGCTAAGTACTCACGAAGTGTCTTCTGGGCCATAGCGTTGGACGTGGATGGTACAAAGGAAGCTGGTTCGCCGTCCGGACGAGTACGACGAGGTGAGCCGAAATGAATTCGAGCCTTCCTCACAAGTGACTCGGGATCTTCAGTAAAATTTCCTGGTAGGTCGAAACCAGTCATACACTACTTGTATTCATCATCCAAAGATAAAAGAAGACAATTAAGGTTAGCCTGCATTGAGAGTTGTCCTAACCTACTCAGAGTTTATAAGCAGATGCAAAGCATAGTCATGATAATCATGTGCCTTCCCCGGCAACGGCGCCAGAAGTGCTTATTGGCATTTCATAGCGTCGTCATCCTAAGAACAGATCTGGGACCCGTCCTTAGCGACAACACTAGGAAATGCCTTTAGGCACCTCTCAATGTCACAACTAATAGCACCGGGTTAGCGTGAACATCGAGACTTGTCAAAGGTTAATCTAAACGATCATGAACGAATCCGCAAGCGCACAGATAAATCATTGTTGCATTTCCCCAAGGAAGGAGAGTATTCCAAGGGTATCGTATCCGTGGAAGGCAATGGCGGATATCTTAGACTTATGCTTTTGCTCTGAATGTAAACCAAGAGATAGATATAGGGAACAACACACTCAAAGACAGGGGTAAGATAAAAGATATACGGGGTAGTGTGACACACACACTCAAATCTACCTCTACTCTAGCATACTACGGCTTAGGGGGAACATACGAGTTAGCTCTAGGTTCTAATGTACTAAACATACAAAGCTAGAAGATACACGAGATGGGCATGAGTATTGCATGAGGGAGATAAGGTTCAGCACCCAGGTACAAACGGGGAGCTAGCCCGCGACGACCAGCACTCTGCGAAACTAGACTTTAGACTCCTACAGCAGGTACCCCAGCGCGGAGGTTGCCCAAGGATCCAACGGGGCTGTCATCACCCGAGGACCGACCTCTATCGTTACGGGGGGTATGCTCATAACTATCATAGCCAGACAACCCAGGCACCGTGCCTACGTTGCTGCTAGACTCCACCCGGCCCGGGCTATTGTGACCCAGGGTGAGAGCCACAAGAAGACTGGTCAACTAGACCGAGTACCGTAGCTTGAACACAGACCTCATGCAACACTCTCATGCCATCTAACAAGATCAACTAAGGCTAGACATATAAACAGATATGAACTCTCTTATGTCTAATCAATAAGATCAAAGGGTCGTGTTCGTGAAGAACACGAGCCTCTAACTTATGAACAAACACATAAGGAAAGAGTTTATCACCCTTCAAGTGGATCAAAAGGTAGTGTTCACGAAGAACACAAGCCTCTAAATGATGAACAGAGGATGAACTCAAGAACATATCAAGAATATGATCTACCATGACTTTATATGAAATAGCTGAATAACTGAAGTAGATCAAAGTCATACAAAGAAATAAAGATAAAAGAGAACTCATACCTAGACTTCCAAGAGGACTTGGAACCTGAATAAGAGCTACTCTAGCCTACCTCCTAGCCTTGGAAACTAAAAGTGGGAGGAGAATGAGAGAGTGGTGTGTGAGAAATGGGAGCCCCTCCCCTTCTATTTATAGGCGAGGACAAGGCTTGCTCGGACGCCCAAATGGCCCCTAAACACCCGAGAGTGAGGCAATGGACCAATAAGGAGCTACCACGTGGAGGGCCAGGATGGAGCCCCCTAGGTCGGTTCGGCCGATCCTAGGATCGGCCGGCCCCCTAGGGTGGCCCCACCTGGTGGTTTTCCACTGGGTGGCTGCTCTGTGGGCCCTCTGATCCATCCCAGGTGCATGGCTTGATTTGGTATCCGAGGTGGGCCCTTTGATCCATGTGAAGTCCATGTGGCGTCTTCTGATTCGTCGGTGAGTGCCTCCCCTGGATCGATGACATGGATTGCCATGTTTCCCTTGGTGGCAGCCACCTCCTCAGCTGAGTTGGTATGGTTTCTTCATAGAAGTTGAGTTTCCATCTCTTTTAAGGGGTAAATCACCTACATACAAATAATCTCCAAGGACAAGTGGAACTACATTATTCAAACCTAAATGCTAGTGAAATATGCATATGCCTCCATTTATGTGAGAATGTTGAGGGTTGGAAATGGTGAATTTACACCGTCAACAACCCGCCCCCTATGTCAGGGTGACCCGCCCCTTGTGCTAGGGTGACCCGGTTTGCCTCTGTTGGGTGGAGGGTGACCCACCCCCTGTGTCAGGGTGACCCATCTTGGCTCAGTTTTGCCCGGTTTTCTTCCGTTCATTGCTTCTTGCTTCCGCTAAGGGTCGTAAGCCTTTGTAGCCTAGTTTCTAAGGTGTCAAGAAAGATTTGGGTTTGCTTCCTCTCATTTGTGCGTGACTCTCGGAGTGGTAATCGGGGTATAGGCCGAGTTCTTGGAGAAGAATTTTTATCGGCTCCCATTCACCCCCCCCCCTCTGGTCGCCTATTTGGTCCTTCAACTAAGGTCATGAATAAAGATAAGGGAGACTCGGCTTTCTTCTGAAAACCAAGTCCCTCTCGGGGGCTACTATGGGGGGCACCCCCCTGAACGGTCCCATTTTTTCGCAAAACGCCTTTTCTTTCGAAAATGCTGAGCGTGTCAGGCCTCGGATGCTTAGAGAAACAGAAGCAGGGCACGAGTAACTAAGGTTGGAGTCGGATGAGTCCGGGACCGCCTACGCCTCCAGCAGGATATGGCCTCTCTCTCTCGCCACTTTACCCTCAGTTTACTCACGAGAGCGATCGATCCCAGCCAAAGTTTCCCTAAGCTACGAGGAAAACGCAACAGCATAGACAAACGAGTCGCACATAAGTTTACATACTTAAATGACTATTTGTTCATTTACAAGAGCCACTCGGCTCGAATCCCAGTCATGACCTAAGGGCTTCCATGCCCGGCTTCTTTCAGGGCGCAAGGGGGCTTGCGGCGGCCACATCCGGGAAGAGGTCCTCCTCGAACATGTCAGCAAGATCGGCGGTGGCATCAGCGGCGGCAGCATCAGCTTGGTCCATGGCGGCGTTCACCCCCTCATCGTCGAGGTCGTCCGCAATGACGTAACCTGTAGCCAACGCTGTGTGATCGACAATATAATGTGTCGACACCACACCGAGGGTCTTCTGGACGCCAAGACGGAGAGCGCCCTTCACACGTTTGACGACTTGGCTGCTCAGAGCCCTGAGACGGCTCGCCAGCGAGCTCCCCGACGAGACGACGCCCCCCTCGATCTCCCGGCACACTTCGAGGGCGGCTTCCTCCAAAGCCCCGAACTCCCGCTAGGATGAGGTGTACGCAACCTGGAGCACTTCCGCCTGCGTCAGCGACTCCCCCAGGGCCTTCCACAGCCCTGAAACAAGGAAAGACATGTCAAGAGGGGATCTTGATGAACCTGAAATGACTAAGGACTCAGGGGCTGCGACTTACCCTCGGTCTGCCTCTTCTCCGTCTCGAGCTCAGCACGCACGTCCCTAGCTTCTTGCTGCAGCTGCCGGATCGAGGCGTCCTTCTCTCTGACAGCGGTCTACAGGGTCTCGACTGTGACACCCTCCCGGACCAGAGCCCCAGTGAGCAGCTCGGCCGCCACCTGCCGGAGCTAGACCTGGGTGTTCGTCGCCGCCACCTCCGCGTTCCATTGCTGGAGCGCAGACCTGGCTTCCTCGAGTGCCACACACTCTTGCTGGAGCTGGGACTGCGCCTTCTCACGCGTTGTGCGCTCCTGCTGAAGCGCAAACCTGGCATCCTCGAGTGCCACACACTCTTGTTGAAGCTGGGTCTGCGCCTCCTCGCGTGCTGCACGCTCCTGCTGGAGCTGGCTCTCGACCCCAGTGAGCGCCTCGCTCTTCTCTCGTAGAGTAGTGCCCAGCTTTTTGACCTCCTGGGTCTTTTGCTCGCCCTGCGTCTGCCAGGACCTCGCCCCCTCGAGGGTCGTGCGGTCCTGCTGGAGTTGAGCCCGCGCCTCGGTGAGGGCCGTCTCCCTCTGCACGAGCAAGGACTGGGCCTCGGCGTGCGCCGCGTGCACCTTCCAAAGTTCTTCGTTCGCCGCCACCAGCGCCTCCTCCTTCCTGTGGAGTGCGACACTCAGCCCCTCGGCCTCCTTGGCCCTCTGTGCCACCACAGCCTGCTGGGTGTCATGTTCCTCCTCCACACGGAGGAGGTTATACTTGAGGCAACCGTTGTCCGTCTGCAGTGCCTCCACCATTGCGTCCAGGGCGTCGTACTGTGTCTGAAACCAGTTGACCTCGGAGCACAGCTTGGCAATGTAGGCGATCTTCTCACCTACCTGCCTTTGCAGCTACTGCAATAGGGGAGGGGAGGGGAAGGAAGGAGAATCGAATGAAGAACACGCGAACAAAGAAAAGAGAGCCAAGCGGTGCTCGAACAAGCACACTTACCCGAAAAACCTGGCGCGATCTGCCCCCTTGGATCTGGAGGGCGGCGGTAAGGGCATTCTGCAGGGAGGAGCTAAGGCTGTTGAACTCCTGCCACAGATCCCTCTCTGACCTCGCCTGTTCCACCAGGCTTGGTGGAACCCCGGGGAGGTTGAGCCTCAGCTCCCACTGCGGCGCCCCGGCGCTGGTCGTTGGGGTGCCGGCACCAGACGTTGACGCCCCGGTGCCGGTCGTCGGAGCCTGCGGCACCACACAGCCGTCAGGCCGTACCACCAGTACCTCGGGCACGGACCCGGCGGCTGGTGCAGCCGCCACCATCGCTTGACCCCCGGCCGGGGTTGAATCACCATCAGCAGGAGTTGTGCCCTTCCCATGGCTCTCTGTTTCCTGGCTCGCGGCAGGGCCTACTCCCGCCCCCGCTGGGTCCCTCGGACCACAGCCGCGCGGAGGGTCTCCGCCGCCGCCACCTCTCGTCGCTGCAGCCCCGTTGCCACAGCCTCCGATCGCGACGCCCCGCTCGTCGCCGCCGTAACCACCATCACTTGCGACGTCCTCGCTGAATGAGGCCTCGTCGTGCGCGGCGCATCCTGCGCCCCCACCTTGAGCGCCTTAACGGGCGCGAGACCAGGGACGGTGGGTGCCGCGCTGGCAAGAACGAAAGGGAAGGGTTAGCAAACTAATCCGCAATATCAAGAACACAGAGAGCGGAACACATCTCACCACAGGCCGGAGACACGCCGCTTGCACTTCCTCGAGGGATCTGGGGACACCACCCCTAACCTGGCAGGCACCCTCGACGACGCACCCTCATCGAGGGGCACCGTACCCACCTCGGGGGCAGGCGCAACAAGGGCCTCCTCATCTCCCGCCATTAGGGCTGGCGTGTCCTCCCACCTACCAGAGATGGTCCGCTCCCCGTCGCTGTCATTCTCATCCGAATCTGTGTGTATCAGCTCCGGTGGGGGGAGAGGCCCTGCTGCTCTCTCACCAGGTATTCCTCGTTGTACATGTCAATGTGCTCCTGCCTCCTCGTCTTCCTTGCCCACGCCCGGTCCGCCAGGTCTTTCTGCCTTTGCTACCTGGCATGATTGGCGGCGTGCGACCTGGGCGTTGGTGGGTCTGAGGAGGGGACATTGACGTGCACCCCCTGTCACAAGCAACTACCGTTAGTACGAGTACGGGGGCGAAGCGGGCGAATCAAGAAATCAAATCTCACCAGATCGCTGTGGGTCGGATCCGGGAGCATCGCGAACGACCACAGGTCGTCGTCACTGTGAGCCACAACCCTGAGGTTCACCGCACGCCTCGCCCTCGCGGCCGCATATGCTTGGGCGAGCGGTTCTTCCAGCAACCGCGAGCGCGCCAAGGCTGCGGGGTCGGCATCGTTCCCCATCGCGAAGATGGGAAGCGCCCTCTCCATGAGGGGGATCACCCGCCGGAGGTGGAAGTTCGCGATGACGGCCGCCACGGTCAACCCGGCGTCCGCCAACGGGCGCAAAGCATCGGTGAGGGGTTCGAGCTTCTTCTGCCTCGCCGGAGGTGACACCCCATGCGTCCACGAAGCTGGCCTCTCTGTCAACACCTTCCCGGTGTACGGCGGGAGCCCAGCGCCGTCGTTGCGCAGGTAGAACCACCCCTTCTCCCAGTCGGAGTTGTTCGACGTCATGGTGCAGGGTGGGTACAGCTCCTTCCGAGAGTCGCGCGTCGTGAACGTGAGACCGCCGGTGCAGACGGCCCTGCGCGTCCTCCTCTCCCCCGTGGCGAGCGTGTGGAGTTCACCTCGGAAGAGGAGGATCCACAGATCCCAATGCGCCTCGATTCCTAAGAATCCCTCATAGACGGCGACGAAGGAAGCAGCCTGCGAGATGGTGTTGGGGGCGAAGTTGTGAAGCTCCACCCCGTAGTGGTAGCACAACCCCCGCATAAACTTGCTTGCGGGGGCGTTGAATCCACGCTCGTGCAGCCGCATGAAGCTCACGACGTAACCCGACGGCGGGGACAGCTCCCGGTGCGACGACGGTGGGACCATCCACGCCGGGTTCGCCTCGTCACTGACCGGCGCCAACTGACCGCCGAGAACCAGCCCCTCCATGGCCTGTAGATCCACCGACGACCAGGGTCACGGTGCGGCCTCCAACACTCTGATCGCGGCCATGGGCGGAGGACGCAAGGTGGATGCCGGGGAGCGAGGCGGTGCGGGTGTGCACGCGCGGAACTGGGGCGGTGGAGCGCACTACGACGGAGAAAGCAAGGAAGAGGTGGCGCTTGCAAATGGCTAAGGTAAAGAGCTCCTCCCCCGCGTCCTTTGTTTTTATAGAGTAGGAAGGGGACGGAGCACCGACGGTGCGACAGGCAACCACAATTAATGCGGTGGGTGCCGCCTGACGCTGACGGCTGGGCCCCACCACCCCAAAGCTGCCACGCGCACACGCGTGCGCAATAATTACCGCACGGTAAACTAGGGGGCGCGACGCCACGTCCCATCACACCCGCGCGGCGCCAGCGCCATTTCGCCTGAAAAGGTGTGCCCACGTCGCCTGCTCCACGCCACGTCAGCCACGACCGAGTGGGCGCGGCAACCAACCGCCCCGCGGCCGAAGCCCAAGCACCGGGGGATTCCTTCTCACATAAGGAAAGCCCCAGGAGCTATCGGGCCGGGGATTCGAGGCCCGGTCCCTCGAAGGGGTAAGATGGGCACCCCGATCTGAGGTGGATAAGGTCACGAGGGTAAAATATATCGAACACACCCTCGAGAACGAACTCGAGGGGGCCCAAGGCTTAGGCTCCCGGGTCATTACTGATCAGCGGTTCGAGGCCCGACCCGCCGAGGGTACGACGGGCGCCGCAGATGCCCCTCGACGTGGGGAAGTACTGATCAGTGGTTCGAAGCTTAGCTCGACAACGATTCGACAAGCACCACAGATCCACAAGACGGGAGCGTGTGGCGCCCCCGCAAAATGCCCTACTGATCAGGGGTACGGAGCCTGACCCTCGAAGGGTTCGAACAGGCGCCTCAGATCGACAGAGTCAGGAACGATCAGGGCGCGTGCGATCGAGCCTGTCCCAGAATGCGAAGTTCAGGGGCGCCCCACATATCGTGTTCGAGGCCAGGACAAAGGCAGCCAATCGAGGGATCCCATCGAGGGAGTGCTTCCGCGCCTTCGGCCCCTATCGAACGGGACCGAGCCCTGCTTGGCAAACCTTTGCAAGCGCTTGCATGGATGTGTCTCTGGACCACGAGCCGACCCCTATCGAATGGGGCACGGGCGTCCACTTGAACTGTCCGTTAACAGCTTACCGAGGCATCCGTAGCTCGCTGCCCGCTCGAGGGTAGCACGGATTGCCACACCCCTCCACCCTGCGGAAGGGCGGCGAGGGTCGCGATAACAAAGTTGAGAGTTTTACCTGATCGTCCCTGATTGGGCCAGGGCTCGGAGACTCCTCGCACCACGACCACCCCGATGATCACCTCATTAATCTGTGAAGGGTTAAGCCCCACGCAAGTGGGCAACCTGCCCGAAAATGTCTTGGGTAGATTCGACACCTCCCCACCTGCGTAGATCGCCGATGCCGGCTGAAATACCGTCGAGGCCAGCTGAAACAAACGCGAGGCAAACCCGTCACCTGACGCTTTTAACCCCTGCATGAGTGCTCGCACTCCTGTAGGGGTTCGGGGGCTTACACCCGCGGGTGCGCTTGCGCGCCCCCGCAGGAAAACAGGCACGATCGAAGGGGAAGGAACCTGCACATAGCATCCGAGGGCGACATCCTTTGCCGGAATGGTTCCCACTCCCACAAAGTCTCGGGGGCTACTATCGGGGACGGTCATTAGGGTCCCCTAACTAAGGGGGTAATCACCCTCGTTAAACACAATAGTGTACGAGCTAATCCCCACGAAACACAGAAAAGGAAGCGAGTTACACAGCGGGCCCACGGCCTGCCGCGGCCCGATGGGAGCCCAAGGCTTTTCATCAAGAAGATCCGCCGGCGCCCCCGATCCCCCGCCTCGCTCAAGGGCCCCGGCCCCTCGAGCGGGTTTCCGCCTCGCTCGAGGGTATCGGCCCCTCGAGCGAGCGGCCAGCTCCGCCTCGCTCGAGGCCACCTCTCGATCTACGGTGCCTCGCCCCACTTCTCCTCTGGCGACGGCATTAAATGCCGGATCCACGACGGGACGTCCCGGTCAAAAGCAAATCCCCTCCCATGCTGCGCGGCTGACGGGGCCTGAGCGCCTGACACCACCACTGTGCAGCCACTCCGGGCCCTGTGCGAGCGCTGCGCGACACTGTGAGGACAGGCCGGCGTTAGTCCGTGCTGCTGTACTACCTACTCCCGTCCTCCCCCGGTGGAGAGACCCTCGAAAAGGCATGGGGGTACCCTCGAAACACGTACGGACCGCGCACTAGAACGCGTGATGACCGGCGCCGCCGTACGAACGGCGTGCGCTGCGTCTCCTCCGCCAACTCCGGCGTCACGCGGCCATCCCCGGTGCTGTGCCGCCATCCCTGCTGCTGTGCGACAGACTGTGCAGCGCTGTGCGGACAGGCTGATGATGTCCCGCGACCCTGTGCTGCCAACTCCCGTCCTTCCCCCGGTGGCCGCACCCTCAAATTAGCAGGAACGCCCCCACGAAGTCACAGCCGGACAAGTAACAGGAGCCACCATGTCGCCCGCGGAAGCCAGAGCTTGCTACCAACTCGCGCCAGGAGCCAAGACGTGCGGGGACAAGACCGCCGGCGCCATGCCTGTTAGTACACGGCCACTATACAAATCACTGTGCGGTCCTACTGTAACTGCTCTCCCTTGGTCTATAAAAGGGAGAGGCAGACGCCCATTCATCTACACACGCACTCACTCGCTCACAGCACAACACCCCGTTTCCGATATTGCCACTTGCCTCAATCATCGTAGCTAGGACTTGGGGGAATTTCCTCCTCTCCCGTCTTGCTTGTAGCCCCCCTCTACAGGCACCCCCGGTGCAAGTTAATACAATGCGCAAACACATCCTGTTGGACGTACGGTCGCGTGGTCGGAACCAGGATAAATCTCGTCTTCATTAGCTTAGCACCGACCATCGAGAGATTGATCCCAGCGCTAATTACTAGTTGGTGCCGGTGCTAATCTGGACACCGACAACTTGGATTTGAATTCGGAATTTGAATTTGTTCGGTTTCTACCGGTATCCACGGTAACCGGACCGATTAGCTGCTACCGCCGGCCGGCGGTAGCGTGCCACCGGTCGGTAAGAAAAACTCTGGATGTGATTAGATTCCCCACCAAAATACATAAAAGTTTGATGAGAAAGGAATTAGGACAAAACCTTAAAAACAAAAATGCAAAAAAGTTTCAAAACAAAAACTGGCATTGAATGCGGTGGCACCGTGCCGGAGGGAGTTAAGCTTCTGTCGACTGTCGTGTGCGCACTCACGTGCCGCCCATCCCGACCGGACCGGGAGTCCAGGAGGGCGAAGTCGCCGGTGATGCATGCCGCAGGAGAGGCACACTGTACAAGATCTCTCGGTCCGGCATGCCGTGCGACGCAGCGACCACGCGACGGCTAAGGCCACCTCCATCGGTAAGAGACAGTGTTGGCTCAAAAGAGCATGAGAGAGAAGAAAAGAAATGACGGTGGATCAAAGGTGCTGTGAGAGAGCTCGGTCTTGAGAGATGTGCGAGCTAGCACCGAATGAAGCGCTACTGTGCACTATTCACCGAATAAAATATTCTCCAAAGTGGCTTAGAGATCGCCATTGGAGAGGGCCTAAGGCTGGTCGCACCGCAGAGCTGTAAACCAGCCTGAACTGCAAATCTGGCGCTTGGAGCTCTGCACCGCTGATCTGTATCAGCCCCGCCATGCAACAGGTGGCTACAGTAAAACTGGACAGACAGCGCACCTACGGGCGAACGGTATCCTCCTTGCGGTCCCACCACGCTCCCCTCGCGCCACGGAGAGGAGGAATCCGCGGCGCCCGCAAGCTCGAGCAGGGAGGCAGTGGGGGCAGCCGGGCCAAGGCGGCCGGTGGAGGTAAGGACAGAGCCAGGGAGGCCGTGAGCTCGGGGACGGTGAGTCTCCCGGCTCCCGCTCCAGCTCGAGGAGGCCGCAGGCGGGGACGGCGGCGGAGGAGGAAAAACCGTCGCGCTTGAGGTACGACGGCCTCGCCACGACCTCGAAGTCCTCCAGGTGAAGGATCCGCTTGCGGATCCAGAGAGGGCGGAGCACGGCCCGCCGATGGGGAGGAGGCGCCCGCCTAATCCGTCAGACTCGCGAGGGAAAAGAGCCGTCGGCGCCTCGATTTGCGCATGGGAGGAAGCCGCTGCTCTCCCCTGCGGCCGCCAGTGCTGCTCTCCCCTGCGGCGGCGCCGCCGCTGCCTTCCTCTGCTACCGCCGTTCTCCCCTGGTGCTCTCCGCGTCGAGAGGACGCGTTCCCGCTCGCCGCACCGCGAAGGTCGGGCAGCCTCGCCGGATCTATGGGCCGCGACTGTCGGCGGGGAGGGCGAGCTCGGGGATACCGAGCTTTGAGCAGGGGAGAAAGGGGGAGCCTCACGTTGGTGGAGGAGGCCGTTGCCGAGGAGGAGGAGGCGCCGTTGGCTGCCGCAGGCAGGAGGAGGCGGCGGCGGGGAGAGAGAAGGGGGAGGGGGTGGTAGTTGGTTTGCAGATGACGATAGAGTTCGTCGCGGTGCAGAGCATTTGTTCGTAGATGGAGCTGAAGGCTTCTGACAAGTGGGCCATGTGGGCTTTGAAGATGGTGATACAGGTCAAGCGGTGCGAATAGCCTAAGGCCTCCTCCGTCGGTAAGAGACAGTGTTGCTCAAAAGAGCATGAGAAAGAAGAAAGAAAAGACGGTAGATCAGAGGTGCTGTGAGAGAGCTCGGTCTTCAGAGATGTACGAGCTAGCGCCGAATGAAGCGCTACCGTGCACTATTCACCGAATAAAATATTCTCCACAGTGGCTTAGAGATAACCATTGGAGAGGCCCTAATGCGCGGATACGATCACCATTTGCACACACGGTCGGACAGAGTGCAACACTGTGGAATTGTTGATCGGCACGTGTGAAACCGACGACCGGAAATCGGCATGCAGCGTGTCTGGGAGCAGAGCACAGGCACAGGAGGCACCCGCCTGCTCCTATATCCCTCGCTTCTTCCTCGGCGGATGCCGCTGCGTCCCTTCCATTCGTCCTCGTAGTCGTACCAAGCTCCCCCATGGGGTCTAAGCGGAAGGCCAACGCTCCCATTCGGTGGCGGCCATGCGCGGAGGTGGAGCTGACGGCGGCGGCAACGCTCGGCGCCTCTCTACTCGGTGGAGGTAGGTGCTCGTGCTCTTATCTTGCTGTCTGATTTCCTTAATCTCCGACGATCCTACTTGTTTTCTTCGTGATGCGACTATGCGAGTAGGCTCCAATGGCGAACAATCTTGTTTTTGTCTTGCAGCACGCAGGAGCGGCACGCCGCCGCCGGTGGAACGGAACCTGCTGTCCGGGTTCAAAGGCGACGCCACCGCCACGCCGCAGGGCAAGAGTGACCGGGCGGCGCCGTCTCTGGCGCTCAGCCTCCGCGTGGGGTCGTCCGAAGAGAAGGAGACGCAGAACCGTCCGGGGAACGCCACCGTCGGCCCCGGCCATGGCGATTCGTCCCATCTCTCGCTGGGTCGTGGTAGTCGCGTGCCGGGCCAGCCGGTTCAGGCGGCGGCACCACTGCCAACGCCGTCGTCCCGGCCGCCGTCAGCTCCCCGGCGCGCGACGCCCCTTCTTCGCGCGAGCGCCGGTGCGCCGGCGGGCTCTTCGTCGGCTGGGGTTGGGCTCCAGCTCGCCGCCGCCGGGGCGACGACACGGTACCACAACTACTGCGACATGTGCAGCTTCTACTACGGCCTGCTGGAGGCGGCAACGGCCGAGGTGGACGCGCTGAGAGCCAAGAACGTGGAGCTCCGTGGCCAGGTGTGGTCGCTTCGCGACGAGCTGGAGCGCGAGCGGAGGAAGGTCGGGCTGCTGCAGCCTCGGGCCGCGCCCTCGGCGTCGGCGGGCGCCAGCATGTGCCGCGCGTGCTTGTGCAGGCCGGGGACGGTGGTGCTCTTGTATGACGAGTACATCTGCCTCTGCCGCCGCTGCTTGCCAACCTGCTGCGGCGACCCGTCCGCCTTAGCACGGGCCAGGGCCGCCGGGGCGGAAGCACCTCCTCGTTGAGGGGGGGACTCACACTCACGTCGTCGTCCACCAAAAAAAAAAAAAGCTGAGCCAGTCCGTAGTCCATGTAATAACTAGGTTTGTTCGTGTAATCAAACACCTTGCTGTTTGAATACAATCCTGTGCTCAAGTTCTGGTTCCGGTGCACCGAAATGCACAAAGAGTGGCACGTAGCCGGAGAGGATGGCGCCACCGTGCATCCAGCGGCCTTCTTGACGCGGCAAGAGGTGCCGCGGCCGGACCGCCGGAGTTGTTGGATTCCTCGTCCACCGGCCGGCGGGCGGCGACCGGCCGACTGTGGCCTCGGGACTAGGGCCAGCCGGCACGGACAGAGAAGGGCTGCTGCGGCCTGCGGGTAGGGGGCAGGCGCACCGCAGGACGGCAAAAGATACGCATTGGATACGGATTGATCCCGCTTGCACTGCGCCCGCCGCCCACGCGGCAGTGCCCTGCGTGGGGAGCGCTCCTGCTCCTGCA
This sequence comes from Cenchrus fungigraminus, assembly GCA_036936925.1. Lineage (NCBI taxonomy): Eukaryota > Viridiplantae > Streptophyta > Magnoliopsida > Poales > Poaceae > Cenchrus > Cenchrus fungigraminus. The sequence goes on along the minus strand of CM072771.1, from coordinate 42,446,512 downwards.
GTCCTGCTTCAACCACTGTTTGTGAATTCTTGGGATGCGCGGTTACGTGTGATTGTGAATCCAATCAGAAACCTCACACAAATGACACTTTTTCAGACCAGCATTGACCCATGATGACTGTAGTGGAATTATCCAAAATGCTACTCCCTCCGGTTCAGTACTTTAAAAAAAAATTAAGACAGGAGCACTACCGTGTTATATAAGAAGAAGAATGCGGATCCTTACATAATTGTGATTAAAAATAATAATAATGCACTCGAAGCTCTCAAGGTTGACTAACATTAAGGAACTACAACCCCATCTCTATCACGCAACGCTAAGACCGTCCACAGCAAAGCTACTCATCTGCAAAGGCAAATAGCCCTTATGAGAGAGAAGAGAGGGAAGAATCACATCCCCAAAAGAGCAGCGTTCCCGGCAGTCACGTGCATCCCCTCCTACATCCTACAACGACCGTTGGTTCCCGCGAGGGACAGTGCCGCGGCAGCCACGCCGGCGAGGCCGCTCCTACTTCGCTCACGTCGTGGAGACTCGCTGCCGTCGGAAGGAGGGAGCCACGTCCCTGCTCGAGGCGGAGAGCGGGGAGAAGACGGACAAAGGAGAGGATGCCCTATCCCCGTCTGCCGCTGCTCCTGCCCTGCCTCTCCATGCCATGGTGCAGAGGGACCTCGGACTCGACGACGCGGTGGGGGACGAGGCAGAGAGGGAGACGACGGGCGGAGGAGAGGAGAGGAAGAGGGCGCACAGAGGAGGCGGCGGTGCGGCTCGTTTCCCTTCCTCCGGGCTTCGCCTACGGGCGTGGTCGTCTTGGTCCGATTGGAGCTCGCCGGCTGTCGGGTTGGGAGGTGATGCAGGCGGCCTCCGACGGCAGATTCGGCGGCCTGGTGGCCGGATCTGACGCTCCTGGCGGCGGCTCGGCGCAGTGAAGGGGAGCACGACGTGGGGCGGTGGGAGCTTCTCTCAGCGCGGGTCGGCGGCGGTGGCGACCGGCGCGTAGAAGACAGCACGTGCTAGGGCATCGATGATGGGGCCTGTGTAGCCTCCGGGGCACACTGGCTCCACCAGTGCGGAGCTGCGGGTGCCCCTGCAGAGGAGGTGGCGGAGGGTGAAGAGAGAGAATGGGGAGGGAGAGGAGCGACACGGTGGTTGGGATGGGGAGAGGAGAGAGAAACCCGGGATTGAGTGGTGAAAGGAGGGTTACCTCATTAGGGGGATAGGGATGAGTGAATTGTTGGAGCTTGCACAGTGCTGATTTCTCCCTCATTTTGAGGATGGGGATGGGTAGCCTGCTGGAGACAGTCTAACACCCTAAGCTGCATTTCTTCGTTGATCATGCTGAAGACTCTTCCAGGCGTTGTGTACATACCCTGAAATACTCTCATGTTTCTTTCTTTCCAAAGGTTCCAAAGTTGTGTACATGAGGATAGCTGCCACTCGCTTACTTACTTGCTTTGACCTACCCTGCACCGAGCCATTCCACCACACCTCAATTGAAACAAACTGTGCCAGAACTTGAATTAACCCCTCTGACTAGCTAGAAACCAAAGCCCACACTTCTTGCGCATAGACACAGTGCAGACAGAGATGCTCTGATGTCTCCTGTACTTGATCACAGAGGATACAAACTGGATCATATGATCAGTTTCTAACCATGAGCTGATCTGCTGTCAGTATTTTACTTTGGATCAGCATTCAAGCAAAGAACTTGTGCTTTCCTTCAGTGCTCGCAATCCAAATCGCCTTGGTGTTGAAGCTGCAGTAGCAGCCGTGGAACTGAACCCTGTAAGCTGATTTTGAAGTGTATACACCACTCACTGTCCAGTGCCAGTAGATGTTGTCTAGTGTATCAGATAGTTGAACATTCTGCACTTTGCTCCACAGAATAACAAACTCCGCAATCTCTTCTGCAGTACTCATTCGCCAAAGCCCCCTAGTCCATTGCTGATTATACATGTCCTCAGCAACTGTGTTCTTCTTTCGCCAAGCCAACTTGAACAGATTCGGTGCAATGTCTCTCGGTGCTCTTCCTTCCAACCATGATGATTCCCAAAAACTAGCGCGCTGCCCATTCCCAACTGTGACCAAAGTGCTTGCCCGGAACAATTATTTGTCAATTTCAGAGCATGGAACTTCAGATCCCATCCATGGTCTATCAGGCTCGACCCATTCATACCAAAGCCATCAGAGCTGAAGGGCTCTACTAAAGCATTCAAGATCAAGGACTCCCAGCCCTCCAAGACTTTTCGGCCGTTTAACTTTGGTCCAACGCACTAGACAGTCATTTGCATTTTCAGTGCCTTTCCACGGAAAGCCTCTACAGATCTTGTCCATCTTCTTGAATGCCCATTTCTTGATGGAAAAAATAGTGAGAAAGAATGTGGGCATTGACGATAACACCAAATTGACCAATTTGAGCCTGCTAGCTTTATTGAGGAATCTCCCTTTCCATAATGGCAGCCTATTTGCCATCTTAGCTATCAAAGGTTGCACCTGTACTCGACTCAACTGCCTGAAGTGCAGTGGCAAACCCAAGTACTTGCAAGGGAATGACTGAATTGAGGAAGGAAAAGGTTCCATGATCTCCTCCAAGGTAACATTTTGACACTGAATTGGATGCACACCACATTTATCTCTGTTAGTGTTCAGTCTTGACGCATGTCCAAACATCTCCAGAATTTTGGCCAGCACATGCACATCTTCTTTGATTGGCTTGAGGACAACAGCAACATCATCCACATACAGACTGACTCGTAGAGAAGCCGCCCGAGAATTCAACAGCGAGAGCAGGCCATCAACTGTAGCTACAGCTAACATCTTGTGCAAGGGCTCCATTGCAAGGATAAACAGCATCGGGGACAAGGGATCCCCTTGACGCAGTCCAGTGAAGTGCCGGAACCAAGGTCCCCTCGAGCCATTCAACAATACAGAGGAGGAGCTGGAAGAAAGCAAAATGGATACCCAATTTCTCCACTTGGCACCAAAACCAAATTGCTGCAAAACCTCCATGAGAAAATCCCAACGCACACTATCAAACGCTTTTGCAATGTCCAATTTCAGAAAGAGACCTTGTTGCTTACTCCTGTGCAAAGAACGAATGAGGTTCTGGGCATAAAGAAAGTTGTCTTGAATGCTTCTCTTCTTGATAAATGCACTCTGACCCCTGGAAACCAAATAATTTAGTTCAGGTGCCAGCCTGCTCGCAAGGCACTTTGAGATCAAATTTTTACAATTGTGTGTGTTAAACTGATTGGGTGAAAGTCCTGCACCCGCTTTGCATCTGGCTTCTTTGGCAGTAGAACTATATGTGCAGTGTTCAAAAGGTTCAGGTGCTGCTGAAAAAATATTGAAAAGCTTGTAACAGATCCCGTTTGATAACTTACCGAGATTTCTTCAGAAAACATCCAATGAACCTATCCGGTCCCGGTGCTTTGTCAGCAGCAATATCTTGAATGACATCCAACAGTTCCTCTTCTGAAAATGCCTCCTCCAGATGAGACAAATCGTGCCTTGGTAGCCCTACCTCATCCAAATTTAAAGTGTACTCTCTAGCTTCCTTGGTTGCCTTGGTAGCCCTCCGGTCAGTAATAGAAGTTGTTTAGTACTACAATGATACAGTCTTCAAAGCACAACTATGACTCTCTTTTCCACAAAATTTATTATTGGAAAGTTATATATGTATATTTTTATGAAAATAATTTTGAAGACAAATCTATTGATATGATTTTCACATTTCAAACTCAACAACTTAAAAAATTATTCATCATTTATATTCTTATATTTGATCCAAAACTTGTCCAAAACGACTTTTATAACTGAACCAGAGGGAGTATATCAACGCAAAAATGACGACCGATCAAGACTCAGCCACTGCATAAATGTCGCGACTGCTAATCTATTCCAAGAACTAAAGAAACATGTGTGTTCATTTGTGAGAGTTATGATAATTTGGGGGAAGGGGATAACGGGATGAAGCGTAGGCCAAGCAATGTCGCTGTTTGGCAACAACGTTACTACGTCGCAACAAGAGATCGAAAGCAACAACGACCTTGGGTCAGTAGGGGAGACTGTTAATGTTCATTCAAGCAGCTCACTCACACACAGACACCATCAACCGGGGCTCCTATATGGCTTGCGGAAGGTAGATAAGAGAGGCAACTATAGGCCTAATAAAGCTCATCAACTCATTCTTCCTCCCACCTTCTTCCTACCGGCCAGCCCCCCTGCCGCCTCCTTCTTTCCTGCCGGCCACCACCCTCGCCGCCTCCCCCCACCAACCCCGGTCGGCGGCTGAATCACCGCCGTGCCGACCGTCCACCTTCCACTGTCACCCCCACCCCGCCCTTCCTAACCCGTACCCTTCTCACCGCCCTTCTGCCGGTCACCAGCCCACCGCCCATCCTACCCTGCCCGGCCGGTGGCGCTACCGCGCCGTCTCCGCCGCCGGCCACACCGCCGCCACCACTTGTCCTCCGACGGCCCTCGAACGCCCTCTCGTTTCATGGTCCGGCGAACACTGGAGCCCCCCAAACCCGAACCCTAACCCGGCCCTAACTCCACCACTGTGGTTGTCATCACCGCCGCTGGCGGCCTCGACCACCTCCACCACCCAGAAACCCAAAACCCTAACCTCCAGCTGACTGACCCCCCACCCCCATCGGCCTCGACCACCGCCGGCGGCGACCTCGCCGCCGCGCTCCCACCCACCACCCACCCCGCCGTCGGTCACTTCCGCAGCCCCGACCTCGGACCATGGCGGGCGGCGAGGCGCTCGCGAGAGAGAGGTGAGGGAGACGAGATGAGAGGATAGCGAAGGAGATCGTGCAGCCCACGGAGGACGCACGAATCTTAAAGCAACGGAACTTTCAACAACTTCCTACCTTCCGGAAGATGTATAGGATTCCCGCCATCAAACTCGGGGTTGGGTCGTTCCCGAAAAAGGCCTTGACAGCTCGGCCTCCGGCCGACCGACCCATCATCCGGCGTCAAAATCTGCCAATGTGTGTTCGATGGGCTGTTCGGCGCATCCGGATTTGCTGGTATTCACTCACTGTTCAGTTTTTGTTCATGGTTGTGGGATAATGCCACACACATTGTAATTAGAATCGACCGAGTTCTACCTACCTAGTGTTCAGTTTTTACCTTGCTATACATTAATTGTAGGAGACGATGTGAAGTCGTGAAAAACATCACCTAAGAGCAACTCCAAGAGTGTTGTTCATGGTTGTGGGATAATGCCACACACATTGTAATTAGAATCGACCGAGTTCCACCTACCTAGTGTTCAGTTTTTACCTTGCTATACATTAATTGTAGGAGACGATGTGAAGTCGTGAAAAACATCACCTAAGAGCAACTCCAAGAGTGTGCTAAAAAAAATCTTCCCAAAAACGATGTATTGGGGGTTATCCCAAAAAAATTTCCCCCCCAAAACATGTCAACTCACGCCAGAATGTCAATAACTATTTCCCAATATTTCAAAACACATCACATTCTCATAATTAGATCCATTAATTGGGCTGCCCACCTTCGAAATTGTTGTCTTTTTTCCCTCAGGAACACTCACGCGAATTATTCAGAATTTTTTCTATCTTTTTTCCTCAACAAGAATCCAGACGTGAATTTTAAAAAAAATTTGTATCTTTTTTCCCCTCAAATTCCTGCTGGCCTGCTGCAGCATGCAACACACGCGCGCAGCCGCACATGTGGTCGAGGGTCACGCATGCAGGGGTAGGTCGGGCCCACAGGCCGGCCACCAATTGTGCTTGCACAGACGGAGGCTGGGGGCGATTGGGGGCAGCGGAGACCACCCGCAAATATGCGCGGTGAGCCGTAGAAAATTCGCGGTGCTAAAAAATTAGGGAAGATTTACGAGATTTGTTGGACTTCATTTTTCTTGTTTTTCTTTCCAAAAAAATTTTAGCAGTCACATACACGTCCTCTTGGAGATGCTCTAATAATATTCGACTTTTCGTTGAGGAATTGAACGTTGTACAATATTAAACTCGTGTAAATGTAAAATTACGAAATTCACTACAAATAAAACACTATCTAGCAGCACAAGCAAGCTCTACGTCAAGCATTGGTCTTAAGCGAAGAAAAAAAATCACATGAGTTAAGATTCAAACGTGGTAGCAGTAAATCTCTTGGCATTCATCAAATCAAAATCAGAAGTAAAATAATAATGTATCCAAAGAATCAATAGATGCACACTGCTGTTCTTGGTGTTTCGCAAATGCCTTGGTAATAATGAACCACTGCACATGCCTTGTGCACAACTTTTCATCTATACATATTCACCGGACAGCTAACTTGGAAATTACGTCCTTCAAAAGAGCAGGACATATCTTAACAAGATGCTCAAAACCATCGGTTGCCATGACCGCGTTTAGTGTCCGGGGGCATTTGAGAAACTCAACACAGGCCTCCCTAAGCCTATGGCAGCCGCGCTGGTGAGCAAGCAGCAAGAAGCCTGCAGCCGTGTCGACCTTTACGTACCTGCACAATCTCTCCTCACAGATCGGCCTCAACCTCTGCATGCCGAGCCTGCCCGCCGCTATGAACAATTGCAGGTCCATCGCAGCATCATATTGCCATCTCCCTGTGACGACCTCGGGCAGCGAATCAGTGTACACGAAGTGCAGCAACGCCTTAAACACCCGTGGAGCCACACCATCGATCCTTATTACGCATGCCCCTGCTGCGGCGGCCGCGGCGGTCGTGCCAAAGAGCATCTCCTTCAACACCGGCAAGCGGGCTGCGACAACGCTCCTGTGCGCGCTGAATGTCCGGCCGGCGACTTGGAACTTGACATCGGCGCCTTCTTTCGACACGAGGAGGTCCCCGAGATGCCGGTGCAAGTCCGGCGGCGGCGGCAGCGGGTCCGGCCTGCTCTCGGTGGCGCAATCCTTCCTGACGGAGACGTCGCATCTTAGCTTGTAGCACTCGTCCACGAGGTACTCAGATGCCTCCAGGAACTCCTTGGAGATGAATTCAGGGAAGCCGTTCATGATCTCGTGCCCGACCTCGGCTGATGAGTACAGGGCCATGCCTATGGTTTTGGAGTAAGCCGGCACCGGGTTCTCCGCCTGGTCGAGCAGATGGAAGGTGGCCTCAGCGTAGGCAGGCTCGGGGATGTCGTCGGCGAGGAGGAGGTAGACGGATATGTAGCCGTGGTGCCAGACTCCCTGCTGATCGGTCGCGCCATGAGGGTGGTACCTGATGCACCACGCACGCCCTCCGACGTTGAAAGGTTCGGACATGAGGACAAACCGGTTGGGGAACGCCTTCGAGTGCTCGTAGCCCTCGATGTGCAGTACGTGGCGCCCAGTCAACTTGTCGGCGACGATGACCGAGGCGGCGGAATCGTCCGACGGCATCGGCATGGCGGGGGATTCGACGAGAGAAGAATTGGGATTTAGAGCTCGGCGGCGGACGGCGAAAGCTTTCGTTTTGTGGACCTGATGACATGTAGGCCCCTATTTGGTTGGAGTTGGACTTACCAACTGCGCAGTGTTAATTATACGTTGGGTCGCAGTTTTCGACTCGGAGTCGTTCCATGCGGTCGCACCTCGCAGCGTGGATCACGTATTCACGTCACGCCGCCGCGTCGTCCACGACGGGCTCAGCAAGAACACGAAGCAGATGACAGCCTTCGCTCCGGCCGGGATCTCCAGCCAAGCATCCTCAGCAAGCGGCTACGCGCGGAGATGGAGGCGCTCCGCGGCCTCGTCAGGAAGGCCGAGCTCCTGTGCGGCAAGCCGGCAAGCGCCGGGCCCGGGCGGCACCTCTTTACTCGGAGGGACGGCCTCGCGTGCGGCTGCAGCGAACACGGTCACTACTATGGAATCAACGTTTGCCGGTTTCAAAGGGCCATTAGTCACTACCGGAATCTGACGATTTGCCGAGAGCTTTTTCTCATTAGGCCACAAACGATTTGTACTGACGGGTAAAAGGGATCTTTGCTGGCGGGTGGAGTGCCCGCCAGCGACTTTGTGCCAGCACAAATCGTCTCAGCACTGGCGGGTGTCCGCCCGCCAGCATAGAGACCTCAGTGCTGGCAGGTGCTTAAGATTTTTGAGCCAGCGCCAAAAAAGCTCCAAATAAATAGTAAAAAAATCTTTTTATAGGGAGGAACCCCACCGGCCAGCCATCCACCCCAGTCGCGCATCTTTTCGCGTAAAGTCGCGACGCTCCACGGTTCGAACCTGTGACCTCTGTCCTCGCGTGAAGCCTCCTTTACCACTATACTACACACTCATATGCATCCATATGCAGTTTTGATTCTACTCATATTATACTACACCGAGTGTAAATCAATTTTTTGAGGTTCTAAACAGATTCAAATTAAAAACTTGTCAACTACAAAGTTTCATAACTTTCTGAGATCTACAACTTTCATTTTGTAAGTTTCTCCATTTGAGGTCGTTTACGAAATTTGAATTTCAAATTTGAGAGATTCAAATTTGAATTTCATAGACAATATGGTTTCAAATAAACAAGTTGTAAACTACAAAGTTTATAACTTTTTAGGATCTATAACTTTCATGTTGAGAGTTTCTCAATTTGAGATCGTTTGAAAAATTCAAATTTTCAAGTGACTGTGTCCATCTCTGCTAGCGGGCGACATAAGCCACCAGCCAGCACAAATGGTCCCATTTGTGCTGGCGGGTGGCTTATGTCGCCCGCCAGCACTATACCTTCACTGCTGGCGGGTGCAGAGCCGGCGCCCCTGTGCACTACGGGTGCCAATTGCACCCGCCAGCACGGTAATTTTCATGTGCCAGTACAAATCATTTTTGGCGTAGTGTCTTAAGCTCTCGGCAAAGAGTTCTTAGCCGAGAGCCACACAGAAAACTCTCGGTAAAGACTCTCGGTAACGAAATTCTTTGCCGAGTGTATTTTTTTTACTCTCGGTAAAGAAATTAAAAAAATCACTTTCTTCCCTCCAAACTTTTTATATCCTCAACATACACTTATAAAAACTTATTCTCAAAATTGACACAATTTTAACTATGTTTGCTATATTTAACAATTTTACTTCTTTATATGTAATTTTTTCGTATACGTCCGATATGAACTACAAGTGCATGAAATCACAGAGTAAAATTGGTTAAAAAATGATATTCATGTTCATGAGACATATCTAAGACCATGTACATGAAATGGAGCTAAATTTTCAGCATTTGGTTCTTTGATCATGATGAAGATCGTGAGGTAGAAAGGTTTTAAAATTGTATAAAATTCAAATGAAGTTTGAAAATTATGAAATTTGTCAAGTGATCATGATATCATGTGGAGGTTGTGGTAAAAAAATTGAGAATGTTTTGAACACTTCGACACGTACACTGTTTAGAAACTGGAACATCTCACGAGAAGTTTCTAAGAATTTGAACTAATGTCACTAGGTTTGGAGTTTTAGATAAATTCAAATTTGAATTTGACTACAAAAACTTTTCTATAGGTAATATATAACATAACTGATGTAATGTTAAGTTTTGAATTTTTTTTACATTTTTTTGCAATTTTTAATATTTAATTTGATGAAAATTGTCTTTTTGCCGAGAGCATGGATGGTGGGCTCTCGGCAAACAACTAACCTGGTCCACCATCGGCCCACCATAGCCCACCGGCCCAACCGTTCCCCCTCTCCCATATAAAATGCTACCGCCCCCTACCCTTTCCTAACCCCAACTCGCACCCCTCCCCCTCCCTCTCTCATGCCCAGCGACGTCACCGCCTCCCTCTCCCTAGCCCGCCTTCCTCCTCTCTCTCTCGGTCTCCGCCCCGTCCACGCCACCGGCACAGCCGCGCCACCCCCTCCTCCCCCCTCCGCTCGCCCCTCACATCGTGGCGAGGAGCAGCGGCGGGGCGAGGCACGGTGGCAGCAGAACGACCTCACTCCCTCATCCTCCTTCAGATCTGCCGCCGGTGCGGCAGCTCCCCCAGCGTAGTGGTTTCCCCGGCAGATCTAAGCGCGGCGGCTCCCCCAGCGGATCTGAGCGCGGTGGCTCCCCCGACGGATCTGAGCGCAGCGGCCTGGAGCTCCTCCCAGGTTCTCTCTTCCCCCTCTCTCTCTGGTGGTGGTGTGCGGCGGTGGCCGGGTGGCGACGTGCAGCGGCGGGGTGGTGGCGTGCGCCGGCCTGGTGGTGGTGTGCTGCGGCGGCAGGGTGGTGGCGTGTGGCAGCGGTCGGACGGTGGTGGTGGTGGCGGCGGCGGTGGCGGCGTTGGTGGCGGGCGGTGGTGGTGGTGGTGGCGGCGGCGGTGGTGGTGGCGGAGGGGGCTGCGCTACCTAGCCGTGGGCCCACGGGGCCCGTCCTCCTTTTTTTGTTTTATGAAAATCTCTTTACCAAGAGTCATCTGCTCTCACGGCACACGTGTGCCGAGAGGGTTTGAGGCGGCTCTCGGCAAAGAGGCCTTTGCCGGTCTAGCTCTGCCGAGTGCCCTTTGCAGAGAGTTTCCTCTCGACAAAGGCGCTGCCGAGGGTAAAGTGGCCTTTGCCGAGAGCATCGACGGCGATTCCGGTAGTGAGTACCGGTTTTGGAACTAGTACTAGCTAGGCGGTACTAATGTGGAGAGCCACATTAGTACCGGTTCAATATATCTTGTACTAATGTGGCCTTCCCCGGGTGACGTGGCAACCACCACATTAGTACCGGGTGGTATATATCTCCACCCGGTACTAATGTATTTTTCTTAAATTTCATTTTTTTTCTTTTCTTTTCAGTTTGTTTCGTATTTGGACGTATTTGGTTGGTTCATGTATACTAATCTAATATGCAGCATTATAAAGTCATTCGTGCATATATAATATGACATTATACATACATACATACATATATATATATATATGAAGGATATTGTGCATACGTAAATACGAAAAAGATATACACAATATCAAATGTTAGAAGAGTAAAGTTGATGTGCTCTGGTAGTGACCTTAGAAGAAGTTCCTTCTTTCTCGACGTCCTTGTTCTTCTCCTTAGCAGAAGTTCCTTCTTTCTCGACCTCCTTGTTCTTGTCCTTCGAAGAAGTTCCTTCTTTCTGGACGTCTTTGTTCTTGTCCTTAGAAGAAGATTCTTCTTTATCGGCATCCTTGTTCTTGTCATTGTCGTTGCTTTGCGAGCTTCATTAGCAATGCTAGCAGTGTCTTCTTTGCTCACTATTACCATTGAGGTACCTGCATGAAACTCTCCCGCGGGATTAATCACCTCGTCTAGAATAAATCCATAGAGTTGTTCTTGAATTAACCAGATTTTTTGTGTCTTGAGTAATCCTTCCCTGATGCCAGCAATCTACAAACGAAGTTATTAATTGCATAAGTACTGGTAGAAAAAAGTATATAAACAATAAGAACCAAGGATATGTTTGTCTGCATTTTTGTGTACGCACCTTTTCATTGAAGTCGCCTAAGCTAGCACTTGCAAAGTTAAGAAATATTTTTAACTTGTATTGAAAAATGTGACATGAGATCAACAAACAAAACATGTACCGGGAAATCATGGAAGTATCGAAGTGTCTCTTTCAAGTTACCCTCGTACTTTGCATGGATCATTTCCCATGTAGCATTCAACAATTCTATGAGAGGTTCGTAGTATTGTCTATATCCGCCAATAGAGTCAAAGATGTGGACAAAGCTTAAATCAGGTATAATAATAAGGAGAATCCAGTGGAAACTGTCAATACATAGTGTAGAAGAATCAGTTAATTGAAATATTCAATGTGATTTGAAAAAGATAAAGAGTTGAGAAACAAGTTTGTTGACGGTTCAATAACGCGTCAAGGTTCACCACAAGCTTATGGTCATGTAGTACCTTTTTCCCTCAAGTATTACCCAAGGTTATCGAATCTATGGATCGGAAGAAAACCTCTAAGGTTCTCTACCTTATCTAGTCAATCTAACCTAACATGAAGCATCGATTGCATAGAAAGGTAACCTTTACAGATGTATAGGTGAAAGCACAAGGTTGATCACACCCAAGAACATCAGCTAGAGTAAAGCTCCACTGAAGGGGTAACTAGGCCTAGTGCCTTCTAGTTGGAGTTCCGATAAACGAGCAATAAACCGAGCATCTCATCTACTAGCATCCTTAAACTCCTACCTCCGGCCTACCTCCCGAAGGCATCCGCTCTTTCAGGGGTATCATCCTATCACGGTGCACCCTTAATCAAGCGGAGAATCTAGGGGCACACTCAAACATGAACGTGTCTACAAATCGTGAAGGGTCGACACACTAAATCTAATCACCACGATTACATAGAGCATGCTATATAGTCTAAACATGTATTAGACTAAGAATCAAACATATTCATGAAAGGTAGAAAGCATAGATGGAGACATGGAATCGCTAATAGATCAGAAAACACGATGAACATTGCTCACATAATAATAAATGTGTTTGCATCATCACCACCGAGTACATACCATTAATGACCTCAACTAGCTCTGGAACTCCACCATGGCACAACCACACAGGGCAGCCATGGCGGCTAGGGCTGGCCTAGGCCATCTCCTAGACAACTTCAAGGACTCGCGGCCGCTGTCGTCTCCCTCCGGTGCTTACTTCTGGGTTTCGCCGAATTCTAGTGGATGGATGTGGCGACCGTCGGAGGCAGGGGCTACAAATAAGCCGTGGAGGTGCTAGGTCAAATGGGAGGCCAAACCAGGCCCGAAACAGGGTAGGCCGGCCAGCTTGGGCCAGCTGGCCCAGGCCCAATTCTGCTTGGTTCGGGCCCATCTTGCTCCCCGACGCTTCTTGTGTCTTCTTGAATTTCTGCTGATTTGCATGTGGGCCCTTGATGTCGTTTTCTCCATGATTTAGATAATGGTACTTGTCGCGTAAGCTCCTGCATCTTTTGTTCAGGTCCTTGGAGTTTTACCACTTCGCACTTCGGTCCTTGGGCCATTGGGAGTCATGTCCACTTCAAGTCTTGATTTGTGCTAGGCTTCATTATCTTCTCATGAAGTGCTCGATGAACTTTGCCCAAAAGTGCTCCTTTGAGCACTTAAAACCTGCGTAAACAACATACTCCAAAAACCACATGCAAGTGTGAACTTGTTACATCATTAGTATGCCTAGTGGCGGGTTAGTTATAATTCGAAGCTCAAACCAATGTGTAACAAGTGATTTTAGTTGACGGAAATCGACCGCCAACAACGTTGCTCACTAGCAGTTGTGCGACATAAGTATGCACCCCTTGAAGCGTTGCCTGTCTAGAAACAAATATAAATTCTCCACTGTAGGTGCAGGGAAATCATGAACAAGTGTCTCATTTAGCACAGTAGGATCCATGAAGCCTACGTCGTGCAATCCAAGCCTCCGGCAAGCTTGCTTCTCCATGTTGCATGATACAAAAAAAAAGAAGTTCAGGTTCGGTAGAAATGGCTAGAGCGGTGATTTTAAGCTTACGGTGCAACAAATACTTACAGAACCCAGCAAGTGACGAATGAGACGTCCATTGCATCCATATTGAATAGGAACCAGAACTCCTGCATGGGAATATTGAAAGTGGTGCGACATTGGAAAAATGTTCCTCTTCAATTGTAACTTCGAGAAAACGAAGCCCCTGTCCCGCCATTTCAATGTGCCATTTGTGCAGAGCATACATCCTAGTTGGAAGTTCCTTCAACAATCGCTCCCAGACAAGCGGCATCCTAGGCTCATATTTACGGCTACCTGAACCCTGGGTGACTTACAATTTCAGCAGAGCCTAGAATTTGATCAGGTGTCAGATTTGCATCCAACCCAAATTCAAGCAATCTACGGTCCACCTCTGAAAGCACCTTTAGGTCCGGGAATCGTTTTGATTAGGTCTGTAGTTGTGGAACACTTGTCCCAACTTTCTGCTTCTTATTCCGTTTTTGGAAGTTGAGCGTTGTGCGGGCATAGTCAGACAATGGAGGTTTATCTAGTTCTTTCCTTTTGTCTGCCTCCATTTGTTTCAAGAAGCAATGAAATTTGACACGGTCAATTGGTTTCTCAATTGGAGGCTTCTTCTTCTTGAATATTTGATCATCCAGCTCTTTCCACACTATCTAATCTGTTTCTTCTGCAGTCCTCTCGTAAGGTAATTTCGGCAGAGGTGGCTTCTCCTTGGGTTTCCTTTGCTTCTTTGGAGGAGGAGGATGATGTCCTCGTTTGGAACCCTTACTCTTTGGAGGAGAAGGAGGAGGAGAAGGAGTTGGACTCACAATTCGGCCCCCGTCAGTTGCAGCATGTTCTGGACTGCTGCTGCATTCCCTTCTAGCTAGTGAAGGCGGTAGCTAATCTTGGCCTTGCGGCATGTGGGATGGTGCAGGAGATGTTTCCACGGTTGGTTGCGTTAACTTTATGAGAACCTTGGGCCACACAATCCAACTGTGCACTGCTTCCCCTAGAGTATTTTCCTCACGAAGTCCCAGGAACTCCAGGTCGAGGTCATCCCAAGTATTAACCACTCAGTACACAAAGACTTTAGCGCACCCGAGAGTGGAAAAATCGATGTTCAAATATATTTCCCCTGCTTGCGGTACCTCAGCCACACCGTACACCACCACAATATTCTTGTTTCTGACTTGAAACAAGAATATTACATGCAGACCTCGCAGTGATGTCGTCCACGGGGTAGCGCGTTGCTCTAACGGGGCAGCTGCTTCTGTGGTGGTTGGAGCTGCTTCCGTGGAAGCGACGCTACTTTTACGCTTGTTGGATGGGCTCATTTCATCATGCGGCCCTGAAGCTGCAGGTGCTTACTCACTTGATTGCTTGCTAAGAGCAAGCGTCACACACTGGTCGATGATGTCTTCCTTTTTTTTCTCATTCATATAGACGCGCTCTTGCAGCTGTCGTATCTGTCGTGCATGTTGATCCTTAGTTCTTTGGCGACTTTTGTAGGACTCAATGTGCTCCTGAAATGTAAATTTCCATGGAATGATACCTTTGCCTCTGCAACGTCCAGGGTGTTCTTTGGTATCTAGTGCCATAGTAAGCTCATCATTCTCTCGATCAGGCACGAAAGATCCTTCCGCCGCAAGCTTTATAAACTCAACAAGCCTTGCAGCTGTCTCTCTTATTTGATCACCCGGTAACAAAGTTCCATCTTCGGGATTGAGCTTGCCACCATCGTCGGCTCGCCGTGCAGGTATGCATCACACGTTGTCAGCCCCGTCCCTGTTGCCGCATCCTCTGCTGCCGCCAAAGCTTATCCCGGCGTCTGGATCCGCGCTGCCCCGAATCTGCGCCCTTCGCCTGGGGACCACCTCGTCCTCCATCGCCACCTCCTTCCGCGACTGATTTGTCGAGCCCTCCGACGGAGCGGCATGTCCTCGTCGTCCTCGTCGCGCTCCCACTCTCGGAGCAGCTCGTCCTCGTCGTGCTCCGCCACGCCCCGCGGAGGCTCCCCAACGGCGACGCGCTGCTGCTGCTGGCGGGGGTGGAGGAGACGGCCGGCAGGGGCGGGGACCACTGCTCCCGGAGGCCGCGCGCACCCTGGAGGTGGCCGGCGGGGGTGGAGCCGTGGAGGAGGTGGAGGGTGGGACGAGGGAGATGAAGAGAAGTGAAAGAAATCCCAGGAATGCGTGTGGAGGAGAAGGCTATCGCAAAATGTAGTGGGGGATCCAGCACCTGCTGGAGGCTCTACAGTTCGTGTTCTTTCTTCATTTTGAAGATGCAGCAGGTGATGCAGCACTGCTGAGTTAGTCTAAAGGTTCAGAACAAACTTGTGTTTTTTCCAGATTTCAGCGGCTCACATCTCTAAATCCATTATCTTTAAAGCAAAAGTTCTATCTATTGCTTGTAGATATTTGTACCACCTCCAACTTTGGTTAAAGGCTCAAGACGAGTTAGTGTTAGGTTTGGACAAAGTTCATAGAATAAGAGACTGCATTTTTGTGCATTTTTGAGCCGCAGACGCAGCTGTTGCATTCTTCTTATCTTCTGCCTGCAAGAACAAAGCTCCGCGGCCGCCCGATTCCTTCTGCCCCGACGGGCAGCAGACGGTGTGGCCCCCAAGGACGGCGGAGCTCCGACAAGCTGCAGCTCCAAATCTTCAATCCTACTCCGCGCTGGTCCTCTGGCGCGGCATCGTCCACCTCGTCGGCCGCCACGACACTAGTCACCAGGGACGGCGACAGGAAGCACCGAAGCTTCAACCCCTTCACCGCAACACTCGAGAAGGTGCGCAGGGACGGTCC
The DNA here is from genome assembly GCA_036936925.1 of Cenchrus fungigraminus. Lineage (NCBI taxonomy): Eukaryota > Viridiplantae > Streptophyta > Magnoliopsida > Poales > Poaceae > Cenchrus > Cenchrus fungigraminus. The sequence goes on along the minus strand of CM072771.1, from coordinate 42,430,344 downwards.
CGTCGTCGAGCCAAGAAACGCAAGATCGCTCTCGCCGCTCTGTGCCAGTGGCGCCGCCGCCGCCGCGTCCACGGCGCACAAGAAGAGTTGGCGGTCACACGTGTCACACCGACGACTCCAGGCGACGGGCTGTACATGCCCTAGTCACATCTGAGCACCAAAATCCAAAAAATGATGGACACCGAGGTCGTGTGTTAATGGTAATAATGGCATTGACGCCAATAATCTACCATAGCGCGAGATATGCTGTTGACGAGGTTGGTTAATTCTGAAAATATTCTTGAAAGGAGCCTACATGTTTAGATACTATTGTTGCAAGGGAGATGGGCCTAACAATGAGAAAAGGCCATAATAGATAAATAAGCAACAAATAAGTTGCTTGACAAGTCACAGAGCTTTGCACAATACACAGACACACATATAGCAACAGACATAGTGCAGTAAACGATACTTCTCAACTTCTAAGACTAGCTTTGGACAATGGACTTATGTGAAAATTGTGAGTCATTGGAAAAACTCTACAGAGTGAACCATCAGAACATCAACCATGCGAAGCTCGGGTGGCTAGCTCCGTCGGTGTGCAGGCTGCCGGCGCAGGTTTGATTCCTCAGGGAATCGAATTTGCGTCTCTCACGAGGGAATTTATTTCCTTAGCAGACGCATATGTGTGCGGTGGTTGAGGGTGGCCCTCTTAGTACTCTGCTATTGTAAAATATTCTCTCGTCTGTCTCATGCCAAAGCACAGATCTAAGGCCGGCTTGATCTCAGTCACGGGTGGTGCGGTGCTCCTGTGTATGGGTGGGAGAGGAGTTCGAGGATTTTCTAGACCTGTGTGAGAAGATCTTCTTCTTAATACAATACCGTGGGGCGATATTTACCCCACAGGTCTAGTTTTTTAATACAGTTACACATTGACATAAAGTAGTCATTATGGTAGTTATGCTTCTCTTTTCCAAGGTTGGCTTCTCAAACCACGAGAAAACCAATACCTATCATACTGAAATTTTGTGTTAGGATACAGTATTCTGAAAAGTGAAGTCTTGGCAACGAGAAAAGGCAGGCCATGAACCCATGAATGAATAAAGGAAAAAGTCTATTCTATAACCCTCATCTATATGTGATGTCTGGGTTTCAACCCCCAACCACAAAATCAGGTATTAGACACCCACGAACTATCAAAACCATCTGATTTACCCCCCCCCCTCGTGGTTTTTGGGGTAGTTTTTGCTGACGTGGCCGGATTTGAGGTGGTTTTCGCCAACATGGCCCCACATCAGCTTGTTCATGTCTACAAATATTTACTCATAAGCTCCAAAATATCTTTTCTCCTCACACAAAGGTCCCTCCCAAGTCCCCAGTCCCCTCCGGTCGGTCGCCGCCGATTGTCCCATAGAAGGCGCTCGCCCTCGTCGTCGCTCGTCCATATGGCCGATGCTCGCCGGTCCTGCTCGCGCCGCGAAGGTCCCCCACGGCCTCAAGCTCCTGCTCGCGCAGCCGAGGTCCCCTACAGCCCTACCTCACCGACAAGGACCACGACCTTCGCGGCTCCACATCGCAGCAGCATGGAGGCACCCCTCCGGCTGCAGCAGAGGCGTGTGGGGGCCTCTGGCGGCGGCTTTATAGGCGGGCTGGGCGGCGCAGCCACGTCAGTGCCCCTCCTGGCGGCCGCGCCCACGGAAGCTGACGACGCTTCTCCTGGCAGCGGCACCCATGAGGCCCAACAGTGGTGAAGCAGGTGATATGGCATCCTCCCTCCCTTCTCGTGACGCGGCGGCAGCAGCAGCAGCGCTGGCGAGGCGGAGCAGGGTGGAGGACGGCGTCTGTGGGGACCCACCTTCGGGATTCCCGTTAAGCACCTGTGTTAGTCCCTGGATCTGGTAGGCTAACACAGTTCTTATCAAAGTTAAGTATAGAGGCAATAAATAACGTATATTCAAAGAAAATACCTCAACGCAGCGAAGGGAAGCGCATGTGCCCATCCACTAACTAGATGATTTTCAACACCTAGAACCCACGTAGTCTACCTGTAAAAAGTATAATAGAGGCAAGGCTGAGTAAACATCAACATACTCAGCAAATCCTAGCGTATAAGAAGTTAATCCTATAGACAACATGCAAGGTTCCAAGAGAAGGAGCAGGTCTTGATTATTAAAATAAATAAACTAATGCAGGTGAAATAAATTTCAGAGGAACAATAAGTAAAGCAGATATATTATATAGGTTGGTCCTGGAGGGGGAACACACAGCCTCCCCTACCAGTCCCTAAGTTTTATTAAACTTAGCGACCACCGGGGTCCCACTGAGCCGGCATCTGCCGTATCACTTTCTAAGAGCCACTGCCCCGTCTCACCACCAAATCTAACCTTATATAGTATGTGAGCTAATCAACAGGAGCTTTAACTACAGTGGCGTAGCTAGGATTTTACCGAAGGGTATGCCATAAAAAAATTCATATGTGATACGGTTCTATCAATATGTAAATGGCACAATGCATATATAATTCGGTAATTAGTTTATAAATTACCAAAAATTAACATATCAAATTTAAATTCAACACTCGATCTAAACAATTGCACACAATATAATAGGAATAGTTCAAATTTAAATTCAACACTCGATGTGCTCTAGACGCGGTGCGACTGTCGGAGCTTCGCCGGAGCTAAGCCGCACGGCGGCGTATGCTCGTCGGGCACGGCGGTGTGGCAGCCATGCGGCGGCGCGGCCAAAGGAGGAAGGGGATGCAGGAAAGCCACTGGCAGCATAACAGCTTACCGGGGTGAAGCTCTAGCCGGCGGCGGGCGCAATTCCGGCACCATAGCGGCTGGAATTGAGCTTCACCGTGGCGGCGGCCGGAGGAGGGGATGAACGACAGCGAGGGCCTCCTAGGAGCTACGTTGCAGGGTGGCTACAGTGGAGCAGGGCTTCACCTAGCTCAGGAGCTCCGCTAGGTATTTCCTAGCCTCGGTCGGACTTACTCTGGCGAGGTGGAGCAGCGGCGCTCTAGCGGAAGGGGAGCGGCGTGTTCGGCTTATGCCGGCAAGGATGTGAGGGTGGTGTGTGGTGCTATGGGTGGTCGTGGGGGCTATTTATAGCTCGGAGAGGGGGCTGGGATCACAGCGGGCTGCCTTGGCTGCTAAGCAAGCTCGGGAGAGGATAAGCATGGTGGCGGCGGTAGATGAGCCCGAGCTCGGTGATGGCGTCATGATGGCAGCGGGGAAACAAGGCCGAGGGGGTACGGCGAGCAGAGGATAAGGGCGCCATCAATGCGCTAGGTGTCAGGGTTTGCAGCGCGCCTGCTATGGGATGGATTAGTGCCGTACGAGAGGAGGTCGAGGCGGGAGCGCCATTGCGGCGGCGCGCGGCGCACTTGGCGTGGCGAGGTTGCGTTGGCGTCCTCACGGGTGGATAAGATGTAGGTGAGGAGGTGCAGGCGGTTTCGGGGCGCGCACGACCGAGGCGAAGGGAGGGCTGTATTGGTGTGGCCAAGCGGGCATGCCAGCGGTGGCGCACCGGGTGTCAACTATTGCGGCACGGTGTCGAGGCGGGGCGGCTGCTGCACCTAGGTGTGGAGTGAGAGAGGTGCCTAGGGAAGGAGCTAGGGAGATGCAGCGCGGCTAGGCGGTGATGATGCCCCTTCTATTCAGGCGGATGGTGGCCGGAGCGTGCAGATCGGTTAGGGGACGCCCGGCAGCGGAGCGCCAGGGCACAGCTCGGTGTCAGCGACTGCGGCGCGAGGGAAAAGCTTCCAGCTTTTTGACTTTGGGCGCGGGGAGGCGAGGTGGTTACGGTGCGCACGCTACTAGGGTAGGGGAGGGGCTAGAGGAGCGAGGCTGTACGGGCGAGCGGCGGAGGCGTCGGGCGGGATAGCTGAGGTAGGAGGTGACGAAGGTAGGAGACGACGGCGATGGGCCGAGTTGGGCCGTGTGGGCTGTTGGGCTGAGAGGAAAGGAGCAGGCCGGTGCGGCGAGGGCTAGAGAAGGAGGAGCAGGCCGATACTAAAGGAAAAGTCAAGGGGGTTCAGCGGACTTTGATATTTTGGAAAGTTTTCTATGGTTTTAAAGTTGAATTTAAAATAGATTTCAAATTCAAATTTCAAACCAACTCCTTAGGAGTTTAATATAGAGTTTGAAAGTTCAAATTTGAAATATAATTTCAAATTTATTTTCAAACCACAAATCCTTAGGGTTTATACTAGGGCTTAAAAAGTAAATTTGGAATAAAATTCCAAATTCATTTTCTACCCAAAATCCTTAGGAAAAAGAAGAGATTTGACTATGATTTGAAAGGTGAATTTGAAATGTGATTTCAAATTTGAATTCAAACAAAAATCCTCAGGGGTTCAACTAGGGTTTTACTGTGAATTTGAAATGAAACCTCAAATTCATTTTTAACCCAAAGTCCGTAGGGATTTCTAGGGTTTTTGAAAAATAAATTCAAAATACAATTTTTAGATTTATTTCCATCCCAAAATCCTTAAGAGAAGATAAGGGATTTACTATTGTTTGAATAAGGAATTTGAAATGTGATTTCAAATTCAAATTTCAAACAAAAATTCCTTAAAGGATCACTCAGCAAACAAATGCATCACAAATGTCGGTTTAAATGCAAAAATTAATTATAGAAATTTTGGAATATCTAGAGAAAATAAAATTAAGCCTATAATTAAAGAAAATTTTTAATAAATTTGTATTTTTAAAATGCCCTAAAAGTCAGGATGTGACAGACCTACCCCACTTAAGGGAATCTCGTCCCCAAGATTGGGTTAGCAAGAGAAGCATAGGGTTTAGAGGTGACGAGGCAATGGACCGGGGCCCACCAGGACCTCTAAAAAACGTAGTACGGACCCACATACGGCATACTTAACGGCTAATACGACGAGTATTAAGCCCCCAAGTACCCGAGAGTTCGTACGACCTGTTTCCGTCATGGGCCGGAAGGCAGTTGGCCCACGGCCACCAGCGCCTTCTCCTCCGAGTACATGGCGGCCCATACGACGGGTCTTCGCCTCTGCCTCCGACTACTCGCTCGTACGAGTAGTTACTGCTCCCCGTCCCCGACTACTTGTTCGCACGAGTAGTTTCCATCATCGACCTGTGCGGACTTCACGCGGAATGCAAAGGGTGCGTAGGCGCCTCCTAATTGAGATCCTAGGATCTCCTCGCACGTACCCCCACGTACCACCACGCGTCCGTTCCACCGCAGCGGCCCACCCGGGCCTGGCTGATTCAGTGTCAGGGGACAGATCCGTCAACACGTCCATGAACGGCACAGTGGCCATCGTACTGCGAACGGCGTGAGAAGTGCTGAGCAACGAATGGCACAGTACACGCTATGCCTTAAGCATCGGAAGGCGCGACATAGACCACCTGCTCGCATGAGTAGTTTCACCGCCTCCGACTAGTTCAAGACTTCACCGCCAAGGCTGCGGGTACACGGGCCCTGTCTGGATCCCGTAATATCCGGGCGTGATAACCCGCACCCCACCACGTGCCGGCCCCTCCGCGCCGGTCCGCCCTGACCAGGTCGATTTGGTGTCAGAGGGCGGATCCGTCTGCTGCTCCACGAACGGGGCAGCGTGCGTCGTACCATGGGTGGTACGGGAAACACTGTGCCACGAACTGCACAGTGTACGCCACCCCCTAGCTCTCGAACGCCGTGGCGTAGACCACTCCATCTCCACAGTACCCGGAAAAGACAAGTCCCTGTTCCGCTGACAGGAGTAGGATACGAATCCTACTTCCTGTGCCCGACTAACTACTCGGAGAAGTGTGCGGGAGGTCCCAGAGACAGCTACTTGGGACGCACGATTCCTGGAAGACCTACACCATCACCTGTGGTGCCGTAACAGTTCTTCGCCGCACCGCTCTGACAGCCCGACACAGGAGGAGGACGTCCTACGCTATAGTCTAGCTTACACCCTCGATGTAACCTCCCTGAACCTCACCCTTATGACTGTAAAAGGGGGAGGAGAGGGGCACTTGCAAGACACGCACTCGGTATCGATATCTCATCTCACATTCCCCCGTAGACGCACTCGCACTCACGTACGCAGAACTCTGCTACAAGAACCACATACACACCAGGGACTTGGGCTCTGAAACCCTCTCCTGACCTGTTTGTATCCCCTACTACAAACTCCTGAGCATAAAGAACAACCCCTCTCTGACTGGACGTAGGGTATTACTCTCTGGAGGCCCGAACCAGTATAATCCCGAGTGTCTATTGTGCAATCGTGTGGATCTGAACACGCGTTCTTATAAATTTACTTGCCGGCGGTAACAAACCCCGACAGTTGGCGCGCCAGGTAAGGGTCTTCGTGTGTTTTCGACGTTCCTTTTAGGGTCTGCATGTCCCTTCCATCGTTTTCTTTGGCGGAAGCCATCGCAAAGCTGTCACCAATGAGCTACCCCATGGGATCATCCGACCCGCTCCTGGCTGGGCTCGAGATCCGTTTCGGGAGCTTGAACTTCTGGGTGACTGGAGACGGCTATCTCAAGCGCCTCGTCGACGAGACTACCAACGTACCTGCGTCGGCTCCTGCTCCGATTGCCACGCCACGCTCGCCCCGACGCAAGAGGCGATCAGGCAAGCGCTCGTGACAGGCCAAGATGGACCGACGTAGGGCAGCACGAGCTAGCCCCCCTCTGTGGGTCGAAGCTGGCACCCCGCTGACCGCCGACGCAGCTGAGGACTCCCTGCCGCCGGATTCGACGGAGCGCATCGCCAGAGAGAGCGCACTAATGCCATCACTCTCCCGAGGGACACGCTACACGTCGGCAGCATATTCCTCTTCGTCGGGCACAGACCTGGCTACATATGACAACTACCCAAGCCATCGTTTGTGGTGCAACAGGAAGCTTCCGGCAACCTCGCCCGACGAGCAGTACCTCGAGTCCGACGGCACGGACGATGTCTTGGACTCGGAGTGGGACTACACTGGACTTCAAGATGTTGGCGCCCTTCGTCGTTTCCAAACGACGGCGGACTACTGTTTCGGCTACTCCGACAATTCCGACACCGGGGGATACGACCCCTCGCGCGAGTGCTTCGTCATCGGCAACACCCCGGTCGCAACAGCACCGGCCAACACCCCGGAGGGGGCGGTCCATTCCGCCCACAGCTCAATGGTGGATAGTGTGGTCGAGACGCAGGTCCCGCCCAATGGAGCCGCGCAACGAGCGTGACTTGATGAGTTGGAGAACGCACATCGCCAGCTCGACGATGAGCGGGCTCAGCTCCACCAACAACTCGGATAGGACCCGAATCCAACTCCCGCCCGCGTACGCGTGAGGGATGTCCAGCAATGCATCATCAACGACGACCGAGACGTCGTCAACGACATGCCCGTCTTCAAGAGGGCGTCGCAGAATCTGGCGGCAGCCACAGTTCTTCTCTGGAAGATACCGGAGCCCGCCACCCCTCAGGAGAAGGAAATACACAAGCAAATCAAGACGCTCCTCGAGACCGCCGCCGTGTAATAGGCGAAGAGGTCCACTTCTCGACAACGGGCCTCGCAGGGTCGTGGGCACTCCGAGCCACGACAACCTGCGGCGCCATCACAGCAGCCACGACAATCCGAGGAAGTTAACGTGTCGGTCAAGAGCCACCTGGGTCCCCACCGCGACGCGCGCGATACCATCAAGGTGTAGCGACGGGCGGACGCGGGCCAAGACGATGATTACGAGCAGCAGCCTCGTAAGGACTACAACCGGCGGCGCGGGGGCCGTTACGATAGTGACGAAGACCGAAGCCGAAGCAACTCGCCTGACGCCCAGGGGCCTCGCTCCTTCGGAAGGAATGTGCGCAGCACCCGTTTCCCTTCGCGCTTCCGAGCTCCGACCTCCGTACCTAAGTACGATGGTGAAACCAACCCCAGCGTTTGGTTGGAAGATTACCGGCTGATGTGCAACGCCGGAGGAGCACGGGACGACCTGTTCATCATCAAGAATCTTCCGCTGCATCTCGCGAACTCAGCTCGCACGTGGCTCGAGCACTTACCACGGGGCAAGATCGACAGCTGGTCACAACTGCGTGATGCCTTCATCGGCAACTTCCATGGCACATACGCCCGACCAGGGAACCTATGGGACTTGCGCAACTGTAAGCAGATGAAGGGTGAAAGCCTGCGCGACTACATTTGGCGCTTCTCGAAGTGATGCACCGAGTTGCCCAGCACCACCGACACGGACATCATCTCAGCCTTCCAGAACAGCACCACGTGTGCCATGCTGATCAATCGGATCGGGCGACGGAAGCCGTGATCTACTCGGGAGCTGCTCGACATCGCAACCGACCATGCCAACGGGGAGGAAGCTGTGGCTGTGACGCTTAACCCCGGTACCAGCAAGAGGAAGCAGCCGGTCGAGGCTGACGATGGTCTGTCCGCACCAACCAACAAGAAAAAGAAGAGCAAGGATAAGCGGTACCGTGATGTCACCCTGGTGGCTGCAGTCAATCGAAAGACAGCAAGACCCAGGAGCGACCCGCCAAAAGATCACTTCGAGAAGCTGTTGGATGCCCCGTGCTCCAACCACGAGGGTCCAGTCAAACATGCCTTCAAAGACAGCAATCTGATGAAGTCCTATCTCGCCGGCACGCTGAAGAAGTGAAACATCGCTCCAACTAGTGATGGAGGGAAGGACAAGGGCAATGACGAAGGTGCCTACCCCCGTGAAGACGCAGCTGTTATGATGATCTTCTAGGGATCGAAGGCACGACCACCCAGACGCCAGGAGAAGTTGATCCGGCGAGAAGTTTACCACACTGAGCACGCAACTCCGACGTACCTAAAGTGGTCGGAGACACCGGTCACGTTAGACCGTCGTGATCATCCCGACCACGTCCCCCGTCCGGGCAACTATCCGCTAGTTGTGGCACCCTTGTTCGGCACCAAGCGCGTGCACAAGGTGCTGATGGACGGAGGTAGCGGCCTCAACGTCATCTACATGTCGACTCTCAACGACATGGGGATCCCGCGGTCCCGACTGCGGCCGTCGACGGCGCCCTTCCACGGGGTCATACCCGGGATAGAGGCGGTTCCCCTCGGGCAGATAGATCTGCCTGTCACATTCGGCACTCCGAACAATTTCCGAAAGGAGACCCTCACCTTCAAAGTGGTAGGGTTCCCGGGGACGTATCACGCGATACTCAGAAGGCCAGCTTACGCGAAGTTCATGGCCGTCCCCAACTACACGTACCTCAAGCTGAAAATGACCGGACCGAAAGGCATCATCACGGCAGGTACAACTTTCCAGTACGCATATGAATGCGATGCTGAGTGCTTCCAGTTCGCCGAAGCACTGATCCGGTCCGAGAAGCTCACCGCAGAGCCCCCCTCCGAGGACCAAGATATCCCCGAGTCTTCCAAGCGAGCGGCATGCTCTTTCGAGCCCACCAAGGACGCCAAGGAAGTGCCCGTCTCCGAGGATGGCCGCACGATCCGTATCGGGACGACGCTCGGTTCCGACTAGGAAAGCGCGCTCGTCGACTTCCTCCGCGCGAACCTCGACGTGTTCGCATGGAAACCCTCCGACATGCCGGGGATTCCAAGGGAGGTCGCCGAGCACAAGCTTAGCATTAAGCCCGGCTCGAAGCCGATCAAGCAGCATCTGCGCTGCTTCAACTCTGATAAGTGCAAGGCCATTGACGAGGAAATCAAGAAGCTCCTTAGTGCAGGGTTCATTCGTGAAGTGTACCACCCTGAGTGGTTAGCAAACCCTGTACTCGTTAAGAAGAAGAATGGAAAATGGAGGATGTGCGTTGATTACATGAGACTAAACAAGGCGTTTCCAAAAGATCCATTTCCTTTACCGCGTATAGATCAAGTAGTCGATTCAACGGCCGGGTGTGAAACCCTCTATTTTCTCGACGCCTACTCCGGGTACCATCAAATCGCGATGAGCCTGATCGACCAGTTCGTGACCTCATTCATCACCTCGTTCGGCGCATACTGCTACACTTCCATGCCATTTGGGTTGAAGAATGCAGGGGCCACCTTTTGAAGAAGAAGTGTTGGACTTTTTAGGAGAGGAAGGCAAGTGGATTTCCCCCTCTGCATATTCTATTTTTGTCCCACACAACTTGCATAATAACTAAAATTTACTTTTAATGTTGCTATGCATAAATTGATAAGAAAATCACCTTTTTAAGGACATGACTAGAATTTTACCTCTATTACCTTGAACAACCATTTTTAATAAATGTTTGGGTAGAAATGCTTAGTTGTTTAACTTGGGGTGGTTGAAATGAATGTTTATAAATATTGATCATGGAACTTCGGTGAACTTTGGTAAATTGCAAGACCATATAAATTAAATGGAACATGGAGAACCACCCAAGAAAACAGTGCAACCACAGTGGCATATGACTCTGCTTTTAGCCAATTAATTAGGCGTGTGAATTATCTGACAACCTTTCCCGAAAGGGGCACAGGTGTCGACCGGGCATCCCTGGGCCCACCAACACATTGTGGGCCATACCCGGGAGATAAGTTCCTGTACACCTGGACTACTCGACTAGTGGGCCACGGTGCTGGTACCGTGGACCACAAGACAAGACAAGACGGACAAGGATTTGTACTATGACTAAGATAGCTTTCCATACCTTGTATAGGCTACTCCGGGTCCTACTCGAATAGTACCCTTGTACCAATCTGACTTATAACCCTGCCTCCCGTGGCATATAAGGCGAGGCAGGGACCCCTCTCAAAATATACGCAATCAATACAGAGCCACGCCGCATACAGGACGTAGGGTATTACGCACATTGCGGCCCGAACCTGTCTAATTGTGTGCCCCGTGTCTCACCATCGTGTTCCTGATCTCGGCGAGCCCCACCGCACAATCTACTACTTCGGGTACCCCGTCGTAGGCTCGGTGTCTAAAACACTGACAGCTGGCACGCCAGGTAGGGGATCTCGTCGTTGATCCACTGGCGAACTCGATGGCTCTCGTCATCATCAAGCCAACCGTCGCTTTCCAACAAGGCGACACCTTTGTTTTCGGCTCCTGGGTTTGCGTTGCTGACGGCGTCGGATCGTTCCTGCGTTTCTTAGCGCCAACTCCGGACTCAAAGCTCAAGTCCTCGACGCTTACGGAAGTTTCGATGGAGAAACTCGTCGAAAATTTCGGTGAAATTTCGATCTCTGACCCGCTCAGAGAACTTGAGTCGGAGTCCGAGTACAACTCGACTTCACCTCCCATCCAGCCTGAGTTGCTTTCTTCAGCTTCACAGCTTGCGCTCAGTTTGGATAACATTCCAGCACCACCTCTCTTCGGTCATCGCCATGTCAGTGCTGCTTACCAAGCCGCATTGAAGCGCCTCATGTGCCCTGGCCTGAAGATCGTGCTCGAGTACTCTTCGGATTCGGACGACAACTTCGACTACTCTTCGGACTCTTCTGAGTTCGAGTTCGACTACGGTTTGGATTCTGATGAAGTACAGCAACTGTCTGGCCCTGCTCAAGGACTGGTGATCACATCGACACCTGAGGGTAGATTCGTCTACTGGCCTGAGCATGTGCCTGCTGATCTCACCTTGGATGATCAGGAGCGTTTTATCGCCTGTCTCGACAACTTACCTTTCCAGGAAGGCGTCAAGCTTGTTGATTATGACACCGATACTGAGCTCATTCAGAGTACGGGTACTTATTCATCGTATCGAGAAGTGTTCGTCGTGGATGCAACTACTCCGCAAGGGCATCGCGCCAATTATCGTTACCCGGATGATGTATCTGATGATGAACTCTCTGCTAATGCTCCCGCTGATGAAACCGCGGAGGCCAAGAATGCACGTCGCCAACGCAATGCTGATCATGCAACTCTTCGTCGGGAACTCACGGAAGCTCTACCTACCCGTAATCTTCAAGAGGCTCTGGAGGTGGTGACTACTCGTGAGTATCGTACTCCAGAAGAAGCTATCAACGCGATCAATCTACTCGGTCGCTCAATGCCACGTGACAGGGCGGCTGCTGAAGTCGCAAAGCTGGCTGAACTAGCTTACACTATGCTACGCCAGAATACCAGTGCTCCTAGTCACCATGGCAGCAGTGGAGGTGCTCATCGTACCACTCCCACTCCTAATCGTACTCGTCCGGAAGCCAGCAACAGGGACAAAGGTGATGATGGTAGTGTCAACAGCAAGTCGGGAGACTCTCGCTACGACGCTCGTACAACTATCAACGCTAGACGCGCTGAGCGTGAGAAGCAAAAGGATAATGACTCTGATTCTTTTCTTGCTTTCTCTGCTCGACTTCAAGCTCTGTTTCTTCCGGAGAAATTCAAACCTTACGGCATCTCTAAGTATGATGGCAAGCAAGATCCAAGGCAGTGGTTGCGCTGTTATGCTCTGTCCATCTCCAATGCCGGAGGCAATGATGATACTAAATGTATCTATTTCCCTTTTGTTCTCGAGCAAGAGCCCCTCACATGGTTTGAGTCTCTCAAACGTGGCTCCATCGACAATTGGGGACAACTCAAGCATCGCTTCACCAGCAACTTTGCGGGTTCTTTGGGCCGTCATGGCACCAGGATGGACCTTGCCCTGATCAAGCAAAAACAAGGCGAGACTCTTCGCGAGTACATGCGCCGCTTCTTTGAGAAAAGGGCTACTGTTGTTGATGTCACCGAGAAAGAAGTCATAGACACCTTCCAGGATGGTTTCTATGATGATAGGCTTTTCCAAGACTTCGGTCGCGCTCGCCCAGCCAACATCACCAAGCTCAAGGAGATGATCACTCATTGGGCAGACGAGGAAGACAAGGCTCGGAATCGGTTCAAGCATCTTCGCAATAACCAGAACAACAACAACAACAATAATGCTGGAGGAAGCAATAGTGGCAAGCAACAGCAGGGCAATCGCCAGGGGAATAACTACTCGAGTAATCCTAATCGCAAGCGCAAGCCCGACAACACTGTTTCTGCCCTGGAAACTACCGCCAAGCCTGAAGATGATCCTCACTGGGCAACATTGACCAAGCAGAAATGCCCATGGCACCCAGAGGGCGATCATACTACAGAGCAGTGTTACCAACTCCGTCGTGCGCTGAAGAATACACCTGAGCCAACACACCCAAACCCAAAGTTCCGTAAACACAGGGGGAAGAAGGCTAATACTGACAAACACACTAGGTTTCAACACCCCTCCAATACTGTCAATGTCATATTCGGTGGGATTCCAACCAAGTGCATGCAGAAGCTAGCTCTCAGGGAGATTTTGTCCATCCAACCAACAGCTCCCACTTTTCTCAAGTGGTCTGAAACTCCCATTACCTTCTCAAGGGCGGATCAATGGACTAGTTTCTCTGAGCCAGGATGATATCCTCTCGTTCTGGATCCAGTGGTGGCAGGCTCCAGGCTTACCAAGGTTCTTATTGATGGTGGCAGCGGTCTCAATGTCCTGTTTGCCAAGACTTTGAAGAAGATGGGCCTAGATATCACCGATATGCTTACCAAGACCAACTCACCATTCTACGGTATCATCTCGGGCAACGCAGCTGTTCCTTTGGGTTCAGTTGTACTACCTGTTACCTTTGGGACTAAGGATCACTACCGCACTGAGTACATCAAGTTTGAGGTTGCTGACTTCGAGACTTCTTACCATGCCATTCTTGGCAGGCCTGCTCTTGCTAAGTTCATGGCTATCCCGCACTATGTGTACTTGGTTCTCAAGATGCCGAGCCCCAAGGGAGTTCTTTCATTGCAAGGGGATCTGAAGCGTTCATACGACTGCGACACAGAAGCCGTAGAACTTGCCTCGACTAGTCAAGTACCTAATGCAATGATGGAGGTTTTCACTGCCGCTAAAAAGCTTGCTCCATGCGAGCTGGATGTTCCTGAGAAGACTGATAACAACAACAAGCCTGCACCATCTGGTGACGTCCTGCTTAAAGCCATTGACCTCGGTACTGGTGATAGCAGCAAGACGACCATGATCAGTGCACAGCTTGACCCTAAATAGGAAGACATGCTCGTCAACTTCCTTCGGGCTAACCGTGATATCTTTGCGTGGAAGCCATCTGATATGCCAGGTGTGCCCAGGAGGTTGATTGACCACTCACTCAATGTCGATCCTAATGCTACCCCCAAGAGACAACACCTTCGTCACTTTGCTGATGACCGCAGGGCTGCTATCAAGAAAGAGCTCGCTAAACTACTCGTGGCTGGCTTCATTCGAGAAGTCTTTCACCCGCAATGGCTTGCTAACCCTGTGCTCGTGAGAAAGAAGAACTCTAACGATTGGAGGATGTGTGTCGACTACACTGATCTCAACAAGCATTGCCCCAAGGATCCTTTCGGGTTGCCGAGGATTGATCAAGTCATTGACTCTACGGCGGGCTGTGCTCTACCCTGTTTCCTGGATTGTTATTCTGGCTATCATCAAATCGCAATCAAGGAATCTGATCAAGAGAAGACCGCATTTATCACCCCGTTTGGTGCTTATTGTTACACAACAATGTCTTTCGGGTTGAAAAATGCTGGTGCTACTTATCAAAGGGCTATCCAAGCGCGCTTCAAGAAGCAGCTTCACAAGAATGTGGAAGCATACGTGGATGATGTCGTTGTCAAGACTAGGGATCTAGATATGCTTATCACGGATCTTGAGGAAACTTTCGCTTCACTACGCGAGTACCAATGGAAGCTCAACCCCAATAAGTGCATCTTTGGCGTATCTTCAGGAAAACTACTCGGGTTCATCATCAGCCATCGTGGCATCGAAGCAAACAACGAAAAGATTACTGCCATCTCCAACATGCAAGCTCCGACTACTATCAAAGATGTCCAGAAGCTTACTGGTTGCATGGTGTCACTCAATCGCTTGATCTCACAACTTGGAGAACGAGGCCTACCTTTCTTCAAGTTACTTAAGCGGCAGGAGAAGTTTACATGGACAACTGAAGCTGATCAAGCTCTTTCTCAGCTCAAGGAGTTCTTATCCAAGCCTCCAGTCCTCACAGCTCCTCTGCCTAATGAAGAGCTCTTGCTCTACATTGCTGCGACTACTAATGTCGTCAGCACTGCTATTGTCGTTGAGCGGCAGGAAGAAGGCCATGGCTACCCTGTCCAGAGGCCTGTCTATTTCGTCAGTGAAGTACTTTCAGAGTCCAAGGCTCGCTACCCTCTGGTACAGAAGCTACTCTATGCGGTTCTGATTACTTCGCGGAAGCTCCGCCACTACTTCGACGAGTACAAGATTTCTGTGGTCACTAGCTACCCGCTTGGCGAGATTTTGCACAACTAGGACTCCACAGGAAGGATTTCTAAATGGGTTGTAGAACTTGGTGCTCTGTCGCTCGAGTTCAAGTCTCACACCGCTATCAAGTCTCAGGCCTTGGTTGATTTCATGGCTGAGTGGCGGGAAAATCAAGTCCCAACTCCAATTGAGCGTCCAGAACATTGGGTCATGTATTTTGACGGTTCCCTCAAGTTGGAAGGCGCTGGTGCCGGGGTACTTTTGATTTCTCCCAAGGGCGAGCAACTCAAATACGTTTTGCAGATCTTCTGGAAGGTCTCAAACAATGAAGCTGAATATGAAGCTCTACTGCATGGTCTTCGCCTTGCAGTCTCTCTTGGCATTACACGACTACTTGTCTATGGTGATTCTTTGGTGGTCATCAATCAAGTCAACGATTCATGGGATCGTAACGCTGAGAATATGGACGCGTACTGTTAGGAAGTACGCAAACTTGAGAACAAATTCCATGGTCTTGAGTTTCATCATGTGGTCCGCGACAACAATATTGCTGCGGATGTCTTGTCGAAGCTGGGATCTACACGAGCTCAAGTGCCAGCTGGAATCTTCGTCCATGAACTCCACAAACCATCAATTCCGGAGCTCTCATCTGCACCCGCGACTACTTCAGTTCAACCTGATCGAGAAGTGCTTATGATTGACGTGGACTGGAGAACTCCCTTTATCGACTACATTAAAAGTCAGTTGATTCCTGAAGACAAGTCAGAAGCCGAGCGCATCTTACGCCGTGTCAAGGCTTATGCTCTAGTCGGAAATCAACTCTACATGCGAGGCGCAAGCTCTGATATACTCATGAAGTGCGTTTCTCGTGAAGAAGGCAAGGAAATCTTGGAGGAGACACACAAAGGAATTTGTGGTAACCACGCTTCTTCCCGCACCTTGGTGGGAAAAGTGTTCAGACGTGCTTTCTACTGGCCTACAGCTCTTGCTGATGCAGAGGAACTAGTCAAGAAGTGCCAGGGATGCCAATTCTTCACCAAACAACAACACGTTCCTGCCTACAAGCTCATTACGATACCACCAACTTGGCCTTTCGCTTGCTGGGGGCTGGATATGATTGGTCCTCTCCCAAATGTGCCAGGAGGATTCAACAGAGTTCTGGTGGCTATTGACAAGTTTACCAAGTGGATTGAGGTCAAGCCTGTTACCTGTCCCAAGACTGATCGTGTCCTCGATTTCTTGGATGAAATCGTACATCGCTATGGTTTCCCTAACCGCATCATCACAGACCTGGGTGCGAATTTCAACAATCACCAGTTCTGGGAGTACTGCGAGAATAGTGGAATCGATGTCCGGTACGTCTCCGTCGCTCACCCACGTGCCAACGGCCAAGTGGAACGCGCCAATGGAATGATACTTGATGCTCTCAAGAAGCGACTGTACGATGCTGTAAATACCAAGGGCGGCAAGTGGATCAAGGAACTACCCAATGCACTCTGAGGGCTACGCACTCAGCCTACTACCCCCACAGGGCAATCACCTTACTTCTTGGTCTACGGCTCTGAAGCTGTTTTGCCTGCTGATGTCATGTGGTGTTCTCCGACGGTTGACCAGTACGAAGAAGGCGTAGCTGAAGAAACAAGATAGACAGATGTCGACAGTCTCGAAGAAGCTCGCTGCAATGCACTTGTTCAATCCGCTCGATATCTTGAGAAGATTCGCCGTTACCATGACCGCAACATTAAGGAACGCTCCTTCAATGTTGGTGACTTAGTCCTTCGTCACATCCAGAATACGACAAGGCTACACATACTCGACTCGCCATGGGAAGGGCATTTCTCTGTTGCAAAGGTTACTGGCCCAGGCTCATATCGTCTTCAAACTCTAGAAGGCGAGGAAGTCGACAACTCTTGGAACATCGACCAGCTTTGTCGCTTCTACCCGTAGGGGGTTTCAACAAACCTTCTCCAGACGGCTCCGTCTGTAAAAACAACTTGTATTGGGTTCCTTCAACCCTTTCCAGGTAGCTTCGGTTGCAACCACTCAACAGACAGCTACGGTTGTCACCACTCATAGGGGATCAAGATAATCCTCTCCAGACAGTTTCGGCTGTATCTTCTCGTGGCTTTCAGCTGCGAGCACCCGCAGGGGGTTTCATCAACCCTCTCCAGGCAGTCTCATTCTGCGACCTCGTAGGGAGTCATGATAACTCTCTCCAGACGATCCTGTATCATATAGGGCAATAAGTGGCACATGCTGTCCATATTCCTATTTTTCAGTAAGAGGCTTCGGCCTAGAGTAACACCCTTCTGGTAGAGTCTCAGTGGAACTCTCATACAAGTTGCTGCTACAGCAAGGATGAGTTCATCACACTGTCCCCTACGGTCTTACTCATTCTTCGGAACATCCTTGCAAGTACTCTCTCACTAGGCTCATAGCCTCAGAGGTACTTAAGACATTGTAAACACCGTACAATGTATTTAGTAATAAAGTTGCTACTCTATACCAACTTGTTACTGTTCTTCACTTGTTCATAACAAAGCCTTATTTCACGCTGCTATAGCTAAGGTGTTCAACTCGTTATGAATAAGTTCTTTTCGAGTACTCTTTCACTAGGCTAGTTAGCCTCAGAGGTACTCAAGACATTGTAAACTTTGTACAATGTGTTTAGTACAAGCTGCTACTCTACATCGACTTGTTACTACCATTAGCTTATTTCATGACAAAGCCTTCTTTTACGCTGCTACAGCTAAGGTGTTCAACTCGTCATGATTAAGCTAACGTTCTTCGGAACATGTTTACACTTGAGTACTTCTACTCGTGTATCATATCTCTTTTTGCAGCCACACACTCAATACCAACTCGAGTACTTGGCCAACACATAAGCATACAAAGGGATCCAGATAATTGATTTCTTCAAGTTTTCAATTATATTACATAAACACTTGTTCGGGATTACACTTGTTTTTCCCTAGTGTTTCTACTCTACAGGTACATCTAACGGAGATCGATGAACTTGGAGACTGCTTCCGCGATTGGAGAAGTCTGTTGCATCAGTTCGTTGAGTCGATCGTCGGTGCAATCTCCAGATCTGCCGTTCATGATGACCGTGAGATCCGCCTCGGCATAGAAAGACTTGATGAAGCTCAGGACTTGATTTGGGATTGTGCAGGCCAGCCTTTGAGCGTACTCCAGAATTTTCTTCGGTGTGTCTTTCAACCTCTCCACAAGTGGATGAGGCTGAACTCCAGCGACTCTGGGCTCGAACAGATTTGCTACTGGCTCGGCCGCCTCTGTCAAGGCTTTCAGTTCTGAGCGTAGGCCCTCGGCTTCTTCAATCTTTTCCTTGAGCGACTGCATGCAACGGAGCAAATCAGTCCAGTCGGCAATGCAGATGTCCATTTCGCGCTCAAGTTCGAAGCACCGCACCTTATAGTCTTCCTTCAGATCCATATGAGCTGGTTCTTCATGGTTGAAGGCTAGCTACCAGTCCAGTGCCTTGTTCTTGAACTTGTCGACTTCTTCCGTCAGCTTTGCAAAGGATCAATGCTACTTATTAGATGTGGTGCGCAAGAGCAAAAGTACTCAATGATGATTTCAGAAGGGAGATTACCTTTATTCTTCAGGCGCAGGGATGTGTTCTTACCAACAACTTCATCCTTCTTCGCCGTCAGCTTTTGGATCTCGTTGTGGTACTCAGCGGCGTTGGCATCAAGTTTCTCCTACAGCTTCAGAGACAAGGCTTTTTGCTGCTTCAGTTCCTCTCTGAGTCGCGAGACTTCCTCAATGTCAGCCGCGTGTTGCTCAAGCAGGTGAGTCTTGCATTTCGACTGCTTGACTACCTCCTGCAAGGGCAAAAACAACCCATGAAGTCAGAGACAAGATATCTGTGACTACAAGTACTCTACAAGGGACTACACAATTTACCGCAAGGAGTTTTTCTACGCCGCGGAACATCTCAGCGTGCGCGTGCAAGTTGTCCTCATCCAGGCAGGAGTCATCGTATGGCATCAAGTTCTCTGCCATGGACTGGGTACTTGTGCTAGCTGCAGAGTACCTTGCAGCGCTGCACAGAGGAGCCGGGTCTTCAATTTGTGGCTCGTGTGGCACCATGTGATTCTCTGGGCTCTCTTCCAGCGCCAGATGTGCATCAACATGATGCACGGGGGCTTTAGCTGCTGGGACTTATTCGTGGCGAAGCATGGCTTCAGGATCAGCCTCCAAGCCTTCTTTCACCACGGCTTTGATATCTTCAGGATTTTCAACCCTTGGCTTGGAAGCTGCCTCCACCGCTGCTTTAACCACGTCACTCCAAAGGAAGCGCAGTGCTTTAGCCGCATCAGCTTCTGCGGGTACTTCTTGGCGCTCTGGAAGTACATCTTCTGGTTGCTCTTGAGGAGTCTGGTCTCCTTCAGCAGCACCACTTTGAGAGGCACCCCACTTGACATCAATGGATTTTCTGTATCAACAAGTTGGTCAGCAAAAGTAGAGTACATAATCATAATAAGTACTCGAGTACTCGGGTACTTACAGAGCAGCACGAGGTACCGATACTTTCGGCCCCAGCATGTCGAAGAAAGAAGGCGCTGCCGGCACCTCTGGTACACTTTCCACAGGCAGCACACTTTCTGGTACCGCGGCTTCTTGTTGCTGATGCGCCACCGTCTCCACGGTCGACGCTGGAACCACCTCGGGTTCTGTTATTCTTGGGGGGGCTACTCGAGGGTACATGAGCTGCACTCTCGATAACCTGCGCAAGACAAAAACAAGCCATTACAGCAGAGAATAAGTACTCAATGCAATATCGACTACTTACAAGGTTCTCCAACACTTACTGTAATGGAGGGGAGGCCTGTCAGCTTCTTCACAGCCCGCTTTCCCACTGTGGTCCTTTTCTTCCGCGGTGGTAGAGCCACATCATCTGCGAGAGATGATGCTGGTCTTTTTGATGATCCCGCGGTGAGGTCACTGGGGATAGGCGCCCTAGAATACCCATAATGACCCTTCACTTCAAAACGCTGTTGAAGCGTTTGGTCGTCATCATCGCTTGAGGAGGCGTCCTCCACCAAGACTTCTTCTTTCCCTTGAGCAGCTTGACTACTCTCGGGGGCTTGAGCTTCCGCTCCTGGTGCCTCTTCTTCTGGCGCTTGGAGTGGGTCCTCAGGACGAGGAGGAGGATCAGATACAAACTTCAAGACATCCTCTTGCGAAGGACAAGGCAAATGTTAGTTACTCGACTACTTTCAACAAAGTATTCAGGGGCTAAGTACTTGGAGACTTACCAGACGCGGAGGGTTGTCTGCACTGTATTCCTGAATGGCTGCAGGTATTCCGTGAAGATTCTTGAAGATCTTCTGCAGCCGCTCCATCACAAGATCATCGCTGATCTCTTCAGCAGATAGCCTGGAGCCGTCATCCGCTCCAGTGTACTCGAACCCAAGATGCTCCTGTTGCATCAAGGGTTGTACCCGTCGCTTCATGAAGCTGAAGGCTACTCACTCCGCTGTCAAGCCTTGCGCCTTCTCTGCGCAATCTTTGCCAGCAACTCGGGGATCTGGATGCACTCTTGCATTGTGGGTTCATCCTTCCAGAGCCTGTCGTAAACTGGCGCAAACATGCTTGGCTTCGGCAGCTGCGGCGGGGCGTTCTCTATGTAGAACCACTTGTTCTTCCAGTCTTGATTTGAATCTATCAAGTCGTACTTGAAGTACAACTCTTGTGCCTTCTGGCGCATCTACACTCTGGCTCCACCAACAACAACTGGGAAGTTGGTGTTGGGCTGCAGCTTCAGGTGGAAGATTTTCCTGAACAAGGCCCAGTGAGGGCAGATACCGAGGAAGGCTTTGCAGAAGTGCACATACACTGCAATTTGGAAGATGCTGTTGGGGTTGAGGTGTACGTGCTCCAACTTGAAGAAGTCGAGGAAGCCGCGGAAGAAATCTGATGATGGCAGCATCAATCCACGCTCGACGAAGTGCCCGAACATTGGGATTTCATCCGGGCTCTTCTCCATCGGCCACGCATCGCCAGCGGCAGAACTCCAACCAGCAATGGCCTTCTCGCGCAGCAGCCCGCCGGCTTCAAGGGCTTGGATATCTTCCTCCCTCATCTTGGATTTCTTCCAAGAAACAGCCTCACTCGGGGGCTTGGTGATGACTACTGTCTTGTACTTGGGCTCCGGCAACTCATTTTTGCCGCGGCCAGATTTCCTCTTCTGTCCCTTGGACGCCGCAGGCTTCATCCTTCCTGTCACGAGGGTCTTCTTTCGCATTGACCGGAGGACGACGCAGAGATGGAGATGTGCACTCTTGGCACTATGGGCGCTCAAACTCTGCGGCGGCTATGGATGCTAAGGCATTCTGGATCTAAGGGCGAATGGAAGTAGTGAAACCCTAAGGGATACCCCTTCGGGTATTTATAAAACCAAAACCCTAAACGGTTCGACCTGGTGACTCTTCATATTCAACAGATTGGTTTCACACAGGCAAACATTTGGCTAAGTCAGAGGACTAAAATCCAAGACCTGCTCGACTCTATCTCGGGGGCTCAACTACTCGATGGAATTTGATTTTACACAGCTACAATTCACTGAATTCAGGCCACTATTCTGCAGTTAGATTGGATCCTTCAATTCGAGAAAGTACTCGACTCAAGGCTCGGGGTCTCCATGCCACATGTCCTTCAGTTTTTCTCAGGAGTTTACGGGATTATTTGATGAAAACTATAGATTGACCCTCAGCTTGAATTGTCAATTCGAACTAAGGCTCGGGGGCTACATCCATATAGGATGCAATTTTTTGTAAATCGCATTCCTATATTATTTCTTCGGATTTTCTGCGGATTTTTCGGAGCAAGATCAAAGAGTTCAAGATTGACCCTCAGCTTGAATCCTGGATTCAACCTAAGGCTCGGGGGCTACATTCCATATGGAATGCAATTTCAGTAATTGCATTTCCATATGGATCTTTGATGCAAAGATTTTAAAAACGAAGCAGGTATTATTGAAGACCTTCAAGGGAAGTACTCGGGGACGCTTGGGAACAACTCGAGAAAACTTCAAAACTACTCGTGGAGTTAGCTAGAGTACCTTCCAGTCTCGTGATGATTCAAGTATTATTAAAGATTGAAGCTTGTAGAACTCGGGGACGCTTGGGAACTACACGCGGAGACCTTCAAGACTACTTGAAGCATTGCACTCGACTACAAAGTACTCGGGGGCTTGTCGACCGGGTATCCCTGGGCCCACCAACACATTGTGGGCCATACACGGGAGATAAGTTCCTGTACACCTGGACTAGTCGACTAGTGGGCCACGGTGCTGGTACCGTGGACCACAAGACAAGACAAGACGGACAAGGACTTGTACTATGACTAGGATAGCTTTCCATACCTTGTATAGGCTACTCCGGGTCCTACTCGAATAGTACCCTTGTACCAATCCGACTTGTAACCCTGCCTCCCGTGGCATATAAGGCGAGGCAGGGACCCCTCTCAAAATATACGCAATCAATACAGAGCCACGCAGCATACAGGACGTAGGGTATTACGCACATTGCGGCCCGAACCTGTCTAATTGTGTGCCCCGTGTCTCACCATCGTGTTCCTGATCTCGACGAGCCCCACCGCACAATCTACTACTTCGGGTACCCCGTCGTAGGCTCGGTGTCTAAAACACTGACAACAGGGGGGCGGAGTTGAAGGGGTATAGCCCGGTTCTTTTGGGGTAGCACCCTTTGCTAAGGTACTGACCACTAGGGAGGGTTATGGTCCGCTCCGCTGCTGTAACTGTCGTAGGTTGTTGGTCTTTTGCATTGCCTTTGTAAAGCTTCGTAGTGGACCCCTAGCCACTCACCTCGGAAGTGTTTAAGGGTCTAGCTAACTCGGGCAACATGGGGAACACGAGCTGTGGGTAAAGTGTACGACCTCTGTAGAGTGAAAACTGATCGACCAGTCGTGCTCACGGTTAATAGCGGCTTGGACCCTCACATGATAAGTGAACTTGAAGATGGAATTAAATCATGGTTTTATATGGTTTTGGGATAATGTTTCAAATGCTTAATTTTGGGGATGGTATAAACTTACACTTAGTAAATAGGTGCTTGCTAATAAAATTTTACCAACTTAAAATGCTAACTGCTGCAAAACTTTAGCATACCCTTGATAGCCTTGCATACTTTTCCCCACTTGCTGAGCTCTAACCATAAGTGTGCTCACTCTTGCTTACCGCTATTCAGAGGAGAACAATGGTGAAGAGTACTTCAGCGACTTCGACGAGTTCTGAGGCTTGCATCCCCCAGTCAGATGCCTGTGGAGCTGAAGACGGAGTTGCACCGTTGTAGTTATCAATGTTCATGTAAAGACCTTCGTGTCTATCGATGAGTGTAATAAAATTAATAAACCTCTTTTGTACGCTTTTGAGCATTGTATCTGTTATTACACTCTTTGTCTATCATATGTGTGAAATTATGATCCTGGCACACATACGAGATGCATTTGGTTTTCTTTACGAAAATCGGGTGTGATAGAGTGGTAGCAGAGCTATGCTGACTGTAGGACACAGCCTTAGATAGAAATGGACGAAATAAGGACTCATATCTAGAAAGCCGTGTCAGCTCTTCAAAATAAATCTTAATTCCACTTAAAATCTATCTAATTTTACCTTTGTTAAAATTGTACCCTTTTGTTTTATTCTGCTCTAAGTTCAGCTTTGTTCCATCAGATGGCAAGGACTCGGCCGTACGGTGTGGAGCTGCCCCAGTTGGTTGAGCCGGTTGAGGAGGACCCCTACTACTTCGTCGAGGTGAAGGATGACCGCATCATGGAGGTCAACTCGGACAGAGAGCTGAGGACTCTGACTGCATCTCCTGTGGTGGCCAATCCACCCTCGCCACTGGTTGCTCCTGCTCCAGCACCTGCCGCTGTCGGCGGAGATCCAGATGATCGCAGCGATGGAAGCGATGATGAAGACGAGGAAGATGAGGATGATGACAATGTAGAAGACTACTACTACGACGGTCCTCGAGAGGGGGATCCGACCTGTCGCATCCACTCGTCGGATCTGGAGCCTGGCTACTTCCCCTACTTGCTCCGGGATGTGCTGCTGGAGTTGGCGAACACTGTGAGGCCGATGTACATCACTCACAGCTGGACCGAGCCGCCACTCAGTACCTACTACATGACTCGGGTTCATATCTGAGCATTTGAGCCGACTGGCAGAGGCTACTCGACGATCACGACGCATGACTCCACCGCACCTCACTCCACCTACAGAGCTTCAGTAAGCAATGCTGCCAGAAGGGCTTTGTGGTCTCTCCGCTCCAGGCACCGCCACGAGCTGAACATCAGCGACTACCGCCACGTTCCTCGACGCACCAGTGGGACCGAGCAGACGGTGGTTCTGCTGGTAGGTTCTCAGGACCCTCACTCAACATCCTCGCTCAGGTCACAGCTGCACTGAACATTGACCTTGAGGGTGCTACTTCTGAGCTCGACGAGACCCATGAGAAGGTCAAGGAGGCATACGCCAGGATCGCGCAGCTGGAGGCTGAGCGTGACGGGAGGGAGCCACCTGCGCAACGTGCAGAGATTCCTTACCGCGCGGTGTCACCGCCTCGCAAGAGGGTCCTCTACGGCTCCTCTGCTGCTACCACCGGTCTTCAGGAGTAGGGTGTCCACCTTTGAGTTTGATCGATAGATCCGTCCCTGTGAGGACATACGTGATGTAATAATGCTTGTGGGTGAAAAACATGTTTGAGTTGGATCTTTGTTATGACTGGAATGCCTTATGGAGTGATGGCCATAAGTGCATTAAATAAAATAATTAAGTTTAAATTAGAATATTTGCCCCCTTATTCTTTTATTTATCTTATTCAACTTCTTATCTGAAATGCCTTTCCCTAACAATCAGATGGTAAAAACCAGGTCAGGAGGAGGACAGGACGTTCCGCCTGTGGTTCGTGCTCACATCATTAACCAGCGGAATCGAGCACCACCTCCACCACATAACTCAACAATGGATCCTGCTATGCAGCAATTCCTCGCAGCTCAGACACAGTTTGCAGACACTGACAGCTACTGTGCAAAACATGCAAGCCCAGCAGAACCAGTTGTTACCTCAGGCACCTCTGCCAGTTGTAAACAAGCATAGAGAGTTCATGAGCCACAACCCACCCACTTACTCCCATTCAGTGGAGCCCCTTGATGCCAATGACTGGCTTAAGACTATCAACAAGAAGCTAAACATAGTACAATGTAATGACTGTGAGAAAGTCTTG
Source organism: Cenchrus fungigraminus (assembly GCA_036936925.1). Classification (NCBI taxonomy): domain Eukaryota; kingdom Viridiplantae; phylum Streptophyta; class Magnoliopsida; order Poales; family Poaceae; genus Cenchrus; species Cenchrus fungigraminus. The sequence continues at coordinate 42,404,881 of CM072771.1, read as the reverse complement.
TACGCATCAGGTCGCTTGGAGGGTGCAGCAGCTGATTGGTGGGATGCGTACACCGTCACACATGCTGTTGCCAACACTATCACCTGGCAGGAGTTCCAGGAAGGCTTTCGTACACATCACATCCCAGCTGGTGTGATAAAACTTAAGCAGAAGGAGTTTCTTGCTTTGAAGCAAGGTAACATGACTGTTAGTGAATATCGGGATAAGTTCACCCAACTATTGCGTTATGCTCCTGATGAGGTCGATACCGATCCCAAGAGGCAGGAACGGTTTTTGGATGGTCTCGTTAGACCACTCAATTACCTGCTTCAGAGTCATACTTTTCCCAACTTCCAGACCTTACTGGACAAGGCCATCGGCCTAGAGAGCAAGCATAAAGAACTTGGTGAGCAGAAGCGCAAGTTCCAGTCCCAGGGGCAATCCAGCAGTAACACACGTCCCTGCTATAACCTACCTCAGAATTCTCAGTCCCGCTCTGGTGGACAAGGAGGAAAGTATCCACAGAATTTGCAGCTACAGCGCTCGTTTCAGCAGCCTCAGCGTTTCCACCAGCACACCCCGCACTCCTAATCAGCAGCAGAATCGCTCAGGCAATGTTGTAGGTGCACTCCGCAACATCACAGGTGCCCCAGTGAGGAATAATGCTCCAGTCCAGCCCAATGGTTGCTTCAAATATGGGGAACTGGGACATTATGCCAACAACTGCCCCAAGCGTGGTATGCAAACCCCACAAAAGGGTAATGGCCAGAAGCCCGAGCACTCATCGTCTCAAGTTCGCGATGGAAGCTCAACTCCTCATGCCAACAGGGCTCAACAGAATTTCATGCGTGGCAGAGTAAACCATGTGACAGTTGAGCAAGCTCAAGACGCTCCTAATGTTGTGCTTGGTACGTTCCCTGTCAACTCTGTACCCGCAACAGTATTATTTGATTCTGGAGCATCGCATTCGTTTATAACTGATCAATTGGTAGCAAAGCATGCTATATCTATGAGTCCTATGAAGACAACCCTGCTAGTTAGTTCCCCGGGTGGTGAAATGAAGGCCAGCCATTTATGCCCACAAGTAAATCTTAAAATCATGGGAATAGACTTCCTAGCTAACTTAGTGGTCTTAAAATCATGGGGTATAGACGTGATCCTAGGAATGGATTGGTTACGTGCGTGTGATAGAGTTATCCAGTGCCGTACAAAGTCAGTGTTCCTAACCAACCCACAAGGAGAAAGAGTTGAGTTCACTGCTAATGCCTCATCAACAGAACAAGGAACAGTGAATGCGATAGAAGAAAAGGCCTTGAAAGATATCAAAATAGTGAATGAGTACCCCGACGTATTTCCAGATGAGTTTCCAGGTATGCCACCTGATCGTGACATTGAATTCAGCATTGAACTTTTACCTGGTACTGCTCCTATTTATAAAAGATTATATGGAATGAATGCTAAGGATTTGGCCAAATTAAAGAAACAAATAGATGAGTTGTTAAGTAAAGGTTATATCCGACCTAGCTCGTCGCCTTGGGGATCTCCCATTCTCTTTGTTGATAAGAAGGACGGTTCTAGAAGAATGTGCATAGATTATCGACCCCTTAATGATGTTACTATCAAGAACAAGTATCCATTACCCAGGATTGGAGATTTGTTTGATCAGATGAAAGGTGCTAAAGTTTTCTCTAAGATCGAACTACGATCCGGGTACCATCGGTTGAAAATCCGATTGGAAGACATTCCCAAAACTGCATTCACATCTAGATACGGCCTATATGAGTTCACAGTCGTGCCCTTTGGGTTGACAAATGCACCAGCATACTTCATGTATTTGATGAACAAAGTGTTCATGGAGTACCTTGACAAGTTTGTGGTAGTTTTTATCGATGACATTCTGGTATTCTCCCGGAATGAAGAAGAGCATGAAGAACATCTGAGACTCGTGCTGCAGAAACTGTGAGAACATCAGCTATATTCTAAGTTCAGCAAGTGTGATTTTTTGTTAAAGGAAGTTTCCTTCCATGGACATATTATCACTGACGGTGGAATAGCTGTAGATCCGAGCAAGGTTCAGGCTGTGCTGAACTCGAATCCACCTAAGAATGTGGCCGAGATCAGGAGTTTCCTTGGATTGGCAGGTTACTATCGCCGATTCATCGAAGGATTCTCGAAGATTGTGAAACCTCTCACATCTTTGTTGGAAAAAGGAAAGGAATTTAAATGGGATGCCAAATGCCAAGATAGTTTTGAGGAACTGAAGAAGAGGTTGACTACAACCCCCGTACTGATAATGCCGGATATTCACAAGGGTTTTGATGTGTACTGTGATGCTTCACTTCAGGGTCTTGGCTGTGTATTAATGCAAGAAGGAAAGGTGATTGCTTATGCCTCGAGGCAATTGAGGAAGCATGAACAGAATTACCCCACTCACGATTTAGAGTTGGCCGCCATTGTGCACTCTCTAAAAATATGGAGGCAATACATGATTGGGAATAAGTGTCGTATCTTTACTGACCATAAAAGCTTGAAGTATATCTTCACCCAAAAGGATCTAAATCTCAGACAGCATAGTTGGTTAGAATTAATCAAAGACTATGATCTGGATATTCAGTACCACCCTGGCAAGGCAAATGTTGTAGCAGATGCCTTAAGTTAGAAAAGTCAGGCGAATATGCTCATAGCTCGTTTGATGCCTCAAGAGTTGTGTTGGGAGATGGCACAACTCAATTTGGGAATTGTTGCCCAGAATGAAGCCATAACTTTGGAAGTAGAATCTACACTTGAACAGGAGATCAGGAAGGGACAGTTGACAGATGAGAAGATTAAGGAATACGGAAAGTTGATTGATTCCGGAAAGGTTCTAGATTTAAAAAGGGATGACCAAGGAACTATTTGGTACAAGAATAGGATTTGTGTGCCTGAAATTGACCATCTCCGTGAGACTATACTAAAGGAAGCACATGATTCAGCTTATTCAATTCATCCCGGAAGCACCAAGATGTATCAAGACTTGAAATAGAAATATTGGTGGTATGGAATGAAAAAAGATGTTGCCGCTCACGTTGCCTTGTGTGACATATGCCAGAGAGTGAAAGCAGAACACCAAAGACCGGCAGGTTTGCTTCAACCATTGAAAGTACCCGAGTGGAAATGAGAAGAAATAGGCATGGATTTTATTGTGGGATTGCCACGTACTCGTGATAGATATGATTCTATATGGGTCATTGTGGATATAGCAGAGTTGTATATGTCTAGAATCGTATGTTTACATGGAGTTCCAAAGAAGATAGTGTCTGACCGAGGGACATAGTTTACATCACGTTTCTGGGAAAAGTTGCATGAATCAATGGATACAAAGCTTAACTTTAGTTCTGCATATCATCCCCAAACAGACGGCCAAACTGAAAGGACAAACCAAATTCTAGAAGATATGTTGAGGGCTTGTGCCTTAAAGCATGGAGGTAGTTGGGATAAAAGTTTGCCATACGCAGAGTTTGCTTATAACAATAGCTACCAAACCAGCCTCAAGATGGCCCCTTTTGAAGCTTTATACAGGTGAAAGTGTAGGACACCATTGTACTGGAATCAGACATGAGAGAGTCAACTTTTTGGACCAGAGATTATAAAGGAAGCTGAAAGACAAGTTGAAATAATTCGGGAAAATCTTAAAACCGCATAGTCACGACAAAAGAGTTATGCTGATCCCAAAAGGAGAGAAGTAGTATTTGAAGTTGGAGATTATGTATATCTCAGAGTATCACCTATTAGAGGCCTACGAAGATTCAAGATTAGAGGGAAGTTATCACCTCATTTTATTGGACCTTTCCAGATCTTGGAAAGGAAGGGAGAAGTGGCATATCAATTGGAACTTCCAGCTTGATTGTCAGATGTACATGATGTGTTTCATGTATCTCAGCTCAAGAAGTGTTCGAGTGAGATTAAGGTGGACCACCTACCCTTGGAAGATCTTGATGTGAAGGATGACTTAACCTATAAGGAACACCCTATCAGAATTTTGGACGCGTCACAAAGAGCCACTCGGAACAGGGTCATTAAAATGTGCAAAGTTCAGTGGAGTCACCACTCAGAGGACGAAGCTACTTGGGAAAGAGAAGATGAGCTTATGGCAGAATTTCCTCAGTTGTTTCCCAATATTTCTGAATCTCAAGGACGAGATTCTCTTTAAGCGGGTAGGATTTGTAACACCCTAAAATTTCATCACTTTAAAATGCTAGCAACAATGTTAGATTTTATTTTCTAAGGGTTTAAATAATTTGAATAAATAAATTTGCTTCTAAGTATTAAATAAAATTTAATTAATTTAGAGTCACCCAAGTGATTGTGCATCATATTTGGTTGCATTTGTTTTGTTTGTTGTGTGTTGAAAAAAAAGAAAAAGAAAAAAACACAAAACCCTCTAACCCTTCCCTCCTCCCTTTCCCGTTTCAGACTAGCTCCCCGCGGCCCACCTCTTTCCCCCTCTCTTCTCTTTTTCCGCCGGCCCACTGTCGCAAACCAGGCCACCAGCCTTTTCCCTACGGCCAGCCCACCTTCTCCTTCCGGCCCATCTTCCACTACGGCCCGCTCCATCTCCCCTCCTCTCTCTCCCACTCGCTGACCGACGGGGACCGCCTGTCAGCTCCTCCCCAACCTCCCGCCAGCCAAGCTTCAACCATCAATGGCCGCCACACCCACTGCTCCGCCCGGCGTCCCGCGCCCTTCCGTTTCCCCACCGAGCGTCGTTTAATGCACCGGCACGCACTCACACACACACCCCTCGCCTCCTCTCCTGAAACGGCCGCACCCCATGCTCCACCGAGCATTCATGGCGCCCCGCCGCCGGGAGCCCTTTTCGGGCGAACTCCGGCGAGTACTCTACCGCCCTCCACCGCGCGCCGGCCGTGCGCCGCCGCCTGCGCATCGCGAGCTGCTGCCGGCCGTCCACGATCAGATGTGCGGCTCAGATCTGCCCAGCCGCCCAGTCAAATCCACACATACCGGTCAACCCCATCCAGCCTCTGTCGTTTTACAAAAAAGTCCCTACAGTTTTAAATATATCAACCATACCCTTCCACATTTAAAAACCTTTACGGTTAGGTCCAGGTTTTCTCGTTTTAGCCCCTGAGTTTATACACATAATTATGTTTAAGTCCCTGGTTTCTTGCAGATAAGCCTCTGGAAGTTAGTTTTTCTCACAATTTTGCCCCTAGAGCTTGTTTAAGCCATATCTTTTGCATCCTTTTTCCATTTGAGGCGTTTTTGGTGTCCATGCGACCGTCTCTCAGTGCTTGTTAGTTTTAGAAGCTTGTTTTAGCTTTTTAGAATGTTTGATGTACTGATTTTATTTATTGAATGATTTTTGATATGATCGTAGATATCGTACCGGTTGGAACCGAGCTTCCGATCGAGGAGCAAGATCAATCTTTTGAAGAAGAAGAGTTGGACTTTTTAGGAGAGGAAGGCAAGTGGATTTCCCCCTCTGCATATTCTATTTTTGTCCCACACAACTTGCATAATAACTAAAATTTACTTTTAATGTTGCTATGCATAAATTGATGGGAAAATCACCTTTTTAAGGACATGACTAGAATTTTACCTCTATTACCTTGAACAACCCTTTTTAATAAATATTTTGGGTAGAAATGCTTAGTTGCTTAACGTGGAGTGGTTGAAATGAATGTTTATAAATATTGATCATATAACTTTGGTGAACTTTGGTAAATTGCAAGACCATATAAATTAATTGGAACATGGAGAACCACCCATGAAAACAGTGCAACCACAGTGGCATATGGCTCTGCCCTTAGCCAATTAATTAGGCGTGTGAATTATCTGACAACCTTTCCCGAAAGGAGCACAGGGGACCGGAGTTGAAGGGGTATAGCCCGGTTCTTTTGGGGTAGCAGCCTTTGCTAAGGTGCTGACCACTAGGGAGGGTTATGGTTTGCTCCACTGCTGTAACTGTCGTAGGTTGTTGGTATTTTGCATTGCCTTTGTAAAGGCTTCGTAGTGGACCCCTAGCAACTCACCTCGGAAGTGTTTAAGGGTCTAGCTAACCCGGGCAACATGGGGAACACGAGCTATGGGTAAAGTGTACGACCTCTGCAGAGTGAAAACTGATCGATCCGCCGTGCTCACGGTTAAGAGCGGCTTGGACCCTCACATGACAAGTGAACTTGAAGATGGAATTAAATCATGGTTTTATATGGTTTTGGGATAATGTTTCAAATGCTTAATTTTGGGGATAGTATAAACTTACACTTAGTAAATAGGCGTTTGCTAATAAAATTTGACCAACTTAAAATGCTAACAGCTGCAAAACTTTAGCTTACCCTTGATAGCCTTGCATACTTTTCCCCCACTTGCTGAGCTCCAACCATAAGTGTGCTCACCCTTGCTTACCGCTGCTCAGAGGAGAACAACGGTGAAGAGTACTTCAGCAACTTCGACGAGTTCTGAGGCTTGCATCCCCCAGTCAGATGCCTGTGGAGCTGAAGACGGAGTTGCACCGTTGTAGTTATCGATGTTCGTGTAAAGACCTTCGTGTCTATCGATGAGTGTAATAAAATTAATAAACCTCTTTTGTACGCTTTTGAGCATTGTATCTATTATTACACTCTTTGTCTATCATATGTGTGAAATTATGATCCTGGCACACATATGAGATGCATTTGGTTTTCTTTACGGAAATCGGGTGTGACAGCTCGTCGGGCACGGCGGTGCGGCAGCCATGCGGCGGCGCGGCCAAAGGAGAAAGGGGATGCAGGAAAGCCACGGGCAGCATAACGGCTTACCAGGGTGAAGCTCTGGCCGGTGGCGGGCGCAATTCCGACACTGGAATTGAGCTTCACCATGGCGGCGGTCAGAGGAGGGGATGAACGACGGCGAGGGCCTCCTAGGAGCTACGGCGCGGGGTGGCTACAGCAGAGCAGGGCTTCGCCTAGCTCAAGATCTCCGCTAGGTATTTCCTAGCATCGGCCGGACTTACTCCGACGAGGTGGAGTAGCGACGCTCTGGCAGAAGGGGAGGGGCACATTCGGCTTCTGCCGGCAAGGATGTGAGGGTGGTGTGTGGTGCTACGGGTGGTCGTGGGGCTATTTATAGCTCGGAGAGGAGGTTGGGGTCACGACGGGCTGCCTTGGCTGCTAAGCAAGCCCGGGAGAGGATAAGCATGGTGGCGGCGGCGGATGAGCCTGAGCTCGGTGATGGGGTCACGGTGGCAGCGGGAAAACAAGGCCGAGGGGGTACGGCGAGCAGGGGATAAGGGCACCATCAATGCGCTAGGTGTCAGGGTTTGCAGCGCGCCTGCTATGGGATGGATTAGCGTCGTACGAGAGGAGGTCGAGGAGGGAGCACCATTGCGGCGGCGTGCGGCGCACTTGGCGTGGTGAGTTTGCGTTGGCGTCCTCGCAGGTGGATAAGATGTAGGTGCAGGTGAAGGAGATAGAGGAGGTGCAGGCGGTTTCGGGGCGCACGTGACTGATGCGAAGGGAGGGCTGTAGTGGCGTGGCCAGGCGAGCATGCTAGCAGCGGCACCCCGGGTGTCAACTATTGTGGTGCGGTGCTGAGGCGGGGCGGCTACTGCGCCTAGTTGTGGAGCGAGGGAGGTGCCTAGGGAAGGAGCTAGGGAGATGCAGCGCGGCTAGGCGGTGATGATGCCCCTGCTATTCAGGCGGATGGTGGCCGGAGCGTGCAGCTCGGTTAGGGGACGGCCGGCAGCGGAGCGCCAGGGCACAGCTCGGTGTTAGCGACTGCAGCACGAGGGAAAAGCTTCCAGCTTTTTGACTTTGGGCGCACGGAGGCGAGGTGGTTACGGCGCGCACGCTACTAGGGTAGGGGAGGGGCTAGAGGAGCGAGGTTGTACGGGCGAGCGGCGGCGGCGTCGGGCGGAGAAGCTGAGGTAGGAGGTGACGAAGGTAGGAGACGACGGCGATGGGCCGAGTTGGGCCGTGTGGGCTGTTAGGCTGAGAGGAAAGGAGCAGGCCGGTGCGGCTTGGGCTAGAGAAGGAGGAGCAGACCGATACTAAAGAAAAAGTCAAGGGGGGTTCAGCGGACTTTGATATTTTGGAAAGTTTTCTACGGTTTTAAAGTTGAATTTAAAATGGATTTCAAATTCAAATTTCAAACCAACTCCTTAGGAGTTTAATCAAGAGTTTGAAAGCTCAAATTTCAAATATAATTTCAAATTTATTTTCAAACCACAAATCCTTAGGGTTTATATTAGGGCTTTAAAAAGTAAATTTGGAATAAAATTCCAAATTCATTTTCTACCCAAAATCCTTAGGAAAAAGAAGAGATTTTACTATGGTTTGAAAGGTGAATTTGAAATGTGATTTCAAATTCGAATTCAAACGAAAATCCTTAGGGGTTCAACTAGGGTTTTATTGTGAATTTGAAATGAAATCTCAAATTCATTTTTAACCCAAAGTCCTTAGGGATTTCTAGGGTTTTTGGAAAATAAATTCGAAATAGAATTTTCAGATTTATTTCCATCCCAAAATCCTTAAGAGAAGATAAGGGATTTACTATTGTTTGAATAAGGAATTTGAAATGTGATTTCAAATTCAAGTTTCAAACAAAAATTCCTTAAAGGATCACTCAGCAAGCAAATGTATTACAAATGTCGGTTTAAATGCAAAAATTAATTATGGAAATTTTGGAATATCTAGAGAAAAGAAAATTAAGCCTATAATTAAAGAAAATTTTTAATAAATTCGTATTTTTAAAATGCCCTAAAAATCAGGATGTGACAGCGTCGGCCGGACCGCGACACGCGCGGAGAGGATCTGCACGATGGTGACGCGGTGCGCGGAGAGGAGCTGCACGGCGGCAACACGGCGGAGGTTGTGTGACGTCCTCATTCTCAATAGCATTCTCACCAACACCTTGTGCGCGCCACCGTCTCCACACCCACAGCAGCAGGTCTGTGGTGCTCCCGCGAGCACGCGGCGTGCTCGCATGTCCACTATCGTTGACAAGCACGTAGGGCTACAAGCTGTGCACTATGGTCGCACCGGTGGTCGTGGAGGCGAAGACCCAGGACCGTCGTGGTCGTTCCAGAAGTCGACACCGCCGGGCGGTGGAAGCGATCGAACGGGCGCCCTGAGCTGGTCTTCGGCCGCAACAGAGATCAGGTTGGGTGACGCGCGCCCTGAGGTGCATCCGCTTCCACTGCCACTTGGACACGCCGCCGGGGAAGGTGCGCGGGCCGCCGTCGGGGAAGGTGTGCGGGCCGCCGCCGTTTTGGATGGCGAGGTTACTGCGACGTAGGGGGGCGAACGTCACCGGTGCACATTAGAGACTTGGGAGGGACCTTTATGCGAGGAGAAAAGATATTTTGGAGCTTATGAGTAAATAGTTGTACACATGGACAAGCTGATGTGGCGCCACGTCAGCAAAAACCACCTCAAAACCGGCCACATCAGCAAAAACCACCCAAAAACCGCGGTTGGGGGTTAGGTGTCTAATACCTAATTTTGTGGTTGGGGGTTGTAACCCAAACAGCGAATATATATGAGGATTATATAATAGACTTTTTCCATGAATAAGGGTCTGTTTGGGAGGGCTCCGGCTCCACCGAAAACGGCTCCGGCTCCGGCTCCTCTGGTGGAGCGGCTCCTCTCGTGGAGTTGGAACTGTTTTGAAAAACGTTTGGCAAAACAGCTTCACCGGTTGGATTGAACTTGTAAAAAGACTAAATTGCCCTTCTCTCTTTTTTTCATATCTTTCTCTTTTCTTCCTCCTCTCCCTATCCATTCGGCCACCGATATCTGCCCTCTTCTTCCCCTCCGCCTCCGCCCGGCAGGCCGGCACTGCTTCCCCTCCGCCTCCGTCCGCCGGGCCGCTTCCCCTCTCCGCCTCCGCCCGGGCCGCTCCGCCTCCGCCCGGGCTGCTTCCCCTCCGCGGTGAGCTCCCACCGGCCTCCCTCCGCCGCGGCAAGCTCCCACCGCCCACCGGCCTCCCTACGCCGCGGGCGAGCTCCCACCGGCATCGTTCGTCGGCCTCCCTCCCCCTCTTCTCCTCCTCGCGCGTCGCCGCGCCTGCCCAGATCTAGTGAGGCTGCAGTGCTCCGCCGTCCCTTGCACACGCGGTGGCCGGCGGCGCAGCGTCCTCTGCCGCGCTATGGCGGGCCCTACTAGGGGCGAGGACGGAAAAGGGGAGGCGGAGCCGGTCGGAGCCACATTTTTGTGGCTCCGCCAAGCCCAAACCGCTCCATTCACCGGATTTTCCGGGGCTCCACCGCCGGAGCCGTTCGGCATCTGGCCGTTTGGCAGGGCTCCAGCAGGAGCCGGTGGAGGAGCCGGAGCTGGAGCCCTCCCAAAGAGGGCCTAAATAGATAAGCACAAATGCTTAAGGGGCTCCCTCCCTTGTGGGCTGTGGCCCATCGACTAATCCTGTTTCGCGTGGCCCAGCTTCCCGTTTGCTCATCTCCTCCTCCTCCCTCCTTCCCCACAAAAATCCGAGATGCTTGCTGGAATCGCAGCACCAAGCACCACCAAACGCAAGCCGCAAAACGGCAAGCCCGGTTGGCGGTTGCTGGCTGCCTGGCCCTCTATAAAACCTCGTCTCCGTCTTCCTCGTCGCAGCACCTCTCCCCCATTCCTTCTCGTCCTCGTGATTGAACACGACCCTGTAGCCTCAGGTCTGGGGCTCTGGACAAAGGAGAGAGGAAAGTCTTCGGATCGGAAAAGAAGGGCTCGAGCGTTCGAGGAAGGGGGGCGAGATGGGAGACGGGGACCCGAAGCAGGACAAGGGCAAGGGCAAGGTGTCCAAGCACGAGGACGGTGACCACGACCAGGACGCCCCACGCTTCGTCAACCTGCCGCGCGGCCACCAGCCTGGAGGGAGCAGCTTCCGTGCCGGCTACGGCCTTCGGTTGCAGGCGTCGACCTCGGGGAACTCGCTTTCAGTTCAGCCCAGGCGCTCGAGCTTCGAGTGCCTGCTGTGCCTCCTCCCTTCTGGAGCATGTTCCTGTTGGGATGACCAATATCCAGGTGTGTTCTTGCTTCCAACTTCCAACATCTTGCAATTGGGTTTGCTGTTGCTCTTATGTCTGATCTCTTCCTGTGAGGTTCTGAACTTCCGATTCGTTTCTTGTCTGGTGTAGACAACCCCGGGCACCAAGTGCGACAAGGGCAAGGCCAAAGAGAAGACGTCTGAGGACGAGGACGTCGGCAACCACTCCTTGGGAGCGTCGGGGGTGAGAGCAGGTGTAGGTGTGTCCCCAAGAAAAACCCGATCCAGCCTAGTTTCTGCTTCCCTGTCCTTGAGATTTTGATGAAACTCTTGTCACTGCAGGGAACCCCGGCCAGGGCGCCGCCCCACGCTCCACCTCCACACCGGTCGTCAATCTGCCGCCGCTCGGCCACCAGCAACCCGGAGTGAACAGCTTCCGTGGCGGCCACGGCTGTCAGTTGGACCCCCGCCAGAACGCGCGGCCCTTCGAACCGGTCCTCAAGCATGCGGCGATCTCGAGCTTGGTGTGCCTGGTGTGTCGCCTCCCGTTCGGATCATGCGCCTGCTGGGGTGACCAATTCCTAGGTGTGTTCTGGCTTCCAACATGTTGCGATCCGTTTGTTGTTGCTCCCCTGCAGTTTCTGAACTTCTGATTCCTCTCTTGGTCTGCTGCAGACAACCCCACCAGGCAGAATGCCGCCCAACTCAAGCATCCAGTGCCCTCTGCCGACCAGCCCGGCCCCAGCAACGAAGGCCTCAAGTGCTCGGCATGCTGCTACCACCCGGTGCCACCGGAGGCACAACCATGGCCGCATATCTGTGTCTGCGACTCCTGCAGGTCTGACGGCATTCTTTGCTCGGTGTGCAACTTCGGCCAATAGGGACCTGCTCGGGCGCTTCGATTCTGTCAGACCGATTGGGTCTTCTCTGATGAGTTTCTGTTGTTTTTGGAGCTGATTAGGTAGTGGTTCGATCCGATTGTGCAGTAATTCCCTCTTGCTGATGGTTTTTTAGGCTTCTGTCAGAGTTAGTACAATTGCCATGTAACATGGTTTTGGGTAATGCAGAGATCAGGTGAATTTTTTAGGAAAAAGCTAAACAACACCTGAGTGTTTCTCTGGCAGCCAGCACTCGATTTTTTTGGCCGTCTGATCTGGGCGCGGACGCTCTGATCTTCTCCTTCTTTCTCTTCGGTTTATTTTTTTCTCTCTCTCTCTGACAGTTGGGCCCCACTCTTTTTCTTTTTGGGGCGCCCCGCCCTTTCTCAGGCAGCCGTTGTCGGCACCGCTCCTCATTTTTCATTTTTGGTTTTTGCTTTTTTGGCTGTTCTCTTTGGAGCTCCAGGTGAGGCGATTCCCTCCGCGCGCGCCTTCGATCTGTGCTGCCCTCATCTGACTCCGCCTTTTTCCGTTTTGATTCTGCGTTGCTCTTGCGTGCGTTGTTGTTTGGATCTCCACATATTGCTAGGTCTTGCTTTTTGCTGGATTATTCAGCTGTCAGGTTAGCTGATTTCTCTGGATTAATCAGCTTCGATGTTAGGTGATTTGCCCTATTTTTCTTCGATTCGTCTCGTCTGCTTCGCTTCGGATCTATTTCTCATGGAACTCTAGTGTTTTTTCCTGATTTTGGGTATGTTGCTCCACTGTGCGAATCTGCGATTTTAATGCTGTATATGTGTCTCTGATGGGTAGGATTAAGTAATTTGTGCCCTGATTCCTCTTCTCCCTCCTTAGATTTCGCCCCTCCTCCAATTTCATGCGCGGATCTGCGTTATTGGTTGAATCGATTGCATTTCCTGTGTTTCTAATCCCTTTTCATCTGTTCAGATGTGCTCTGTAGTGACAATATCTAGCGTTTTGTACGATTTTAGCGTATATATTAGTCATATATTGATGGGATATGTAATTTCTCATGTGTTATTTGCTATTGTATCTCACACACTAGTTCATTAATTGAAGATTCTGTGATGGTGATTGGTTGATTTTCATACTGCTTTATATGCATTAGTAAGGTTTTGTATATTTCTGTCTTTATTGTGTTGGTTAGATGTGTGGTAGGCTATGATGCTTGTCTACATATGAACTTGTCAACCAGCATATACATGTTTTCTGATTTAATTACTTATAATGTTGTAAAACTTTAAATCTTGGTATTAATTTTTTGGATTCACAAGCATAACTGTTCTACCAATTTCTCCATAGATTTCATATAAACTTGCTGTTGGATCATCGAGTACTCATTTTCAGTAATTTTATATCTATCTACTATTTACACCATGCAATTTACTGTTTTACACTAAACTAGTTTATGTAATTTCTGTATATGAGTCATGTATTCTTTTGCTTTTTTGATTTCCATTCCATTACATTTTTTATTATTTCTATGTAGATGGCCCCTAAGAGGCGTAGAGATGTACATGAATATACTAATAGTGAATCTGATGATGATGTTGATATTCATAGTTTCCAAAGGAATTTTGGTGAGAATGAAGATTTTGAATTATCTGGTGATGATGTTGCTGCCGATGAATCTGCTGATTCTGATGTAAGTTTGGACTTTTCAGTTCTTTTGAGTACCCATTATTATGATATAAGTATTTATTATTTTTGTTCTGGTAATGTTATATATATATCTAAAATGGTTGCATGCATTCTATCATTTTTAGGATTCCGGTTCGAGTGATGAAGAAGATGATTTTAATGTTCACCTGTATCGGGAAGTTATTGCTGATGTTAGTATTTAATCTGTGCTTGCTACAATCCTTTTGTTGTTTGATAAATGTTATGTTCCTAACAACTTCTCAAAGTGGGTCGCTAGAGCTGTGGATCACAAATCTGGTGATATAGTCATTGATGGAAAAATTATCTCTCTCACTAAGGAATCTGTTCAGTGGGTACTTGGTTTGCCTCTTGGTGGTAGACCATTTCCAAAAGATTTCAGGAATGGGAGGCAGCTTTTCTTGAACAAGTTCAACAAGAATTCCATTCCCAATGTTGATTTCTTTACCGAAAAGCTTTTGAGCAAAGATGAAGTTCTATCAGATGAAGACACATTTATTTGTTTTATCCTTGTTGCGCTAAATTCATTTCTATGCTCCAATTCTTCATTAACCCCCAGTCCGAAGCATTTTGGTATTTTTGAAGACATCAGTAATTGCAAAGACTTTGATTGGTGTGGTTACGTCCTTAGTTGGCTGCTGAAGCATATTACTTCTTACAACAGAGGCAAAACAAAGGCTGGTAAAGAGCCTGGAACACTTGGTGGTTGTGCTTATTATCTAGCTGTAAGTTTTCTTTTTTGCTTTTGTCTATTATCTATCTTTTTTCTCATGTTCAGTCACTAATGCTGCACATATTTTGCTATGCTGTATTCTTTTTGTCTTTCTGGTTTTGTAGGTCATTTATCTAGGCCATGTTGATTTTGGGCCACGCCGTGTTGCTGATTCATTGCCTAGGATTGGTGTGTGGAAAGGTGATATGATTCAAGCCTATTCTAAGTTTGACATGAAATCCCCAGGTGTATATGGTTTCAGGCCACTTTTAAAGTTTGCTGATACTTGTTTTGCAAAGGTTCATTCTTATGCTCAGTCTTATTTTCATAATGAGATGTATAAATAGATATCTGTAATACTAACTACAAAAATTTTCCTATCTGCAGAGCGTTTATCTAGTAAAACCCACTTTACCTGTCTCTGAAGATTCTGATTTTTTGGACAAGATGGATTTAGTTTCTGGATGCAAGCTTCCCTCTGAATTGAAGCTTTCAATCTGCAAAGCCATTGAAAAGCACACCAGTAGTTTAGCTTTGCATGTCAATTTGGATATCACTTCAATCTCATCTCTTCCTGAGCCTCTTATTCGTACCTTTGCAACACTGCTTAAACACGCTTCTTCTATAGAATCCAATATGAAAAAAACTATCTTGGAAGTTCTGAAACTTATCACTGAATTCCCTCATGATGATGATCCTTCTCCATCTTTATCTCCTGCTAACAGTCAGCCTCCTGCTGGAGTTGCTTTTTCTCAAGACAGAGTTAATGAATTTGATAATGCTACAGGTATTTATTTTTCTTCATTTTATATTTTGTTATTTTATTCCTGTCTTCAGATTTTATTACTCTATGTATTTTTCAACATTTTCTAAGTATATTTTGAGGTTTGTTTTCCAACTAATTGGTTGTATTTTGATGATTTCTAATGTTAGTGAGATATTATTGATGTCAATTAAATTATGTTGTGTATGTCAATATCATATAATATTTTATGTTCTAAATAAAATATAGCTTTTTCATACATTATTTGTTTTGTAGTTAATGTTCCAACGGATAATTTCCCTTCTGTCGATAATCACCTTCTTTCTGAATCCAAAGTTGTGAAACCTTCTAAGGGCATTGACGAGGTATTTTTTTGCTTTATTATTGCTGTAGCATTTAAAATTCAAATTTGTTCATCTTTGATTACTTTTCATTATTTTTCTCATGTTTTTTGTTTTTCCTAGAATTCACATCCTGTACCGAGATCGTGTTTGAGAAAATCCTCAACTCCTACTGCTATTGTTGATGACTCTTTTGTCCGGTCTTCATCAAATCCACTCTCTACAAAGGTTTAATTACTGTTTTATATAATTTCCTTTTCAGTTAGTTGTTTTTGGCTTTTCATTATGCTTATATAGTTAAGTTTCCCAGGTTAATGTTGATAGAGTTACTAAGAATCTTGAAAATCATAATTCTTCTGCTGCAATGACTCCTCGCAAAAAATTTGTCATGCCACCTAGTGGTTATCCAAAGGATCGTAAGTTATTTCTTTCTATCTGTTTGCATCTCATAAATTTGTTCTTACTCTTTTATATATAATGCATGTTATGCATTTATTAGTTTGATTAGTGTTTATAATATTTTTCAGCACATGCTTGCAGATTGCATTTATAAGAAATCAAGGGCAAGGCTTGATGTTTCTGAAAATTATGTTACTGAAACAGATATTGCTAGTCTGACGCAACCTCTCGCTGATATTTCCAACGTCAATGTGAATGTTAATAGATCAAATTCTGAACTAAATGAATTTTCTGATCACATCCCTCTTGATGTTGATGATGATGATGGTGATGACAATGAACTATCAGATTTGCATTCTCCAAAAATCCAACCTAGAAAACCACTTACATACTGTGCTGAGGTAATCTTCTAATGCTTTTAATTCTGTTTCATACCAATTTATTATCTTTTGTAATATTTTTTCCTTTTTTTTAGAAGAATCATGGTCTTTCCAATAAGTCTCCTTTGTTGTCACAGAGAGTAAGTATTTCAATTTACTTAGCTAATTCTTCCAATATGTGTTTTCCTCTTGTTATCTGTGATTTATAATAAAATTTGTTTTAGGAACGTCCATTAAGAGTAACTCCACTGCTGTCTCAGAATCGCCGTGTGAGTTTTACTTCTGATACAAATCGCCATAATGCCAGTGTATGTAACATTATTTGATATTTACTTATCACTTGCACTGATTTTCCAGTTCTCTTGTTACTGTAATTTTCATTTCATCAACATGTAATTCCTGTCTGAGTTTCATTTTTAGTACACTTTTAATTCCTGATTGTTTTAAGTTTTGATTTCTGCACTATCTAATTATATTAATTTTTGATCCAGGAATCACCTGTTCAAATTATTGCTGAAAAATCCTTGTCTCAGAAAGTTCGTGAGATGACTAAGAAATCTGATGACCTATACAACTCCAAGTTGTCTGCTTCTGGTTCTTCTGCTAGGACACCTATTCAGCTTGATGATCATGATTCTGGTCATCCTCAATCTAGTGATAGCAAGTTTTCTGCTCACAAATCTTATGTTTCTAGGGATTCTTCCAGTGGTGGAAAGATACCTTTGCATGGTCCCAGGAGAATTATCAAACCATCAGCTTTATTTGTTGGTGATTTTGAAACTACCAAAGCCAATATCATTGTTTCTAACTCAGAAAAGAAGAATTATGAAGCTCTTTGTTCTTTAGCATCTTCTAAGTTCAGCAAGTAAGTTTTTTCTCTTACATATCTTATATAATGTCTTAAGTGTTGAATGCCAATTTAATTTTGTTTTTTTGCAATGCAGTGAGGATGCAGTTTGTTTTGGAAAAGTGAGGTGTACATTCTGGTCTCTTGGAGAGTCTCTGAAACCTGGCGGTTTTGTAAACCCATTCGTCATATCCACTTTTTGCTATAGCCTATACATCAAGCCTACAAATTCCATTGATATTTCCAAATCTCATTTCTTCTTCGCTAACATTGGCGTAAGTATGCTCAATCCTGGCTGTTCTTGTTCCTTTTCCCTCCTTTTTCTTATCTTATCAAGAAATAAGTATATGATTTTATCACTTGCTTTGTAAAGGAAAATCTGTTGAAAGATTGTGATGAAGACAATGAGGACGTTTTGGCCCGTGCCTTCAAATGATCTTCTTCGCGAAGACCTTTACACCATTCAAACACTGTATGTTTCTGATTACTCAATTTCTGTATTTTAAAACTTTCCTCAAAGTATGCTATCTAATTGACTGTCAAGTTTTCTTTTGAGTATAGCTATTTTTCCCAACATTGTTCAACAATCACTGGTTCGTCTTCATCGTGGACATTAAAGATCGGAAATTTGTTTTTCTGGATTCCTTGCACAATGAAGATCACGAGTTCATTGAAATTGTCACAAAGAGAATGGTTTGTTACCCTGTTCACAATTTAATTTTACATCAAGTTTTAGCATTCTTTTGTTTATTTTGTTTCTTCTGTAATCATAAGTTTTATCCATCACTATTAGGTGTCTGCTTTCCAGCTTTATTGGGATCGCTACATCAATGTTCCCATGAATTTTGACGAGTATGAGTTAGTGTACCCAGATGTTCCAGAGCAGCCGTTGGATAACAAGTATGCCCTTTCTATGTAGTTGGTAGATATATCCATTATGTGAAGTCCTACTTAGACATGTTTTGGTCAATATGTTAGTTAGTATGTACACAGGTTATCATTTTTTCTATGTATATGAACTTTTTTAATTTGAATTTCCTGATTTCAAACTTATAATATTGGCTGCAATCTTTGGAATGACAAACCAAATTTTTTCTCGGTTCCCTTAAATTTCAATTTTAATTCTTTCTGTGATAATTAGTTTATAATTTCCTCTTGTCTACTAAGTATTTACAGCTCGTTACATGTCTTTTTACAGTTAACTAGTTTCTGTAAATTCAGAACATCTGCTATGTAATTTTTTATTTATTTAGTGTATATTTATCACATAGTGTTTCAATTTAGTTTAATTTTATTACTACATTATTTTCTTTTTATAGATTGGATTCTGGAATTTATGCTATGATGTTTATGGAGCATTGGAAGTCACCAAGAACTATTCTCCGCAAGATATTTGACTCTTCAGATATACCAAACATCAGGGTTAAGTTGGCCAATGACTTAATCTTCCTTCCTGGAAACACTGGAAATAAGCAGCTTGTAACTGATTTTGATGCCTGAGGTACAAATTTTCAGTTTTTATAATTTCTTTTAAAGTTTCATTCACTTCCATTTCAATTCTTTTTTCTTATTCTTCATCTTATCATTTTTATGCAGTTTTGTTTCATTTCGATGGATCTTCTTCAAGCATCTACAAAGCTATAAAGTTTGCCTTATGTTGAATAGGAGAATACATAGCAATATGTTCCAAAATCATTCTGTAATAGGATAGTATAAGATTACAATTTGCTCCAGAATATTCTTCCATGATATCATCGTTACATTTCTAATATTCGGTATACATATAATTTTCTCTAAAATGCTGAATGAACTACTTTCTTCTTGTTGTTTTCGTGTCATGCAGACACAGTTTTTGCTTTTCCAACTGTTCTTCCTTTTGCCGGTTTCTTCTTTGTACCCCTAGATGTTCCTGTCAAAATAATAAATTACTTTTTTACTTTACATGTACTTCTACTTTATTTCTTTTATTTAAAAAATTATTTGGAGCTAATATGTTACCTGCATTTGCTTTTGGTTTGCTGTTTTTCTTTGCCTCTTGCTTCTTCAGCTTCTCTTTGATTTCTTCAACCAGTGGCCTCAGTCTGTTTGGAAGGCGCGGTCTCCCCTTTTGTTTAACCTTTGTTGGGTCATTAAGTTCTGTAATTCCATCAGCATTTGTTTCACTGTTTAGTTCCCCACCAGTTTCAGCAACTTGCAACGATTCACAAGAAGGTGCTGTTGCATTTGTTCCTGAAAGGATCATGTCAATGTTGGTGTTCAGCCTGTCCATTTCTTCACAAAGGTACTTAGTTGCTGCTTCATTTTTCTGCCTTTGAATTAATTTCTGCTGCCTTCCTTGATAGTATATTGAATCTGAGCAGCTCACAAGTTTTTGGAACTAAATCTGGTAGTTGCATATTCATCTTCATTTCCTTCTTTCTCCACCTGTCTATTATGTATTTTTCTGGTAACTGACTTATTTCTTCCTCTACTATGACCTTTAGGATATGCGCACATAGGATGCCATCCTTGTTGAACTTTCCACATATGCAGCTGAATTCTTCTCTCCCTTGTGTCAGGTCAGTCAGCACTATATATTTTCTAATTCTGTGTGGTCTGTATATTTGATTTGTCTTTGGCCAAACTTCAAAGCATTTTCCTTCCTCAATCTCCTTGTATTTCAGCCTCTCTGTCATTTGTAATTGATGTTGAAATTTTCTGAATATGTTTTTGTTATAGAGCTCACTTGCTTTCTTTTCTATATTGTAGCCGTACAATAGATCTTTAGGTCTCTTCTCCCTGCTCTGTTTGTCAGCCACATCTTCTCTAATATTTGTTGCATCTACCATTCTTTGGAACTCTCTCAAGAAACTCATAATGTTGTAAGTTGGACCTACATTTTCTTTTAACCTGGCGTTGGTTGCCTCACTCCTCTCTGTGCTTTGTAGGAATGGGTAGAAATTGTCCTTGAACCACACTGGTATGAAGTTTGCCCTGTTTTCCCACATCTTATTGAAGTATTTATTTCCTTGTAATCCATATTTGACTATCATCTCCTGCCATAACAACTCAAACTCTTCCTTGGTCAATGAATAGTTCACAATGTCCTCAAACTCTTCCATAAGTCCTTCCTTTTTTGCAAAAACTGCCCCATTCTTATTGTAGCACTTGTATTTGATGTGGAAGAAGCAGTTTTTATGAATTGTGTTTGTAAAGACCAACTTTATTGTTGCTTTCATTGCTTTATCCTGATCAGTAATTATTGTCTTTGGATGCTTCCCTCCCATGGATTTCAGGAAAGTTTCGAATATCCAGACAAAAGAATCTGTCGATTCATCTGAAATGAAGGCGCAGCCAAACATGCAGGTATGCCCATGTCCTGTCACACCGACAAAAGGAGCAAAAGGTAGGTTGTATTTGTTTGTCAAGTATGTTGCATCAAAGCTGATGCAATCCCCATAATCTGCATAATATTTGAGTGAAGACCCTTCTCTCCAGAAGATGTTCTTTACCTTTTTCTCTTCATCTAAACTGAAATCAAAGTTGAAGGTTGGACCTTCTGATTTTCTTTGTCTGAAGTACTCCGGAGCTTTTGTCATGTCATTGCCTGATACTTCTCGGTTTATTTTTGTCCTGTAGTTTGCAACATCCTTTTTTTTGTATGATAGAGCCAGAATCCTACCCCTCAGATATGACAATATCGATATCATCTGCCTTGTCGGTATGTTTTTGTCATTCAATGTTCTGATCATCGCTTTCTCCATGTCACTCATATATTTCCTACCACTAAATAGTTGATTTCTACTTCCTGGACTGAGGTCATGGTTATGATCAAGGTCAAGCCGTATCACTTTCCAAACTCCATGCATCTCTCTTACTACCATCACAACTGGACAGTTAGTTCTGATTTGAACATTGGTGTTTCTTTTCTCCTTTTCATCTCCTTCATTGTTTGTTGGTGCTTGTACAACCTGCAACGATTCTTGTTCTGTGTCTTCTTCAGTATGTTTCTTATCTGACTCTTTTCCATGCCGGTGACATTTCATCTCTACCTTGTATATTTCATAATTTCTCTTTCTGCTGGTTGTTCTTGTTGTATGTGTTGTCACTACTTCAAAGCCAGCTAGGAATCCATAGAAGCAGAAGAAATGGTGAGCTTCATCCCTATCTTTGAACTCCATTCCAATTTGTGGTGTATATTTGTTGTCTATGTCCGCATTATTTCCTTCTGAAGCTGCTTTTTGTTCGTTGCGTATGAATTCCTCGATCTGTTCTTCTGTAAGTTCTTGGCTTGCATTTGGTTCAGTTTCTTCTTGTATCAGGTTGCTTTCTGTTTCCTTCATGATTTCACTGCTGATGTCTGTTCCATTTCCCAATGCATCATTCTGTCACATAAAAAAGATGTTTTACATTCTTTTTGTGATGCATTTTTAAAAAAAATTAATTTCAACCTCAAATGTTAGCTTGTTTTGTTTGAAATTCTCACCTCTTCTACCTCCATGTTCTTGAACAGATCATCCCTCCAATCTGCGTTGTCATTCAACTCAGATTTTTCATTCGATTTGCTGCCTTCTACATTCTGTTCATTGCACCAAACAAGGTATACAATTTACTTTTCAGTTGTTTAGTATAAATTTATTTTCTTCATTCGTTCAATTATGGTTGCATTGAAAGTTAAATAATGTACCTCATTTCTTTTGTCTCTGCAATCCAGCATCCAATCCAATGTAAGACTCCAGTCTTGTGCACTTGAACCCTCCAAACTGTTGTTTAATCCAGCTTCTTCCTGCATTGGTATGAAATTTCCAAATTTATTGTCATGTTTATTTTTTTGTTGAGCTTTATTAAACTTAGACTAATACATTGTTTTCTGCTTGTTTTGGCGCCTCTGAATTTGTCATCGCCTCTGAACATGGTAAGGTAATCATTGTTAGCTGCATTGGAAAATTTTAATATCCAGTAAGTGCTTTTTATCTTAATAATGTGAAAATGTTGTTTTTTGTATAAGACTTATTTACCTGATCTTCATTGCTGTATTCAATTGGATCTGAAAATATTCGAGGCAGCTTCACTTGCTATTCATTTGAAATGCCAAGAAGAAATTTTGTCTTAGTATTTCATCTTCATACTTGCATTGCTCAACATCAAGAATACTTCATAATTTTTAATACCTCAAGACTGTAATTTGTAGTTAAAAGATCCATGAATGATATATCCTGCCCCTGTCATGAAAAGTATTTTTTTGTTTATTTTTTGACATATGTGTGCAAGTATAATGTAGTATAATTATTTCTTATTTTAAGGAGATTACCTCATGAGCATAAGGTGGTAGAGTTTCACTACACCAATGTAGTTCATTTGACCAATTTATCTGCTCCTGTGAATTTCTGATTTGCTCCATCAGCAAACCTGTATATGTACCCTTCAAAATGAATGGAACATATTCAATGTGATTGTTAGTATTTCACTCAGTTTGTTGTATGACTTAACACTGAGATATTAAATTTTCTAAATTACCTGGCTATTATATTGCATTGGGTCAATATAGTCTTCATTAATTAACTCTTCCTCTTCTTGTTCAAATAACTCTGTTTGCTCTTGAGCTCCCACATTTGCATCCTTGGTTCTTTGATTGCTTGATCTTCCCTGTTATAAATTGACACCATTTCAGTGTTATTCGTGTTAAGCAACAATACAACTACTTCAAAAGTGACAAAATATACACCTTCTTGTTTTTACAATGTCAATATATGCAATTTACATTGATATAGTTGCTGTAATTTTGACTATCTTGTCATGTAATTTTCAATGCAGGCAATTTTAACAGGGAATTAATGTACCTACTCACTGAAGATAAGTTGCTTCTCTGAGTGTTCTATATCCTTGCCTTTTTGATCTTTTTTGTTTGATTCATTGTTTCTTCCCTGTCTTATTTCATTCTGCAGAGCCTCTTCTCTAAGAATTAGCTGCTGATCACATTGGTCTCTTCCGATCTTGTACCTGTGCTGAAGTTGTCTCCCCTGCCAATTAGAGAAACATTACTTTTTATGAGGTTAGTTTAGTTCATGTATGTATGACAATTAGTAATTTGTCACTTGTGGTTCTGCATTTTCATGGTCATAAGCACTTTTGAACATATATAATTCTAGGCTGTTTTCTTCAAAATATTTATGTGATTAAGTATTTACACTCTCATGGTATATACTACATTTTCATGGATTTGCTATAAATTTCAGTACCATGGTCAGTAATTTCACACATTTGTGCATCTTTACAAGGAATGCTAATCAGAATCTTACCTCCTTTGCTTTTGACTCTTTCAATCTTTTCTGAATTCCTTGCTCCTTTTCTTCTACAGTTTTCATATCTTCATATTTTCTGGTGGTGCTACCATCTTTTGCACAACTCATATGTGTCATCCTTGTGTTGTCTTTGTATTTCTTTCTACATGTGTCATTCAGATTATGCAGTTATTTCAAGAATATGTGACCTAATAAAAGGTTTATATCTGTTTTTCAGAAGTAGAAGCTGCCAATGTCATCATTGCTGTTCAATTTGTGTATAGAATCTTAAAGAGACAGAAGATTTTTTTTTGCAAGGATCTTGTTTCTGAGTTGTTTTCAAGATTAAAAGACGAGAAGGATGCCTCAAGGGTGCAAAAGAAGCAAAATTGAACAGGTAATCTTTGCAAACCTGGCTGGAATCTCGATCTGATGTTTCTTCTTCTAAAGATTCTGCCCTCCACGTCTCGTCCCTTCTTGTTGATTTTTTTCTCTTCCTCTTTTTCTCCCACCCCCCCTGCGCACTGCCCCGATCTGATTTTTCCTTCTCCTCAGAGGAGCTCGTGTGTCATCTTCTTGCCTGCCAAGTCTTTGGATTTGTCTAGATTTCCTTTTTTTGCTCTGCTTCTGTCGGAAACAGGATGTTGTGGGCTACTTCTTTTGGCCAATTTGGATGTTTCACGGCCCACACTCCTGTTACAAGAACCGCCTGTTTTCCGGCCCATCTAAGTTTGTTTTTTCTTTTCACAATCTGGCCCATCGCAGTTTTCTCTCCTCGAAACCAACGATCTCACTCTTCGGCTTCCAAGTTTTTGTCTCGTGTGGGTGTGAAACTGGAACTGCCGCGGCTCCTCGACTCTTGCGCCCTTTTCTCTCTCTTTGACCCCACTACTCTTCACTGCTATTTCTACTCCCTTCTGCCCCTCTCTGCCATTTTATTCCTCCTCTTCCTTTTCCCGTGCGGCAGCCGAGCAGTTGCATTCGCCCGGAGTGCTCGAGGTAACCGCAGAGTTGCATTTCTGGAGTTCTTCTTGTCTCTGCGTTCTTTCCTATGATTTCTCTCTCCCTTTTTTTCTTCTCATTCGTTCTTCTTCTCATTTGCTACTGTTCATTATTTCTATATCCCCTTTCTTAATTCGTCAAATTTCTTTTCTTTTTTATGCAGTTCTTGGCCGTTTCCATCGGGGAGGAGTGATCAGAGGAACCTGTCTGCAGGTCTTGAGGTATTTCCCCTATCATTTTCTTCTTTTGATTATGCTTCATCTGCAATGATGATGATTTCTTTTATTTTGCCTCTTCTTGATTTCTTCTTCTTGCTGTTAATCTTCTTTGGTTTGAGAATATGGGTTTTATTCTCATGATATAGCTAGTTATGGTTTTTTTTTCTGATATAAGCAAGTGAATATTCAGTTTCCCAATTTTTCTTTGACCAACTTGTACAAAATTAATTTCCATTTACCTCTGCAGTATGATATCTTATTCTTTGCAGAATAAAGTTAGCAAGAAATTTTGTCTTTAGAGGAGTTTTTAACAAAGAAAATATCTAATAGAACTTAGGGTTTTCTGTCAGTGGGGTTTTCTTGTTTGCCTTTTTCATTTCTTTTTTCTTCTCCTGATTTAAATAAGTGGTGGTTTATCTGTATTTAATATCCTAAGATATTTGAGTTTCATAAATTTGAGAATAAAGTTAGCAAGAAACTATCTGAAAGTAGATATGCATTTAACTGACAGTAGGGTTTTCTTGTTTGCTTCTTTTATCTGTCTCTCTTCTCAAGATATCTGTAGTTTTCTAATTTTTTTTCTCAAATGTTCTCAGGCAGTTAGGGTTTTCTTCAGTTATACTAAATTTTTTTTCTATTTTCAGTTGCTTATGGATTTCCGCAGGCTAGACTACACGGTAATTTCTTATTTTTTCATTTCCTTTGTGTATGTTATTTAGGATAGTTGTAATTTATATATGATATATTTACTCACATTTCTTGTATAGGCTAGGGAGCTAGATGAGTTGGGCTTCAACTGGATGAGGCTGCCCTACAACGTATGTTAAATTTACTTGTTCACAGTACATCTTGTCACATGGAGGCCTATCTGAATATATTGATGACCATGTTTGTATTATCTTGGTTGTGTTTATTCAGCATTTAGCTTGCTTTTGGTTTGTTTTACATGTCAGTTGAAGTAGAAATATCCAATGTGGTACTATGATTATATATTTTGAACTTATGTAGTGATTCTTTAATATGTGTGTTTGCTAAATGAGTTCAATTGCTGAGATGAAGCAATTTATGATATGTGTTGTACCATTCAGTTTTAGATTTTTGCTATAGGTTTACTTATTTGCTGGTGGTTTTTCTTCAACCATCAGATCTTAATATGACTGTTAATCTTGCTGTTAATCTGGTGCCCTTTTTGCTGTTAATCTTCTTAGGTTTGAGAAAATGGGTTTTAGTTCTGATGATATAGCTAGTTATGGACTTTGATGTAATTTCTCATGAGTTTTCTGTGAACAATGATTTCTGATGTTATATTCATTTTCTGTCACTCATATCTGTAATTAAATTCTGATGTAATTTCTCATTACTTAAAACTTATGCTGAATTTGCTTCTTTTGAGCTATGTATGTTATATTCAGTTGTTTTATTCAGCAGTTGCTTCTGAAATGTTGTTATATTCAGTTCTTTTCAATTTTCAATCATATCTGATGTTATCTTTTTTTTTTGGTAGAACCGTACGTTCCACTACAGTGCCTTTGCTAGGTTCAATCTCCCGGTTACCCGGGAGAATTTGTCCTATCTAGGCCTCACTGATGGACCTCAAGCGCGCTTAGTCCTTGCTTGGTCTGCAAATGACGACAACGGGATCCACAACCACTGGATGACCACCGTCCGTGCTTTGGAGAGGCTTGTCACTAATGAAAATATGACATTCTTCAGGTATGATCTCTTTTCTGATTTAGTAGCATATAGTTTATGTTATTTCCTGGATTCTTTGATATGAGACTTAAATCATTTATAGTTACAGTATACTTAAATTACAATATCATCTTCAATGTAAATTCTGATTGTTTGTCACGTAAAAGAGCAGTAGCTATTTTTTTCTGGGATATTATATCTGAATTTGAGCTGTTCCAAATGTCATCTGTTTATGTGACTAACCATAGAAAATATCTGATTAGTTGATATATGTATATGAATATTTCTTACCCATGTTTATTCTGCTATATTTGCATTGATATTTCAAATTTAGCCATCTATTATTTTTCACTAATAAGATATTGGCATCTGAAATGGTTGTGCCTGACTCAATTATTTACATTTACATTAGACTTAATTTACAATATTGTATGTACTGTAAATTATGATTGTTTGTCACGTAAACGAGTGATATTTTATTTCTTCTATGTCTGCAATGTTATTTCTGAATTTGATGGATCTTTAATGTTAAAATATTTGTTATCTGGCAGACTATAGAAAATTTTTTAGTAGCTGAGATATGTCTATTATATGACTTTTCTTACTCATGTTCCTTTTGCCATATATGCTTAGTTATACAGATTTAGTCAATTTCATTTTCATGAATAACATACTGTTTAGCCATAGAGCATGTATGAATGAAAATTTTAATTTTGATGTTTAAATTTTCAGGGTTGCTGTTGATCCCACTCGTCGCTATGGGTTCATCTTGTGCCCAAATGCTGAAGTGGCTCTAGCTCTCCGTGCTCGCTATGTCCGCGTTGGAGCTGAGCAGATCTTCTTCGATTTGGTCCGAAGTGTTCAGTACTTGCCCTTCATTGAAGATGTCAACCAACACTTGAGGGTCTCCTGGTTGGTCTAAAGGTGTTGATGTGGCTATGAAGAAGTACAGAGTGCAATTGGACTAGAAGAATCAGACCTCTTTTGTTGTTCAAGATCTACCATATCTATCTAGCTTAATTAAGTGTCTGAACAATATAGTATGTAATTTAAGTACCTTTAGGCTTGTGAACCTTATCATAGATGCAAATGATGCATCTATAGTATTGTAATTATGAAACCTTTGGTTTGCTTTACATATATTTGGGTATCTGTAGTCTCTATGTTTCTTTGGTGTTCTCTTCACTTGTTATTTTTTATCTCACTTTTTTTCTATCTACTTTATTTATATGCTTATCACCACATGAAGAATTCTGATGGTGGTTTCTATCCCTTGTTCTTTTGCCTAAGAATTTTTCTTCCTTAATTTCGTTTGCCTAAGAATTTTTCTTCCTTAATTTCCACATGAAGAATTTTTCTATCAATTTTTCTTTTGTATAAGAATTCTTGATGGTGGTTTCTATCTCAATTTTTCTTCCTTAATTTCACTATACTTGTTTCAGTATAGTCATATAGACATGTTTTATATTGCCAATAAGAAGAATTGCTCTCTTTATTTAATTGGCAGATTTGATAAGAGTTTTTTTGCATATTTTTGCTATCGTTGATAACCACATGATGTTAGTCTGATGGTTATATTTTTCTCTGCCCTAAAATTTATTGAATTTCCTTTTTGTGAATTTTTTTTCGTTTTCAAACACCAGGCCCATTATTTGTGTCTGTATATGGGCTTTTATTCAAGAATTGCAGGCCCATGTTTTCTGACGGATATGGATGGAGATGCTACTTTCTTGGCAGTCGTTTGGTGGTGGTGGGCCCGCATGTCCAGTCAAGTCACCTTCTTAAATATCTGGTGGGCATACCTATCCCTTTCCTCCGCACACTTTACGAATCTAGCTCTTCTGCCGTTGCTGTTCTGCACCATTGCTCTTTTCCCATTTCGGATCTGCAAAGTACCTGGTAGGATCTATGGTTTTTACCTTTTTCTTCTTTCTCTCAGACTCCATTTCTGGTAGGATCTATTTTTGCTTTATCTGTTCTTGTGCATTTCTACTTTTTGGATCTCTTATCTCACTATATTCTAAATCTTTATTTATTCTACTTGCAGTTCCATTTCTAGGTTAATCTAATCAAGTTTATGTAGTTTTTTTTCTTTTTTGGCTAGTTTTACTCTTTCTCTCTTCTTTCATTACCCCAAGTCTCTACTAAATCATATTTTCATTTCAATGCAGGTTTAACTGTTTCAACCAAGTTTTGTTCATAACTTAAGGTATTCCTTCCTTTTACTTCATAATCTGCTTTCATGCATTAATAGGGTTCCATAGTCTGGTGCTTATTTACAGTTCACTTTTGCTCAATTTACATTGTCTGTTTCACTGTAAAATCCATTAACTGAAGTTGTAAAAAATCATAGCTATGAAATTTTCCTATTTTTTTTAATTTTCATATTTTAATTTGTTTTTGAGGGTTCCCCACTGTCACCCCAAATATCTGTTATTTTCCAAATTATAGCAAAAAATTTTATCTTCTATATGAAATCTGGATTTTTGTTGTTTTCTTCTTGTATTTGACCTATATTTGTATTTTTCATAATTTTAGTTGTTTCTGAGGGGTTTACACTGAGACCCTAATATCTGTTATTTTCCCAACTATAGTAAAAATTTGAGTATTCTTTTTTTGTCACTTCTAAATATGATTGCTCATTTGGGTATTTTTTATTATCTTTTGTTTGCTTTTTTGTTGATTTTTGATTTTTTCCCTGTCATGAAACATAATGTCTTGTAAATATTTTTTCCAGTGGAATTCAAGACAGTTAGCAATGTCGTCTGTTGCACCCAAGTAAGTATCTTCTGAATACATTGAATCTGTATTTTTAATGTATAAGCATAATGTGTAGCCTTAGTGAACTGATAATCTGGTCCTAGTACATTATTTTTCCAATCTATGGAGAATGTAATTTTCATATATACATTATGTAATTTTGTTGAATATATGTATTCTATCTGATACAGTTCTTAAATTTGAATCCTAGTTAAGTTGCCATTTTAAGTTTGAATCACTTTAAGTTTGAATGCATCTTAAAGCATATGAATGAATTCCTGATGATGGTTTGAATCTAAGTTAAGATGCATTGATATTTTGTCAGTAATTCTGTCATTTTAGTTTTCATTTTTGCATTGACTTTTCATTTTTATTTCATTCATCAAGGAAAATTCTTGATTTGTCGGATAAGCTTGAGCAAGGGCACATTCATCCTACCAGAGCTGTTATCTCATATCTTGGTCTGAGAGATGGCCCTACCAACACTCTAGTGTTTGCTTCTGTTCTGGACCAGACTAGGTGTGATACAGCATTGAACAAAATTATAGAAGTGGTATACTCTGTGCTTAACAAAGGGGATTTCAAGGTTAGGCAGCTCCCTCTACTTATGTATTTTTCAAATCTGTCTATGTGATATATCAATTTCATATATTGTCTCTAGAATTTTTTTTGGGTTAATCTGCTATTTTACTTTTTGGGTTAATCTGTCTATGTGACATTGTCTTATTGTTTGCCATTTCATTTATTTCTAATTTATGTCCTGTGTTTTTTACTTATTTCTGGTAATTTTGGTTATTTATAGGTTGGACAACTTTCTCTTGTTGGTGAATTTCTTGTTCAATGTTCATCTGCTGAAGATGCTAACAAGCTGCACCATAAAGTGAAAGTTTGTTACCATATAGTTATTGGCTTCAGGAAGTTGGAGCATGTATATGTTGTTCCTGAGATGGCAGATGTCATGACCAGAAAAATCCGTAATGCTAATCCAGATGAATATAAGTTGCATAAGGAAAGTGGAGAGTATGCTAAGGAGATGAGGAAAATTTTGATGAAGGATGATTCTGAAGTTGGTAGCTCAAAAGATGAATCTGAAACTGGTGCCTCCTTGGGTGAGCCTGCAGCTTGTTCCAAGAAGCGGAAGTTATGAATTCATTCATGGTATGTATGGTATTTTGTATGTTTTTCTGATCTCTTTGATATGATTTTGCTTATACTTTGCAACTTTAAAATCATGATATGTATTATATTATGTCATTTTGTAGGCTGTCTACAACATCTTGTCACACGGAGACCCTTTTGAATATAGAGATGACCGTGTTCGTAGCATTTTGGTTGTGTTTATTCAGCATTTAGCTTGCTTTTAATTTGTTTAATGTCAGTTTGAAGTTGGGACATGCAATGTGGTACTATGAATATATATTCTGAACTTATGTTTTTTTCTTCATATGTGTGTTTGCTTCATAAGTCATTTAATTCTAATATTTTGGTTGTGTTTATTCAACATTTAACGTGTATTATGATTATATATTCTGAACTCAGGTGTTGTCTGATTCAGTTTTAGATTTTTGCTATAGGTTTTTTGCTATAGGTTTAGTTATTTGCTGGTTGTTTTTCTTCAACCATCAGATCTTAATCTGATGGTCTAAAAATTCGTGTGCTAGGGCCCTCTCCAGCACTCGAATTTTCAGATTCATATATTTGTGTGTTTCTGCAAAGAAAATTGCCTGAGTGTCAGATCCAAACAAAACACTCATGTTCCAGGTAGACAGATCCATTTTTTATGCATGCAGTCATCTCTCTGGATTATCTGTTTCTTTATAAATCACCATAGTGTTGGTCTTCTGCACTCTGCCTGTGATGCTATAATCTCTGATCGGCTAATTTCCTTATGATTGCATTGCCGAATTCACTTGTCAGTTGCCACTGATGGGTTCTGTCAACATTGCCTTTTGTCTGAGCTTTTCAGAGCAGATTAAGCAGTTGCTACGTTTGTGCAGCAATGCCACTTTCTCACTGATGGGATGCTGTGAGATTAATTGACTTATTTGTGTCCTCTTCTTTAACAGAAGTCATATCTTTCAGATGCTGGTTTAGTGATTTGAGCAGTACTCTGTTCATGCAGGGTTACATGAAATTGTCTGTGATTGTGGTTTCAGAATATGCAGTTTAACTTCCTGTAAGCTTTTGATGCTATATGTGGGTGATTGTGATTTCTGAATGCAGGGGGTTAAATTCTTTTCGATGGTACTGCACATGCTGTTCGATTATCTCATTGTCAATTTTGCTACTGAATAGAGCACACTGGTGCTATAAGTAATTTTGGGTACTGTAATAGCATAACTGCAGAAGTGTGCAATTGTCTGGTTTTCATCCTCTTTTTTCAATAAGCAAAATCATTTTGATACGTGTAATTTTCTGGTTTGGATTCTCAGTTTTCTTATAAATCATCATCGAACATATGCTGGTCTGAAAAGTATCTTTTACTGCACTATAGGATGCTACATTTGTGTCTGTGATTTCTGATTGGCTAAATTCACTTCGTGACACTGAAAAGAGAAGTACAGTCGTGAACTCGTGATAGTATTACACAGATTATGTCATTGCAACTGTGCAGCTGATATGCAACTGGTATTTGTTTCATTGCCTGAAATGTGATTTTGGTTCTTTTGAATTGGAGCTGAGGAGGTCCCCTGCTCTCATCTCACGTCTCCTCACTGAATTTAGGAAAGGAAATGTATGTTTGTATACAGATCTCGAATTTATGAAGAAACTTTTCTCCTTTTGCTTATGGAATGAATAAACTGACAAGCCTCAGAAGTTGCCTAAAACTAGAGTAGTTTTGTTGCCTGTACTTGAATCGATATATAGATTCAAACACCACATCACATCGGTTCAGGCTGCAACTTCATATGCGATCTTCAATTCAGTTTCTTTTGTGATGGTGTTACTCTTTAGGCTTCTATCAGAGTTACATGTGTGTGATGTAGCATGTCGACAATGTAGTACTTTTTTATGCATACTGCTATATGTGATGTTGTGCGAGTAATTGACTTGATGGCGTTCTCTATCTTGACATAACAATCATCATCAGAAAATGCCAGTTTGAGAAGTACTTTATTCCTAAGTTCCTTTTGACGATATATGATTGTGACTTATTTTATTTCCTTGTACATCAACTGGATATGGTATTTAATTATCTTATTACCTGTTCTTTTTTCTAATGGGATCTTTTAGCGGCTTAAAGCATATTTTCAGATTGTAAACAGCATTTAGTTGGCTTTTAAAGTAAAACTTTGTGTTAAGCCTTTGTTGAAGCAAGACTATCGAATCTCGATGGCATCTGCTCTGCTTACGATTCAGAACAACGACCCCCAGATCGGTAGCCTAAAAGTAGAGAAAATTAGTAGCCTGTACTTGAATCCTACCTATCAATCGAACACAACATTCAGTTCAGGCAGAAACTTCCTGTTCATTCTTGATGCAGTTTATTTTCTGAATTTCGTTGCAAGATATCCTTGTTCTTGGATGGAGTATGAGCATCCCATGCAACCGGCTGTTTCACATCCGTTAGCAGCTGCTACTTAAACTTCGGGGACAGCGGCTATTTTGCATTGTTCTTTGACTGCAAACCTAGCACTGACTTTGGATAGTTCGCTTGAACTGCTAATGCAGTTGTATGCCAATTTTCAGCGTTAGGGTGTGTTTAGAAGCTCAACTTCCCCCAAAATTCACTATGCAAAAAGAAGATTTTCCATCACATCAAACATCACATCAAAAATGTCGGCACATGCATGGAGTACTAAATATAGATGAAATCAAAAACTAATTACACAGTTTAGATGTACTTTGCGAGACGAATCTTTTAAGCCTAGTTAGACCATGGTAGGACAATATTTACCACAAACAAACGAAAAGTGTTACAGTGCTTTTCAGTTCGGAACAGTGCTTTTCAACCCAAAATCCGTGCAAAATCCAGAATTTTGCATCCCAATTCACGGATCTAAACACACCCAACAATGTACTAGCAGGTTGAAGTTGAACTTGTACCGTGAATTGACTGCATAGAGATGTAAAGTCCGTAGTAGGTTGATCATTGTTGTCAGAGTCTGAAGTACCCTACACATTTTCTACGAGAATCACAGTGGAATTTTATTACCCTTTACAAACTTTAGCATGAATTAAGTCTTAGGGTCATCGAAAATATTTTGGATATAATCGCATGCCTCTTTGCAGCAATGGCATCGACGGGCTATGATGAACCAATATTAAGAGTTCAAACAAGAGTGCAAATATGTTATAAGAACAAGGGACACATTACACAAGTAGATAACAAAAGGCACACGTTAATTATCTATACACTGAAAACACAGGCTAGTAGCGTCCTTGATTAATTATCTCTTGAATCTTGTTGTGTGAGGCTGTCAGCGGGCAGCGACTTCGGAAATCAACTCCCTCAGAAGAGCAGGGAAGCTTTCAATCACATGGTCAAAGCCACTAGTTGCCATAACCTCTTCGAGAGATTGAGTAGATTTAAGGAACCGAATGCAAGCCAATTTAAGCCTGTCACAACAATGTTGTTCAGCCAGCACCAATGTGTTTGCAATTGTGTTGACATCTAATTGCCGGCACAACTTTTGCTCACAAATCAGCTTGAGCCTCTGCACGGCGTACCTGTCTGCCGCTTCCAACAAATGCTGAGCTAGGGGAACCTCATCTTCTTGCCCTGTTATCTCCTCTGGCAGTGAATCGGTGTATATGAAATGCAGCAAGGCATCAAACACCTTGGGTACCATGTCATCAATCCGTATGCAGTGCTCTGCGTTGGTGCTCTGTTTCATGGCGCCCGTGAGCTGAGCCTTGAAGACCGGCGACCGAGCTGCTAGGATACACTTGTGCGCGCTGAACGTCTCGCCGGTGACCTGGAACGTGACGTCGGCGCCCTCTTTGGTCACGAGGAGGTCACCGAGGTGTTGGTGGAGGTCGGACGGTGGCACCACAGATGGCGCAGCCATCCACTGTCCCCTGTTCTCGGTCAAGGTCTTGTGAACGGCGACGTGACACCTGATCTTGAAGGAGTCATTGACCACTACATCCGGCGACGCCTCCTTAGCCTGTTTGCTGATCAAGACGCCGTGTTCGTTGCCAGAAGAGTAGTAACCCCAGCCTATGCTCTGGGTGCAGGCCGGCACCTCGTTCCCTGCCTGATCGAGCAAAGCAAACCTCGCTCGCGCGCAGACACGATCGGGGACACTGTCGACGAGGACGAGCATGAGGTTCTGCTGGTCGCTCGGGTTAGGGAGGTAGTCGAGGCGCCACTCCCGGCCCCCGACGCTGAAAGATTGGGATCCGACGCGCTGCCCGCCGGGAAGCAGCTTGGTGCGCGAGTAGCCCTCGATGTGGAGGAGGTGGCTCCCGGTCACGCTGCCGCAGATGATGGCCGACGCGGAGTCGGCGGAGGTCGCCATAGCACGGCGAGGGGATTCGATCGAGATAAAATTGGATTGGGACCACACAACGAAAGCTTGTATTGTATATGGGCGTCGGCGACGGCGCGCTACTGGACTCTAGTTCAGTAGCCGATGGTTTGGGCCGCTAGTTCACCGCTCGGTTCGGCCTGGCCCAAAGTTCCCACAGGCTGACAACACAACAGATGAAACTTACGGGCCCAGCCTTCTTTTTCAGGGAGACGAGAGCCCAGCTTACTGTCCACGTCCAAGAGGCTCCTCAGCCCAAAGCATATCATCACTGGACACGGCAGACACATACTTTTCTGTTCGTCATATCGATATATTCCGTTCCGTTCCAATCTGAATTTCAGCTTCTTCCGTGGGCTCCTGTATATCTCTATCCAAAGATGGTTACGCAATGAAACTATGGGGCTGATTGGTTGCCCTGCTCAGGCCATCCTGAGGCCCATTCTGCATCACTCGGTGCACTTTTCTCGTGTTTGGTTTCCTGTGTGGAATGAAATCGATGTACCGGACCGTTCATCCTAAAATTTTTACAATTTGGTCCTTTTTTTGAAAGAATTTTACATTTAGACCCCTGGTGGAAACAATCGCAAAAATGGACCCAAAGTACGGCGCCACGACACCTGGCACC
Organism: Cenchrus fungigraminus; assembly: GCA_036936925.1. Classification (NCBI taxonomy): domain Eukaryota; kingdom Viridiplantae; phylum Streptophyta; class Magnoliopsida; order Poales; family Poaceae; genus Cenchrus; species Cenchrus fungigraminus. The sequence continues at coordinate 42,369,909 of CM072771.1, read as the reverse complement.
GTTATAAGACAGCAAGGCGCCACAGCCATTGGCGCCGTGATCCGCCACGTCGGATCCACCGTGGCTGGAGAAAACTCGGGGAAAATAGCACGGCGCCAAAAGCCACGGCGCCGTGGCTTCATACCACGGCGCCGAAGGCCGTGGCGCCGTGCTATCTACTAACGGCGCAAACTATTCTGGCGCCGAGCTTCGGGACTTAAGCCCGCGCGCGCCTGAGCCCCGGCATCTTCCTCCTCCCTGCCTCCGCGTTGCGCCGCCGCCTCCCCGTCCGCCGCCTCCCCCGTCCGCATTGCGCCGCCGGCTTCCCCGTCCCTTGCACCGCCGCCTCCCCGTCCGGCGCCGCCCCCGGACGCGGCCGGGCCCCGTCCGCCGCCGCCCCAGGACGCGCCCGGCGCCCTCCGCGACCGGCCCCCTCCGGTGGGGCGCCGCCCCGTCCGGCCGGGCCCCTCCGTGCGCCGCCCCTGCTGCGGCCAAGGCTGGGCCGCCCTCCCCTCCGGTTTAGGTGAGATTTCTCCTTTCTCTTTTTTTTTGATTTAGTTAGATAAATGGAAACCCTAGATGAATGATGTTCTCAATTTCATGATGCACATGTGGATTCAGTTGGATATGCTAGTGATTGGAGGGAATGGTGAAACCTTAGATGAATGGTGAAACCCTAGTTTGATAAGCTAGTGTTAGAGGAAACCCTAGATGAAGAGAGAATTACCTATTTGACACCGGAAAAAATGTTGGTTACTTATTTGACATCCAAATTCGATTTCTTTCCTATATGTCTCCAACTTCAATTTCAATTTTCTATTTGACACTGCCGTTGGTTCCTTCCGTTCCATCTGTTACTTGTGCACGTGAGGCTGAGGGAAAGTACCAAAACACCCCTGCTCTCAATCACGTGAGCGGAAAAATACAAGGGGCCGGCGGCTGCTGTATTTTTCCGTAAAAAAAAGAGAGTCGCGCGCAGCCCCCATGGCGACGGACTGCGGCGCGGCCGCAGAAGAGGAGGGCGGCGCAGCGCAGTCGGCGCGCAGGGCGGCCGCGGACGGGAGCGGCGCGGCCCCCAGGTCCCAAGCGGCACCCAAGTCCCGTGCGCCCGCGAAGGGGAGCGCCGCGCGCTCCGCGGCGGCTCCGTCGGCGCCGCCCGCGCCCGCGGAGGGGAGCGGTGTGTGCTCTGCAGCCGCTCCGTCGGCACCCCGCGCACCCGCGGAGGGGAGGGTCAGGGGCTCTGCTGTGCCCTGCGCGGCCACGGAGGAGGCCAGGCACGGAGGAGCGTGAGCAGAGCTGCGGCATCTTGCAGCAGGGACTGGCGATGGGGCGACGAGCGCACGCGGATTCGAAATCCCTGGCCCAGTGGTCGCTGGCGCTCGTTGACGAGGAGTTGGGGAGGTCCAGCAGGAGGTGGGGGAGGGTCGGGTCGCGGCTATTTGACGGAGATGGCCGGAGCTCGGCATATTTGGCCGGCGGCCATGGGTGCACGGGTGTACGGCTTCGGCGGCTGGGGCTTGGCCGGTGCTCGCGGATGCCAAGAAAACAGCGGGTGGTGCGCAGCTCGGCGACAGCACCACGGCGGCACGCAGCTCGGCGACAGCAGCGGGTGGTGCGGGCACGGCGGCCGGCGGCGCAGCCACGCAGACGGGCGGTTCCGTGACGGGCGGCGCGAGCAAAGTAGGCTCTGCTCTACTCTGGACCTGGAAACGCTCTGATCTACTCGGGGCAGAGCCGCCGCCGACCGGACTTCGCCACCGCTGGGCCAGCTCCACCCGATTCCACCGGCCGGTAGCCCCCACGCGCCCCTGCCAATGTCTCCAGCCCGCCGCCACCCGGAGCCGTCTTCCCGTGGGTCCCTTACGCCAGCGTGGCCAAACTTAACGGTGCTACTAACAGAATATGACAGAAGTGTCAAATAGGAAAGAAAAACTAGAGATGAGAACATATAGGAAAGAATTTCAACTTCGGTGTCAAATATGAAAGCACTATTTTTTCTGATGTCAAATAGGTAATTCTCTCCTAGATGAAAGATGTTCTCAATTTCATGATGCACATGTTGATTCAGTTGGATATGCTAGTGATTGGAGGGAATGGTGATAAGCTAGTGTTAGGAGGAATGATTTAGTAGGATTTATATCAATTTTATGATGCACATGTGGAATGATATTTTTTGTTTATGTTGGATAGATGGATAAGCTAGTGACAATTCGTCATGGTGGTATTGTGAGAAGGAATGACAATGGAGATATTGAATTTGAAGGAATACGAGAGGTTTCAATGCTTTTCAATGCTCGCCCTTCTTATGGTTTGCTAGTGAGCAGATTGAAAGAGAGGCTTCAGTGGACAGATGAGGGGGTGGATATTGTTATGGAAGGGGTCATTGATGTGGGGTCGTCTAATGAGCCACGTATCAAGCAGTTAGTTTCAATTTATGGTCAAGCCGAATGGAACAATTATGTGTCAATTGTGATGGAAACGGAAGTGAGAGCACTGGACTTGATAGTTAGGCAGGTTGTGAGGGAGCGATCACCCATACAATGTGATGCTTCTTTTGAGGTGGTTCCTCCTGAAGCATGTGAGGTTGCATTTACTCAGGTAGCGGAACAAGATGATGATGATGATGATGATGATGATGATGATGATGATGTGAGAGGAGGTGGATTTGCTGATGATGATGATGATGTGAGAGGTGGTGGTTTACCTGACGATGAAAGGGGTGATGGTTCTTTTTCTGAATCAGGTGAAGATGAGTTGCAGGGGGCCTTGTCACCAGTTCATGATCCTGTTGTGGCAGATGAGCAACCACCGTTGGTTTGTGAGGCTTCGAACCATGTCAATGTTCGTCTGTGTGATGATGACGACACATATGAGAGGATGAGAGCTGTTGATTCGGATGATGACCGTGTTGTTCCTCCACCCTCTCCACGTACTATTGAGATTATGAAGAGGCTTTTCCCAGATCGTGACCCCCTAGTGGCACATTTTCGTGACCTTAGGGAGTCCCATAGAGCTGTTGCTGATGGAGGGGCATGGGAAGCTGCCGTTCCAAGGCCGGAATCGAGCACGATAATTCAGAAGGGGCACGTTTTCAAGGACATTGAAGCACTCAAGATGTGGTTGAGGGAGTATGCTGTAGTGCACAACCGTCCTTACCGTGTGAAGAACTCACATGCCGCAAGGCGGTACACCATCACGTGTGAGTCTAGTCAATGTGAATGGAAAGTTTGTGGCAGGAAGATGAAGGGCTCAAATAAGTTCAAGATCACTCGTGTGGTTGGGCCACACACTTGTGGGTCGGCGGAGCCAAACCAAAAGCATCGTCAATTGACTTCAAAATTCATTGCTAATCGCTTATTACCTGTAGTGAAGCAGGATCCAACGATTTCAATTCGTGGGGTGATTGGTATTGTGACATTGAAATGAAATTACACGGTGAAGTATGGAAAGGCCTGGAGGGCTCATCAACGGGCTTTGAGGATGATATATGGTTCTTGGGAGGATGCATATGAGTGATTTCCTGTTATGTTAAATGCAATGAAAGTTGCCAATCCGGGTATGCATTATGAGTACTTGCCCGTTCCGAACGTTCAGTTGAACGGCCGACAGGTGTTCCAGCGTGCCTTCTGGTGCTTTGCTCAGTGTGTGGAGGCCTTCAGGCACATGAGACCTGTTTTTTCTATTGATGGTACCTTTCTGACGGGGAAATACCAGGGCACACTACGTATTGCTATCGGGATGGATGCAGAGAGAAGTCTTGTTCCTTTGGCATTTGCGTTGGTTGAGAAGGAGAACAAGGGGAGTTGGGCATGGTTTTTACGCCTTGTTCGGATCCATATAGTTGGCCCAGGCAGATCGGTTTGTGTGTTGTCAGATAGGCATGCTCGCATCTTGAGCACTATTACTGAGTCAATTACAGGACATGCGCCCGTGGTACATCGTTGGTGCACTCGCCATCTTGCTGAGAATTTATTGAAGAAGGACCATGAGAAGGATAACTTCAAACTTTTTGAGGAAGTGGCTCGGCAGCTTGAGGTAAAGTTGTTTGAGGACAAGTTGGAGGAGCTCAAAAGTAAAACAAATGCAGAAGGGAGAGATTGGCTCCGTGGCTTGATGCGTGACGTTGATAAGTGGTCCAGGGCTCATGATGGTGGTTGGAGGTACTCGTTCCAAACAAGCAACATGGCAGAATGTTTTAATGCTTTGCTTAAAGGATCAAGGGCGTTACCGGTGACCGCCATTGTTGCATTTACATTCTACAAGTGTGTCGAATGGTTTGCTCATCGAGAGAAATATGCGAGGTCTATGTTGGAAAAGGGGGAGAGGTTGGGACTGAACCAACTCAAACACCTAAATGATGCCAAGTTGGCTGCGAATGGTCGGCATTGTCTTTTATTCGATCATAGAACTAGGACATATGAGGTTGCCGAGGCAGGTGGGACAAACGAGGCTGGTGAGATTCGAGACGGGAGGAAGCATACAGTCGTCATCAGTTTGAATACATGTACTTGTCGAAGGCCTCAACAATACCACTTTCCTTGTTCGCACATGGTTGCAGCTTGCCGAGCATGGAATGTGTCCGTAGAGTCGATGATCCCTCATGAGTTCTCGGTGCAGGCTTTGTTGGACACTTGGTCTCCTCGTTTTGTGCCCTTTCGTGATGAGACCGAGTGGCCATCATATGATGGTCCCAAGTACGTGGTCGACCCAGCCCAGATGTGGCCTAAGAAGGGGACAAGGAAGAGGACCCGATACAAGATGGAAATAGATAGAATACCTGGTAGGACTCGTAGGGGAAAAGGGAATCCCTTTGTTGCCGACCCCATGGAGACACGGTGTAGCAGATGTTTGGGAACTGGCCACAATGTTAGGACTTGTGAACGTCGTCAGGTCATTTGCGTAATTTCATTTCTTTTCTATTTATTATTCTTTGCATTGTATCATGTCATAAATATAATTATTTATCTAACTCTTTTTGTTACGTTTATGCAGGATGGCGGGGGCGCGGGGGTACCGGCTGCTGGACGAGTTCTACGACAAGGACCACCGTGCCAGGGTGATAGAGGGCAACCCGGGTCAGGTATGATCCTTGCAAATTAAATGATTCTTAGTAGGTTTTACCTTTTTCATACATTGGCAAAGCATGACAAATATGTTATGGTTTTTCTGGTAACATTATGCTAAAATTGAGATTCTAACTTGTGACGTCGTCTCTTTGTTTCAGGTGCTTCCCATCCTTCGGCCTAGGACCCATGACGGGTTCTTGCTTATGTAGTACGACGACCGGTACACACCACTGCTCTACCGAGCCGGACTCCACGCTGTCGCTCAGGTCGTTCGTCGAGGCCTTCCCAACTTCAACGCCCCCGCTCTCACCGCCTTGATCGACAGGTTCTATCTTACTCAGCAAATGTCTATACAGTTTCTTATGCATTAATGTTTGACTACTATGCTTACCTATACTATCTATTTTTGTAGGTGGAGGCCTGAGACACACAGTTTCCACCTGCCTTGTGGTGAGATGACCGTCAGCCTCCAGGACATGACGATGTTTCTCGGCTTGAGGATTGCAGGACGTGCAGTGATTGGTAGTGCAGTCTCTGATGGATGGCGTGATCGAGTGGAGCAGTTCTTGGGCACAGCACCACCTGTTGAGGAGGGGAGGCGTGGATGTGTTTCAGGCGTGCCGCTACGTTGGCTCAGGGCCACGTTTGCTCAGTGTCCAGAGGACGCTGATGAGTGGACAGTCACGTGCTACTGTCGTCGTCCTCACACCGACAGGCAGGCACAAGCACAAGGACCTCGTCTCCCACACCCACATTCAGCAACGACAACGACGACGACGCTGAGGCCGTGGGCATGAACGAGCAGGAGGTGCTTCTTGGGTCACAACTAGACGACGCACCACCTCCCACTCAGCCGACATAGCGACGTCGCCAGCCACCTCGGCGACTCACCCCCGGCTCAGATGCACTTGGCAAGGGTAAGGGAAAGCGCAAGGCAAAGGGAGGGTGATCTTGGAGCTAGTTGATGTCATTTGTGAACTTGTGGTTCTTTCCAAAACTTGTGAACTTGTATGCTATGCACTTGTGAACCATGTGTGAACTTCTGAATGCATTTGTCAACTATGAACTTCTATGTCATTTGTGAACTTCTGAATGCATCTGTGAACTTTTGAATGCATCTGTGAACTTGTGGTTTGATTTTGTGTAATGAATATGTGGTAATGCATTTGTCAATTTGTGTTTTTCCTAGTTTTAGTACCACGGCGCCAAAAGGCACAGCGCCTTGGTAGCACAGCACGGCGCCAAAAGGTGTGGCGCCGTGCCGTTCTACCTCGGCGCCGAACCTTTGGCGCTGTTCCACAGACCGTGGAGCAACCTGGCTGCCCGGAGCACGGCGCCAAAAGGTGTGGCGCCGTGCTTTGTTCCCACGGCGCCGAGGTCATTGGCGCCGTGCTTCTAAAACAGGGGAAAACACTAAAACCTTATGACTATGTTATCATTTTCCAACATCCATACAATTTCTACGTTGATACAAATGGCAACCAAGTTCACAAATTACATTACCAGAAGTTCAAATTACATAACACAAGTTCATAGCACAAGTTGATAGAAATACAAACACACAAATAAAAAGTGCATTGACATGGGGATACACATGGCGAGGCTAATCATGCAGGAAGTTTTTATCAACCAACCTCGCCAACATCTACTCCTCATTTTCCGAGCATCATCATGCACATGAGGATCACATAAAAAGGGAAATGCCTCCAATCTACTCCTCATCTTCAAGAATTACCGGTAAATCTGTAACAAGTCCCTTCATGGTCTCCATAAAAACCTTATCTACTCCAAGTCCACTTGTCCTCCCATCTCCATGCTTCTGTTTCTTGTCCCTAGGCGGCAATATTGCATCCCAATGATTTCCCTTCCAACATCTAGTCGGGCGAGGCCACAATCCTCTTTTCCTTACCGCTTCTCTTTGCTCTTGCTTCCGAAACTTCACGTAACTATTCAAGACATTAGGATGTCTCCCACCTTGGCTACGCCGCTTGATCTCATTCTGAACTTGGCGCTGCTCGTAGAAGAACTCATAGTCACACTTTCTTGTTTTCTGTTAAGAAGAACACTTATGTCATAACACATTTTATGTGAACATTTACCGTGCATTATTTACAAGCAAATAAACTCACCAAATCATCTCCAACCATGTGTCCACAATAATGACCGATTCCCAACTCCGATGGAACTAAACCATAGTTCGCAACTACGCCGCAATGACACTTGTGCTCTGGAGCATGGAAATCCTCCTGTATTTCATAGTTGAAATCCTCCTTCTCTTTACCCTTATCCTTTTCATACGACTCGGGCCAATACGACTTAGGACCATAGTCATATTCAGAGAAATCACAAAGTGGATACCCATTTTGCACAAGTGAAACATCAAAGTTAGACATAAGTGAACAAGCATGAACGAACTCTACTATCATCTCCTATTGCATCACTAACCTTTGTTTTTGAGCACTTAAAGTTAGGGATACCGGGACACCCTTTCGGCACCGGAAAATACTTGGCAGGCAAACCACAATCGCACAAGGGTGGATTAGCCATGCGCGCGGCGATTGCTTGTTTCTTCTCTTCGCCTGACATTGGTGGTGGGTTTGGTGGAGGAGGCACCCAACGCTTGAAGGTCTCGTACGCCTCTTTTCTCCATTGCTTAAAATACAAGATTCTTGGGTCGAACATTTCTGGGCCATCAATCCACTGAAAGAAATAGCACATCTCCTCTGGCTGCACCAAAACAAACATTTCTTTCACCAATCATCATTCAAACCAAGAAATCTTGTAATGCAACCAACCAATCAATAGAAATTCTACTTACACGAGTATCACCACATGAGTAGTATGCCCGAGCCGCCGTCTTAGGGTGCATGGATTGAATTACCTTGGCCGGCTTGCCACAGTCACAGTTTGGAACAGGTAGGGGAGGTGGTACAGCTGCATCCAAGCAGGATACATCAGGATATAGTTCCTTGGGCCGGTTCTTCCACTTGTTCTCACGCCACAAACTATCCATGCTCTGCAAAATATAAATCAAACATAAATCCTAGATAAAGTATATAACCTATGTTAACTGAGTGAAAATTATATACAATATCCACACATCTATCAAAACTAACAAAATCTAATAATGCAACTAATTCTACATGTACAGATATAGTAATGCAACTAAATAGATAAGTGCATTCATCATGTCTATCACGAAATTCACATTACACACATGCATTTTTGTAGCATTTTCCAACCATATACTACCACTCATCGATTTGGCTTGTACAAGATGAAAAAATGCAGTGGGATGCACAAATATGTAACTACATTGCATATATCCACGACACAATCCTCCTATAAACCACTAATTTCATAGATCGAGACCAATATCATTCATTTAGGGTTTCGGCAAATACTAACTACAAATCCAACCAAATCAAAGAAAAAATGAGGAGGAGAGAGGACTCACCTTTACCTATTGAAGGGAGGGCGGCGCGCGACGTGAGGAGGTCGCCGGCGGCGTCCTCTCGCCGGTGGCCGTCGGGGGAGGCCGGAGCTCCTCCCTCTGTTCAAACAGAGGGTAGGAAGAGGAGTCTGGGGAGCGGCCTGGGCCGCGCTGGGGTTTAAATTCCCCGGCACGGCGCCAGGCCCGTTAGCGCCCAGGGTACATAGCACGGCGCCAACGGACCTGGCACCCTGCTTAGATGGCACAGCGCCGTCCCTTTTGGCACCGTCCGTTTTCCTCGATTTTTCTCTCCGCCACGGGGGATCCGACGTGGCAGAGCACGGCGCCACCGTCTGTGGCGCCGTGCCGTCTTAAAACGGTGCCACGTGTCTTGGCGCCGTCATTTGGGTCCATTTCTGCAATTGTTTCCGCCAGGGGTCTAAATGTAAAATTCTTTCAAAAAAAGGACCAAATTGTAAAAATTTTACCCGAGGCCGTTTCGATGCAGGCAAAGGGTACGCCCAAATCGAGCTTCCCATCCGAGCCGGGACGGCGTGGTGCGGCGCGTGGCCCAAGTGGAAGACGGTGCCATGCTCCCTGATGATGCAGGCGTGAGGATCCCCTCACCTTCTTCCCCAGTGCAGGCGTTGGCGAGGAGCATGAGCGCGACAGCGAACTCGAGGTTGGCGAGGTGGTCGGCGGCAAGGACGGATGCGACGAGCGCGTCGCGGCAGCGCTAGTCGGGGCGGACGCGGACGGAGGCAGAGGCAGACACGGGCTCACCTCACTCGCCACTCCCACTCGGGCAATGCGTCGCGTCGCCGCTCACCGGCGAGGAGGAGGATGACGGTCGGCTAGGAGAATCCTAGGGCCGAGGGAGCTGACGCTGGGCAGCCGCGGACGGCAACGCGGATGAGGTCAAGCGGCTGCGGACAACGACGCGAAGGAGGCCGGGCAGCCGCAGACGGCGGGGCTGAGCTCCTTTGGGCGGCCGCAGCTCGGGCCGGCGAAGCTCGTCGCATCCGGGGCGCAGGATGGAGGGGGCGAGTTCCCCCGGCGCGGCGCAGCCAGGGCTCGATCTCGAGGCGAGCTCCCCCAGGCTCCGGCGGTCGGGCCCCGGACGGACGGCGGCACGAGCGGCACGAGGTCAAAGGAGCCGACGAACGGGCGAACGGCCGCTACCTGCTTCTGGACCTCTGGTTGCTGCTGGATCGGAAGAGATAAAGGCGTTGTGGTCGCCCCCCCCCCCCCACCCACGTATGGTCTCCAAATCAACTCACGTATAGTGCAGTTTAATAAGAAATTTGTTTGATCTTTTTTACTTTTTTAAAGTAATCAACGTAATTCATAAAGTCATATATTTCTATAGTTATGTGATGCTCCGAGTGTAAGGTCAGTGAGAGACGTAAAACTATCTGAGGCTAATCTTATCTTTTATAGTCACATTTCATCATTTGATTTTTTGTCATTTGCAACATTGGTGGTAACCTCACCAAAATGATCCTAGAGTGTTCTCACTCGCCTCCATGCGTCATACCAAACAACGGCAATTGCATGAACTCGTACATGCACCTCCTCCATCTTCTTTAACCAATCACGAGATCATCCCATCCTGAACAATAGCAAAATGCAACCAAACATGAGCACCTGTACCATCTCATCCCGCCTCCCTTCATCCAGTACCGACCCTCCATCCTCGATCCCTTGGCTCGGAGCAACCAATCACACCCTATAAATCCCACTACGGCTCAGTTTTATATTTCTTTTCTAAAATTCATCGAGACCCATCCACCGGTTATCCATTCGACATTTTCAACATATAAATAATGTTGATCAATATTTTACGAAAAGTGTTAACAATATTTTTTTTGGAAATGGTGATCAACATTTTCCAATAATGAAGGACCAACATTTTTCAAAAAATGTTGACCAATTTTTTCTAAAAAATGTTGGATAAATATTTTTCAAGAAACATTGGACCAACATTTATTTAGAAACAGTTGAATGTGTTTCACCAACATTTAAAAAAAGTTGGTACAACATTTTTTAGGTTTTCCAAAGATGTTGAGATTGTTTTAGATGGCCAGTGAGTCGCAGTGGGTCCTGGTGGCGTTCGTAGCCGTGCTGGCCGGCGAGCATTTGCACACTGTTGGTCTGCCTGCAGTCGTGGCAAGTTAGCCACCTTTTGGGATGTTAAATGATCGTGCTATACTAGTGCATCCGCGTAAGTACTTACTCCTAGTTCCATAAATTAAACCATAAAATAATTCTAATGCCCGCTTTATATAGACGAATGATGCTCTGGCTAGTATGTTGGCTTATGCTAGCTTATGCTATGTACTTTGTACACTTGTTGTTGCTCTTTTGTTTTGTTTTTTTTTGGAAAAGTACAAATTACTACCCATATAACGAAAGTCTAGATAACCTCTTAAATTATGTTTGGTTCAATTTACCCCCTAAATTTGCTAGTGACTGTGCATCGTGTATGCAATGAAGTGCGTTTGTCGTCTTCTACGCATCTGACCATATGAGATCCTCATGCAGGCTGAGAGAGTAATGATTGTTTAGATAGGGTTGCGTGACACAAAGATTCAAAATCTAAAATTTTAAAATTTAAATTCTGATGCACTTTTCGATTTCTGATAATAAAACTTGATAACAAGATCTTATTTGATTATATTTAGATGAACTTTTTTATTCGTATTTTTACTCAAAGTTGTATTTGTGTGACATATACTTGTTGAACAAATTTTATAAACTCACGGAATAAAATATTTGCACATATGGAACAAATTATATAACTCGGCAGAACAACTATATACACTTGTAGAATAAATATATACATGCAAAAAAGGTTTCTATCTGAAAAATCCGTAGATCTTAACCTGTGCATCTAAATTAAATTTTGATTCCATTAATAGATTTCTTGTACCGAGATCTTCAAAATAAAATCTCACTCGACTAAGTTTGGATGAAATATTTTAGAAAATAATTTTGGAATACTCTATATTAATTAGTATTACAGCGAACAAATACTTCAATAGCTAGAACAAATATATTTGTTCGGCCTTTGTACATATTGTTCAACCAGGGAATATTTCATTAGCTTAGTGAATATTTGTTCACCTTTTGTATTTATTTGTTTGGCCTTATTGAATATTTGTTGGTCTTTTGTTTTTCGACCTCAGTGAATATTTGTTTGGCTCCAATAAATATTTGTTCAACCTTTGTATGTATTTTTTCCTCTTGTAACTCAACGATAAATTTTATTATTAAATATACCATCCTATCAAAATAGTGATGAAAAATTCATGATATATTTCTTTAACATACCTTATGTTGCCTACTATCATCTTGCAAAATGTGAACTTAAAATTACACTTGTCCATGAAGAAACAAAAAAGACAAATTGTAAGAAATACCTTAGGGGGTATCCAGACTTTGATTATACTTGAGAGGAATAATTTAGATTTTTTTTCTATTTGTAATAGAAGTACGGTGGCACACGTACAATAGCTAAAAAGTTAATCTTCTAGTATGTTGGCTTATGCTCTGTACTACATTTTCATAATAGAAGTACAACGACACACAATAGCTATCCCAACAAAAGTTCTACTCCCTCCGGCTCTAAATAAGTATCGTTTGCGCTTCTCAAGAAACAACTTTGACTAATTTTATAATAAAACAATATTAATACCTATGATACATAATTTGTATCATTGGAAAGATATTTGAATCTAGTTTTTTAATAAAATTTTTTGAAGACACAAATGTTGCACGTATTTTCTACAAACCGAGTCAAACTTGTAGTACGTACAGCAATGACGATAATTATTTAGGAACGAAAGGAGTAGTCACTAAGCATGGCCCATTTTCGCAAGCCAACACCAACCAAATGCTGATGAATCAAGGTCACTGAACATATCTCTACCGGGAAAGGCTATTGGGCTACCGTACTTCTATTATGAGAATGTGGCTCCAAACAGCATTTGGAACACTATTTCAAGATTCTTTTATGATATTTATTAGTCCGAGTTTGTGCAATTGAGGTTCTTCTGTTCTACCATTATTTTTGAATTCTTGACTCTGTGAAGTCCACTACCAAGCGTCTATAGTCTTTATGCATCACTGTCCTATTCCATAATTTTAGTATTAAGTTGACCCGTGCGACTGACTTCCACCGACGACGCTAACTTCCACCGACAGTGCTGCGAGCTGGATTGTCTCACGTGCCGGCTACCATAAAATAGTTGCAGTAACATTTCTTATAAAGATATTGATCAATATTTTTTTAAAAAACAACATAATTTACTTTCGGCAAGTCCCGTGGGGACCACGACGGGGGTTGGCAGACAACAGAGGGATGGAGGGAGGGAGCATCACGAGGTGACTGTGCGCAAGGATCAGGAGGGAGAGAGAGTAGTGTGTGAGACACAACGCACCGGCCGACCTCGTCCCGAAGGCACCAGGGAAGTGAGCCAGCGCCCGTGCAGGAAGGCCTTGGCGATGTTTGGGCCCTCGCTTGGGATCCACAATGTGTAGGGAGGGACCGGCCATGCAGTGGAGAGTGGCGGGCCCTCGCAGGCGGTGGTGCGCAGTGTGGGAGAGGGATGAGGTGTGTAGTAAGAGTTTAGTTGGAGATCTAAGTATCACAATGAGAATTAGATTTGAATTTAGAATTAGATTTGAATTTAGATTTTAACATTGATCTCGCTCGACCTCACGCTCGACTCGTTCGACGATTTAGATTTAGACCTCACGCTCCACACGCTCGACTCTCCCTCGACTACCGACTCCCCGCCACGCTCCCGACTCCCCGCCACGACTCCTGACTCCCCCTCGACTCCCGACTCCCTGCCACGACTCCCGACTCCCCCTCAACTCCTGACTCCCCGCCACACTTCTGAATTTAGATTTATATTTGAATTTAGAATTAGATTTTTAATAGTTTCATTATTGGAATAGTTTGTCCTCATAATATTATTTTTGTCATATTGTTTTAGTTACAATAGCACGAACAGAAGAGGAACGATAAGCGGAGCAAATGATCTTGGATATAATTGCTCGCAATACTACGAATGATCCACAAAATGAACAAAAACAGGATCACAGAGAGGCTGACAGCTACCTAAACATGTCTGGTGATGGCAACGAGAGGGGAGAGCAACCAATTGCTCAGGGAGAGCAACTAATTGCTCATGGAAGCAATGATGGAGAACCATATGAGGTATAATTAATAGAAACCAGTACCTCATCATGATTTTTAGGTTTACCTACAAATTAGAGAAAATGAGTTAATAGTTCTTAAATTTTCAGGAGCCTGTATCGAGCAGCAAGAAGAAGTCGGGTAGGAAACGCGGCCCAAAGAAGAAGCTAGAGGGGTGTTTCATCATCACAGAAGTATCTGACGATGGGAGGCCATTAGCTCCACATGAAAATCTTGTCAAATTGACAAATCACATAGGGGCTCTTGTTAGGGACAACATCCCAATAAGCTTTTGGTATTGGAAAGTGGCTGGGCGCAGCTGCAGCACCCGAAGAAGGTGAAAATGTAGCTGAGCATGAATATCAAGATTAGGACGAAGAGCAACATGAACGTCAACATGAAGATGAGAATGAATCGCCGGTACTGGTTCGGGCAGATGTGGTCCCGGTCACAGAGAAGAACATGATTTGGGCCGAGGTGCAAGCACACTTCTCATTCCCAAAAGACACAAACTTGAAAGATGTGCGCACTTGGGCCCTGCAGAAGGGTGCAATTGCCTTTCAGATGTACAAGAAGCGGCTGACCAAGGACTACATCAAGAAGGGGCTTACACCCGATTTTTCGATGCTGGGATATGTAAAGTTAAGAGATCACTGGGATGCATTTGTGTAGGGCAAGCAATCAGAGGATGCCGCCAAGTTGATTGCAACCAACACAATCAACACACATAAAAAAAAAGAATTTCATAAGTTTGGCCCGGGAGGTTACAAGATGGCCATGCCCAAATAGGATCGGATGGAACAAGAGATAATGGGACGTGGAGTCGTACCGGCAACTCTAGATTGGCTTGACCGAGCGAGGAATTACTATTATGCACATGGTGGCACACTCAATCCCGAAGATGTATCATTAATTCATTAATACTGGGGGAGCAACTAAGACAAACAGCTGCAAAGCTTGTTGAGTTGATCAGGGCTGCTGATGAAGGAACTTTCGTACCTGATCGAGAGAAGGATGAGCTTTCTGGTGTAATAGGCACTGCAGAACATGGTGGACGTTGACGAGGCAAAGGTGTGATTCCATGGAAAGTCGCATGGCATGAGCACATTGACTCCTATAAGAAGCGTAAAAGGACCAAGGACGAACAAGATAGGCAAATAAGACAATTGCAAGAGCGCGTAGATATGGCTGAGGCAAGAATGGAGGAAATCATTGACCAGCGTGTGGCCCTTGCTCTTAACAAACAATCATCTCAGCAAGGGTCTGCAGATGAAATGAGCCCGCCATCTACAAAGGGAAAAAGTAGTGTCGCTTCAACGGATGCAGCACCAGCAAACACGGAAGCGGCCGCCCCAGCCAAGGAAGCACCCCTAGCCTCACCAGAAGTAGCCGCCCCGGTCAGCGAAGAACGGTACCCCGTGGATGACATCACTGTGAGGTCAGCATGTCAGCTTCTCGGTCAAATCAGAAACAAGACGATACCTGTGGCTTATGGTGTTGCTGAGAAACCGACACCGGGCTTTCATGGGCATGGATCTTTCAGTTGGATTTTACTCCAAAGTTTTTGTTGACCGAGTGGTCGACGGTTGGGATGACCTTGAACTGGAGTTACCGGGACCTGATGGGGAAGAGTTGCTTGGAGATACCGTGCACGGTTGGATATTTTGGCCCAAGGCTCACATAAAGATTACGGAACCGGCACCTCTTTCTGATGCCTCATCTACACCCACCATGCCTGAAGGCGAAGATCATCATCTACCGTCTTCTCCAACTGGAAGGGCGGAACGCAGCATGAGTCCTCTAGTTGACAAGGACCCAAGCGAGAGTCTGTCGTCTGTTAAGGGCAAGAGTACCAAACGATGAGCTACTCATCATCCTTCGCCCCCTCTTCCAAAGAAGCAGACGAAGCATAGGTAGAAGAAGCCTCAACCGAAATTATCTTACAAGAAGACTCAGGAGGAACTAGATGCTTCAGTGCAGGATGAGCTTGATAGACAAACATTCAAAGTGAAGAAGCCACAGGTTGAGAAACCAATTGACCAGGTGAAATTTCATCACTTCATGAGGCAAATTGAGGAGGAGAAACGACAAAAACCCGAGGAACCTCCTTTGACTGACTATGACCGACAGGCAATCAAGACTCACAGACAGAAGAAGCAGGCGAATAAAGCTAAATCTACAATTCCACAACTAGGCACCCAGTCAAAACAATCTGTCTCCCCCATCAAGGTGCTTTCAAAGTTTGACCAGCAGATGCTCATATTCAATAAGGAAATAGGTCTGACTCCTGGTCAACTTCGAGGGGAGGAACCAATCCCAAAGCATAAAGGGGCAAATAGACCATGGTATGAGCTCGATAAACTGCTTGTGTGGCCGCAGTTGCTGGCGCATCTTCCAATGACGATGTATGAACTACACAAGTGGTACATGGACACGTCATCCACCGGACAAGAGAATTTTGAAGTTGTCATAAATGACTGTCATTATTTTCGTGGTCGATTCTCTTTTGGTGTGGAATTTGACCAATTATGGTTCTTATTCAATCAAGATTCACTTGACATTGGACTCATCTCTTGCTGGACTCTGTAAGTCTTGATTCTATTATAAGCTGAAAATCAATGCTCTAGCCATTCTACCTTATCTGAACTTGTGTTTAATTTGTATTTAATTTGAATCATGCAGCTTTGAGATGCAACAGTGTAGGAGGAAAGGAATAAATGACGTCGGCTTCATGGATCCTCTAATGATAAATCATGTCAATGTCAGAAAATAAGAGGCAGACACATTGGACTCTTTATATATGTTTCTAGACAAACACCAGGACAAGAGTACCATATTTTTGCCATACAACTTCGGGTGAGCAACGTGTATCTCATCTATTTTTTTTTCAAATGACATTGCATATATATTTCAAAAAACTAATACTTCTACATGTATGGGCAGCTTCCACTGAATTCTTTTTGCTTTCTGTCCGTCTCTACGCAAGGTCTTCATCTTTGACTGTTTGAGGGCAACTTCAGATAAAAGCGCATACCAAGATGTCGTAGAGATGATAAAACTTGCATGGAATCGCCTCTGTGTAGAGCACCCGGGAAAATTCAAAGAGAACCTTTATTTCCACTATGATTTCCTGTATGTGTATTTTAATCCGCAGATCTCATGTCTTACAATATAATTAAACATATTTCATAACTTTATTTTCGCACATGTGCAGTGCTCGACACAACCTTCAGGTACCAATCTATGCGGATACTAGGTATGCGAGTTCCTACATATCTTTTCAAACTACGCTAATGGTAACGACCTTGAAGAAAGGGTGCATACACTAAACTGAACGACACATGCATGTAGTTCTTATTTGTTCATGTTCTTTGTTGTACTAGTTCTTATTCTTTGTTCATATTCTTTTGTAGATTGACTACATCAAGAAGGGGCTCCTCGAGTCGAAAAAATCAGGTTAATTCAAGAACAACTATGCAGATTTCTTCTAGATGAGGTGCTTACACCAGGTTCAGAGCATTATGCAGGTTTATCGTCTATTATTGTAATGGGTCAGTCGACGGAAGAAGCAGGGGCGAGTAAGCAGGAGAAGAGAGAAAAAGGATCTGCAAATGACTAATCGTTAGGGAGCAAAAATAACTAATTGAACTCTGCTAAGCTTTGATGCAATGTATTATATACACTAATATATATATTTTTATTTCTGTATGCACAATATTATATATGTTCTTGGATCAACTACCGGTGAGATAATACATGCATACATATATATGTATTCGTATAATATTAGAGATGATATTATACTAATACATATATACGTATGCATGTATAGTATTATCTCAAAATATTTTATATGGCACACGACTTTATATTATAGAGTATTAGGTACTAGGATTAGTATATGTAAATTAAGCAAATACGATAAAATAAATAAACTAGAAAAGAAAAAAGAAAAAACATTAGTACCGGCTGGGAATTGGAGCCGGTACTAATGCCTCCCCTGCCACGTCACGAGGGGCGGGGCACATTAGTACCGGTCCCTATCCCCAACCGGTACTAATGTGCATATTAGTACCGGTTTTCAAAACCGGTACTAATGTGACTTCACATTAGTACCGAAAGAACAATACCGGTTTGAAAACCAGTACTAAAGGGGGTTCTCAACCGGTACAGAAGACCGTTTCCCTAGTAGTGACATATAATAAAAAAATGTACCAGCATACATATTAATTTTGAGATTGACTAAAAACTTGAGCAAGGTGAATTGCAAAGGAGAAATTAGCATATGGATGACCAATTCCATATGAATTGTTGCGGTCGCGGATGCATGAACAATTGCAACCGTAACTATTTAAGTGTTGATTTATCATTTTGTTTAATCCTTGCCTAGCTTTTGTTCAACCTCAAATTTTCCATGATGATAAAGCGTTACATGCTCTACTCATTAGCATTTTTGGATAAAATTTTCATGCATAGGTTGAGGTGCTACCGGTTTTGGTAGTATGATAGCTTTGGGCTTATAGCATTGGATATGTTCTCCTCTGAAGTTTGTATGGCAGGATGAATGCAATATCTTATTTCTGAAACTCTAGAACCCACCTGTTTTGAATGTATAAGTTATTCTAATATTTATTTTCCTTATTTAGAATTCCATTGTTTCTTGTGTAGTTTTTATAAAATTTGGGTGGAACTCATGTATTCTTAGCTGGCAGTAATAAGCAACTAGTTCACATGAAAAGAAGGGGGAAAAACGAGGCTGGTTCAGCATGAAAAGAAGCTGAATACATTATTTTACATTTCCAAGAAAAATGATATTAAATATTTCCCAAGAATATATATTAATTTACAAGTGATTGCAGAAAATATTTCTTTTGTGATGACCAGTTTTATTTTTCGGTGTTGGTAGCGTCCAGATGTTCGATGAGAAGTTTCCAATCGGACACTCTGTTGTGACATCACAATACAACATCTGCAACCTAGAAAATATATAGTTGCAACATTGAAAAAAATAAGTTTATCACTCGATACTGGTATAGCAAATAACACCGTAACAAGAAAATTATGTTTCATGCAAATAGTTGCAATATCGACGCTTAACCATTGCAATATATGTCACTGTTTAGTTTTTTTTCCCGAGCCCTTTATGATACATAAATTCCCAAAATAGACCATGCAACACTCCCTGGTTAATTGGTTAAGGGCTTGTTCCTGTCCATGGGATTCAATCCGGCCGGAAATGATAGATATACCTAGAAAATCATGGTAGCTACTACAGAGAGTCAGATTTATTCCGGATCGGTAACTAATTTACTGAGATCCGGAATTAATCCACTAGTCAAGAGGTGTGGATTCAATCCGACTCTTCGGTCTCTTATTTATACCTATCATGATGAGTAAATTAATTCTCGATCTGGAATAAATCCGGCTCTCTATAGTATCTATCATGATTTTCATGATTTTCTAGGTATGTCTATCATTTCCGGCCGTATTGAATCTCATGAAAACGAACAAGCCCTAAACATTTTAGGTCTACAGTTTGAATCAAAATTGGAATATAAATCCAGGATATTTTGACTAAGTCATATCTCGGCACCAAAATCCGAAAAATGATGAACACCCTTGTGGGCTTGTGGCCCATCGAACGTTTCAGCCCAACTTTCCGTTCGGTCGGTCGCAAGTCAGCAGGCCATGCCCGGTGCTAACCTTCTATAAAACCTCCTTCCTCTCGACCTCGTCGTCATCACAGCGACTTCCCCCATTTCTTCTGGTTCTCGTACTTAAACACTACCGCTGTTTTCGTTAAACGGTCAACATGGAGTAGGCGCAAAATAGGAAACATACTCGCGGTGATTATGCGTTTAATGTAATGAGTAAAATAGGAAACACAGATTTACACCGGAGTGCAAAATAGGAAACATAGACGTGGTGATAATACGTGATTGACATCGTGTGCTAATTATTGTGATTAACGCTTTAAGCTAAGGAAAGAAGGGAGCCGAAAATTCCAATACTGTCCGCAAGGGGTGACGTGGACACAGCGTCACAGAGTGGGTACACTTTGAGTGAAAAAAGATTTGAGGTGGGAGGCGATTTACACAGGGAAAACGACGAAATGACTCCCCCACTCCTCCTTCGTCGACGAAAATCATATATATTTGAGCATTGACAGGTGGGTCGCGTATGACATGCGGACCACTCTGTGAGGAGGACGGTAGGCCTAATCCAGGTAACAATTGAACTCAATACTTTCGTTTCATAGTAAAGATAAAATAATAATGCATCCAAAGAATCAATAGATGTACTCTGCTGTTCCTTGTGTTTGGCAAATGCCTTGGGTAATAATGAACCACTCGATATTCCTTAGTAATAACTTATCATCTACTATTCAATGGGCAGCTAACTTGGAAATTAAGTCCTTCAAAAGAGCAGGACATATCTTAACCAGACGCTCAAAACCATTGGTTGCCATGGCCGCGTTTAGTGCCCGGGGACATTTGAGAAACTCAACACAGGCCTCCCTAAGCCTATGGCAGCCGAGCTGGTGAGCAAGCAGTAAGAAGCCTGCAGCCGTGTCGACCTTTACGTACCTGCACAATCTCTCCTCACAGATCGGCCTCAACCTCTGCATGGCGAATCTGCCCGCCGCTATGAACAATTGCAGGTACATCGCAGCATCATATTGCCATCTCCCTGTGACGACCTCTGGCAGCAAATCAGTGTACACGAAGTACAGCAACGCCTCGAACACCAGAGGTGCCACACCATCGATCGTTACGCACGCTGCTGCTGCTCCTGCAACGTCGTCGGCGGCGGCGGCCGTGCCAAAGAGCATCGCCTTCAGCACCGGCGAGCGGGCTGCGACAACACTCCTGTGCGCGCTGCATGTCCGGTCGTCGACGTGGAACGTGACGTCGGCGCCTTCCTTCGACACGAGGAGTTCCCAGAGATGCCAGTGCAAGTCTGGCGGCGGCGGCGGCGGCGGCGGGTCCGGCCTGCTCTCGGTGGCGCGCCCCTCCCAGACGGAGACGTCGCATCTGATCTTGTAGCACTCATCCACGAGGTACTCCGATGCCTCCAGGAACTCGCTGGAGATGAAATCAGGGAAGCCGTGCCGCCCGATCTCAGCCGAGTACCGGCACAAGCCTGTGCTTCGGGAGTGAGCCGGCACCGGGTTCTCCGCCTGGTCGAGCAGATGGAAGGTGGCCTCCGCGTAGGCGTAGGCGTAGGCAGGCTCGGGGATGCCGTCGGCGAGGACGAGGTAGACGGATATGTAGGGGTTGGACCTGATTCCCTGCTGATAGATCGTGCCATGAGGGTAGTACCAGATGCACCACGCACGCCCTCCGACATTGAAAGGTTGGGACTTGTGGAAAAACCCGTTGACGAGCGCCTTCGTGTGCGAGTAGCCCTCGATATGCAGCACGTGGCGCCCGTTCAGCTGCTTGACGGCGACGATGGCCGAGGCGGCGGAATCGTCCGACGGCATCGGCATAGCGGCGCCGGCGGGGGATTCGACGAGATGAATGGGGATTTGTGAGCTTGGCGAAAGGTTATAGGGGGGGTGCGCCGTGCGTGGACCTGAATCTGATGACAGGTAGGCCGGCCCCTATTGGACGTCCTGACGTCGCGCAGTAAAAGTAGCGGCCCGTCCCATCGGCAACACCGCAGCCCTAGCCCCTAGCAAGTTTCCATGGTCGAGTGTCGAGTCCAGTAGCGCCGTCGCCGACGCCGCCACAGCTAAAAGTCATCTTTTGGGACGATAAATACATGTACAACATACTAATATAGTACTTATTTGGTTTCTAGTTCCATTAATTAAACCATGAAATAATTATATTTTCTGCTTCATATAGATAGACAGAGCTGGAAGACTAATGTTCTAGTATGTTGGGTTATGTTGTGTACATTTTGCACAATTGTTCCTTTGTTCTACTACGGGATTCTCTTTTTGGAATCCACTTGTTTACAAAACGAAAACAGGCTCAAAGCCGGCAAAAGAATATTATTAAACAGTTGTGTCCTATGACAAGTCAAGGGAAAGGAAATGAAACAGTTGACATCGGGTGCGTAATGGACAGCTCTTCAAAAGGGGTTCCCGCACATGAGTGAAGTTGGCAACAAGTTCACAGCAACGGCGACTTCGTATTGGCGCTTCTCTGAACTTACTGTAACTTTATTTCTTCGGTAATTGCACTTCTTCAGACTTGACATTCCAGTAAACCAGCCACAGCAAAACACAGTTAAAATTGCCATATAGTAATTATGCTTCTCCTTTCAGGTGCTGACTTCTCGAGCGGTTCTTCTTCAAAAGGCTTCTAGCACAGTGCAGTAGTGCACATAACTGAAGTCAGCAACAAGTTTAGCAACAAGTTCTTTGTCTTGGATCAAGTGTAATTCTTCAGTTTTTCTGATGCCACATGGTAAGAGGATCATGAGTTTTTTAGGGCGTAGAAGGAATTAATCAGAGATTATCGGAGAGTTTCATCATCTCATGCAATCTGGCTCCCTTATTACCTCCTGTCACTTGATAAGTTTGAATAGTTGATTGGTCTGGTGAGACGAAAATAATCCCTTCCTCCTTGACGAATAGATCTGTAGTTTTGTTGCAGGTCCCAAAGATTATATCCAGAATACTTTGCAATGACCCTAAACTAGTAAACCCTAATTCCTGCTACAGTTTGTAAAGGTAATAAAAATTTCCCTGTGATTCTCGTAGAAAATGTGTAGGATTTCAGACTCTGACAACAATGATCAACAAAATCAATGTAATATTCATTTCGTTAGATTCAAGGTGGACCTGCGGTCAACCTTTAGCTTTTGGTTAGATGCTTTCTCTTAATATGTGTTATTATGCAAGTACGCTCTCTGTATCTTTTAGTCTTCTATAAAAGGTTTTGATACTTTGGGGATCTCCCCCACAGTCTTTTCCCTCAACAAAAAAAAATGATCAACCCACTACTGAAAACATACCAACTCTTTACACGTCCATGGATTCTATTCACAGTACAAGTTCAACCTGCTAGTACATTGACACTAATGCTGAAAAAGTGAAAAGTGACATCGAAATTGCACCTGCATTAGTGGACACTCAAAGGTAATTTAAGTGCTAAGTTTGCGGTAAAGATCAATGCAAAATAGCCACTGTCCCTGAAGTTTAAGTATCAGGTGCTAACGGATGTGACACACTCATATGGATAGAGCACAGTGAAACATCAGCTTGCATTGGGTGCTCATACTCCATCCAAGAACAAGGATATCTGGCAAACAAATTCAGAAAAGAAACTGCATGAAGAAGGAACAAGAAATTGCTACCCTAACAGAAGTGGTGTTCAGTTGATAGATAAGAATATAAGATTCAAGTACAGGCTACTAATTTTCTCTACTTTTAGGCTACTGAACTGGGGTCGTTGTTCTGAATCATAAGCAGAGCAGATCCCATCGATAGCCTTTTATACCTCAATAAATGCTTAACATAGAGTTTTACCTTAAAGTCAACTAAATGCTGTTTACAATCCGAAAACAGGCTTTAAGCCGCCAGAAGAACAGTATTAGATGCTAACACAAAGGAAATTAAGTAGTGGCCGTCAGATGCATGATGGACGTTTCTTTCCTTCAAAAGGGTTCATGGGCAGAATTGAGGTCGCCAACAAGTTCACTGTTCAGATCAATGGTCGCTTCTCTCAACTCACTGTAACTGCATTTCTTCAGTTACTGCAGTTCTTCGGACTTGACATTCCTAGTAAAGTAGTAAACAAGGAACAGCAAGGGTCGTCCGGGGCTGAGTGCGTGCTGATGACCAGGAGCTGCTGCAGCACCACCATCGTTATCTCTGAGGGGTGAAACAATTGCCTTTTGTAAATTCAGTAAGAGAGGACATGACATGAGAATATGGGACTTGGGACCTCCTGACCTCCAATTCAAAACAACCAAAGATCATCTTCAGGCACAGAAGCAAGCAAATATCAGTTATTCAGTTCCGGTGATATATTGTAATAAAGAGTGAATTGGACCGTGGGTCCTTAAACTATTCCCCGGTTCTCATCTAGTTCCATCAACTTTCAAAGTGATCATCTAGGTCCATTAACTTTTGAACCTGTTCACTCCAAGTGTGAATTCAGGTCCACGGTTGTACCGCAAGTGAACTTAGATGGTCGCTTTGAAAGTGGTAACACGCAAAAAGTTCATGGACCCAGATGAAAATGCGATAATAGTTTAGGGATCTACAGTGTATTTCACTCTTGTAATAAATATAATACCTGTGCTACTTTTTCCAATGACAGACTGGCAGTAAGCGAATTCACAATCACAAGGAGATTTGTTAGTCAGGAATCACAATCACACAAATATATAGCATCACAGAAAGAGCACAGTAAATGATACTTTTGCAGAAACCTAAAAGACCTTCAGAAAGAGCCAATTACTGCAGATGTGTTACCACTTTGAGTGGAGTAGTTCCATTTTAGTTCCAGAAATACATTATGCTTCCTGTCGGCTGTTGGTGGTTGAAATGAATAATTACCAAAAGGCATTGTAAATTCAGTCAACCTTAGATCCAATTAGCACACTTTCACACCAAAAAAAAAAGCACAGGCAACCCATGAAGATTTTCCAGACAACTAATATATGTTTTGCAGAATAATGAAAGATCTAAAATATCATCTCAGTGTTAAAGAATACGACATTATGTGAATAGATTTATCAAGCAAAGAAAAAGTGAAAACTACTATCCCTCAACAAGCATCCTGACATTAAACCTATTTTGGATCTACCTCACATCTGCACCAATTTATTAGTGTATCATATCAGCTCCATTCAAAGTTCGAATGGGACCAAGAGGAACCTAAGGAATGCAATGCACATCTGGTGGATGAGTAAAAGCCTAACAGGACTTGAAAAGGATTTTCATTTGAAAAATTTTCACCAAAATAAAGGAAAAGTCTCCATGAATTTGACCAGTCTCTATCGGAACATACATTTTCTTGAATAAATTCAGTAAGAGAAGCATGAAACAGGACTGTACAGTTTGACTGACATAAAAAGGAAATTATGGTAGTTTTGCTTTCTCTTCTATGAGGCTGAGACAAACAACCAAAATACCATTTATGCCTCTTCAGTATAACATGGCAAATAAAACACTGTTCTCCTTTCATTAGAAAAAACCATCGGAGAAGACCCAGTCGGTCTGACAGAATCGAAGCGCCCGAGCAGCTCCCTACGGGCCCAAGTCACATACCGAGCAAAAGATGCCATGATACCTGCAGGCGTGGCACACACAGACATTTTTTTTTTCGGGAATACGCAGGAGAGCTGCGTATCTTTGTATTAAGAAGAAAAGGAGCCAAGTTTGTTACATCGCGGGCCTACCGGGCACACGCACACGGATTTGCAAACATTTAGGGACTATACGGCCAAATAAACAACCAAGCCAAAGAGATTGGCACATAAACTCCCTAAACTACCTGCTCCCTCCTCACGGCTGAAGAAGGCCAGCCTAGAGCTGCTAACCACTTCGCCCCGGCGAGAGTCCAGAGCTCGCCTTCCCTCCAGATTAAGTGCACAAGCTCGGCGATGCTCCTTCCCGGGTGCCTGTCGAAGACCCTTGCATTGCGTTCTTTCCAAATGGACCAAACGACGATCATGATCACGGAGTCCAGACCTTTTTGCTTGAGATGATGTAGGTGCCTCCTGAGCTGCAGCCACCAATGGAGCAGATCGCATGGCGCCGGCATTTGTATATTTAGCGCCGAGAAGATGGCGTACCAAACTTGCCTTGAGTAGCTGCAAGCCACAAACAGGTGCTCTGTGGTCTCAGGCTCCTGATCGCATAGGGCGCACGTCGTATGATCCTGGAGGCCATGCCTTTGTCGCCGGACAGAGGTCCAAATCCGTTGCCTGACCACGAGCCAGGTGAAGAACTTCACCTTTAGCGGTGCCCACGCTCTCCAGATGGGCTTAGCCGCTGCAAAGCGTTCCGATCCTTCAAAAAATTTACGGTAGGCGGAGCGTGCTTAGTAGGTTGCGGCCGGTGACCATCTCCAGACGACCGTATCCTCGACGTTCGGCGACAGCACGACACCCTGCATAGCCCTCCAGAGTAGTACGAACTGTCTGATGGCTTGGACCGTCAGCTGCCCAGCAATGTCCCTGGTCCACTGCCTCTCATGCAGAGCGGCAGCAACCGTGCGGCGGCGCGCCCGCGGCCTGATGATGGAGCAGAGCTCCAGCGCGAGAGAGCATGGTGAGAGCTCTCCATTCCAGCGGTCCGTCCAGAACAAAGCAAGCGTGCCCGCGCCTAGGTGCACATCGATCGATGACTGGAAGAAACACTGGACTGCCGTATCCGATCCGAAATCAAGTTCCAAACCCTTCCATGGCCGATTGGCATCGGTCCGTTGAAACCATAGCCATCTGATTCGCAACGCATAAGCTGCGAGCCGAAGATCAGCGACTCCGAATCCTCCGAACTCAGGTGGTCTGCAGACAATTGGCCACGCCACCATGCATTGGCCGCCTGAAGCTTTCTCCTTGCCCGCCCACAGGAAGCCTCTCCTTCGCTTATCAATTTCCTTGAAGACCCAATCCGGAATTTTCAATGCGATAATTGTGTGAGTGCACTTAGCCGACAGCACCGATTTGACCATTGTTAGCCTTCCTGCTTTGTTCATCCATCTCGCCTTCCAAGTCGGGATCGTGGCACTCACCTTGTCCACCAACGGTTGTAAATGTGCTTTTCTTAACCGGGTGACCGAGAGCGGCAAGCCAAGGTATTGGATGGGGAACTCCGAGATCTGGGAGGGGTAAAAGCCTCTCACCAATGCAACTTGCTCCTCTGTGCAGGCGATTGGAGCGATGACCGTCTTGTGCAAATTGATGCGCAATCCGGAGCATTCTCCAAAGAAGGATAGGATGTCGTCAGTCGCTACCAAATCCTGCACCGATGACGTGATGAAGAGGACGACGTCGTCGGCATAGAGGGAACACTGATGGAGTATTGCCGCGTCTGCCGGTGGTGCGAGCATGCCCTACCTAGCCGCATGTAGCAGCAGCCTATGGAGAATCTCCATGAGCAGGATGAATAACATAGGGGAGAGAGGGTCCCCTTGTCGCAACCCTCGGGCGTTCCGGATCGGTCTGCCTGGCTCGCCATTCAGCAGGAGTTTTGTCGATGCCGTCGATACGAGGAGGGCGATCCAGTCCCGCCAACGGCGCCCAAAGCCTAAGCCCTGCAGGACGTGGAGAAGAAAGGGCCACCCCACGGTGTTGAAAGCCTTCGATATGTCAAGCTTCATCAGAAGCGAAGGTCTGCGCTTCCTGTGTAGGGTCTTCGCCGCAAGCTCCACAAACTTGAAGTTGTCGTGGATCGTCCTGTTCTTGATGAACG
This sequence comes from Cenchrus fungigraminus, assembly GCA_036936925.1. Classification (NCBI taxonomy): domain Eukaryota; kingdom Viridiplantae; phylum Streptophyta; class Magnoliopsida; order Poales; family Poaceae; genus Cenchrus; species Cenchrus fungigraminus. The sequence continues at coordinate 42,342,844 of CM072771.1, read as the reverse complement.
CACTCTGGTTAACAGCCACCAATTGCTGCAACTCGGGAGCGACACGGTTTGCAAGTAGCTTTGCGGCCAGTTTTGCGAAGCTGTGTATGAGACTGATTGGCCGGTAGTCGCTAGGCCGTCTTGGGTCCTCCCCCTTGGGCAACAGAGTGATCAAGGCGCCATTGAGACGATGCAATTGACCTCGGTTTGCTATGTACAGAGCGTTGAAAGCCGCCATGATGTCCTGCTTAATGACCGGCCAGGCCGAGCGGTAGAACTCTGTTGTGAACCCGTCGGGCCTGGAGCCTTGTCGTTGGGGAGCGATTTTATGGTTTCCCAGACCTCCGCTTCGGAGAATGGGGCGTCCAGGTGCTCAAGGTTGGCAGGCTCAATTCCAATAGCCTGTAGGTCGACTGTGTGTTGCGAATGAGCGGCAGTGCACAGGATCCCAACGAAGTGGCGGAACAGCTTTTCTTCTTTCTCGTCTTGACCGAAGGCCACGCCGTCGTCGTCCTCCAGTTGCAGAATGCGCTTCCGTTTCGTGCGGTGGGAAGCCTGTGCGTGGAACAACTTGGTGTTGGCGTCGCCGTCGCGCAGGTAGGTGATGCGCGACCGAGTCCGAGCGATGGTTCGTTCCAACGAGGCAAGGTCGAGGCACTTCATCTTCAGCTCGTTCCGGAAAGATTGCTCTTGGGCCGTTAAGGTGCAGCTCTCCTCAACCAAGTCGAACTGCCGGATCAGTTCCTTAGCCATCAGCAGTTGCTCCTTGATTTGGCCGATGTTCTTCTGGCTCCAGCTCTGCAACTCGCGAGCTGTACTGCGTAGTAGGAGATCAAGGTGGCCGTAAGGGTCCGAAATAGGTGAGTTGCAAACCCACCCTTTCTCCACCGCCTGAATATACCCCGGCATTTTTATCCAGAAATTTTCAAAGAGGAAGCGCCGTTTGGGGCGGAAGGCTTCCTCTGTAGCAAGGAGCAGAGGCGAGTGATCTGACATGTCGGACGATAGCGCTTGCAAGAAGCAATCCGGGAAGAGGGACTCCCACTCGACAGAGGTGAGAACCCGGTCAAGTCTCACCAGAGTCGGACGTGCACAACCGTTGCTCCAGGTGTATCGGCGTCCATGCAAGTGCATGTCCTTGAGCTCTACCCTGTCAACGAAACGTCTGAAGCGCCCCATGTTCCACCGGTTAATGTTGTCGTTATTCTTGTCCGCGGCGTCGAGGATCAGGTTGAAGTCCCCGACCACCAACCAAGGGCAAGAGATCAAAGCTTGGATAGAACGTAGTTCGTCCAGGAAGGCCACCTTGTCTTCATCCTGCTGCGGCCCGCGGTTGAAGCTTCGCGGGCATCGGATAGTGGCCGCAGGCCGGGCACCTCAGGTCCTCGTCCATGGGGTCGGGGTCGGGTCCGGCTCCGGGCTGGTCGGCGGGGGGCACTGGATGCCCGAGTTGGGCGGCGTACCCTCCGAGCGCATCACCGAGCTGCCCTACCGGGCGGATGTCGACCGCGGGCTGGTTCGGGAGCAGCTGGACGGCGGTGCCGACGGGCGGAGGGGGGGAGGAGGAAGGTCCTGGACGGCCGCCTGCCGAGATCCGTGACCGCACACCCGACAGGGGTAGAGGAAGCAGCATACATTGCACGAGCAGACATGCCGCCTCGGGTGATCCAGCATCCGGCCCCCGGCATCCAAATAGCAACCCGGGCACCTCTAGGTGTCGGCTATCGGGATGGGCGCCCGCGGCGGCTGCTGGTGGCCGGGACGCAAGTGCTGGAAGGCGGGCAGCGCGGGAGGCAGCAGGTGGGGAGGGGCTTGTTGAAGAGGAAACGAAGAAACGAATCAGAATTCAGAATTTCAGAACTGCGCGAGAAAGGGGAGCAACAGAAAACGAATGGCAATTCGCAAGATGATGAACACACCTGGGAAGCCAGAACCCCCGGGCATCCCGGCCATGATCCTCCTCGCCATTTTCGCACCCCGCTCCAACGCCTCCGGGGAAAATTCCCTAGGCTGAAGCTGAGGCGGAGGCGGGCCTTGTTGCAGGAAACCCGTGGGCTGAAGCTGAAGCGCCATGTTCCCCGAGGCCGGCACCTGCAAGCTGCTGCTCCCTCCGAGTGCACCGCCGCCATGCTGCTGTCCCATCAGGCTGGCTTGCAGCTGGTTGACGACTGTTGGGGGGGTTCGAAAATCGGATGGGATCCCCGAACACAAGATTCCGAAATAAACTCGCGAAGGTAAGAATGGAAGAGGGGACAAGGAATCCCCGAAAGTCTGTACTCACCTCAAAAGTTGTGAATCCCTTTACACGTGCCCTCGAGCCCCCTTTTATAGGGAGACGAAGGGACTTTTACATTCTGAGATTACCCTCGAATCTAGAGAATATTCCTAATGTGAACATGTACATGAATGTCTTTTACATCCCGTGATTTGCGGGGCTAATTTCATATATTTACAAGCCTGCCACCAGTTCACACCTCGAACCCGAACTTTTGAGGCAGCGCTTTTGACTTGGTCTCCCTTTGACTTCTGAGTCTTCATTCGTGAAGGTTACCAGTTTCCGAAACCTCCGAATTAAGCTCTCGAATCTTCAGCCGAAGAGAAATCCCTTCTGAACCTCCGAAATTCCCGACTTCATGGTTTCCCGAATTCACCAGATTCCCGATGTCCTGAAATAGGAAATGGGCCTGCGATTTTGATGCCAGTTCGGCAATTCATTTCGTACATCATCAGAAGGTTAGTGAATCGATCGATAATAGCAGAACATCTTCGTGAGCTTTCCTTAGTCGCGAAACAAAATATTGGCCCCGTGACATATTCACGAATATATTCACGAATTCAGCAACTTCGACGTTTCGAGGGTGAAAGGTTTTTGCCTAATTCCCCAACACTAGCCCCTCGGGGAAGCGGGTTGACTCCGATGATCCGTTTCCACGAACAATATCCCGAATTTCGGTAAAAAACGTCACCCTCGGGACGTCGGAGTGGACACGCGTCCCCCTGAAAATGTGCAACGGTCATTTCGAGGCGGTTTCTTGAATCCACCCCCCTCACCCTATAAATAGAGGGCGAGCGCAATAACTTTCTTTCACCGTTCCATCACTTTCTTCGAAAGTTCTAAAGTATTTTCGCGTAATACTTCTTTGTCTGAGGTCATCCGAAGTTCGGCGATTCCTTCTGCTTTCGAAGGTATAATCTTCTTCTTTATTATATGTTTTTGTTATTGGTCATCTATTTTCGTGGTTTTCTGTTTCTTGTAAGTTAGCATGTTTGTGACATTTTTTCTTCTTTCGAAAGGTGGCTCGTACTAAAAGTACTGCTAGACCCATGACTTCAGAGGAATTAGCCGTTGCTGGTGTTCCGCCGATTGAGGGAGATGTTCGTGATTCTGAGAACGTTCCGTCTCGCACAAACGACCCTGCTGTCGAAACCATTCGTGATTCTGGCGGTCGCGAAGACGGGGAGATAAGATCTGGCGGCGAGGAAGATCTCTCCAACGTCGACGCTGATGTTAGCGAACTTGTTGTTATGAAGACCAAATCTTATCCTCCGGCTTTTGTCTTCGGCGAATCGAAGGTTACGGCCGACCTTATCAAAGAATACGAGAACGTCGGATTTTTCCCTGCCGGTGATGGACGTCCCCCTTCTGGTGAACAAATCCCTGCTCCTAAAGCCAACGAAGTTGTTGTGTTTAGGGACTTCTTTACATGTGGACTCAGATTTCCTTGCGATCCTATTTTGCCTTCCATTCTCGAGAAGTTCAATGTGAAAATGCATCAATTGACACCGAACTCTTTTCTGGAACTCTCGAAGTTCTTTGGATCATGAAGACCTTCAAGTGTACCTTCGGTGCTGACATATTCGCTCGTTTGTTCGAGCTTGTGATTGAGAAGGATATCTTGAAGCTTGATGATGGGAAGTATTATGAGGCTCACTATGCGTGCTGTACTTTCAACACCCGAAGACAAAATTCGCGAAAGGGTCTTAACCGAATCCAACTTGCGCCCTGCAGCAAGACCAACTTCTCTAAAGATTGGAGCTCATACTGGTTTTATGTGAAGGTTGACATGTCCAAAGTTTTTGGCTATACTGGGCCAGCTTACCCTTTCTATTCACCTATGGCACCAGTTACTGCTGTTTGCACTGCTTCGTACAACAACCGCACTATGGGGTTTAAAGGCTGTGAGAATGCTTTCTTCTTGGCCAGTACTATTATCAGAGGTCGCGACGTTAATGAAGAATTTGTTGCAGCCGAAGTTTGGCCGATATCAGACGGCTGGAAGCCTTCTAACATTGTTTCCTTGGATGTGGACTGGGCAACGCAGCAGGTGCCGTTTCCCCGTTTCAACTTGCGGCTTAAGGAAGGTCAAAGTCTTGAAGACTTTATTGCCGAAGTTGAAGAAAAGGTTAACGCGATGGTTGGCGAATCTACTCTGAATGAGTACAAGTCTTTCAAGGCCCTTGTGAAACACAAGAAGAGAGTTAATCGTGTATTTTCGGAGCTTGGTGCTGAGACTTCTCTTCGCTCCCGTCCACCAGGCGTGGACAAGAAAATCCCGGCCGTTGCCATCGCAGTCTGTTCGGCTGCCCCACCTAAGGCTCCAAGGAGAGGAACTTCGAAGAAGGGAAAGGCAAAAAGCAGCGCAGGCGACACCTCTTCTTCTGCGATTCGTCCTGAGAAAACCAAATCTTTAGAATCCAGTAAAAGAAAGAGGAAAGCTTCCGAAGGTATTTCAGATGCTGAGATCCAGGCAGCTTCAAGTCTTGCAGATTTGAAGAAGAAGAAGGCCAAGAAAGCTGTGAAGAAGATTGCTGCTGCCATAGTTCAGCGCGTTCCTTCGGCTTTCTCTGACGACGAGATGATTGACGAACCTCGTCCTACAGGTTTCTCTTCTTGCTTGTGGTGTGATTTAAGATTTGGTATTCATCGCGGTTATACCCCAGGTTCTGAGAGTGAATTTGTTGACGTCGAAACTTTTTCAGACAATGTCCTCGAAGTTCAGGAGGCTCCTGTTGAATCTACTGTTGCTGCTGATATTGAGGCTGGTCCTTCCCAAGCTCCTGCCTCTAAGGACAGTGCTTCTCCAGAGTTCGCCGAAGATTTGGAGCGCACGGTGCAAAAAGATGGTGAACCTGTTGAAAACCCGTCCCTTGTGGAGAAACGTGAAGAAATCCCCGAAGGTCAAGATCCCTCTCCCTCAGTCACTGCTTACAACAAAAGTTTTGGTACGTCTTTTAGAGGCGAGTTATTAAGCGTTAGGGGGGAAGTGATTGACTCGGACGATGGTGCTCCTAGATTTTCCTTGCTATGGACGTCCCCTGAATTTGTGGATGAAACATGAGAAGATGCTCCGAAGAAAAAACTTCGGTTGACCGGCACGACACTCCCTTCCGCTGAAAAACAGACCTCTTCAACTTTCCAGAAGTCCTTAACGATTTCTGAGCCCGCAAACGAGATTACTTTAAGGAGGCTGAACCCGCCAGGTTTGCACACTGCTATCTTTCTTTTTATATATTGGTGGTCTCCTTACTTTTCTTAAGTTTATTTTAGGCTTTATGACTTTCGCAGTGTTTGAAGAAAATGCTCGTAAACTCTCATCCTCGGAGCTTGCCAGTTTCAAGAAGACTTATGACTTGAAGGCATCTATTGTCGGCAAGGTTGTTTCTGAGCAGCTTCTTGAAAAGAAAGAGCTTGTTGGTAAACTTTCTGGCGAAACCAAGAAGCTGAGGTGTGAGCTCAACAAGGCTCAGGTTTCAAACATTGACTTGGAGCAACGAATCACTGAGCTTGCTGATTATCTGAAAAAGTGTCAAGATGAAAAGAGACTCACCGAAGCTGCCCTTCATGATTCAAAGAAAGATCTTGAGAAGCTCAACAAGACTCATGAAGATGATCTGAAAATGATCAAAAATCTTCGCAAGGAATCTGACAAAAATGCGAAAACCGTTGATGAGCTTCGTGTTAGCAATACCGAGCTTTCGACAAAAAATTCTGATCTTGCGAAGACTTTGAGCAGCAAAGAACAGAAGATTCAGGATCTTGAGAGGGCTTTATCCGAACGAAGCAAAACCTCAGAGCAAGATGTTGATGAAATTAAGAAAATTTTGAAACTTTTATTTGAGGAGTACATGGAAGCTCTGAAAAACTTCGGTGTTCGTCCTGGCCCATTCCCTGAAAGTGAAGAAATCTCTGATCTGATGGACTGGATTGAAACAGAGTTCCGATCCCTTCCCGACGTTATCTCAGGCGCTAGCGACTTCGCTGCTGCTTTTTCAGTAGAAAGCATTCTGAAGCTTCTCTACGATTTCGACTGTGTTGATCTCGTAAAATTTCGTGGGGGACTTTCGCGATTTCCCGATGCCGGAAGCACTTCGTCTATTCGTCCCAACGAGGATGTTCGAGCTGTGAAGGCTAAATTCGCAAGAGAGTTCTGGCATGCTAGCGGGAAGGAGTTCGCAAAAAAGATTGCTCATGCTAAACTTGAGGAGGTCGGTCTTGGTAGACCTTGCTAAAATTTTGATACTTCATGAACATTTCTTTCTTGATTTCTATTAACTTCTTTTTATGTTTCTTCAGATGATTCAGAAAGAGGAACGTGGTAAAGCTGCAGAAAGCCAAGAATCGTCCTCCGAATCTGAAGAAGATGACGATGCTGCTGATGATGAAGATGGTTCGGAGGAAGCTGGCAGTGGTGACGGCAGCAACAGCGGTGATGGTCAAGACGACGGGGATGAAGAGAGCTCCGATCGTCAAACTAGCTCCCCGAAGGTTGACATCATCGGATGAAATTACGCTTGTCCGAACATTCACTCTTGATGTCAAAAACTATATACTTGTATATTCGTGGGCTGCGAGCCCCCTTCTGAACTTTTGTCTTGTAAATTTTTAACATGCGCAGGTCCTGCAAGGTGGGCCTGTGCAGGATGTGATACCTTTGCGAATCCATCGCCAGGATCAAATAGTTAGTGGTGAAGCTTGGCGATTGTACAAAGAAGCTAATCCTGGATGCAGATTTTCTGACTTTTGGGCTGAATGTTGTCAGTATTATTCGATGCGTAGTTTTCAACTTAGTTGGTTTTTCCTTCAACGAGACGGTTATGCTCTTACCGGCGAGGCCTCGAGTTCGCGGACCTTGGTGAAGACGGAGCCCCTTAGCCCTACAACTGGCGATTGTAGCTTCGCTTATGCTAGTGATATTGCCGAAGAAAGGGGTCGTAAACCAGGCCGTATCGTCGAACTTCCTTTCTGAAATTCTCAGCTCTTGGAAGCTTTGTAATTTTGATTTTATGAAATTTTGTATGAAACTAAGGCAATAAACTCGTTTTTTTAAGAAAAAACGTCACCCTCCCCACCTTGCCGTTTTCATGCCAAATTTCATGGGTGCCTGAGAATTGATAACTCCTTTCGAATGCAGGTCGACAAAATTTGTTTCACGAATTTTGTGGACTTGCGCCCGCTTGGCATACTTGCCCGGGTTGATATCGCAACCTTCAGTTGCTTCAACCAGCCTTTATGAACTTTAACCTTCGGAGATGATTGAGCCCCTTGGCCCTTGGAAGAAGATTTTCCTAAAAAAGTTCGTATAACTTTTCATGAAAGTTCTCTACTATTCTTATTTGCTCTTTCAACCGAGGTAACTTTGACTTTTACTCTATAACTTTTCACACATAAAATTCCGAATAGAAACGCTTGTATTTTCTGGGCCACAACCTTCAGTTGTTCCCGTGCTTTTGGTAGGATGTCCCTTCAAGGTGGGATCTAGGCCACAACTTGTTGTTGTCTCCGGCCTTTCGGTAGGAAATCCCTTTTAAGGTGAGATTTAGGGCACAACTTGTTGTTGTCTCAGCCCTTTCGGTAGGAAATCCCTTTAAAGGTGGGATTTTAGGCCACAACTTGTTGTTGTCTCAGGCCTTTCGGTAGGAAATCCCTTTAAGGTGGGATTTAGGCTTTCACGGAGCCTTTGGCTATCAAGGAGCCTCTTTCACAGAACTTTTCTTTTCTTTTCTTTAATCTCAGCTTTCACGGAGCCCTTTCACGAATTCTTCTTTCGCATGATAGAATTCGGGCTATAACGGAGCCTTTTCTCAAGAACTTTTTCTTTCTCACGATGGAACTTCTTTCTCACGATGGAACTTAGGCTATCATGAAGCCTTTTCACGAACTTTTCCTTTCTCACGATGGAACTTAGGCTATCACGGAGCCTTTTTCACGGACTTTTCTCGTGATGGAATCTAGGCTATCACGGAGCGTTTTCACGAACTTTTCTCATGATGGAATCTAGGCTATCACGGAGCCTTTTCACGAACTTTTCTCATGATGGAATCTAGGCTATCACGGAGCCTTTTCACGAATTTTTCTCATGATGGTACTCCGCAAGGCGAATACTTTGGGGGAAGACTCTTTTCATATATATCACAAAGAGTATTTACATAGGATCCGCCTCGTTAAAAACCTTGCCCCTTGATTTAGGGCCCCCTTTGCAAGGAAAAGAGTACGGTCCTTCTTATTCTAACTTAAATGCGAAAGGTAAATGTTTTTGTTCCCGAAACCACTTATAGATCCGTGGTTCGGGAGTTTTACAATTTTTTGGGATCTAAACTTGTGAAAAGAAATTCTGAAAAATGAATCTAACTACTTTCATGATTTTCAAGGGTAATACCTTTTCAAACTGTCTGCATTCCACGAATGTGGCAGCTCTTCACCAGTTTGGTTTGTTAGCCGGAAAGCTCCTGGCATGTTTGTTTCCTTTGCTATGTATGGCCCTTCCCATGGTTCTTGGAGTTTCCCAGGGTTCTCCCAATTTTTCTTTCTTTTCAGAACTAAGTCGCCAGTCTTGATGTTTTTCCTGACTACTTTTTTATCTTTCCATGCCTTGGTTTCTCTTTGGTATTTTCCGATGTTTTCTGAAGCTTCGAGTATTGTTAGCTCAATCATGTCTTTCTCTACCTTCATGTCAACCTCTTCAATCTCTTTTGCTTTCTGCACTCTCACGCTTTTGTTCTTGATCTCTTCTGGTGTTATTGCTTCGGTACCGAACAGTAAGCGAAAAGGTGTGAAACCCGTTGCTCTTGACACTGTGGTATTATGAGACCAGATTACTTTCGGCAATTCATCCGTCCACTTGCCTTTCTTTTGATCATATAGACACTTTTTGATTCCCGAAAATATCAGCCCGTTTGCTCTTTCAACAGCCCCATTAGACTACGGGTGATAAACTGAAGAAAACTTCGCTTGAGTGCCCAGAGTTCTGCAGTATTCCTTGAAAGAGTAACAGTTGAATTGCTTCCCATTATCAACAGTCAGCTCTCTTGGTACCCCGAATCTGCAGATTATGTTTTGCCAGAAGAATTTCTGAATTGTTGGTGCTGTGATATTTGCCAATGCCTTTGCTTCCACCCACTTGGTGAAGTAATCAACCACTACTGCTGCGAACTTGCAGTTTCCTTGAGCTGTCGGCAATGGGCCGACCAGATCCATTCCCCACCTTTGCAGAGGCCATGATGGAGGAATCAGATGAACTAGCATGGACGGGAGATTCTGCTGATTCGCTGTTTTTTGGCATGCTTCACATTCCTGAACAAGCTTTTTCGCATCAACATTTATGGAGGGCCAGAAAAATCCCTGTTTTATTGCTTTGCTTGCCAGAGCTCTTGTGCCTATGTGTCCACCACAAAATCCACTATGAATTTCCTTGAGAAGTTCTATACCCTTTTCGGAAGTTATGCATCTCAACCATGGTTCGGTGACTCCAGACTTGTATAGCTCTCCGTCTACTACAGCATAGCCCCTTGCTCTTTGCCTTAGTCTTTTTTCTTCCAATTCATCTTGCGGCTCATAGTGACCCCTCAAGTATGCCATGATTTCGGCTCTCCAATCACGAGTCTCTACAGTGTTCACAGCTTTTGGTTTCAGATCTTTGACGGTCGGTTCTTTGATGATTTCGAAGAACACATCCGGAGGCATCGGCTGATTCTGAGCTGCTGCTTTCGCCAGTTTATCTGTGTCGTTATTGTCATTTCTTGGTATATGTTGGACTGAGTAGCCTTTGAAATGCTTTTCCATTCTCTGACTTTCTCAAGATACTTCATTAGAACTGGATTTCTTGCTTCGCTTTCTTTCTCTATATGTTCTTGAATGACTTTGGAATCTGTCTTAATGATAAAGGTTAGCTGACCCAGAGCTTTCATTTTTCTCAGAGCTAGGAGCAAAGCCTCATATTCAGTTGTGTTGTTTGTAGAGTGCACATCAGCTGCGAAATCGAGCCGAGCTGCATATCTTATCACAACTCCGGTTGGGGCTGTTACAATTGCTGCTATACCGATTCCCCTGTCACCCCAAGCTCCATCGCAATGCACTACCCAAGGCGTGACTATATCTTCACCGGGATTATGTGTTGGCGATGTCCAGTCCACGACGAAATCTGCTAGGACATTGTAGCGAACATGGCCTCATATGCCATTAGTTCGAGTTTGATTTTGGTGATTCATGACAACATGATCATTGGGACTAACCTCATTGTTTTAGCATGTCTTTGTAGACACTTCTAGGTCCCAAGGATGCAAGAAAACCATATGCCAAATTGAGAGATAGTGTATTTTTCAAGGGTCAAAACCGAGCAAGAAAAGGAAAAGAAAAGACACCGTCGGATGAACCGACGGTCCCTCAAATACAAGCGTCGGTGCAATCGTCAGACGAGTTGGTACACAGGGTCAAACCCTAGGTACCGTCGGATGAACCGACGGTCCATTATTTAGTAGCGTCGGACGAGTTGCAGAGGAAGAGCAAGGAAGACAGTAGCACCGGATGATCTGACGGTCTGAGTGGGGACCCCGTCGGTCTATCCGACGCTCAGTTTGAATTCATACAGAGACGCGCCAAGACGAAGCCTTCAGCACCGGATGATCCGACGCCTTGGACAAGGAGAAGCGTCGGTCTATCCGACGGTCGATTGGAAGCTAACAGAGGCGACTTGAGCGCGGAGTCTTCAGCACCGGATGATCCGACGCACCGTCAGTGCATAGCGTCGGAGCAGTTGTGTCAGAGAACCTCAACGGCTAAGTGACGTGGGAGGGGCACCGGATGAACCGACGCCCTGGAAAATATAGCGTCGGATCATCCGACGGTACCTTTTTCAGTGGACGTTAGCCAACGGCTAGTTTGATGCCTTGGGCTATTTATACCCCCTCCACTCACCCATTTGACGAGGCTGGATTGTGTGGAAGTGCAGGAGAGTTCAAGACACCTAGAAGATCATATCCAATCCATCCAAGTGCTTAATTGCTCATCCATAGACTTGCATATGCTTAGTGTATGTGCTTAGTGCTAGGCTTAGCTTAGAGCTGAGTGAGTGCAAGGTTGTGCCAACCTTGTGAGGTGATTCTTGAGTGAATCCAGTTGTACAAGGTTCGCCGGAAGCCTTGGGGCCTAAGTGGCTCACCGGCAATCGTCATCGACCCTCCGGCTTGGTGTGGAGCGGCGAGGACACTTTGTGCGGGGGACGTGGAGACCCCCTTCCTTGGTGGAGAAGCTCCTTAGTGGAGGCGGCATCAAGGTGACCAAGGGAGCTTGACAAGTGCCTAAGTGGCTAGCCTTTGTGGCAAGTCAAGTTGGTGCTCTTGGGAGAGACTTGGTGACCGAGAAGCAATACTCTTGTGTGAGTGCTTCAACAACGTGGACTAGGGGTGGCTTAGTGCCTACCGATACCACGGGATAAATCGCGTGTCAAGAGTTTGCTTCCTCTCATCCCCTTTACGTTTCCGCATTTACTCTATTGCAATCTTTGCTTGCCTTTACTTTCCTAGAGTAGTATCTTGCTAGGAATGGCTATAGGTTGCAAACCTTGTTTTGGGATGGGAGTTTCACACTAGAACAACCTTAGTTGCACATATAGATAGTATGTTCTAGTTTACTTTTGAGTAAAATTTAGTGAGCCATAGGTTAAGGTTTTAAGTTGCCTAATTCACCCCCTCCCCCTCTTAGGCTAACGGGCATCCGATTCCCTACAGACTTGTGATTTGATTACACTTCTTCTTTCGAAGTCAACTGTGTATTCTGATAGTTCAGCAGCCCACTTGACGATTCGTGTTGAAGCTTCTTTATTTGTGAACAGGTCATTCAGTGGTTGATTCGTGATAACCCTTATTCTGTGACCTTCGAAGTAGTGCCTTAGTTTTCTTGCGGCCATAACGACTGCATATGCTATCTTCTCTAATTCAGAGTAGAAAAGTTTGGATCCCGAAAGAGCTTCCGAAGCAAAATAAACTGGAATTTGTTTTAACTTTCCTTTTTCCTCCTTCTCTTGTACTAGAACAGCACTCACGGCTGAGTTGGAAGCAGACAAGTACAGTAGGAGTGGCGATTTTGGCTCTGGAGGGCATAGCTTGGTCATGTTCGACAGGTAGTCTTTGAGCTCTTGGAAGGCTTGTTTCTGAGATTCAGACCACTGAAAGTTCTTGGAACTTTGAAGAACTTGGAAGAAGGGCAAGCTTCTCTCTGCAGCTCTGGGTATGAACCTGTTAAGGGCGGCTACTCTCCCTGTCAACTTTTGCACATCTTTCACTGAAACAGGATCTTGCATCTCAACTAGAGCTTTGATTTTGTCTGGATTTGCTTCAATGCCTTTTGTTGAAACCAGGCACCCCAGAACTTTTCCTTTTTGAATGCCGAAGACACACTTCTCAGGATTTAACTTGAGATTTGCGGCCCTGAGGTTCGCGAAGGTTTCTGCTAAATCGCTGATGTGGTCTTTTCTTTGAACGCTTTTGACGACGATATCGTCGACATATGCTAGAATGTTTCTCCGAAGTTGAGGATGAAGCACTATTGCTATCATTCTTGAAAATGTGCATCCTGCATTCTTTAAACCCTCTGGCATTCTCACGAAACAAAAGGTTCCGAAAGGGGTGATGAAACTTGTTTTTTCCTCGTCTTCTTTGCGTACCCTTATTTGGTGATATCCTGAGAACATGTCCAGGAGTGATAACATTTCGCTGTTCGCGGCGTCATCAACGACCCTGTCCACCCTTTCTAAGGGGAAATCATCCTTCTTGCAGGCTTTGTTCAAGTCTGTGAACTCCACACACATTCGCCACTTTCCATTCTTCTTCTTGACTGGTACAGTATTAGCCAGCCATACAGGATATATAACTTCTCTAATGACCTTGGCGTCCTGAAGTCTCTGTACCTCAGCCTCTACTGCCTTGACTTTTTCTTCGGACATCTTCCTGAGCTTCTGCTTTTTCGGGGTTATTCTTTCGTCTGTTTCTAGGGCATGCTCAATGATATCCCTATCAACACCCTGCAGATCTTTGGCTGACCATGCAAAAACATCCTTGTTCCTGTTGAGGAACTGAACAAGTTCTTTCTCTTCTTCGGGACTGAGATGAGCCCCTATCACGACTGCTCTGTCTGGCATACTATCTAAGTACACTTTCTTCGTTTCGCCATCAGCAGCTATTTCAACTTTTTCTTTATCTCTCTTGACCTCAACATATGGTTCTTTCTTCTCTTCGGCAGAGTTCAGGTGATGCACGTTTGTTTGTCCCAGTGTGTGACCCTTTTCAATGTTTCGGGCCTCTTGCTGATCGCCGAATACAGTGATGACTCCCTTTGGTGCTGGCATTTTCATGCATAGGAACTGTTGCCTTATCACCTCATCGAACTTGTTAATGAATCCTCTACCGAAAATCGCGAAGTATGGATGGTACATGTCGACCACGTCGAAAGTGAGAGTTTCGGTTCTGGCATTGTCAAGATCTCCAAAGGATACGGGCAGAGCTATTTTTCCCGCTGGCTTGATTGGTTTTCCTCCGAAACCCAGCAGTGGGTACTCTGGTGGCTGCAGCATGTGTGGACTCAAGCTCATCTTCTCGAAAGTTTTCATGAATAAGATGTCTGCCGAACTTCCATTATCCACCAGAACTTTTCTGATAACCCATCCGGCTATATTCACCTCGATGACCATGGCATCATTGTGGTCTGTTGATTTCAGTCTGAAATCCTGTTCAGTGAATGTTATCGGCATCTTAGCCCATTCTGGTCGCGCTGTTGGACCGTCATTGATGACTGTGTTCACAGATCTGAAGTAATTGTTTCTTTGTCTTTTTGTCTCAAACTCCATGGCTGAACCATTGTGTTCAAGGAAGGTAAGGCTTTCGGATTATGGCCTCTCGAACTCGACTCTTGTCTTGATGAATTGTCGGGTGGTGGAGGCAACATTTCTTGAATTGGTTGTGGTTGCTGAATGGCTTGAATCGCTTGAGATTGAGGATAGAACTGTTGGGAAGGCTGCCAGGACGACTGCGCTTGCTGAAACTATTGAATTGAGACTGGATTCGGTTGAGGACCCATGAGTTGTGGTTGCCAGAAGTTTGGACGGAATTGGTTCGGCACCGTGGAGGCAATATTCATCATAGTTTTCTCTTGTTGGATTCTTGCTATGTTCTTTTTGGTTTCTGGGCACGCTTCGGTGCTATGGCCTCTTCCGTGATACCGGCAGTAGAAGTATGGATCTCTCGGATTGTGGTTCTGAACCTTTGGGGGTCCTTTTCCCCTTCCTCTGCCTCTTGATGAAAAACCTCCTCTTGTGCTCAATCTGTTATCCTGGCCAAACTGAGGATTTTTCACATTGTTGATATTTCGTGGGTTTTGAGAGTGGGGTTTCGATGTTGTTCCTCTATTGCCTTGCCTTGCCTCATTTCGTTCAGCAACTCTTCTTCGATGATCTTCATCGGACTTGATGTATTCTTCTAGTTTGTGAAAGAGTTCGCCAATAGTTTTGGGCTCTTTTCGGGACAAGTATGAGGATGTTGGTCCCGGAGTCAGGCCTTTGATCAGCGCTTGTATTGTTGTCTTGTCGTCTGCTTCCGGGATCTGAGATCTTTGTTGCATGAATCTTCTTACAAAGCTCTGTAATAGCTCTCTATCTTTTTGCTTGCAACTGTACAGGTCTGATGATTTTGCCGCATTTTCATGGAATATCTGGAAAGCTTGGATGAATTTTGTCTTGAGGTCGATCCAGCTACAGATTGAGTGTGGTGGTAGCAGAGAGTACCAGTTGAGGACAGGGCCTTCACAAGCGATGATGAATGATTTGGCCAGTGCGACATCATCTCCTCCTGCTGAATTCACAGCTGATTCATATCTCATGAGGAACTGTCTAGAGTTTCCATACCCATTGTACATTGGGAGAGAAACTGGTTTGAACTTCGGTGGCCACGGTGCTGTTTGCAACCCAAGTGAGAGTGGTGAATCTGGATCCGCGAACTGCGAGATTCCGTTACCCGCGAAAAAGTTTTCTCTTGAAGTTCTTCTGTTCTGGCTAGAGTTCTGGTGTGGTGAATCACGCCACAGTGAACTGTTTTCTTGTTCTTTCATTTCATCAATTTCTCTTTGCATTCTTTCTATTTGCTCTTTTGCCTGATTAAGTTTCTCCAGCTTCTCCGAAGCTCTTCTTTTTGCTTACAGTTGGTTCGCGAATCTTTCTTTCTCTTTCTGTAGTTGCAGTATTTTCTGGTGCACTCTTTCTAGTTCTCTATCAATGGCCTGGTCATCTTCGTCATCAACTTCCTCTTCAGTGAGTGGTTCCAGAGTGTGCGCCGTTTTCTCAGCTCGTGCCTTCTGGAGAGCCTCGAGCTTCGCCCTCCTCTCTTGGTCTGAAATCTGCGAAGGTTCTGCAGTGAGAGAGTTTCCGTTGTCCTCTTCAGTATAATGATCTTCCTGGTTGGCTTCTGTGGGTGTGCTCTTCTTGGACTTCTTCTGTGGAGGCATCGTAGATTGTTTGTCGGCTGAAGCCACGGTGGGCGCCAATGTTGGGGGGGTCCGAAAATCGGATGGGATCCCCGAACACAAGATTCCGAAATAAACTCGCGAAGGTAAGAATGGAAGAGGGGACAAGGAATCCCCAAAAGTCTGTACTCGCCTCAAAAGTTGTGAATCACTTTACACGTGCCCTCGAGCCCCCTTTTATAGGGAGACAAAGGGACTTTTACATTCCGAGATTACCCTCGAATCTAGAGAATATTCCTAATGTGAACATACATGAATGTCTTTTATATCCCGTGATTTGCGGGGCTAATTTAATATATTTACAAGCCTGCCACCAGTTCACACCTCGAACCCGGACTTTTGAGGCAGCGCTTTTGACTTGGTCTCCCTTTGACTTCCGAGTCGTCATTCGCGAAGGTTACCAGTTTCCGAAACCTCCGAATCAAGCTCTCGAATCTTCAGCCGAAAAGAAATCCCTTCTGAACCTCCGAAATTCCCGACTTCATGGTTTCCCGAATTCGCCAGATTCCCGATGTCCTGAAATAGGAAATGGACCTGTGATTTTGATGCCAGTTCGGCAATTCATTTCGTACATCATCAGAAGGTTAGTGAATCGATCGATAATAGCAGAACATCTTCGTGAGCTTTCCTTAGTCGCGAAACAAAATGTTGGCCCCGTGACATATTCACGAATATATTCACGAATTCAGCAACTTCAACGTTTCGAGGGTGAAAGGTTTTTGCTCAATTCCCCAACAACGACCGGTGCGGCAGAGCGCGGAGCGTTCTGGCCGGGGTTCCCTGCAGCGAAACGAAGAAACGAATCAGAATTCACAATTTCAGAACTGCGCGAGAAATGGGAGCAACAGAAAACGAATGGCAACTCGCAAGATGATGAACACACCTGGGAAGCCAGAACCCCCGGGCATCCCAGCCATGATCCTCCTCGCCATTTTCGCACCCCACGCCAACGCCTCCCGGGAAAATTCCCTGGGCTGAAGCTGAGGCGGAGGCGGGCCTTGTTGCAGGAAACCCGTGGGCTGAAACTGAAGCGCCATGTTCCCCGAGGCCGGCGGCGCCTGCAAGCTGCTGCTCCCTCCGAGCACGCCGCCGCCATGTTGCTGTCCCATCAGGCTGGCTTGCAGCCGGTTGACGACCGGTGCGGCGGAGCGCGGTGGCGTTGCGTTCTGGGTGGGGTTCCCTGCAGCGAAACCATGAAACGATTCACAAGTTTAGAACTACGTGAGAAAAGGGGAGCAACAACAAACGAATTGCGATGTTGGAAGCACGAGCACACCTTGGAACGAGAACTGCAGTTTCGCTTGGTCGTCCCAACAGCCGCACACAGTCAGGCCGCGGCACACTGGGCACTGGACGTCGGTCGGCACCGGCCGATTCAGGACAGGTGGGGTGGGAAGGGGAAGGGCCACGCGGTCTTGCCGAGATTGTCGTCTGCAGGTGGAGGGCGGGCTTGTTGAAGAGAACCCATGGGCGGCACGCTCCCAGAGGCCGGCGTCTGCAACTGGTAGCCACGGAAGCTGCTCCCTCCCGGTTGCTGGTGCCCGCGCAGCAGGTTGACGACCCGTGTGGAGCGTAGAGCATCCTGACCGGGATTCCCTGCAGCGAAACCAAGAAGGAAGAGCATCAAAACCAGGACAGGGAAGCAATAAGCTAGTGAGCTTGGGATTTCTCGAGGACACACCTGCTCCTGATCCTTCTCCAGACGCGCCCGCGGGGTTGTTGCCGTCCCAGCTTCTGCCGCACAGCTCCCTCACCATATCAATAGCGATGATCTCCTCGTCCTCGTCCGCAGACGCCTTCTGCTTGCCCTTGTCGCGCTTCGGGTCTTGATCGCCCATGTCGGCCTCCTCCCTGAACGCTCGAGCCGCTCCCTCCTTCTCCGATCCGAAGACTTCCTCTTCTTGCCCAGACCCGAGGCGACGCGGTGGTGTTCCAGAACGAGAACTAGTGGGGAGAGAGACCGCGGCTACGGGGTGGTGTTCAAGCAGGAGAACGAGAAGGAACGGGGGAGAGGTGCTGCGACGAGGAAGAAAGGAGACGAGGTTTTGTTTTATAGAGGGCCAGGCGGCCAGCAACCGGGGCTCGGGGCTTGCCGTTTTGCGGCTTGCGCTTGGCGCTTGGTGGGATTCAGAAGCATATCGAATTTTTTTTTTAGGAGGAAGGAAGGAGATGACCAACGGGAAGCTGGGCCACTCGAAATATGACTGGAGATGGGCCGCAGCCCACAAGCTGGGCCACAAGTTAAGCATTTATGCTTATTTATTCATTCACTCATGACCGACCTTTTCTCATTATCATGGCATCAGTTTTCAGAGTACTGTAGGGGGTGTAGCCTAGCACAAATTTTCAGTATGAATTGGTTTTGGTTGTCTGACAGTTGATGATTTGAGAAGGCAACCTCGGAAAAGACAAGCATAACTACCATAACGAAAACTTCATGTCAGCGTGTAACTGTATTTTTTGTGGTTGATGCTCTCACTGAGCTTTTCTGAACAGTACACTGTAGAGTTTCTCTGACGGCTCACTGTTTTCACATAAGTCCATTGGCCAATGGTAGTCTGTGATGCTATATGTGTGTCTGTGTGATTGTGATTTCACAAACACGGTCAGGCTGTCACTGAAAAACTGATATTCGTTTCTCTTCATGAAGGTGAGTTTTGATTGTTTTGAATTGGAGGCGAGGAAGTCTCATATTCTCATCTCATGTCTCCTCTCTTAACGAATATGCAAAAGGCAATGTTGTTTGGACGATGCGCAATTGCTGTGGTGCCATAGCTGTCCTGGTACTCGGCGTGCACTAGCAATTGTGATGCTGCAAGACTAGTTGACTCATTCGTGCCCTCTTTTTTTTTTTTGAATAGTACTAGTACGTATCGACTATCGAGGGGTTGACGTCTTTGACGACCAACGCCAGCGACGACCATCGCCGCTGAAGGCCGTGAGGAGGACGTTGCTGGACGTCCCCGAGCAGTGGATTCGGATTTCGGAGTACTCCGCCGACTCCGACTCGTCTCCGAGCCGAGTTCGATCCGCGTACCCGAGATTCCGAGAAGGCCCGGCCCTGCACAAAAGGTTTAGGCCCGTCCCAAGTTTTGGTGCTCGACATACCATCCCCAAACGCGTATCAGAACTCTTGGGCGATCTGTGATTTCCGTTGATCTGTTGTGAAAACTCAAAACCCTCGCCGTCATGCCGGCGCCGGATTGCACCTCCGCCAACGTCGGGGCCGCGGTGACCAGCAGCCACCTGCTCGACATCGAACTCTTCGATTACTACTGGCACCTAAAGCAGGCGTATCCCAATGGCCAGCGGATGGTGTCTGCCCCCCTCAAGGCCGGAGGTTGCTCCTGGCGCATCCACTACTACCCCAATGGCGTCTCCTCCTCCTGCAAAGATTACATATCAATCTTCGTCGCCCTCGACAGCAAAGTCTCCAAGCCCGTCAAGGTATGGTCTAGGTTCACCCTGCTTGACCATGCCGGGGAGCCAGTGCCTGCTGGTCACTCCGTGTGCACGGACATCATGGAGTGCTCCAAAGTCGGCGACACCCGGTTGCGATCTCTTCATCCGCAAGAAGTCTCTCGAGACGTCGGGGAATCTCCGTGGAAACGGCGGCTTCGCTATCGTGTGGGACGTCTTCGTGGACATAGCAACGCCGCAGCCTGACTTCTCGGACCCTGACGTCACGTTCCTAGTTGGCGGCGAGGAGTTCAGCGCCCACAGCAGTGTTGTCGCGGCAAGGTCGCCGGTCTTTGAGGCAGAGCTCAACAGCGCGACGAGAGCGGCAGGAGAGTGCATACGGGTCGATGATATGCTCCCTGAGGTGTTCGACAGCCTGCTAGACTTCGCATACACAGATTCGTTGCCGGAGATGGCCGGGGCAGAAGAGTCTACGACGGCTGAGCACCTGCTGGTGGCGGCGGACAGGTTCGGCATGCAGGATCTCAAGGTGATCTGCGAGGAGCAACTGCTGCGCACGGATATAAACGAGGATACGATTGCAAAGATGCTGAAACTTGCTGTACAACACCACTGCAGTTTGCTCAGGGACGCTTGCATTCAGTTCCTTGAAGATCCTCCTGTACTCCAAGCGGTCATGGCCAACGGCGACGAGGACTTACTTGAGCTTGTGGCTAAGACTTCCCTTGCGCTTTTGAAGGAGTTGTGGGTTTGTGATGAGGATGACTGTATGCAAAACGAGTTGGCCATGTGCTTCTGACGAAATTTCTTGGAGGAATGTTCTAATTCCTTAATGCTGGGCATGTGCTTATGGGATCCTGATTGCTGAATGGGAATCATTTGTAACTATAAGTACTAGTCCTAGTAGTTGTAACTTCCTTATTACGGAATAGTATGACCATCTGGAATTCTGGACCTTTTCTGTTAGACCCGCCCTGTTCGTCTGGCTTATCAGCCACCAGCCAGCAGTACTTTTCTCTCAGAACAAATCAGTCACCAGTTATCAGCCAGCGGTATTTTTCTCTCAGAACAAATCAGCATCAGCCACCAGTCACCAGCCAGGCGAACAGGGTGATCTTGAAATTTGTATGTCAAAGATTTTTTTATTTCCAGTGACATTCATAATTACCTACAGTTTATAAGCAAATGAAACATTTTCTGTACATTATACTGTCATTTGATTTTTTGTTTTCTGTAGGCACCTGATATTGCACTCTCTTTTTCGAATCTGAACCTGTCTAATTTCTTAAGCGATTGATTTTAAACCCAAAATTGCTTCTCTGATGATCTTTCCCAAAGAAACCATACATTTCTTGTCTGAAGGTAATGTGAGACTCTTATACGCATTTGAGGACCATCTGAGTATCTGACAGATGAATATGGTACTAGTACACCAATAGTTTGAATCTTGAAAAGTAACTGCAGGGAAAGGATTTTGAGTTTGCGCTAACATTGTTCTGCATTCAGGCTCAGCATCAGACACAAAGGGGTAACTTCCATTTCACATTAGCGAAAAATAACATTCTCTTGCTATACTCAAAGGACCTCACTTACTGAAAAAGGCAACTAACTTCTGTTCACAGTCCGAAAACAGGCTTCTCTGAACTTACTTAAACTGCACTTCATCAGACTTGATGTTCCTAACAAAGGAAGTCAGGAACAGCGAAGGGCATCCGGGATTCACTGCATGCTGATGACCAGGAGCTGTTGTCGTACCACCTAGTAGTAATCTTGCGCCGAGCAAGGCGTCATTCGCCGAGCAGGGTGTCAGGAAGTTTGGATGAGTGACACTGGTACTAACACAACTAGCATCTGGATGAGAAGGATTGAGGAAGACTAATGTAGGTGGCTTGTCAGTTGAATTCGTTCCATAAGGAGAAAAAATGTTCAGGAATTCGAAACCGAGATCTGTATGTGAACATAAATTTACTTTCCTATATTCAGTTAGAGAGGGGGCGGGAGATGAAAATACAGTACTTCTTCAAGAGAATCAAAATCACATTTCAGGGAACGAAACAAATACCAGTTGTATATCAGCTGTCCAATTGCAGAGACATAGCTTGGGTAATGTCACTGCCTCACTGGCTCACTGCTGTGCTTCTTTTTTCAGTGTCAGGAAGTGAATTCACCTATGCAATCACAATAGGGAAATTACAGCCAATCCGCAATCACATTCACTCAAAACTCAAAAGTGCAGAAAACCAGCATTGGCGAATGATGATTTATTTGAATACTACCTCCGTCCTTAAATATATGTCATTTAGAACAAGCTAGTTAGTTAAAAAATGAACTAATTTGCTTGTTCTAAACGTCATATATTTAAGAACGGAGGGAGTATTAAGGATCCAAACATGCCAATCACACGTATCAAAATCACTTAACCCCTGCATTTTTCAAAATGTGACTACATTGAAAACGTACTAACTCTGACAGAAGCCTGTAAAACAACATCAGGAAGAGTCAATTCCTGAACAAATGTAATGACTGCTTAATCTGTGAAAAGATATCAGCTGTGCAGTTCCAGATTCCAGTGACATAGCGTGGCAAACATCATAATTTGCTTCCATGTTAAGTGACAGGGAGTGAATTCAGCTATGCAATCACAAGGAAATTGTACAATCAGAACTCAGACAAATGTAACTATACAAACTGCAGTAAGTGATACTGTTCAAACCAACATTGGCCGCTGATGACTAATGTGAAATCAGATAATCCACATGAGAAAATTATACATGTTTCAAAATCACCTAACCAACTCTGAAGCCTAAAAACACCATCAGAAAGGACTAATTACTGCAGAAACAGACGTGATGACTAATCTGTTCAGAAACCCATCAGAGAAAAAGCGACAGTTCCCACAGAGCCGAAGGGGCTTTGCGACGAGCTGGTTTCGAAGAACTGTAGCAGCGCCCTTGCCTGCCGGCCGCCTACGCGGTGGCGCACACCGCGCACACCATGCGATCGACGTTGAGGCAAGTATAGCACAAGCAGTCGTGCCGCCGTGGTTGAAGCACCGTCCGCGCCGGATAGAAACGGCAAGCCGGGCACCAGCCGTCCTCAAGGGCGGGGCCGGGGCCGATCACGATGGGGTCGCGGTGGAATCCGAAGGGCTTGTCGGCGCGGGGCACTGGATGTTCCTGCGCTGGCCTCTGGAGGCCCGGATGCTCGAGTTGGAGGGCGGACCGACCTCCGGAAGCCCCGCCGCGCACCTCCACCGGCCAGCTGTCGGCGGCTAGTTCCGTAAAACGCCGGAGCTGCTGCTGTTGCGCGCCGGCACCGACGGGCGGAGGAGGTTGCTGCTGCTGCTGTTGCGCGCCGGCACCGACGGACGGAGGAGGTTGCTGCTGTTGGTGTTGTTGAGGCCGAGGGGGTCTCTGATCGTTGGACCGTGGAGGGGTCTCCCAGAGGGCCGCCCACGCGGTGGCGCAGGGCTGGCACGCGACGCCGTTGGAGCTGCAGGTATTGACATGGCACGCCGGGCACACGTACGTCTTGGTCTTGGGGATGGGAATGGGGATGGGCTTGGGCTGTTTCTCGTGGGTTCCCCACCGCCGCGTGGAGGAGGACTCGCCGGCGCGGGGCTCTGGATTTTCCTGCGGCAGCCCCAGAAGGCCTGGACGCGAGTTCTCGATCGCGGGCGGTCCTCCGGACGCCCCGCCGCGCTGGTGTCCCGTCGGGCGGTCAGCGACGAACTCCATGTTAGCCGGCGACGATCGCCCCTGAAGGCCGTGAGGAGGACGTTGCTGGCGTTGAAGAGGCGGAGAGGTTGTACGCGGGCCGCGAAACACCTTCTCGGCAGCCTCGCAGGCGCAGTGCACGCAGATGATGTTGTTGGAGAAGACGGAGTTGTGGCAGTCCGGGCACACCTTGGGCGTAGGCGGCCTGTTTCCCGAGCCCTGCGCGCTCCCCTGGAGCTGGAGGCCGTGACGGGGGGCGCTCCCTCCGAGCTCGACGCCGGGCTGCCGTCCCGTCGTGCGGCCGAGCGGCTGGTCGGCGACGGGCGCGGAGCGCAGGGCGTTCTGTCCGTGTCCGCCGGGGTTGTCTGCAGCAAGCGAACAAAGAAGAGGATGAGCCAGAGCTTCGAAACCGCGCAGGAAGAGAGAAGCGGCATCAAGGCGCGCCGCGCGCGTCGAGTTCCATGGGCACTCACCTTGGACTGGCAGAACCCCGGACGCGCCACCGTCATCGCCGCCGCCATACGCCCCCGACAGCCTCGCCGCCGTGCTCCTGTTACTTCCGCCGTGCGACGGCCCGTCGATCTCGTGCTTCTTCCGCTTGGCCTTGCGATCGCTCATCCCGGCTGCCCGCGAGCGCCTCTTGCCGAACGAGCGAGCCGGCGGGGCGGGGCGGGGCCCGAGCAATCGGTCGAACACCTCGGCTGCTTCTCGTGGAGGCGGCGCTTGTTCTGGCAAGCGCGCGTGCGGAAGGGGTGGGAATGGGGGAGAGGCGCCGCTCCGACGTGGGGAGACGAGGCTATATACAAGGCCGGCGCTGGGCATGCCGTATACGGCTTGGCTGCTGGCGGTTGGCGCTGCGCTGCGAGCGATTCCAGTGATCGATTAACCAGTTGCCATCCTATGTGCTTTTTTTTTCCAGATTATTAATGGAAAAAAATTAAAGGGAACGGCGGCGCATGCCCACCGGCGAGCGCGCAGCGCACCCCGATCGAGCAGCTAGGAGTTGGGATTGGGAGGAACGCAATGCACATCCGCCCGATCGGGTCTGTTCGCTTGGCTGGTTGCTGGTGGCTGGTGCTGGTTTGTTCTGAGAGAAAAGTACTGCTGGCTGGTTGTTGATTTTTTCTGAGAGAAAAGTACTGCTGATTAGTGGCTGATAAGCCAGACGAACAGGGTACGCTGCTGGGCTCTTTCCTGATCGAAAACGTTTCACTGAACATGTCGAAATTTCATCAGCAACTTGGGACCTGCCTGTATACGACTGTACGCTTCATCTCAAGGCGATCAAAACCAACAGCAGCCAAGTAAAATTACACTTGACATAAAATAATTGCCATGATGGTAAATTGGTAATTGTGATTCTCTTATCATCATCATCCCCTGTAACTCTGAAAACAATTGTGTTTCTCTTTTTTTCAGAGCTTGTCTTCTCAAACCAAACGATCGAACCGCCAAACAACCAAAATATCACTTGTGCTGTTGCAGTGAAACAGCCGTTTGCATCAGATGCTCATGAGCTCGTCCTCCGTACAAGAAGAAGATATCTGACAAACTAATCCAGAGAAGAAACTGAAGAATACACAAGATATTGCTTCCTGACTCATGCTAGGCAACCAATTTACTCTACTTTTATTCTAGTGAGCGCCTTTTACACTTCAAGCTATTTTTTACTGTATTATACAGAGAAGTGTTGTTTACACTCGGAAACAGGCTCAAGGCAGCCAAAAGCAAAAAAAACAGAATTAGGTGCTAATGGAAAGGACATGACGGACGGTTCCTAAAAAGCATTCCTGCACAGAATTGAAGGGGGCAAGAAGTTCACAGCAATGGCGACTTCTCTGAACTTCACTCGAACTGCACTTCTTCAGAGTTCAGACTTCAGACTCGCTGCGGTATGGATTGTTAGTTGTATGGATTAAAACCAACATATCCACTGCTACATCACAAAACATCTTAACTCTGTTACTCTGTTAGAAGTGGAGCTCTAAAACTCTGTTAGAATCCAAAAACACACACATCCGAAACTGGCATTACTGCACTGCTTAAAATCTGTTCTGGAAAGATGAGTTACCCACATCGGATAAACACACAATGTTCAGAGAACCAAGCATCACAGACAAAATGTAGTGAAGGATACTATTCAGACCAGCATTGGCCGGTGATGATTTATGCCAAGACAGTGAATCGAAAGAGACAACTGCATCAATCAAAACCACCTAATCCCTGCATTATCCCAAACACCATTACATCACAAAAAATGCCAACTCTGACAGAAGCCTAAAAACCATCAGAAAGAGCCAGTCACTGCAGAAATGTAACCGCTGCCTAATCAGATCCAAAAACTGCATAAGCCCATCAGAGAAGAAGCGATCATTCTCAGTAGAGAAACAGATAATTCTATAAATTGGAAACCATATGCAGTAAAATTAAAAGGAAACTAACCCACTTTTCAGTGGAGAAACAAACATTGTTATAACTGGAAACCATATGCAGTGCAATCGAATGGTGGAAAGAAAAACCCTCGGCATTGATGAGTCAACTAATCTCGCAGCATCACAATTTGTTCAATTCCAGTGACATTTATTGTAACAAGTATCATAATCGTGCTTCTCTTTTCAGTGACAGCTTGACAGTTTGTAAACTCACAAGGCAGATTGCCAACCAGAGATCACAGTCATACACAGATGCATATAGCATCACAGACAGAGTGCAGTAAACTATACTTTTGATAATGGCATGTCCAGTGATGATTTATGTGAAAACAGTGAACCATCAGAGAAATGCTACAGTACTGCCCGAAGTCCTGAAAAGCTCAGTGAACCATCAGAGCATCAAGCCATCAACCTTCTCTTTTCCATGTCGTCTTCTCAAACCATTGAACTGACAGACTATAAAAATATCACGCAATCATGCTGTTACAGTATCCCAATGCAAAATCACTAATAGCATGCATGTGTGATCTATTCAGTAGCAAACAGACAGTAAGATAACTGAATAGCATGTTCAGTACAATCAAAAGGAATTTAACCCCCTTCAATCATAAATCACAATCACCCTGCTTGTTAAGTGGAGCTCTAAAACTCTGCTAGAATTTTAAAAAAACACATTCGAAATTGGCATTACTGCACAGATGTCGCAACTGCTTAAAATCTGTTCTGAAAAGATCAGAGTTGCCACATCGGAGAAAACCCAATGTTCAGAGAACCATAAGTGACAAGTGAATTCAGCTATGCAATTAAAATAAATTAGTTGATCAGAGATCATAATCACACACATGTACAGCATCACAGGCAGAGTGTAGTAAAGGACACTTTCCAGAAACCAGCATCGGCCGACGATCATTTATGCGGAAGCAATGAATCCAAAGAGACAATTGCATCGATCAAAATCACCTAATCCCTGCATTATCCAAAACACCATTACATGGCAAAAATGCCAACTCTGACAGAAGCCTAAAAACCATCAGAAGAGCCAGTTACTGCAGAAATGTAAACCACTGTCTAATCAGATCCAAAAACTGCATAAACCCATCAGAGAAGACGTGACCGTTCTCACAGATTCGAAGGCACCTAAAGAAAGTAGCCGGTGCACGCGCAACATTTGATGCCGTTGACATTGCGGCAGGTATGACACAGGCAGACATGCCTCCATGGTTGAGGTTTCACCAGCACCGGAGACAGACCGCAGGCCGAGCAGGGGACGACTTCGGCGGGCCGCCCTCCGGATGCCCCGCCGCGCTCCTCCACCGGCCAGATGTCGGCGGCTAGTTCCGCAAAGCTCCAGGGCTGCTCCTACTGCTGTTGCGCGACGGCACCGACGGGCGGAGGAGATTGATGTTGCTGGTGTTGTTGAGACGGAAGGGTGCTCTGATCGTGGGACTGTGGAGGGGACGACGTCTCCCAGATGGCCGCCCACGCGGTGGCGCAGGGCTGGCACGCGACGCCGTTGGAGCTGCAGGTATTGACATGGCACGCCGGGCACACGTACGTCTTGGTCTTGGGGATGGGCTTGGGCTGCTTCTCGAGGGTTCCCCGCCGCCGCGTGGAGAGGGACTCGCCGGCGCGGGGCCCTGGATTTTCCTGCGGCAGCCCCAGAAGACCTGGACGCGAGTTCTCGATCGCAGGCGATCCTCCGGGCCGGCCCCGTTGCTCCACCGGCCAGATTTCCGCGGCTAGTTCTGCAAAGCGCCGGAGCTGCTCCTGCTGCTGCGCGCTGGCATCGAGTTGCTGGTGTTGTTGAGTCCGAGAGGAATGGGGAGGACTCGAGGTCGCCGGAACGGCCGGCCCGCTGCGCCCCCCCACCGGGCAGATGGCGGCGGTTAGGTCCGCCATGTCCACGAGCTCCTTCTGTCCCTTCGCCGGAACGGCCGCCCTCGCGGTGGCGCAGGGCTTGCACAAGACGCAGTTGGAGCTGCAGGTATTGACGCGGCACCCCGGGCACACGTACGTCTTGGTCTTGGGGATGACCTTGCGCTGCTTGTCGTGGGTTACCCGCCGACGCGTAGGCGTAGGCGTCCCGTTTCCCGAGCCCTGCGCCTTGTCCTGGAGCTGGAGGCCAAGACGGGGAGTGCTCCCTCCGAGCCGGACACCGGGCTGCAGTCCCGTCGTGCGGCCGAGCGACTGGTCGGCGGCCGGCGCGGAGCGCGGGGCGTTCTGTCCGTGTCCGGGGTTGTCTGCAGCAACCAGCAAGCGAACAAAGCAGAGGATGAGCCAGAGCTCCAAAACCACGCAGGAACAGAGAAGCGACATCAAGGCGCGCCGCGCGCGTCGAGTTCTATGGGCACTCACTTTGGATTGGCAGAGCCACGGACGCGCCCGCGGAGCCACCGCCGACGTCGCCGCCGCCATACGCCCCCGACACCCTTGCCGCCGTGCTCCTGTTACTTCCGTGCGACGGCCCGTCGATCTCGTGCTCCTTCCGCTTGGCCTTGCGATCGCCCATCCCGGCTTCCCGCGAGCTCCTCTTGCCGAACGAGCGAGCTGGCGGGGCGGGGCGGGGCCCGAGCAATCGGTCGAACACCTCGCCTGCTTCTCGTGGAGGCGGCACTTGTTCTGGCAAGCACGCGTGCGGAAGGGGTGGGAATGGGGAGAGGCGCCGTCTCGCCGTGGGGAGACGAGGCTATATACAAGGCCGGCGCTGGGCATGCCGTCCACGGCTTGTCTGTTGGCGCTCTGCTGTGTGTGCGCGATTCCTGTATACTAGCGTAATTGTGATTCAAGTATACATGCTATGCTTCATCTCAAGGTAACCAAAACCGACCGCAGCCAAGTAAAATTACACTTGACAAAAAATTGTCATGACTGTAATTGTGATTCTCTTATCATCATTCCCTATAACTCTGAAAACAACTGTGTTTCTCTTTTTTCAGAGGCTGTCTTCTCAAACCAAACGATCGAACTGCCAAACAACCAAAACATCACTTGTCTGTTGCAGTATTACAAAGTGACAAGTAGCACCACCAGCGTGCAGTAAAATCAAAACGAAATTAACCCTCTTTTCAGTAGAGAAACAGATACTGGTATAAATTGGAAACCATATGCAGTAAAATCAAAAGGAAACTAACCCTCTTTTCAGTGGAGAAACAGACATTGATATAACTGGAAACCATATGCAGTGCAATCCAAAGGGGGGAAGAAAACCCTCGGCGTTGATGAGTCAACTAATCTGGCAGCATCACAATTTCTTCACTTCCAGTGACATTTATTGTAACAAATACTATCATAACTGTGCTTCTCTTTTCAGTGACAGCTTGACAGTTTGTAAACTCACAGTCACAAGGCAAATTGCCGATCAGAGATCAGTCACATGCACACATAGCATCACAGACAGAGTGCAGTGAACGATACTTTTGATACATTGGCCAATGTTGGTTTATGTGAAAAACAGTGAACCATCAGAGAAATGCTACAGAACTGTAAGAAGTCCTGATAAGCTCAGTGAACCAACAGAGCATCAACCACAGCCAAATACAAACACACTGACATAAACTTGCCATTGTGGTAATTATGCTTCTCTTTTCCATGTCGTCTTCTCAAACCATTGAACTGACAGACTATAAAAATATCACGCAATCATGCTGTTACAGTATCCCAATGCAAAATCACTAATAGCATGCATGTGTGATCTATTCAGTAGCAAACAGACAGTAAGATAACTGAATAGCATGTTCAGTACAATCAAAAGGAATTTAACCCCCTTCAATCATAAATCACAATCACCCTGCTTGTTAAGTGGAGCTCTAAAACTCTGCTAGAATTTAAAAAAAAACACATCCGAAATTGGCATTACTGCACAGATGTCGCAACTGCTTAAAATCTGTTCTGAAAAGATCAGAGTTACCACATCGGAGAAAACCCAATGTTCAGAGAACCATAAGTGACAAGTGAATTCAGCTATGCAATTAAAATAAATTAGTTGATCAGAGATCATAATCACACACATGTACAGCATCACAGACAGAGTGTAGTAAAGGACACTTTCCAGAAACCAGCATCGGCCGACGATGATTTATGCGGAAGCAATGAATCCAAAGAGACAATTGCATCAATCAAAATCACCTAATCCCTGCATTATCCAAAACACCATTACATGGCAAAAATGCCAACTCTGACAGAAGCCTAAAAACCATCAGAAGAGCCAGTTACTGCAGAAATGTAAACCACTGGCTAATCAGATCCAAAAACTGCATAAACCCATCAGAGAAGACGTGATCGTTCTCACAGATTCGAAGGCACCTAAAGAAAGTAGCCGGCGCACGCGCAACATGTGTTGCCGTTGACATTGCGGCAGGTATGACACAGGCAGACATGCCTCCATGGTTGAGGTTTCACCAGCCCCAGAGACAGACCGCAGGCCGAGCAGGGGACGACTTCGGCGGGGGGCACTGGATGCTCGAGTTGGCACACCTCGCAGCGGTTGGCGGCGAATTTGCAGAGATCGCACGGGCAGACATGCCGCCACGGGTAATACGACACCCGCCCCTCGCCTTGGCAACCGCAAATCGGGCATCTTCCAAACTCGGGGATGGGCGCCAGAGGTGGCTGCTGGTGGACGGCGGGACGCCAGTTCGGGAGCTGTCGACGCTGCCGATAGAAACGATCCAGGCCTTCTTGAAGCCGCAGCCAAAACAGCAGCCAGCGGGAGTTCTCTGCAGCAAACCAAGAATTGAACGAGAAATTCAGAACGGCGCAAGAAGAAAGGGGGAGCAAGAACAAGGCGCGCGTCGAGTTTCTTGGGCACCCACCTCGGATTTGCTGGTAGTGATGAGGTTGAGGGACAAAAGGGGAAGCCCTCGACTGAATCAGCAAGCACCGCTAGGCCAGCAACTGCACCTCGTCGGATCGATGGCATATAGAAGGGGGTTGAATATTGACCTTCTTCAAATTTCTAGAACATAAAACAAACCTTAACATATATCTCTAGTGTTGTCCATCTAAAAAGGTTTCTTTCTACCAACTAAGCACACTAGCAACAAAGTTCCTTAGCAAGATTCACACTAACATGAGAAAAGCATCCTAGTCAAGATATGCAACAAGCAAAGCACACAAGAGAAGAACTAGGACCAAGGAACTCAAGAGCTGAAAGTAAATGCAGAAATAAGTGCAAAAAGGTAGAGCAAGTGGACAAGAGACAAACGAATTTTTTCCGTGGTATCGAGAAGTTGACGCTTCTCCCTAATCCACGTTGGAGCACTCACAAAGAGTTTTGCTCCCCCTCAAGTCACTTAGACTTGAGTGCTCACTAAGAGTACCCGTTCTCCATCTCTGGAATGGTGGGTCTCAATCCATTTACACCAAGAACTTCCCGGGGCTCCCACAATCTCCAAGAGCTCACCAAGAACCCCAAATCCCCGAGACCGTCTAGGAGCCGTCAAACTCCAAGAGTAACAAGCTCACACACTTTTACTTGACCAATGCACTCAGCTATGCTATTGAAAGCACCTTGAAACTCTTGATCACCAAAAAAGAATCCCTCTTGGCTAGGAAGATGAAATCCAAATGATCAAAGCACTAACTCTTCTTCTCCTTGGCTGCTGTGGTTCTTCAGAGTGGCAAAGGCAGCTCAAGAGACGCAGGGAGGTTCAATTTATAGGTCTAGCAAGGGAGGTTGGCCGTTAGAAAAGTCCTCTGAAATGTAGTACCGTCGGATGAACCGACGGTTCCCCCTACGACAGCGTCGGATCATCCGGTCACTCTGTCTGAAGAAATATAGCTGTTGAACCCAAACGTTGTACCACTTCATCCGACGCATGCACCGACGATGCGTCGGTTTATCTGGTGCTGAAGCAACTTCACTCAAAACGTCTCTGCGTGAATTAGACATAGGCGCCGGATGAACCGCTGGGTATCTTCATGAGTGTCGTTTCATCCGGTGCTGAAGCAAGTCCTCTCGGTGCGTCTCTGTATGATTTATATGCATGCGCCGGATGAACCAATGCTTGGACCGTCGCTTCATCCGGTGCTGAAGGCACTTGACTCCATTCCTTACTGTTACCAAACCCTAGGTCACCGGATGAACCGATGATGCACCGTCGGTTCATCCGGTGGTGCTGTTTTCTCTGAAACCTTCACATAGATCATCCGGTGCAACTAGAAATGATAGTGTCGGATCATCCGATGCGTCATTTTTCATTTTAACTCATCTAATTCAATCGCCTTTGAGTTTTCTTTCAATTCTTTTGCTTCCAAAGTGTTTCCATGAGTATCTTGAGCTGTTTAGTAACCAAGGAGCTTGATAGTGCATGAATATAGCATAGCATTTGGCATGATCAAGCTAGTAGAGTGTGAACCCCTCTTAATAGTACGGTCGAACACTACAAACTAGCAAATCCAAGTGTCCTTCATCTCTGAAAGGATCTAGATGTCGACTAGAGGGGGGGTGAATAGTCATTCCTGAAAAATCACAACTTAAAACAAACTGTCAGACTGAAGTTCGGAGTCTCCGGATATTTTTCCGGATACTCCGGGAAATCCGGAGTATCCGGGAAAATGTCTGGATTGTCCGGGCTTCTGAGGAGGTGACTAAATCAACTGGAATCAAACTTGGCCAAACTCAAATCTGTGAATATAGGATATGCAATACAGAGATATAAGCCTGTTCCACCACTTAGAAACAGTGGGAACCTCACCACGGAGTAGATCGGCCACAAACCCTAGAAATGTACTCAAGGGGATTTCAAGCATACAACAAGAGCAACAAGCACAAGAGACACAAGGGTTTTGTTACCGGAGTTCAAGCTCACACCTTGAGCTCTACGTCTCTGTGGAGGAACCCACGAAGGGTGGACCTTTACACCTAGGTCACTTTCCTCCCCCTAGCGACCACAAAGATCGAGCTAGGGTTACTTACTCAATCATGGGGTAATACAAACTTCCTTGGGCAGCTACAATTCTTTGGATGCTCCAAGGCAACGCCTAGCCGGCTAGGAGCTCAAATCTCCAAGAGTAACAAACACGAGATTGCCAACCAAGCGAAGAACGAGGTGCTCTAGAGATGGGAAATCAACTCACTAGCACTCTCCAAGCTCTTGCTCTCAATCCCTCCTTTAATCCCCAACAAATCTCACCAAACCAAGGCCAAGAGGAGTAAAGAGGGGGAGTGAATGAGTTCTGAATGTTGCAGGTCAAAATGGGCAAGAGAGAGTGAGTGGATAGGGTTGAGGGGGTATAAATACCTCCTTACCCAGGAAAAGAGCCGTTACAACTCTAAGACCCGGAGTATCCGGACCAGGCCCGGAGACTCCGGGAAGTCCGGACTGTCCGGGATAAAACCCGGAGTGTCCGGCCTTCCAGAGTTGGCACATTAAAGGTTATCTCGGAGATCTTGCAGTGCAAGGTGTCTCTCATGGGATTTTGGTTAGTCATCTAGAGCACCTTTTCAACTCTTGGAAGATACAATCCATGTCCCTCTTTATAGTACGGCATTCCTAGGACTCAAATTCAAAATATAAAATAAATAAACCTCCAAGGAATTCTTCTTTTAGCATCACTTCCTTTTTATATAGCAATAAATTGCTTAGATGCCATCTTAGAATTTTAGTACCTGCTCATATACTCAATACGTCATTAGTAGCTTAATGGTCCGTCATTAAATCACCAAAACCCACTTAAGGGGCCAAGATACTCTTCAATCTCCCCCTTTTTGGTGATTGATGACAACACCTTTAAGCTTTTAAAAGAGAGATAAATAAATTCAGTAAAGAGCTTTTGATCTATCTTGCAACACTCCCCCTTAATTTGTGCATGTGGAGTTTGAATCTCAAAGGTGCTTTTAGCACCACATTTTGCACAAGAGAGAAAAATAAGAGAGTGTGACAAGATGATCAACAGTGGGGTGCTTGTGTTTGTGCAAACAAGATATATGTGATGCGTATGATAATTTATACACTCAAAGAAGGATAAAAGGGGCTGTAGTGTCAAAGCCCGTAGTGTACGGATCTACCCCGGAGAATCCTGGAAACCCGGAGAGTCCGGAGAAAAATCCGGAGTATCCGGACTTTGAAGACTCAGCAGAAATCAATTCATCACAGAAAATTTTCAAACTATCAAAAGCATCCTTAGACACATAAAATGCAACCTAGATATCTAGCATCACAAGCACACAACCAAATAATCTCAAGCTCACATCGCATAGTCTCACACATAAAAGTTATTACAGACCAAGTTCTCAAATTCTCCAAGTCTTAAACATGAAACTTAAGATACTCACTCCTCCTTTGGCATCAAGCGCCAAAAAGGAAGTGTAGGAGCAGCAGCAGCAGCAGGGGATCACTCCGTGTCCTCATCATCTCCTTCTTCTTCTTCTTCATTGTTGTCCTCCTCCTCTTCTTCTTCTTCTCCTTCCTCTTGCTCTTGCTCTTCTTCTTCTTCTTCTTCTTCTTGTGCAGCAGCAGCGGCATCATGGGCATCCCATTCCACAAATGGGTCATCAAACTCGGGGAGCTCGTGATAGGTATCCGTAGGAAGCCCAAGATGAGACTTGATCTCAATGATGTCGCGGCGGTTTTAATTTGTCTCGGTGACGATACGCTTGCACATGGAGAAGATGCTCTTAAATGCCCTCTTGACCATGGAGCCCTTAACCTTGCGAGAAGATTTAGATGTGTGTGAAGGGCGAGGAAGGGTCTCATCATCATGGAGAGGGGCAGCACTAGAGGATCCGGCAAATCTCGTGCTCTTCTTCATTTGGGCTCTCTTGTCTCTAGCACGAAGATGCCTAAGAGGCTCATGAGTGACATCCTTTGGAAATCGGGTATTGGTGACCCTCTCAATCATGTACATGATGTATGGAGCATAAGGGAGATGCTTCATGGGGTCACACATGGCACAGCGAAGTTCATTCCAAATGAAGTCAAAGATGCAAAAGCCTTCTTCTTCTGGAGCCACACGGTTGAGGAGATTGACGGCATAGTGCCTAAGAGCTGTGATATCTCCCATCTTTGGATCAATGGTGGCACGGAAAAACTGATTGAAATAGTAGTAGTAGGGAATGAGATTGTCAACTTTTCCCTCATGAGCTAGAAAGGCGGAGGGGAACATGTATGCCATGTCCTTGGGCTTGTACTTGTCTTCATTATGAATGGGAGTGTGATCTTCATCCTTTGAGCCAAGACCAAGCAAGCGAGAGAAGGTCATGTAGTCAATGGTGTGCTTCTCGCCTTGAGTAGTCCAAGTGATAGTGTTTTGATGAGAGTCATAATAGTAGGAGCAATGGAATTGAGCAAGAATCTCTCTATTCCATCCATAGCGAAAACCCATGATCTCATATAGTTCAAGTTCTTTGCATCTATCAATGATGGCATCAAAGGTGGGATTCTCCAACTTCTCATAGTATGCCCAATCAATGTACTTCATCTCCACAATTGGTGACTTGTTCTTTGCCTTCATCTGTGGGCTCCTTATCACTGTCTGATAGAAGTCCGTATGGAAGTCACACCAAAACCTTGACTCAAGTGCCTCACTAGAGATATACATGTAGACATCCTCATCCCTTTGCTGTCTGACTGCAAGGGCATTTCTAGCATAATCTCTCACCATTTGTTGAGCAAACCCTTGCACAGCCCCGGGGTCCCTTAGGTTGACAGGAGCAGTCACCACCCTCACATTTGATGGAAAAGACACAGTGAGACGGGGTGGAGTTCGGGGACAGATTTGGGAGTAGGGAGTGGGACGGTTCTTTGGCATGGATGGTCGAGGTACGGGCCTAGATCGAGAAATGTAGGGGGCCTCACGAGATTTCCTTGATGGCTGAGCTAGACCTTTCCCGTGACGCCTAGGAGCAACCCTATACTGGTCAGCATCTTCTTCCTCCTCCTCCTCTTCATCACCAAGAGCTTGTTGTTCTTCCTTTTCCTCAATCTCTTGCTCGGTGTAGACAGGAGCACGAGCACGAGTGGATCGTTGAGAGGAGCCAAGCCCCAAAGTCTCATGCACTGCCCCCAAGGTTTGAGGGTCGTGCCTAGCCTTAGTCCTCCTTTGGGTGACCGGCTCGTCTTGCTTGTACTTCTTTCTCATGATCTGGAGATGAGTAGCAAGGAGTATATAAGAATTCATCCATGGAAAATGTATGTGACAAAGCAATTTAGAGTTTTAGCAGGAAAATCCGGAGTCTCCGGGAAAATTTCCGGATAGTCCGGGAAATCCGGAGTATCCGGAAAAAGTCCGGAGTCTCCGGGTTTTCCTGGCAAAACCCTAATTTACAATGCCGCATAAATCCACCACGGGAAACTTAAGATATTGCAGATCCACTACTTCTAGAGTCTAAGAACATCCCTATCCAAAAGATTTCTCAAGATATGTCCTAGGAAAGGAGATCGGACAAAGGAGTCTTTGAGTACCTTAGGGAAGAGAGGGAACCGAGGGGGAAAGCCTTCAAATCTTCAAATCAAGGGCAGCACCTTGTTTCCCACACCTTGGGAGGCTTCAATCTCTCACTCTCTCGAAATTTGGAGGGTGGAAACCCTAGTTTCTATGGAGGAACCAAGGGAGAGAGGAGAGAGGTGCGGGGGAGAACGGGGAGGCGACGGGAAGGAGGTGAAAAACGGTCCACGTAGTGAAAAGGTGAAAGACTAGGGTTTTGACTGCGGTGAAAACGTTTATATAGGAGTTAAGGTACGGAGTATCCGGGCTAAACTCGGACTCTCCGGGAAATCCGGAGTATCCGGGGAAAAGCCCGGAGTCTCTGGCTCCCCATGAGACTGGGCAATAGATTTTCAAGGAATTGAGATTGAGATGGATAAAGATGATTATGAGTGAAACTAATGTGAGCTAGAGAGGTTCCAACACTTGATACTAGCCACAATCATACAATGAGAACAATAGTCCAAGTGTTGTACCTAGAGAAGAATCCAAATATTTTTCAAAGCAAATCCATATCAATTTTTCAAATCCTTTTCTTTTGTAAAGATCTAACCTAAGACAATCAAGCATGTGCATGATCTTAAGCCAAGTTACGAGAATCCAAGATATTTAATTCACTCCTCAAAGCACAAAACCTTAGTTCATCAAGAGGCTTTGTGAAGATATCGGCTAGTTGCTTTTCGGTGCTCACATGACTTAAAGTGATATCTCCTTTGGCTTCGTGGTCTCTCAAGAAATGGTGTCTTATGTCTATGTGCTTTGTTCTTGAGTGGTTTACGGGGTTGTTCGCTAGCTTGATGGCACTCTCATTGTCACACAAGAGTGGCACCTTGCTAAACGCACAACCAAAGTCCCTCAAAGTGAACCTCATCCAAAGTAGTTGAGCACAACAAGCGCCGGCTGCAACATACTCAGCCTCGGCGGTAGATAAGGCAACAAAGTTTTGTTTCTTGGAACTCCAAGACACCAAGGACCTTCCAAGGAATTGGCAAGTCCCGGATGTACTCTTTATATCTACCTTGCAACCAACATAGTTCGAATCGGAATAGCCAAGTAGATTGAAAGTGGAGCCCTTTGGGTACCATAAACCAAGGTTAGGAGTATGTACTAAATACCTAAAGATTCTCTTAACAGCCATGAGATGACATTCCTTAGGATTGGCTTGAAACCTTACACACATGCACACACTAAGCATAATATCGGGCCTAGATGCACAAAGGTAAAGCAAAGATCCAATCATGGAGCGATATACCTTTTGATCCACGCTTGTTCCATCTTCATTCAAGTCAAGATGTCCATTGGATGGCATTGGAGTCTTGATGGGCTTGGCCTTGTCCAAGTCAAACTTCTTGAGCATGTCATGAGTATACTTTGTTTGACTTATGAACGTGCCTTCCTTGAGTTGCTTGATTTGAAATCCAAGAAAGAACTTCAACTCTCCCATCATGGACATTTCGAATCTCTTAGTCATAATCCTACTAAATTCATCCGCCCAAGCTTTGTTAGTAGAACCAAATATAATGTCATCGACATATATTTGGCACACAAATAAATCATCCCCTTCTTTGCGAGTGAAAAGAGTAGGATCAGCTTTGCCTATTTCAAAGCCTTTCCTTAAGAGAAATTCCTTAAGGCATTCATACCATGCTCTAGGTGCTTGCTTAAGACCATAGAGCGCCTTATGGAGCTTGTAGACGTGGTTGGGGGAATTGAGGGTCTTCAAAGCCCGGTGGTTGCTCAACATAGACTTCTTCGGAGATTGGGCCATTCAAGAATGCACTCTTGACATTCATTTGAAAGAGCTTGAAATCATGATGAGTAGCAAAAGCCAACAAGATGCGGATTGCTTCAAGTCTTGCTACCGGTGCATAAGTTTCTCCAAAGTCCAAGCCTTCAACTTGAGTATAGCCCTTGGCAACCAATCTTGACTTGTTCTTGGTCACTACCCCATCCTCGTCTTGTTTGTTGCGGTACACCCATTTTGTTCCAATTACATTTTGCTTGGGGCGTTCCACTAAGGACCAGACTTCATTCCGAGTGAAGTTGTTCAACTCTTCTTGCATGGCCATCACCCAATCAGCGTCTTGTAATGCTTCTTCCACGGAGAGAGGTTCAATCATGGACACGAAAGAGTAATGCCCACAAAAGTTTGCCAATCTTGATCTTGTGGTAACCCCTCTTCTTATGCTTCCAAGAATGTTGTCAACCGGATGATCTCTTTGAACACTTTGACGAACTCTTGGATGTGGCTCAGAAGCTTCTTGTTGAATCAAGTCTTCATTTTCTTGAATGTCTTGAGCATCATTTTCAGAGGGCACGGACTCTCCGGGATTAGGTCCGGAGTCTCAGGAATTTCCGGATTCTCCGGACTTCTCTCCGAAGTGTCCGGGTTTTGCAGCGGCAGTGAGGTTTGGTGATGCTTCAATGACTTCATCTTCTTCTTGAGGCTTGATTTCACCTATGCCCATCTTCTTGATGTCATTTGTAGAGGTCTTTTCCTTGCCTACACACACTTCATCAACTTCCTCCACTTGAGAGCCATTAGATTCATCAAATGTCACGTCACACGCTATATCAATACTACCGGTGGTTTTGTTGAGAACGCGATAGCCGTGAGCATTTGAGGCGTAACCAAGAAAAATACCATCATCAACTTTAGGTGCAAACTTAGAGTTCTTGGGCTTCTTGTTGAGAATGAAGCACTTACAACCAAAAACTCTAAAGTAAGACACATTAGTCTTCTTACCGGTTAGGAGTTCATAGGCGGTCTTGTGTCGAAGCTTGTGAAGATACAAACGGTTGATAGCATGACAAGCCGTGTTAACCGCTTCCGCCCAAAAATTATCTGAAGTCTTGTACTTATCAAGCATAGTTCTTGCGGCTTCTATGAGGGTCCTATTCTTCCTCTCCACTATCCCATTTTGTTGAGGAGTGTATGGGATGGAGAATTCATGACCAACTCCTTCACCATCAAGATACTCTTCAATGTTGGTGTTCTTGAACTCGGAGCCATTGTCACTTCTTACTCTCTTGATCTTCACATCAAACTCATTTTGGGCTCTAGTTGCAAACTTCTTGAATACATCATGGACCTTGCTCTTGTCACGCAAAAAGAAT
The DNA here is from genome assembly GCA_036936925.1 of Cenchrus fungigraminus. Lineage (NCBI taxonomy): Eukaryota > Viridiplantae > Streptophyta > Magnoliopsida > Poales > Poaceae > Cenchrus > Cenchrus fungigraminus. Next base: position 42,303,971 of record CM072771.1, on the reverse strand, counting down.
ACCCATGTATACTGAGAGTAATCATCAACAATGACAAATCCATACTTGCTCCCTCCAATACTAACATAAGCCACGGGACCAAAGATGTCTATGTGAAGTAATTCCAATGGTCTTGTAGTGGTGAGTACATTCTTGGAGGGGTGAGGAGCACCAACTTGCTTTCCGACTTGACAAGCACTACAAATTCTATCTTTCTCAAAATGAACTTTTGTTAGTCCTAGGATGTGTTCCCCCTTTAGAAGTTTGTTGAGATTATTCATCCCAACATGGGCTAGCCGGTGATGCCAAAGCCAACCCAAGCTAGACTTTGCCATTAAGCATGTATCAAGTTGGGCTTTCTCCGATGTAAAATCCACCAAATAAAGCCTTCCCTTGAGTTCACCCTTAAAAGCAACGGAGTCATCGCCTCTTCTAAAGACAGTCACACCCTCATTAGTGAACAAACAATTGTAGCCCATCTCACAAAGTTGTGACACGGACAACAAATGGTAGTCCAAAGATTCAACCAAATAAACATCGGAAATTGAATGATTGGTTGAGATAGCAATTTTACCTAGACCAACAACCGTTCCACCGCCATTGCCTTCAAAGGCAATCTTTTCCGTAGGATGTTCAATCATTTCACAAGACATAAACATCTTCGTCTCCCCGGTCATGTGATTAGTGCATCCACTATCAATCACCCATTTGGCTCCACCGGAGGAGTATGCCTACAAAACAAATTAGGCTTGGTTTTTAGGTACCCAATTAGAGTTGGGTCCTTTCACGTTAGTCACAAGAACTTTGGGCACCAACACATTCCTTTTGATCATAGAACCTTGTGTGCGGGGTCCCACATACTTGGCCACCACCTTACCCTTGTGGTTCCAAGTCAACACATAATCGGCATAAAAGTTGTCTTGTGAAGCATGTGCCTTGGGCTTCTTGGTTTGCTTGGCTTGCACCACTTTGGTCTTGACTTGTGGTTCATGGGATGTGCCATTGGAGCTCTTGAACTTGATGGGAGTGTTGAGCCTAGGTTGTTTACCTTCAACCTTGGCACCTAATTGCTTCATCCCATGCACCACATTTCTTGTTCCCACACCCCTTGTGTGGTTGTTCTTGATGAATGGGATAGGGTCTTTGGAGCCTTGCTCATTCTTACCTAGCCCCTTCCCATTCTCAAAGCCAAACTTCTTCATGTAGTTCGAACCAAAGCCCTTGGTATGGTTCTCAAACTCTCCTCTCTTAGGTTCCTTCTTCTTTTCCTCAACAAGAGAGTTTGACAACCGAGCAATCTCTTTCGTCATTGCATTCATCTCGGCAATGTTAGTGGCATAAGCATTTACATCAAGTTTATAGCATCTAGAACAACCATTACTTGTAGAAGCATTTGAGTTAGAGGTAGCATCATTAGAGGTTATTTTAGCACTATTCTTAAGATTGTCAAGTTGAACTTCAATTACAATGTGACTAGCTTTCAAGCATTTTAGGCTCTCTTGAAGTTCAACCTTTTCATTCTCAAGTCTAGTACAAGCATCCTTAGCTAGGAAAGACTCCCTAGTTAATTCATCTACTACAACAGCCTCTTTAGCTTGAGAGTTCTTGAGGCTAAGAATTTCTTCCTCTTTTTCCTTGAGCAAGCCATCTTGCACCTTGAAACCCTTCTTTTCAATTACAAGGGCATTATCAAGGGTAATGGTTTTCTCTCGCTCAAGTCTAAAGAGCTCTTCTTGCACCTCAAGAGTCTCATCTCTATTCTTGATTTCATTTAGAAGGTTCATAATTCTTTTGGTTGCTTTCTTGCCAAAACTAGTGATCATCTTTTCAAATTCATCATCACTATCATTATCATCATCAACATCTAGGGGAGAAGGTTTAGTGTCTACCTTGGTGCCCCTAGCCATGAGGCATGTGTGGGTGAAGTCATCTTCATCATCGGTGAGATCTCCAAAGAGTGATGGCTTGTCAATGGGTTGAGCAATGGATATTGTAGCAAGTCCCACTTCATCATCGGAGTCAGAGCTATCGTCATTTGAATCCCATTCTTCACCCAAATGAGCTTCACCAACTTCCTTCTTCTTGTTCTTGTCATACTTGTTGGTGTCTCTTCTTCTCACTTTGATGTTGGGGCATTCCACAATGAAATGACCCTCCTTGCCACACCCAAAGCATGGCCTCTTGGATGTTCTCTTGGTCTTGATCTTGTCCTTGTCTTTGTTTTTGTTGAAGAAGCCACCCTTCTACATCACCTTGGTGAACCTCTTCACAAATAGAGCCATTTGCTCGGGAGTCAAGGTGTCATTACTATCTTCATCACTATCTTCCTTGACCACGATCTTGGAGGATGATGAGCTTGCCCTCTTCTCTTTGTCTTTGCTTGAAGCTTTGAGAGCTACTCCCTTGTTCTTCTCAATTTGTTCATGCATCTTTAACATTTCTTGTGAGAGCTTTGACTCCTTGACGGTGATAAGATGTTCTTCAATTCTACCAATCACATCCGCCGAAGCGAACTTCTTGAAGCCTCTCTTCTCTCTAATAAGTGTAGGGAGTTGAACATCCCTGACCATATAAGCGGAGAGGATCTTATCAACTACTTCTTTTCTTCCCCATCTTGTGCTCCCAAGAGACTTGATTTTTTTGATGATCTTGTTCAAGCTGTTGTACATGTCTTGTGGAGATTCATCTTCTTTGATGACGAAGCGGTTGAGCTCACTCTCAAGAGCTCGAATTCTTCCTTCTCTAACTTGTATTGTTCCTTCATGGTTGATAGAGAGAGTGTCCCACACATCTTTGGCGGACTTCAAACCATCAACCTTGTCATACTCTTCGGCGGTGAGAGAGCTCTTGAGGATGCGAATTGCTTGATAGTTGCGTTGGATTTCATTCGCTTGAGCTTGTGTCAAAGTAGCATCTCCACTTGGAAAGGTGATTCCCCTGTTCACAACAGTCCAAAGTACAGGGTTTACCGCCATCAAATACTCCTCCATCGAGTTCTTCCACTTGGAATAGCCGGTTCCATCAAATCGGGGTATCTTTCCAATGTGGTGGGAACTCGATGGTTTATCAAAGATTAAATTGGAGTAATCGTAAGTGATTCTAGAAAACTCCCTTCCCGAAGGCCGACGAGTGGAGCGGTTCGATCTTGCATCATCAAAGTCCTCATCACTTGATGAAGATGATCCCCCATCTTCATTTCTTGGATGATGACTTGTGCTTGCTCTACCGGCACCTCCCGCTGCACCAGTAGGAACCTCGGGTGTGTTCACGGGGGGTTGGTTACCACCGGGGTTGGTCAAGTCACCTTCGGGCGGCGTTGCTTGATTAGTTGGGGTCGACATCTCTTTTCTCCAAGCGGTTAAGCTTCAAACGGAGCAACCGGCTCTGATACCAATTGAAAGGATCTAGAGGTCGACTAGAGGGGGGGGTGAATAGTCGTTCCTGAAAAATCACAACTTAAAACAAATTGTCAGACTGAAGTCCGGAGTCTCCGGATATTTTTCCGGATACTCCGGGAAATCCGGAGTATCCGGGAAAATGTCCGGATTGTCCGGGCTTCTGAGGAGGCGACTAAATCAACTAGAATCAAACTTGGCCAAACTCAAATCTGTGAATATAGGATATGCAATACAAAGATATAAGCCTGTTCCACCACTTAGAGACAGTGAGAACCTCACCATGGAGTAGATCGGCCACAAACCCTAGAAATGTACTCAAGAGGATTTCAAGCATACAACAAGAGCAACAAGCACAAGAGACACAAGTGATTTGTTACCAGAGTTCAAGCTCACACCTTGAGCTCTACGTCTCCGTTGAGGAACCCACAAAGGGTGGACCCTTACACCTAGGTCACTTTCCTCCCCCTAGCGACCACAAAGATCGAGCTAGGGTTACTTACTCAATCACGGGGTAATACAAACTTCCTTGGGTAGCCACAATCCTTTGGATGCTCCAAGGCAACACCTAGCCGGCTAGGAGCTCAAAGCTCCAAGAGTAACAAACACGAGATTGCCAACCAAGCGAAGAACGAGGTGCTCTAGAGATGGGAAATCAGCTCAATAGCACTCTCCAAGCTCTTGCTCTCAATCCCTCCTTTAATCCCCAACAAATCTCACCAAACCAAGGCCAAGAGGAGTAAAGAGGGGGAGTGAATGAGTTCTGAGTGTTGCATGTCGAAATGGGCAAGAGAGAGTGAGTGGATAGGGTTGAGGGGGTATAAATACCTTCTTACCTAGAAAAAGAGCTGTTACTGCTCTAAGACCCGGAGTATCTGGACCAGGGCCAGAGACTCCGGGAAGTCCGGACTGTCCGGGATAAACTCGGAGTGTCCAGCCTTCCAGAGTTAGCACACTAAAGGTTATCTCGGTGATCGTGCAGTGCAAGGTGTCTCTCATGTGATTTTGGTTAGTCATCTAGAGCTCCTTTTCAACTCTTGGAAGATACAATCCATGTCCCTTTTTATAGTACGGCATTCCTAGGACTCAAATTCAAAATATAAAATAAATAAACCTCCAAGGAATCCTTCTTTTAGCATCACTTCCTTTTTATATAGCAATAAAGCGCTTAGATGCCATCTTACAATTTTAGTACCTGCTCATATACTCAATACGTCATTAGTAGCTTAATGGTCCGTCATTAAATCACCAAAACCCACTTAGGGGGCCAAGATACTCTTCAATCTCCTTGTGACACTTGGAACTAACAATGTCCTTAGCCTTGTAGTCTTTGTCCATTGATCATCCATAATTTCAATTGAGGGGTCTCATTTCACTTATATCTCATGACAATAACCCAAGGATAAATCCGCTGCAAAACAAGGGTTAGTCACAAGTATATGGTTGTCATTTATCACTGAAACACACCCTTACCAAAAGTGCGGTGGGGCCTTGATGCTTACAAGCTCCCCCTTTTTGGTGATAGATGACAACACAAGTAGAGATATACGAGAATTTGAAATTAAAGCATAAACTCTACAACTAATGCATGGAAAAGATATAAACAAGCACACATGCATTAATTAGACAAACACACAAGCATGAGTAGACATGTGAACCATCAACATACACAAGATCCAAATACATATCTCATCATGAACTCCACAAAACAAACAAGGGGCACAAAAACTCTCAGAGCACACTCCCAAGCTCACCCTATCTCTACTCTCCCCTATCTATCTCCCCCTTTGGCAACAAGCACCAAAAAGGGACCTAGTCCTGCTGAGGTAGAGGAGAAGTCGGCGGTGTCGAGGAAGTAACAATCACTGAAGGCGCGACGTGGTACTCGGAGGTGTCAACGTCCTCGGACTCGAAACCCGACAGCTCTGAAGATCACATTGGTGAAGAAGCTAGAGCGGTGCCGGTGCCGGTAGAAGTAGGAAGCGCCTGAGAGCTCGCCACTGCCATCTCTGACTCGATCTGCTGAGTGATCGTATGAAGTGTGGTATCCTCCTGATCGAGTCGCTCTGCCCGAGGAGTAGCCATAGTCGGCATAGGCGAGGTGAACCCCAAGGAAGGACGTGCCGGTGTCTCAAAGATAAGAGGACCTGTCGGGAACAGAGACATCAGCTGAGTCGAAGGAGTCTGGGAGAACTGACCCGCCCTGAGCTGCTCAAGTAAGGTGGTCGTCTGTGGAGTTGAGAGCGGCTGAGTGGCAAACGTCCCTGACCGAAGGAGCGGTGAGATCGAGACGGTCGGGATAGGGAGGCTCACAACACTGGTTGGAGGAAGAGAGATTGCCGGCTCAGGCTGAAGTAGCTACTGGGTAGGAAGAGTCGGAAGCTGAAGCCCCGTGTGCTGGAAAAGCTGACCCAAGCAGGTGGACATGAACGAGAACATCTGAGCGGTCATCATCTGATGCTGCTGTATCTGCTGCCTCTGAGCCTCCTGCTGCTGGTGAATACTATCGAGTATGACCTGCTGAGCCTCCTGCTGCCGCTGGAACTGTGACTGCATCTGGCGCTGTATCTCCATCGTGGCCTTGGACTGGTCTGCCAAGGAATGTATCACTGAAGTCAAGGAGTCAGGCTGAGTAACCTGAGAGGTAGAGATCGGAGGTATCGGTGACTCAGCCTCTCGCTGTCCTGGCAAACTGGAGCCACCAGCCTCATCGTCATGAGTACGACGGACACGGAAGACGGGCTGTGGCTCGGGCTCAAAGTCCTCGTCCTCGCTGGAGTCCTCGGTGTCGGTGGCAAGGTACTGAGGTAGAGGCCCCTCAGCTAGAGCAAGAAGCTCGTCCTGACGTGCGGCCTCGTCCATAGCTGCCTCAGCTGCAGCACGAGCCTGGAGGTCCTCAACTGCTCTCCTCCGTCCTCTGGGTCCTTGCCTCCTGTCCCCTGGCATCAGTGGCTGATAAGTCTTGAACACGTACTTGGATCGCTCCAAGACAGAGATATAGCGCTGAGACTCTAGCCGAGAAAGCATCCAGCTGATCCAGTGAGCAAAGGGAAACTGTCGGGTCATCCCCATACCATCCATGATCGGGTCCTTGATCTCACTGAGCAGAATATCCACGATGTCGAACGGCCGGTGAGTCATGATATACAGAAGTAGCCACTGCTGAACTCCAGTGATCGACTCGGCATTCCCCATCCTGAAGAGTAGGGACCTCCTGAGAGCAAAGTGGACCACGTAGGCCTCACGTGTCAACCAGTCAGGGGTCCTAGGAGTGCCAGGGAGGAACAACTGTTGGAAGAGAAAGCTAATCTCCTCGTCTGACGGAACTATCAGAGTGTGAGCATGACGAGGAGCCTCAACGTCCGGGTAGGCCAGGTAGTGAATAGACGTGTCGTCGACTGGCACCTCAAGAAGCTCAGCTATCCCCTCTCTGGTGAGTCTGAACTGCTGCCCCATAAACATGAACCTGATAGAAAGCCGGGCATCCTCAACGTACACAGTGGCGTAGAAGACTCGGACCCACTCTGGCACGTATCGTGGCCTCTCACTGACCAAAGCTGCGAGTCTCGGTATGTAGTCAAAGTGTGGGAGAATAGGGACTCCATCTGCTGCTGATCTGAGTGCTGTCCACTGAAGCATCCTGTGCTGGCTCAGCTGTGACCCCTTCCTGATATAGGAGGCGTAGAAGCTCTCTGGAAGGATCGTCCAGAACCGGGGGTCACAATCCTCTCTGTGAGGAGGGAACCACTCATCCTCCTCGACAAACCTCAACTTCCAGATCTTTGGGCCAGAGAGGCTCCTTAGATCACGGAGATAGACCCCAAAGGCCTCTGCTCGCTGTGCACCAATCCGAACCTCAGGGCCCTCTCGTGACTGATCCTGCTGCTCGTGCTCAACCTGCTGCTCTGCTGCTGTCCTCCTCTGCCTCGGAGTCGGCTGAGTGTGTCCACCATGAGTCCGAGGACCGGTACGTGGTGCAGAGGGAGGTGACTTTGTCTCGGTCAGACGGGTACCAGTACGGCCTGAACGCCGTAACGGCTGCTGCTCATGGGGCTGCTCCCCCTGACTCTGTGCACTGCTCCTGATCCGAATGCCTCTCTGTGGCTGCCCCTGGGTGTCGGGCACTCGGAGCACACGCTCCCACTCCTTGTCCTGATTGCTCTTCTTCTTCTTTGGCTCAAGAACGACCTTGCCCTTCCTCTTTTCGCCTGCCATCTGTCAAAGAAATGGTGGAAGATTATAGAATGGTGAGCGGATAATATAAACAAGATAAATAACTAAGGATAAGGGGGTCCTTAAGCAAAGCATATGAAAAAGATAGAGCCTAATCATGATTTTTAGGAGATAAGCATGGCACAAGATATGAAAAGATGAAGTCTAGGTATGTCCTTATGTGCACAAGAGGTGTGTGTGTGAGAGATACATGCTACTGTCTTAAGTAAATGGACTGAACAGGCAGGAACAGTAGCAAGCATGCTCAATTTCCATGAGATATTGCAAGAGCTAGAGGAAACTGAGCAAAATACTATGGTAAATGAGCAAAGCAGATGCAATTGAAGAAGCATAGCTCATAATCATAGTCTTAATCCACAGAATCACCAACTAATTTCCCCTAAGAGGCATGAACTAGAAGAACAGAACAGGGGAATGCAGGGGTGCTCACCGCTACAGAAGGAGACCGATGAGATGCAGCAGTGGAGCTCTAAGGGGGCCTCTGCGTGCCTAGGGACGACGGCCGACAGGCTGCGGCGGCACCGGCTAGCCGGAAATGGTGGCGGCGGCCGTAACCCTAATTAGGGTTCCGCGGCGGTGCGCACGAAATTCTGTGTGGAGGGGGCGGCGGCGCGGCGGCGGAGACGGCCGGCGGTGAGGTAGGAAGCCGACGACGCACGCGGGAGGTGGAGCACAGGTGGAGGTGGCCGGAGGCGGTGAGGACGGTCGGGCACGACAGGCGGAGCGGCTCGATTTGATTTTGGGGAAGAAAATGGCTGTGAGCGGTTATGACATGTGGGACCGCGTCGCAGAGAAGCGCCAGATGAACCGACGGTAGAAAAGAGCACAACGTCGGTCGAACCGCCAGATGAAGTGAGCTGATCAGTGAAACGCATCACTGGATGAACCGATGGCCTGATTTTTAGATTCGTCAGATGAATGCTTCGTGGGTCTAATTTTGCCTTCAAACTCAGTAGCACCGGATGAACCGCTGCTTCCACAGAGGTGAGTGTCAGTTCATCCGACGATAGGATCCAGTGGTGCGCTGAGCAAAATTCAAACTGACCCGGCCATCGGATGAACCGACGCTGGAACCTACATAGCAGCGGTTCATCCGACGGTGACAAAAACAGAATGCTAATCTAAAGCTCATTTTTGATCCAACAAATGTCACACACAAGCCAACACAAGCACATTTTTGGACTCAATCCTGAGTGACAACCTCACCCCTCAAGCACTCCTTTGCAAAATACAAGTATATAAACCATAGATTCCCAACAAGGGATAGACCTTATAAATTTTTAGAAAAATAGGCGAAATAATATCTAAAAAGGGAATGTATGAGTTATTACCTTTGAACTTAGAGATAGAAACTTTAAGCTCGTTAGGACATAACTCAATAGGCATTAAGCACAATCATTTGTCTTATCACACTTTGGAGTTGTTGATTTGCATTGAACGCTAAGCAACTTTCTCATAGTGTGATTTTCCTTTGTGACACCTCTCACGCAATGCAATGCAAGAACAAATGCATGAAATTAAACATGAATGCATTCTATATGACAAGCAAAGATGCAAAGCGGAAAGATAAACTATCTTGCCAAGTTTTAGCCCTTGTTAAGCTTACTCATGGTGAGCCTTTCAACATGCCTTGAGCGAAACTTGAAAACCACCGGCTCAAGCAAGACCCATACTCACCACTATCTTAACAAGGTTAGACAAGCCCCTACAACATATACATATGCAAATGCAAACTATATGACAAGCATCACATGATGTTGGACGCATCAAGCACATTTAATTCACTCCTTAGCCTACAAAAGGTGTTTTCATCAAGAGGCTTAGTGAATATATCCGCCAATTGCTCCTCGAAGCAAACACCACAAAGGAGAATATCACCTTTAGCAACATGGTCTCGCAAGAAGTGATGGCGGATATCAATGTGCTTGGTGCGCGAATGTTGAACCGGGTTGTTAGCAATTTTTACGGCACTTTCATTGTCACAAAGGAGAGGAACCCTATCTAGAACCACACCATAATCCAAGAGGCTTTGCTTCATATAGAGGATTTGAGCACAATAAGCCCTGGTGGAAATGTATTCCGCCTCTGCGGTGGATAAGGCCACGAAGTTTTGCTTCTTAGAGGACCAAGCAACCAAAGATCGACCTAGCAAATGGCACCCACCCGAAGTGCTCTTGCGGTCTACTCGACATCCGGCAAAATCCGAATCCAAATAACCTAAGAGCTCAAAACAAGCACAATGGGGGTACCACAAGCCAATGCTAGGTGTGTATTTTAAGTATCTAAGGATCCTTTTCAAAGCACTTAGGTGAGATTCTTTAGGGTTGGCTTGAAACCGAGCACACATGCAAACACTAAACATGATATCGAGCCTAGATGCGGTAAGGTAAAGAAGAGAGCCGATCATAGAACAGTAAAGCTTTTGGTCAACCGGTTTACCTCCCTCATCTAAGTCGAGATGTCCATTAGTAGGCGTTGGTGTCTTGATTGGCTTGCAATCATCCATCTTGAACTTCTTGAGAATATCATTAGTGTACTTTTCTTGATGGATGAAAGTCCCTTCCTTCAATTGCTTGATTTGAAACCCAAGGAAGAAGTTGAGCTCCCCAATCATAGACATCTCGAATTCCTTAGTCATGAGATCACTAAAGTCCTTGCACACTTTGAGATTGGTAGAGCCAAAGATGTATCATCAACATAGATTTGAAAAATGAAGAGCTCTCCGTTAATGATCTTGGTGAATAGAGTATTGTCCACTCTCCCAATCTTGAAGCCTTCCTTGATGAGAAAGTCCCGGAGCCTCTCATACCATGCCCTAGGAGCTTGCTTGAGTCCATACAAAGCCTTGATCAACCTATAGACATGGTTAGTATGTGTGATATCTTCAAAATCGGGAGGTTGCTCAACATAGACTTCTTCATTGATGAAGCCATTTAAGAAGGCACTCTTGACATCCATTTGGAACAATTTCATTTTGTGACAAGAAGCATAAGCAAGAAGGATACGGATTGCTTCAAGACGTGCAACCGGAGCAAAGGTCTCTCCATAGTCCAAGCCTTCTACTTGAGAGTAGCCCTTGGCAACAAGCTTTGCCTTGTTCTTCACCACAACTCCATGTTCATCTTGCTTGTTTCGGTAGACCCACTTGGTGCCAATCACATTCTTGTTCTTGGGGCTCTCTACTAGGACCCAAACTTCATTTCTTGTGAAGTTGTTGAGCTCTTCTTGCATAGCCAAGATCCAATCCGGGTCCTCGAGAGCTTCCTCTATAGTAGTGGGTTCTACAAAAGAAACAAATGCATGATGTTTGCAAAAAGAAGCATATTGTTTGCGGCGAGTACGTGTACCACCCTTGGGATCACCCAAGACAAGATCGATGGGGTGGTTTGATGTAGTCCTTGTACGCCTTTCAAGTGTGGTAGAAGTTGGATCATCTTGAGGTTGAACTACTTCCGATTCTTCTTCTTGATCTTGGGTGTCTTGTGATGTAGGAGGTTGTCCATTTGAGGAAGATATGCTTTCTTGTCTTGTGCGCCTTTGATGGTCATCATTATCATCATCGGAAGAGGATGAGTCTTCATGGTTGTGGGAAGTAGAAGGTGTATCATCATCCTCTTTGGGCTTGATGTCCCCAATAGCCATCTTCTTCATTGCTTCTCGGAGAGGTTCTTTTCCTACATCATCACAACAATAGCCATCTCCTTGGGAGCCATTAGATTCATCAAACTCCACGTCACATGTTTCTTCAACGGCACGTGTAGTGTTGTTGAATACTCTATATGCCTTGGAGTTGGATGCATAACCAAGAAATATGCCCTCATCTACCCTACTCTCAAACTTCCCTAGATGCTTCCTCTTCTTGTAAATGAAACTCTTACACCCAAAGACTCGAAAGTAGGAGATGTTGGGCTTCCTCCCAATGAGAAGCTCATAGGGTGTCTTCATTAATAGTCGGTGGAGATACACCCTATTTGAAGCATGACATGCCGTGTTGATAGCTTCCGCCCAAAATCTTTGAGAGATACCATAATCATCCAACATAGCTCTAGCCAATGTGATGAGAGTCTTGTTCTTCCTTTCTACCACACCATTTTGTTGTGGTGTGTAGGTTGAAGAGAATTCATGCTTGATGCCTAGCTCATCACAATACTCTTCCACTTTAGTGTTCCGGAATTCCGATCCATTGTCACTTCGGATCTTTACAATAGATGACTCAAATTCATTTTGAGCCCTTGTAGCAAAGTTCTTGAAGATCCCGAACGTCTTGCTCTTGTCCTCCAAAAAGAATGTCCAAGTGTAGCGTGAGTAATCATCAACAATGACAAGGAAATAGAGATTACCACCAAGACTTTTGTATGTAGTAGGGCCGAAGAGGTCCATGTGTAAGATTTCCAATGGTCTTGAGGTAGAAACATAAGCCTTCATAGGATGGTGACTTGCAACTTGCTTGCCGGCTTGACACGCTCCACATAACTTGTCCTTCTCAAATGTGACATCCTTCACACCAAGAACTAAACACCTTTTGAAAGCCTTCTTGAGTTGATTCATGCCTATATGTGCAATACGACGATGCCATAGCCAACCCTTGGATGTCTTGGTGAATAGACAAGTAGTCAAGTTCGCTTCATGAGAGGAGAAATCTACAAGATAGATGTTCCCATGGCGAAAACCTTTGAACACAACTTCATTAGATTTCTTGTTAGTAATGATAACTCCCTCATCATCAAATAAGCAAGATAAGCCAAGACAACAAAATTGAGCAATGGAAAGCAAGTTATAACTACAAGAGTCTACAAACAAAACATTGGAAAGAGAGAGATCTTTTGCAATGGTTATGTCACCCAAACCGGAGACCCTTCCTTTAGAATTATCACCAAAGGTAACTTGCTCATGATTCCCCGCATCATCCACTAGAGAGGTGAACATTTTAACTTGGCTGGTCATGTGTTGAGTACATCCACTATCAAGGACCCAATGACTTCCCCCGGCCTTGTAGTTCACCTGCACACAAATAGATCAAGTTGAAGATTTAGGAACCCAAGCAAGTTTGGGTCCAATCACATGAGTTACTAAAGTTTTGGGAACCCAAATTTGCCTAGGATGATTCACTTTAGCCTTGGTCCCTATGAACCTTGCCGCCACCTTGCCCTTGATATTCTTCAACAACAAGAAATGGTTATTGTTGAACATGGAACGATAGTTGCAAGGTAAGATAGGCAATGGACGTGAAGGTAAAGGAGACTCCCTTGTGTGATGACCAGTGATCTTGCAATGTTGGCAATAAGACCCAACTTCTTTCACAAAGCACCCATAACATTCCTTTGACTTGGGAGTCTCTTTGATGGGTTGAGGGAAGGAGCCAAGTCCCTTAGAGCCATAATCTCTTGCATTGTAATAAAGGATCTCCTTATGCAATTCTTCATCCTTGACCAAATTCTTCACACAAGATCTTATGCTTCTTACTTCTTCTTCAAGTGCTTTCACCCTAGCATGGTTAGTCTTGGAAGAGGAGGCAATATTCTCATCATTTAGCAAGATCTTAGGTTTTCAATCAAATCATCATAAGAAGTGGAAGCATCTGTCTTAGTGATGTCTCTAGCAATTTCTTGCCCACTAGAACAAATAGCCTCATAAGCAAGCTCAATCTCTTGATACTTCATCTCTAAGACCACATGATCTTTCTTAAGCATCTTTTGACTTGACTCAAGAGACTTGTTAAGCACGGTTATATCATCATGTTTGACGATTAGCTCATTGTGCTTATCAAGTAACTTGTTGTGGTCATCTCTAAGTGACTTGTTAGACACTACCAAATCTTCATGCTCTTTGCTAAGGTCATTGTGTTTCACAAGTAACTCATCATTGGATAGCTTAAGCTTCTCATGGGTCTCTTCAAGAGCCTTGAGCTTACTCTTTTGTTTCTTGATCATGTCGGTGTATTGATCTAGAAGTATGACGAGGCCATGGACCAGGGCCCACCAAGACCCCTGAAAAACGCAGCACGAGCCCACGTACGGCATGCTCCGGCGGCTAACACGATGAGTGTTACGCTGTCCGAGTATGTGAGGGCTCGTACGACCAATTTTCGCCATGAGCCAGAAGACAGGCGGCCCACGGCCGCCCGTACCTTTTCCCCGAGTACATGGCGGTCCGTACGACAAGTCTCCGACTTCGCTCCCGACTACTCGACTCGCACGAGTAGTTTTCCGCCTTATGGTCGCGACTACTCGCTCGCACGAGTAGTCTCCGTACCGCCGTCACGACTACTCGCTCGCACGAGTAGTTTCCGTCACCCGCTCGAGCGGGCTTCGCAGAGAAGGCATGGGACGCGTGGGCCCCGCAGATCGGGATCCCGAGAACTCCGCGCACGCTCTCCCGTGCACCGCCACGCGTCCGCCCCGCCACAGCGGTCCGCCCGGGCCAGACAGATTCGGTGTCAGGGAACGAATTCGTCAAACCCTGCCACCAACGGCACAATGGCCAGCGTTCCGTGGACGACGTAATGGATGCTGAGCAGCGTACGGTACAGTACACACTACTCCCTAAGCATTGGGAGACGTGGTGTAGACCGCCTACTCACTCGAGTAGCTTCCTGTCTCCGACCAGTCCAAGACTTGGCCGTCAAGGCCACAAGTACGTAGGTCCCGTTGGCGTCCTGTGATACCCTGGTACGCGGCCCGCCACGTGTTCGCCTCCCCGTGCGGGTCCGCCCTGACCAGGTTGATCCTGTGTCAGAGGACGGATCCTCCTGCCACCCCCAGCTGAGGCGGTACGCATCGTACCACGGAGGGCACGGGAAACGTTGTGCGACCAATGACACAGTGCAAGCCGTCACCTATCCATGGTGCAGGCTACTCCGTTCCTACAATATCAAGAAAAGACAAGCCCCTGATCCACTGGCGGGGTCAGGGCACGTACACTGCCTCCCGTACCCGACTAACTACTCGGAGGAGGCACGGGGGGCCCCGGGACGGATGCTTGGGACGCACGGGATCTGTACCTTCACCCGAGGCCCCGTAACAGTGCTTCGCCGCTTCTGTCATCTGATAACCCGGAGCAGAGAAGGACGTCTCACACTGTAGACTAGCTCATATACGCTCGATGTAACCGCCCTGGACTTCTCCCTTGCGACTATAAAAGGGAGGGGCAGAGGCACTCTCAAGACACGTTCGTCTCCACCCCCACACGCACTCAACATCGATATCCCATCTCATACAACCACACACACGTACGCAGACTCCTGCTACTTGAACCACTTACGCACCAGGGACCTGGGCTCTACACCCTCTCCCGACCTGTTTGTACTCCCTGTTGCAAACCCCTGAGCATAAGGAACACCCCTTCTCAGACTGGACGTAGGGTATTACTCTCCGGAGGCCCGAACCAGTATAACTCCGAGTGTCTCCTGTGCTACCGTGCGGATCAGAACATGCCCCCTCGTATAAATTTACTTGCCGGCGGTAACAAACCCCGACAGTTGGCGCACCAGGTAGGGGCCTTTGCGTGTTTTCGACGTTCTTTTTAGGGTCCGCACGGCCCTCTCATCATCCGTTTCGACAAAAGCCTTCACCAAGCCGCTGCTGATGGACTCCCCTGTGGGATCGCCGGGCTCGCTCCACGTCGGGCTCGAGCTTCGCTTCGGAAGCCTGAACTTCCAGGCGACCGGGGACGGCTACCTCATGTGCCTCGTCGGCGAGACCACCACCGCACCTACATCGGCACTAGCACTGGATGCCGCGACGCGCTCGTCTCGGCGCAAGAAGCGCTCGGGCAAACGTGCGAAGCAAGCCAAGGCAGACCAGCGTAGAGCGGCGCGTGCTAGCTCCCCTCCACGGGTTGAAGCTGGTGCGCCACCGGCCACTGACGCGGTGGACGGCACCCTTCCGTCGGACTCGACGGAGCGCATAGCCAGGGAGAATGCGCCGAGGCCTCCTCCCTCTCAAGGGACAGGCCATGCAACGGCTTACTCCTCTTCGTCAAGCACAGACCCAGCCGCGTACGACAACTACCCGAGCCATCATTTGTGGGGCAACAGGGGGCTCCCGGCGACATCGCCAGACGAGAAGTACCTCGAAACCGACAGGACTGACGACGTCCTTGACTCAGAGTGGGACTACGTCAGGCTTTGGGACGCTGGCGTCCTCCATCGTTTCCAGGCGGAGGCGGATTACTGTTTCGGCTACTCCGACGACTCGGACGACGGGGGTTACGATCCCTCGCGCGAGTGCTTTGTTGTTGTCAATGCCCCAGTGGCACCGGCGCCGGCCCACACGTCGGATGGAGCACTTCACTCCGCCCACAGCTCGACGGCGGACAGCGTGGCGGAGGCCCAGGTTCCTCCCAACCCCGCCGCACAGCGCGCCCGACTGGACGAGTTGGAGGACGCACAGCGACAGCTCGACGATGAGCGGGCACGACTCCACCAACAACTCGGGCAAGACCCGAACCCGACCCCCGCTCGCGCGCGGGCGAGAGATGTCCAGTAGCGCATCATCAACGACAACAGGGATGTTGTTGACGGCACGCCCGTCTTCAAAAGGGCGTCGTAGAACCTGGCGGCAGCCGCAATCCTTCTCCGGAAGGTACCAGAGCCTGCCACGCCTCAAGAAAAAGAGATGCATAAGCAGATCAAGACTCTCCTCGAGACTACCGCCGTGTAGCAAGCAGAGAGCTCCGCTTCTTGACAGCGGGGCTCACAGGGTCGCGGGCACTCCGAGCCACGGCAGCCCGCGGCGCCGTCACAGCAGCCGCGACGGTTCGAGGAAGTCAACGTACCAGTCAAGAGCCGAGTGGGCCCCCACCGTGACGCACACGACACCATCAAGGCGCGGTGGAGGGCTGACACAGGTTAGCATGACGACTACGAAGAGCAGCCTCACAAGGAGTACAACCAGCGGCGCGGAGGCCGGTACGATAGCGACGAGGACCGGAGCAGAAGCGGCTCGCCTAATGCCCAAGGGCCACGTGCCTTCGGGAAGAATGTGCGCAACGCTCGTTTCCCCTCGCGCTTCAGGGCTCCGACCTCCGTGCCCAAGTATGAAGGTGAAACCAACCCCAGCGTCTGGTTGGAAAACTACCGACTGGCGTGCAATGCCGGCGGGGCGCGAGACGATCTGTTCATCATCAAGAACCTGCCGCTACATCTCGCGGACTCGGCCCGAACATGGCTCGAACACTTGCCACGGGGCAAAATCGACAGCTGGTCGCAACTACGTGACGCCTTCATCGGCAACTTCCAGGGCACGTACGCCCGACCAGGGAACCCTTGGGACCTGCGCAACTGCAAGCAGATGAAGGGCGAGAGCCCGCGTGACTACATCCGACGCTTCTCCAAGTGGTGCACCGAGTTGCCCAGCACCACCGACACGGATGTCATCTCGGCTTTCCAGAACGGCACCACGTGTGCCACGCTGATCCATCAGATCGGATGGCGGAACCCGCGATCTACTCGGGCGCTGCTCGACATCGCGACTGACCACGCCAACGGGGAAGAAGCCGTAGGCGCGGCGCTCAGCACCGTCGCAGGCAAAGGGAAGCAGCCAGCCGAAGGTGGCGATGACCCGTCCGCACCAGTCAAGAAGAAGAAAAGTAAAGATAAGATATACCGAGAGGATACCTTGGTGGCCAATGTCGATCGAAAGACGGCGAGACCCAGAGGCAACCCTCCATCGGGTCACTTCGAGAAACTGCTGGACACCCCGTGCCCTAACCACGAGGGCCCGGTTAGGCACGCCTTCAAGGATTGCAATCTAATGAAGACCTACCTCGCCGGCACGCTGAAAAAGCGAAGCGACCCTCCGACTGGTGACGGAGGAAAGGACAAGGACAACGACGATGCCGCCTACCCTCGGGAGGACGGAGCCGTGATGATGATTTTTAGAGGCTCGGAGGCACGACTGCCCAAGCGCCAAGAGAAGGTGGTCCGACGAGAGGTCTACCAACTTGAGCATGCGACTCCGACCTATCTGAAGTGGTCGGAAATGCCAGTTACATTTGACCGACACGATCATCCTGATCACATATCACGACCGGGTAGCTACCCGCTTGTCGTGTCACCCTTGTTCGGCACCAAGCGTGTACACAAGGTACTGATGGACGGAGGCAGTGGCCTCAACGTCATCTACATGTTGACCCTGGACGACATGGGGATCCCGCGGTCCCGACTGCAGCCGTCGAAGGCGCCTTTCCACGAGGTTGTACCCGGGATGGAGGCGGTCCCACTCGGGCAGATCGATCTGCCCGTCATGTTCGGAACCCCGAACAACTTCCGAATAGAAACCCTCACCTTCGAGGTGGTCGGGTTCCCGGGGACGTATCACGCGATACTCGGAAGGCCAGCTTACGCTAAGTTCATGGCCGTCCCCAAGTACACGTACCTCAAGCTAAAGATGCCCGGCCCGAAAGGCATCATCACCGCTGGTACAGCTTTTCAGTACGCATACGAATGCGATGCTGAGTGCTTCCAGTTCGCTGAGGCACTGATCCGGTCTGAGAAGCTCGCTGCTGAGCCCCCCTCCGAGGACCAAGAAATCCCCGAGATGTCCAAGCGTGTGGCCTGCTCTTTCAAGCCCGCCAAGGATGCCAAGGAAGTGCCCGTCTCCGACAACGACCGCACACTCCGTATTGGGACGGCGCTCGGTTCTGACTAGGAAAGCGTGCTCGTCGACTTTCTCCGCGCGAACCTCGATGTGTTTGCATGGAAACCCTTTGACATGCCGGGGATTCCAAGGGAAGTCGCCGAGCACAAGCTTAACATTAAGCCTGACTCGAAGCCAATCAAGTAGCGTCTGCGCCGCTTCAACTCCGACAAGTGCAAGGCTATCGGAAAAGAAATCAAGAAGCTTATTAGTGCAGGTTTCATCCGTGAAGTCTACCACCCCGAGTGGCTAGCAAACCCTGTACTCGTTAAGAAGAAGAATGGAAAATGGAGGATGTGCATTGATTAAACGAGCCTGAACAAGGCGTGTCCGAAAGATCCTTTTCCCTTACCGCGCATAGATCAAGTGGTCGACTCGACGGCTGGGTGCGAAACCCTCTGTTTTCTCGACGCTTATTCAGGATATCATCAGATCGCGATGGATCTGATCGACCAGCTCGCCACCTCGTTCATTACCCCGTTTGGCGCGTACTGTTACGTTTCCATGCCCTTCGGGTTGAAGAATGCAGGGGCCACATTCCAGAGATGCGTGCGTCGTGTCTCTGGAGATCTCATCGGATGGCTGATCGAGGCCTACGTCGATGATATCGTGGTCAAATCAAAGAAGGTGGGCGACTTGATACCCGACCTGACCGCGGTCTTCGAGAAGCTGAGGGAGCACAGTGTGAAGCTAAACCCCGAGAAGTGCGTCTTTGGGGTCCCCAGGGGCATGCTACTCGGGTTCGTCGTATCGGAACGCGGCATCGAGGCGAACCCTGACAAGATCTCTGCGATTACGGGCATGGGGCCCATCAAGAATCTGAAGGGGGTACAGCGCGTCACCGGATGCCTCGCTGCTCTTAGCAGGTTCATCGCCCGACTAGGAGAGCGCAGCCTGCAGCTGTACCAGCTCATGAAGAAGTCGGAGCACTTTCAGTGGACGCCAGAAGCACAGGAAGCGCTCGACTCGCTCAAGAAGCTACTCGAGAGCCCGCCGGTGCTCACCGCACCGGTCGAGGAAGAGCCGATGCTTCTGTACATCGCTGCAACGACCCAGGTCGTGAGCGCAACGCTGGTAGTTGAGCGAGACGAGCCCGGCAAGACGCAGAAAGTACAGCGCCCAGTCTACTTCGTGAGCGAAGTCCTCTCCGACTCGAAGACGCGATATCCGTAGATACAAAAGCTGATCTATGCTGTTCTCATCACTAAGCGAAAGCTCCGGCATTACTTCTAGTAACACCGCATCACGGTGGTGTCCAAGTTCCCGCTCGGTGAAATCATACAGAGCCCGGAGGTGGAAGGTAGAATCGCCAAGTGGGCCCTCGAGTTGATGGGGCAAAATATCGAATATGCACCCCGCACCGCCATCAAGTCGCAGGCGTTGGTTGACTTCGTCACTGAATGGACGGAGATCCAGACGCCTCCTGCTCCCATCGAGCATGAGACGTGGCTTATGTACTTCGA
The DNA here is from genome assembly GCA_036936925.1 of Cenchrus fungigraminus. NCBI lineage: Eukaryota > Viridiplantae > Streptophyta > Magnoliopsida > Poales > Poaceae > Cenchrus > Cenchrus fungigraminus. Next base: position 42,284,264 of record CM072771.1, on the reverse strand, counting down.
CGGATCCCTCATGAAGGAAGGAGCCGGGGTCGGACTTGTGTTCATCTCGCCTCTGGGCGTGCGAATGGAATACATGGTCTGACTACATTTCGCGGCCTCCAACAACGTCGCTGAGTACGAGGCGCTCATCAACGGTCTTCGGATCGCCCTCGAGCTAGGAATTCGACGCCTCGACATCAGGGGGGACTCCGACCTGGTCGTGGGACAGGTCATGAAGGAGAAGAACCGCGTAAGTCCGAAGATGGCCGCCTACTGCCGGGCGGTGCGTGGATTGGAGGACAAGTTTCTCGGACTCGAGCTCAATTATGTGCTGCGCGAGTACAACAAGGCGGCTGACACCCTCGTGAAAGCAGCCTCGAATCAAAAACCTGTACGACACAAGAGCCATCTGTTCGTTCCGAGGAAGACAAGACGCCAGAGCCGTCGACACAAGAAGTCATGGAGATCGACGGGGCGCAAGAGCCCAACCTTGAAGACCCTGACTGGAGGATTTCGATCCACGAGTGGACGGTGGAAGGAAAATTGCCACCCAACAAGGAGACGGTTCGACGCGTCGCTCATATGGCCGAGTCGTATAAACTGATCGACGGCGAGCTCCGTCGAAAGGGTGCCAAATGCATGTTCATGCGGTGCATCCTGGCCGACCAGGGCAAGGAGCTTTTGCAAGAAATCCACGCGGGCACCTACGGGCATCACGCCGGTCCGAAAACCATCGTCAGAAAGGCTTTCCGACAAGGTTTCTATTGGCCTACCGCGATGGCCGACGCGACTCGAATCGTGCGCAGCTGCGAAGGCTGCCAGTTCTACGCACGACAGACCCATCTCCCGGCGCAGGCGCTGCAGACCATTCCCATCAGCTGGCCCTTCGCGGTCTGGGGGTTGGATATGGTTGGACCACTGAGGAAAGCACCCGGGGGCTACACCCACATGCTCGTCGCCATCGACAAGTTCTCGAAGTGGATCAAGGCCAGGCCCATAACGAACGTCTGTTCCGAGGAAGCTGTTGCGTTCTTCACCGACATCATCTATCGGTTCGGGATCCCGAACTCCATCATCACTGACAACAGCATGCAGTTCACCGGCAAGAAATTCCTCAAGTTCTGCGATGACAACCACATTCGTGTGGATTGGGCCACCGTCAGCCATCCAAGAACCAACGGGCAAGTCGAGAGGGCCAACGACATGATTTTGCAAGGTCTGAAGCTGCGGATATTCAAGCATCTCGAGAAGTTTTGAGCAACGTGGGCTGCAGAGCTCCTGTCCGTCCTGTGGAGCCTGCGCACCATGCCAAGTTGGGCTACCAGCTGCACGCCTTTTTTCCTTATCCACGGGTCAGAAGCGATCCTCCCGACAGACATCGATTACGGCAGCCCACGGGTTCAGGCCGAAACGGAAGAGGGCAACCAGGTCGCCCTCGAGGACGCCATCGACCAGTTGGATGAGGCGCGCAGCGTCACCCTCCTCCACTCAGCACAATACCAGCAAGCTCTACGCCGTTACCCCGAACGCAACATACGAGAGCGTGAGTTCCAAGTCGGCGACCTCGTCCTCTGACGAGTTCAGAGCAATGAAGGGCGACACAAGCTCTCGCCTCCATGGGAGGGGCCGTTCATTGTCGACCAAGTACTCCGTCCGGGAACCTTCAAGCTCAAGCACGAGGACGGCAGGGTCATCTCCAACACCTGGAACATAGAGCAGTTTCGCCGTTTTTACCCTTAAGTATTTCTTCTGTTCTCATTTTATGACAATGCAAGAGCTCTGAGCTATTTTCCCTTTCATGAAATGACCTCTTTCGCAAGCTTACATCTTTTACTCGAGTAAAATGTCTCTATGCTTGTCTCATCCCTTGGGCAAGTCTCCGACTTGTCCTTGGGCTCGGGGGCTACCCGGGGGCTACGGCCCCCCTCCCCTGATCGTTGCGAAACCCTTTTTCGATCAAAAACCGTTCGTGGTTTCTCGTATGATCGTCGTGGTACACTCACTTTTCTTAAAGGGAGATGAACGATGACTCCAACGGTCACGAACCTGCACTTGTCCGGGCCCCGAGTACTTACGCCCCCGCGGCTACAGTACAAAGACCCACAAGCAAAGTTTATGATCTCAAGTTATCGATCACTCGCCCCTTCAAAGGGACTCCGAGTAACCGTTTCAAACTCTCAAGTGTTTTCTTGTTTGCAAAAACATGTACACGCGCCTATCTTTCTTCGAAGTACTCGGGGGCTGCCCGCTCGAGTGGTAACACTCCTAAACTAAGCTCGGTCGAGTCGCCTAGTTCCTACGCCTCCGCGGCTATGGAGCAAGACACCGTCAGCAAAGTTTTAAGTGACACTACTCGGCGCACAAGTCCTCTAACTACTCGAGAAAAGAGCAACAAACAATCAAAATGCTTAAAACTTGAAACAAAGACGGGTTCTTAACCCTCGAGTTTGCCACGAACACCTGGCCCAGAAGTTCTTTACAAGCATGATTAAAAAACCTCGGTGAGGCAACTTGGTTTTCTTTACAGGCCCAGGTCGTAAAGGGCGTGACTCAGCATGGCTTTGGCGAAGTCAACGGCGTCTTCTTCGATCTTGTCATACTGCTCATTGGTGTAGCCCGGGCACCATCCCTGGCCAAGCAGCCTTCTGTCCAAGTCTGGGTAATGCGACAAGAAGATGGCCACCACCTTGCAGACGGCGTCACCAGCTGTATCTATCGACTGTTGACGAGCTATCGCAGGGACCAACTCCAAGCGGTCCTTCAGATGGCCGGGAGGAACACCGATCTCGTCGCACACCTTGATGATGGCCGCACCCATCCTGTTGCGGATTATCTCCTGCTGCTTGATCTCAGCCTGGGCCTCCCCGAGCGACTTTCGCTCCTGCTCGAGCTCGGTCACGGCCTCTGGAGAGAAGCAAGGAGACCAATGTCAGCAAAAAATGAGCCAGTCCAAGGAAGGCAAAAGATGAAGAGGACACAACTCTTACTGTTGAGCTTCTCGTTGGCCTCCTTGACCAGCTCCACCAGCTTCTGGTTCTCGACGAGGCGGGTGGTCGCAGCGCTCTCGTGCTCCGCGACCTGTTTCTGCAAGTCGGTGCGGTCCACACGGAGAGCTGTACACCCAGAAGAAAGACGCCGCCTCGAATCAAGAAACCGCACAGAAGTAGAAAGCAGAGATAACAGGTCGTAGGGTACTTACTGAGGATCTCATTCTCGCGCTTTTGAGCAACCTCCTCCAGACGGCCCTTCTCGGCAATAATGGTGCCGACTTGGGCCTCGAGCGTCGTCACCCGCTCGCGAGCCACCTGGAGGTCGGACTCGGCCTGGCCCGCTCTGGTCTTGATCTCCGTCCTCTCTTCGCGGGCGGTGTGGGCAGCAGCCTCAGCGTTGGAACGAAGCACCGCCGCCGCCTGCTCCGCCGTGGCCAGCTTCTCCTGCATGGAGGCCTTTTCCGCCTGCGCCGAGGTCGCGCGGTCCTCAGCGGCTTTCGTCCTCGCCTCAAGGGACACGTGCTCCATTGCCCGGCTGGCCTCGCCATCCGCCGCCGCAAGGCAGGCCGCGGACAGCTGCGTCTCCAGCTGGACTTTCTCAGCGCGGAGCGCCTCAAAAGCCCGCGCCCTGTCCTCAGAGCGTCCGACGAGCTCCTGAATCACATACAAGTCGCACGGCTAAGAACAAAGGGAAAACAATCATGAGAGAGGAAGAGGAAGAAAGAGGACTCACCCTTGAGGCGGGGACCAGGTCTTTGATCGCCCGCTCCGACTGGCACCGCGCCATCTCGATCAGACGTAGGCCGCGCTCCAGGCGGCGGCGGGTCGCCAGCTTGGCGTCGCTATCAAGGTCCGGGCCCACCGAGGCCTGAACCGGCGACACGGATACCAGCCAGAGCAGCAGGATTTCCGTCTCCTCCTCCTCCTCCGTCGTCGAAGTGGCCGGCCTTCGCTCCCTCGAGCTCTCCCCAATCTCCACGATCGGGGGAGGCAGCTGCTCACCCGCCACCTCAGCGGGAGAGGCGGCCAGCGAAGGCGACGCCAGGATGATGATCACCTCCACAGGAGCGGCGTCTGATGCGTCGACCGACGAAATGGGGACGACCCCCTCGGTCACCACGATCGCCGTCGCGGCAGAAACATCCGCGGAGGTGCGGTCGCCCGCCTTCACTACCATCTCCACAGCGTTCCCCGAGCCCCCCGCCGACTCGGGGGCTCGGGGCTCCATCTCCATCTTCGCCGTGCCGCTCCCCGCCCCCCTTAGCGACTCGGGGGCTGGGACCTCGGGGGCGGCGGCAGCAGGCATCCCCTCCAACGACTTGGGGGCCAGCCGCTCGGAGTTTGCATCATCACCTGCCCCCGTCGACGACTCGAGGGCTGGCAGTCCGTCATCGCCCGCCCACGCCTCGGGAGCAGGGTCCTCCTGGTCTTGCTCTGGGGCGCCGGACAGGCACCTCGCCAACTCGGCCGGATGAGCCGAGAGCGGTTCTTTAGTGGGGGTTTCGCCCCCAAACCCATCGTCCCCATCGACAGGTCGCTACGAGCCGGACTCGCAGCTCCCTGCGGGGGGACAGTCATCACCTGGGTCCCAGACCCGCTTGTTTCTTCTACCACTGCCCCCGACTGAAGGGAGGGCGGCGGGTTGCTCGCCGTCGGCGTGTCTCCGGCCGCCTGAGCAGGGCGGCGCAATGCCTTGACAGGCGCCAGCCTCATGGTGCGGCGGTCGGGCGCCCTGAACCAAGAAGAACATCATGACGACAAGCAGAAACATGAAACAAGAACTAGAAAACCGCAACTCGGAGCTCACCCTTCTGTTACGCGACGGGGCCGTTTGGAGCCAATCGCGGGGTTGCGCGGGGACGCCGCCCTCTTGCCCCCCGCTGTCGGAGCTGATGCCGGGGAAGAGATCGGTCCGCCCCTGGCGACAACGGTCGACGCGAGGCGCTGTTGGGTCGGCGGCGGTCCCCGCTCTGGGTCGCTGGTGGCGGGGAGGCCGCCGGCACGCTCCGCGGCTCCCGTGACGGGCGCGCGGAGGGCGAGTGAGACCGCCGGCGTGAGGAGTGGTGGCGTGAGCCATCGCGCCTTGACTCATGGCGGCTGGAGTCGCAGCACCACGGAGAGCTCCTGTCCCTCTCGTGGCGGTCCCACCGAGGGACACGGCTGCTCGTTCTGGGCTGATCCGCCCGGGAAGAAGAAGGAGGCGCCTGCCGGCTCGAACTGGCACCTGCTGCGGTCGAGGTAGGCACCGATCCGCCACGCGGCCGTGGGGCCGGAACCGTCTCCTCGTCGGACCACTCGAACGGGGACTCGTCCTCGTCCGTGTCCGACGGCGCCGGCGAGGGATCCTCGTCATCAGAGACGTCCCTCTCCCCATTACGCCGGTGTGAGGCGCGCTTGTCGTTTCTCTCCCTCCTCACGATCTCCCTTTGCTGGTGCGCTCTCCTGCGCTCCCCTCGTCGCTGCTGCCACGCGGCGATCTCCCGGGTGATCGCCCGGTCCTCCTCCAGCAGAGGACGAGAGGCGAGGATGCGCACATCCCTCATCTGTGCAAGCACAAGAGTAATTACCACCCGCGCCTGCAAAAGACAAATCAAAAAGAGGTCGAGAGAAGACATACCAGCTCCACAGTGGCTGGAGAGGGAAGCATCTGCAACACACCTGGCGGCGGCCAGAACATCCAGGTGACCCCAGTGGCCTGAGGCACCCGGTGTTGGACCTCGTCCAGCGAGGGCAGGGAGCGGGCGGTGACGGTCCCCTCGAAGGGAGCCCGGTCGTCCGCCATCTCCCAGAGGCGCAGCGCGCGGCGACGGAGCGGGACGACCCCCCGGTGTGGTAGCCGCCGATCAGGGTGATGAAGTTCACCCCGTTTTTGCGGAGCCTTGTGAGGGCGGCGAGGGCGCTGTCGAGGAACCGGGGGCGATCTTTCTTCTCCGGCCTGTAGCTCCACCTCGCCGGCGCCCGGTCGTACCAACGGTTGGTGTATTCCGACAGCGGGTTCTCGGGGTCGTTCTTGAGGTAGAACCACCCTCGGTGCCACCAGCTGTTGGAGGTAGTTAGGTAGGTAGGGATGTACTCATCCAACCTCTCCTACTTCCCGCGTAGTCCGGCGCACCTGATGGCCATCGCGGAGTTGTGGTCCTTGACGACGACGAACTTGTAGAAGTACCGGAATAGGTCCTAGTGGGCACCCATCTCCAGGTACCCTTCACACAAGGCCTCGAACGCCGCCATCTGCTGGACGCCGTTCGGGTTGAGGTTCTGAAGCTCCAAGCCGTACTCCTGGAGCACGGCGCGGATGAACCTTCCTGCCGGGACGGAGAAGCCTCGCTCATGGAACAGCACGAACGAGACCACGTACCCCGCCAGGGGCTGAGGGCTGCTCTCCGGCCCAGGAACCTTCCACTCCTCCACCGCAGTCAGTGGCGGCAGCATGCCGTCGGAGGCGAGGCGGTCGAGCTCGGACCAGGTCACCGTCGAAGACGCCCAGTTCGACATCACGACGGTTGTGGTGGTGAGAGTGGGCGACCCTGGCTTGCGAAAGAAGGCGGGGCGAGCTCAGCGGTGTGCGCAGCGAGTGTGAAGACGAAGGCAAGAGACGGCGGCGGCGGAAAACACAAGGAAGCAGAAGGGGAAAAAACTGGCCGACGCCCGTGGTATATAAACGGGGGAATGATTACATCTACCCCTGCAGTTAATGACCGCGTCGCCTCGGGCCATGTCCTCTGTCCGTCGAAGTGTCGCCCCTCAAATGGCGCGCCCCACTCCTACCCGCCGCCCATGACCGAGCTGCCACGTCACCCAATGTGGGACCCGGCAATCTCGCAACCGGCGCGAGATCTCCGCCAGACACCCCACGACTCGCGCCACATGGCAAGACACCAGTCTTCGACTTGTTCAAGACTCCAATATTTAACCCCACACACAAGTCTCCGACTTGTCCGTGGGCTCGGGGGCTACTACCCGTGAGTCCGCTCGCGGGTCCCCACTAGAGAAAACACAATAAAATCTCCTCGTCTCCGTGACAATTGATCCTGGGAGCGAGTCTCCGACTCCCTCACCAGGCTCGGGGGCTACTGACGAGGCCATGGACCAGGGCCCACCAAGACCCCTGAAAAACGCAGCACAGGCCCACGTACGACATGCTCCGGCGGCTAACACGACGAGTGTTACGCTATCCGAGTACGTGAGGGCTCGTACGACCAGTTTCCGCCATGAGCCAGAAGACAGGCGGCCCACGGCCGCTCGTACCTTTTCCCCGAGTACATGGCGGTCCGTACGACAAGTCTCCGACTTCGCTCTCGACTACTCGACTCGCACGAGTAGTTTTCCGCCTTATGGTCGCGACTACTAGCTCGCACGAGTAGTCTCCATCCCACCGTCACGACTACTCGCTCGCACGAGTAGTTTCCATCACCTGCTCAAGCGGGCTTCACAGAGAAGGCATGAGGCGCGCGGGCCCCCCAGATCGGGATCCCGGGAACTCCGCGCACGCTCCCCCGTGCACCACCATGCGCCCGTCCCGCCACAGCGGTCCGCCCGGGCCAGGCCGATTCGGTGTCAGGGAACGAATTCGTCAAACCCTGCCACCAACAGCACAGTGGCCAGCATACCGTGGACGGCGTAATGGATGCTGAGCAGCGTACGGTACAGTACGCACTACACCCTAAGCATTGGGAGATGCGGTGTAGACCGCCTACTCACTCGAGTAGTTTCCCGTCTCCGACCAGTCCAAGACTTGGCCGTCAAGGCCACAAGTACGTAGGCCCCGTTGGCGTCCCGTGATACCATGGTACGCGGTCCGCCACGTGTTCGCCTCCCCGTGCGGGTCCACCCTGACCAGGTCGATCCTGTGTCAGAGGACAGATCCTCCTGCTGCCCCCAGCTGAGGCGGTACGCATCGTACCACGGAGGGCACGGGAAATGCTGTGCCACCAACGGCACAGTGCAAGCCGTCACCTATCCATGGTGCAGGCTACTCCGTTCCTACAATATCAAGAAAAGACAAGCCCCTGATCCACTGGCGGGGTCAGGGCACGTACACTGCCTCCCGTACCCGACTAACTACTCGGAGAAGGGCACGGGGGGCCCCGGGACGGACGCTTGGGACGCACGGGATCTGCACCGTCACCCGAGGCCCCGTAACAGTGCTTCGCTGCTTCTGTCGTCTGACAACCCGGAGCAGAGAAGGACGTCTCGCACTGTAGACTAGCTCATATACGCTCGATGTAACCGCCCTGGACTCCTCCCTTGCAACTATAAAAGGGAGGGGCAGAGGCACTCTTAAGACACATTCGTCTCCACCCCCACACGCACTCAATATCGATATCCCATCTCATACAACCAGACACACACGTACGCAGACTCCTGCTACTTGAACCACTTACGCACCAGGGACCTGGGCTCTACAACATCTCCCGACCTGTTTGTACTCCCTGTTGCAAACCCCTGAGCATAAGGAACACCCCTTCTCAGACTGGATGTATGGTATTACTCTCCGGAGGCCCGAACCAGTATAACTCCGAGTGTCTCCTGTGCTACTGTGCGGATCAAAACACGCCCCTCGTATAAATTTACTTGCCGGCGGTAACAAACCCCGACAAAGTCCCTTAAGAGCTTGAGGTGAAAGTTCATTATCACTATCTGAGTAGTCACTATCTTCACTATCGCTCACCTTGGAGTGTTTAGCCATGAAGCACATAGGTGGTGGAGGAAGAGGAGGTTCTTCATCATCCATGATCACAAGACCGGCAAACTTCTTGTTCTTCTCATCTTCACTACCGCTTGATTCACTTGAAGTTTCACCATCCGTGATCCACTCATTTGCCAAGAGAGAACGATGACCACCCTTCTTCTTGTTGTAGGGCTTGCTAGAAGACTTCTTCTTGTATGAGTCCTTCTTAGAGTGTTTGTCATCTTTCTCATTATCATCATCATTGTCGTTCTTCTTGCTTGATCTTGACACTCGCTTGTCGGGCTTGGGACAATCATATGATAGATGATCATAGCTTTGGCAATTGTAGCACTTCCTCTTGCCACCTTCACCACTTCTTCTTGATGAGCGAAACTTGTTCTTCTTAGGATCACAGTTGTAGCCTTTCTTGCCAATCTTGGAAAGCAATTTGGTAGTCCTCCTCATGAGGAAAGCAAGTTCACCATCATCTTCATCACTTGAGTCACTCTTGTCTTCACTTTCACTTGAAGAGGGAGGAGGCTTTGCTTTTGACTTTGACTTGGGCTTAGTCTTGTCACTAGCCTTGAGTGCAAGATCCTTCTTGGTGCTTGATGTGGAAGTAGATGATTCAATTTGACCCATCAAGAACATCTCATGAGACCGAATCTTGTTCACAACTTCGGTGATGGTGAGAGTTTTGAAGTCCTTCTCAAAGATGAGTGCCTTCAAGATGTTGTACTTGGGCTTGGGAAGCGTTTGAAGAATTTTCCGAATAATTTCCTGCTCGGACACGTTAGCAACATCGAGAGCATTGATATTTTGAATAAGAACACCCACCCTAGAATACATTTCCTCTACACACTCATCATCCTTCATCTTAAACTCATTGAGCTCAACCTTAAGCAACTCATACTTCTCCTCATGGATTTTCTTGTTGCCTACATGGATTGTTTTGAGCTCCATCCAAACCTCATGAGCGGTATCCAAGGCAAACACCCTATCAAACAAATCCTCCTCAAGAGTCTCAAAGATAAAGTTTCTAGCACGATAGTTCCACTTGATTTCACTTTCGGTGGGTTCATTTGGCATAGGATACATGGTAGTGGTCCATGCATCATGGTGTTGTGCTTGAAGAAAGCTAGTCATTCTATGTCCCCAAAAAGTGAACCGTTTCCCCACCAACTTGGGAGGGCCATTGCCACTCCCCTTGCCCATCTCTCTAGGCGGTTAAGCCACCAAAAAGAGAGCCTAAGCTCTGATACCACTTGTAGGATCGATGGCCTATAGAAGATGGGGTTGAATATGGGGCTTCTTCAAATTTCTAGAATATAAAGCAAACCTTAACCTATATCTCTAGTGTTGCCCATCTAAAAAGGTTTCTTTCTACCAACTAAGCACACTAGCAACAAGGTTCCTTAGCAAGATTCACACTAACATGAGAAAAGCATCCTAGTCAAGATATGCAACAAGCAAAGCACACAAGAGAAGAACTAGGACAAATGAACTCAAGAGCTGAAAGTAAATACGGAAATAAGTGCAAGAAGGTAGAGCAAGTGGACAAGAGACAACCGAATTTTTTCCTGTGGTATCGAGAAGTTGATGCTTCTCCCTAATCCACGTTGGAGCACTCACAAAGAGTTTTGCTCCCCCTCAAGCCACTTAGACTTGAGTGCTCACTAAGAGTACCCGTTCTCCATCTCTGGAATGGTGGGTCTCAATCCATTTACACCAAGAACTTCCCGGAGCTCCCACAATCTCCAAGAGCTCACCAAGAACCCCAAATCACCGAGACCGTCTAGGAGTCGTCAAACTCCAAGAGTAACAAAATCACACACTTTCACTTGACCAATGCACTCAGTTGTGCCATTGAAAGCACCTTGAAACTATTGATCACCAAGAAAGAATCCCTCTTGGCTAGGAAGATGAAATCCAAATGATCAAAGCACTAACTCTTCTTCTCCTTGGCTATTGTGGTTCTTCAGAGTGGCAAAGGCAGCTCATGAGACGCAGGGAGGTCCAATTTATAGGCCTAGCAAGGGAGGCTAGCCGTTAGAAAAGTCCTCTGAAAAGTAGTACCCTCGGATGAACCGACGGTTCCCCCTACGACAGCATCGGATCATCCGGTCACTCTGTCTGAAGAAATATAGCTGTTGAACCCAAACGCTGTACCACTTCATCCGACGCATGCATCGATGATGCGTCAGTTTATACAGTGCTGAAGCAACTTCACTCAAAACGTCTCTGTGTGAATTAGACATAGGCACCAGATGAACCGCTGGGTATCTTCATGAGCGTCGTTTCATCTGGTGCTGAAGCAAGTCCTCTTGGTGCGTCTCTGTGTAAGGAATTAGATGCTCGTAGCCTAAGATGGGGAGGGGGTGAATTAGGCAACTTAAAAACTTAGCCTATGGCTTATCACTATTTGCATCAAAGATAAACTAGAACATACTATCTAGATGTGCATCTAAGGTTGTTCTAGTGTGAAACTCCCATCCCAAAATAAGTTTTGCAACCTATAGCCAATCCTAGCAAGATACTACTCTAGGAAAGTAAAGGCAGACAAGGATTGCAAGAATGTAATGCGGAAATGTAAAGAGGGATGAGAGGAAGCAAACTCTTGACACGCTATTTATCCCGTGGTATCGGTAGGCACTAAGCCACCCCTAGTCCACGTTGTTGAAGCACTCTACACAAGAGTATTGCTTCCCGGTCACCGAGTCTCTCCCAAGAGCACCACTTGACTTACCACTAAGGCTTGCCACGAAGGCACTCGTCAAGCTCCCTTGGTCACCTTGATGATGCCTCCACTAAGGAGCTTCTCCACCAAGGGAAGGGGGTCTCCACGTCCCCCACACAAAGTGTCCTCGCCGCTCCACACCAAGCCGAAGGGTCAAAGACGTTTGTCAGAGAGCTACCTAGGCTCCAAGGCTTCCGGCACACCTCGTACAACTTGATCCACTCGAGAATCACCTCACAAGGTAGGCACACCTTGCATTCACTCAGCCCTAAGCTAAGCCTAGCACTAAACACACATACAAAGCATGTGCAAGTCTATGGATGAGCAATTTAGCACTTGGATGGCTTGGATATGATCTTCTATGAGTCTTGAAGTCCTCTGCACTTCTACACTCTCCAGCAACGCCAAATGATGGGGTGGAAGGGGTATAAATAGGCCAAGGCATCAAACTAGCCATTGGGCCAAAGCTCCTGGAAATGGTACCATCGGATGATCCGACGCTGTCCTTTTTCTTGGCGTCGATTCATCCGATGCTACTGACCGTTGCCTTCCACCGCACTTAGCCGTTGAGTCCTGCTGACGTCATTCATCCGACGCTTCAACTGACGGTGCGTCAGTTCATCCGATGCTGAAGGAAATCTTCTCTGGGCGTCCCTGTTAGCTAAAACGAGCCCGCCGGATGAACCGATGCTTGACTCCTTTTGACCGTCGGTTCATCCGGTGCTGAAGAGCTTCGCGCCTGGACCTCTCTGTTAGCAAACATGCGGTCGCCGGATGAACCGTTGCTTCACTATCGGTTCATCCGGTGCAGTTGATTCCTGCTTGCTTGGTTTCTTAGTTCATCTGGCGCAACTAAAATGTGGGTCGTCGGTTGATCCGGTGATCACATGTTGACTTGAGTCTTCGTGCAGTGTACCACTTCATCCGGTGATTGCACTGACGCCGCTTCCATGGGTACCGTCGGTTCATCCGACGCTACTCTTTTCTTTCTTTCTCTTCCACGGTTTTGACCCTTGAGAAATATACTATCTTCTCGTTTTGGCATATGGTATTTTTGCATCCATGGGACTTAGAAATGTCTGCAAAGACATGCTCACAAATATGGTTAGTCCCATTGATCATGTTGTCATTAATCACCAAAATTAAGCTTGAACAAACGGCATATGAGGCCATGTTCGCTACAATCTCCCCCTTTTTGGTGATTTATGACAACACAATCAAAGCAAGCATAAATTTGCAAAAATTGACAAAATTGAACCACTTACACTTGCTTGGATGCTTACCATCATCCAACTCCCCCTAGATGTGTTCTCCGTCTTTCATGATCTTCTCTTCACATGTAGCTTGCTACTTCCCCCTTTGAAAACTTTGACTTGCTTTGGTTCCAAATTCTCCCCATTTGGAATAAAATCTCCAAAAAGTATCCAAAACAAAAGAGTCTCCAAAGGAAACTTAGCAAGTCCTAGCAATCATAGCTCAAGGAGAAATGTTAAATACACGGGAGAAAACCGCATGAACCATGATCCATATGTATGATATCAATGAAGATACCACATGTGTGAATGACTAAGGTGGATCACAAGCTCATGAGACTAGCATGATATAAACTAAGCTCCCCCTAAGTGTGTGCACAAAAAAGATAGTGTGAAAAACAAGTGCACAACTACAAGCATTTGTAAGACAAGGAAGCTTAGAGCATATCATGCGAGGAGGTAGCTTAAAAGCAAGAGATAAGACAAGAGTGTTCTTGTACCATTACCGCTTGTAGATTTTGAGCATTGCATACCTCCGAGGGAGTTCCTCTCTACCTTGTTGGCACCACATTGAGATAAGCCACTTGGAAATGATATCACTTGGAGATGACACCACTTTGAAAGAGGCTTGCAAAGAAGACGCTTGGGGTACCACAAGGATTAGGAATGTATGAGTTCATTGCCTTTGAACTTATATAGAGACATAAGCTCGCAAGGACATGACTCAATGGCATGAAGCTCAAATTTCTATATTCACTCTCTTTGAGATATTAGATCACATTTAGAGTGAAATAGCATTCTCTTAGAATGAAGTACCACACCGGAACGCGTCACCAAGGGACTACACAAGATAAGCTTGAAATGATGTTAGTCCCACAAACAAACCATAGGATTAGCTCCCCCTAAATGTGTGCATTTTAGTGTTTGAATCACCAACCAAATGTATGCACCTTGTTTATGACAAATAAGGGAAGCTAACTCTATAGCTTGCTCATGATGCAAAGAGATAAATATGAAAACATGCATCATGAAAGAAACAAGTGTAGCTTTCCTACACACTAATCAAACCATGTAGGTTGCTCATGGGTTAGCTCATGACACAAGCAACCTACCATATGTAAACAACTAGGCATAGCAACAAATGCAACCTAAACAAGGCAATAGAGCTACAAAGATAGATAAGATGAGTTCTAGTTTCCATTACCTTAACCGGGGAGCTTGGGCAACACATGTCCAATCTTGCAAGCTTGGCTTCTAGACTTGAATCTTCTCACTTCTTTGTGCCAAGCCTCCCAGGTCCCCGATCTCATGGCCTTCACGTGGCCTTAGGAACCCAAACCATTTGAGGCCCCTTCATATTGGTGATGACTTCCTTGGGCACCCAAATGGGTTGGTTCCAACCCCACTCCTTCAACTTCCTAACCTTGTGTGCAACCACCTTTCCATTAGCCTTCTTCTTGATGACATAGGAGTTGCTCTTGGTCTTGTTCTTGCGGTTGGGCTTGGTGTATATAAGAGAGCTCTTGATGGTGGTGTTCATCTTCTTTTTCTCACCCTTATCCATCTTCTTGACAAATTGAGGGCATTTGTAGAACTTGTGCCCTTCTTCATGACACTTGTAGCAAGTCATGGTTGATTCCTTCTCAAGCTTCTTCACCATGTCATCACAGTTATCTTGAGAAGGTTGGACTTTGCTCTTCATGTCTTGAGAGGCTTCTTCTTGTTCTTCATTGTTCTTGCCCTTGCCCATCAAGTTAACCAACCTCTCTCGGAGTCATTTCACTTCTTGCTTGAGCTCATCATTCTTCATGCTTAAAATCTTAACATTCTCATTGGAAGATGATGAGCAAGATTCATCAATTAAATCAATGCAAGAAATTGAAGCATCTACCTTGGATATAGGAATTGCACAAGGGATAGATGATTCATTGAGCTTAAAGAAATCATTGGTTTTAGTCTCAATGCTCTCTTTCTTAGATTTTATCTCTTCATACTCCTCGCTAAGCAATTTGAATTTGCACAATAAATGTTTATAATTTGTAGCAAGGGTAGCACTAAGATCATTTAGAGCACTAAGTTCTTTTATTTCATTAGCTTGTTTCTCTAGGATTTCTTTTTGCTCATGGACTAGCTCAACAAGTTCATCAATTGAGGTGGTGTCGGATTCATCATCACTCACATTGCTTTTCATACCTTGGGCCATAAGGCACATGTGTGATGATGATAGGGGACCTTGCATGAAGCGGGTGGTGAAGTTCTTGCTTGATTCATCACTTGAGCTACAAGAACTTGATTCTCCACCACTTATCCACTCACGGATGTCGGTGAGTGCTTCTTGCTTCGACTTCCCCTCCTTGACCACCTTCTTCTTGGGCTTGCGCTTGATCTTGGTGAACTTGATATGTTGATGATGACGCCCTTCTCTCAAGTGGATGTTGTAGCCGTACATGTTGACTTTCTTCACATACTTGAAGATCTTCTTCACGTACATGGCAACCATCGACTCGACCTCTTCATCACTTGAGGATCCTTCATCATCATCATCATCTTCACTTGAGCTTCCATGAACCGCCATTCTTCTCAACTTCTTCTCTTGTTGGCTTGAGAGAGCATGGCTTGCGGTTGGAGAAGATGGCTCTTGGAGTGTTGGCTTGAGCTCAACTTTTGGTTCTTCCTTGGTCTTGAGCTCATCCTTAGAGGCTTTCTTGGACTTGGGCATGACTTGAAATTCATGTGCCATGATCTTGCTCAAGATTTGAGAAGGCTTCAACTCTTCAAGCTTCTTCTCATAGATGATAGCTTTCACTAAGTCATAATCGGGCTTCCGGAGACTTTGAAGGATCTTTCTGTTCATGTTCATGTCCGTGATGTACTTCACACCTAAAGTATTAATCTCATTGACAAGAACATTTAGGCGTAAGTACATAGATTTGGCATTTTCATTCTCAAGTTGCTTGAAGCTATTGAATTCCTCAAGGAGACAACCGTAGCGTTCATTAGCTACTTCTTTTGAACCCTCATTTTGTTCCTTGATGGTATTCCATAGCACATGAGCATTTTCACTAGTAAAAACTCTATTGAAAACACCTACATCTAGAGAGGATAAAATGATACTCTTTGCAATAACATCAAATTGTTTCTCCTTCCTAGTACCATTTCTAACACCCTCATCGGTGACCCTCCAAACATCAAGGTCCTTAGCTTGTAAATAGGCTTCCATGAGGACCTTCCAACGAGAGTAGCCTGTGCCATCGAAATGTGGAGCCAAACCTAAGGCATCCACCCCTTTCATCCTCTAAAGAGCAACTCACTAGGCGGTGAAGCCGATCCAATGAGCTGGTTTTCACAAATTGCCAATCGAATTGGCGTATCCTTGTGAAGGAAGTGAGTCTCGGCTCTGATACCACTTGTAAGGAATCGGATGCTCGTAGCCTTAGAGGGGGAGGGAGTGAATTAGGCAACTTAAAAACTTAGCCTATGGCTTATCACTATTTGCATCAAAGATAAACTAGAACATACTATCTAGATGTGCATCTAAGGTTGTTCTAGTGTGAAACTCCCATCCCAAAATAAGTTTTGCAACCTATAGCCAATCCTAGCAAGATACTACTCTAGGAAAGTAAAGGCAGACAAGGATTGCAAGAATGAAATGCGGAAACGTAAAGGGGGATGAGAGGAAGCAAACTCTTGACACGCTATTTATCCCGTGGTATCGGTAGGCACTAAGCCACCCCTAGTCCACGTTGTTGAAGCACTCTACACAAGAGTATTGCTTCCCGGTCACCAAGTCTCTCCCAAGAGCACCACTTGACTTGCCACTAAGGCTTGCCACGAAGGCACTCGTCAAACTCCCTTGGTCACCTTGATGACGCCTCCACTAAGGAGCTTCTCCACCAAGGGAAGGAGGTCTCCACGTCCTCCACACAAAGTGTCCTCGCCGCTCCACACCAAGCCGGAGGGTCGAAGACGTTTGCCGGAGAGCTACCTAGGCTCCAAGGCTTCCGGCACACCTCGTACAACTTGATCCACTCGAGAATCACCTCACAAGGTAGGCACACCTTGCATTCACTTAGCCCTAAGCTAAGCCTAGCACTAAACACACATACAAAGCATGTGCAAGTCTATGGATGAGCAATTTAGCACTTGGATGGCTTGGATATGATCTTCTATGAGTCTTGAAGTCCTCTGCACTTCCACACTCTCCAGCAACGCCAAATGATGGGGTGGAAGGGATATAAATAGGCCAAGGCATCAAACTAGCCGTTGGGCCAAAGCTCCTGGAAATGGTATTTTTGCATATGGTATTTTTGCATCCATGGGACCTAGAAATGTCTACAAAGACATGCTCACAAATATGGTTAGTCCCATTGATCATGTTGTCATTAATCACTAAAATTAAGCTTGAACAAACGGCATATGATGCCATGTTCGCTACACTCTGTATGATTTATATGCATGCGCCGAATGAACCGATGCTTGGACCGTCGCTTCATCCGGTGCTGAAGGCACTTGACTCCATTCCTTACTGTTACCAAACCCTAGGTCACCGGATGAACCAATGATGCACCGTCAGTTCATCCGGCGGTGCTGTTTTCTCTGAAACCTTCACATAGATCATCCGGTGCAACTAGAAATGATAGCGTCGGATCATCCGACGCGTCCTTTCTCATTTCAACTCATCCAATTCAATCACCTTTGAGTTTTCTTTCAATTCTTTTGCTTCCAAAGTGTTTCCATGAGTATTTTGAGCTGTTTAGTAACCAAGGAGCTTGATAGTGCATGAATATAGCATAGCATTTGGCATGGTCAAGCTACTAGAGTGTGAACCCCCTCTTAATAGTACGGTCAAACACTACAAACTAGCAAATCCAAGTGTCCTTCATCTCCTTGTGACACTTGGAACTAACAATGTCCTTAGCCTTGTAGTCTTTGTCCATTGATCATCCATAATTTCAATTGAGGGGTCTCATTTCACTTATATCTCATGACAATAACCCAAGGATAAATCCGCTACAAAACAAGGGTTAGTCACAAGTATATGGTTGTCATTTATCACCGAAACACACCCTTACCAAAGGTGCGGTGGGGCCTTGATGCTTACACACCTGACGAAGGCCAAGGCCCCCTGTCGGGCGACTGGCGGCAACCATCGCCCCCCACTGCTGGAACAGTTGCTGAACGACCACTTGAGGAAGGGAGAGTTGCCGAGGATCATGCTGCCGCAGGCACCCACTGCAAGGGAGATCACGCGAGTTCTAGCACATCGGGCACACGCGGGCATCACCCCTGGGCTGAAGCTGAAGTGGCAAGTTCTCCGGGGTCGGCGCCGGAGACTGAAAGCAGTAGCCGCGATTGAAGCTCAATAAACTACTCCCGCCGAAGCCGAGCGCACCGCCCTGCTGCTGTCCCATCGGGCGGAGGTTGGTGGCTTGTGTCGCCTGGTACTGCTGGAGATGTAGCTGTAGGTGTGCGACCAATGGAGGAGGACGAATTTGCACAGGACCAGTTGGCGGCAAGTTCTCCGAGGTCGACGCCGGAAACCGAAAGGCGGGGTCGCGATTGAAGATGAAGTTGCTCCCGCCGACGCCAAGCGCACCGCCACGCTGTTGTCCCGTAGGGCGGCGGTTGGTGTCTTGCATCGCCTGGTACTGCTGGAGCTGTTGCTGCACGGGCAATTGAGAAGGGGGACGAATTTGCAGAGGAGCAGTTGGCGGTGGCAAGTTCTCCGAGGCCGACGCGTGAAACCGAACGCCGTGGCCGTGGCCGTTACGAAAGCTGCTCCCTCCGGGTTGTTGCTGGCCGTGCGGCAGGTTGACGACCGGTGCGGAACCCGGGGTGTCCAGGCCGCGGTTCCCTGCAGCGGAACCAAGATAGCTTCAGAAATCAGAACCGCATGAACACGGGGAAGCGTGAAACATGGCGGCCTCGATCGGGGTTTCTCGGGCACGCACGCACCTGCTCCTGCTCCTGGGATGCGCAATGTCCCGGGCGCCCCCGCTGCGCTGCTGCCGCCGTCCCCGCCGCCACGTTGCTCCGCAGACGGCCTCGCGCTCTTGTAGGGATTGGGATCTTCCTCGTCTGCGGGCACCTTGCCCTTGCGCTTGCGGTCCCGGTCCCAGTCGTCCTGGTCGCCCATCATGCCCCCCTCGGGACTCTCTGATCCTCTCGCCGACCGATCGAGCCGAAGGGGCGCCAACACCTTCTCCCGAGACTTCCTCTGCCTGAGACGAACGGCAGGCGCAAGTGTTCGAGAAAGGGGGAGAACGAGAAGGAATGGGGAGGGGGGAGGGAGAGATGCTGCTGCGAGACAAGGAAGACGACGAGGCTTTATAGAAGGGGATTGCCGTTTGCGGCTTGGCGGTTGGCGCTGCGTGCAAGGAAAACCGATTTTGGGGAAGCTGGAGTGCTGCTGGACGAACGAAACATGTTTCACTGATGGGCCAGCCCGTTTAGCTATATGGCATTTTCGCAAAGCATCTCTAACAGTTTGCTATCTTAATTTGACATCATCTAATTTTGGCAAAATATGAAAAATTAGTCTCCAACTGTTTTGCAAAACAACTTGACATTAATACCAACTTGGCATCCCTTCCCTCGCCGCGCGCATATATGCGCGCAACTATCCGCGTCGCATCCTTCCGTAACAAAAGAGATGGAAGAGTATAAAAATAATTTTATTTTTTTCTCAGGGTTCCTGATTTAAGTTTAAAGAGGTGGAAGAGTAGAAACATATTTTTGTTTCTCTCTCAGGGTTCATGATGTAAATTAAGTCTAGATTTGGCAAGTGAATTATGCAAAACTGTTGGAGATGACCTCTTTTTTTACTTAACATATCTTTTTAGAAGTTGGCAAAATATCAGATTTGTCAAGTAAAATTTTTGCGAAACCGTTCCACTGAAAATGACCAAATTTCATCAGGAATTTTTGACCGTCCTGTATACCAAGGCACGCTTTCGCCTTAAGGCAACCGATCACGGCCAAGTACAATTAATTACACTTTACACTGGACATAAAATTGCCATGATGGCAATTTGCGTTTCTCTCATCGTCCCTGTAACTCTGAAAACAATTGTGTTTCTCTTTTTTTTCCCAGAGGCTGTCTTCTCAAATGATTGAACTGACAAACAACCAAAATATAACTTGCGCTGTTGCGGTAGCACAAAGTGACAAGTAACATCAGTGTGCCCCTCTTTTCGGTAGCAAAAGAGGCAATGTTATAAATTGGAAACCATATGCAGTGCCATCAAAGGGGAAAAAGCCCCTCGGCATTCAGAAATCACATTCAAACACATCTGCAAGATATGATTTCTGTGATTTTTTTCAAAAAAAAGAAGAAAAAAGATATGATTTATGTCAAAAAAGGGCACAAATGAGTCAACTAATCTCGCGGCATCACAATTGTTAGTGCATACTGAGTACCAGGACAGCTGGGGCACCATAGCCATCACGCATCGTCCAAACAACATTGCCTTTTGCATATTCAGTAGGAGAGGGGACATGACCTTCAAGAAAGGGGTATTCAGTCCCATTCCATGCCTCTCTTATTGAGTTTATCCAAGAAAGTGTATGTTCGGATAGAGATTGGTCAAATTCATGGAGACTTTTCCTTTATTTTAATGACAAAATTTCTAATGAAAAGCCTTTTCAAGTCCTGTTAGGCTGTTACTCGTCCACAAGATGTGCATTGCATTCCTGAGAATCCTCTCGGTCCCATTCGAACTATGAATGGAGCTGATATGATACACTGATAAATTGTTGCAGATGTGAGAGGTAGATCCAAAATAGGTTTAATGTCAAGGTGCTTGATGAGGGCCAGTAGTTTTCGCATTTACTTTGCTTGATGCCATTCGGAAATCAACTCCAAAATAGTCAGCGAGTAGTTTTCACATTCACATAATGTCATAATCTTTAACATTGAGCTGATATTTTAGGTCTTTCATTATTCTACAAAACATATATGGATTAGTTGTCTAGAAAATCTTCATGGGTTGCCTGTGCTAATTATTATTATTATTATTGTGAAACTGTGCTGATTGGATCTAAGGTTGACTGAATTTACAATGTCTTTTGATAACTATTCATTTCAACGACCAACAGCTGACAGGAAGCATAATATATTTCTGGAACTAAACTGGAACTACTCCATTCAAAGTGGAACCGCATCTGCAGTAATTGGCTCTTTTAGGTTTCTGCAAAACAGCAAAAGTATCATTTACTGTGCTCTTTCTGTGATGCTATATATTTGTGTGATTGTGATTTCTGACTAACAAATCCCCTTGTGATTGTGAATTCGCTTACTGCCAGTCTGTCATTAGAAAAAGTAGCACAATTATTATATTTATTACAATATGTCACCGGACCTGAACCACTGATATTTGCTTGATTCTGTGCCTGAAGATGATCTTCGGTTGTTTTGAATTGGAGGTCAAGAGGTCCCAAGTTTCATATTCTCATGTCATGTCCTCTCTCTTACTGAATTTACAAAAGGTAATGCATGGTCGTATACAAATCTTGAATTGCAAAAGGCAATTGTTTCACCGTTGAGAGACAACGACGGTGGTGTTGCAGCAGCTCTTGGTCATCACCACGCACTCAGCCCCGGATGACCCTTGCTGTTCCTTGTTTATTAGGAATGTCAAGTCCGAAGAACTGCAGTAACTGAAGAAATGCAGTTACAGTGAGTTCAGAGAACAGAGAAGCGACAAGACAAAGTTGCCATTGATCTGAACAGTGAACTTGTCGTCGACCTCAATCCTACACATGAACCCTTTTGAAGGAAAGAAACGTCCATCATGCATCTGACGTCCACCACTTAATTTCCTTTGTGTTAGCATCGAATACTGTTCTTTTGGCGGCTTAAATCCTGTTTTCGGATTGTAAACAACATTTAGCTGGCTGTAAGGTAAAACACTGTGTTAAGCATTTATTGAGGATTTGAGGTATAAAAGGCTATCGATGGGATCTGCTTTGCTTATGATTCAGAACAACGACCCCAGTTCAGTAGCCTAAAAGACCTGATCATGGGTCGGGTCGGGTTCGGGTCGGGTTACCGGGTCGAAATTCTTGGTCCGTACCCAACCTGTCACACGGTTGGGTCGGGTTCAGATTTTTTTAGTTATAATTTTCGGGTCGGGTCGGGTTTTTTTCTTGGTTCGGGTGAAAATTTCGGCCCGCGCCCAACCCGACTAGAGAAAATTAGTAGTTTGTACTTGAATCCTATCTATCAATCGAACACCACATCAGTTAGGGCAGCAATTTCTTGTTCATTCTTCATGCAGTTTCCTTTCTGAATTTCTTTGCCAGATATCCTTGTTCTTGGATGGAGTATGACTGTATGAGCACCCAATGCAAGCTGATGTTTCACTGTGCTCTGTCCATATCAGTGTATCACATCTGTTAGCAGCTGATACTTAAAACTTCAGGGACAGTGGCTATTTTGCAGATCTTTACTGCAAACTTAGCACTTAAATTGCATTGACCTCTGAGTGTCTACTAATGCAGGTGCAATTTCGATGTTACTTTTCATTTTTTTCAGCATTAGTGTCGATGTACTAGCAGGCTGAGCTTGTACTGTGAATAGAATGCATTGACATGTAAAGAGTTTGTATGTTTACAGTAGCAGGTTGATCATTCTTGTCAGAGTCTGAAATATCCTGCACATTTTTTACGAGAATCACAGGGAAATTTTTATTGCCTTTACAAACTTTAGCATGAATTAGTGTTTGCTAGTTTAGGGTCATTGCACAGTATTCTGGATATAATCTTTAGGACCTGCAACAAAACTACAGATCTACTCATCAAGGATGAAGGGATTATTTTCGTCTCACCAGACCAATCAACTCTTCAAACTTATCAAGTGATAGTAGGTAATAAGAGAGCCAGTTTGCTTGAGATTATGAAACTCTCCAATAATCTCTGATTAATTCCTTCTACATCGCAAAAAAACTCATGATCCTCTTACTATGTGGCATCAGAAAAACTGAAGAATTACACTTGATCCAAGACAAAGAAGCCATTGCCTGAACTTGTTGCTGACTTCAGTCATGTGCACTACTGCACTTCGCTAGGAGCCTAGGAGCCTTTTGAAGAAGAACCGTTCTCCTGGGAATATCTTTTTGAACTGCTGCAAAAGAGAGGCTTTTCGGCAAGATGGCGGGATTGGCTAGCACTGATCCTTTCAAGCTCTTCCTCTTCGGTGCTCCTGAATGGAGTACCAGGCCCTATAATCAAGCACCGTCGAGGTCTTAGGCAAGGGGATCCACTATCCCCTTACCTGTTCATTTTAGCAATCGACATCCTGCAGGATTTGTTCCGGATTGCCACTGAAGAGGGCTGCCTTTCGGTGCTCCGAGGAAGGCAAGCTAAATTAAGACTTTCACTCTACGCTGATGATGTTGTTATCTTCCTCAACCCAATCAAACAAGATGTGGATATGGTGGTGGATATTATGAAGAAATTCGGGGAAGCAACAAGTCTGAAAATCAACTTGCAAAAGAGTTCAGTTGCAGCGATACAGTATCATAATCTGAATCTGGATGACATTCTTGAGTCTTTCCCTGGGCAAAGAGTGGGTTTTCCTATCTCTTACCTAGGCATTCCCATTGTGCTCGGCTGTCTACGTCTAGTGCATCTCCAGAAAGTACAAGACAGAGCACTCGCCAAACTCTCTGGATGACAATGTAAGCTGATGAACCTGGGAGGACGCAGAGTTCTCGTGCGCTCAGTGCTCAGTTCTCTGCCTGTCTACCTGCTGACTATTCTCAAACCACCAAAACAGTTTATTAAAGCTTTCGACAAGGTGCGCAGACGCTTCCTTTGGGCAGGTAATCAACATCTTCAGGGGGGTAAATGTAAAGTAAGTTGGGCCAGATTGCAGAGACCGATCAGCAGAGGAGGCCTTGGTATAACAGACCTTGCCGCCTTCAGTAGGGCACTTCGCCTCCGATGGCTTTGGTTCCAGTGGAAGTATCGAAATCGCCCTTGGGTTGGCATGGAATTGCCAGTGGATGAACTAGACTTGGCTCTCTTTGCTGCAGCGACAAAGGTCAAAATAAACAATGGGCAGACAGCCAGCTTCTGGTTCTCAAACTGGCTAGCTGGTGGGGCGCCGGCCATCCAGTTTCCGGAGTTGTACCAACACAGCAAGAGGAAGAAGAGATCGGTTGCACAGGCTCTAATAAATGATCAATGGATAAGGGATGTCATGCATGACCTTACGGTGCCACTGCTGGATCAGTTCGTCAAGCTTTGGGGACTCATTGAGGATGTCCAGTTTGACTCTCAGTCTTTGGCGGCGGACACAATTGTGTGGACTAGAACGGCATCGGGTGAATACACTGCGAAATCAGCTTATGTTATGCAGTTTGAGGGGGGATCTTCTCCTGCTTCCCAAAAACGGTGTGGAAAGTTTGGGCGCCGACAAAATGCAAGTTTGTCTTATGGCTGCTGCTTCAGAATAGGGTCTGGACTGCGGATCGGTTGATGCTTCGAGAATGGCCGAATGAATATTTTTGCCAACTGTGCTACAGGAACCTGGAAACTGCTTCTCATCTTTTTACAGAGTGCCCGGTCTCATGCTCTATCTGGCGTGATGTTGCTGCTTGGAGTGGACGTGATACTCTTAGGCCTGAATCTTGGAGGAAGGAGTCGGATCTGGTAGATTGGTTCACAAACCTTGCGGGACAGTCCATGGACACGGCGACGAAAGGGACTCGGTCCTTGGCGATCTTGGTTGCATGGACAATTTGGTGTGAACGGAACAACAGGATTTTCAACAACATGGACCTCTCAGTTTCAAGAATCGTGGAAGGCATCAAGGAAACGGCTCGTCTTTGGGGATCGGCAGGGGCAAAGCATTTAGCTGCTTTAGTTGGTTACAGAAGTAGTGAGTAATTGCTGAAAGTTTTTTTTTCTTAGTGTTGCAGGGCTATTCTGATGCCCTGGCTCGTCTGTGGACGGGTTCAAAATGGTGCCGCTGGCGCCTACTGTAATTCTCTTCTTCTTATCAATTAAACCCGGAATCATTCCGGGTCTTTCGAAAAAAAAGAAGAACTGTCTGAGAAGTCAGCATCTGGAAGGAGAAGCATAATTACTGTTTCATGTATGTTCGTATAAAGAATGGACAAATTCCCGAAGAACTTTCCTGCTTTGTATTATTTCTTTTCATAATTTCAATTGAAAAGCCTATGTCAAATCCCTTTTCGGCAACATGCGCACACTAAATGTTCTTGAATCTTGAGAGGGCCAATAATTCTCAAAATAGATCTTTAATCTTGAGAGGGTCTACATACTTAGAAAATATTCAAGCAAAAAAACATATTGAATTTTCTTTTTTTTTGAAGAGAACAGGAGGGGCAAGCCCCTACTGAATATATTAAAATAAAAAGCGAAAAGAGAGTTTACAACAAGGGAAACAAAAGAGAAAGAAAGAAAAAGAGACTGAAACTAGAAACAGGTAAAGGAAAGAAACAAGTCGGTGGAACAGGGGAAAGCTATAAGTTTTGGATCAGGTTGTTTATAGCCGGGAGGTGATCTGATTTTGCTCTTAGCAGCAACAGAGATAGTTCAGCTTTGAATTTCCTTCTGCACTCAACGACAGAGGGGTCTATTCCATTGAAGACCCAGTCATTCCTTATCTTCCAGATACTCCAAGTCATCAGGATGATGATCTCCATAAAAAAAGGGGCTGCCAGCTTATCCTTGATTTTTCTGAGGATTTGAAGGACCGGCCTTGATGTTGGGACTGAGGCGCCAACTGAATCCCAACAAGCTTTGGCAAAGTTGCAGCGGAGGAAGAGATGAGCTACAGATTCAGGTCTCTGAAGGATACAAAGCTCACAGGTGTATGAGTCCAACTCCATATGTTTCCTTCTGAGTAAATCTCTTGTACTTAGCCGGTCCTGAAGTAATAACCAGAAGAACACTTTGTGTTTCATTTGACACTTCGAGTTCCAAATCCAGTGATAAACTGGATTTGTGCTTCTCTGTCCAACTAAAATCTTGTATGCTTTGGAAGTTGAGAAGGTGGCATTTCCCCAGCTAAATTTCCATTGATCAATGCCTATGGG
The DNA here is from genome assembly GCA_036936925.1 of Cenchrus fungigraminus. Taxonomy (NCBI): domain Eukaryota; kingdom Viridiplantae; phylum Streptophyta; class Magnoliopsida; order Poales; family Poaceae; genus Cenchrus; species Cenchrus fungigraminus. The sequence continues at coordinate 42,258,567 of CM072771.1, read as the reverse complement.
TGGATCTCTGTTGAACACCAGATCTTGGAGGGTTAAGAACTGTTGGTGCGCCTGTGTGGAGAGAGGAGTGTTGAAGATTTGGAAAAATCAGTATCATTGATGGCCATTTTGAATGAGATAAACTCATTTTTTTTGCAAAAGAGAACAACTCAGGGAAGTCCAACTCCAGTTGTCTTTCCACAAAAGTACAGAGGCCCCATCCATTACTGTTACCTTGGTCATACTCTTATATTTCTGAATGAGTTTAACTATGTCCCTCCACCAAAAAGAGCCTTTTTTGTGCTGTCCTGGGAGCTTTCCTGTGCTATAGTAATTATCCCACACCAGATTCACTCATGGAATGTTCTCTTGTGAAAAATTTGTGTAGGAATTTCAGAAGCATGGCATCATTGTGAGTGCTGAGATTGATGACCCCCAAACCTCCCTGTTTCTTAGGGACACATACCATGGGCCAGGCCGCTTTAGAAGGTTTTTTTGAGTTAAGATCTGATCCCCTCCATAGACAGTGTCTTCTGTACTTGTCAAGCTGCTTGATCACTCCCTTGTGGAGCTTGAGAGTAGCAGTGTAGTAAACTGCAGATGAGGAGAAGACAGAGTTGACCATTTCAAGCTTCCCAGCCTGGCTTAAGAAAGTGGAGGTGGATGTCAATCTCCTCTCAATCTTTTGCATCAGAGGTAAGAATTGCTCAATCTTGGGTATTTTAACTCCGAGTGGAAGCCCTAAATAAGTGAAAGGAAAGGATCCCTTTTGACAATCAAAAGTGGAGGAGAGGATGTCCAAGTGTTCTTCAGAAATATTTAAGGGGACCATTACTGATTTATTGTAGTTCACCTTGAGCCCTGTAGACAGAGAAAACGAATGTAATAATTCCTTGAGGTGAGTTATTTGAGTGGGACAAGCCTCCATCACTAATAGGGTGTCATCTGCATATTGAATAATAGGGAAGTCAGATCCAGCTCCTGTGGGCATTGGTAGGGATAGAAGTCCCTGATCTTTGGCCTTGTTGATGATAGTTTGTAAGAGATCAGCTGCCAGGACAAAAAGAAGAGGGGAAAGGGGGTCACCCTGCCTAACCCCCCTTTTACAGTGAAAAACTTTCCCTGGGACACCATTCAGCAGAACAGAAGAGGTGTCAGTATCAAGGATGTTCTTGATCCATTTCTGCCATCTATTTCCAAAGCCCTTGTGCTTGAGGATATCCAAGATGGCCTGGTGCTCAATTCTGTCAAAGGCCTTCTCAAAGTCTAGTTTGATAATCACTAACTCTTTTTTGGAGATTTTGCAGACATGTAAGTATTCAAAGGCCCAAGCTAGGCAATCATGGATTGATCTTGATTTGATGAAGCCATACTGGTTCTTGTGGATCAGCCTTAAGATTATCTTTTGGAGTCTTTCTGCCAGGATCTTGGTGATGAGTTCAATGGAAGAGTTTAGCAAGGAGATGGGTCTGAAGTCACCAATGTGGATGGGGCTGTCTTTTTTGGGATCAAGAGTTATAAAAGAGGAGTTGATGCTCTATAGACAAACATTATGATCATAAAAGTCATCACAAAGTTTGTAGAAATCTTGTGCAATCAGGGGCCAACACTTTTTAAGAAATTCCCCATTGAACCCATCAGGTCTAGGAGAATTGTTGTTAGGGAGCTCCATGATGATAGCATCAGTTTCTTCCTTGGAGAAGGGTATCTCAAGATCATCCAGCCCTTGTTCCCTTTGAAGGAGATTTTGGAGATCAAAGTACATATGCATGAATTCAGATGTACCCATTCTTCCTTTGAAGGCTTCCCAAATCAAAGCAGCTTTGGCGTCATGCTGGATCAATTCTTGCCCAGCATCATTTTTTAGGATGGTTAAGGTATTTCCCTTGTGCCTGATGGATGCATTTGCATGAAAGAATGTTGTGCATTCATCCCCAAATTTCACCCAATTTATGGTTCCTCTTTGCTTCCGGTAAATCTTTTGCTGGTGTAGGAGTTTCTGAAGGTGATTGCTGATTAAACTCCTAAAGTTCCATTCTTCAAGTGTTAGGTCTCTGAATTCCTCCAAGACATCCAGGAATTGAATTATTTCCTTAGAGTTTCTGATGGCTGAAGCCAGATTAGGGAGCTGTTGTTTCCAAGCCTTGAAAACCCTTCTTAAGTTTTTGAACTTTGCATTTATTCTCTTACAACTATCTGTTTGGTCTGTGGCTATTGTCCAACCATGTTGCAGGATAGCCAAAAAATCTTCATGTTCTAGCCAGTAGTTTTCAAATCTGAAGATGTTAGGTCTAGGAACATTAGTAGATGCAGTGATAACACATGGAGTGTGATCAGAGTTGTCTCTGACAAGGCCTGTGGCAAAAGTATTGGGCATGAAAGTGGTCCAAGCATTTGATGTAAAGAACCAGTCCAATCATTCCAGGAGGGGATTGTGTATTTGTGTTTACAGCCTCTAAGAGGGAGTTCCACTAATCTGAGATTGTTGATTGCATCATTAAAGGCCATCATTTCTTGAGTGTTTCCACCTGGTTTGTTCCTATTCTCATTATATCGTAGTAAATTGAAATCTCCAACCACAATCCATTTCACCTCATCTGGCATTTCTATGTGCTTAAACCAATTTAGGAAGGCCACTTTCCCCTCAGGAGAACAAGGAGCATAGATGTTGGTTAAAATCCAGGTTTCTCCAGAGACTTTACAAGTAAATTCCACTGATTGTGCATAATCATTTTGGAATGTTAAGTGCCCTGAGAACTTAGCACTATTCCAAACAATTAGGGATCCTCCTGAGTTTCCAACTGAGGGTAAGAAGGAAAAAGCATCCAAAGACCTTGGACAAAAGTTCTTGATATGCTGGTCATCAAAAAAATCTCTTTTGGTTTCTTGAAGGCAGAGGATATCACAATTTGCTTCCACTGTTTTACTTATGATTGCCTCCCATCTCAGCTCTGAATTAATACCCCTTACATTCCAAGACAAGATATTCCAACATCTTTTAGATTGATTTTGATTCATTAAGACAACAGAAAGGTGTAAGTAACAGAAAGTGTTCACAGCACATATTCAGCCGGTAAAAGAAAAATCAATGTGAGAGTACCAACCACCATTTCCTGGCAAGAAAATAATTGGAAGAGCACCGAAATAACCATAGGTTTAAGTTTACCCATAAGAGGAGCAAGATTCCCAGAATTACAGCCAAACATAAAAGCCTCAACCCTGTCATACTAGGGGAGAATAACACAAAATAAATGCAAGGAGCTTCAATCACTTCTTAGCCTTCTTGGCAGCATCCTGCTCCTGCTCCTGATCTTCAGCTTCATCAAATTTCTTCCCCTTGCTTCCTTCCTTGAAGGTCTTCTTAGCTCCAATGACTTGTTTGCTTCTTTTTTTGATGGATAACTGGTCTTCTTTCATCTTTCCAGGGCCCAGCTTGCAGAAGTCTTCTCCTACTTTCTTGATGAGATTCCTGGAGAGGGAAGGGGGTAAGGTAGCACACGTCAGGTAGTTTTTGCTAGCACAGCTGTTGTGCTTAAAACCAGCATTGCGATTTCTGATTCTTGGACTTCGCCTGGCTTCAGATTCAACTCTTGGAGCAGGCTCTTTGGATTTCACTTGTTTTGCAAAAGTAACCGTTGATGCCTCCTCTGGGACTTCTTGAGGGATTGTATCAGAGGTGCTATCTGTAGCTTCCAGAGTTGGGTTAAGAGATGTATCACAGTTAACCTCAGTGTTCTCAGGGCAATGGCCGGGAAGGGCAAAAGACATCAGGGAGCTAGAGTTTGCACATCCCACTAGAAATTTCCAGGCCTGTGACATGAGGAACTTTTTGGCCTAGTCGAAGTGGTTTGGGGAGAGCAGCATGACCAAAAAGAAGGCAGCCCACTCAGCAGGAATGTTCACCACACGGGCTGGCAGCCCACAGGGGAAAAGTGTTTGGCCCAGAGCCTGTAGACATCTGGCAATGGCTTGGAGCTGGAGCCTTCATGCCTGTTTCCCATGCAGTTGTTCCAAGTTGTGCTTTCCATGCAAGGACTAGTGAAATGGGTTAAAGCCATGCCCACATTGAAGTTCAAGTTAAAAGCATCTGCATAATCAGGATTCTCTTGGTTGGGAGCTGCTGGGGCTGCAGGGAGGAAGTCAGGCAGGACGAAATGATCCACTTCCATATTGTCCACCTGAAGATCTGGATTGTTGACTACCACATTGCCTTGATTATTCTGAAGGGGATCATGTTGCAGAGCCTCTTCTAGGTTGTGGTGATTCTGAACTGGAATTTCTTGGTTCAAAGGCATTGAATTGAAGTTCCCTCTATTGCCATTGGCTTCTGCTTCCAGATTTGCAGCAATGTTGGCTTCCTCCTCAAATTGGAGGATTTGATCAGGCCCTTCCTGCCCACCTTCCTCTTGAACATGAACTTGTTCCTGTTCCATTTCCAAACCAGGGAGGAGATGGAGTTCTGGATTGGGAATCTGAGGTTCTGCTTGCTCCATTTGGGCCTCAATGTCCCCTTGGATGGCCTCTGCAAAGTCCTAGATGACCCCTTCATGGGCATTGTTGCTCCCTTGGAAGATTTCTGCATTAGTGTCAAGGTTCTCTTGGAATATCCCCTGACTAGTAAATGGCCCTTCCACTGCAGATTCTGAAGAGGAAAATTGGGGGGCTGAAAGGCTGAGCTGCAGGTCAAGTTCCTCTTGCTGTTGGTGTTCCTCACCTTGTTGAAGATGTCCCTGCTCCATAACATCCACCATCACCTCATCCATGTTGTCTTCCTGTGCAACTTGGTTCTGAACTTGGCCACCTTCTTGTGGCAGAGCATTCAGGTCCGGGATTACCGGGGCTTGCTGAATTTGAAAGGCCTAGCCGTGTGGCAGATGAGGAAGGTGCTGCTCATGAGGCTGGAAACCAGGGAAGATGAATTCACCATCATCAAAACTACCAGGGGGGATGTCTTCATCCTGCAGCTGGCCACCCAAGATGTTCTGTTGTATGATCTCACATTGAACAGTGTGGGAAATCCCCTCAAAATCATCTCCTTCAGAAAGAATAAGATAATGTGGCACATCTGCTAACTCAGTAACTCGGGCCTTTACAATTATCCTCCCCATGACATTATCCTTTTGCCAGAGAATTAATCTCCCGAAAGGCTTAATTGCATCTCTGACATCATCAATTTTACGGTCATCCAGGGGAAATCCAATGAGCATGAGCCAACATTCTCTATTAAAAAGAACTCTTCTAGCATTAGCCCCCCTATCATGGTTGACAAACTCCAAGTTGAGGCCATGAAACTGGTGAGGACTATTATGGACAAGGCTATCTCTATCTGTTACTGTAGTTAAGCGAACAAAAGCTTGTCCTCTACCAAAAGGGCACCTCTGGATTTCAGAAACTCTAAGCTGATACTCGCCCTCAACAAGCCCCAGAATAGCTCCCCGGATGTCTGCGAAAGGAATCTCACCAGGAAGGAGGTTTGACACAGTGACGACCGCAACGTCTTCGTTGGAGGGAGTTGCTCTTGTGGAGACTATTCTTGCGTACTTCTGTCTCCCCTCCACGAGGACGCACGTGAACCCAGGCAGCATGAACGGTGCGGGATCGATGTTGAGGAACGCCATTTCCTCCGATCGACGTCGCCGACGGTGTCTACAGTGACAGTGGGGTTTCCTTGGGAGGTGAAGAGTGAGGGTGCGAGCGACGAAGACGAAGGGGCAGCTTCTACAGTTCGCTCCCCTCTCAGGTTATTAGAGGCTTGAAAAGCCGGCGGCCCATTAAGACTTGGCCCATTTCCAAAGCCCGATGCTCCTGTAAACCAGGGAAAAGCAGGGGACAGGCAGGTGGTTGAGCAGTAAGAAGAGAACTTACAGCTAGGATTAGGTCCTGCTAGCTTGATTAGACTCTATAGCCCAATGAACGACTCACAAGACCTTTGCAAGTGTCCCCATTGATTACAGAACCAGCATCTGACCTCGTTTGACCTTGAAGAAAATCTGTGGCGGTCAGGGGAAAAGATCCTTCTGTCATGATTACTGGCGCCTGTGAGAGTGTCGGGCCTCCAAGTGGTTGGGCCTCCCGACCCAGGAACCGAAGTAGCCCATTGACCCCTTCCAGATTCAAATTTTTTTGAATAATTGGGAGAATTCTGAAACTGGATTCTCTCAAAAACTGATCGCCGTGGGAACTAAAGACGATTGAACACCGATGCATGTTTGTTGTGATGAGAGCCCAGCGAGTAAGAAGAACTAGAATTCCTGAAAACTGGAGAAGAATTATTGTGCCTAGAAGTCTAATGCTGGGTGGGGAGAGAACCAGGCCCCGAACCCAGAGGGGTGCAGTTTGCACCAGATAAAGGATGAGAACCAATAGTAGCAGCTTGAGCATAAGATTTCCTGGGAGATTTCTTTGATCCTGAGACTTGCCAAGAGTAGGAAGGACCAGAATCTGATTTGGCAAAGATCAAAGCCTTTTGGAAACCCCCATCATTAAGCAAGAAGAAGGCAATCTTGAACCACTCAGTGGAGATAATATTCTGCTGGAGAACCAGAAAACCAATTTTCTTGGTAGAGACCGAGAATCTAAAAAATTGTTCCTCAAGCTGAAAAGGAGCAAACTCCAAAGCAGTACCACCAAGGATTGATTGCAAACATAAACCAACTGTTCAGTGAGCCTGAATCTGTTGCGGCTGAAAGAGACCAGCAGTTGGAAGGCTGGTTTAGTCGATTTTCCATTAGGTGAAACCCAAGAACCAAAGAGATCAAAAGCCTTTGAGCTGAAAGCCTTGCTCAACTCATGTTTGAGCAACGAGAAATCCATGACGCAAGAGGGGAAAAACCTGAGAGAGGAAGGGAAGCCCACAGATCGAAGGGAGGAGAAAGCCCACCGAGAAAAAAGCACACTTATCTTGGGGATGCTGATCTTGAGTGATCACCGTCAGTGAGGGCGGAGCTGAGGCTCGCCATGGCGCCGGGCGCCGGAGATGCCGGGCGGGGCGTGGCTATGCTAAGCTCTCAGTCTCACCGGAGAACCATGTCTTTGTCCCAATCCCTACAAGAGCGCGAGGCCGTCTACGGAACAATGCGGCGGCGGGGACGGCGGTAGCAGCGCAGCGGGGGCACCCGGGGCATTGCGCATCACAAAAGCAGGAGCAGGTGCGTGCGTGCCTGAGAAACCCCGATCAAGGCCGCCATGTTTCATGCTTCCTCGTGTTCATGCGGTTCTGATTTCTGAAGCTATCTTGGTTCCGCTGCAGGGAACCGCGGCCTGGACACCCCGGGTTCCGCACCGGTTGTCAACCTGCCGCTCGGCCAGCAGCAACCCGGAGGGAGCAGATTCCGTGACGGCCACGGCATTCGGTTTCATGCGTCGGCCTCGGAGAACTTGCCGCCGCCAACTGCTCCTCAGCAAATTCGTCCCCCTTCTCAATTGCCCATGCAGCAACAGCTCCAGCAGTACCAGGCAATGCAAACCACCAACCGCCGCCCTACGGGACAACAGCGTGGCGGTGCGCTCGGCGTCGGTGGGAGCAGCTTTAGCTTCAATCGGGACCCCGCCTTTCAGTTTCCGGCGTCGACCTCGGAGAACTTGTCGCCAACTGGTCCTGTGCAAATTCGTCCTCCTCCTCCATTGGTCGCACAGCTACAGCTACATCTCCAGTAGTACCAGGTGACACAAGCCACCAACCTCCGCTTGATGGGATAGCAGCAGGGCGGTGCGCTCGGCTTCGGCGGGAGTGTTAACATTTGTAAACGTCGATCACTTAAGAACAGATTTGGGAATCCATCCTTAGTGTCAGTGCTAGAAATGCTTGTTGGCACTTCCCAATGTCACAACTAATTGGCGCAGGTTAGCGTGAACATTGAGAGTTGCCATAGGTTTAATCTAAACGATCATGAACGAATCCGCAAGCGCACAGATAAACCATTGTAGCATTTCCCCAAGGAAAGAGAGTATTCCAAGGGTATCGAATCCAAGGAAGGCAATGGCGGATATCATAGACTTATGCTTTTGCTCTGAATGTAAACCAAGAGATAGATATAGGGAACAACACAATCAAGTACAGGGGTAAGATAAAAGATATAAAGGGTAGTGTGACACACACACACACCTCAAATCTACCTCTACTCTAGCACACTACGGCTTAGGGGGAACATACGAGTTAGCTCTAGGTTCTAATGTACTAAACATACAAAGCTAGAAGATACAAGAGATAGGCATGAGTATTGCATGAGGGCAACATGGTTCAGCACCCAGGTACAAACGGGGAGCTAGCCCGCGACAACCAGCACTCTACGAAACTAGACTTTAGACTCCTACAGCAGGTACCGCAACGCGGAGGTTGCCCTAGGATCCAACAGGGCTGTCACCACCTGAGGACCGACCTCTCGTTACGAGGGGTATGCTCATAACTATCGTAGCCAGACAACCCAGGCACCATGCCTACGTTGCTGCTAGACTTCACCCGGCCCGGGCTATTGTGACCCAGGGTGAGAGCCACCAGAAGACTGGTCAACTAGACCGAGTACTGTAGCTTGAACACAGACCCCATGCAACACTCTCATGCCATCTAACAAGATCAACTAAGGCTAGACATACGAACAGATATGAACTCTCTTATGTCTAATCAACAAGATCAAAGGGTCGTGTTCGTGAAGAACACAAGCCTCTAACTTATGAACAAACACATAAGGAAGGAGTTTATCACCCTTCAAATGGATCAAAAGGTAGTGTTCACAAAGAACACGAGCCTCTAAATGATGAACGGAGAATGAACTCAAGAACATATCAAGAATATGATCTACCATGACTTTATATGAAATAGCTGAATAACTGAAGTAGATCAAAGTCATACAAAGAAATAAAGATAAAAGAGAACTCATACCTAAACTTCCAAGAGGACTTGGAACCTGAAGAAGAGCTACTCTAGCCTACCCCCTAGCCTTGGAAACTAAAAGTGAGAGGAGAATGAGAGAGTGGTGTGTGAGAAATGGGAGCCCCTCCCCTCTATTTATAGAGGAAGACAAGGCTTGCTCAGACGCCCAAATGGCCCCTAAACACCCGGGACTGCAGCAAGTGACCAATGAGGAGCAACCACGTGTAGGGGCCAGATGGACGCCCCCTAGGTCGGTTCGGCCGATCCTAGGTTCAGCCGGCCCCCTAGGGTGGCCCCACCTGGTGTGCTTCCTCTGGGTGGCTGCCCTGTGGGCCCTCTGATCCATCCCAGGTGCATGGCTTGATTTGGTATCCGAGGTGGGCCCTTTGATCCATGTGAAGTCCATGTGGCGTCCTCTGATTCGTTGGTGAGTGCCTCCCCTGGATCGATGACATGTCTTGCCATGTTTCCCTTGGTGGCAGCCACCTCCTCAGCTGAGTTGGCATGGTTTCTTCATAGAAGTGGAGTTTCCATCTCTTTTAAAGGGTAAATCACCTACATACAAATAATCTCCAAGGACAAGTGGAACTACATTATTCAAACCTAAATGCTAGTAAATAATGCATATGCCTCCATTTATGTGAGAATATTGAGGGTTGGAAATGGTGAATTTCCACCGTCAACAAACTCCCCCAAGCTAACCTCTTGCTCGTCTCGAAGCAAGACATTAGAGACTTAGGTTGGTTGATCAGGAGTTGCTACAATGTTGTATTCTCAACTTATGGCAATCATACAGCAAAGTACTCTACCAAGAGTTGAACAAGTTGGCAATGTTCTTACCTTTCGCCTGATACGTGGGGCATATAGCTTCACCTGCCTTGGGCGTTTGAGAGGCAGAATGGTTATATAGAGAATGCACAATTACTCATACCTTGATCAGTTTAGCAATCCGGAGGTTTTGCAAATTTTTCAAAAGAAAATTAGAGTTCCTCAAATGATACTCTCGGATCGCTCAAAGGTGTATGTTTCCTCACCAAGGCATCAATGTTGCCTTTCTTCACATCCTACTCCTAATAGGCTTTATGTGGAGCTGTAGGTAGGGAAGATGTGGCATACTTGTCCCTCATACTTTGCTAAGTCAAAAACCGGATCCTTGGAAGAAACAAACATACATCCTAATCAAGATGTGCATATGTGTGTGATGGATAGGAGCATGGCAAGGTGGATACTAGGCCCGGAAATGGGTGCTAGATATTGCCATGCTTTATATGAGGGAATGAGGGATTGATGGTAAGGTGGACACTAGCCCCGGAGTAGGTACTAGTTATTACCATCTATATGGTGGAACTCTTTCTCCTGCACATATCAATCCCTTTTTCTCCTTTGGAATTTTTTCCGAGACTTGGGCTCTCTTTATTTATTTTTGCCATGCTTTTGAGCATGCTTCTTCTCTTTTTTTCAGCTAGCCCTTTGTCTCTATTGGAGATATTTGGAGAGGGATGAATGATGCAAAGATACATAGAGTTTTATTTATGGAAGAATGCATAAGCAGTATGGAGTAAATGATGAATGCTTAACTTCTAGTGTAGAAGTTTAGCATGAACGTGTACGTGATCTTGATCATGGGAGTATGAGTTCTAACAAGGGTCACAACAATTTGACAAAGCTCAATGAGAGAACAAGCTGCATATGTGGAGGCTAAGAACTAGAATCTACATATGGCCTTGGATGGGAAATTCTCATCATTGAGGAACTCATCACATTTTGATTTTTCAAAAAGGAAAACTCCGGATGTCAAGCATCACTATGCACAAGATCATAGCACTCTATTCTACCATATCATGTCTCACAACAACTTAGGCAAGGATCATGCTTTCTGCTACCCACAGTTTTCAAGCTAAGGTTTGAACATACGAGCCAACAAACTCAAAACTTAGGTAGGATACAGAGTTGTAGGCAAGACATACGAGAAGAATAAATAGAGCAACTATGCATCATTTCAACCATAGGGGCAAAGCATTCTTACTAAGCATATCAAAGCAAACTAAGCAAACGATGATGATGAAAGCAAATGAATATTTTTTGGTCTTTTTATTTTGCAGCTTTTTTTGGATTTTTATTTATAAGATATTCTGAAAAATGAAGGAAGATACAAGTTACCTCAGAATGGGGGTCATCCCCCAAGCTAGCTTCAGGCTCACTGCGGAGGAGGGTAGAAGAAACCCTGACTCGCGTAGTAGGCCCTCTGCGCCTCCATGTATCGCCGCTGATCTTGCTGCATGGCTGCTATCCTCTCACCAGCCTGACGCTGCCACGCTGAGGTAGACTCGACGTGGGTGTTCAGCGTCTCCTCCAATCCCGTGACCTGAACGGTGAGCTCTCCCATCTGCTGCGCGAGCTGAGCATCACGCGCAGAGGCTGAAGAGTGTCGCCGGAAGGACGAAGACGGAGGTGGACCACCGGAGCTGGAACTAGCAGGTGTGGCCCACTGAGCTCTGCTCGCGCCCGCCCAAGCCGTGCCACTCGCACTCGCCTGGTAGGTGGGCTGATCCCAACCAGGTGCATATCCAAGGGTAACCCCGGACAAGTACCCCGCAGGGGCCCCTCCTGCCACCGGTGGTGTAGCAGGCTGTGGCTGAGGCTGTGGTGGTGGTGTCGGCTGTGACTGCTGCTGCTGCATGTGTGCTCTCTTCGCCGCGCTCCTGGTGGACCTGCCTGAAACGCTAGCACGACGGCTTTCCTCTTGTGTAACAAGGGGAATGGTGAGTGACTCCGAGTTATACAATCCAAACCCCAGGTTAGGTAACGGGATTTGGTTTGCATAGCCCGGAAAGAAGAAAGTCAGAGAATCATTTGGGCCCCTCTTGAGTATATGCCCCTGGATCAAGTATGCCTCATCAAATGAGAACTCGGGGCGTCCCGATGAAGGGTACGTGATTCCCGCTAAGAACCCCGAGTCTGAGAGCAATACGAGTCACCAAAGACGTACACTCAATAGGGCCTATCATCTTGAAATTCGTCATCCACTGCCGAATCATTGCTTTAACGGGAGAGACCTTGATCTGGTTGACAGCGGCGTATAGTAGCATCATCTCATCGCTGCGCACGGGTCGAACATCCTCTCATGGAAAGAGAGTAATGGCGAGCCACTTGTGCCACAGACGGAGAGTGAGATGCACAATATCGTTGCACCGAGGTACAAACTTGCCACTGTAAACAAGACCAGAGATATCTGCCCAGAAAGATTCCCGAACATAATCCTCACAAGCTCGCTTCAAAGAGACAGCACAACGAGGACTAAAACCAAGAAGATGACTAAGATCCTTACAAGAAAGATGATAATCGGTCCCGAAAAGACGAAACTCAACGCCATCCAGGGTCTCAGTAAGAGAGCAAAGAAACTGGATGGTGAGGGGCCGAGAGCCAAGCTCTGTGACCAGCGCAAACTCCTCCCAACCAAGAGCATTCCAAATAGAAGCGAACTCGAGATTCATACCTGTTTTCTCTATGAGAGCCGGGTCGAAGTCCCTGGTGTGGGCGAAGACTCGGTCCTTCAGGAGAGCATAGGCTTGCTGCTCTCGATCACCCCGCAAGCTGAGGTAGGGGGTGTCGTCGACGACCTCCTCTGTGGCTTGTGGCTCGGCTTGTTCTTCTTGCTCCTCTTCATAATCCATCGTTGATGGGCTCGGCGTTGGCTCGGTGGGGGTGGATGCACTCGTGCTTGCCTGCAAACGGGAGTGTGAGTGTGTCACCCTCCGGAGAGTGTTCGCTGCCCAATTCATGCTAGCACAACAACAAGGAACAATAGCAACTCAGTGATGGGTTAGTGAAATCAAATGAAGTTCTTACCGAGTTTGCTCCACCAATAGCAATATGTTCAGCAACACACTTAGGGAGATCACTTGATGATCCAATCTCGAGCAAGAAATCCAAGAAAACCAAGAGAGCAAGGAGTAGAGAGGGGAGTGTGAGTGAAATGGGTGAAGAACACCCCCTCTCCCCCTGCTATTTATAGGCAAAACAGGGCAGACAACTCGGGGTGGCCAAGGCTCAACAGCTAGGAGCCGTTGGAGCCGGTTGGGCCCTGCTAGCCGTTGGCCGGGTTCGGCCGATCCAACGGTCGGCCGACCCTGGCTCGGGCCAGCTGGCGGCCTGCTTCGGCTGGTGGCTCCCCAACGGCTAGCCCATGGCTTGCCTTGGTGCACTAGCCAAAATTCGCCCAAAAATATTTGAAAAGGGAAAAAGGCTAGATAAATCTAGCATGCAAATGCAGAGTTTTGGAAAATCAAATATGCAATTTTGGAAATAAAATTTTGGAAAGGGAAATATGAGATAAATACCAGCTTTAACCTTTTTGGTAGAAAGGACCCATCATTTTTAGTCCGACGAGCGGGACTCTCCTCAGCGATCAATTCCATTCAGCACCCCACTCCTGAGAAGTAGAGGTTGGTGTCATCTCAATCTTTCGCTATTCTTTTCGAATTTTCTTTAGCCTTTTTGACGGAGATTTCTTCCTTGGGGGTGAAGGCTCCGTCCTTCCCCCAAGCTGCTCAATACTATCTTGCACCAAATAGCATTGCTCTTCTTTGTCTTGAAACTTGAACTTCAAGTTCCTCTCCCCAATACGGAAACGGATGATACCGGAACCCACATTGATTCTAGCTCGGACATCACTGAGAAATGGTCGCCCAAGGATGAGCGGCATTCCTCCCTCGTCATCCATATCGAGGACCACGAAATCCGCGAAGACATAAGAGCTCTTGACCTTAACCAATAAACTCTCAGCGACTCCTTCTGGATATCGGATCATTGAATCGGCAAGTTGGATAGTCTGTGCTGTTGGAGAGAGAGCCGGATATCCCAGTTGCTCGAACATGGCCTTGGACATGAGATTAACACTTGCACCAAGGTCACAGAGAGCATGCCTGACCTTCTTGTAATAGATTGTGCACGTGATAGTTGGGTAGCCTGGATCTTTCCTGTGCAACACTGTTGATTCCTCCCACGGATCAAGGATTTGTTGAATGGGCTTTCCTGCATAGTCAGAAGCATGTGTCCTCCTAGGTGGCTTACCCCCACCTGGTTGACACTACACTAACATTTTCACAAGAGGATACGGGTTGCCCCGGGATCCTCCCGTTATCGGGAGATGGAACCAAAGTAGCCAGCTGAGCCAACTGGGTTTCTAACATTTTGTTGAAACTCAGCTGACTCTTCTGAGCAGAAGAAAAACTATGAAGCTTAACGTTGAGACTTTCCACAATTTTATCAAGGGCAGCTAGCTTCTTGTTAATACCTTCATTAATCTTAGCTTGCCCAAAAACAAGATCTCTCAAGGAAGGTTGGTTAGGATTATAAGAATTACCTTGGTTACCTCCTTGATAATAAGGGCGTTGTTGATTCCACGATTGGCCTCCTTGTTGAGGTGGACGATAACCATTGTTATTGCCGTTCATGTACATCACTTCCTCCTGAGTCTCCGGACAATAGTTGCCTGAGTGCCCAGTATTGCCACAGACTTCACAGGTCATGTGAGAGTCCATAGGCAGAGAAGTAGTGGCCATGGCAGCCTTCTCGCTGGTGTAGTCATCCAATCTCTTCATAAGAAGGTCCATCTTGGCAGTAATCATGTCTGCTTCCTTGACAGTATGAGTACCCCTTGGTCGTGGTTGGAGTCTTTCATCACTCCACCCTTGATTAGAGACCATCTTCTCCATGAGTGATTTAGCATTATCAACCGTGAGTGAGAAGAATGCTCCTTGAGCAGCAGCATCAATATGGCCTCGGGCTGTCGGAGTCAACCCATTATAGAAGCTTTGAAGAATAAGCCAATCTTCCATTCCATGATGAGGACAGGCCAGGACATACTCCTGAAGTCCCTCCCAAGCCTCTGGAATAGATTTATTTGCTGCTTGCTGAAAACCAGAAATCCTTCCACGAAGAGCATTGGTTTTACCCAATGGGAAGAACTTCTTGAGAAATGCGTGTGAACACTTACTCCAAGTGTCAATAGATTCCCGGTTCGCGTAGAACCATTGCTTAGCCTTTCCCAAGAGGGAGAATGGAAATAGCCGTAGACGAACAACATCCATATTTGCACCCCTGATGATGAAAGTGCTACACAGCTCTAGGAATTGCTGCAGATGAGCATTGTCATCCTCATTTGGCTTGCCACAAAATGGGCTAGCCTGTACCATCCTGATTAGACCCGTCTTGATTTCAAAGTTTTCAGTCCCCATTGCCACTTCAGGGCCTTGCAGCACCTGGTCAGCAGAAGGAGCTGAGTACTCACGAAGTGTCTTCTGGGCCATAGTGTTGGATGTGGATGGTACAAAGGAAGCTGGTTTGTCCTCCGGACAAGTACGACAAGGTGAGCCGAAATGAATTCGAGCTTTCCTCACAAGTGACTCGGGATCTTCAGTAAAATTCCCTGGTAGGCCGAAACCAGTCATACACTACCTGTCTTCATCATCCAAAGATAAAAGAAGACAATCAAGGTTAGCCTGCATTGAGGGTTGTCCTAACCTACTCAGAGTTTATAAACAGATGCAAAGCATAGTCAAGATAATCCTGTGCCTTCCCCGGCAACGGCGCCAGAAATGCTTGTTGACATTTCTAAACGTCGATCACTTAAGAACAGATTTGGGAATCCATCCTTAGTGTCAGTGCTAGAAATGCTTGTTGGCACTTCCCAATGTCACAACTTATTAGCGCAGGTTAGCGTGAACATTGAGAGTTGCCACAGGTTTAATCTAAACAATCATGAACGAATCCGCAAGCGCACAGATAAACCATTGTAGCATTTCCCCAAGGAAAGAGAGTATTCCAAGGGTACCGAATCCAAGGAAGGCAATGGCGGATATCATAGACTTATGCTTTTGCTCTGAATGTAAACCAAGAGATAGATATAAGGAACAACACACTCAAGTACAGGGGTAAGATAAAAGATATAAAGGGTAGTGTGACACACACACACCTCAAATCTACCTCTACTCTAGCACACTACGGCTTAGGGGGAATATACGAGTTAGCTCTAGGTTCTAATGTACTAAACATACAAAGCTAGAAGATACAAGAGATAGGCATGAGTATTGCATGAGGGAAACATGGTTCAGCACCCAGGTACAAACGGGGAGCTAGCCCGCGACGACCAGTACTCTGCGAAACTAGACTTTAGACTCCTACAGCAGGTACCCCAACGCGGAGGTTGCCCTAGGATCCAACAGGGCTGTCACCACCTGAGGACCGACCTCTCGTTACGGGGGGTATGCTCATAACTATCGTAGCCAGACAACCAAGGCACCATGCCTACGTTGCTGCTAGACTTCACCCGGCCCGGGCTATTGTGACCCAGGGTGAGAGCCACTAGAAGACTAGTCAACTAGACCGAGTACCGTAGCTTGAACACAGACCCCATGCAACACTCTCATGCCATCTAACAAGATCAACTAAGGCTAGACATACGAACAGATATGAACTCTCTTATGTCTAATCAACAAGATCAAAGGGTCGTGTTCGTGAAGAACACGAGTCTCTAACTTATGAACAAACACATAAGTAAGGAGTTTATCACCCTTCAAATGGATCAAAAGGTAGTGTTCACGAAGAACACGAGCCTCTAAATGATGAACAGAGGATGAACTCAAGAACATATCAAGAATATGATCTACCATGACTTTATATGAAATAGCTGAATAACTGAAGTATATCAAAATCATACAAAGAAATAAAGATAAAAGAGAACTCATACCAAAACTTTCAAGAGGACTTGGAACCTGAAGAAGAGCTACTCTAGCCTACCCCCTAGCCTTGGAAACTAAAAGTGAGAGGAGAATGAGAGAGTGGTGTGTGAGAAATGGGAGCCCCTCCCCTCCTATTTATAGAGGAAGACAAGGCTTGCTCGGACGCCCAAATGGCCCCTAAACACCCGGGACTGCAGCAAGTGACCAATGAGGAGCAACCACGTGTAGGGGCCAGATGGGCGCCCCCTAGGTCGGTTCGGCCAATCCTAGGTTCAGCCGGCCCCCTATGGTGGCCCCACCTGGTGTGCTTCCTCTGGGTGGCTACCCTGTGGGCCCTCTGATGCATCCCCGGTGCATGGCTTGATTTGGTATCCGAGGTGGGCCCTTTGATCCATGTGAAGTCCATGTGGCGTCCTCTGATTCGTCGGTGAGTGCCTCCCCTGGATCGATGACATGTCTTGCCATGTTTCCCTTGGTGGCAGCCACCTCCTCAGCTGAGTTGGCATGGTTTCTTCATAGAAGTTGAGTTTCCATCTCTTTTAAAGGGTAAATCACCTACATACAAATAATCTCCAAGGATAAGTGGAACTATATTATTCAAACCTAAATGCTAGTAAATAATGCATATGCCTCCATTTATGTGAGAATATTGAGGGTTGGAAATGGTGAATTTCCACTGTCAACAGGGAGCAGCTTATTGAGCTTCAATCGCGGCTACTGCTTTCAGTTTCCGGCGCCGACCTCGGAGAACTTGCCGCTTCAGCTTCAGCCCAGGGGCGATGCCCGCGTGTGCCCGATGTGCCAGAACTCGCGTGATCTCCCTTGCAGTGGGTGCCTGCGGTAGCATGATCCTCGACAACTCTCCCTTCCTCAAGTGGCCGTTCAGCAACTGTTCTAGCGGTGGGGGGGGGCGATGGTTGCCGGCAGCCGCCCGACAGGGGGCCTTGGCCTTTGTAAGGTGCAGTTGCTGGCCTGGCGGTGCTTGCTGATTTAGTCGAGGGCTTCCCCTTTTGTCCCTCAACCTCATCACTACCAGCAAATTCGAGGTGGGTGCCCAAGAAACTCGACGCGCGCCTTGTTCTTGCTCCCCCTTTCTTCTTGTGCCGTTCT
Source organism: Cenchrus fungigraminus (assembly GCA_036936925.1). Classification (NCBI taxonomy): domain Eukaryota; kingdom Viridiplantae; phylum Streptophyta; class Magnoliopsida; order Poales; family Poaceae; genus Cenchrus; species Cenchrus fungigraminus. Next base: position 42,240,867 of record CM072771.1, on the reverse strand, counting down.
GAATTTCTCATTCAATTCTTGGTTTGCTGCAGAGAACTTCCGCCGGCTGCTGTTTTGGCTGCGGCTTCAAGAAGGCCTGGATCGTTTCTATCGGCAGCGTCGACAACTCCCGAACTGGCGTCCCGCCGTCCTCCAGCAGCCACCTCCGGCGCCCATCCCTGAGTTTGGAAGATGCCCAATTTGCGGTTGCCAAGGCGAGGGGCGGGTGTCGTATTACTCATGGCGTCATGTCTGCCCGTGCGATCTCTGCAAATTTGTCATGACCCAAATATGGGCCGAAAGCAGCCTAAGACTATCAGGCCCAATTACTAATCACAGCCCAGCCCAAGACCAAGCCAAGACAGCATCTCCTCCTATAGAAGCAATCGACCAGCACTACAGGAAGCAGAGAACAGAATTCAGAAAAGAGAGAAACAGAGAACAGGAGGTCGTCTTCCTCCTTCGAACTCCAGAGATCCTATCCCCCCTCTCGATTTCTGTTGCATATGCTCACGCTCCCGAAGTGATCTCGCCAGTGTAGCCACGGGTATTACAGTGGTATCAGAGACCTTACCTTCCTCGGCGGTGGGTGCGGCTCCCGTGCTCAACCCGAGCTCAACCCTAGGCACCGCCGGCGCGGGCCTACCAGGCGGCGGCGGTGGTCTTCGCGAGCAGACCCGGACGGTGAACCCCTTCCCCTCCCTCCCTCACATGCGAATCGAGGCCGGCGGCTCTCCCCAGGGGCGGATCGAGCGGCCGCGCGGCATTGACCCACGGGCGGAGGCAGAATCGAGGCAAGGGGCGGTGAGCGAGCTTTCCAGTGGTGACGCGCGTTGACCCGAGCTCTACCTGCGTCGGCGCCCCTCGAGCTACCGCGGTGGCACCCACGAGCTTCCTGCGGTAGTGGCGGCCCGAGCTTACCCGCGGCGGCAGCCATGAGCTTCCTGCGGCGGTGGCCCGAGCTCTACCCAGCGGCGACCCCACGCTCTTCCGTCGTAGCGGCCTGTCCCACGGCGGCCAGGTGTGGAGCGCAGGTGATGGGAGCACACGGCTCGATTACAGTGGCGCGCGGCAGCAGGCTTCCACCACATCTGCAGCTCCACGGCGTACCCCACCCATCCCTCCCGGCTCTGATTCGAGGTGATGGAGCGGTTCTAGAGGGAACCTGAGGTTCGTCGTGCTCACCTCTCTGTGGCTTCATTGATTCCTGAGGTGACTGCCCACGAGCTGTTCGACCATATGTTGCATAAGGAGATTGATGCAGAGCAGGCAACTTTCAATGCTCCAATAGCATCTAGTTTTGCTTGCGAGTTGTTCGACAGTTTGCCTCAATGGGATGACGAGGAGATGTTTGATGAAAAACCTTTCTCGGATGTGATTTGGGATACGGAAGTTGCAGGGGGAGTGCTCATTGGTGTGAACTTACTGCAGCAGGCTTCTCCTCTGTGTTGTGCTTCCAAGGAATTTGATGAAATGCTTCTGAAGGATAATGCGGCAGCACTACCTGAGCAAGCCATGTTCTCAAAACCAATGGAGGACGTAATTTGGGATGAGGAGGTGCTTGAACAAGAGCACACAGTTGATGAGCAGGCTGTTGACTCCTCTTCAAACTTGATGGAGTTTGGGTTGGTCGATGCAGACCATGTTTTTGTGGAAGAGGTACTCAATGAATTGACTTGGGATGAAGAGTGGGTACAAGAGGTTGAGTCCAATGGCAGTATACGGATGCCAGTAGCTCAGGGAGAGTGCATGAGTGTCATGGATTACAAACCAGTTGCTGAGTTGGTCTCTTTCAAGGCTTCAATAGTGATGGCTGATGAAGAAGGAGAGCTACTCGATGAAAGGTTTCTTGCACATGTGATTTGGGGTACAATGGAATTCAGTTTGTCAGGACCATGGGATCCGGGCATCAGCGGTTCTTGTATGCTGCGAGATAATGAAGGAGGCATGTGGAAGTTACTGCAGCAAGTCGAATACATTCGGATGCAGTGGGATCCGGGCATTAGTACGGCCACAGCTTGGGGACAAGCTGTGTTTCGAGGGGCCGGTAATGTCATGACCCAAATATGGGCCGAAAGCAGCCTAAGACTATCAGGCCCAATTACTAATCACAGCCCAGCCCAAGACCAAGCCAAGACAGCATCTCCTCCTATAGAAGCAATCGACCAGCACTACAGGAAGCAGAGAACAGAATTCAGAAAAGAGAGAAACGGAGAACAGGAGGTCGTCTTCCTCCTTCGGACTCCAGAGATCCTATCCCCCCTCTCGATTTCTGCTGCATATGCTCACGCTCCCGGAGTGATCTCGCCGGTGTAGCCACGGGTATTACAAAATTCACCACCAACCGCTGCGAGGTGTGCCAACTCGAGCATCCAGTGCCCCCCGCCGATGTCGTCCCCTGCTCGGCTTGCGGTCTGTCTCTAGCGCTGGTGAAACCTCAACCATGGAGGCATGTCTGCCTGTGTCATACCTGCCGCAATGTCAACGGCATCACATGTTGCGCGTGCGTCGGCTACTTTCTTTAGGTGCCTTCGAATCTGTGAGAACGATCACGTCTTCTCTGATGGGTTTATGCAGTTTTTGGATCTGATTAGACAGTGGTTTTGTTGGTGAATAATGTAAATATAGTTAGAGTTAGGGACTAGAATGTAAAAGTGAAAGAGATAAGATGAGTACAAGAGAAGGATCGAGACAGATCGATCCAAAGTCCCCCCATTGCTTGTTCTCCATGGGTACTGTTTCTCTTTCTTCTAGATTTCAAATCCACCACAAATCCTCCCTTTAAACTTTATCATGGTATCAAGAGCAGGTTAATCCTGTGATCCCTACTCCATTTTGGTCGATTGGTTGTTGAGAATCTGCGCCGTCGTCGCGGATTTTGTTGTCATTGGTCGGCGGCGTCTTGTACGGCAAGTTCGTGGGCTTCGTTTGTTGCGACCGCTGTGATTGAAGTCCGGCTGTGGTGATTAAGTAGCAGCAAGGTGCAGCTGAGTGCGTGGCTTCTGCTGCTGAAGATTGGCCAGCCTGTAGTGCTGTGTGCCTTTTGAGGAAGCTGACTGTTACTGGTCCGGTGAGTTTTTTCTAGTGATTCTAGTAGTACATAAGCATGGCTGGGACTAGTGGAGAAAAGGAAAGTGATTCTAGCTTGGGAAAATTGTGTGAGATTCTTAGCAAAATAATGGAGCAGCCCAAGGTAGTTTCAGAGGTTGTCAAATATGCTCTAGAGCCTAATCCTGTTAAGTTGGCGGGACCAGAAAATTATGTTAGTTGGGCTCGACAAGCCAAATTAATTTTAAGCTCCCATGGCTATGAAAAGTTGCTCATTGCTACTGATGGAGAAGAAGGAAAAGGGAGTGAAACAGATACCAAACAGATTAATGACAAAGTTCTTGTGTGGCTGTTGGGTAGTATGGAATCAGCCATTCATGAGCAAATGGAAACTGAGACAGTGGCAAAAGTGTGGTCTGCTTTGGAAACACAATTTTCTGGAAAAACCAACAAGATGCAAGCAACCCGGGTTATGCATGAATTGCTGCACCTGAAGCAAGGTGCGAGGTCTGTAACAGAGTATGCATGTGAATTGAAAAAATTGTACAGGGACTTGCATTACTATCATCCTTTTGAACCAGTTGACAAGGAAGATGTGGCGATTCATCATACTTGGTTTCAGTCATTTATTGGGAAGATTTTTCTTGATGGCCTAAATGATGAGTTTGATCTTCGTCGTCAACTTATCTTCTCTAAGTCTGAATGGCCTACTCTTGATGAGATAATTTCCAGCATCATAGAAGAGGAAACCAGACTGTCACGTCCCAAAGTGGATGATCTTAAAGCGGTTGATGCTAGGGCTGCCTTATCTATAAAGAAGAGCAGCACATCTGTTTCTCGGGGGAGCCAAGAAAGAATTAAGTTTATTTGTGATCATTGTGGTGATGAAGGGCACACCATAGAGAGATGTTTTAAACTACATGGTTTTCCATCTAGCAAGGTGGTTTGTGATCATTGTGGTGATAAGAGGCATACTATAGAAAAGTGTTTCAAGATGCATGGTTTTCCACCTGAGTGGAAAAAAGGGGGGAAATCTCAACCAGGGGGAGTTCGAGGTACTAATTGGAATCGAGCCAATCATACTGCATCTGAAAAGGAGCTTCCAGTGGTAGATGTTCAAGCTCTTGAGAAATACAACTCCAAGCTCAAGGTCTCTGAAGGCTCATCTTCCACTCTGAGTTCCTCTACTAATTCTAGTTATCATGTCACTTCCCAAGGTATAAAACCTATCCAAACCTACACACATAAACCTTGGATTATTGATTCTGGAGCCACTAATCATATGACAGGAGCATCAAATCTTTTTAATTCATATACTCCTTGTTCAGGTAAAGATAAGGTGCGTGTAGCAGATGGATCCATGGTTCCTATAACAGGACATGGATCTATCCGATGCACCAAAACCCTATCCTTATCACCAGTTTTGCACGTTCCTGATTTTCCCATTAACTTATTATAAGTTAGCTCTATCACAAAATCCCTCAATTGTAGAGGTTGGTTTGATCCTTCTCATTTTGCTTTTCAGGAGCTAGGGACTGGGAGAATTCTTGGGACTGGGACCGTGCATAATGGACTCTATTATCTTGATGAAGGGAGTGATGAAGTTGCTTTTGCATCCAAGATGTCTCCATGTCAAGAATTATTATTACTTCACCGTAGGCTTGGACACCCCTCTTTTGTCGCTATGTCTCGTATTTATCCTTCACTTTTTAATGCATGTTCTAGGGAATCTCTTGTATGTGATGCATGCGAATTTGCTAAACATACAAGAGTTCCCTATCCTAGTTTGGGTTTAAGAAGTAATAAACCGTTTGATGTGATCCATTCTGATGTTTGGGGACCATGTGAAGTGCACTCTATTTCTGGACATAGATGGTTTGTGACTTTTATTGATGGATTTAGTAGGTATACTTGGCTTTATCTATTGAAACATAAAAGTGATGTTTTTACTATCTTTAAAGATTTGTATGCTCTCATTAAAAATAAGTTCGGCAACACTATTAAGGTCTTACGCTCAGACAATGGTATTGAGTATGTTAACCAGGAGTTTGAACAATTTCTTGTCTCTAATGGCATTGAACACCAAACAACTTGTGTTAACACTCCACAGCAAAATGGTGTTGCTGAACGGAAAAATAGGCATTTACTTGAGGTTGCTCGCTCTCTTATGTTTACAATGAATGTTCCTAAATTTCTTTGGGGGGAGGCAGTGAAGACTGCAACATATTTAATTAATCGTATGCCTCTTCGAGTTCTTGAAAATAAATCTCTTACTGAGTTACTTTTGAATTCAAATGAATTTGTTGTTCCTCCAAAGATTTTCGGGTGTGTTTGCTTTGTTCATGACTATAGAAATAACATTAGAAAACTTGATCCTCGTGCTATTAAATGTGTGTTTGTTGGGTACTCTCCTACTCAAAAGGGTTATCGTTGTTGGTGTCCATCTGAACATCGGTTCTTTATAAGTATGGATGTGACTTTTCGTGAATATGAGTCGTATTATGAGCCAACCAATGATACTGGGATTACTCTTTCTCCACCTGAAGGGGAACAAGAGGGGGAGAGTAACAGTGAAGGTATTCAGATGGGCTCAGTTCTTGTTCCTCCTTTAGTTGGTTCTTATGGGGACAATTCGGTTCATAGTCAGGGGGAGGAAATTAATAATGATAGTGAGAGTGGGGGTAATAATCCTTGCCATGGAGATACACAGATTAATCTCCCTTCTCAAGATCAAGAGTCTCTTATGCCTGAGGACCCAGGTACCAACTCACACTCTCTTAGTCCTAATGCTCCATCTAGCACTCTAGAGCAAGGAGATAATCAACTTTCTATGCAACTTCCTCCTGAAAATGATCAACCCATAGCTGTAAGAAAGCCAACTAGATCCTCCAATATTCCAGCATACCTTAGAGATTATAAACATGATATTTCCAATTTTGTTTCCTATAAGTGTTGTAGCCCATCCTTTCAAAGTTTTGTTGCATCTCTTGATTCTGTATCCATACCCACTAACTGGAAATTAGCTAAAGAGGATCCTAAGTGGAAGGAGGCAATGCTTGAAGAGATGAGAGCCTTGGAGAAGAATAGAACTTGGGAGCTTGTGGATCTACCGCAAGGTAAGCAACCTGTTGGGTGCAAATGAGTTTTTACAATTAAGCATACACCTGAAGGAAAGGTTGAGAGGTACAAAGCTCGCCTTGTTGCAAAAGGGTACACCCAAACTTATGGGATTGACTATGATGAGACTTTTGCACCTGTTGCTAAGATGAATTCGGTAAGAACACTTATATCTTGTGCTGTCAACTTGTACTGGGACATATATCAGATGGATGTTAAAAATGCTTTCCTTCATGGTGACCTTCATGAAGAAGTATATATGCACATACCACCAGGTTTTGAAACAAGTCAAACTAATAGAAAGGTGTTTCGTTTACATCGATCTCTATATGGATTGAAACAATCTCCAAGGGCTTGGTTTGATCGTTTCAGACAATCAATGCTGAAAAGAGGTTATATCCAAAGTAATGCTGATCATACACTATTCTTTAAACATGCTACAAATAAGGTAGCAATTCTTATAGTGTATGTGGATGATATTGTCATTATTGGAGATGATTATGTTGAGATTTCAAATCTGAAAAAGTATCTTGCACAAGAATTTGAAGTAAAGGATTTGGGTCAATTAAAATATTTTCTTGGAATTGAGATATCTCGAGGACCAAAGGGGTTGTTTCTCTCACAAAGAAAGTATGTTTTGGATCTACTAAAGGAGACAGGTATGCTTGGATGTCGTCATGCAGCCACACCTATTGAGCAAAATCATTGTTTAAGTAAGAATGCGGAACTCCCGTGAATCGAGAGTCATATCAAAGGCTTGTTGGAAGGCTTATCTATCTCTCACACACTCGACCTGATATTGCATTTGCAGTAAGCGTGGTGAGTCAATTTATGCATGATCCCAGATCATCTCATCTGGATGCTGTTTATCGCATTCTGAGATATCTTAAAAGTGCCCCAGGGAGGGGTCTCTTATACACTAAACAAGGAAGCTTGCAGGTTGAATGCTATACTGATGCTGATTGGGCTGGTTCTTTGGATGATAGACGGTCAACTTCTGGGTATTGTACCTTCGTTGGAGGTAATCTAGTTGCATGGCGAAGTAAAAAGCAAAGCATTGTAGCACGGTCTACAGCTGAGGCAGAGTTTCGTGCTATGGCTCATGGTGTGTGTGAGCTATTGTGGTTGCAGATTCTCCTAACTGAATTAAGATTGTTAAAAAATGGTCCCTTGATGTTATACTGTGACAACAAAGCAGCTATTGATATAGCAAACAATCCTGTTCATCATGACAGAACCAAGCATATTGAGATTGATCGTCACTTTATTAAGGAGAAGTTGGATAGAGGAATTATTTGCCTACCTTATGTAAAATCAGCTAGCCAGGTGGCTGATATCTTAACCAAGGGTTTGCCTGAAAAAACTTTCTCTTCATTTAGTAGCAAGATGGGTCTATATGATGTTTTTGCCCCATCTTGAGGGGGAGTGTTGGTGAATAATGTAAATATAGTTAGAGTTAGGGACTAGAATGTAAAAGTGAAAGAGATAAGATGAGTACAAGAGAAGGATCGAGACAGATCGATCCAGAGTTCCCCCATTGCTTGTTCTCCATGGGTACTGTTTCTCTTTCTTCTAGATTTCAAATCCACCACAAATCCTCCCTTTAAACTTCATCAGGTTTACATTTCTGCAGTAACTGGCTCTTCTGATGGTTTTTAGGCTTCTGTCAGAGTTAGCATTTTTGCCATGTAATGGTGTTTTGGATAATGCAGGGATTAGGTGATTTTGATTGATGCAATTGTCTCTTTGGATTCATTGCTTCCGCATAAATCATCGTCGGCCGATGCTGGTTTCTGGAAAGTGTCCTTTACTACACTCTGCCTGTGATGCTGTACATGTGTGTGATTATGATCTCTGATCAACTAATTTATTTTAATTGCATAGCTGAATTCACTTGTCACTTATGGTTCTCTGAACATTGGGTTTTCTCCGATGTGGTAACTCTGATCTTTTCAGAACAGATTTTAAGCAGTTGCGACATCTGTGCAGTAATGCCAATTTCGGATGTGTTTTTTTAAAATTCTAGCAGAGTTTTAGAGCTCCACTTAACAAGCAGGGTGATTGTGATTTATGATTGAAGGGGGTTAAATTCCTTTTGATTGTACTGAACATGCTATTCAGTTATCTTACTGTCTGTTTTGCTACTGAATAAAGCACACTGATGCTATTAGTGATTTTGGAGTACTGTAACAGCATGACTGCAGAAGTGATATTTTGATTGTCTGACAGTTGAATGGTTTGAGAAGACAACCTCGGAAAAGAGAAGCATAATTACCACAATGGCAATTTTATGTCAGTGTGTTTGTATTAGGCTGTGGTTGATGCTCTGTTGGTTCACTGAGCTTATCAGGACTTCGGACAGTTCTGTAGCATTTCTCTGATGGTTCACTGTTTTTCACATAAACCAACATTGGCCAATGTATCAAAAGTATGGTTCACTACACTCTGTCTGTGATGCTATGTGTGCATGTGACTGATCTCTGATCGGCAATTTGCCTTGTGACTGTGAGTTTACAAACTTAGCTGTCACTGAAAAGAGAAGCACAGTTATGATAGTATTTGTTACAATAAATGTCACTGGAAGTGAAGAAATTGTGATGCTGCCAGATTAGTTGACTCATCAACACCGAGGGTTTTCTTCCCCCCTTTGGATTGCACTGCATATGGTTTCCAGTTATATCAATGTCTGTTTCTCCACTGAAAAGAGGGTTAGTTTCCTTTTGATTTTACTGCATATGGTTTCCAATTTATACCAGTATCTGTTTCTCTACTGAAAAGAGGGTTAATTTCGTTTTGATTTTACTGCACGCTGGTGCTACTTGTCACTTTGTAATACTGCAACAGACAAGTGATGTTTTGGTTGTTTGGCAGTTCGATCGTTTGGTTTGAGAAGACAGCCTCTGAAAAAAGAGAAACACAGTTGTTTTCAGAGTTATAGGGAATGATGATAAGAGAATCACAATTACAATCATGACAATTTTTTGTCAAGTGTAATTTTACTTGGCTGCGGTCGGTTTTGGTTACCTTGAGATGAAGCATAGCATGTATACTTGAATCACAATTACGCTAGTATACAGGAATCGCACACACACAGCAGAGCGCCAACAGACAAGCCGTGGACGGCATGCCCAGCGCCGGCCTTGTATATAGCCTCGTCTCCCCACGGCGAGACGGCGCCTCTCCCCATTCCCACCCCTTCCGCACGCGTGCTTGCCAGAACAAGTGCCGCCTCCACGAGAAGCAGGCGAGGTGTTCGACCGATTGCTCGGGCCCCGCCCCGGCCCGCCGGCTCGCTCGTTCGGCAAGAGGAGCTCGCAGGAAGCCGGGATGGGCGATCGCAAGGCCAAGCGGAAGGAGCACGAGATCGACGGGCCGTCGCACGGAAGTAACAGGAGCACGGCGGCAAGGGTGTCGGGGGCGTATGGCGGCGGCGACGTCGGCGGCGGCTCCGCGGGCGCGTCCGTGGCTCTGCCAATCCAAAGTGAGTGCCCAAAGAACTCGATGCGCGCGGCGCGCCTTGATGTCGCTTCTCTGTTCCTGCGTGGTTTTGGAGCTCTGGCTCATCCTCTGCTTTGTTCGCTTGCTGCAGACAACCCCGGACACGGACAGAACGCCCCGCGCTCCGCGCCGGCCGCCGACCAGTCGCTCGGCCGCACGACGGGACTGCAGCCCGGTGTCGGGCTCGGAGGGAGCGCTCCCCGTCATGGCCTCCAGCTCCAGGACAAGGCGCAGGGCTCGGGAAACGGGACGCCTACGCCTACGCGTCGGCGGGGAACCCACGAGAAGCAGCGCAAGGTCATCCCCAAGACCAAGACGTACGTGTGCCCGGGGTGCCGTGTCAATACCTGCAGCTCCAACTGCGTCTTGTGCAAGCCCTGCGCCACCGCGAGGGCGGCCGTTCCGGCGAAGGGACAACAGCAGCTCGTGGACATGGCGGACCTAACCGCCGCCATCTGCCCGGTGGGGAGGCGCAGTGGGGCGGCCGTTCCGGCGACCTCGAGCCCTCCCCATCCCTCTCGGACTCAACAACACCAGCAACTCGATGCCAGTGCGCAGCAGCAGGAGCAGCTCCGGCGCTTTGCAGAACTAGCCGCGGACATCTGGCCGGTGGAGCAACGGGGCCCGCCCGGAGGATCGCCCGCGATCGAGAACTCGCGTCCAGGTCTTCTGGGGCTGCCGCAGGAAAATACAGGGCCCCGCGCCGGCGAGTCCCTCTCCACGCGGCGGCGGGGAACCCTCGAGAAGCAGCCCAAGCCCATCCCCAAGACCAAGACGTACGTGTGCCCGGCGTGCCATGTCAATACCTGCAGCTCCAACGGTGTCGCGTGCCAGCCCTGCGCCACCGCGTGGGCGGCCATCTGGGAGACGTTGTCCCCTCCACAGTCCCACGATCAGAGCACCCTTCGGCCTCAACAACACCAGCAACAGCAATCTCCTCCGCCCGTCGGTGTCGTCGCGCAACAGCAGCAGGAGCAGCCCCGGCGCTTTGCGGAACTAGCCGCCGACATCTGGCCGGTGGAGGAGCGCGGCGGGGCATCCGGAGGGCGGCCCGCCGTCCAACTCGAGCACCTACAGAGGCAACCGCAGGAACATCCGGCACTCCGCGCCGACAAGCCCGTCGAATTCCACTACAACCCCGTCGTGATCGGCCCCGGCCCCGACCCCGAGGACGGCTGGTGCCCGGCTTGCCGCTTCTATCCGGCGCGGACGGTGCTTCAACCATGGCAGCATGACTGCGTGTGCTATACTTGCCTCAACGTCGACCGCATTGTGTGCCCGGTGTGCGGCTCCGCGTAGGCGGCCGGCTGGCAATGGGGGTTGCTACAGTTCTTGGTAACCCGCTCGTCGCAAAGCCCCCTCGACTCTGTGGGAACTGTTGCTTTTTCTCTGATGGATTTCTGAACAGATTAAGCAGTCATCACGTCTGTTTGTTCAGTAATTGACCATTTCTGATGCTGTTTTTAGGCTTCTGTCAGAGTTGGTTAGGTGATTTTGAATTTTTGATACATGCATAACTTTCTCATGTGGATTATCTGATTTCACATTAGCAAATCCTGATCTGAAAAGTATCATTTACTGCAGTCTGTAATTCTGTATAGCTATATTTCTGACTTCTGATTGTATAATTTTCTTGTGATTCCATAGCTGAATTCACTCCCTGTCACTTAACATGTTAGCAAATTGTGATGTTTGCCACGCTATGTCACTGGAATCTGGAACTGCACAGCTGATATCTTGTCACAGATTAAGCAGTCATTATGATTGTTCAGTAATTGACTCTTCCTGATGGTGTTCTATAGACTTTTGTCAGACACAGTACGTTTTCTGTGCAGTTACATTTGAAAAAAAAAGTTTAAAGAAATTTGATATCTGTTTGGCTTGTTTGGATGCTCTATTTTCAAATTCATCATCATACGCCAATACCGGTTTGCTGCACTTTTGTGCGAATGTGATTGCGGATTGGCTATAATTTCCCTTGTGATTGCATAGGTGAATTAACTTCCTGACACTGAAAAGAGAAGCATCGTTGTGATATTACCCATGTTTATGTCTCTGAAACTGCGCAGCTGATATGCAACTGGAATTTGTTTCTTTGCCTGAAATGTGATTTTGGTTCTTTTGTATTGGAGCTGAGGAGGTCCTGTACTTCCATCTCATGCCCCCTCTCTGACTGAATTTAGGAAAGGAAGTTTATGTTCGCATACAGATCTCGGTTTTGAGTTCCTGAACATTTTTTCTTCCTCATGGAACAAATTCGACTGACAAGCCTCCTACAGTAGTCTTCCTCAATCCGTCATCCAGATGCTAACTGCATTCCTACCAGTATCACTCATCCAAACGTCCTGATGCCTCCTGCTCGGTGCAAGATTACTGCTGGGTGTTGGTGTGGTGCCAAAGCAGCTCCTGGTTATCAGCATGCACTGAATCCTGGATGCCCTTCCCTGTTCCTTTTTTGTTAGGAACATCAAGTCTGAAGAGTGCAGTTTCAGTAAGTTCAGATAAGCCTGTTTTCGGATTCTGAACAGAACTTAGTTGCCTTTTTCAGTAAGTGAGGTCCTTTGAGTATGTCAAGAGATAGTCTTTTCTCTAATAGACACACACTAGTTCTCTGATAAGCATTTAGCAAACTTGTTGAATGCTTCTATAGATACCATCGTGTTACTGAAACTTGGGTGTGTTTCCTTGTCATGTGTTCCATGTGTTGCGTATAATGCTGAACCTGAATGTGAAATGGAAGTTATCCCATTGTGTCTGATGCTCAGTCTAAATGGTAAACAAGGTTAACACAAACTGCAAATATTTTCCCTGCAGTTACCTCTCAGGAATCAAGATACACATTATTACTCTATTCAAACAGTATCAGTATGTCAGATGATCCGCAAGTGTCTCTCGTTGTCTTCAGACAAGAAACACATGTTTTTTTTTTTTTGAAAGATCATCAGACAACAAACATTTGTGATAAAAAAAACCAATCGCTGAAGAAATCAGAGAGGTTCATATTTGAATATGAGAGTGCCTACATAAAACTAAGAATACAATACAATGAGAGGATAATATACAGTAAAGGTTTCATTTGCATATAAAACATAACTTGTTGTGAATTTCACTGGAATAAAAAAATACTTTCTTTGTCATACATAGAATTTCAAGATCTCCGCAAAGGACCGGACTAACAGCAAAAGTCCAGATGGTCTTGCAAATAAAGATTATACAACAGACTATACAACAATTAGAATCAGTACTTATAGTTACAAATCGATTCCCATTCACCACTAGCTTTCCCTTAAGCACATGTACTGTCTAGCTAGCAATAAGGAACTAGAGCATTCCTCCAAGAAATCTCGTCACAAGTACATGGCTAACTCCTCTTGCATAGAGTCATCCTCATCACAAACCCACAACTCCTTCAAATGCGCAGGGCAAGTCTTAGCCACAAGCTCAAGCAAATCGTCGTCGCCGCTGGCAATGACCGCTTGGAGTACAGCAGGATCTTCAATGAACTGAATGCAAGCGTCCCTGAGCAAACTGCAGTGGTGTTGTACAGCAAGTTTCAGCATCTTTGCAATCGTGTCCTCGTTTATATCCGTGCACAGCAGTTGCTCCTCGCAAATCAGCTTAAGATCCTGCATGCCGAACCTGTCCGCCGCCACCAGCAGGTGCTCAGCCATCATAGGCTCTTCTGCCCCAGTCATCTCCGGCAACGAATCTGTGTATGCGAAGTCTAGCAGGCTGTCGAACACCTCAGGGAGCATATCATCGATCCGTATGCACTGTCCTGCCGCTCTCGTCGCGCTGTTGAGCTCTGCCTCAAAGGCCGGCGACCTTGCCGCAAGTACACTGCTGTGGGCGCTGAACTCCTCGTCGCCGACTAGGAACGTGACGTCGGCGTCCGAGAAGTCAGGCTGCGGCGCTTCCCTGTCGACGAAGATGTCCCACGCTATAGCTGAGCAACCGTGTAGTCCAAGAGAAGCCCCGACGTCTCCAGAAACCTCTTCCGGACGAAAAGATCGCAACCGTGGGTGTCGCCGACTTCGGAGCACTCCCTGACGTCCGTGCACACGGAGTAACCTGGCCTTGGTTCTTCCGCGGAGAAGTCGAGCACGGTGAACCTAGACCATACCTTGACGGGCTCGGAGACTCTGCTGTCCAGGGCGACGAAGATCGATATGTAATCTTTGCAGGAGGGGGGAGACGCCATTGGGTAGTAGTGGACGCGCCAGGAGAAACCTCCAGCCTCGAAGGGTCCAGATGTGATCCGCTGGCCATTGGGGTGCAGCTGCTTGGTTTTCCAATAGTGGTCGACGTCGAGCAAGTGGCTGGTCATCACCGCGCCCCCGTCGGCGGAGGTGAAATCGGGTGCCGGCATGGCGGCGAGGGTTTTGAGTTGTCACAGGATTCGACGGAAACCGCAGATAGCCCACGAGTTGTGAGTTCAGGCGGACACGCGTTTGGGATGGAGATGGTTTGTGGAGCAAAACTGGGGCGGCCTAACTTTTATGCAGCGCCGCCGGGCCTTAATCTCGGATGATCGGATCCTGGTCGAAGTCGGCTCGGAGGAGACTCGGAGTCCTCCGTCCGACTCCGAGTCCGCTGCTCGGAGACGTCCAGCTAGCACGTCCTCCTCACGGCCTTCAGGGGCAGTACCCCCCATGCCGGTGACTTCACGCGGCGCGGTGGAGAACGCTCGAGAAGCGCAGCCCATGGGCCAGGACATCCCCGAGACCCGCCTGTTCCGGGAGCGCCGTGTCAATATATCTGGCTCTGCAGCTTCAACGGCGTCGTGTGTGGCAGCCCTGCGCCACCGCGCAGGAGGCCCTCGCGGAGACCTCGCGTCCTCCCCAACCCCACGATCAGCGCACCCACGGCCTCAACAACACCAAAAATTAACTTCATCCGCCCGTCGGTGCCGGCGCGCACCACCTGCAGCAGCTCCGTCGGATGCGTCGCACTGTCGCAGCCATCACGGCAAGGAATGGCAAACGGGGAACAGGCGGGTGTGGAGCGAGGGTGCAAGAGCGACAACCATCATGGTGCCGTAGCAACTCCAGTTGCCGATCGGCAATCGGGGCACCCGGACGGATAAGATCGAAGTTCAGTTCCGAAAGTAGCCGTTCCTCTCAAGATTTTGCCCTGTTCGAGTTGTTTGCAGGAACGCATCTGAAGAACCGTTCATCATGATTTGGGTAAATCTTGTTACAAGTTTATCAGCCGAAACGTTTCTTCTTCTCTCCTCTTATTTCCATGGAGTTTTAAAAAATGAGAGAGAGAGGATTGAGGAAACGACTCACCGCCGCTGCCGTCATCGCCGCCGCCGGTGAATACGGCCACCTCGCGCAAGGAATCACGGCAGAAGGGGTGTCCGGCGATCTGGAAGGCATCGAGCCCGTGGAGAGGTTGGGGATCGCCACCGAGCGCAAGGACCCGAGGGTCAAACGCACCCCAGCGCGCCAACTCCTGTGGACAGATGGCAGCTAAGGATTCGGCGAGGTCACGAGCGGTGGGAGATGGGTCGAGAGCCCGAGACCCGTGCCCGCAAGAGGATGGAGGGGCAATTGTGGAATTTTTTGGCCAGCTCTGGTTTGTGCCCGACTCGTCTTCAACCCTGCAACCTAGGGTTAGAGAGAGTGCGGCAACGAGGGGGGATCTCGCCTGGATCCGCAAAGATAAGTGGGAGAGCTTGCAGTTTGGAGTAGAAGACTGCTTCCCGGTCAGAGAGAAGGATGTGTGGAGCCGCAAACCAGTGAATCTCAACTTCGCAGAGAGGATCCGGGGGAAGGGGGAGAAGAAATCGTTCGTTCAAGCAGTCACTTCGATGGCGTCGAGAGGAAGAGGAGGAAGATGGCTGAGGCCTAGAGGTCAGGAGGGATGGGATAATTAGGGAGAGGGATTCCAATATCCACCCAATCCTTACCTGCCGCCACCACCGCCATTCTTCCAGCCACCACCACAACCATATAGCTATTACCCCAACCCGCCACACCCACCTCCGCCAGTTCATCCTCTACCGCCGCAATCATACAACCAATACAACCAACAGCAGCAAGGCCCGAGGCCTAGAGGACAATTTCAGTCAGGGAGGGGCAGATTTCAACAACAGCAACCACCGTTCAGGAGGCAAAATAGAGAGAATCCTAGGAGAAAGATGCAGGGCAAAGAAGAGGTCAACACTAAGGGAAAAGAGGGAGATGGGTCTGACAAAGGGAAGATTGTCTGTGATGAGAAAGGCATGGAGGAGTTCCCCAAGTGATCTGTTTCAAATGTGGATTATGGTTTAGATTTGGGGACACTTCAGTAGAGCTTGCAGTAAACCCAAAGTTTGCTGCCCAGAGTGGAAGAAACCACAGTTAGCTGTTCAGTACTATGGGAGTGCCAACAAAGGCCTGGGGTTCTTCCACCTAGATGTTGCAGAAAGACCAGGCAAGTTTAGGCATTGGGCTAGTTTTGATAACTATGGTGTGTTTACAGTAGAGGAAGGAGAACTAAGTGAGGAAGAAATTATGCAGACACTGAGGAATCAGATTGATAAAGACTGGGTGTGGAATCTGATGAGGATGGATGATTTCAGATATCTGGTGAATTTCCCTCCACATATCAAGGTGGAAAGCAAAGTGCTGGGGAGAGAACTTATTTCTACCTGAACAATGATGAGGTGATGGCTTCTCTAAGGCTGTGGAATGGGGAATTGAGCCAGTGGGTCAGCTGATAGAAACCTGGGTGCATATTAGAGGTGTCCCCCCCCCCCAAAGTGGTGTGGCTGGATCACAATTAAGGAGATTGCATCAAGCCTTGGGAAGCTATGTGAGTTTGACTGGCAAGCTCTTTTCTCCAGCTTCTTCAGTATGATAAGGGTGAAGATAAAATGCAAAGATCCAAGAATGATCCCAAAAGAAAGAGTAGTGGAGATGGAAGACCAACTGTTCCTAATTCAGTTCTTTGCTGAAGATGTGGAACAAGAAGCTGAAAGCCCCGAGAAGGAGAAGAGCAAAAGTGATAAGGATGAAGGTGAGGAAGGTAAAGAAGTAGACTTTGATCCTGATGATAATGATGATCTACTTGGAAAGGAGTTGAATGGCGAGCAAGGAAATGAAGGTGATAAGAGCAAGCTTAGGGAATCAGGGATTGGGGGAAGGAAACAGGCAGCTGTAGCAGTGGACAACAACAACAACAAACAAAACAAGGAAGTCTTATGAAGGCAGATTCAGTGAAGAAAAAGTTATGGATGGCTGAAGACAAAGCAGATGAGGGGGCCCTGGTTGGTGATTATGATACTCCTAGCTGTGCTGATTTGCTGCAAGCTATAGAGCTAAATGATTCTGAAGATGAACAAGAGGAAAATAATGAAACTGGTGAGGCTGAAGAAATGTATCACCTACCTAAAGAAGGGTATACTCAGTGACTCAGAATTCTCAACCAACTGAGTCAAGCCAGGACACAGTAGAAGAGCAAGAGATTGAAGGGAGCACACAAGTGGGAAGAATGAACAAAATCAGGGAGGAAAGTTCTAAGGAAGTGTTTAACAAGAAAAAGAAGTGGGTCCCTGTGGTAGTGGAGAGAAGGAGCAAAAGGAACTCTGGTGATACAAGGACCATTGAGTAAAAAGCAATGGAAACCAAAAGAAAGTGGAATGAGGAAACCCTACTAGGTATGTCCAAACAAAACCCAGTACATATTACTTATGCTGATTTGAGTAAAAATGCTGCTATTTCTGGTATTATCAGTAGGGATGGAAATCCTGTTAGTGATGAGTTGCTTAGAAAGTTAGAGGATAGAGAGGAAATAAGAACTAAGGAATATCAAAGTAGTTGTGCCCAAAAGAAAGAGTGTGTTAGATAGGAGGCTATAGAAGTAGATATAGGGATCAACACCTGTGAGCAAGGAGTTACTGCAGGTGGTGATAAGATTCCTAATAAGGAGGACAATTCTACTGTTAGTGAGAATGGTGCTAGTGAGCAAGGAGTTTGTGACAATCCCACCCGAGATAATTGCGTACTATCACCTAAATCAATCCATTTGGTCATTAAGTGATAATAAAGAATCATCATGTTGAGTGTTGCCGGGTCGAAGCCCGGTAAATCACTTGTCTCCACACAAAGGATCGAACACGCATACATTAAAACCCCCACGAAAGAGAGTCCAGAGTACCTTACAAATTTAATCCAAATTTCCCCGTAGGGTCAAATTATTACAACCATTGTTCTTGATATAAAAAGTGAATGGTTCAGAGTTTCAAAGACAGCGGAATTAAACTAATGATAACTTGGCATCATGGGAGGCCACCCATAACGCCATTACTCCTCATCGTCCACCCATTCTAGTTCCCAGCCGGGTGGGATTTCTCCAGGCCAAACATTGTCACCTGTAAGCAACATTTATAGCAAGGCTGAGTATACTAATACTCAGCAAGGCTTACCCGTCTAAAATAAAAGACTTAACCTCTAGTCATGCAAGTCTTTTGGCTAGTGGGTTTGTTTTGCCAAAAAGCTACTAAGGAGTTAATCCTTACTTTCAATATTTTATCTCAAGTTCTAGTAGATTGATTCATTAATAGATAAGCCACTATTGCAATCATGAATTGTGCAAACAATTAATCAAACATCAAATTTATCCATATTTCATCAATAAGGGATTATCATGGCCAGACAATTAAGCACTCTCGGATAATGGTGAGAGGCCGACGATCGATCGATTAATAACCTTGCAAGGTGGACCTAAACATACGGGAGAAATGCCCTCACAAAGAGTTCATTCAACCAGGCGGTTCCCGTCATTCCTCGGATTGGGATCAGATGTCACAGTCTTAGGTACAAGGTTATCTGGCACGCCTCACACTAGCGTCCAGAGTTACACATGCACCACAGGTAGCTAGCCTGGGGCCGCAACCCAAGATTAGTAGCCTAAAGTTCCCGCACCGCATCATTTAGGTACTAGGCTTACCATACCCATTTCTGACAAATGTTTAGTACGTTCAAACGCTTAATCTCTTAACCATGGGACCGGAGCCCAGAATCCCATGCTCTTACCACGTGAGCAATCCAATTCATCAAATCTTATGATTCCAACATAAGAACCTATTCTTGCGAGCGAAGTACATCACTCGGCTTGTACCGGGTCCTTATTGCATAGCAACTAGCGACCTAGCATACTAGTAAAAGATCATAGGTACTTAGGGGTCATGCAACTATGGTTTCAATTCAACTCCTGAACGTAAATGCACATATATAATGAAAGATGTATTCAGAAGGTAAAAAGGAAACACATAGGTGAATGATAAACCGGGGCTTACCTTCACTAGCAAGGTTAGTAGGAAAGTCTTCTGAACTTTGGTCCGGGTCTTGCTGCACTTCCACGTAGCTTACTTCTCCCTCGAACGGTCCGTCACCTTGGTCCGGGACGAACTCGTTGCTACCGTCAGAAGGTTCTACACGTATGATGCAGATGCAAGAGTTAATGGGTGAAGTTAAGTAATTTTAATTACAAAACATCACATGACAACCATGGAGTACGTGGTTGGTCACCTTCAGCTAGATAAGAATATATTCAGCATACTCTTCCATAAGGATAAATTAAGCAACCATTTATTAATATTTATTTTAATGGTGATTGTGTGCACATCTATACAAACAAAATAGAATCACTTCACAAAACATCCAAGTTGATTTTTAGTGATCCATCAGGGGTATAGCCTAAGGTGAAACACACCTAGGACCCTAAAAGAATGAGTTCCTCATTTCTCTTTTTACAATACTTGATTTTTCCCAAAAATCATTCTATTTAAACTATGCAGGATATCACAGTGAGAATTTTTGTACAAGCACACATTGTAACAGCAGAGCTACTGCCCAAAACTCATAGCAAACAGGGCCATATCCAATGCATGAAAAATACGACAAGTTATTACTAGCAAAAACAAGAATAATTATTACAGAGAAAACTACTCATGCACTGTAGCTCAAAATTTACACAGAGCCTCTATGGACTATAACTAGGCTACACACCAAAAATTAGCTCCAGAAACTATTTCTATCAAGCTACACAAAAATAACCATTTTCAGCCTAGTTATTCACAACGAAATTATACCGGGGTATACATAACTAGATTGTAGCCCAACTTTCTCCTACAGCATAAACATGACACAAACATCATCTAGTCAAAAGATAAGCATACTGGATCATTAGAACATGAACTATGAATTTAAACCTATACACAAGCATAAATCAGGAACACATATATAGACAGTTCATAAATACATGTTAAAATCACCAAGAGCACATCTAAGCCTAACAAGATGTTAGCCACAACATGAGCCACAAAGAGCATTCACATGAAGCTGTACAAAACATATATACAGATCTAGTATAAATACAAAATAAATCATATCTAGAGATTCACTCAGCAACCTTGTGCAAAAACTTAGATCTAGCCTATACGAGTCATGACTATCAACATATCCAAAGATCAAGCCTAGCACAGGAGTACAACTCAAGTTATGAACAAACCTATTCAAACTGAGTTTGAATTTTCGTTCAAAATCTGCTCATCAAAAGTATATACAACCATTCTGAAAGATGTAGATTTACCCATAAGGAAACCAACAAAATTGGTTTTGCATTTTTCTGATTTTCTGTCATTTTCTACGAGTTTTTAAAGATCTGGCCAAAACTCTAAAAAGAGGAAGAATTTTTTTACAGCTAGGCCCTCGACTAAAGTTTCTTCTTCACACAAATGCCCTCAGCATTTACAATGTGGCCCCGGAAAGATCGTAATCATCACACAGGTGTCCCCGGCAGAGCAGGGGAGGCTCGCCAGCGACGGGGACCACCGGACCTGGCCGGGAAATGGCGGGGGTGTGTTCCTTGCTCACCTATGGGCCGATCCCGGGGCTTGCACAGGTCGGGGAAGTGGTCGACGAAGGGGCTCGGCGGTGCCAGGCGGCGACGGCCGCCGCGAGCTCGATTTCGGCGAGCTGCAGGGTGGCCAGGACGAAGGGGTGCTTTGGTGAGCTAAAGGGGGTACTGGTGGAGACAGAGACGAGCTCAAGCGGCGATTTCAGGTCCGGGAGGTGGAGCTCGCCGTGGAGGGCCTCAATGACGGATACGGCGGCAACGTGCAGGGCAACAGCGGTGTGGTGCGCGTTCATGGGAGCTCGGGGCTTATAAAGGGCAGCACAACGATGACTTGTCGACCATGACTTCAACCAATAGGCGAGGCGGCATGGCATGCGACGTGGGGACGCGTACGGCGACGCGACTGGCGGACTGGTGCGGTGGTTGGTGCGACCGTCCCGTGTGCGTGCAGCGCGTGTCATTTGCTGGCGGGCGTGCATGCCCAGGAGGGGGGTGGGTCTTACAGCGTGTGCGCGGACATGGCCCTCGACGTCCGGGCCCAGCGGGGACCGCGTCGGGGGAAAAGTTCCCGTTGCTGGTATGCGTGACGCCAGCGCGACGTCGTGCTCCGGAACGCACAATGGTGCAAAACGGTTTGGTTTAGCCGGGTTTGACCGAGTTTTTCTCATAAAAATATAACTAAAGTGTACCTTGAGGCAATAAGCAAAGTTGGAGATTAGCTAACCCTATGCAACATTTACAAAGGCACATAGGTGTTTGGAGCAACAATTTTTGCATAAACTGCACGCCAAGTTGGGCATTGTCTCAGCGCTGATGAATAGTACTTTCTGCTATTGACCACGATTTTACCCATCTTCCACTCAAAATCAGCAATGCTGCCAATTATGAAAGTTGTGTCCCATGAAAAGATGAACAACTTTTATTTTGGCAGATTTTGAAGTGTTTAGATGAAATTTGGAGAACATGGCAAAAGTTCTAGGAAGGTATAGATGTCAAAGGGTTTAAAAAGGGTTTTGACTATGTGTTGACCAAAGTTTGACCATGGGTGGTTGTCTGCTAGGTTCTCGAGGTGATGACCCAGGTTGACCAAGGTTTGACCAAAGTCAACGTGTTTGACTTAGTTGACTCAGTCATTAGCGTTAAATAACCCTAATTGAAAACCTGGGGCGTCATAGAGTTGCTCCTAGAGGTGATGAGGAAATAGACAAAACAGAAGTAAGTGCCAAAATATAGCAGTAGAGAGAAGAGGTAATGATAGTACGCAAAGTTTTGCTACTGTGGTAGAGGATGGAAATCCTAGGGGAGAAGAACAAGTAGATAAGACAGAGGGGGACCTGAAAGGGAATAGGAGAGTTGGTAGACCTAGAAAAAAACAAAATGATAGGTCTCTTTTGGAATATAAGCTTGAATACTATTGGAAGAGTCCCTGCTCTAGTTAGTAGACTTAGGGATAGTCATGTGGATGTGGTAGTTCTGATGGAAACAAAAAAAGGAAAGCTACACTCCAGGCTTTCTTAGATCTCTTACTAGTAATACACCTTTCTCCTGGTGTTACCAGCCTACTAGAGGAACTGCAGGTGGCATTTTAGTAGGAGCTAATTCTGACATGTATATCATCACAGTTGGTCAAATTTTGGACTTTTCAGTTAGTGTCATGTTGTTAGATAAGAATACTGGTTTTAGCTGGAAGTTAGTAGTAGTGTATGGCTCACCCTATGAGGAGGGAAAACAGAAGTTCATTGATGAGCTACATGCTGTGTTGGCCAGTTGGCAGGGTCCTCTCCTCATTAGAGGAGACTTCAACCTAGTTAGGTTCACTTCAGATAAGAGTAATGGCATCATCAACCACAAGTGGTCAGATGCTTTTAATGATTGAGTTAGCAAATGGGAGCTGCTAGAGCTGAGCCTCAACAATAGATCTTTTACCTAGACTAATAACCAGAATAATCTCATCATGGCTAAAATAGATAGGATTTTTGTTTCTACTGAGTGGGATGCAGCCTTCCCCTGGCAAGGGTTAGGGCGCTAGAGAGACCCCCAAGTGATCATAATCCCCTCCTAATTAATGCTGGGATAATGTGAAATTTGGGAAGAAAAGATTCTGCTTTGATAAATGGTGGCTAGAAAAAGAGGAGTTTAGGGATTTAGTCATCAAAAGCTTGGAATGAACCCTGCCAAGCTAGTAAACCTCTAGATAAATGTCAGTTTAAGGTTAGGACTTTTAGGAGATTTGTAAGAGGTTGGGCCTCCAATGAAGTAGCTAGGCTGAATAAAAGGAAGGGAGAGCTAGCAGAAGAATACAACAAGTTAGATGAGAAAGCAGAAGCTGAAGGCTTATCCTCTGGTGAGCTTGGTAAGCTTAAACTAGTTTCTGATGAATGTAGTACAATTTGGGTACTAGAAGAGATTAAAATTAGACAAAGATCCAGAGATAGAGACATTCTGGAGGGGGATAGGAACACAGCTTACTTCCAAGCAATAGCCAACCAAAGAAGTAGGAAGAAAAGAGTTACTAGCTTGATAGGCCCTAATGGGATAGTTGAGGATCAAAAGGGAATGCTTAAAGTTGCCCTTGATTTCTATAAGAATTTATTTTCAGCTGAGGTAAATGAAACGTTAGCTCTAAATCCTAGCTTCTGGGATATTGGAGACATAATAATCCAGGAGGAAAATAAGATGTTGTGTGCTCCTTTCTTTGAGCAAGAAATTCAGGAGGCTATCTTCAGTAGTTACTCTGAAGGAGCTCCCGGCCTAGATGGCTTGCCTTTTTTATTTTATCAGAAGTTTTGGGATGTCCTGAAAAATGATATTGCTAGTCTGTTTGATGATTTCCACAAAGGAGAAATAGACCTATGTAGGTTAAATTTTGCTATGACTACCCTGATTCCTAAGATAGAGGAGGCCAGAGACATGAAAAATTTCAGGCTTATTAATCTTATCAACTGTAGTTTCAAAATCTTCTCTAAAGTCCTGACTATTAGGCTAGGCAAAGTAGCTGAGAGGCTGGTCTCTTATAACCAGAGTGCCTGTACATTTTAGAGAGTGTGGTTGTGGCCCATGAGCTGGTGCACAGTGCCCATAAAAGCAAGCAACCAGGTGTTATTCTGAAAATAGATTATGAGAAGGCTTATGATAGAGTAAGCTGGAACTTTTTGTTTGAGGTGCTGTCCTCTAGGGGCTTTGATAACAAATGGATAGGATGGATCAAAAAGCTAGTAGTGGGAGGATCTATAGTAGTAAATCTAAATGAAGAAGAAAGCTCCTATTTTAAGCCTGAGAAGGGTTTAAGGCAGGGAGACCCCATTTCCCCCCTGTTGTTTAATCTAGTGGGGGACATTTTAACTAAAATGTTGATGAAAGCTGAAGCAGCAGGGATGATTAAGGGCCTCCCTGAGTTTAGGAATGGAGGGGTTATTTCACTCTAGTATGCTGATGATACAATCCTTTTTTCTGAGTTTGAGGAACAAAAGCTCATAAACCTCAAGTGCAACCTAGTCTGGTATGAAAATATCTCTGGAATGAAAATTAACTATCACAAGAGTGAAATCATCCCTCTCAATATTCAAGAGGACCAGATCCAAGCTGTAGCCCAGATCTTTTGTTGCCTTGTAGGATCCTTTCCTGTGAAATACCTAGGTATCCCTTTACACTTTGATAAACTTAGGAGAGAAGACCTGCAACCTGTGGTAGATAAGATCCTGAAAAGGATTGCCAGCTGGAGAGGAAAATTGCTTTCTCATGCAGCTCGCCTGACACTGATTAAAGCTTGCTTAGCTAGTATCCCAGTTTATCTCTTATCTTTTATTAAATTTCCTAAGTGGGCCATTAAGTTACTGAACTCTCATATGGCCAATTGTTTGTGGAATGATTCTGAGGATACCCACAAATATCATCTAGCCAATTGGGAGAGTGTGAGCATGCTCAAGGAGTTTGGGGGTTTAGGTGTTCCAAATATTAGAGATTTGAATAATATATGTCTGTTGGGTTCTTGGCTTAAAAGGTATGGTGTTGATGAAGGAAAACTCTGGAAAGAGATCCTGGACTTTAAATATAACACTAGTCATCCCAATATTTTTTGTGCCAGAGATACAAATAGTTCTCAGTTCTTTAGAGGCTTCATGTGGGCCGCCCAAGCGGCTAAGATAGGTTATAGATGGAGGATTGGAAATGGGAGAAAGGCTAGATTCTGAGAGGATAATTGGGTGGGTACTTCTAGTTTGGCCATTCAATTCTGGGAGATCTATGTTATTGTCAATGAAAAAACTAGTTCTGTGGCTGATTTATGGGATGGGCAAAACCTGAAATGCACTTTTAGGAGGGCAGTAAATGAAAGACTCTATAGAATGTGGCTGGACATTGTTCAAATAGCTTCTACCATCGTTTTCAGTGAGGAGGAAGATGCAATGATTTGGAAGTTTAAGACTAATGGTGTTTATGATTCCCAATCGATGTACAGAATCATAAACTTTAGAGGTGTCCTTCCTGTTCATGTGCCAAGCGTCTGGTCCCTTAGTATTCCTCCCAGAGTCTCGTTTTTTCTGTGGTTATTAGCTAAAAATAAAGTGTTGACTAGAGACAATTTAGCTATTAGACAAGAAGTGACAGACAAGTCCTGCCTTTTCTGTGCAGAACTGGAAACCTGCCAACATCTCTTCTTTGAATGTGTAGTAGCTAGAAGGTTATGGAATTGCATCTCTGATATAGTGCTAAGAGATATTGGCTCTTCTTTTGATACCATTGGTGTTTGTTGGTTTAGTAAGGGCAGTCCTAATGGAAAAAACTGGCACGATTTCCATAACATAAGAAATCATCTATAGAAACTATCTTCCACAGTGGTAGTATCTTCAAGTAATAAATGTTTTCTCTTTCTCTCTCTTAACTCTAACTTCTTCCTCCAATGAGAGAGTGACACGAGCCTCCTAGAAACTAGTAGTTTCTTCCCAATGGCACTTTCATAGTTTCTTGGTGCATTGGTTCAAGAGAAGACTTGGTTTCTTCATGAAGAAACCATTTCTACTCCCTCCGGTTTGCAAATAGGAGTCGTTCTGGCCGCTTCCACGATTGCGAAATAGGAGTCGTTGCGCGTATGTAGATGAGTACTTGGACGCTGTTGCCCTTGAGTAAATGGGCTGCCGAACGACGCTTCATTTTTGAGTCCGCCTCTGACACGCCGCGGTGCGTTAATGCGATGCCGCACGCCTGCCTTCTCGCTCCGCACGCATCGCCTTGCCGTCCTTCTTTCTCGCGCGGCCTCGCACACACATCTAGCAGTTCCACTCTCAGCTCGCCACGGCTCTCAACAACAACGACTCCGCCTCCCCGGTCGTCGTGGCGCCCGACGACGACGACTCCCCAGCCACCGCGGACACCGCGGCGTGCGTCATCGTGCCGCCGTCGTACCTGCACTCCGACTTGCAGTGGAAGAAGCATGGCGACGTCGGTGGTGAGTCGACGTTCGGTGCGCACGGCGACGGCGGCGAGTCGACGTTCGGTGCGCACGGCGGCGGCGAGTCGAGGACGTTCGGTGCGCACGGCTGGCTAGCCGCGCGGTCGCCTGTTCTTCTCGAGGCGCAGGTCCTCGCCGCGACGAAGGAGGAGGTGCCCGACAGCACCATCCGCCGCCACATGGAGTTGAAGGGCATGGCGCTTGACTCGGCATCTCTAGAGCTCACGGCTGACTTAGAGTCGCTCGAGCTCGTGCCTGACTCCTTGGCGCCGGACTCCATGGAGATCACATCGGAGGAGCTCACGCCGGAGACCGTCGCGGAGGGGATCATGCTGCCAAAGCTTTGCTCACGCTGCAGCACCATCCACGGCGTCAACGACGATGAAGGTTGCCGGCTAGCTCGCCGGCTTGCTAGCAGGTGTGGTCGTTGCGGTCTTGTTCACAAGGACTACAACCTCACCGCATGGATCATCTACGATGTGGAAAATTTTGATTGCAAGATATTTGTTCCAGACGTGGAGAAGCTTCAAATGAATGGTGATACAATAATTTTGCCCGAGCACGTTTTGAAGATGATAGAGGGGGATGCATACAAAAATCAGTAAGGTATTACATGTCCCATTCTTTCAAACAAAAAGATGCAATTCTCTACTACTCAGCAAGCAATGTAGCCTCAGCTTCATCTAACAGAGACTGTGGACATGGGATACTAGCTGGCATCCTATTTTGTCTTTCTAATGTTGCCTTATTCATGTGAGGAATTTTGTAATTGTTGCATCCTTTCTTCTTCATTGTTTCCATTAAACAAGTTTGTAGTGTCACAAAAATGCGATTTGCTTTATGTGGACAAAACTCCATGAATGCCTACAAAAAAACCAGTGATGAAGTTAGTTGTTGGAATGATGCAAAATGTGTGAACAAATTTTTTTGTTGGAATGATGAATACCTGCTGCACCACTGGAATTAGTTCTTCCTTGGTTTTTGAATTTTTTTTGTATTGGATTGCTTGAATGGCTCGGAAAAATCCCAAATCCAAAATGTTAAAATCAGGAGAATTTGCGGGTTGACAAATTAGGCGAATATCAAAACCATCTTGCTTTGCAGCCTCACAAAATAAGGGATCATCCACCTTCAAATGTGAAGGTGCATTGTCCTGCTGAATATAAATAGGATTGCCTACATCTTCTCTTGGCCACTTGGCTCTAATGGCCGGCAAGACTTGATTAATCATGATTCCTCTAATGACATCTCTAGTGATACTTTGAATGGGCTTCATAACCATATCTCCTCGTACACGGCCGGAAACTGCATTACTTCTTTGCGCCGGTTCATAAGTGACAAGAGGAAAACACCCAATCTTACCGTCAAAAATGCACTCCCCATCTCTAAACCTCGGCCGAGCAGTGACACACAAAAACATAAGCCTAGGAATGTAGTTTTTGTTCTTACAAGTCCTATTTGGATCATCTTCTTCCGGGAGCAAATAATACTTTTCAGACATCTGGCACAGGTAGAACCATTTTTCATCGATGAAGACAAAGTCAAATAAATCCCTAAACCTTGGATCACCATTCAAACCTCTCTTAATCATGTCAACACACCATTGTAACCTAGCCTTTTTGTTATTTGCCGTGAGATAGGGCTTGATGCTACTAGAATGGCGCCTAATCAAACCTTTTTTCAACAACCTTAGCAACTTCCATTTGCTGATGCTAAGTTTGGCACAAACATCCTCTAATGACATCCTATCCTTCAAAGGAATATTACGCAAAGCTTCCAAATCAAAATGAACTGGCTTACGACCAACTCTTCCCTTTTTTAGACTCGAAACCACAACCGGGACAGAGTTTGCAAGCTGTGTTTTACCTCTCTTCCATATGCGCTGAACTGACCGAAGGTGGAGATCAAATTGAGCAGCAACAATTTGGGTATCTTTCTTGTGGAGTACCCCATTATTGCTTCTAGCCAACAACGCTTGATAAACTTGCTTTCTCAAATGTTCTGACATCTCTTTCCTTGGGCGGTTCACTTGAACATTAGCCTCGGCAACATGTTCTACAAAACAACGTTCATTACAAATCATGTAACATACTCTAGTCATTGAAACAAGTATGGACATGAGTTCAAATAAATACCAGTCATGTTTTGAAGGAAATCCATATTGACCGCGCCAAACTCATCTAGAGGTAAGTTCAAATCAAATCCTATCCAAAGGAAGCACGGAACATGAGAGATGATACAAGAAAACACTAAAAAAACATTCCACAAACAGAACAGATAGTGCTCATGTACGAACATTCTACATTCTCTAGTCATTGAAACAAAGATGACGTTGAAATTTGTTTGCAAAAGGAAACTAATAGACAGTGCTCATGTACGAAACTAACTTGCACTGTCATTTGCATGCCACTGTTCACAATTGAGAATGAAATGCATTACCGTTGCCGGCTTCATCTTCAGGGTCAGCCAAATGAAACTCGCCGTCGCCTTCATCATCTTCAGGCTCTGCGAGATGAAACTCGCCGTCGCCGTGGTCATCTTCAAGCTCTGCAAGATGAAACTCGTCGTCGCCGTCGTCATCTTCAAGCTCTGCGTATGAAAGTAATAGCAAATGAATCAAAATTAAATGAAATGGTATACGCAAAAGGAAACTAAGACACAATACCGTTGCCATGCTCCAATGGTAGCTCGTTCAGATCGAGCCCGAGCCCGTCGCCTTCCTCCAGTGTAGGCATGTTGAGGCCGAGCTGCTCGCCGACGTCGACGTCGAGCTCGTCGTCTTCCTCCGGCTGCTGCACGTTGAGGTTTAGCTGCTCGCCGACGTCGACGTCGAGCTCGTCATCTTCCTGCTGCCGAACTCCATGCTCCAGGAGCTGCTCGTCGGCGGGCGTCTCTACTGGAAAGCTCATGTCAAGCCATGCATGAGCTTCTTCCTCTGCTGGAGCATTCAAGTCCAGCCCGACCATATTGTAGCGAGAGTGGCTCTGGTTCACGGCGTTTTGGTACTAGTCCAGGTGTTTAAATGGTTCACGGCCGGGAAAGCGAAGGGGCACGGCCGGCAGCGCGCGTGCACAAAAACGAACGCGAAAAAATGGCGCGGCACCACGCCAAACACGCCGCGGCAGCGAACCAACGCGCCCAGGCACGAAAATGCGAAAAAAATGGGCGCCAGGACGCGAAACAGGCGCGCCCAGGGAACCAGAACGGAAAAAACGGAGGAGAACGCGTTCATGCACAGTAGCATGCAGCGCCATGCAAAAATAACCCGAGATGACAAAAAATGTAAGCGAGCCGGAATCGAACTCGCGACCTCGCAAGATAGAGTACATCGGGAAGCGTTGCGCTAGCCAGTTGGTCATGATAGGGTTGCTGATTAGAACACACCTATGACCTTATTTATTAGGGGTAAACATGGAAAAATTACCCCTAATCAATCACTTCTTGGTATGCGTAACTTGGTCCTAAACGACTCCTATTTGCAAACCGGAGGGAGTATGATTCTTCATCTCTTTCCTCATTAACTAGACTGCCACATCACCATTTCAATTAATTGACAAGCTATTTAAGAGAGATAGAAACTACTATTAATGCACCATTGGGAGTGCCCTAATAAGAAATTTGCTGCAATTAATATGATTAGTTCAGCAGCCCTTTGGGCGATCTAGAAAATGAGAAACAACCTTTGTTTTCAGAATGCAATGTGGACAAGTATGAAATCTCTCCTGCTAAAAACAGCTGAGCTGGTGCAGAATTGGGCAATCCTTTGCCCAGCAAGCAAGAAGCAAGAGCTGGACTTGCAGCTCTTGAAGCTGCGATTTATGGCAAGAAATCCAGAAGCACTGCCGATCTGAAAGGAACTAAAGCTCAATGAGAAGTCTCTGGCTTAACGGTTGGAACTGCTACTGAACGGCATTAATAATTGAACCATAACATTTGAACGGGTACATGACTAGGAAAACTCGATGCAGCACGCCTGAATGCATACAACTAGTAGCAGTAAAGCATGCGAAGGATCAAGTCTCATTAGTAGTCAATCACGAGCGACTTGATCCCTGCGCACCTAGCTCGCAGCGCATCGTCGACGACGAGGTTGTAGCAATCAAGCAGGTTGAGAATCTCCAGGTGAGGGCAGCCGTCGAGGACGAGCGCGAGCTCGTCGTTGGTGACGTCGCAGCCGAGGAGGGCTAAGGTACGCAGCCCGTGCATCGCCGCAAGCCCGCAACTCCGAGAGCTTCCCTACCAAGGTCTTCACGTTGATACTCTTGCATCAAGGAAGCAACCATGCTTTTGTTCAAAGAGAAGCGCTTGAGCCGCTGGCATGCCCTGCCGGTAGCCTCGTAGACGTCACGGCCGCAGACGTTCTCACAGCGCACGATCGCGAGGTCCTCCAGCAGAGGGCACTTGGCAACCAGCTCGCTGAATCCTTCGTTGGAGACACGGTCGCATGATAGGAGCCAGACGACCTTCAGAGCTTGCGACCTGTGAATGACATCGTCAAAATTTGTATTCCATGGTGTGGCTAGTACTACATTGGAAGTTGGAAAAAAAAATTGGAATGGGGATTTATGATGCTGATGAAATTTCTTTAGAAAGACGACAAACACCTGTCCCCAATGTACTTTAGGAGTTCATCTGTAACAAACCGCTTCCCGATGAACACCTCCAGCTGCCCACCGGAGCGGTCGACGGCAACCTTCGCCATGGCGCGCAGGGCATCAAGGTTTATCTTTGGTTTGAGCATGATGAACGATCGCCACAGGTCGGGCACCTTCGCCGCCTCGAGCCAGGAGCGGCAGACGAGGCCGGCGCCCATCAGGATCTCGACGGCGCCGAGCTTGCCCAAGACCGATACGAGGGCGTCCAGCGGCAGCTCCGACCAGTCCCTGTCCTCCGCCGTCGGCGCCTCCATCCCGTCGATGCCACACCTGGTGAACACAAATTAAACAGGCCATCAGCCAGATACGATGACCTCCTCTGATCGACTACTGCAGGCTCTTGCTGGACACCATCTAGTCTCTGCGCACCTTCCGACGCCTGCTGCCAAGGAGATGGACAACTTCATGTTCTGTGTGAAATGCTCTTGCTTTCTAGGGACTCACGGGCTCACGGCTGGGGCGTCGCGATTTGTAGAGGCGAGACCTGGGGTTACTCCCGTCACTGATTCCTCGTATCCCGTGAGAACTGAAACGCCACTTGAATGCGAGCAGTACTGTTGACCGGTGAAGACGAGAAGTTCGTCGTGCTGTGAGTCTCGTAGTCGTAGGCTTCTAGGTGAACGTGTTTAGGTTGCTCCCGAAAAGTTTTTGGAAAAAAACATCTTTTATGCATTAAGTGTTAAATGAAATTTGTTTGGAAAACTTTTTCACTAATGAGTGTAACTTTGTGTGATGAATTTAATAAGCATAATTAATTAATGATTTGCTAAGTAATACTACAGCACCTATCTTCTAATCGTATAATCAAAGTCCTCATTAAATATAATCAAAGTCCTCATTAGATTCCTCTCGAAAATTTACGTAGAGGTGTGGAGGTAGTTTTGTAAACTAACTTCATTTAACAATTTAAATTAGTAATCAAAATCGCATTTAATACTAAAAAGTTTTTAGAAAACACGTTCGGTCCGTCGACCTCGAACTGACGAGCTGTGTATATAGAGTAGGTTACCCCACGAGCAGCAGCAGAACTGGACGTGTTGTGTACATTTTTTTTTCTTTGAAAAAAACTGCGTGGTCGGTCTCTAAGCGGTTCCCTGGCTCTGGGAAGTGCTCGTGTCGTCGGCTCGACTAGAAACGATTTCACAAGGTACCAAGTCGACTCGGAGATTCGGAGTCGGCGGGGTACTCCAACGTCCTCCTCAGTGCTTGCGGACTTCGGTGAAAATTCGTCCAAATCAAAATATTTAGGTGGGCCTTTACCGACGGGATGGGAAACATGACAACCCCGAGAATTCATATAAATATATTTTTTCAATTTTAGGAAAATACACGATCGTATGAGAATTTACCAAAAGTTGACTACAACTGTCGTAGCGCACAGTGGTTGCAGACCCAGCCGCCGTGCGCTACGGTTGTTGGGATAGCCGCCCCGGGGACTAAGAGCGGTAAGCCTAACAGCCGTCCCCTAGGGCGGTTGACCGGCAAACCACAGTGGGGTACGACGATTGGATGAACCGTCGTACGCCACGGCGGTTGCGGACTCCAACAGCCATGGGGTACGGCGTTTAGTTTTGCGGCCGCTGTACCCTACGGCGGTAGGTCCTCTGCGCCTATAAGAGGCAAAACTTGGCCGAAATTGTCACAATCATTCGAAAAAAAGAAAGAGAGGGTTGAGAGGAGAAGGGAGTGAGGTAGAGGCGGCGGAGCAGCGAAGCTCTGCAGGTTCTTCGATTCATTGTAGGTATTACGCTGATTTCAACTCTTTTAGTACTTTTACTTAGATATAATGAAAACGTAATTAGCATTGATTCACTAGATTTCTGTAGATCTTTGGTATAGATGGAATAGTTTGTAGTTGTAGTTTAGATTTTAGTATATATGTTTGACACTCACGGGATTTTATTAGATAACATAGTTACTGTTGACAAAGTATATTTCGGCAGATTAGTTTGTAGTTTTAGTGTAGATTTTAGTATATTTATTTGTTAGTAGCTGGATTTAGTTTTTAATAGTGGTTATTGCTTTTTATTATGCATCAGACATGATGGAGATAGTTCGTGTCCAATTGTATTATGGATCTGGAGAAATTAAATATGGTCCACAAGGAGTTGACTTGTCAAATTTTAGTTCGGTTGTGAAAGATGTTAAAAGAGCAGTAGAAAGAACTTGGGAGGGTAACCAAGGTTCAAATCCTGGTGCTCGCACCTTTTCCTGGATTTATTCCGGGATTTTTCGGCGTTATGCATTAAGTGGTAAGCGACGTTCCCGTCGACGGTGAGGCGCCAGTGGTGACTTCGGGAATCTCCAGATTTGCCAGTGCTCAGTCCTTCGGAGGTGCTCATATGGGTAGGTTTTGCGTATGTGTGTTCATAGGGGTGAGTGTGCATGCGTGTTGTGAGCGTCTACATTGTACTGTGTAATTCTAAAAAAAAGAACTTGGGAGGGTATAAACAACTGGCTGTACAAGGTAGTATCAGATTCGGAGCATCAATGCCTATCGGTAATGGCACTAATCAACATAAGTGATCAGGGAGCTCGTGTCACTTCAAGGCATTGCACATTGGAGGAGTTATATCATAAATGCATACCGAGTTGGTTTGCCTGTGATTTTGTTTGTTCAAGTTTTCCAGAAGGGTGGGTCTAGTAGTTAAGTACATGAGGAAGATGAGGATGTGCACGAGAGTGAAGACGTGGATGGTGTAGGGGAAGAACGAGAGGAGGAAGGAGGCGATATGGAAGGTGATGAGACACACATCGTTGGTGCTGATGTTGTTGATGGGGGAGAAGAAAATCCACAGGTGCTGAGACAGTACGAGAGGGAGTTCGAAGACGACGAACGTGCATTGGAAGAGGACTCCTCTGATGATGAGGATATGAGGAGCATGTGCCCTGAGATTGGCAGAACTACGATTTATCATAGTGTACTGTTAATGCTGGTGAGAATGTGCCCTGGGAGTACACGAAGAATAAGGTTTCGGTGGGCGCCATGTATCCCACTACTAAATATGTGAAGGACTAAGAATGTACCTGTGCGTTGCTACAGGCAAAAAAAATTTTCATCTAAGCATCAAACTTTGGTTGTGTCAAATATTTACTTCTACCAAAGGTTATATGATGTTAGGCCTTTTCGTATCAATAGGTAAAACACTGTAATAACTAATCAGCATGAGAGAATGGGAAAATGGTGATACCGTGCAATCAAATTGCAACAACAATTCACAATGCACCCATGAATCAAATTTTCAGCTTTTTCCAAGGCACTACGCACAACCTGTTGATCCTTGAAGTGCTTTTTACTTGCAAAATCTGCATCAGGTGATAATGAGTCTACATTGTAGAGATTTCAGCGGGAAGACAAGAAGCAACAGCAGGTCTGAAAACAAAAAAAAGATATGTCTACCTCTGCCTAGAAAAAAGATGTCTATATTAGATATGCCAAGCCATTTATGTGTAAAATGTAAAAAACTGGGCATGCAATGTATTCCAAAACCAATACAAACTCCATAATATGAATGAACTAAGTTATAGAATATATTCAACATCTCTGAATCAGTATTGCAAAATATGCGAAAAAGCAATCTCCTAATCTCTAAAATTGTATTTCCTCACATCTAGTCTGCACAATAAGATGACCAATATTATCTGAGTATTCAGAAATCTGAATGAAAGAATCGAACTTCAAATAACCGAACAACACTATGTCATTGTCACTAAATCTTAACCACTAAAATATAATGTCAATTCCTACAAATATAAAAACATTGATAGTACAATTTTTCTTTGGATTCAGTATGTCTGGCTGGCAATACTAATTGAATTTACAGGCACATACATTGCACAATTTTTTTTCGACGAGTTAAGACTCATTACTCATGTGTCTATTCTTACTACAAAAGACTTTGCTATTTGGCACACATTAACATATTATCATTAAAAGAATGTAATATGTCTCCAATGTGTCTATTCTTACTCATGTTGGAATGTAGTCTGGCCACTTTCAGGATTACCATTAAAAGAATGTAATATGTCCCCAAAGTTTACTTACACCGGAAAGTTCAATCTCAAGCTCTTCCTGGAAAAAAATGTGTCTATATTAGATATGTCCAGGCCTTTTTATAGGAAAAACAAGTAGCGTAACTTCTGTAACTTGAATACAATAAAAAATGGTTCTAAATGCAGTTTTTGATTAGGGCTTATAATGATTCTAACTTGAATACAAGTAGCATTAGGCTTGTGAAATGGTGCTCCTTCCAACCTACATGAGCTATTCTAATTCTAAATTCACCCCATAGTTAAAGTTGAGTACATATATTACCCAAAACATGCATACCAACGGACCTACTTTGCTCCAAAAAAGAAGGAAAAATAGATGACAAAGAAAAGGAAAAAGAAAAAGAAGGAAAAACAGATGACAAAGAAAAGGAAAAAGAAAAAATGTCAGTTTGTAAGGAATCGTATGCTCGTAGCCTGAGAGGGGGAGGGGGTGAATTAGGCAACTTAAAACCTTAAGTCTAGGGTTAACACTATTTGCTCAAAACATAAACTAGAACATACTACCTAGATGTGCAACTACGGTTGTTCTAGTGTGAAACTCCCAACCCAAAATAAGTTTTGCAACCTATAGCCAATCCTAGCAAGATACTACTCTAGGAAAGTAAAGGCAAACAAGGATTGCAAGAAAGTAATGCGGAAACGTAAAGAGGGATGAGAGGAAGCAAACTCTTGACACGCGATTTAGCCCGTGGTATCGGTAGGCACTAAGCCACCCCTAGTCCATGTTGTTGAAGCACTCCACACAAGAGTATTGCTTCCCGGTCACCAAGTCTCTCCAAAGAGCACCACTTGACTTGCCACAAAGGCTCGCCACTAAGACACTTGTCAAGCTCCCTTGGTCACCTTGATGCCGCCTCCACTAAGGAGCTTCTTCACCAAGGGAAGGGGGTCTCCACGTCCCCCGCACAAAGTGTCCTCGCCACTCCACACCAAGCCGAAGGGTCGACGACGATTACCGTGAGCCACTTAGGCCCCAAGACTTTCGGCGCACCTTGTACAGCTTGATCCACTCAAGAATCACCTCACAAGGTAGGCACACCTTGCACTCACTCAGCTCTAAGCTAAGCCTAGCACTAAGCACACACACAAAGCATGTGCAAGTCTATGGATGAGCAATTTCGCACATGGATGGCTTGGATATGATCTTCTATGTGTCTCACACTCCTCTGGTCTTCCTCAGCATCCAACCAACTCAAATAGGCGAGTGGAGGGGGTATAAATAGCCAAAGCTAACAAACTAGCCGTTGGCTAACGGCTACTGAAATTGGTACCGTCGGATGAACCGATGGTCCCTTTTTTACCACCGTCGGTTCATCCGGTGCCCCTCCACATCATCTAGCCATTGCAATCCACTGACACAATTGATCTGACGTATAGACCGACCGGCTCCTCACTTAACCATCGGTTCATCCAGTGCTAATAGGTCCGCGGCCAATACCTCTCTGTTAGCAAACACGAGGTCGTCGGATGAACCGCTATTCGGTTCATCCAGTGCTACTGCTCTTCCAACCTGCTGCTCTCTGTCTTGATTTCTCTGATCATCGGATAGACCGACGGTGCCTGTCAACAAACCGTCGGTTCATCCGGTGCTACTGTCTTCTACGAGCTGATGTTTGCTTCTCCTCTTGAGTTCATCTGGTGCATGTAGGATCTGGGCCGTCGGTTCATCCGACGGTGCCAGTTGGCTTGAGTCTTCACGCAATGTACCAAGTACTCCGACGCATGCACCGATGCTAGCTTCTAGGGTACCGTCGGTTCATCTGACGATGTCTTTTCCCTTCTTTTTCTTCTTGTCGGTTTAGCCTCAAAATATATCTTCTCATTTTGGCATGTGACATTTTTACATCCATGGGACCTAGAAATGTCTACAAGGACATACTAAACAATATGGTTAGTCTCATTGCTTGTGTTATCATGAATCACCAAAATCAACTTGAACAAATGGCATATGAGGCCATGTTCGCTACACAGTCTCCAAAAGTCATAAGCATACAAAGGGACACATGAAGTGGTGGAAATAGTCAATTGATAAAGAAAAAGACTTTTTTGGCATACCACTGAATTAGTACGAGTAACAAATTTTAGCAGCTACCCTAAAAAACAAATTTTAGTAGTTGTTCCTGTAGGCACCATTCAGCTAGAATCATGTTTCTGTCAACAAAATACATAGTACTTTCAACTACTTTATCACCGTTGCGAACCCTCAACATTTGGCAAAGCCATTCATTTAACGATTTCACTATCATGCCTACTAAGAACAGGTGTATTAACTGTTGTATCAAACAGATTCGAGATGTTCTACACCATCAAATACTGCATTCAGACAGGCAATACTGCAATTCAAAGTTCTCATATATATATATATATCCATTCTACACGCGCGTGTAGTTACTCCTGCCTTGTATCCACGTGAAGTAGAACTCCTCCATGCCTTATCGGGTGGAACTCAGGAGCAACAGATCCGATAGGACGTGTATACGTATCTCCATCTCCGCCGTCTCAGGATATACGTTCTGCCGCACCCCGCCGAGACTTTCGGATCTCGTGAATCAAAGATAAATAGATGCTGTCATTCTGCGGCGGCCGCACCTCTCGCAAACAGCCATTCGGCGACGACATCGACTCTTGCTCCGGCTTGTATGTTTTTTTGGTACCAGGTACTTCTTATCTCCGCCTCGTCGTTATTCTATGTTGTTTTGATGCAGATTTGGAGACTCACCACTGATCGAGATGCAAATCGACCAGGAGACGTGTGCCGATCGACAAAGCATGCGTAGACACGATGATGCGGCGACGGCGGCAGTCACCACCGGAGATTTTGACGTGGCGAGTAGCATCCATTGGTAAAATAAAAGACTAGGGCTCTTTAATTGAAACTACGGCCTAATTCTTGGATGTATTTATCAAATTACTGTACATGCATATGTGGATTAATCACATCTATCTTTTTTATACCCCGTCCCCTTTCTATCTTATTCATATGTATCCATCTAATCATTAGTAGCCCATGCGGCAGCATGTAGTGTCCAGGGTGATTTAGCCAATTGCAATACACAATCACTTATACCTTTCCAGATTATAGTATCACTTCTATACTTTTTTCAGATTCTAGTATGAGTTCATACTTTTTTCAGATTATTCTAGTGTGACTTAATACTTTTTTTTATATTATTGCAAACAAAATTTCAGGTTGTGTATCCCTTGATCCAGTCGAGGTCGGGCTTATCCTATTTGTGTTCGGCGTTCATCACACAAGAGGGGCTACCACCATGAAAATCGATCGTGCGTAGTCGTCAACCACAATGCTGGAGGTACGTCCAACTGGGAAGGTCTACACTGGCCACCGGGCCGATAGCTGCAACAAGACTACATTGGAGGATTTCACCGGCAACAAGATGACAGTCGGCGACATCATGCATTATTCAAGCAAAACGGCAATCGCAGGAGGCACGTAGTTGTTAGTCTGTTATGATAAACTGCATACATACTTAATGTCCCCGATGTATATATGATACACATCTGAATGTACATGATTCTTGTCATCTAGTTCGAACGAGTATGAATGCATTCATACACCATACTCCTTGCCTAACTAATGTTCACTTTTTGAAAATAAGTATGGGCTCATACTCTTCTAAAAAAAGTATGTCCTCATACTTCTAAAAAAAGTATGTTCTCATACTTCTAAAAAAAGTATGTCCTCATACTCTTTTAAAAATGTATAGTCTCATACTCCCTTGGTATATTGCTTTTTATATGATGTAGTATGTATTCATACTTCAGGGTAAAAATAAGAGAGTATGCATCGTTACTCGCGCATGGTACGTCTGGGTACATGTGCAGACATCTAATTCTTGTCGATATATACACATGCAGTATTACACGTGCTCCAAGTTAAGTGTTGATAAATGATACGCATGCATGTACTAGGAGGGAATTGGATGTCACGTATATGCGTTTAATTAATTTGTGCACATATCTAGCAATGCAAACAACTGTTGACCAATCTATCATACGCCTCAAATCTAGGAGGGAGTTGTTGGCTAGGTTAATCGGCCATGCAGACGCACCACAAATACCGCACATACACGTACGCGTGGCTAACAACCGGAGTCTCTCCTGATTAGCGGGTTTCATATGGTAGAGGTGGAGTGGTGCCTATTAACCCGCGAGATACATAGGAGTAACTACACGCATGTGTAGATAAAACTCGTCCTATATATATATATATATGTGTGTGTGTGTGTGTGTATATAAACTAAATTCTATGCTCCAACTCTATAGAGTTCACAATTCAGTTTTGTAATGAAAAGAAACCAGATTAGTCTGACCCTGTCAAAATCTGAAAGCTCCAAATCCACCCATGCTAAGCATGCTGATCACCCTACAAAATGGCCCACATGTTAAACCCTAAAATAAGATGTATAGCTTTGGTTTATCACTGGCCACATCTTGACCATTCCATAGGTTCTAAGAAATGGAAATGGTAAGATCAATTGAGAATGTTTGCATTCTAATGCACAACTTAAATAAAAGAATCACCCAAGCAAACGGCACCCAAGCTAATACAGTTGTTTGCTGTACTTTCAGTCTATGAGCCAAAAACTAACTAACAGACTACCACAATTTGGCAAGACTTCAGTCATGAGCAACAAGAAATATAAATATCTTAATTGAAAGAACAATGGGTAAGCCAGCATACCTATCTAGTGAACATAATAATATAAAATATAAAAAGAAAATGCAGTATAGTCAAGAGTGTGTAGAAATGAATAGAAGAATTTGTTTGAACTTACCATTGTCCATGAAATTAGGAAGTATGTGCAGTCCACTATTCTTGTAAAAAGGTTTATGCACTGAACAACCTTCCGGGTCAAAAGTGAACTCGATGAGATTTTGTGTCCCTAGTTCGAGTAAGCGAAATGATAAAACAAGAAGGAAAGCATCAATTTTTTTACCTAGAGCAGTGGAGCACGTAGTCTCCAGGCATTCTTTGAAACTCTCCTTAATTCTACTCACCTTCTTAAAATATACAAGTTGAGGGATGAGTTTCTTGGTCTCCG
The DNA here is from genome assembly GCA_036936925.1 of Cenchrus fungigraminus. Taxonomy (NCBI): domain Eukaryota; kingdom Viridiplantae; phylum Streptophyta; class Magnoliopsida; order Poales; family Poaceae; genus Cenchrus; species Cenchrus fungigraminus. The sequence continues at coordinate 42,201,160 of CM072771.1, read as the reverse complement.
GTCCATATTCTTCATGAGCAAGCACGCAAATCGCAGCCTCTTCCTCATGGCATTTTAATAGAGCAGAATGCAGTTTGGCCAACTGCTTGAAAGGGATTTAGACAAATGGCTGCTCACCAAACCGTGTGAAGAACAAGATCTAAGATCCATGTGGATTAACTGTGTAAAGCTAATTATCTCTGACCTTAATTAAACAGCTAGTCTCAGATAGGGAGCACGGAGCACCATCTATAGGAAAGGCCGACCGAGCTTTCGTCCCTCGTGCAGCAACTCATCCATATGCTGGCACAATTTAGATGACTATCTAAGAACACTCAGAACACGAGAGAACAAGATTACAACAAAACACAAGTAAATTTGAAGAATCAAACCGGGTGCCATCTTACCTGGTGGCGTCCTGTGATGCAAGTGACATTAGAAATTTAGAATCGCCATCAGGATATCACTGATGTGAAGGCGTACTTGGGGAGGACAACGACAATGTCTTCGAGCAGTGCACCTCACGCCCGAACCGCGGCGGCGAGCGTGGCCGCCTGGTCGTCGACAGTGACGGATGGCAGCACGAGCGCCTGCCCCTAGACCTAGATGCGCACAGAGGAGGTCAGCTGGCAGATGGCCCCGATGAGGCTGGGCCGCGTTGCTGGCGTTCGTGAAGTCAGCATTTGCAGCGGATGTGGGGGACATCGTCGTCGGCGGATCGTGTGTGGGGGACGACACTCTGACGGAGGGCGGATCCTCCTGCCGCGGGTGTGGGCGATGCCTTGGCTCGAGGTCGATAGCGCGGCTGTTGCCGTCGATGGCGACGGTGAGGACGACGGTGCGGCTCCTCAGATCGACGGCAACGGTGATGACACGACGGCAGGGCACCTTGGTTCGACAGCGACGGCGAGGGCACGACACCTTGGTTCGACAGTGACGGTGACGGCGCGGAGCCTCAGATCGATGAGTGGCGTTCAGAGTGATCGATTCGCTGGCAGCGCGTCCGACGGGTGGTGGAAGCTTCTAGAGGAGAGAGAGATCGGAGTGGTAGCTCCTCGCGACGAGATGGGAGGCGAGGGGCAATGGGATGGGATGCGAGGCGAGGCGCGGGAGACCGGCGTGGGGGCTAGGGTTCCGTGAGAGGATGGGATGCAAGAGGCGATGGATCGGTTGACCTGCCGTGGTGAGGGGAAGAGCGGAAGGCGAACACACGGATGAGGTGGCCGGTGATCTGACGCACAATGACAGACGCGCAGATAGGGGAGAGCGGAAGACGGACGCGAGGGGAAGATGCGCGGGCGGAGAGCAAAATTATGTACCATGTTTTGGTCTTACTTTTATTCTTTTTAGAGTAGAGATGCAATCAAGCGGTGGTCCACCTTGACTCCGCACAGAGTTCAGGGTAGTGAAGAATTCTCCGAGGATATATGATGTGCGTTGTGTGAAGGCTGAGTGTGCTTTTCGAGTGTATGCATATAAGGGCAAGTGGAATGATTACATAGAGGTTAGAGAAGTGGTGTCTCACACATGTACGCTTGATTGGTTAGATGCAAGGCACGGCCGGGTTTGTTGCTGGCCACATGTACCCTAATATTGTGCAAAATACTTCATATGAGCCGAAGTTCATTATCGGTGCAATTGAGGAAAAATTCGGGTACACTATCAGTTACAGCAAGGCATACAACGTGAAGAAGAAGGTATTGGAGCATAGGTGGGGTACTTATGAAGCATCCTACGATAATTTGCCTCGCTTGCTGAACACAATAGTTCAGATGAATCCTGACAACTACTATGATATCAAGGATTATCCTTGTGAGTAGAAACCAGGCAAGCGTGTGCTTCAGCGGTCATTCTTTGCATTGGGTGCCTGCATGAAGGCTTTCAAACATTGTCGACCGATGCTTTGCATAGATGGCACTTTGCTCACTAAAAAAATACAAAGGCACAATCCTGATAGCTGTGGCAGCTGACAGTAACAATCAATTGCTACCTTTGGCCATTGCATTTGCAGAGGGAGAGAATGGTGATAGTTGGTACTGGTTCCTTGAGAGGTTGAAGAATATGGTGGTGCAGGATGTGCAGAACGTGTGTGTCATACACGATAGGCACAAAGGTATTTTGCAAGCAATGAATGACATAAAAGATGGCAGCCAAGAGCGTGACAGAGTTGCATTGTGGCCAGATGTTAAGAGCACGTGGTGCACTAGGCACATGAAAGCAAACTTCCACAGCCAGTTCAGGAACAAGGCGCTGTCTAAATTGTTTGTTTGGTTGTGTGAGCAAACTCAGCAGAAGAAGTTCGATGACATTTGGAAGAAATTAGACGACCTGACAAAGAAGGCATTAGAGGAGCTAGCAAAGAGACCAGTGAATCCTGAACCTGGCCAAGAGCCAGTTTCTCTCGAGGACGTGGGATTAGATGGCACTCAAGTTAGGAGGAGAAGAGGGCATGCTGTGAAGACCTTCAGCCATTGGATTCAGAATGAGCCTAAGGAAAAGTGGTGTCTCATGTTTGACGAGGATGGAGCAAGGCATGCGATAAAGACCACTAATTTTGTTGAGGTTTACAAATGTGTGCTGCGCGGTTCAAGAGCTCTTCCTCTACTTGGCATCATTGAGTTCTATCTGCATCGCACAATGCAATATTTTTATGACAGGAGCAAAGCAGCGGACGGGTTGTGAGAAACACTCAATTGGTGTACTGCACCAAAATGACCGAGTACTTGGAGAAAACTCAAGAAAAAGCTCTTCTTCACAAAGTCATTGCGAATCCTTACTACCGGTCTTCTGAGAATGAAATTCGTTGGAAATATAAGGTTGAGTGCAAGGGGAGAATGCGGCTAGGCCCATCGCGTGAAAAGACGCATCAAATGTGTGAACTTGGCAACCAAATCTACAGATGCTCTTGCCCGAAGTCACATCTACTACACATCCCCTTGCACACATGTGATCGCCGCATGTTATGCAATTAGAAATTTCGGCCACCGTAGGTACGTGCCCTGGTACTACGAGAAGGAAACGGTTCGAAATACTTGGAACCGAACAATTGAGGGCTACCTCGTGCGGGGTAGTTTCACTGAGGACCCCAAGGAAAATGATGTGTACATACCTGATCCACATCCATATATGTGCCAAGGTGTTGGAAGATGGAAGAAGAAGAAGAGGATTAGGAACAACATGGATGAAGCAGAAGCTGGCCCTGCAGTGCTGATCTGCTCCAAGTGCCACAACCTGAGCCACACCTACAAGAGATGCATAGCTGCAAATTATGCTTGCAACACAGTAAGTTCGTCTAATGTGGGCGCAACAACACCTTCAGGACTCTCACAAACCCAACTGCTCGTAGCAACAATGGACGTGGATGTGGACGCGGACGTGGGCGTGGGCGTGGGCGTAGCAACAATGCGGGATTCATATGATCATAGTTGTTTGTAACATTAAAACATTTAATTTGTGAAAGTGTATTGTAATATTTGAACTAATATTTCCTGTACGAACTTATGCATGCTACTGTGTTGTAATAATTGAACCATTATTTCGTGCCGTCTCAATTATTTTGTTTCATTTGTATCAGGAAGAGGAAGTACCCCCATTGTACTCAGTAGACCTAGAGTCAACGATTTGGAGTCGGATTGTATCACTTAAACATCGCACTTTTATTTCGTCGTCCACTAGAGTCAGCTTGTATCCTATCAACTTTTTATTGTACTGCATTAGTGTGTGTTTGTTGTAGGTTTTTTTTCCTCCGAATGACTCTGCCTTCGCGTAGGGTGTGCTTTCTCGAAGTCACTGCCGCACGCGAACAGTGACCGTAGTACTAGGGTATGTTTTTTCTGAGTCACTGCTTGTTTCTCTTCCCACGGATTGAATGGCCCACCATCCAGCCTTCTTCATTGCCTACATATATGTCACCCTTCTCTTCTCTCATGCCTCTTCACAGTAAGCAACAATGTCTTCCTAGAGTGGGGATGATCTCTCTTTCGTTCCTGCCGTGTGGACTGAGCAAGATCCAGAGTTAAGAGCAATTTTTCAGTCTTAGCTAAGAGAGATTTCCAATCTATACGTGATCTTAGAAGGTACGCATCAAATCAACCGGTGAACTGGCCAAGGTGTGCGCACGGTGAGTTTTGTGTGATGTAAGTTTACCAGGGATGGAACAACTCCGGTCGTCGCTTCTGACATTGCCCGTATGCATGAGTAAGGAAAGCTACGTGACTTATGCCCATCCTTTTCTTTTGGTTCACTAACATATTATCGATTTCCGCATTACTCTCAGCAGCCAAATGGCTGTAACTTCGTACAATGAGTGGATCCACCAGCTATTGAGCCGTATCAAAAGTACATCGACTACCTCGAGAACGTCGTTATCTACAACCTCAAGCAAGATCTCGCGCAGACACTGGCTCGTCCAGATCAACCATCTAGCGAAGACGACGGACCCGTGGTCGGACCTATGGTGCACTACGGCGGTTGTAGTCTACTTTTGATAAATTCTCATACGACCGTATATTTTCGCAAAATAAAAAAATATATAAATAAATAAAATTCCAACCCCGACTGGGTCGGATAGAAGGCCCAGCTAACGAATCGACGATACTCACCCACCGACCGAAGTCTTCTGTCTAATCTCGATCTGTCTGTCTGCCTATTCGGACTTGGCGCCTACCTACCTACTTGGCATCTGGCTCTATTTGTAAGCCAAGAGCAAGACGAGAGGATCGAAGCCGGAGGGATCCGTGTGCAGATCAAATTAGCAATTATATACTCCTACTTGGAGCATAAATCTAGGAGCATCAAGAAAGGCATGCATGGGTACCCTCAAAAGGATCAAGGTCGTCGCTTCGCTGTGCGCATTGCCCGTGGAGCTCATCGAGGACATCCTCTTCCGCTTGCCGGCCAAGTCGCTACGCCGGTTGCAGTGCGTTTCTAGGTGGTTCCAGTCCCTGATCGCCTCGCATGCGTTCCAAGACGCCCACTTCCAGCGAAACAACAAGGGCAACCGCCGGCGGCTGTTCATCAAGCCATCCGGGTTTGGAGAGCCCTTCTACGCTTGGCAACCTGCAGATGGCGGACCCGTGGAGAGGATCATGAGCACCGCCCGCTTGCCACAAGGATCCATCTTTCCGATCACCACCAAGTCCTGCCACGGCCTTGTCCTCCTGAGCTGCCTTCAGTACCAGACGCACTTGGTCTGGAACCCTTCCACGGGTGAGACCTCGACCCTGCCCGACAGGACACCGCTTGGAGCAACCCGATGCGATTTTGGCATGAGGCACCCGCTCGTGTCCTACGGCCTGGGCTACTGCCTGGCGACTCGGCAGCACAAAGTGGCGCGCATATACTGTGTCGGCCGCGGTGTGCCGGTCACCGTTTGTGAGGTTTTCATTCTCAACGAGTCCACGAGCTGGAGGCCAGCTGCAACGAAACCGATCGCCGAGCACTACTACCCTCAAACGATTCACTGGCGGCAGGGAGGGGTGCTCTGCAACGGAAATCTGCACTTCCTCCAAGAGGACGGTGACATGACCACCTTCAACGTTGCGGAGGAGACCCTTGGCGTGCTGATTCCCCCTTCAGAGTTGCAGGGTTGTCACACTGGCCTGGAGCTGACGGAGCTGCATGGTCGTTTGTGTGCTTACAATTGTACAGAGAAGTGGGGGCCCTTCCAAGTCTGGCTACTGAGCGATGACGACGATGCGGCTCGAGCTGGAATTTGGGACAAGATTCACTGCTTCGACTGGGGGGATATCATCATGCGGCAAGGAATTCGCGATTATTATTCCTGGATCGCGCCTCTTGATATGTACCATGACGACAGCGGCGAAATAAAGATTATGTTTGGCACAGGTTCTTGCAGCGTGTTCACGGTAGACCCCAACAGCATCGGCACCCCTGCAGAGATGGTATTCGTACTAGATCACACGGCCATCGGCAATGGTCATACTACTAATAATAATGACCGATTCCCGACCATTGGATTGTTTGAAGAGAGCCTTGTGCGTGTTGGCGGCAGCAACACAAGCCAGAAGAGCATGCTCTTATCACTGTCAATGCAAGCCTGGTCGGAGGTCCTTTCACGGCTTCCGGCGCACACAGTTGGAAGCCTTAACCAGTTGTGCAAGGGCTTCCGGAACTTGATCAATACCAAGCACTTTGCGGAGGCACATTTGCACCGTGCAAACCTGAATAAAAGTCCCCAGATGATGTTCATTGATGGCAAGCCCCGTGGGTTCGAGGACGCGGAGTATTTTATCAGTGCATCATGCAGACCTCCCTTAATCGATGATGCCTTAAGAGTTGTCTGTTCTAAGCCTTGCCACGGGCTTAACACGGTGAGCTTTGCCAACTACGATTTCGTTTGCAATCCTGTCACGGGTTATTTGAAGCTCCTACCACTTGACGACGACAGCAGCATGGACAAAAAAGTGTATTCGTTGAATAATTTCTTCACCAAAGCATCACGGTGCCACGGTGGTGGAGATGCAATTTTTGCTGGTCGTCTTGGCCTCGGATACGAGTTAGAAACATGCAGGCATGTCTTAGTGCGCCTCTCATACAAGGAGAAAAATTACAAACTGGTGTGCAAGATGCGCTACGTTGAAGACTTGGTTTGGGATGACATAGATCCTCCGCCGAGACCAATAGCTAACATGCCACCTGCCTACGTGAACAGCAAGCTTCATTGGCTGCCGTATACGATTGATGATCTCGGAAAAGGATCAGCAGCAGCTTCTGAAATCGTTGTCCTCGATGTCAGCACCCGCAAATTTGAGGTCTTGCAAGGGCCACCGTGCAGCAGGGAGCAGCTGTCCATCGTTGAGCTCCAAGAATTGGTTTGTGTGACATGCTTGCACAAGAGCACATGCATCATGGAGATATGGGAAATGAAAGGCAATGGATTGTGGTCCGTCAGATACCATATAGAGCTTGGAAGGTTCTCTCCACAGTATTTACCGGAGCTAGCCGCACCAATGGCCGTAGATCCCAAGGACGGGAGAATCCTGTTGAGCACTGGGAGAGCATTGGCCTATTACGACTCCAAGACAATGGAGTTGCACGTGATCTACCATTTGGGAAATCACATCAAAGGGAAAAAGTTCGTTCCAGTTTTGTTCCAAGAAAGTTTGGTTAACCCGCGTGATCCAGTGATTTTCCGAGAACCCGAATGAGGTTTGGGGTTTTGGCGTGTTTACCCCTGCTTTAGGTGCTAATTGGTGACAAATTTTGACCATTCTTTCCGCCTTTGGGTGTTTTCCCCTCGCTTTTGAAAATGAAGCTGAGGTTTGTTTGCCACTATTCCGCCTTTGAGTAAAATGACACGTATGCTCTTTGTGATTTTACCTTAATTTGTGATTTTGACTCCTTTTTTAACATGGAACACCCTGTACATGTAATCAAAGTTTTCACATATTTCAGCATCATTTGGATAAAATTCCAGGGGCAATTCGACAAGAATTTACCAGCTCTATACTTATCTGATACTGAACTATAACTGATAATTCCAACACCGGTGGAACTATAACTGATTTCCTCAAAAAAAAAAAAACTATAACTGATGAACGGAACAGAATGGCGGATCAGAAGTTCAGGAACAGCAGCAGCTTGCCCTCGCCGGCCATCTCGATCCATGTCTTCCGCTAGCTGCTGCTCCTCCATGAAATCGGATAATCAATAGGGGAAAAGGAAGGGATCACTGCAGCTCAGAGCCCAATGGCCCTTGACATCCAGTTTCGTCAGTTCAGTAAGAACTCAAATAGATTTCAACTTTGTGCTTCAGTTAGAAATCCAGTTCTTTGTTTCCTCTGTCCCACAGCTTACCAATTAGATGCCCTATATGTTAGAATTAACTTAATCTAACCATTAACTTAAACATGATCTTAGCTTAGTCTAATCATGATCACTAATTAAACTTAATGCGGAAACTTAGATTAGACTAACCAGCAGAGCTCGTAGATGCCATCTGAAGTCGTGAAGAAGTTGAAGTAGATGAAGTAGATCTTAATCTTCACCAGATTAGAAACTTGTTGCTTCTAGTTGATGAAGATCTTGGTCGATGACGAACAACAACCTTGCAAGCGTCACCTCTTGTTGAACTTGATGTAGATGCAGTTCACCTCTCAAGAACAGAGGTTCTTGATAGGTGAAGTCAGGATCTCGATCTTCCAACCCCTTCAGCACTCTAATTAATCGGTGTTTAGGAAAATTTCAAGAATAGAGGATTGGCATACCATGAGGCACCTCTCCAACTCATATATGTAGTAGTGTTGTAGGGTCAGGGTCGAGTCCTAGTTGAATACAACTTAGGTGTACCTGCCGATCACGGTACTAGAGTCCTAATCACATAAGGAGGTGGAGTCCTTGTACGTGTAGTTGTTCTCTCAGTTGTTACACTGAGATCACAATATCTAACACTATATACACCGGATGAATGATGGGCCTTCAATTATCCAAGTGGCCATACAAAATTTCTATGGATTATGAATCAAAGTGGAGCTCCCCACTCAGAATCTGCGAGCTGAATAGCTAGACCATTCAGTTCGACAGTTTCAGTTTTCAAACTGGTTTACTTTCGAAGTTTGAGATGCCATACGAATTATGGAACTTGATCATTTTAGTTCGACCACTATACCAAAAGCTCCTCTGAACATCTCAATTTATTTGTAGTCCACAAACTTCCAATATTTATGAGGTTTTCTTCGGTACACAATACGACCTGTACGACCAGTTGGAAAAGGACTCGTATGTAACAGAAAAGGACCTATATGTAAGGATCGGACGGATGAGATTAATTCTATACGACCGGTTTTTTAGCTGTCGTACGGTAGTATTCAAAGGTCGTACTGGTAGTTAAAGGGTATTATCGGAAATGTAAAATGTCATTTTTGTAATATATAAAAACGGAGGGAGGAGGTGTGCACGGGTGGACCGGGTGGGTAGCGGGGAATTTTTTTTTCTAAAACATATATCAACCAAATTACCATTTTACCCTTATAGAAAAAACCGAAGAAACCGACAAAACGGCCGTACGACCGTTGGAACGTATTGTGTACCGAAGAAAACCTCTATTTATATGTAAATGTTTCCAAAAAGTAAGCTCAAAGTAGGGCTCATGGTACTGTTTTCTATTGTTTTAGACTTGGCCATTCTGACCAGCATAACTTTCATTTTTTGAACGCAAATTTAAATTTCGAAACCAACTGATATTTGTTTCGTTGCCTAAATGTGAATTTGGTTATTTTGTATTGGAGCTGAGGAGGTCCTGTACTTCCATCTCATGCCCCCTCTCTGACTGAATTTAGGAAAGGAAGTACATGTTTGCATACAGATCTCGGGTTTTGAATTCCTGGTCATTGTTTCCTCCTTATTATGGAACGAATTCAACTGACAAGCCTCCTTCTCATCCAGATGCTAGTTGCATTCCCACCAGTGTCACTCTTTTTTTTTCGAGAACGCGCAACACGCGTATTGCATTAAGAAAGGGGGAGTGCGACCCAAACAAACAGACAAAGTTTAAGAGTTACAACAGTTAGCCAACTCCTTGCCGAGGTTCGCTACCTAGCCTAACACCACCGACAGAGATAAACCGGTTGAGCTTTGCAACTCCGGTTTCACAGCGGAGTACAACAAGACGGTGTTATCCATTGTGAACTTTTTTTTAATGAAACAGGAGGGGGATCCCCTACTTATTATATATTAAAATAAAAACAGAGGTACAAGAGTTATAAGAAGGACATCAAGAAACAAAAAAGAGAGGAAAAAAAATTAATCCTATTACATGGCTGATTGTAACCATAAAAACTGTTCTTTGCTCTCAGAATAACCAAAGCAAATTCAGATTTAAATCTTTCCTTGGCCGCTTGAGTTGTTGGTTGAATACCCCTGAAAATGTAGTCATTTCGAGCCATCCGAATTGTCTAGCTCATTATGATAATGATGTCCATGAAGAAATTCAAATGTAATTGGATCTTGAAGGAAAGAAGGATGTCAAAAGGATCACCCATAGTAACTGTCAGGTTTAACAGATTCCAGCAGTTGATCACAAAAGGACAATTCAGAAACAAGTGTTCCAGAGTTTCTTCCACTTGTGCTGACAAAGCACACAATCATAAGACGATAAGATCTTGTTTTTTCCTGCTTAAAATGTTGCGTGTACTCAGACGGTCTTTTATTAACAGCCAAAAGAAAACCCTATGTTTTTCTGTACCGATGATTTCCAAAGCTAGTTGCAGCATGGGTGGACCTGCCTGTGACCTATGAGATGTTTATATGCTTTCATGGGATTGAAAAGTGGGTTACCTCAAATGTAAGTCCATGTGTCATCTTGATCACTGGCTTGAGCTACATCATCTAGGCCTTGAGCCAAAACTAAGGGTTGTTGAAACGCTTGTTCTGATAGTGGCAAGTTAAAGAGCTGATTTATTTCAGAAGCTACAATGGCTTTGCAAACTGTGACATTTTTGGATCTAGCAAAGGAGTAAAGTTGTGGTAGGCCTTGAATGCGAATGGAGCCTCCCCAAAGATCATGCCAAAGAAAACATGTGTCACCCTTTATGTACTGTAACAGAAGCTAAACCTTTGAACTTCTCCAGCAGCCTTAGAATATCCCTCCACCAAAAAGATCCTTTCAAAGTGTGATTTGGCAGCTTACCATTGCTGTAATGTCTTTCCCAACAAGATGTACCCATGAGATGATATCTTTGTTGAAGAACTTGTGCAAAATTTTTAGCAACATTGCTTCATTATGTGTTTCAAGTTGTAGCACTCCTAAACCACCTTCTTTTTTTGGTAAACAAACCATTTCTCATGCTGCCTTGGGTGGAGTTTTGGCATTTATGTCTGCACCTCTCCAGAGAAAATGCTTTCGATATTTGTCAATTTGGTGGAATACTGTCTTATGCATCTTGAATGTGCAAAGGTGAAAGGTAGGCAGTGCTGAAAAAACATCATTTGTCATCTGAAGCCTTCCTGCTTGTATATTGTTTCTTAATACCAGAATATAATTCTTAAGCCTGCTTGGTTAAAACATGCTATATACAAACTTAGCTTTTCATCATGCTAATTTTGTTTAGAACTTTTATATAAAAAAATCGCTCTTTATGCAAGAGTGAAGGATATAATCTAACTGTGCACTTTTATATCCATACACTTTTACAAAATCTCATCTGATTATTTCATAATAAATAAGCATGTATTTGGTGCCTTAAATTCTCTTTGCACCATTCCGGTGGACCTTATCTGAATTAAACTAATATTTTGTCAAGCATCCTGGCTAAGTCAAATACTTATAGAATTTTAACATACAACTTTCAATGGTTGAAACTTAAGGAACATCCTTTATTTTATCTTAAATTTAATCTTAGAGTATTTGGAATAAACCAAATTTTGCTACATAATGCAAAATAAAACAAGCATGGCTCTATATTCATAAGTATCACGTCACTTAAGCAATTATATCAATTTATGCTTTAGCGACGAAAATCCTAACACTCCCTTTGGTCCAATTTTAGTGTATAACTTAGTGCCCAAAACATAAAAGGCTTACACCAAAAACTTCTTTATATATAATTGAATGATATCTCTTTTGCAGCTATACTTATTGCTACTTAAGAGTAACATTCACTTTGAGTATTAGGATAATAATATTTTCCACCTTTAATCAATCTTAGGATAAACTGAACTAACCATGAGACTCTAAATCATGGTGAGCAACAAGCTTAATATCTTATTTTTCCTTTGGAATCACTATTAAAATGTAGACCTATTATAGTCCACTATGTTGACTCCATTGGAATTTTCTGCTAATAATCCAAACTTATTGATTTAAGCTCATAGGCTCTTTTATTTTGTGCCTAATTAGTGTATACTACATTTTCTGGTGTGGTTAATCAACTAATGATAACCCTCACCGGAATTTTATAGTTTGCAATGGAGGTAAACTCACTTATAGCACGAATTAAAAATTTATGAGAATTTTTCTCTTAATTCACTGATGCAGAAAACAAATCCGCATCTCCTGAAGATTTCCCTTCCTCCTTTGTGAGCTCCCACTGATCTCTACATTCTTATATAACACAACTAATTTGTCTCAATACTCTTAGTGAAACAATTTTAGAACAGTAGATGTGGTATCCCCCTAAACTTATTGGGGTATCCACAAATAGTAGCTCTTCTAATTTCTTAAACTTTAGCAAAATGTTACTTTTGTCTTGCTTAAATACCACTGATGAACTTCCTTTACTAATCTAGCCCACCACAGGATGGCCAGAGAATGAACTAGAGTAATAAAGTTATGGTTAAATATTCACAATCAGCGATGGCCAGAATGATGAATTTAAACCATACTTCAAAAATCCCAGGCCGCATTGAACAAGTTCAGAACAGCGATGGCTAGAAATGAACCGGAACAACAATAACCTTGTGAACATGTGCTCATTAATGAGCGATGGCCAGAAATAATGAATAAATGCCACACTAACTTATTTGAGATAATTGGTAATTTTGGAGTATTTCTCCTATCACCATGGTATTTTAGTGAGCATTCTCTCAATTTATTCACCCTATTATTTATGCTGATTTTTATTCCAACCTTTTGAATATTTAATTCAACTTTGTGGGCAAATAAGAGCAAGTGAGAGAACTTATAGCTCCTTTATGTCTTAGCGTTATTTCCCCTTAATACAAATAAGTGCAATATACTTAATGGATGTAGTATCTCTTTACTGATGAGACATTCCATTCTCCCCTTCGAATTGTGGTCTAAACGAAAGTGAGCCACAAATTCGACAAGGTCTCATCATTACTTTATGCATACACACCACATAATTATATCATCTAAGAGAGCACATAAAATATTTTATTTACCAAACAGCAAGATAAAAAATAATTCGGATAAACTTGATGATAAATTTCTTAATACCACAAAAACATTATGTGACATAATATTGAGACAAAACTAAAATCTCTCATAAAACTATTTATTACATCATCAAGACAACTATTAAAGTCACTAGATAATTCTCGTAAGAATCTCATAACACTTTGGACTTTAATTTTATCCATTAGTCATACTTTTGCTCCCCTTCTTCTTATGGATCTTTATGCAAAATCTGCAAGTGATGTGCATAATTGCACTTTAGTCCACCATTAAAGGAAAATAATTTGCTAAGAAACTTAGCCGTAATGAAACAATAATATCAACATGATTTGCAGACACTTACATAAGGATCTACTTCTTCATTATTTATGAAGCTAACGAGATCAAGAATGCTCCTTGTCTCCTTATTAGCATTGTAGCTAGTCTTGATTGGAGGATAATGAGCTGGCAAAGATGATATGATACTTTCCACAAGGAGACAATCAGTGATGTCAACTCTGAGTGATTTTAACTCATTTGCCATGTCAAAAATGCTCAAAATATGTCTCATGACTCCTCCTTGACCATCATAACGTGAGGACATTTTCGTAATCAGGGTGTTGGAATACATCTCAAAGGAACTTTTACAATTTTCCTCAACTGACTTTAGTAGTTCCTTAGCATCCAACTCCCTTCCATCTTTCTTATCAGGAATGCCTTCCCTTATGCCTACTAAGATCGATTCCTTAATGATCCTTTTGGCAATTCTGTTGGATTTCTCCCACTTCTCAATGTCAACAATGAATTTCTCAAACTCATGAGCATATTCCATATTGTCAGACAAAGTAGGAGCAACAGGCTTATCCTCACATAATGCATAATCAAAGTCAAGAATCATGAGAACGTCTTGCACATCTCTCTTCCAAGCATGAACATTATTGCCATTTAGAGGACTGATGGCTCTTAGGACGCATGCAATATCATCAACTGAAAATTATAATAACTTAATGTTTCAGTAATAGCACAATAAGATGCACATAAAAGCATGAAATTAACCCTACTTTGGTCTGATTAATGGCTTGCATATAAGTTTCAATTTGCATCACCTTTGGGGAAAACAAATAAAACTTATCATTAACTCATAATTAAAACAACGATGGTCAGAATTAATTACAAGTGTACTCTAATTGAACTTCTCGATGGTTCCATTCAATTAGAGAGCATCTTAATTGTACTTGGTGGGAAAAAATAATTTTCAGCTCAAAAATAGAAAATAATGCAATATTTAACATAATGGAAATGATAAATTTAAATAACTTATTCTGAACTTAAACTTATATACGATGGAACATACCATCATAGTGCAAAATATTAATAAAATAAATTGCACTATATTTTAAAGGCTTATAAAACTTAAATCTCAAATTAGGAACAGTGCAAACATAAAAGCATTAAGTTGCACTTGAAATTAATAAGGCTCAAGACTTATAGCCAAAAACTTCTTAATTGAAAATTTCCCAAGATTTTTTAAAATACCCCAAACATTATGGGAAATAACATTACTCATAATGAGAAAATCTACTATTCATAGCAATAAACTTATTTGCACATGTAAATAGTAGATTACTCATATTTGTGAAATAAACATTAAATAACATAATACGTAAATAGCTTATGGGAAATGAAATAAGCACAAAACATAAAGGCAAGACTATGAACGGGTCTAAAACTTTAAAGAAGTCCGTGAAACAATTTAGCCCATAGTAGCCCATCACTTATGCGCAGTTCAATCCTTTTATTTTCACTTGCAGCCCAGCTAACGGCTTGGTTTGGCCCAACAGTGGCCCAGCCCACTCGCGCCGCTGGTCTCACGCGGGGCGATCTGAGCCGTTCGCTGCGGATCGGATGGACGGCGTGATCGGGGCGCAGATAAAAAACCGAGCGAAACCCTAGCACCCCATCTGCAGTCACACTCCACAGGCACAGCCGCAGGCATCCTATCTCTCCTTTCTCCTCCCTCGACTCCAAGCACGCGCCGCCGCCGGCCATCCGTGCGCCGCTCCTGCCGAGCTTCGTCGCATAGGGTGCTGATGGCAAGGCAGAGGCGTGCAAAATGCGCCTGGAAGCGGCGGTTCCAGCCCGTCGACCTCGATGGTGGGTCAAGCTGACGACACACCATACGAATCACAGAAGGGTCCGGCGGTGGCGAACTAACGCCACGAGCGCTCGGTGAGGCGACCCGAAGGTGTGCCGTCCGGCTGCAGCGGGTGCATGCACGACAGCAGCTGATGCATGCCCCTTTGTTGATGCGGCCGGTTGGGAAGGTGACCGTGACACATGCGCAGCCATCTCATGCCACGCGCAGCCGTTAAGGTTCTGATTTGGGGAGTTTCGAATTTGGGGATCTTTTCTTGATGAATTTTGCAGTTCGGTTCGGTTCCCCTCCTTCTACTTGCTTATACGCTTCCAGTCTTGTGATCTGAATACTAATCTGCACAAATCTGGGTACTGACAGCGTCTGATTTGAGGATAACAGGGATGCCTAACACTAATTACAAGGTTAAACAGGAAACTGGACTTTATTAGTATCTAATTTGGCACTAGATACTTTAGACAGATCATAATTGCATCTGAAATTTTATTAGTCAAACAAGATTAAGGCCTAATTACTCACAGTATTTTTTCATAAAAGTAATCTGCGAAAGCCTAATTCCATAGCCAAGGGATGTAAAGGCACATTAACTTGCATATGATTTGATCTGCATCATCATCACTAATTGCTCATGTTCAAGCATAGCAGATCGAATCTATACTAATTGCACATGAGGCCTTAACCAAATTGAACTGCATATAACTAATTGTGCGCAGCACTTGGCGTGCTGTCAAGACTAAATCGCACATGAATATTTGATCTTACTGCAGCACATGCATATTGGTCTAATTTCACACATAATTTAATCTGCATGGTACTAATTGCACATAAAACGATAACTAATCTTAGGGCAAATTGTTTTTATCTGGCATGATTGGATCTAATAATCACTTAATGAACATCAACCGTGAATGATCAAGTACAACATATAATTTTTCATGAACACCAAAAGTTAATGCGCTAACTCACTTAGATGTGCATAAAACATAAATGATCTGACTAACAGAGACATCAAACTTAATAGCTCTGGATTAGGATCATGTCAGAACTAAGGAGGCTCTTGATACCGATTGTTAGAATTAACTTAAACATGATCTTAGCTTAGTCTAATCATGATCACTAATTAAACTTAATGCGGAAACTTAGATTAGACTAACCAGCAGAGCTCGTAGATGCCATCTGAAGTCGTGAAGAAGTTGAAGTAGATGAAGTAGATCTTAATCTTCACCAGATTAGAAACTTGTTGCTTCTAGTTGATGAAGATCTTGGTTGATGACGAACAACAACCTTGCAAGCGTCACCTCTTGTTGAACTTGATGTAGATGCAGTTCACCTCTCAAGAACAGAGGTTCTTGATAGGTGAAGTCAGGATCTCGATCTTCCAACCCCTTCAGCACTCTAATTAATCGGTGTTTAGGCAAATTTCAAGAATAGAGGATTGGCATACCATGAGGCACCTCTCCAACTCATATATGTAGTAGTGTTGTAGGGTCAGGGTCGAGTCCTAGTTGAATACAACTTAGGTGTACCTGCCGATCACGGTACTAGAGTCCTAATCACATAAGGAGGTGGAGTCCTTGTACGTGTAGTTGTTCTCTCAGTTGTTACACTGAGATCACAATATCTAACACTATATACACCGGATGAATGATGGGCCTTCAATTATCCAAGTGGCCATACAAAATTTCTATGGATTATGAATCAAAGTGGAGCTCCCCACTCAGAATCTGCGAGCTGAATAGCTAGACCATTCAGTTCGACAGTTTCAGTTTTCAAACTGGTTTACTTTCGAAGTTTGAGATGCCATACGAATTATGGAACTTGATCATTTTAGTTCGACAACTATACCAAAAGCTCCTCTGAACATCTCAATTTATTTGTAGTCCACAAACTTCCAATATTTATGAGGTTTTCTTCGGTACACAATACGACCTGTACGACCAGTTGGAAAAGGACTCGTATGTAACAGAAAAGGACCTATATGTAAGGATCGGACGGATGAGATTAATTCTATACGACCGGTTTTTTAGCTGTCGTACGGTAGTATTCAAAGGTCGTACTGGTAGTTAAAGGGTATTATCGGAAATGTAAAATGTCATTTTTGTAATATATAAAAACGGAGGGAGGAGGTGTGCACGGGTGGACCGGGTGGGTAGCGGGGAATTTTTTTCTAAAACATATATCAACCAAATTACCATTTTACCCTTATAGAAAAAACCGAAGAAACCGACAAAACGACCGTACAACCGTTGGAACGTATTGTGTACCGAAGAAAACCTCTATTTATATGTAAATGTTTCCAAAAAGTAAGCTCAAAGTAGGGCTCATGGTACTGTTTTCTATTGTTTTAGACTTGGCCATTCTGACCAGCATAACTTTCATTTTTTGAACGCAAATTTAAATTTCGAAACCAACTGATATTTGTTTCGTTGCCTAAATGTGAATTTGGTTATTTTGTATTGGAGCTGAGGAGGTCCTGTACTTCCATCTCATGCCCCCTCTCTGACTGAATTTAGGAAAGGAAGTACATGTTTGCATACAGATCTCGGGTTTTGAATTCCTGGTCATTGTTTCCTCCTTATTATGGAACGAATTCAACTGACAAGCCTCCTTCTCATCCAGATGCTAGTTGCATTCCCACCAGTGTCACTCTTTTTTTTTCGAGAACGCGCAACACGCGTATTGCATTAAGAAAGGGGGAGTGCGACCCAAACAAACAGACAAAGTTTAAGAGTTACAACAGTTAGCCAACTCCTTGCCGAGGTTCGCTACCTAGCCTAACACCACCGACAGAGATAAACCGGTTGAGCTTTGCAACTCCGGTTTCACAGCGGAGTACAACAAGACGGTGTTATCCATTGTGAACTTTTTTTAATGAAACAGGAGGGGGATCCCCTACTTATTATATATTAAAATAAAAACAGAGGTACAAGAGTTATAAGAAGGACATCAAGAAACAAAAAAGAGAGGAAAAAAATTAATCCTATTACATGGCTGATTGTAACCATAAAAACTGTTCTTTGCTCTCAGAATAACCAAAGCAAATTCAGATTTAAATCTTTCCTTGGCCGCTTGAATTGTTGGTTGAATACCCCTGAAAATGTAGTCATTTCGAGCCATCCGAATTGTCTAGCTCATTATGATAATGATGTCCATGAAGAAATTCAAATGTAATTGGATCTTGAAGGAAAGAAGGATGTCAAAAGGATCACCCATAGTAACTGTCAGGTTTAACAGATTCCAGCAGTTGATCACAAAAGGACAATTCAGAAACAAGTGTTCCAGAGTTTCTTCCACTTGTGCTGACAAAGCACACAATCATAAGACGGCAAGATCCTGTTTTTTCCTCCTTAAAATGTTGTGTGTACTCAGACGGTCTTTTATTAACCCAAAAGAAAACCTTATGTTTTTTCTGTACCGATGATTTCCAAAGCTAGTTGTAGCATGGGTGGACCTGCCTGTGACCTATGAGATGTTTATATGCTTTCATGGGATTGAAAAGTGGGTTACCTGAAATGTAAGTCCATGTGTCATCTTGATCACTGGCTTGAGCTACATCAATCAGGTCTTGAGCCAAAACAAAGGGTTGCTGAAATGCTTGTTCTGATAGTGGCAAGTTAAAGAGCTGATTTATTTCAGAAGCTACAATGGCTTTGCAAACTGTAACATTTTTGGATCTAGCAGGAGTAAAGTTGTGGCAGGCCTTGAATGCGAATGGAGCCTCCCCAAAGATCATGCCAAAGAAAACATGTGTCACCCTTTATGTACTGTAACAGAAGCTAAACCTTTGAACTTCTCCAGCAGCCTTAGAATATCCCTCCACCAAAAAGATCCTTTCAAAGTGTGATTTGGCAGCTTACCATTGCTGTAATGCCTTTCCCAAACAAGATGTACCCATGAGATGTTACCTTTGTTGAAGAACTTGTGCAAAATTTTTAGCAACATTGCTTCCTTATGTGTTTCAAGTTGTAGCACTCCTAAACCACCTTCTTTTTTTTGGTAAACAAACCATTTCTCATGCTGCCTTGGGTGGAGTTTTGGCATTTATGTCTGCACCTGTCCAGAGAAAATGCTTTCGATATTTATCAATTTGGTGGAATACTGTCTTATGCATCTTGAATGTGCAAAGGTGAAAGGTAGGTAGTGCTGAAAAAACATCATTTGTCATCTGAAGCCTTCCTGCTTGGGACAAAAAGATGGAAGTGCTAGCCAGCCTTCTTTCACATTTTGATACTAGTGGAAGGAAATCCACTACTTTAGGCTTTGTTGTTCCAAGTGGCAAGCCTAAGTATGTAAAAGGCATGGACCCTATTGAACAGCCTAGCGTGTTAGCCAAAATCTCCCTTTTGTGCTCATCTATGTTGATTGGAACCATCATAGATTTTGAGTAATTAACTTTCAGACCTGAGGAGGTAGCAAAAGTCTGCAGAAGGCTCTTCAAAAAATAAGTTGTCTAGCACACCCCTCCATTATTATTAAAGTGTCATCTGCATATTGAATGATTGGGAAGTCTGAAGTGCAATCCAAAGGAATTGGTAACTGAATTAGGTTCATTTCCTTAGCCTTGTTCATCAATGTTTGGAGGAAGTTAGCTGCTAGAACAAAAAGCAGAGGAGATAGGGGGTCACCTTGCCTAACTCCTCTTTTGTAGTGGAAGACTTTCCCTGGTACTCCATTTAAAAGAACAACTGACTTTCCAGAGGCAAAAATTAAAGTCATCCAATGCAACCATTTTTGATTGAAACCTTTGTGCTCCATGATTTGTAACATGGTTTTGTGTTCTATTCTGTCAAAAGCCTTTTCAAAATCTAATTTTATAATGATTAGTTCCTTTCCTGATTATGACATAGGTGTAAATATTCAAATGCCCATGCTAGACAGTCCTGGATTGTCCTTGATTTAATAATTCCATACTGGTTTTGATGAATAAGTCCCATTATAGACTGCTGCAATCTGTTGGCTAGTAGTTTTGTGAGAATCTTGATTGATGTGTTTAGCAAAGAAATTGCCCTGTAATCTGACACTTTTGTAGGACCATCCACTTTAGGAATCAAGGTGATGTGTGACCCATTCAAGCTTTGCAGGCAAACTGATCCTGAATGAAAAGTTGCACAGAGGTTGTAAAAGTCATAATTAATGATTTGCCGGCATTTCTTTACAAAATCTATGTTGAACCCATCAGGCCCTGGAGACTTATCACTTGGTAATTTTGCTACTACTGCATCTATTTCTTCATGCGTGAAAGGTTCTGTTAAGCACTCGAGATCATTAGCTCTTTGCAGCAAATCCTCCAAGTTGAAAAGCATTTCAGGTGTGTCAGATGAGCCAAGCCTCTCTTTGAAGGCTTCCCATAAGATATTGACCTTTGATTGATGGTTTGAATGTGGCTGCCCATTTGCATCTTTTAGAGTAGTGATCAAATTTCTCCTTTGCCTAATAGTTGTATTTGCATGAAAAAAATTAGTTCCCTCATCTCCAAAATTGACCCATTTAATAGTTCTGTTGACACCAGAAATCGGCAGAGCTGAGCGTACAAGTCAGACCGGTGGACCCAACCGGTCAGACCGGTGTGGTCATGTTGCTCAAAAGGTAATTTGGACATCACCATTGGATAGGTCTCATCGAGTAGATCAATATTCATATGTGGAACGTCCAAATCGAAGTCTGGGTGAAGGAGATATGACTTGTACAAGATCTGCACGTCGGCTACACTCGTCTAGCCGGTGCGCCACACCGGTCTGACCGGTGCCCCCTGAGTCCAAGTTAAATTAAGGAGTCTTGATAGATTTAGACTTGTGAAAGGATTTTCTTGCAGGGTAAGTCCTCCCCACCCTATAAATATAAAGGGCCACAACCGATTGAGGAATAATCACAATTGATCAAATACATTTACCTTTTAATTGTTTTGCCTTTACTTTTATCTCTTCCCAAGCTTTTCTCAATCTACTACTTGTTGTTCTTCCTTCGTTTCCGCGACATCTGAAGGTGTTCTAGGTGGCCTTGCCGACCCTAGAACAACCCTACGTGCGCCGCTCCGACAAGATCTTGCCTGGGTGACGTTCGGAGGTCTTTCGCCGGTTCATCCCGACGGCACAGGTCTGACCAGTGCACACACAGGTCTGATCGGTGCACATAGGTCTGACCGGTGTCCTGCACAGGTCTGACCGGTGCCTACGCAGAGGTGCTGCAGCGAGCTCCTCTGCGTGCTTGTTGGCCCGAAAAGGTGCCAACAAATTGGCGACTCTACTAGGGACCAAGATCTGACTATTTTAACTGATCTATCTAACTCCGGCACGATGGGCTCAAGAACCAAACTTGATCAAGATAATGTCATCGGCGTCGATGATGTAGAGCTCTCGCCTGAAGATCGCCAAGCCATGGAGGACTTCATGAAGAAACAAGCTGAACAACATTGTCTAGTTATAGAAGATCTCATGAAGGAGAAGGCTGAGCGAGATCGACTTCACTACTTGTCGCGCTTCAAGAAAAATCGTGAAGGCAAGGTCAAGAAGATCAAGGAGATCACCGACGCTCCACCACCTGAGGTACCGACCAATGTGAGCACATCATCACCTCCATCCTCTTTTGTTACCGTTAATGATCTTACTACTATAATGGATAATTTTCGTTTAGCAATGATTAAAAATATGCAAAACACGGTAGATAAGAGTATTGGTAAACGTGTAGAGGAGGGTAGCGATGATGCATCTATCCCTAAAATGGTGTCACCTCAGATCCCATCTGCTAGTACATCGGCTGCACCTATGTTTAGTCCTCAATATGGCATGCTGTTGAACTATTTCGCGGGACAAACACCACCACCACCGTCTGGTCAGAACAGACCGGTCAGACCGATGGGTCCCACCGGTCAGACCGGTGCTGGCGCCGTGGTGCTATACACCTCATCTCCAGAGCCTTTAGCTGCTATGCCTCCTGTTCAGGCTGTCTCTGGATGATCTGGTGATACTACAGTAGCTCATGGTGTTCCGTTTATGTTTCCTTTTGGAACGGGCACTAGGTATGTTTTTATACCTAATACACAATCTAATAGCCATTTGCAACACAATTCCCTAAACCTATCTACACAGCCTAATGTGTTGCAATCGAATGCTTCAACTACACCAATGCCAACCACCATACAAGAAGTCATCGATAGGTTTAATGCTAATCTTGCTAAACAAATGAGAGATGACTATGGGATAGAAGTAAAATATATAAATTCTTCATATCAAAAATTGTATCATTCTAGTTTTGATTCAATTCCCTATCCTGTTGGTTGGCGTTGTCCTAAATTTGTGAAGTTTAGTGGGGATGATAGCAAAACGACTTGGGAGCATGTTAGTCAATATCATGCTCAATTAGGAGAAGCTAGTGCCATAGAAGAAATAAAAGTGTGTTTATTTTCTTTGTCTTTAACTGGTAATGCTTTTTCATGGTTTGCTTCGTTACCCGTTAACTCTATTCGTACTTGGGAACAGTTAGAGCAAAAATTTCATGATCACTTTTATAGTGGAGATAATGAGTTGAGATTGAGTCATTTAACATCGGTTAGGCAAAAACATGATGAGCCTGTTACTAGTTATATTAGAAGGTTTAGAGAAACGAAAAATCGTTGTTATAGTCTTGTTATCTCTGAGAGGGATCTTGCTGAATTAGCTTTTATTGGTTTACGATCCCATATTAGAGAAAAATTAGAGGGTCATGAATTTGCTAATGTTGCCCAAGTTTTGACAAGAGCTTTAGCTCAAGAAAGCCGAAGCAAAGATGCTCGGCTCAAATCTAATCGTCCTAATATGCATATGATAAATTATTAATCATCGGACAATGAGAGTAAAGAGGTGTGTGCTGCTGAATTTACATGGTCACCTAATGATAAAGCAAACACTCGTACTTCTCTAAAGCCGGCTCATAAGAGTCGTGATGAGATGAAATTTACTTTTGATGTGGCTAAGTGTGATAAAATATTTGATGAATTACTTGAGTCGGGTAAAATTAAGATACCTCACACTATACCACCGCTTGATCAATTAAAAAGACATGCATATTGTAAATTTCATCATTCTTTTTCTCATGCTCCCAATGATTGCAATACTTTTTATTGGCAGATACAATCGTCCATTAATGAAGGTCGTTTAGTGTTTCATGAGATGCAAGTTGACGAAAATCCTTTTCCTGTTAATGTTCTTGAGTTATCAAATCCTAAAGCGCTCATTCTGCCGGATCAAGCTGGAAAAGCTAAGGGAAAGAATGTGATCATTAGAGAGCAAAGGCTTGACAAGAAGGTGCCACTGGAGGAGATCCCCAAAGTTTCAGTGAAGACTTCAATGCTTGGGGGGGGCAAGGCATGACACAAAAGGCTGGTAGTTTGTCGACCGGTCTGACCGGTGCCCGGACCGATCTGTCCAGTGCCTCCAAAAGGTCTGGAGATGTTTCTAAGCACAAGAAAAAGGTGAAGCCGACCTTTGAGGAGCTTTTGGCCAAGTACAAGAAAAAAGGAGCTAGGCAAAAGCAAGGGAATCAGTCAAGTAAAGGTAAAAAATCAAAACTTTCACCAAAATATCAAAATACACCTTTTTCTTGCAAATCTCAAGTAAATCATGTTGTTGCACCTTACTCTTATGCTGGACCAACTTCACCATGGTCCTGGTCATATCCTTGCTATTATTCATCTTTGGATTATGCTAATTTACATATGCGCTCATATATGATTCAATATCCTCCAACATATGTAAGTCATGGTTCAATGCAAAAACCGTTTGTTGTTGACAATAATCTCGTCAAAAGTGCACCTATTGATGCTAAAGGGGGTGACAAGGATAGCAAAAAAGATCCAAAATACTCACAGCTGAGGTGGTGTCCCTCAAGCTTAACTCATACACAAAAAGTGAAATTGCAACGGATGCGGAAGCGGAAGCAAGGATCAATGGAGCAATGAGCAGCGGTGATACCAACAAGGTCAACAGCTACTATGCAGATATGGAGGCCAAAGCAAGTTGTTTATTGAAGTTGAGAGCAAGTTCATGGCCGATAAAATTTTTATCGCCCTTAGGAGCAATATATGGATGATGTATTGTTAGTCATTGTGTTTAGCCAATTTTAATCATTGTAAATGTTTTCTGGCACGCAAGCTTTGCCATAAAACAGGAGGCATATGTTGACACTAGAAATTGGCAGAGCTGAGCGCACAAGTCAGACTGGTGGACCCAACCGGTCAGACCGGTGTGGTCATGTTGCTCAAAAGGCAATTTGGACTTCACCATTGCATAGGTCTCGTCGAGTAGATCAAGATTCATGTGGAACGTCCAAATCGGAGTCCGGATGAAGGAGATATGACTTGTACAAGATCTGCACGTGGGCTACACCGGTCTGACCGGTGCGCCACACCGTTCTGACCAGTGCCCCCTGAGTCTGAGTTAAATTAAGGAATCTTGATAGATTTAGACTTGTAAAAGGATTTCCTTGCAGGGCAAGACTTCCCCACCCTACAAATATAAAGGGCCACTGCTGATTGAGGAATAATCACAATCGATCAAATACTTTACCTTTTAATTGTTTTGTCTTTACTTTTATCTCTTCCCAAGCTTTTTCCAATCTACTACTTGTTGTTCTTCCTTCATCTCCATGACGTCTAAAGGCGTTCTAGGTGGCCTTGCCGACCCTAGAGGAACCCTACGTGCGCCGCTCCGACGGGATCTTGCCCGGGCGACATTCGGAGGTCTTTCGCCGGTTCACCCCAGCGGCACAGGTCTGACCGGTGCACACACAGGTCTGACTTGTGCACACAGGTCTAACCGGTGCCTATGCAGAGGTGCTGCAGCGAGCTCCTCTGCGTGCTTGTTGGCCCCGAAAAGGTGCCAACAAGTTCCTTTTTGCTTCTAACAAATCTGCTGTTGATGCAAAAGAGAGGAGTATTTTTCTTGAAGGATGCTCCTGAAATTCCATTCTACAACTGATAAGTCCCAGTACTCCTCTAAGATTCCCAGAAAGGTTAAAATTGTCTTGACATTTTCAATATTGGCCTTTAGACTGGAGATCTGAGCTTGACATGCTCTTAAAACTCTTCTTAAGTTTTTGAATTTTGTTGTTAGTGTTTTTGTAGGATCGTGCTGAAAAGTAGGGACTGACCACCCATGAACCACTACTTCCACGAAATGTTCATGTTCCATCCAATAATTTTCAAAACAAAAAATTGTAGCCTTGGGAATGTTGGTGTTGATGCTTATGAGACATGGAACATGATCATATGATTCCATATTCAGAGCATGTGTTGTAGTATCAAGATAGCTTAAAGTTCAAGAGTTTGAGGTAAAAAACCAGTCCAAATGCTCCAATAAGGGTGAGTCTTGTTTGTTTGACCATGTGCACTTTCTGCCATGAAGTGGAATTTCGACCCATCCTTGTGAACTGATGACCTCATTGAACAATAACATATCATTGATATCACCACCTGGCTTGTTTCTGTTATTTGGGCTTCTTATCAAATTAAAATCCCCAACAATTAATCAATCAACATCATCAAGCATATCTATGTGCTTTAGCCATTGCAAGAAATTTTGTTTCCCTTCAGGTGTGCAAGGTCCATATACATTAGTAAGAACCCATTCTGATTGATCATGATTTGAGTGAAAGTCTATGGAAATTCCAAATTCATTACTAAAAGCCAGAGATCCAGTAAGAAGAGAAGATTTCCATATTACAAAGAGCCCCCCCAGAAGCACCAATTGAAGGAAGAAACTCAAAAGCATCAAAAGATGATGGACAATTTTTTTTTGATGAATTGCAGGTCAACAATCTGTTTTTTGGTTTCCTACAGGCAAATGACATCACAACCACTCTCAGAGATTCTATCTCTAACAACATCCCATTTTTCTTTGGCGTTTATGCCCCTGACATTCCAGCATAAAACTTTCCACTGCCTACAATTGTGATTCATTTAGTAACAGACAAGATAAAAGCAGATGGTAACATGAGCCGACTAGCAGTCATGACACGCACACAGACAAACAACTGAAAGAGATAGGTTCGGCTAGATGCAAATATTACAGACCCATTTAAGAAATTTGTTTAAGAGATAACAAAATAAATTTCCACAAAAAAAGTGCTTCCACTTTCTATTTCTTAGCCTTCTTCTTGTTTGTCTTGTCAATATCATCATTGGTGTGGTCTTTATTTGATTTCTTTGCCTGCTTCTTTCCACCAGGGGCTGAAGCCTTCTTGTTTTTTGACAGCTCCTCAACAGTAAGCTTCTCAGGAGCAATCATGCATAAAGTGGCACCCAGGTTCCGAATGACTGTTGTGGATAAAGTTGGTGGATCCATGGAACAACCCAGACAATGTTTGTTGGGACATGGAGAGCCTTTATACCCCTTATGCAGCCCCTTCTTCCTTAGACTCCTCCTTGCTTTAGAATATGTTAAGTTTTCAGGATTTTTTCCTTTTGCAACCAGGGACAACAAAGACTTTGACTAGGGTCCAGGGGATTGTGCAATCCTTGTTTTGAGCTTATCAGGTGGTGTAGCAGGAGACACTTGATCTAAGCCATAAGGAGAAGTGAGCTCTGGATCTATAGAAGAGATTGAAGTAGGGAGGTTTTGGCTACAAAGTTGATGTTCGACGTTTGGCAAGTTTGGTGGCAAGCAGAAAGCGATGGTGGGGCTGAAGAGTGACTAGCCAAAAAGGAAGAGGCAGGGGAACCCAAGAAAGCTATAGCCCACTTATATGCCACTGGGCTCAGCAGCAATAAAGTGAAAAAAAAATCAGCCTAGTGCTCAGGCACCTGAATTGTAGATGCCCCTAGTCCTTGAGCAAAGCACTTGGCCCATAAGGGTTTTGTTTGAAAAAAAATCTGATTTTGGCTGAGGCAACTCAAATTTCCTATGTAGAAGAACTAGGTCTGCCTCTAACTGAGTTATTTCCCCATGCCAACATTCTGAACATTGTTCCCAACATTCTGATCATTATTACCAATATGATTATCAACCACATTAAGATCATCAAAGTCCATCAATTCAGTTTCCTAAATGTCATCTGGTAGTAGCTGTAATGGGGCACCATCCTCCATGGGGATAAAAACCTGCACATCCTGAGGAACAGTAGCTTCAACTGCTTGAGGCAAATCTTCAGCTGCACCTTCTGAGTCACTACTGGCGATTATGACATCTTCATCCATTGGAGCAGGTTGCTGATGAGGTGCATTGCCTAAGACCAGAAAGATAACCACCGCACCCAAATCTTCTTCCAAAGGCTGCAGGGGTTCATTGAGATCAAAATCTAAATGTTGTTGAGGCTGTTGTGCAGGCAAGGCTTGAACAACCTGTTGTGCTGGGTCATGCACATGTATCACATCTAGTCCTTGAGGCCACAGGCCCCATCCTTCCTGTTGTTCTTCATGCAGTGGTGCATTGTCTTCCTGCTGAGGTGTGTTGTCTTGTTGTGGTTGAAAGGGTCCCTGTCCCTGCTGGCCAAATCCAAAGAAGTCAAACAGCTCAAGTGGGACATCATGGGGTGGAAAGTCTTCATAAGCAGCCATACCACCCAACATAGTAGCTTGAATTATTTTAGTTTGAATGGTCCAAGAGTCACCATTGAAGCCAGGACCTTCTGTTGACACTAAAAACCAGGGGATTTCTTCTAGGCTTACCACTCTAGCTTTGACCAGAACTCTAGCAACATGATTAGGGTCTTCCTCCCAAGCTATGACATGACCATGATCTCCAATAATTTTGTTAATATGTAAATCTGACCAAAGATCAATGTTTACTCCCAAAAGCATTAGCCAGACTTCATAATTCAAAGTCACAGATCTATGGTTGGCTCCTCTATCATGTTCCACAAAAGAAATTTGCACATCCCCAAATTGGTGTTGGCTATTGTGAATCAGCTGGTCACGATCATGAAAATAATTGAACTTAACATATGCCTGACCAAAGGGACATGGCTGGATATAAGTATATCCCACATGAGCCTGATCACGAAAGAACTCATGAGGCACATCACGGATTGCATTGAAACCTACTGGATGGTTAGGCATTGGATGGATGGTCACAATGGCAACATCTGGGTTGCGTCTGCCAGGCCTACCGAGAATTACCCGGGACATTGGCTTCCGGTTGGCTATCATCACCCGATTGAAGCCTCTCGGAATGAAAGAGGTCGGGTCAACAAACTGATATGCAATCTGGCCGCTGCTGTCCTCGACCGACGAAGGTACTGTAGCACCGCTAGGGTTTTCTTACTGCGGTGTGGTACCCGAGGAATACCTTGCAGAATGCGGCAGCGGTTGCAGTGGTGGAGGCAGCGGAGTGGATGCCGAATGTGGGCTAGGCATGCGAAGCTGGAGGTGCAAGAGCAAGGAATTGGAGGAGGTGTGATTTCCGGTGTTCGCAGTAGGAGCAAGAATGGAAGGCTCTGGCAGATGCCAAGGAACTGAAGTTGAAGAGGCAGGGGCGAAAACTATTGGGATGGGTGTGGCGTCCCCACCTATCTGAGACTTTGTTGTTCTGAACCAAGTTGAAACCATTGCAGGATCCCAAGTAGCTGTGTGTAGATGGGAAGAGAAGATCTTGTCCTTGGAGAGACTCGGGAATCGAGGCGGGAACCGGCAAGAAATTGCTACATGGCCCAAGCGGAAGCAAGAGGTGCATCTTGTACTTGATCTGCAATTAGGCCGAGAGTGGGTATTTGACAGGCAGCGGGTGCAGCTGGGCCTTTGTTGGGCCCTAACTTGCCCGCCCAAAGGAACCCGATTAGCGCCCGACAGGATAGAAGGTTCATCATGTTTGAAATTTGAATATGGCTGAAGACGCGGGTCGTGATTATTGACGAAAGAGCGTGGCGAAGAACACGCATGCTGATTCGGTTGCAAATTAAGATCCGAAACTGATCGAAGATTAATCCTCGAGAAAACAGAACGGGTACCCGATTGAAATTGTTGTGATGTTGTCCTTGAAGATTGATGATCTGAACCAATCTACTTAACTACCTCCACATAAGATTTTGGTGATTTTCGAGCAGTTTTTTGGATCCAGTCATATCGAGGACCAGAATCTAAAGTAGATGAGATCCTTGCTTTTACCAGACCAGTTGCATTCCAAAGATGAAAGAATAACTTGAAGGAATCAAAGGCAAAAGAACTGACAGCATAAATATGAAGCACCACTTTCCGATTAAGAACAAAGAACTTAAAAGGTTGTTGTTCCAATTCCACCACAGAAAAGAGATCAGCGGGGATCCACTAAGAACAGACTGAAGAATCAGACCAATTGAGTCTGATGTTAGACGAAATTTGGAATGACTAAAAGCCACCACGAGCCAAAAACTTGCAGCGTCATCCGGGGAGGAGGAGCACACAGAGAGGCCAAAACGAGAGCGTACCTCTGCTGCGAAGGAGATCTCGGGTGAGAGATCTAGGGAAGAGAGATCCATGGTGATGAAGTAAGGCAGATCTTGTCCCAGATTAGAGGAGATCAGAGACCACCATCGCCCGACCGCATCTTCGCATCGCTTGGTTCTCGCCACATCTCTATTTTGTTCCTGTCTTCCCGTCGGATGACACAATTTGCACGGATCCTCCATTGTGAACTTGGCGACCAGGCTGGCGTTGCACCACCACCGCAGCTCCTCCCTAATTCTTTCCACCAAACTATGAGGCCGCTTGCTTGTATCTCGGAAGACCTGTTCATTCCTCTTGTTCCACAGACACCAGACAACAAGCGCGAAGATAGAGTCAAAAGTGCCCCTGGACAGTTTGCCAACTCTTTTCCTAAACGAGAGCCACCACTCGATGGTCAAGTCTTGGAATCCGGAATCAGCACCTGCTATCTGCGAGTTTTGAAGATCCTAAACCAGACTTCTCAGCTATAGACACAGCGCAGCAGCAGGTGATAGAGGGTCTCATCCTCCTGGGAACAAAGGGCGCATTTGCCATGGTTTGGCAGCCCATGCCGCTAGAGCCGGTCAGATGTCCAACATCTGCCATGGCCCAAGGAGCACCAACCATAGGAAGAGGCGACATTTGTTGGGGGGCTTGACTTTCCACAACTACCTCACCCCTAATTGCTCTGTTAGCCCCAGAAAAAAATGTTATGTAGGTTAGAAGCAGAGTACCAACCAGAGCTCGACCATTTCCTTCAGAAGATGTCAAGCTGCTCATTCAGAGCGTGTCCATCTAGCATGTCCCAGAGACGGAGGTACTCCAGGATCACTTGCACTATTAAGCTAGTCTCTCTGACCCATTTTCTTCCACTTAGTACCTCACGGACTGATAGGGAGTTTTGAGTTCGCTTGGGGACAGTTGCTACCAAGTTCGGGGCAATCTGCTCAATGGATTTTCCCTCGATCTATCGGTCCCTCTAGAAGATCACTGATCGACCATCATTAACCTCCACGGCAATGGAAGCCTCAAACATTGCTTCCATCCAGCTATTTGTGGCAAATAGCAATCTGGATCCTAGCCTGTCCAGTTCCACTTTACTCAGCCACATCCACCTCATCTGCAAGGCTATACCCATGAATTGGAGATTGATAATTCCAAGCCCCCCAAACCTCTCCGGCCAACAAAAAATCGTCGGCCGAGCCACCAGACAGTGACCGTCAGAAATCACTGTAGTACCTTTCCACAGAAACACCTTGCGCAGTTTGTCGATAGCCCTGATAGCCCATGGCGAGAGTTGCAAAGCGATAGTCGGGTAGATCACCAGCGAGGTTAGTGTTACCTTGGTGAGCACTAGGCTTCCTGCCTGTGTCAGCAATCGAGCCATCCAAGTGGGCAGTCTGTCTACGACCTTATCTACGATGGGTTGCTTCTCTGCTTTCGACAATATGTGGATCGAAAGGGGAATGCCTAGATACTTGCATGGAAAACTGGTGACCTTGCAGGGGAAGCAACGAGAGGCTTCTTGTATCTGCTCCTCAGAAGACCTGATCGGAGTTATTGAGCATTT
This sequence comes from Cenchrus fungigraminus, assembly GCA_036936925.1. NCBI lineage: Eukaryota > Viridiplantae > Streptophyta > Magnoliopsida > Poales > Poaceae > Cenchrus > Cenchrus fungigraminus. The sequence goes on along the minus strand of CM072771.1, from coordinate 42,170,235 downwards.
ACTGAGATGGGTGGAGAGGCACGTGGCTCCTTTGAAGTAGCCTAGAGTTGCTTTGGTGACAGATAGCTCTCTCACTAACGGTTGCAGGAAAGCCACCACATCATCTGCATACAGCGATACCCGGTATGGAACTGCCTTGAGATTCAGTGGCGACAACAAACGTAGGTCATCGACCTTGCAGAACATGGTGTTTAATGCCTCCATTATGATGAAGAAGAGTAGCGGGGACAGGGGGTCACCTTGCCGCAGGCCACGCGCATGACATATGCACTGTCCATGTTGCCCATTCAAAAAAATATTACTGTTGGCTGTGGACAAAAGCACCGCAATCCAATTCGTCCAACGGAACGGGAAGCCCATGTGTTGCAAGAGCTCCAGGAATGGCCACGACACCGAGTCAAATGCTTTGGTGATTTGATCTTGAGTAGCACTGAAACGAACCGGATTTCTGAGAATGGAAACCCGATCCCTGCACCTCAGTGATAGTCCCAGGAGACTATCACATGCAAATCCCTGTCTCAGAAAGTAAAGAAAATCGTACAACAAAAGGTAATATATGAAGGTCCATATAATATTATAATAATTAATCATCTGAGTACAGCATTTCGGCACATGCCGGGTACAAGTCCAACAGGAATGAATCAAACAGAGTAAACATCTACTCAGCGGCTCTCATGTAGCGAAGTAGACTCCATGCCCATAGGCAGGTCGAGTGTAGAACGGCCTCAGTCATCCCATCCATCGTGCTCAAAGTCGTAGTCTGGCTCCTGGTCTGAAAACCTGTCGTCTACTCGATAAGCGAGTGGGTCATGTCAGCTTCCCAACAAAGAGCATAAGCAAAAGAGAATAATTCTAGCATGTGTTGATGGTTGAAAAGTGCTACTTTTACACCGTCAATACCTGCATAAAACAAACGTAAAAGGATCATCGACACTAGAATAGGGCTTAAACTAATCATTTCCACAAGTGTTGGTGATTATACAAATACAGGTGATTAGCACTAGAAAGAGGAGTAAAAACACAAGTCTTTGATACAAGTACTTAAATACCAGCCAATGAGGGGATGCCACCTGGGATTCCCCTGGATCACTGACGTCATCAATCCAAGAGAGGCAAGCCCGACGAATCACAAATCGCCACATGGACATCACATGGATCCAAGGGCCCACTCAGTACCCAAACCGCCAGGAAACTTGGCATGCACGAAGGACAAGCATCAGGGCCCACATGGCAGCCACCCTAAGAAAGCACAACGCAGAAGGCCTCCCGGGGGGTTCGGCCGACCCTAGGATCGGCCGAACCGACCTAGGGTCGGTTCATCCCCACCTTCCACGTGCTACTGCCTGATTGGTCACATGCTGCGATCTCAGGCGTTTTGGGGCACTTTGAGCCTCCAAGCAAGCCACTCCCTCCTCTATAAATAGGAGGGGAGGGGCTCTCATTTGAGACACACACTTCTCCTCCTCCTCTTCATTTTGGCTTGGAGCCTCTCTCTTTAGGAGAGGAGAGCTCTTTGTATAGGATTAGTGCTAGGAAGTGAGATGGGAGGCTTGAGGCCATGTCATGATTCATGACATCTTCCTCAAGAATGATCCTCAGCGGTGCCTTTGTTCTTCAACTAGACTAAAGTGAGTATTTCGATATTTCCTATTTAGACTAAAGTCGTATGCATGCTTAGTTGCTTTGTTCTTGTGTTCTTCGTTTGTTCTTGGTTTAGAGGCTTGTGTTCTTCGAACACAACCCTTTCGATCCAGTAGACTTAGATCATAAGTTTGCATCTAGTTTACCAGCTTGTCTATTAGAGTAAAGTGAAGCTCCTGCATGTCCCAAGTTAGATCAAAGTGCATTCGTGATCTTGCATGAGTGATAGAGCATACCTTGAGCAAGTGCCAGTATCTCCCTCGCGGATTCGTAGTAATAGTAAGTGGTGTAGACGTGGTGTCTGGACCATAAGCTATCCTTTGAAGACCACGTACGATCGTAGCGTAGAGGTAGGCCGCAGTGGTGACAGCCTGTTGGACCCTTTGTCAACCCTCTACGTCGCGTACCGAGTTGGGCTCGAGCCAGCACATTGGCCTAGGATGTGCCTGGTGCCCGAAGTGAGTGTTATACCTGAGAGACCGTAACTAGACTCTGCGCTCGGTCGAGGCAGATCCTTTCTACCTATCCTATCAATCAGTGTTGTGTCCTTGGATCATCTATACTAGAGTAGGAGATAGTACAAGCCGTTCCTTCGATTCGATACCCTTGGAATACTCTCCTTCCTTGGGGAAGTGCTACAGCGGTATTTCCGTGCACTTGCGGTATACCCGGTGTCTCTTACACGCTCCCGCTAACCGGTGCCATAGTGGTGACGTTAAGAAATGCCAACAGTATGCATGGATATTCCTATATATGGCTGTAGAAGGTTGTGCAAGCAGCGGTAGCAACATCAAGGAATGCAGAAATGCCGAGAGGTCACCATCTCCGAGGAGATCCACACCTCCGAGGCCAACACCTCCGGGGTCAACACCCCAACCAAGGAAAATACACCAAACACTGGATCTCAACCGAGTCACAGCATCCCACTCTCATCTGCGATGTGGGGTCACCAACTCCTATCCCACATCTCAACGGCACGAAGCCGGGCTCACACACACAGGGGAGAGAAAGCAGCACAAAAGAATACTAGCCAGGTGAGAGATCAAAAGGGCTGTCCATACCAGTGGACACAGACTATAGCTATAGGTTTAACACTCTACAGAGGTTGTACAACTGGACCCGCCGAGTAGAGCAGAATCAGATGCCTCCGATCCACCTCTCTACCTAATGGCCGGAGACCTAGCAGTGGATGGCACTCTCCTGCCTCTCCGAGCCTGACTCGTCCTGACTGGGGTGCGAAACTTGCCAGCAGGGCCTCGAAGCTGTGAAACCATCCCCGGAGGAGCCGGGGCGACGTCTACTCACGGGGTATAACCCGTCCCCCTTACACGATCACACCGATCAACCTACAGGCTGGATGCCATCCACCTACTAGTTCTCAGACCGAACCCCGCCCATAACAAGGCGAACGGTTTGTACGAAAATAGCCCAAAGATCAAGGTCACACAGTCGATCGGTCCTTAAATGCAAGAGCAAGCACTCCCCAACTCCATCCGAACGACACGCCGCTAGGGCGGGAGGCCAGGTCGCATCTCCCCAAGACAGGCGTTCTCAAGTAACCAAAGCGGCTCGCTCCCGCGGTAACACGTCAAGGCTACACACTCACCCAAAACACATGCTAGAATACCGAGATATCTCAATCTCAGTCCAAACCAGAGATTCATCCATAACTAAGGGGTAAAATATATGGATGAATAAAGCCGGGAACTAGCTAGGGGTCTGTAGCTAGTTCCAAAGAGTAGGAAGTTCAAGGTATAGGATAATCAATTCCAAGGTACGGCTAAAAGTTGTCAATGCAATTCAAGAACAAACATAAATAATATTTAAGCACTAGCAACTAAGCATGCATAGGATCTATATGGTTGGGAGTAACATGACACCTGGCTGGCGTCCGTAGTCCTGGTCTGGGTTGAAGTCGGGGTCGTAGGCCTCCTCCGGATCGTAGCTTGGGTCTGTGCAGCACGAGATATGAGACGCTAAATTACCGGCAATCAACTAGGCATAAATCCAAAGAAACCCAATTTTAAATGATCCAAAAAGATCCAATCTATCTACAAACAGCACCGTCTCATTTTTAGAAAAATAATGAAACTAGTTTCATATTTTTCGGAGTTATAAATAATTAGTTATGAATTTCCAAAGGTTAAAGGATTTATAAATTAGTTTTCAAATTCATTTATAAACAGAAAAGGATTTTAATTTTGAAATTAGGTGATGACATCAGCATGATGTCATCGTGACGTCAGCGTCACAGGTTAGTGGGCCTTATTGGGCCGAATGGATTAGTAGGCCAGATATGGCCCAGTGGACTCAGCCCAGTGGGCCATCCTAGCTAAGTCCAACGGACCACCTTGAACAAAAAACAGAGTTCGCAAAGAAAAAGAAAAAGAAAAAGAAAAAGAAAAAGGGGTCGGTGCATGGGCTGTAATGGGCTACGGCCCATGTGGCACCCTTTACATCCACAGTGAAGAAGTCCACAGCCGCCCCCTGATCTCTGCTGGGGTGCAGCGGTACACCTTGCCACTCACGCGCACGTTGGCGCACCCCGGCGCGCGTCCGGCGGCGACGGGCGAATGGCGAACGGCGGCGGTGATGGCTCCGGTGCTCGTGCAAGTGCTCGGGGTTACAGGCTAGGTTTCGGCGGTGAGGTTAGGTCGGCTTTGGCCCTGGGGTTGGGCGCGCAGGGCCGATGCGCGACGCGCCATGGCGTGGTACCCGGCGCGGTGCGTCGTGCGAAGGTGACGGCGCGGCGTGCAGCGGCAGCAGCAAAACCATGCGGCACAGCGACCACGCATGAGGGTGTGTGCAACGGGGCACGCATGCGCGTGCACAGGCTCAACCTGGCCGCGACGAGGCTGATCGGCACGTGAGCTCCCGGCGAACCAGAGCCGCGGCGCAACGGCAGCGGCGGCGCAAGGCCTGCACGTGATGGCATTCCGCTCGAAGGCCGGTTCACAGGCAAGGTTAAAATGATGACGTGCAGAAGAGACGGCGAGGCACGGCGCAGCGCTGGGGTGCGCTACGGCGGCGAACTCGCGGACAAGCACGGGTCAACGGCCGGTGGCGCAGCGCAGGGGCACGCTCCCGATGCAAGGTATGGGAAGGAGCGAGGAGGATGGAACGACGGCTCACATTGGGGCGGAGGTGAAGACGTGGCCGTGACGAGCGTTGGGAAAGCGGCGGTGAAGTTCACGGTGGCGCGGCGAGTTGAAGCGGCGGCGTCTTCCTCTGCTCCGGCTCCTGCTCGGTGTGAACAGCTTGCTCCTCAGCCCGATTAGCTCCGGCTTCTACGGCTCCGGCGACAGCGAGGTGGCGCGGCGGTGAAGCACGCTCCCTATTCCCTTCTCCCTTCCTCCTTCTCCCTCTACTCCTCCACTCTTCTTCTTCCGATGGCAGAACAGGGGAAAGGGGACGATCCCCAATAGCAACTTGACCAGCAAGAAGAAGCTTGGCCCAGGGGTTTTAGAGGCTGGCGCGGTGTGGCGCAGGGGTAGGAGCGTCCTTGCCAGGCCCCAATTGGCGGTAGCGGCGCCCCAGCCGACGTGGCCGCTCCCTACTGGCGGGAAGCTCCCCTGTTGGCGTGGCGGAGAGGGGCATGGGGGTCTTTTCCCCCTGGGCTCCTCCCTAGGCGTGCATCCGGGTGCAGACCCTGGCTCGGCATCCGTGCCGGCTGGTTGGGGTGTCCCATCGCGGGCGCGTGCGTGCACGGGGCGCGGCGGCGCGGACGGGAGGCCGAGTCGGGTGTGAAAGGCTTGACCGGCGAGACGAAGATGATGACCGGTTGCGGCCCCACTCGTCAGTGCCTCTAGCACGGTGGAGGGGTGTGTGGGCCGTCGTGGGCTGAAAGAGGGGGGCTGCGCAAGAGACAGGGTGGAGCACTGGTGTGGGCCAAGAGATGAGGGTGAACGGTGGAACTTTGGGGATAGATGGCTGGCCCATGTTAGTAAAAAGAGTTTTATAATATAGTTTTGAATTTAAGGGTTTAAACTTTATATTTGAATTTGATTTGAATCAAATTCAAAACACACTCAAATAAATCCAATTAAAATTCATAAAATCCAAACCACATACTATACCATAATTTGAATTTATATTTTTATATCTAGGTTTTATTTATATAGAATTTAGATGAGAGGCTAGAAAAAGGTTTAAATTATGGGAACACTTCATCAAATAAATAAAAGTTCAAAATTTTCAGCATTCTCACGCTTCCAATTTTCCGGGATGTTACAAGCACAGCTGGTTTCTTACGGGCGTGCAGAAGTTTTGCTGTCCCTTTTACCACCCTGAAGTTGTCCTGTATGTTCCTATTTTTTATTAATGCACTTTGCTTTGGCCTGACAAGTAGATCCATATTGGGCACCAATCTACAAGCTAGCACCTTGGAAAAAAGTTTTCCCAGACAATGAATCAAAATGATCAGTCGTAACTCCGTGATGGATCTTGCGTCTTCTTCTGTCTTCGGCAACAGGATCATGAGAGTGTCATTGATTAGATGAAAGCTTCTGGTGTCCATTGTCGAGAATTCTTGGAATGCTCTCATCACATCCGGCTTGATGATCGGCCAAGCTATCTTTAGAAACATACCCGTTAATCCATCCGGCCCCGGGGCCTTATCCATCGGCAGGTCTTTGACAATCTTTTCCACCTCTTCTTGAGTGAATGGGTCGGCCAACCCCTGCAGCTCCAAGCTCGGTATGCCTAGGAAACCAAAGTCTAGCCCGTGGCCACGTTGAGTTGCCGATCTAATGATCGAATTGAAGAAGCACTACAAGAAAACCAACTTTCTATGACAAAAATCCTCGTGACGGGGCAAATATTTGTCAAATAATGTATCATAATATGAGTGATTAGTAATTTCTATATAACCATTCTATTTCTCAATCGCCCAAGGCAGGTGAAGCTACATGCCCCATATCGAACAGGCGAAAGGTAAGATCAATGCCAACTTGCTCAATACTTAGTAGAGTACCTCACTGTATGTTTTGACATAGGTTAAGAATACAACATCGTAGCAACTCCTAATCAACCAACCTAAGTCCTTAGTGTCTTGCTCAGGATGAGCAAGAGGCTAGCTTGGGGGAGTTGTTGACGGCTGTTAAGTACCTCTTTTAGCCGTCAATATTCTCATGAGTAAAGGAGCAAATGCATTTCTTACACGCATTTTAGTTAAAGAATAATGTAGTTCCACTTGTCCTCAGAGATTATTTGATTGCAAAAAAATACATACAAAATGAGTGAGAAACCTACCTTCTATGCACCCAGTCATGCCACCTTAGCTGAGGAATGGCTGCCACCGAGGATCCCACATGTCCACGCCACGTCACCGATCCAGGGAGGCAAGCTTCGACGAATTAGACGGCGACACAAAGACTCCACAAGGATAGGAGGGCCAATGGGGGAGCCAACCGACTTAGAATTCTATGTACATCGAAGATGTACCCAAGGGCCCACCTATCAACCACTTTGCAAAAGATGGTGATGAGTGGGTCCACAAGGGGTTCGGCCGAAAAGCCTTAGTGGTCGTTCATCCTGGCCCTCCACGTGGTGCTCCATCATTGGTCCTAAGCTGCATTCCAAGGGTGCTCACGACTAGAATCTGTGGTGCTCCCCACCTATAAATAGAAGGAGGGGGCTCACTTTAGAGACACACATCTTTGCATTCCTCTCTCACTTTTGGTTTCCAAAGCTATGGAGTAGGCTAGAGTAGATCTTCTTCAGGTTCCAAGTGTACTTTGGGATCTAGGTATGAGTGTTCTTATATTTATATTTCTTTGTATGACTTTGATCTACTTTAGTTATTCAACTATTTCATATAAAGTAGTGTTTGCATGCATAGGTGATATGTTCTTGAGTTCATCATTTAGAAGCTCGTGTTCATCACAAACACGACCCTTCGATCCAGTTGACAGATGATTTTCTCATGCATTCCACGTTTGTTCATAAGTTAGAGGCTCGTGTTCTTCGTGAACACGACCCTTTGATCTTGTGGTATAGATGTAGAGTTCTCGTATCTGTTTACATGTTTAGCCTCAGTTTGATCCAGTTAGTTTACACATTCTCGTTGTATGACGTCCGCGTTCATGCTACGGTACTCGGTCTCAAGTGACCAGTTATCTGGTGGCTTCGACCTGGGTCACAATAGCCCAGGCTGGTTGAAGTCTAGTTGACAATGCAAGCATGATGCTTGGGTTAGGCAGCTGCGTTAGTTATGAGTTCACCCCATATTTAGATAGAGGTAGACCGCGGTAGTGCGACAATCGTTGGACCATTTGTATTCCTCCGTGTTCGGGTGGTGTTGTAGAAGTTCTGAAAGTAGCACACCGATCGTCGTGTAAAAGGCGGCGCGGGAGCTATCTCCCCGTTGGTACCTGGGTGCTAGACCGATGTCTCATACAACGCTTGTGTATTTATCTTTGCTCTGACCTTTGTATGATTAGTACATTAGAACCTAGAGCTAACTCGTATGTTTCTCCCTATGTTGTAGTGTTACTAGAGAGTGAATCATTGTGTGTCACACTACCCTTATCATATCATTACCCTAACCCCTGTATTTGAGCTTTGTTTCTTTCTTTATCAATGATCCATATTCATTGCAATAGTATAAGTCTTGTTATTCGCCATTGTCTTCCTTGGATTCGATACCCTTTGCAATACTCAGTTGGGGAAGTGCTACAATAATTTATCTGTACGCCTGCAGATTCATTTGTGATCGTTAGGATTGCCACTGTCATTTCTGGAACACATAAACTTAGCAGCGACGTTAAGAAATCCAGGAGGAACATGTCACAGCTGGTTACAAAATCCAGGAAGAACATGTCACAGCTGGTTACAAAATCCAGGAGTTACAAAGTCCAGCAGGAACATGTCACAGCTGGTTACTGCTACCAGTCTAGCACACTAGAGCAGTTCATTCACCACAGCAGAATCAAACACAAGTTCAAGAAAAAAAAAGCAAGCCCACAAGCGCGCACCGATAGATCTAAGGAGCAAATTAATTATCGAAGCACACAGATTAATCGAAACTCGCAATCAATTAACCACATAAAAACCGACTGATTATCCCGGAGTTATAGAAATGTCATGCCCCTCCAGCATCTTTTTCTTCAATTGGAGTATGATCCTGTTTCTGATTCATATCTGCCAGGGTCTCCATCCCCATGCATGACCACAGGAGCCAGACGGTGGAAAGGTACTCACCACCTTCACCCAAGCTCTTGGCGTGAAGGTACCCTCTGCATCTGGCAGCTGAATAGCAAAGCATCTCCACCCACACGCCCAGGATTACCTGCCACCTCTCCATCTCATTGCTCAAACTCATCAACGCCTCAGCGAGCTTGCATGCATCAGGAATCCTACCTTGTGCCGGCGCCATGTCTGTCTCCGAGGTGGTGGAGGTAGCTCTAGCTGCGGCGTTCTTGATCTCCAGTGCAATTCTTTCTTCGTTGTCGAGCGGCGCCCATGAAGAGCTACACTTCAAGATGTCTTGGACTTCGTTGCTGGTGACCATAAAGAGGCTCTGCCTTGTGCCGATCATTAGCATCTCAGGATGAATCAAAAGCAAGTATACCATGTAGTTGGATATCACCATTCCATGTTTCAGGGAATCTCCTTCGCCGCCACCTTGCTGTGGTGATGTTCTGGGGCAGTGAAAGCAGAGGTTTGTGGCAATGTGCCAGATAAGGACACTGTGGTCGAATGGCAGGTCCAAGGTCCATCCCATTTTATCCAACTGATGGTGCCTCCACAGAGTCTGCTGGCCCCTGAGATTGTTGAACCTCCTGTAACTGGCACTGTCATGTATGCACCGCTTCCACCCATCATCCAGCACATGGCTGCAAACAAGCTTCGTGACCTGGATAGCTTCACCCACCTGCCAAGTGTACCAATGCTTGTTGACGTACTGCGAGAGGTCTCCGGAGGCAGACACGAGCTTCATCAGAAGGGTGGGCTGCTTCTCACGGGCACAGTATGACAGGAAGTTGTACTGGTGAACCTTGGCCTGCCATGAAAAAAGCTGTTTCCAGAAATGATAAATCAGGCTGTTTATGACCTCGGATAAGAGGTACTGCAAAGCAGTGCAACAGAAGACGATGTGTGTCACCCAGACATCCTTCTTGTTGTAACCATCCTTGGGGGCCTTGAAAAAGAGCGCCATCGAAGCTAACCCCGTAATCATAGGCAAGGTCACTATGCAAGTGTCAAGAGGAGTATACACTAGTTTGGTGTACAAGAGACGAAATATACTTCCGAGGAAAGTCTGGATCATATGATATGCATGATGGTCATCAAGCTTGAGGAAAGATTTCATCACCTTAATTCGATTGGAGTATGGAACTTGCAGGTCGACAAACTTCTTACGGGTATCGTTGAGGTGAGCTGACAGGCAAGTATCGAGCTCTTTCTCTTGATTTTGATTACTGGCTTTCACTGACAATTGTATACATTCCTTTGCCTTCTGTACATAGTCCTCAAGTGACTCGAGGCAGAGCTTTTCTCCATTCTTTTCAGGTTTTTCTACATAGGGTGTGTTGCACCAACTCCAGCATCTTCCAATGCATCCTCCTCCTCCTCCTTGCGGGGATTCATCTGTTGTTGCCTGCATGGTATTGAAGCTAGCCCTCCTGAGGGCCCATGGCTTCTGGAGAAAATTGAGGATGCCGGCGACGAACAACAAGATCGCCGCCTCCAGCAGCATCTTCTCACCAGACCACCAATTGCAGAAGACGTACAAGGCTACGGCGATCTGGGACACTGCTGTCATGGCATGACGCCTCCATAGCTCGTTGTCTTCGAGGCTGTACGCTCTAATCCAAGAGGTTTTCTTCGGTACACAATACGTCCTAACGGTCGTACGGTCGTATTGTCGGTTTCTTCAGTTTTTTCTCTAAGGGTAAAATGATAATTTGATTGACATATATGTTTTAGAAAAAAATTCCCCGCTACCCACCCGGTCCCCCGTGCGCACCTCCTCCCTCCGTTTTTATATATTACAAAAATGACATTTTACATTTCCGATAATACCCTTTAACTACCAGTACGACCTTTGAATACTACCGTACGACAGCTAAAAAACCGGTCGTATAGAATTAATCTCAATCGTCCGATCCTTACATATAGGTCCTTTTCTGTTACATACGAGTCTTTTTCCAACTGATCGTACAGGTCGTATTGTGTACCGAAGAGGTGCACGAGGAGAACCGGCGCCCAGAAGAGCTCTAGGTTGCTGCTGCTCCCACCACCACCCCTCGTCCGCTTCTGGTAGCGGTTGAAGAGAGTGGCGAGGCCGTAGATCGCCACATCGCTGCCTATGTACGCAATCCAGATCAGCACTCTCAATTTGTGAAGTTTGGGGAATCTGCGCACAAGTAGGGACCAAGGGAGTAACAGGTGCAAGAAGAGGCTGCCGAGCACAAGGATGCACAGCTTCCACTCCTCCCACCATTGAATGGCACTCGAGAGAGATATGCGTGCGTGCATCGAGGGAGCTAGTATGATCTATAGATGGCACAATATTGTCTTGCTAGCCGGCCTTATGTACTGTAAACAATCTAGATAAAACGGCCCTCGATGCACGTTGGTGATTCTCAACATGATGAGTGCACTCGACACCATCCCAGTCTCCACATGCTGCTGGGTGCACTCTAGCACACGGTAGCACCCCAGATTTGGATGCTTTTGTTCAATTCGATGCGTGTTCATGGAAGTACCCCCCTACCTTTCATTTTTCCCTTTTACTTTAGTTTGTGCATAGCAGTATTAAGAGCTGAGTTGCACATGGCTTCACAAAAGCAAAAGGCGTTTCATGGTATCACTGTGGCTCGTGCATGTTTGACAGGGACATGATCTGTTTGTAGAAGAAAGCCCCCCCGGGAGTAGAACCCAAGTACAATCCCAGGGATCGAACTCGATCGGGTGGGTAGCCTGGACTATGCCATTGCTATTGCTGAGACAACACTGCAATGCACTGTCGTAAATCAGTTTGTAACATATAGCTGTTCTAGATGGGACGGCCAACATAACATTCAAGGATGTGGCAATCTCTTGCTTGCAAAATTATAATATAACCAGTTGTAGGAAACATCACCTCGAAATAACACCGAAACAAAGCTTTTATCTCATCATTTTTCTTTGCCATCTCCCTTGCACTTTCCAGGATCCCTGACTCGTATATGGAGCAATCAATCTGTGCAGGGTGTGCAAACGTGAAGGAACATCTGACAAAAGCATGTTGTCGAACCACTTTGTCTTTAATTCTTTATATATATCTTCCGAATGAACCATCTCAGTTGGAGACACTACGTTTCTTTTCTTCTTTTCTGCCCATTTATTCGATCTGGGTTTGGATTGTGAGACCTTTTCTAAATATAAGAAGAAAATTTGGTGGGATCAGTTGTTGTTCTTGAGACCTCACTGAATGATTTGATAGTGGAAACCATGATTCTAAGGAACTGGAGCATTTCCAGGACCAAGCTCCCCTTCCAAAGGCAAAAATTGCTATGCGTATTACTGCTGCATTTACATACTAAGAACCTGATTGGAACTTATTTGGTTGGCACCCAGTCATACGTCATTCTAGAAGTCTTGCTTTGGTTTTGGGTAGACATTTTTTTTGGCGTGCCCACATTTTGGTGTGGCAAATTTCAGACACCAATCGATCACGCTCTAACATACTTAACGGGTTAGTTTGATATAGCTCAACTTCCTACGGCGCGCATGCACAACCCACAGAATCCACGTGGAGAGCATTTTAAAAAAAACAAGATGAAGCAGGACACAGTGTCACAAGGAATGCACAAATCTGAAATGTCCTAAGCTGTTCGAATCAGGACGAAGCAAACCACTGGAAACACCTTCTCTGGCCAATACCTGGTATGAAAAAACAGGAACCAGTAAATGGAACAGATTACGGTTGAGATTAAGCTGGAATTCTGGAAAACTGTAACAGAACTAGTGCTTACCTCAATGAGTCATGCTTCCAACACAAAGAATTGAGTCAGCATCAGTCATCATCCTCATCCTCCTGGTTATAACCGTGGTTGATCTTTTGAGCCCTGTACATGTCTGCGACCTGCAAAATTTGGACAGAGTCAGTAACGAGGCATTGTAAAACATCAAACCATCGAAAATAGCATGCAGCAGAAAACTTACTTGCTCAGCTGTGGTTGCCTGTTCTGGGCTTTTATCATCACGTAATCGCAACAAACGAGGAAATCTCAGGGAGATACCCTAGTTCAATTTAACTTTTAGTCTTCCCATGCAGGCACAATCTAGTCTAGAAAAGGATAATAAATTGAAAAAGAAAACTACCAACCTTATTAGGATCAACTATACCGTTAGCAGCACGATGCACAGGACTTATGCTCAGATCCGCAGCTTTGACCTCCCACACCTGAAAAAGAAGCCAGAAAATTAAGTTGACCAGCTTGTGATCGCAACCAGCAATCTTCAGGGCACACACGAAATGTGTATATAACAGCATTCAAGGGCTAGTTTTTTATGAGCAGAAACCACATGGGTTCAGATTTGAAAACATATATGAAGTCCCCAAAGAAAATAAATAATAACGTGAGATGAAAATAGATTATCAAGGTATAATGTGCACATTACCTCCGACGGCTCAAACCACACATCAGGATCCGTTGTGTCAGCAAATCTGTAATATGCCTGTACAAATGAAAGCATTACTATGGAGGACAACAGAACAAAATAAAAAATCATCAAGAAGAAATTGTCATTTAGAAGCATGCTGAAGCCTGAAGGAATGTATCACCTTTGGCTTTTCTATCACTTTACTTCGAAGGCTTGAGGAACGTTCGTCGAGCTGTTGCTCAGAAAATCCAGTACCTAAATGCATCAAGATGTAAATCATGAAGAGACGTCAAAGTAGCAGCTTGGGGGTTTTAATGAAAAAAAGGGAAAAGAATACCTATGTTGCATATTGTTTGATATTCTTCATTCTGCTCATCATAGCATGCCAGGAGGAATGATCCAAAGACACCTAAAAAGCACACAGCAGGGGCAGAAACATGTGTTATCAGCAGAGAAAAAATAAAGCTTTGTAAAGTTGCTAATTGAACAGGCAGGTGTAGGAAGCAAATAGAAACATTCAAATTTAGTTCGTTTTTATTAGTATGCATGATGGAAAAGAAGTTAGTTTTGGATAGAAGTGCTTGGAGACTTGCTATCAATGTGCCGGAAACATGATCTTTTCTTTTTCTTTTGTTCTGTTGTGTTCTTGTGCTTTGTGCTTCTCCTACCCTTGTTTCTTGTGGGTTTCATCTCTAGCCTACCCCAACTTGCTTGGGACAAAAGGCTAAGTTGTTGTAGTTGTTGTAGTTGTTGCATGATGGAAAAGAACCATCTACCTGTTCGTTTTCCTCTCCCGTAAAAGGCAGCAATAGGTACCAAGTCCAAGGAGTCTCCAATGCTGTCCAAAAAAAGGAACACCTTTAAACACAATTAACAATAGTTCACATGAACCCAGATATTAACTGAAAGTATGCTAGATATAATAATCATATAAATGATGCTAACAGCTTTGGAGTTTTGGACCCTAGCATAAGAGATAAATATAGATATCCTACCCACTATGATATTCTTGATTTGCATGCTATGCAACAAAGAGAGTCAAAATCAGTATGGCATCTAATGTGCTAACCTATCCATGTAGTCCTTCTTCAGTTTCAACCAATTGTTTGATCGCTTTGCTGGCTCATATGTAGCATCTTTATCCAATGTCTTGATAATCAACCCTTCACAACTTCAGAAACAGAAAACATAGTAGAAGGTAAAAGATCTTGGCAACAAAAGAAAATAGAAGGAAAAACAAATATCCACGACAGAAAACTTCAGAAGTATATCAATAAATTATGATAAAATAACAGCAGAATGATAATTTAAATGAATAATGTTGCCTAAAATCACTATACTTACAGTTAAAATTCCCCTGCACAGAAAAGTTCCATCAATAGCATGCTGCTAACATAGTTTAATTATCATCTTATTTTTCACAGTCCGAAGGTGGATACAGGTCTACTTTTCTCTCACAACAATAGAATATTATGGTCCACGTGACACTCAAGGGTTTTCAGGCATAGCAAACAACCAGTATTACTGGTTGTAATCCAGTATAGCATAATCTATGCTGTAAATAAATTTAAAGAGAAAAAAAAACATTGTTGGATATGCCTAGAAATCTAGAATTAGCCAGAGGGCACACTGAACACTTCAAGTTGCTTTCAATGAATTGGTTGGGGGGGAATCGACAAAAAGTCAAAAATGGTTACTTCAAAGGAAATGTTTGAGTGCTAAAGGATTAGTACTGGACTACTTACTTCAAGACCAAAGGAACAACTATAAAGGAATCCTTTTTTTTTAACCTATTATTCTTTTAATTTTTCTGTAACTCTCACTTTCAATCCAAAAAAATACTCCATTAAAATGCTGAGAATCGAGCATTTTACTTGGCTTGCCCCAAAATAGGTTACTACCACGCACACAAGTGATAATCCAACTTTAGTAAACGATACATTAATAAACTGGCTGCTGTATGATTTACAAATTTCAGTTACCTGGAGTTGACAGCTGTGTCAAGAAATTTCTGTATCTCCTCCAGGTCATTTGATGTAATTGCAGTTGCCAATCGAAAAACACCTGGTACTTCCTCGAAAGAGTTATAAAGATGCTGCCATGCATTCAATATAAAGGAATAATTAGATCTCTAGAGAAAGAATAATGTATTTGTATGTTTTGTATGATTCAACATCATAAATTTTGTATAACAGCTTCAGAGCAGAGTATTCTGTTAGTTTTCTGAAGATACATGTGTGCCACACATATTCAGGAAAAAAAAAACAACAGTCAAATGAATCATGTTGAAATTGACCGCAACCATGAGATAGCAAAAATATGCTCAGTAGAAGAATGAAATTCACAGTAAGAGTCTACAAGAACTGTACAGTACCTCTCGACGAATTTTGAGTTGTTCCTGGAGGAGAGGTTTCCCATTTATGTAAAGAATATCAAAGCCAAAAGTACAGACTGAAACTTTGATGTCATTTATGGTAACACCTTTACGAGCCCTTGTGCTAAGTATCTGCAGAGGAGAACGAATCACTGACCCTTACAAGCCACAACTAGCAATAGCCAATATACAAATCAAGGTTGCAAAAGCAAAGGGATTAGTTTACAACATAAAACAGGTTTAGTTTACAGCATATCGTGTTGTGCTTGGATATTTCTATGGAGGTCAATATGAAAGTAATCTAGCTGGAAACAAAGAGAGATGAAATCCAAACCTGAAAAGGCAAAATTTTCTGTTTCTCACGATCATAGGCAACAATTTCACAGTCCAAGACAAATGATTTGACTGTAGGCTTTCGGAATCTGCATTGAGATGCTAAACGATAAGATGGATGGAAACAATAAGTGCAGGTGAAGAAAAACACAAATTTGGGTACATAATTCTTAAGTCAGTAATCAGATTTTATTTAAAAAAAGGTGGTATAAGTGGGTGCATAAATGACAGAAACAGAAGGAAATGGCTTCAGCTTTTAAGGAAACATGCAAAATTAAGTCAATATCACTAAGGTATATAGGAATCCATGACTGGCAATGGCAGGTAAAAAATTGCCATAGGCTACAGGAAGCTGCCTAAAAAGCAGAAACGAACAAAGGGGCAAAGCAAATAATCCCAATCAGATCACAAAAAGTTATCATTATACCATGTGGGAACTTGGAAAAGGAAAACTGATGAAAAAGTTATACCATGAGTCCATGACCCGATCTGCATGGTACAAATCTCAAGCACAGGGATGCTACTATATGCCTATAGTTGCACTGTTTTTTGTGCTCTTTCAGTTGGAAACTACAGAACTACAATGGTGAGAGAAAATATGAAGTATACCTAGAAACCGCATCAACAACATCTGGATACTTTCCAGTGTTTCTTTCAGCATTCCGACTGTAAATTTCTACTGAGCCATCCTCCATGCAATGTATCTAAATTAAAAAAAATAAAGTGTTAACTGAGATGAACATGGGTCAAATTATAAGAAGGCTAAACATCCGTGAGGATTGATAGTACATTAGTACCTGAGCCCTTTCACCATCATACTTGTACTCACAAGTGTACTCAAGCCCCTGAAACTTGTCAATGATCTCCGATACAGATTTTGTTGCTTTTGCTAACATAGGACCAACAGGGACACCTATGGAAAATTTGCATGTCTCTGGAAGCTTCCAAACTCCAGCTTCAAGTAGCACTGGGACAATTTTATCGTAGATTGGAAGAACTGAATATGCTTGTTTAATAATTTTTGCAGCCTTAAAAAACAAAGGATATACAATAAATCGGTAACTGATCGGGCACATCCTTTGATATGTAAGAATAAAAGGTGTTGACCGTGCAAACCAAAACAACAATCCTCCACATACAAGCAACAGAAACTTAGATAATTGAGATATAGGTCTAGTATTTTGCACAGGATTTACAATCTGATGCCCCTATGGGAGGATTAAAAAACTCTGGAAGTCACAAAACTTTGGTAATGACCATTTCTTTTTCTCAAACTACGCAGGAGAGCTGTGCGTCATTTCAGGTAATGACCATTTCCAAGAACAAGGTAGCAACAGTATATTACTACATTGGTTATTCAAAATGCATTCTCGAAATTTTCTGTGATTCATTTCTAAATGGATTAGAATTAATGATATTGAAGAAACCTTGTGAGTCATAAATTGCATAGTGCAGCTGCAGGGCTGATTAAAAAAACAAAGAGCTCATGTGGAGGCATTGAATGAATTGCAACACCAATCCTATCAAATCAAATATAGGACTTAATAAATAAAAGCCTGAAACAGTGTAATCACCTCTTCAAAAGGTGATTGAACTTTTGGTGGAGTAGATTTTTTGTCAGAATATACAGCAGCTTGCCCAAGAGCCATTTGGACAGTTTTCTCTGCCAGGCCGATCCTCATCTTTGACTGCAACAAGTAACAATTTCAGGAAGACACTGAATACACACCATGTGAAGTACACTGAGTGAACATTCCAAAAATTACCTGAAGAAGACGCGTGATGTATTGAGGTTCACAGTCAGTCGCAGCAACAAGAAGTCCCTTCATATGGTTTCTTTTTTTATCTTGGCTGTCTTTGCCTGACTCCTGGATAAATGAATACTTGGTAAATGATTTCTTAAATGAAGCTGTGTATGAATATGGCACCAAATTATCCAGTCTGGCACTCCATAATCACAAGCTATATAAATATTGTATTTTACTTATGCTAGTGTGTATTTCAATATCACCTATCATCAATAAAAGCAGTTCAATTTCATGTTGAAAATATCAAGCATTGCAGGTTTGGTTGCATATTCAGCACGAGAAATGTGAGAAAGATAACCTTTGCAATTGTCCGGAAAGTGCTAAGCACACGAGATATTGTGAGTGGTTTTGGCTTAAACATCATCTTCTGTGATGACCTGCTTGCTTTAGCCACAAGCCCCAAATCACCCAATTCCTACAAGCGCCAAGAGAAACAGAAAATAAGTTTATGCCTGCAATTCCATAGCAGTTAAACTGACAAACATTCACCCAACTTTGTCACCTTAAGATCCTTCTTAACATGCTCCTCTTTGCGTCCGTATGCTTCTGCAAGTGCACGGATAACTGAAGCATCCCCAATTCCAAGCTCAATCCCCTCATGAGGAGGTGCAATCCGATTGGCTGAGAGGTACACCGTTGCAAGGAGATCATCCGGTGTTGTTGCCATCACCGTCCGGAACACATTTGATAGGATTTCAGTAATGACGATCCGACCACTCTCGTTGGAGATGAGATCAAGTGCCCGAGCCAGAAACAGAAACGGCACGGGCTCACCAGGCTTCCAATAAGCAGCAGCCATTGGGTCAAACTCAGTGCCTTTCTTCTTGAGCTCTAGGGTGGTATTCTTCTCCTCGGACTTCGGGGAATCTGTGGATTTGACATTCTTCAGTGAAGCGGGCTGCTTCTTCTCCTCGGGTTGCGAAGCTTGGCCTTTAGCCTTGGTCGGCGAGGGTGACCTCTTCTTCCCATCCGGGACAGCATCGGATTTGGCTGCTAGGGTTTTGGGCCTCTTCGGCGACGGGGAATTCTCATTCGCTCCATCCAATTGCGCGGCCGCGGCTGGACCCTTGGACTTCGCCGGCGACGTGGACCTCTTCTTCTCGCCAACCGCCCCATCAGCCGCCGGCGATTTGGGCGACTTCGCAGGGGACGACGCCCGCTTGGACCTCACCGGCGACTGCGGCTTCTCCGCCACCGCCGGCTCGGCCTCCGCGCCGTCGGCCTGCGCCCGGGGCTTCTTCGGGGACGGCGCCGCCTTCTTCGCCTTGCTGGCGGCGGCCCGAGCGTTCCCCATCAGCACGTCCGCCACCGTGCGCTTCCCCCCGGCGCCGCCACCGGAGGCCGACATTCCCGCTCCCGCGGCTGGTGCGGGTACCGCGCCGGCCCGCTTCGCCCTCGTCGCCGGCGGCTTCTCCGCCCCGGATTTAGCTGCAGCGGCGGCCGCGACCGCCCGGCGACGGGGGGCGGCGGCGGATGCCGAGGAGGAGGAGGAGGAGGAGGCGGCGGCGAAGAGGCGGGGGCGGAGGGAGAAGGGGAGGAGGGACGGAGGCGGGGCGAGGGGTAGGGTTTTAGGCGAGGGGAGCAGCGGGCGGCATCGGAGGAGGAGCGGGGAGGAGGTGGTGGTGATGGAGGTGGCTCGGAGGAGGAACATGGGAACAGGGGAGGGTTTTAGCCCAGGCGAGCCGGGGCGGGCGGGCGGGCTGGGTTGGAGACGGGCGGGCGGGACCCGCCGGAGAGAGGGCTCGCGCGGGAGGCGAATTGGTCGGATGCTGGGAGCTTCGCGGAGCCCTGGATTTTGCTTTCTCCTACACGCTTGAAGGAGAAGGGAAGAAAATTTTATAGGACCTGAGGTCATATAATTTTGGAAAAAGTTTGCCCGGACGACTCCATTATTCATGTGATTGTAAAAAAGAATGTCCTTCATCATCCGGACTCCTTGCATATCCGGAAGCCAACAAAAAAAAGAGCTAGTATCTTTTACAACTACAACTACAGGGCATGCCTTTAAGTCTTTAACTGATGATTATCAATATTATCTTTTATAAGCTTTTATAATATCAATATAATGGCATGGCACTAACTTAGTGTAACAGAATATACTCCTATGTTAATTGATAAATTTTATTGGTCATTGTTAGAAGGGCTTTGTTACAATGGGTTCAAAGTATCAGCGGTACATGCAGATATTTTTCTTTCTTATTTTGCTTAGAAAATATATTATTTATGCATAATTAAAACGTCGTCATAGTAATTTTTCATTATTTGTATTTACTCTCACAAAAAATGGTACTTCTCTCTAGGTATTTCGCACAATTCCTTTTTTCCACCGTTCGATTTATCAAAATGAACAGTTCTTTTTTTTCAACCGCTCTAAAATATCTCTTTCCTAGAAATAAGCTCGTAACTTCAAACGCAGCGAATAGATTTGGATTTGGGATTTAAATGTTCCTAAAACACTATTTGAGGTTCCACAGGGTCTGTTCTTTTCCTTCAAAAGGAATAGTGAATCGTACTATTCACCTATCACATCTTCTCTCACAAAAAACACTATTTCAACACTTTACTATTCATTTTTAACGAACAGAACAGGCCCTCAGACATTTAGTACCAGAGCTCTATATGGAAAGCAATCAGGAGAGTCATGGATAAGGGTGTCAGCCCAAATATGGATGGTCCAGGTAAGAGACAAGGCCCACTAAAATTAACTTGTTACAATACCATCCGAAAAAGTTATGATATCCCTAAAATAGTAGTGATATAGTACTACTAGCAGTGTCACAACTTTGGATTGTATTCTGGCAAATGAATTTCAGCATGATGGTATATATGATGGCAGTTTTCTAATTTATGACAAGAGGTTTACTCCTCTTCAATCGTTTGTTTTTTTTTTTTTTTGCTTATCTATGAATCACTCCATAGTGTATTAGAATTTAGAAATTAGCAATTTTCAAATTAACATTCACGGGAGGCCGGGAGGGATAAAGTGGCATGCGAGGTGTGCCGAGTCATTGATCAATTTATGTCAAGTTAACGGAGTATGGAACCAGCTTCATACTTCCTCTGTTCCTAAATAAATGTTGCTCGAGACGTATATTTGCCTCGAAAACATATTTCCCGAGCGATGGGAATTATTACCTTCGTCCCAAGAAGACTGACGCTTTAGGATTGTTTTAAGTCAAACTTTGATCAAGATTATAAAAATACAACATATATTTATGGTATGAAATATAAATTATTAGATTCATTATGAGATTTATTTTTATAATATATCTATTTGATGTTATAAATATTAATAATTTTTTTATAAATTTGATTAAAATTGAGAAAGTTTGACTCCGAAGAATCTAAAACGTTATTCTTTTGGGACCGAAGGAGCACGCAAGAACGCCACTTGTACCCTAGTGCGTCAAGCCCTTTCGCTCGGAGTGTCACGGTCCAACGGCCGACCTTCTCACAAGTTCTAGCTAGCCTTCGGGTATTGACGCCGCGTCGTATAAAACACCATCAATTTTTCAAAAAAAAAAATAAAACACCATCAAATCCAAAACCATTGTTTTTGCAACGCACTTGACCTGGTGTGGATTATCGAGCGTAACGAAACAGTATCCTACTTGTCGAAAAAGGAAATGGAGAAGGATTATCGCAGTCCTCAAACAAGAGCGGACAAGAGGATTATGCTACCGCTGCCGCACGTGCGCGCCTACCAGGACGCGAAGCAGGAGCACACCGCACACGCAGCGATGCCGAGCACCACCAAGCTTGCTGCGTTCCTGGCCGTCACCGCCGTCCTGCTGCTGCTATCGCCGCCACCGACCACCGTGGCCCGGCACCACCACACCACCACCGCGAGCCGGAGGACCCGTGCCGCGACACGCACCCTGTTCGTCTGGTTTATCAGCCACCAGCCAGCGGTATTTTTCTTTCAGAACAAATCAGCCACCAGCTTTCAGCGGTACTTTTCTCTTAGAACAAATCAACACCAGCCACCAGTCATCAGCCAGACGAACAGGGTACTCGACGGGCCTGCTGCGGCACAAGGACAACCCCCGCTGCTCGTCCCCCAAGAGCGGCGGCCACGGTGGCATGCGCGCGGTGATGACGGTGAACGAGTTCGACAAGGGGTAGGAGGGTGGCGCCGTGGCGGCCCCGCGACGTGCGACGGGCACTTCCACAGCAACCGGGAGATGATCGCGGCGCTGTCGACGGCGTGGTTCGCCGGCGGGCGGCGGTGCCACCGGCCGATCCGCGTCACGAGCGTGCGCACAGGGCGCTCCGTGGTGGCCCGCCTCGTGGACGAGTGCGACTCCCGGCATCGTCGACACGACCAGGGCCGTCTGGGACGCGCTCGGCCTCAACACTGGGACCAACTCCTTCAGGGAACTTCATTTCAAGTGTGTTTTCCACATCTGGTGGTGCCATTCATAGGCTTCCTCACGTTTTAATTTTCTGGCATTATACTTCGCTTCATGCGAGTATAACTGAGTGTGTGTCACTATCCCCACTTCAAGTTTCCAGGAATATTATAAAGATTATTCTTCCATTCAATACAAGAATTCATATGGGCTTTCTCATTCAAGATTTCCCCATTTGCTTTTGTATCCATGATTCGAAATTATTTCCACACAATGGACTAATATGTCCATTTTCTCTTCATTTTTCGCAAACTCATTCTAATTGGGAAAATCAATTTCTAATTAGATAAATTTCCTATCAGGTCAATTCTAGACCACTTTGCTCCCCCTGATCTTAGCCTTCTTGACTAAAGATAAATTAATGACTACTAGTCATTATGCACATATGTATATATAATATACTGATTTGTCAACATGCTAGCTGGTTGACAAAGTGCTATGATGACTTATAGGCCAGGAACTGAACTAGTAATCCAAGAAGCATTACTTTTTCCTGAATCAACCAGAAAGTTGCTTTCATTCAAGGATATACGTGCAAATGATTTACATATAGAAACGAATGATGATAATGGCCAAGAATGCCTAACATGACTAAGAAAATAGGAGACAACAAGAAGATTGTCGAAACCTTTCCTTCCATGCGCCAAGCATTGTACTACACTTACATTAAGCCTATTCATAAACATGTTACTATGCAAATAATTATTGGAAAAAACGAGTCATACAGAATATGGCATGATCGTTTAGGACATCCTGGTCTAAGTATGATGAAAAGAGTTACTAACAATTCAAATGGTCATAGTTTACATAAAAATGGTTTCCCTAATCATGAAGATTTTGTGTGCATAGCATGCGCCAAAGGGAAACTAATAACTCAACCCTCAAAATTAAAAGTGAGAGATGAATCACCATCATTCCTGGACCGAATTCAGGGTGATATTTGTGGTCCGATTAGTCCCCTGTCAGGGCCATTTCGGTACTTTATGGTGTTAATTGATGCTTCCACGAAATGGAGTAACATATGTCTTCTCTCTACTAGAAATCATGCATTTGCACGTCTAATTTCCCAAATAATTCAATTACGAGCCAACTTCCCAGATTCTAGAATTAAATCCATCAGAATGGATAATGCTGGGGAATTTACATATGCACTTACATGTGCTTCCATGGTACATTTAGGATCATATAATTCCTCACTATATTCTTAACTCAATCACTTGGGTCCGTGTGAATTTTCATTCATATCTTCAAGAATATTGGTATTCATTCAAGAATTGACCGATTAGTCATTCGTTGACTATATCCTTTAAGGATTTTTCTAATTCTTCGAGAATAATATTTCTCTTATGTGAGAAATTCCCTCATGCAATCTATTTGGAATTGCTCTTCTAGAGACTATTAATATTCATTCAGGAATATTATCAACCTTAGACATTCAATACTTAGTATGAGATTTAATTTCTATTCATTTTAATTTTTATTCCTTCGAGGAATGATGAGTCCTGGATTTTCAGAATCCATCCATTAACTGCATAATATTTATTCAATCCATATACCAGATAAGTAGCAGAATATTCATTTATAAATAATGGGAGTTTACTAGTCTTTTGTAAGACTTATCAACCATTGATTTTTCACCATATCATTATTTCATAATGATTTATCTAACTTGAACTTCCAGGTTCAAATATTTTCTTCATGGTTCAACCTCAATTGCATTCTTCAATTTGACCCAAACATCATTGCTTCATGCAACTCTGCCATGGACTTTATTTATGAATCCATATTCTCGTTAGAGAAATATTTGCAATAATAGAGGTGATCCTGAACGTAAAAGCAATTAATTTTTCCAAAAGTTTTTCCATGTAGATTATATTTTGCATAAAATTTTAAACTTGAAGTTTAATTATCAAATTTACTTGAAGTAAATGGTATGAGTATTTAGATGAAAATTTTGGGCTAAATAAATAAAGAAGCTAGATAAAGATAATAGTTCTGTAGACTTAATAAAATCTAGCTCACTGCATAACAAATAACCTTAAAGTTTATAACAAAGTGCGTTAAATTTTATTTCACCATCTTAGCATACGAGTGGGCATCAACTTGAAGTTGAAGAAATATGGAACCACATTTCCATTACATTAAGCTCATGGGGATATCATTGAAAGTATGCTATTTATGAAGATCTAATACCGGCATTAGGGGGAGAGAAAGCCCATATGAAAATACCTTGTATTGAATGAAATAATAATCTTCATAATATTCTTAGAAGCTTGAAGCGGGAAAAGAAATACGCACTCAGTCATCGTCGCACGAAGCGAAGTATAATGCCGGTGAATTAAAATGTGAGGAAGCCTATGAATGGCACCACCTGACTTTGAAAATACACTTGAAGTGAAATTTCATGAAGGATTTTATCCCAGTGAGAACGTGCACATAATGAGTACTCACATATGGGAATCTGGAATGAGAAGATACAACCTGAAGTTATTAACCAGAAGTTAAGTTTACTTGTAGTAAACAAAATGCTATGCGTGGTATATCCCGGGTATTTAATAATATACTCACCATGGCAAATGATTTTATCATTAATTTAAAATCTACGGGACGCCTGTTGGTTTTGGATTAAATGAAATTATTAAACAATTTATTGAAATCTCCGTAGAATTCTGGAAAGAAGACCATTATGGTCGAATGCCTCACAATCTAAGAAATAGTCATCTTGAAGATTAATGCCAAACACTATAAAGCGCGCTTAGTATTTTGTGTTGGGATAGCAGATACTAGTTGACTATATCGTAGTCTTGTCCTGAAGATATGAGAGAGAAAAGAATGAATGTCGACAACATATCACCTCTATTATTGCAAATATTTCTCTAACGAGAATATGGATTCATAAATAAAGTCCATGGCAGAGTTGCATGAAGCAATGATGTTTGGGTCAAATTGAAGAATGCAATTGAGGTTGAACCATGAAGAAAATATTTGAACCTGGAAGTTCAAGTTAGATAAATCATTATGAAATAATGATATGGTGAAAAATCAATGGTTGATAAGTCTTACAAAAGACTAGTAAACTCCCATTATTTATGAATGAATATTCTGCTACTTATCTGGTATATGGAATGAATAAATATTATGCAGTTAATGGATGGATTCTGAAAATCCAGGACTCATCATTCCTCGAAGGAATAAAAATTAAAATGAATAGAAATTAAATCTCATACTAAGTATTGAATGTCTAAGGTTGATAATATTTCTGAATGAATATTAATAGTCTCTAGAAGAGCAATTCCTCATAGATTGCATGAGGGAATTTCTCACATAAGAGAAATATTATTCTCGAAGAATTAGAAAAATCCTTAAATGATATAGTCAATGAATGACTAATCAGTCAATTCTTGAATGAATACCAATAATCTTGAAGATATGAATGAAAATTCACACGGACCCAAGTGATTGAGTTAAGAATATAGTGAGGAATTATATGGTCCTGAATGTACCATGGAAGCACATGTAAGTGCATATGTATCTAGCTAGCATTGATAACATATATCCTCACATACCATAGAAGGTATATATATTGGTGATTGGCAATTTGATTTATCCCCTCAAATGTCAACTAAAGACTGATTATCTTAAGTGAAAGTATGGAATAAGCTAACTTTAGAAGATCTACCGAATAGATCATTGGTGTTAACTTAATATTCACTTATATATAGTTGTTATTAATCAAACATTGAAGTTTGAAATGTAATATCTATAAGATATGAATTTTAGTAAATTATTATCCCCAAATTCCTCTAAAAGGATAAAATTTTATTTTGTGTTGCATAGTCAAATAAAGTGGTTACTAATGCTTGAAGCATTGCTCCTAATATAATCTAGAAGAATTACAAGTTTAATCTTCAAAGGACTAATGCACATTTATGAAGAATGTCACTCAAACATTTTGAACACTAAAGTTCAAAGGATGTCGTTATGAGGGTAGCATATGTTTAATCATATTTAGATCTGAAATCTCTTAAGTTGTACCTAGAAGGAATCAACTTGATGATTAATTATTGAATTTACCATGAAGGTGTACCACTCGTTTACTCAGATCATGTAGATCTTTATTGTATGAATCATGAAGTTCATGTATAAATCTTGAAGATTGATTACTATTTATGAAGAATAATAACTATATAATATTGTATAACCAAGAAGGTTTTATGTTGTACTCTTTTTCCCTTTGTGAGTTTTTACTTGAAGGTTTCTCACATAAGATTTTTGACGAGGTAACATGTGCAATACAAAATGCGGTTGATATGTACTATTTTCTCCAAGAACCGTTTTTTCCCACTGGGTTTTCGGATGGAGTTTTTGATGAGGCATATGCATTCGCGGTAATCGCCCAAGGGGGAGTGTTGTAAAACAACCGGACTTCGTATGGATAGAAAGGAGGACTAGAAGTCCTAGTCCTTGTCCGGTTGCTTGTGGGCTCTTACCAAAACTCTAGGCTTAGTTCGGAGTATATATACCAGAGGGGTCGTCCCCATCACCTAGTCCGACGCCTGATCGGACGACCGTCAGCGTCGATCAAGCAGCGGTCTATGTACGTGCGTGGTGTGGGTCGTTGCTGTTCTCGTGGCAGACTTGTGGATCGAGTGGCTCCAGAATGCGGTCCGTGCGACTTCATCCTCCTGTAAATATATACTATAATATAATAAATAAATACTAGTATAAAGAACGTTTTTTTTAGTTTTTCTCACTCTAATTAGGGTCATCGTACCTCTCACACCGGATCCACTTGTCATATATTTGGAGAGTGGATAAGGTAGAAGACTCATAGAATCGCAATTTGGAGAGTGTTTCTGCTAAAAACGAATTATTTTTCTCACTCACCCCGCACGTACCCGCCCACCTCATACCCGCGTCGGGCCCACACCCGCACTCCCTCTCCGCCGGCCAACGGCACCCCCACGAGCCACCGCGCGACTTCCCCCCGGCCATGGCCGCGGTGCGCGATGGTGGAACGGCCCCGCCGCCGGATCTCTTTGGACTCGTTAGCGATGGTGCATGCATCGGCACCGAACACGCCGGCGGCGACGGCCACAACAACGTTGGCGTTCATTGCACTGCATATCGAGATCCATGTCTGGTGGCAAATCCTACAAGGTGAGACCTTTTCTTCGCCTCCCTATCCGAGCAAAGTCTCTCCCGTCATTCCGAGAAAAGATATGTGCTTGGTTCGTTGTCAACCTGACACGCAAGAGGCAGGGGAAGCTTTACAGGCTTAGATGTGGAATGTTGCAGGGGCGGAGGCCGGTATGATGGCCCATCTGGTGGTTTTTGGTTGGAGCTCGTTACGGATAGGGGTGTAACGCCCTGGGTTTTCAAACACGGAAAACCCAGCATTCTGTCTCGTGATAGTCCCTGGATCAGACGCTATCACTCACAGGCATTCATCACAGATAAATATCACAGTCATACAACGAAATAAAGCATCAGAGTACGAATAATAATTTGATTATTACATGTCCTGAATAATCGGAGTACATCAATACATGCCCCTTGGCGGAATAACATGAATAAAAGCCTACCCAGCGGTATCTAGCTTCCAGAAGGTGTCTCCGTCTTCATTCGTCTCCCACAGGCATCCTTGAGCGAAGCGACGTGCCCCCTCAGTCGTACCATCCGTCGGCGTTGTTGTCGAAGTCTGACTCGTACCCTGCAAGCTCAGGGGCTATCCCCAAGGATTGGGATAGGTCCACATCACCAACCATATGCAAGCTTTAAGTGGCCTAATTCTAAAGGTAAAGAGAGGAACAAGGTAGAGCTGGGTTTCCTATGCAGCAGCAGCAGCAACATCATAAATATAGAGTAATATCTCCATAATCCCACCAATTCCTATATCTCTCATCCGCAAACGGTTACACCTGGACACCCAGATCACCGTCACCATCTCCTATCTCCATCTAGGGTCGGTGCAAGAACTCCCACTCCTCGCACCTCAATGGTTGCACCCGGATCCACGAGGCAGAGGGAGCAACTCTCCTCTCCCCGAATACAACCACGGCTCACCATACACTCTCATCCTATAAGGGGGAAGGTAGAAATCCCAAAACGTAAGAGTCGGAGAAACAACGGACATGTCCATGACCGAGGACGCGACTATACGTATAGATCTAAACTCTGCAGAGCGTGTACACCAGTACCCAACTCGGAATAGTACCCGGACGGTGTACGGCCGACCGAGCCTACTCTACCGAACGAACACCTAGGAGTTACGATTCCATCCTGCATCCGGGTCTCGCTGCGGTACTTCGCAAAGGTCCACCCCAGAACTGTGAAAATGCCCCCGTATGGCCACACGGGGAACGCCCAAAGGGAAGGGACTTCACCCTAACCCCTCACTGATACCCTCTATCCTACTGGCAGGTATGGTATTGCACTTGCTAGGGTCGAACGGCCCTATCCCCACTCTCGGCGAGGTGGTGTGTACGAAAGTTCCGTGTAACAGGCGACCCACTCGGTTTCAGACCGGGGCGAGCTCCTATCCTCCAAGTCATCACAAAATCCCCAACACTTGTGCTCCTAAAACAGTGTACCCGCCATAGGCACCAAACTGGGCAACGTCCGAGAAGACGATCCCTGGCCCCCGATCCCAGATCGGGTTGTCTTGAGCTCACCCCCGCCAAAATATCCCAAAACACCTTCTCCTGCCGGTTTTTCCCCACACACGCCAAGAAACTACCACAAAAAATCCCAACACATGCATAGCAAGCTCAGCGTATCATCACGCATAAGTAAAGTAGTAGTAGTAGTAGGTCAATCAAGGACAAGTATGTAAATGACGCTATGCACGGGTTCATCATATCCATCACTATGCAGTAAATAAAGCACTAGCAGTTCTAATAGCCATGCCTAATGGGCATTCAAAGCAGGTCGGGCGTGAACCTGGGTGCGTATAGTCGTCGTAGCCGAGGTCGTCGTCGTAGTCCTGGCTCAGCTCTCCGGCTCCGGCGGCTCCTAGAATCGTAATAAAATATAAACACAGGTGCTAATGACAATAAAATCCAAGAGGAGGAACAAATAAGACCCAAAAAGAGGCAAACTCTAGCCTATCGCGGAGTTTGGATTTTTAGAAGATTTTTAGAAGTTTTGTATTTTTCGGAGTTAAAACGGATTTAATATGAATTTCCAAAGATAAAATAGATTTCTGAAATTAAAATACGTATACACAATAGCATTAACTTTTGGCTAGCTACAGGCTAACTCAAACAGACTCTAAAAGGGCTCACAGCCGGCTGTAAGCCAGCTCCTCATGCGCACGTGGCGGACACAGGGCAGCTCTAGGCTAGCGCTTGCCCACGTGGCCGCCCGGGTGGCTGCGCGCATGGCGCGTCGCAACGGATCCGGGGGTGGATCGCTGCGGCGGCGAGTCGTGCGGGCGTGGGTGTGGCCGAGCCATGGGTGGCCGGCCGCACGAGATCCTGGCGGATCGTTCGCGGCGTCGCGTGCGTGTGTGCGTTCGTGTGGGGGCAAAATCCCAGGGGTTTTGGTCGGCGGCGACTTGTGCTCGATGAAATGCCCGTGAGGGGCTCCGGCGCGGCAAAGCTCGCCGGCGGCGAGGTGCGGCCGGGATTGGTCAACAAGCGACAGGGCAAGACTAAAGGGGTGCTTGCGCACAGACCCAGGCCAAGAAAGGCTGGACCTTTGGACCGGAGCGACCCCAACGGCGACGGCGCGGCGTGGGGCGCGGCGGGCGCAGCGTGGCGATCACCGA
Source organism: Cenchrus fungigraminus (assembly GCA_036936925.1). NCBI lineage: Eukaryota > Viridiplantae > Streptophyta > Magnoliopsida > Poales > Poaceae > Cenchrus > Cenchrus fungigraminus. Next base: position 42,140,304 of record CM072771.1, on the reverse strand, counting down.
CGACGGCGTGTGGGTGCGCCAGATTGCCCAGTTCGCGTGTGCGTGCACCAAGAGATGGCATACCAGCCAAAAGCTGGGGTTTTTACCCCATGCCGAAACGTGTGAGGCCGACTCGGCCATGGCGACACTCTGGCCGCGTGCGCGTCCGCAACGAGCATGGCCCTGCGGCGAGGCAAGGGCGGGTGTGTGTGTGCGACCGTGACGGCGGCGTGCTGTGCTCGGCGAAACCCCAAAGGCGGAGCCTTTTCCCCCTCCGGCGCATGCGTGCACGAAGGCAAACCGCACGGTCATGGCCGCGGCGGTGCATGGGCAGGAGGACGGGGTCACCGGCGATCACAGGGTTAGGGAAACAGGGCCAAGCAGGATTTTGCGCGCGCGTTGTCGACGGCAGCAGCACCTGCAGGCGTAAGGCACGGCTCGATGGCCGGCGACACAAGCGACGGCGGTCAGCTGCGGCGGCGCGGCGCGGCGAGGTCCAACACAGGGGCAAGGTGAAGCCTTTCTTCTCCCTCGGCGCGATGGCCGGTCCCACACACAAGCGAGAGAGGCAAGGGCTCACCTGGGTGACCTCTGGTCGAAGGGACAAGCGGCGGTGAAGCAAGGCGGAGCGAAACGGCGGCGACGCAGGTCGGAGCAGAGGAAACAGAGCGGACGGCGCGGCTCGGGCTTCGCGGCGAACGGGCTCTCCACGGGCGGCCTCCAGCTTCACGGCGTCGACGGCGTGCCACGGACGGCCTTCCCCGTCTCCTTCTCCTCCCCCCTTCTTCTTCTTCTTCAGGCGCGGCGGCGGAACAGGGGAAAACCACAAGGATGGCTAGGTCAGGGGCGCGGCTGCGGCGGTGGGCTTTATAGGCGGCGCGGAGAGCGGTGGACGGTCGGATGGGGTGTGGCTGATGTGGCGCGCATCCAAGGCGCGGCCACGGGCGTGTACGGCGAGCTCCGGCCGAGGTGGCGCGCGGCGGATGGACGCGGCGCGGTGGAAAAGGGGAAAAGGGGAAAAGGTGAGAGGGAGGTGGCGGATGACAGGTGGGGCCCGTGTGTCGGCGAGAGAAGAAAAAGAGAAGGCGCGCGTGGGCTAGCTGGGCCGCGGATTCGCTGGGCCGTGGAAGCGCGGGGTGTTCGGCTGTGCTGAGAAAAAGAGGAGGGGCTCTAGTGGACTTTGCAGAAGAACTCGAGGCCCAGCTAGGCAAAGACCCCTTTCCCTTTTCTTTTAACTCAAAATCCCTTTCTAATTTTGATTCAAATTTGAATGAGAATTCAAATTTGAATCCCACACAAATAAATCCCAAATAAACTCCAAGTTTCTCACACTATCATTTTATATTTCCTAGCAAATTTTATTTAGCTCAAAAATAAATCTAGGAATTTTAGGAGAGAAAATAAGAAGACATCCTTAAATATTTTACCAAGCACTCAAATAATTCACCGAAAATTTTAAATCCTCATTTTTATATTTAACATTCTGTAATAAAATTGCGGGATGTTACAAGGGGCTTCACCTGTGAATGATTAGTCTTCTGGTTGGTGATTTGGATGATTTGATGAGCGTTTTGGTTTGGATGTTCCTGATTGGGTTCGACATTCTTGTATGCGTCTGATTTTCTCAGTTGCGAGTAGATGACACTATCATCTAACATGGCAGAACTGATCAGTAGAAACTATATATTATGAGAAGTTGAGGTATCAAAGAAGTAATCTACTAAATGCGGTACAAAATACAAATTGTCACGGAAAATGCATCAAGCTGTAAAGGTGCAGGTTACTGGAAGTTTAATTTGATAATATATTTTGGACACTATGTGTTAGAATCATGCTTTGAATAGTAAATGTGGGCCTAAAAGCTGGATTCCCGACTGTGTATATGTGCTACTGAATTAAATTTGCATCTTCTCAGTCCAATGTCTATTCTTTGGCTAAATTAATTGACAAGCTTATTGTGAGGTTATTTACATATTGAGGTTTTTGACCAATCTGCTGCGTGTTGGGGAAAAAATAGCATTGAACTTCACTCGACCTTCCATTATATAGTATAGATAAGCATTTAGGATAATAATTATGTTACCATGCTGATGTATTCATTAAGCTAGCAGATTATTAAAATTGATGTTACTAATGAACTCTTTCTTACCAAAGATATGTTTGTTCAATATAACGGAATAGTAAAATTTCTTCCTGCAGTTTGATAGGTCTGAGTGCTGACCAACTTGTGGTAACTCATATATGCAAAAATGGATGTAGTGAAGTTTTAAAACATGAGCGTTAAGTTTTTTTTTTTGAAATGTTGTGTAGAACGAAATATCTTTGTTTTTTTCTCTTGGAAATTGTCTATGTAGCCAACATATCCATTAAATAGGACAATATGTATATGACAGAATACTCTAATTTATCACTTTTTACATTATTAATAAAGCCAAATTACTTTTCGGTAGAAACATTTTCTAACTTGCGTTTTTATGGGTATGCACCTGTCAGGGGGTCAGACCTGGACAGATCCGCTAGGGGGTTACCCTAGAGGTTTGCAGGTTATTGGAGGATCGGGACCTAAGATCGTAGGTGGTAGTCCACATGATGAACTCGGAACTAGACGAGTATGGCGAAGAACACGGGGAGACAAGGGGGTTTTAGACTGGTTCAGGCCTCCGGAGAGTAAAACCCTACGTCCAGTTGTGGTGGATTATGCGAGGATGAAGATGAAGATGTCCCCTTGAATGGAGTCCTTGGCCGCCTTATATGGGGAGGATGGACTAGGGCTTCCATTCAAGGTCGGTGGACCTGTGTCCAGGTCGGTTACAATCTGGGAAGATATGCTTCCGTATTACAAGGAGTATCCCGCGATACTCGGAGCTACAGGCGGCGGCGCACCACGTCCTGGTGCCTTGGCTTGCACGCCAAGTTCAGCGGATCTTCCGGGATCTTGATCAGGTCGCTCGGGGTCGTCGGTGTTGTGGATAAGGTCGCTGGGCCCACTTTGCAGGTCGGCGGGGCTTCTAGAAGGTCGGGTCCACTTGTCAGGGGCCTCTGGGACCCTGGCCGGTGGGGACCCATGGGTACTCATGTCTCTCAAGCCCCGATCGACGTGTAGGCGTAGCGGCCGAGGCGAAGTCGTGTCGAAGAGCAGCGAAGGCGCGGCACCGTCGAGGTCGTGAAGGGTGCACGGGGATCAAAAAAAAGAAAAACCCCTCCGATGCGCGCACGAAGTTGAATATCGGGCTTCTGGGATGAAGGGCCAGAAGGTCGAAGTGAAGACGAGGCGTAGACCTAGAAGAACCGCCGACCTGACCTGGGTTAAGTATAATGAAGTAACTGTCGCGACCTTCAGAAAGGTCGCCATGCCCACCGGAGGTAGGTCGAGCGGAGAAGTAGTGGAAGCAGGCTTCCATGAGGTCGAGGCGACCTGGAAAAAATAGGGCGTCATAAGATGCACTAGTGTAGTAGCCCCCGAGCAGTAAAGCGACCAGAATGGCCGGTTTGATGCTCAGAAAAAAAGAAATAAATTACCGAACCTACAACCTTCTGCTCAGGGAACAGGACTGTGCTCTTGTGATATCAATCCAATAAGACAAGCGCTCCAGAATCTTGCAGGGGTAGTAAGACGCCAGAACTGACGAGACCTGAGTCATGGGTGCACTGTATGGTCACGGGCCGGCTTCCAAGCGAAGCACAGGTCGCTGTCACCCGCAAAAGACAAAAATGCTCCAGAAAGCAGTCAGGTAGGGGAAAGGCGCGACAATGCCTCCCACGGGCGAACAGTGACCTCGTGTCCCACGAGGGTACAATAATCTTGAGGATAAGAACGCCACGCAGGTTGGCTTCCGGATAAGATCAAAGGGCAGGTACCGGAGGTATAAATAGGTACCCATACCTTGAAGCAAACCAGCCAGTCTTCAAAGGAGAACCATGGCGAGCCTGTGTAGTAATATTTTCCTGCTAGGGACGTATGTCCGCCCACCAGAGTATAGAGTCAGTGTAGTTCATGCTTAAAGCTAGAAGAATGCTTGCGAAGCTTGAAAAACTCGATTGCCCTCTTCTCCCGGTCCCGCTGAGGAACCCAGGCGGAGTATGAAGCAGCAGAAGCATCGTCGGCCCTGACACTCTCAGGACGGATGTGATGCTAGTGAACACGACGCTCCACCCGGCGAGGCTGGTGTTCAAGCTTGCTCCATTTGGAATCTTGTGGTTGTTGACGGCTTTTGAGTGCTACTTTTACACCGTCAATACCTGCATAATATAATGGTAGAAGGATCATCAACACCAGAATAGGACTTTATACTGACAAGTTCCACGAGTGTAGATGAATATTTGAATGCAGGTGTTTCAGCTCATTAAATGAGAGAAAGCACACCCTATGGATCCAAGCAACCCAGCACCAACCAATGAGAGGCTGCCACATAGGCTTCACATGGATCCATGGACCCACCAAGCAAAGAAGCACAACTCTAGCCAATCAGAAGAGAGCACACGGATCAAAGGGTCCACCAGAGGAGGCAAACCGCCTTAGTTTTGCGCGTACACCTAGGACAGGACCAAGGACCCACTAAGGAACAACCCAGAGAAAGCTGGGGCCATTTGGCGGTGAAAGGGGGTCGGCCGACCCTGTCCTGTCGCCGTTCGAGCTCAGCTTCCACGTGTCAACTCCTGGTGATCTCCTAGAGGCGGTTTGGGGTGTTATCCACTCAGTTACCGCCTTAAACCGCCGGATCATGCTTGGGCCCACAAGAAGTAAGGAGGAAAGCCACTCTCCCAAGGCAAACCATGCCTACCAAGGGTGCTCACTCCCCCTATAAATAGAAGTGGAGGGGGTAAGAATGATGACACACCACTTCACCCAAGGATAAGAGCTTCCCTTCAAAGGAGAGGCCTCTCCTTGCTAGATTAGAGTAGAGAGAGAGAGAGTTGTATCTCTATGGATGCTTGTTCTTCAATTAGAGTAAAGTAAGTATTTCTGCATTTTCTATTTAGACTAAAGTGTTGTTCATACTTGAGTGATATGTTCTGGTGTTCCTCACCTGTTCATCATTGAGAGGCACGTGTTCTTCATGAACACGCCCCCTTGATCTAGTTGATTAGGTGCGCAAGTTTGTATCTCGTTTGTATGACTAGTCTATTAGAATAAAGTGGATATGCTTGCATGCTCTGATTAGAATAAAGTGTGTTCGTGATTTCTTTCTAATAGTTTATGCTAGGTTGCATGAGTAGACTTTTTCCTCTGCTAGTGCGTAGATCCTGAGTTTGTGCGTTCGTCTGCTGCAAGTCGTTCGTGTATGTTGGAAGCATAGTATGAGGTCGAGTTCTCTCCTGTATGCCTTTAGTATAAGCTAGTAGTACATATAGTGAGTGAGATCAGTTCTCTTCCGTGGTCGTAGTTCTATAAGTACAGAGTGCCGTAGTCCGTTGGCTACGGCAGTAACCACAGCGTAGACGTTGTGTCACGCTACCGGTTATCATTCGTTCGGCTTATCCCAAGGTTAGGTAGAGGCAGTCCAGGTGGTGGTGATAGCCCGTCTGGCCCTCGTTGATCCTCCGCAGCTGGATATAGTCAGAGCTTCGTTCCACATAGATCCGCGTACCGGAGTCGCCTGTTAAGTCAGGGCTATCGGTACCCTAAGCCAAGTTCTATCTAGAGATCGACCTTTAATCTCATATATAGTGCTATCTTTAGGAATCCTCTCTATCCTTGCCTTTTATCTGGGTGTGTCCTTGGACTGACTAGTACGAAGTTAGTGCACACTGTTCCCTTGGATTCGGTACCCTAGGAATACTCTGAGGTGAAAGCTACAATGGTATCCGTGCGCTTGCGGATTTATTTCGTGTGGTGCTAAAATACCCAACAAGCTTTCTGGTGCCGTTGCCGGGGAACGGTTGCTGTATCTATCTTTGAACCTAGTGGTCCTCGTATTTATCTTTTTCGTTTTCTTCTACCTTCACCCCCCGTTACCCATCAGATATCCTTTTAGTTTATTTCCTTCTACCTTTACCCCCGCTACCCATGGTGAAGCTTTCCTGTAAAAGCATCACTACCCCCAGGGATGAGCTCCCAGAGCCACCACCTTCGGTGTGCCTTTTTCTCACATCTGGCTGTGAGCCTCTCCCTGCGACTATCGATGTCGTTCGGTACACTATCTTCTCTGGTCTATCGAGCGAAAACCCATATGACCATCTTCGTGACTTCGAGAACTTGTGTTCTCTTATCTACACTATGGGTATGACGTTGGATACCTTCAAGTGGAAGTTGTTTCCGTACTCTCTTGTAGGGAAGGCGGAGCAATGGTACACATATACTGTAGGTAGCGCGAACGATAGTTGGGGAGAGCTTAGGGACAAGTTTTGTCTTGAGTTCTTTCCTCCATCTCGTGTTGCTGGTTTACGGGAAGATATCCATTGTTTTCAACAAAAAGAGAAGGAAACGATAGACATGGCCTGGGCTAGATTTACACGCTTAGTGTATTATGGACCGCCCTTGTCGATACCTGACTCGCAGTTGCTTCGCAATTTTTATGATGGTCTCAACAAAAGGTCTGTCTGTCGTATTGACTTCGGAAAGCCATTTCTTGAGAGGGAACCGGCTGGAGGTTGGAGTTTCCTGGATTCCTACTTCGAAGTCGATCCTAGATCCTACCGAGAGGAATCTGAGTCGAGCCATGAGGATCTTCTAGCGGCTGAATCCGATCCATCACCTTCCACATCCTCTTATTCAGCCATAGAACCCTCACCTGAACCAGGAACCATGGAGAAAGAAGAAATTCAACCTCCGAAGTTCCTCTATCAATTCGAGGATGACACTTCTGAAAATCCCAAAAGCACCTCGAATTGCTTAGATGCCCAACAAGGGAAGGAGCCCTCTTCTGTCCAAATCCAGCCATCTAGAAATCCTTTGATAGAACCTTCCTCTAGGCCTACGGTACCTCCTTTGCCTCCCGATCCTCCAAACGAGACATCTATCAAGGAGGCCATGTAGAAGAAGTGGTTGAATGGAGTGGGACACTTTTTCGAAGCACTTTGGATTAGTTTACCCTCTACGATCATTTCTTGTTCCATAAAAGGGATTATCGTAGAAGCCCATATTAACCCCTCTATGGAGGTTAATGTCATGCCATGGCACCTAGCGTACACTGTTTTGGGAAATGTTACGCTAAGACCATTCGACAAGCTCCTCAAGAGTTGTCCCTCTGGACACATTCTTGAGTGTCGGGGGGTTTCATGTGATGTGCTGCTCTTAGTAGACAAGATCAAGGTTAATCTAGACTTCTACATCTTTGATGTCCTTGATCTTGATCTCCTCCTAGGCTCCCCTGCAGAAAAAATTCTTGATACATCTCGAGGGAGCCTAGATGAAAAGCTTAGGGAAGCCGCTTCTGCCACCACTCCCTTGTTTTCAGAAAGTTCTATGGCAAAGCCTCTTCCCAAGCAAGACTCGCTCGAGGAGACGATGCATGTATCTCCGTTCGCATTGTCCGAGGCTGTTCTCATTGAGGGTGTAGAATTCTATACTCCTCAGGAGTACGACTCGGAAGACCCTCTTCACCTTTGTGAAGACGAACGATCATCATCACTCTCGACTAAGTTTGAGCCTCTTCCCACTGGCCCATACTATGTTGCTCTCGACCTTGATCGAGAATCAACATCGAGCTTCCGTGATGAATCTCTTGAGCTAGAGAATTCATGGGCCATGAAAACATATGAGGCGCCGACTCTGGAGTCCGGAGGAAAGGATTCCATTGACAAGCATGGTAGTTTCACTCTTGATATACCTCAGGAACCATGCTTGCATCATCCTTCTCCAGGGTCAGCTATGCTCAGTGCACGGAGCATGCTCAAGGGCTACAACCGCCTTATGGTCCTCTCCTGTAAAAAGTTTAGAAGGTTGGTTGTAGATGCATATGTTTACCATAAGCATTGCAGATTTCGTGTATGCACTGTGGCACTAAACTTGCAGCTGAAGCTTCCATGATACATTAACAATTGGTGGTGAGACGGGAATGACATCACCAATGATAGCTGCAAGAAGAAGTTCCCAGGGTCGAGCTTATGACCATAAACAAAGCACTACCAGGAGATAGCCTGGATTAGGTTTGTTTTATTTCCCTTTTCAAATAAAAAGCAAGAGCATGTTTTTAGTATAGGTTGTCCTTCGGGTATTTTTGGTCCTAACCCTTTCAGGTGAAGATTATAAAGAATGACGGACAGGTAGCACCTAAGAACATGTGAGCTGCATCACCTCAACACTTTGGTAAGTTTTTGGTGAGGGAACATTACAAAAGGAAGCTTGATATCCACACACTTGAGTTTTGTTGCCTAGCAATGCAAACTTCAAGTGTGGGGGAGGTATGTGAGTATCCTGAGTAAAGTTCCCCTCACACAAAATCTTATCTTGGTTTGGAGATGATGTTAGCTCTTGCATCTTGCCCAACTAGTTAGGTACGTCCTGCTTTTGACTTTAAACAAAGCCCTTTCGGGAGGTTGCCCGATGTTCATCATCTTATGCTCATGTTTATATCCCTTTGGAAATAGCTTGATCCTGCTTTCATGCTTCCTTTATCTATGTTTGTGATGCTTTGGTTTGAGTGCATGTTTAGCCATGTGCATTCATAGGTTGTTTTAAATTAAGCATGGTGCTTAGGTTAAAACCATCTTCTTCAATCAAACAAGACATGGTGTCGAGTTTGATTGATGAACCTTATAGTTAATGCATGCATGGATATTGGTTGTATATGCAGACTAACCCTTGCAGGAATTTTGAATTCAAATGGGGTAAGTCATCGAGCTTGATTCAAATGGGAAGGTAAGCCAAGGCATCTCGGCCTTGTTTGAGGTATCTCATGGTGAATATAAAAAACAAAAAAAATTGAATTTGAACAAAGGCTCACTGGTTCTCGAACCAGAAGAGTCCATCTTTTGTTTTTCCTTTGTTTGAAGATAGCACTAGGTACATGAACAAGTGTGGGGGAGATCTCCCAAGCTTATCATCGACATACACACTTGAGATCTCCCACACAGGCGTTACACAACATCGACTACGCTTTCATGACAAGGGACAAGGTAAACTAGAGTGAGCCAGCTACCCCTATGGGTTAGCCGAATCACCACTGGTTCTCCTTAATCCCTATATCCTTCAAGAGCAATGGTATGTGCAGCATTATCTCACTCTCTGTTCTCCCTGATTCATGAGTTTGAATGAGTTTCAATTCTTATCTGTTAAATCAACTCATGGAATAGAGCTCTGCTTGCTCTACATGATTCCTACGGTTGGCTTGCATATGTTTTATTCCATACTTATTATCTTGATGCTAGTGAACAAATATCGTTAGGGAACTCATGCTCATCTAAGTAGTTGGCGTTTGAGATATGGTTTGATGATATGATCTTCTCCCTGAATGTTTGAGTTCTTGGGAATTTTATTTGAAAACTTGAAAACCCTTTGCAAAGCTCCTCTTTGATATGTCAAAGTCCTACCAAAGCCATATGATGAGTTATCTTGAAAACCTTAGACTCATATGCTGCTTGTTATTGTATTGAGCTTTGTCAAATTGTTGTGACCCTCGTGAGAATTCTTTTCATGCTTTCATGATCAAGATCTATGTGCACTCCATATCCCCTTGCTATGCTTCTACACTGGAAGTTAGCATTGTATCCTCCATCCATTTCATAAAATAAAGCTCCATGTGTGGTGTGACCTCTCTCTCCAAAAGTATTTTTGAAAAAGAGACATGGGCTAAAAAAAGAAAAAAAAACCATGCTCAAGGCATGAGTCAAAAAAATGCTCAAAAAAAAGAAAAGAAAGAGATGGCCCATGTTTAAAAGAAAGAAGAAAAGGGAGAGAGATGGAATCATGCAAAATGGAGTTCCAAAAATTTGATGGTAATAACTAGCATCCATTCCGGGCCTAGTATCCACCTTACCATATCCATCATATCCATACCTGTGCACATCTTGATCTGATTGTATGATTTGATTTTCTCTGTGGATCCAGTCTTTGACTTTGCAATATATGTGATACAAGTATGCCTTATCCTTTATCCTACCCTGAGCTCCACATATAGCCATCATTAGAAGTAGGATGAAAGAAAGGCAATCTAATGCCTTGGTGAGGATATATACACATTGAGCGATCTGAGAGAATCAAATGAGGAGCTAAGCAAAGTTTGTTTTGAAAACTTATTGCAAAACCCCGAGTTACTTGACATGATGAGCAGAAGTGATTTGATTCATTACCATTCCATTCCTCAACTACCCAAGATAGCATGATAGACACTTCAGAGTTCACAAGTACAAGGTATGGTTTGGAATATCTCTTATGCTCGCTCCATACCTTTGGATATCATGTCTCACCTTGATCTGACTCCCTTTACTCGGGACGAGCAAAGGTCAAGTGTGGGGGTGTTGTTGACGGCTGTTGAGTGCTACTTTTACACCGTCAATACCTGCATAATATAATGGTAGAAGGATCATCAACACCAGAATAGGACTTTATACTGACAAGTTCCACGAGTGTAGATGAATATTTGAATGCAGGTGTTTCAGCTCATTAAATGAGAGAAAGAACACCCTATGGATCCAAGCAACCCAGCACCAACCAATGAGAGGCTGCCACATAGGCTTCACATGGATCCATGGACCCACCAAGCAAAGAAGCACAACTCTAGCCAATCAGAAGAGAGCACACGGATCAAAGGGCCCACCAAAGGAGGCAAACCGCCTTAGTTTTGCGCGTACACCTAGGACAGGACCAAGGACCCACTAAGGAGCAACCCAGAGAAAGCTGGGGCCATTTGGCGGTGAAAGGGGGTCGGCCGACCGTGTCCTGTCGCCGTTCGAGCTCAGCTTCCACGTGTCAACTCCTGGTGATCTCCTAGAGGCGGTTTGGGGCGTTATCCACTCAGTTACCGCCTTAAACCCCCGGATCATGCTTGGGCCCACAAGAAGTAAGGAGGAAAGCCACTCTCCCAAGGCAAACCATGCCTCCCAAGGGTGCTCACTCCCCCTATAAATAGAAGTGGAGGGGGTAAGAATGAGGACACACCACTTCACCCAAGGATAAGAGCTTCCCTTCAAAGGAGAGGCCTCTCCTTGCTAGATTAGAGTAGAGAGAGAGAGAGTTGTATCTCTATGGATGCTTGTTCTTCAATTAGAGTAAAGTAAGTATTTCTGCATTTTCTATTTAGACTAAAGTGTTGTTCATACTTGAGTGATATGTTCTTGTGTTCCTCGCCTGTTCATCATTTAGAGGCGCGTGTTCTTCATGAACACGCCCCCTCGATCTAGTTGATTAGGTGCGCAAGTTTGTATCTTGTTTGTATGACTAGTCTATTAGAATAAAGTGGATATGCTTGCATGCTCTGATTAGAATAAAGTGTGTTCGTGATTCCTTTCTAATAGTTTATGCTAGGTTGCATGAGTAGACTTTTTCCTCTGCTAGTGCGTAGATCCTGAGTTTGTGCGTTCGTCTGCTGCAAGTCGTTCGTGTACGTTGGAAGCATAGTACGAGGTCGAGTTTTCTCCTGTATGCCTTTAGTATAAGCTAGTAGTACATATAGTGAGTGAGATCAGTTCTCTTCCGTGGTCGTAGTTCTATAAGTACAGAGTGCCGTAGTCCGTTGGCTACGGCAGTAACCACAGCGTAGACGTTGTGTCACGCTACCGGTTATCATTCGTTCGGCTTATCCCAAGGTTAGGTAGAGGCAGTCCAGGTGGTGGTGACAGCCCGTCTGGCCCTCGTTGATCCTCCGCAGCTGGATATAGTCAGAGCTCCGTTCCACATAGATCTGCGTACTGGAGTCGCCTGTTAAGTCAGGGCTATCGGTACCCTAAGCCAAGTTCTATCTAGAGATCGACCTTTAATCTCATCTATAGTGCTATCTTTAGGAATCCTCTCTATCCTTGCCTTTTATCTGCGTGTGTCCTTGGACTGACTAGTACAAAGTTAGTGCACACTGTTCCCTTGGATTCGGTACCCTTGGAATACTCTGAGGTGAAAGCTACAACGGTATCCGTGCGCTTGCGGATTTATTTCGTGTGGTGCTAAAATACCCAAGAAGCTTTCTGGCGCCGTTACCGGGGAACAGTTGCTGTATTTATCTTTTTCGTTTTCTTCTACCTTCACCCCCTGTTACCCATCAGATATCCTTTTAGTTTATTTCCTTCTACCTTTACCCCCGCTACCCATGGTGAAGCTTTCCTGTAAAAGCATCACTACCCCCAGGGATGAGCTCCCAGAGCCACCACCTTCGGTGCGCCTTTTTCTCACATCTGGCTGTGAGCCTCTCCCTGCGACTATCGATGTCGTTCGGTACACTATCTTCTCTGGTCTATCGAGCGAAAACCCATATGACCATCTTCGTGACTTCGAGAACTTGTGTTCTCTTATCTACACTATGGGTATGACGTTGGATACCTTCAAGTGGAAGTTGTTTCCATACTCTCTTGTAGGGAAGGCGGAGCAATGGTACACATATACTGTAGGTAGCGTGAACGATAGTTGGGGAGAGCTTAGGGACAAGTTTTGTCTTGAGTTCTTTCCTCCATCTCGTGTTGCTGGTTTACGGGAAGATATCCATTGTTTTCAACAAAAAGAGAAGGAAACGATAGACATGGCCTGGGCTAGATTTACACGCTTAGTGTATTATGGACCGCCCTTGTCGATACCTGACTCGCAGTTGCTTCACAATTTTTATGATGGTCTCAACAAAAGGTCTGTCTGTCGTATTGACTTCGGAAAGCCATTTCTTGAGAGGGAACCGACTGAAGGTTGGAATTTCCTGGATTCCTACTTCGAAGTCGATCCCAGATCCTACCGAGAGGAATCTGAGTCGAGCCATGAGGATCTTCTAGCGGCTAAATCCGATTCATCACCTTCCACATCCTCTTCGAAGAAGGACCTCAAGGATTCCAAAGACCAGGTGAAGATCCTCAAGGAGAAGAACATGGAGGTCGAAGCCAGTGAGTATTACTATACCCGGAAGGCTGCATGTGAATTTGGTGTACACAGGGACCTGGAAATCGACCTTTCCCGGGCAATGCAAACCCTTATTGATCATCAAGAGTTGACTGCAGATCTTCAGAAGGAGCTGGACGACCTCAAGGAGGCGGCTGAGTACCTTGTGGACGTCTATGTCCCCAAGGTCGAGGGCAGACCGCAAGAGCTCGTTGCGCGGCTGGAGGAGGCAGAAGGTCGAATGAAGACCCTGCTGATAGACAGCGGCAAGCTCGCCGCGGCTGCGGCACTGGCCACGGTGAAGCACCATGAGCCAGCGTTCGACCTGCAGAAGGTCGCGGAGGAGATCGACTTGGCTCCGCTGGTGGGCGCTGCAGACATCCAGGTCGCTGTGGAGGAGATCGTGAAGAAGATAGATCTATGAAGTGTAACTTAGAAGGAACTGTTAGTAGTAATGGGTCGTGGACCCTTTTGATGTAAGATAAACCTTGCATAAATGAAAAGGTCATGTTTAATTAACTGTTGTGATCCCTTACTTGGCTTAGATACTTATTATAAGAATGCAAAAGTAATGAAATTGCAAAAACCTTTACCCTCCCGCTAACCCAACTCAGTGGAGGAACGGCTTACCGACTACACGGCTCAGCGTGGAGGCTTACATGCAGCCGGCGCGTGGAGGGGAGCCTTGGACTCAGGGTCGCACAAGCACATGACTTAAGAACACTTATAAAGAGTAAAAAAGTTGCGGTAAGGGAGAACACTTGCAAAAAGGAAAACTCCCCAGGTCGAATGACCCTTAGGTTGGCAAAGCCAAGCCCCCGAGCGTGAAGGGCGTGGCTTAACACCAAGCCCCCGAGTGCATGGGGTCTAGTTTTAAACCAAGCCCCCGAGCGTGTCGAGGGGGAGGGGTGAACAGAAAGTAAATAAAGACCCGTAAAAGCAGGTCGACAGAAAGACTGCCAAAAAGGGAATCTTTATATATATATATTGCTGATGAATTACAAGGGATAGAGTACATAGCTTTTATTGCAATACAAGGCTCGTAAGGATAGAAGCGACATAAGTGCTCGATGTTCCAGGGGTTCGGGACGTCCTGGCCATCGGCCCATTGGAGGCGATAGGTTGCCGATCCAATGACCTCCTTAACTATGAAAGGGCCTTCCCAAGGTGCAGAGAGCTTGTGCATGTCCTTGGTCTTCTGGATCCGCCGCAGGACTAGGTCGCCAACGTTGAAGGAACGTTCCCGCACATTGCGGTCATGGTAGCGATGTAGCTGCTGCTCGTGGTGGGTGTGGTGCATGAGCGCGACCACACAATGTTCTTCGACGCTATCAAGGTCGAGCCTGCGTGTTTGCTCCACTTCTCCTTCATCGAAGTGCTGGATGCGTGGAGCCCCGAAGGCAACGTCGGTGGGGAGGATGGCCTCTGACCCGTAGACCAAGAAGAACGGGGAGTACCCTGTAGCCGAGCTGACCTGGGTCCTAAGACCCCAGATGACGTGAGGGAGCTCTGCGAGCCACCTGGTTGCGTAAGGCGATGAGCCATCGAAGATGCGGTCCTTGATGGCCTGCAGGACCATGCCATTGGCCCGCTCGACCTGGCTGTTGCACCGAGGGTGCGCCACCGAGGAGTAGTATACGTCGATTAGGTTATCTTGGCAGAAGTCCTAGAAGTCAGCTCCTGTGAAGGCCGTGCCAAGGTCGGTGACAATTCTGTTGGGGACCCCAAAGTGGTGGGTGATCTCCTCGATGAACTTGGCCGCCTCTTTCGACGTGACACTGGATACGGGACGGACCTCGATCCACCTGGTGAATTTGTCCACCGCCATGATGATGTGCTTGTAGCCGCCAGGGGCGGTCTTGAAGGGTCCCACAGAGTCGAGGCCCCATACTGCGAAGGGCCAGGACGGAGGGATGGTCCTTAGGGCTTGAGCCGGGACGTGCTGCTGCTTGGTGAAGAATTGGCACCCCTTGCATCGACGTACAAGTTCCTGAGCATCGGCCATGGCGGTAGGCCAGTAGAAACCGGACCTGAAGACCTTGCCCACAAGGTTGGCAGAGGCGGCGTGATTGCCGCATTCACCGCCGTGAATTTCGTCTAAGAGCTTGAGGCCCTCAGATCGTAGGATGCATTTCATTAAAACTCTGGTGGAGGCGGACCTCCGGTAGAGCTTGTTGCCAACGATGACGTAGTTAGCACTACGCCTCGTGATCTTTTCGTATTCCGCTTTGTCCTCAGGTACTCGATGTTCGAGGAGGAAAGCGAGGAAGTCAAGGTGCCAGTCGTCCTCTGCTTCGGTCATGAGGACATCGCGACCTCCCGGTGGGGTTGCTTCGTCATCTGGTGACTCTAGGTCGGGGATAAGCTTGATGGACGGCTTGCGTAGGTCCTGGACAAATACGTCGACGGGCACCAGCGCACGCTTGGAGCCGAGCTTGGAGAGGACGTCAGCCACTACGTTGTTGTTCCGGCAGACATGGTGGAATTCGAGCCCCTCGAAGTGACGCTCGAGCTTGCGCACCTCAGCGCAGTAGTCATCCATTGTGTCCTTCCTTGCTTCGGAGTCTTTCCTAACTTGGTCGATGACGACCTTGGAATCGCCGTAGGCCATTAGGCGCTTGATCCCGGGGGAGATGGCGATACGTAGCCCGTGAATGAGGGCTTCGTACTCGGCACCGTTGTTGGACGCCTTGTAGTGGATCTGCAGGACGTACTTGAGGTAGTCGCCCTAAGGGGAGATGAACAGTACGCTTGCGCCAGCTCCTTCTAGGTTCAGGGAACCGTCGAAGTACATCTTCCAATGCTCAGGTCGCTCCGCGGGTGGAGGCTGCTGGATCTCTGTCCACTCTGACACGAAGTCCACGATGACCTGGGATTTGATGGCCTGCCTTGGGGCAGAACTCTAGGTCAAACTCGCCTAGCTTGATGGACCACTTGACGGACCACTTGACGATGCGTCCAGTGGTGTCGCGACTGCGCAAGATCTCGCCGAGGGGGAAGGCCGAGACGACCTTGATCTTGTGCGACTGGAAGTAGTGCCGGAGCTTGCGGGAGGTGACGAGTAGGGCGTAGAGCATCTTCTGAGGCTGGCTGTACCTGGTTTTGCTGTCTGACAGGACCTCACTGACGTAATAGATAGGTCGTTGGACAGGGTAGGGTCTACCCTCTTCAGGTCGCTCAGCCACCAGAACCAAGCTGACCACTAGGGTGGTCGCGGAGATGTAGAGCAGTAGAGTTTCCTTAGGTGCCGGGGGCACCATCACGGGGGGTGACGTAAGGAAGGCCTTGAGTTGCTCCAGGGCTTGGTCCGCCTCTACGGTCCAGACGAACTTGTCCGCCTTCTTTAGCAGCTTGAAGAAGGGCAGGCCTTTCTCTCCAAGTTTGCTGATGAATCGACCTAGGGCCGCCATCATGCCGGTGAGCTTCATCACGTCCTTCTTGCTAGTAGGTCGCTTCATCCTACGGATGGCATCCACCTTGGCGGGGTTTGTCTCGATGCCCCGGTTGCTAACCATGAAGCCCAGGAGCATGCCAGAGGGGACACCGAAGACGCACTTCTCCGGGTTGAGTTTCCAGTGATAATGCCGGAGGTTGGCGAAGGTTTCTGCGAGGTCAGCTATGAGCTTGTCCTCGTGGGTGGTCTTGACGACCACATCGTCAACGTAGGCTTCTATGTTTTTGCCGATCTGGCGCTCCAGACACTTCTGGATGGCCTTTTGGTAGGTCGCACCGGTGTTCTTAAGGCCAAAGGTCATGGCCGTGTAGCAGTAGATGCCATGCGGCGTTATGAATGCCGTTTTATCACCTTCAGGGCTATCTGGTGATACCCTGAGTAGCAGCCGAGAAAGCAGAGGAGGACGCTTCCGGCCGTGGAGTCCACGACCTGGTCGATGCGCGGAAGAGGGAAGGGGTCTTTAGGGCAGTGCCTGTTGAGGTCGGTGTAGTCGATACACATTCTCCATTGACCGGTTTTCTTGGGTACAAGTTCTGGGTTGGCGAGCCAAACCGGATTTTTACACTCTCGGATAAATCCGGCAGTAAGGAGCTTTATTATTTCTACCCTAATGACGTCCTTGCGATCTTTCGCAAAGCGGCGAAGCTTCTACTTGACAGGCTTGGCTGTCTTGCTTACATCCAAGGAGTGCTCAGCCAGCTCCCTGGGGACACCCGGCATATCCGATGGACTCCATGCGAATATGCCCGCGTTATCCCGGAGGAAACTAGTGAGCGCGAGTTCCTATTTGGGGTCGAGGTTGTCGTCGATCACCACCGTCTTCTCTGCATCGGCAAGGCCGAGGCAGACCTTCTTTGTGGAGGGCGCGGGGTCCACGGCGGTGTCGGTGCGCTTCTGCTCTGGGACAGCTAGGTCGCTCGGGTCGACCTGCTTGGCCTCGGCGACCAAGACTGCGGAGGCGTCGACAGCGGTGGAGGTCGCGGTGAGGTCGAGGGCCTCCGTGTTGTACTTGAAGGAGATGATGAGGTCCCCCAGGACGGAGAGGACCCCATTTGGAGTAGGCATCTTCAACACCAAGTAGGTGTAGTGCGGGATAGCCATGAATCTGGCCAGCATCGGGCGACCTAGGATCGCATGGTAGGAGGACTTGAAGTTGGCAACCTCAAAGCTGAGGTACTCCGTGCGGAAGTTGGCCTCCGTACCGAAGGTGATGGGTAGGGAGACCCGACCCAGGGGGTAGGCCGCCTTCCCGGGGACGATGCCGTAGAAGGGCTCGTCGCACTCCGTGAGCTTGTCGAAGTCGAAGCCCATCTTCTTGAGGGTCTCAACGAAGATGATGTTGAGCCCGCTCCCCCCGTCGATCAGGGTCTGGGAGAGCAAGGCCCCGTCCACCGTAGGCTCGACGACGAGCGGGTAGGACCCAGGATCTGGGATGTGGACCCAGTGATCAGCACTGGAGAATGTGATCGCCTGTTCAGACCAACGCAGAGGCGCAGTTGGCTGAGTGTGGACGAGGTGGACCACGCGCTTGTCCTTCTTGTAGCGCCTCTTGCTGACGCTAGACTTGATGCCCCCGACAATCATGTTGATTGTGCGGGTCGCGGCCTGGAAAGGCCCGTTGGGGTTGCCTGTCGGTGGCGGAGGCGGCAGGTTGGTCTCGTCGCGAGGAGGTGCTGGAGGTGGGTCGCTGCGAGAGGTCTCGCGGCGATCGTCACGTCGCTCCTCGCGCCGGTCGTCACGTCGATCTCGCCGGTCATCACGGCGGTAGTTGTTGTTGTAGGTGCGGTTGTCGCGGCGACCACCGTCGTTCCTGGGTCGCTTCAGATCCGCGGGGGTGCTGAAGGCCCTCTTGAACTAGGAGCACTCGCAGAGAGTGTGGGTGGCTCCCTCATGGAACCCGCAAAGACTGTCGAGCGCCAGGTCAAACTCCTCCTGGTTGAAGGTCGAAGTTCGCCGCCCTTCAGCCGCTAGGACCTCGGAAGGTCGCTTGCGGAGCTTTGCCGCGGCGTCTGTCGCAGCGCTAGATGTGCCAGGGGCATCGGCATCGAACTGGTTCTGCGGTGCCTCTTCTGTGTCCATCAGCTTGTTGACGACGTTCATCAGCTCCTTGACGGTGGTGGCGCCAGATTCATGGATCTTCTCAAAGAGCTTGCGATCTTTGATGCCCTTCTTGTAGCTTTCGACGATCTGATCATCTCTGACGCCAACGCACTCATTGCGGTTCTCGAAGAACCAATGGTTGTAATCGCGGAGCCGCTCCTTGGGCCTCATGACGACCCTCCCAAGATTGAAGGCGCTTCTAGGTCGATCGTAGGTCGCCTGGAAGTTGGAGGTGAAGGCCTGGGACAGGTCAGCCCAGGTCTTGATGCTGCCCGGCTCGAGGCTGTTGAGCCATAGCGAGGGGGCCTTGCCCATGACCAGCGGGAAGTAGGCGCCATCTGGTCGAAGCTACCACCGGCCGCCTTGACGGCGACGTAGTAGGTCGACAGCCAGATGTTAGGATCCGAGCGCCCATCGTACTCCTTGATGTTGGGCTTGAAGTTCTTGGGGTACTCCACCATCATGAGACGGGGAGCTAGCGCTGGGAAGGTGGTGACGGCTAGGTCGTCACCAGTTGTTCTGGCCGGAGTAGCTTCTCTTGGCGCAGAGTGGACGCTGCGGTCCGTGATGAAGACCTGGGAGCGCGGCTGCCGATCCCAGTTGCTCTGGAGAAACCCTGGGTCGCCATGCTCGGCGTCGTAGAGAGCACACCGCTTGTTCTCGATGTCGTGGCGGTCGCGTAGTTCGCGCTCCATGATGCAGTGGACGGCTCCAGGTTGGCCGTACTCACGATCATACTCCGCACGATGGCGGAGTTCACGCTCCTCACGCTCGCGGTGGCGCTGGTCGACGTAGCCGCGCACATCGCGAGCGCGCCTGTTGGCGTCGAGGTTGACGCGGAGGTCGCCGGCAGCAGGAGGCTGCTGGGCGGGTTGCTCGGGGTTGTGCTGGGCGACCTCTTCCCGAACGGGGGAGAGGTGGGAGCGCTGAGGTCGATGAGATCGACTGCGCGAGTGGCGCGTCGATGAAGACGTGGCGGCCTTAGAGGCCGCGCTCTTTTCCTCCACCAAGGCATTGGCGACCCGGAGGTACGCGATGGCCTGCTTAGCTTCAGGCGTCAGCGGAGCTTACTGGAGTCGTGTGATGGCCGCGCCCAGGTTAGCCTGGGGGCTGTTGAACGTCGGGATCCCAGCTTCCTCGAACTCCATGCGTAGGTCCCGGGCGCAGGGAAGAGGCGCGCGGCGTTGTTCCTCCGCACGTCACTGGGCACGCAGGGCGTTGCCTTGGATGCGGGCTGCTTCCTCGGAGTTGGTCGCGCCCACACGGGGTGGCTCGTTTTCGGAGACCACGAGCACTTGGCGGAAGACGGTGTCCGAGTCGTTGGGGGAGACTCGAACACGGACCTTCTGGAACTCCCCGCAGTCCGGGGACTGGGTAGGTCGTTTGGCACGGCGGGGGAGCTCTTGATCGATCTTCTTCCGCAGGCGGCACCCATAGAGGGTGTGCTTCGCACCCTTGTGGTAGGTGCAAGGCACGTCGAGGGGGTCGCGCCGGGCGCGAGGTGCAGGCCTTGGGTCGTCGGATGGCCTCCGACCAGATTGGATCTGGGAGGACGTGGAGAGCTGGTTGAGGTGAAAGCCAGGCGCAGACTTCAGGCCGAAGGGGAACGTATCGTGACGTAGCGCTGTCTGCGCCGAGTGCTGAGCTCGTTCGCAGATCTCCAGAGTTTCCTTCATCGTGCCGCTGACGTTCTCCATACCCTGAACGAGGTCATAGGGTTTGGGTCGGTGGGTCTCCGATACTAGATCAGAAACGGGGGTGGCGACGGGCGCCGTCACGACCTGCTCTGCGGTCGCTGGAGAAGCTACTGCTGTCGGAGCAGGAGAGGTCGCCGTGAAGGATCCAAAGCAGATCTCCACGGGGTTGGCGAGGATGGCCGCGATGCTCGCCGGAAAGACGACACCAGATCGGGCCACCATGCTGCACAGCGAGTTCCCGATCGCCCCTACCTGGCGCGCCAACTGTCAGGGGGTGAGACCTGGACAGATCCGCTAGGGGGTTACCCTAGAGGTTTGCAGGTTAATGGAGGATCGGGACCTAAGAGCGTAGGTGGTAGTCCACGTGATGAACTCGGAACTAGGCGAGTATGGCGAAGAACACGGGGAGACAAGGGGGTTTTAGACTGGTTCAGGCCTCCGGAGAGTAAAACCCTACGTCCAGTTGTGGTGGATTATGCGAGGATGAAGATGAAGATGTCCCCTTGAATGGAGTCCTTGGCCGCCTTATATGGGGAGGACAGACTAGGGCTTCCATTCAAGTTCGGTGGGCCTGTGTCCAGGTCGGTTACAATCTGGGAAGATATGCTTCCGTATTACAAGGAGTATCCCGCGATACTCGGAGCTACAGGCGGCGGCGCGCCACGTCCTGGTGCCTTGGCTTGCACGCCAAGTTCAGCGGATCTTCCGGGATCTTGATCAGGTCACCCGGGGTCGTTGGTGTTGTGGATAAGGTCGCTGGGCCCACTTTACAGATCGGCGGGGCTTCTAGATGGTCGGGTCCACTTGTCAGGGGCCTTTGGGACCCTGGCCGGTGGGGACCCATGGGTACCCATGTCTCTCAGCACCATATCATCTACCTTAATTGCACGCGTGGGTCCGACATGAGGGGTACAGTGAACCTGATATGAGTGAGAAAAGCTTTTGATTATTTTTTATCTTTATAGTATAGATAAACATTCACTTGAAGTGGATAAAAATAATTATTAATAGGTTAACACATGCCCCAGTTCTATATGCGTTTATAACATAAATAGGTAGTTCATGACCAATTTATGAGAATGTTAAAAAAAACTCTTGTTTAACATGGAGGTTTAATTGGGACAAATTATGTGCCTCTTTATTTACTATGGGTGTATAAAATCATCTTAACAAACACTGTCAAACACTGTCAGGAGCATAAAGGTGGCCCCATACTGACATGAGACATACTGCTTGCATATGAAAGGAATAGCGAGGTAAGATACTTACACATGGGCCTTACTGAAATTCACATTATTTTGCTATATTCATCTGGCTACCTAAGAATAATTGTGGCACACTTTTGGGAAAGCCCTCTTCCATGTGTATATCTGATTCATATACCAAATATGTTCTGTTACCAAGGTGCTAAAACGTAACCTTCTGTCCCTCTCCGCGCCATTGTCCCAAATGCTATTGGCGCCCATTTTGTCAAGAATTGACATAATTGAGCAAGAGTCTCAGGCTCAGTACACTAGTTTCACTGTGACATGCAGACATGCAGTTGTCTTTTCAATTCAGCTAGAAGTTGAATGTAACTTATCACTTCATAATTTTCAGGGTCTTTTTATAAAAAAAGATTACAAGATGCTTCCTCCATAAGTTGATTGGGGTAATATTGTGGATTCGTAGGATCAACCAGGAAGCACTTAATAGACTATCCAGTTCAGAATTTTAAACAACATGTTCTAGAAGTGCATTTAGGTTATCGAATTTAAATGTTCAGACTAATATCATTTTGCTATATACATTGGTTCATAAAAAATATATAATTCTTGTTTATTGTGTTTATTTTAAAACACGTGCGTGCCATATGTGTATTTTGCTAGTTAATATAAAGGGTCAGCTGTTGCTGTCAGTCCCAAATTGGAAACGTTGGTCATATCTGTTCGTCACGCCTCACGCGTTGTTCGATCAAAATCTTTTGATGATGGGGACTAATACGTACGTCTAGAGACCACATGTCGTCGTTATTGGTACTATATGGCGATTGAAAATGACTGTGCTCGATTAGGGATGTGCATGAGATCTGTTTACGATGCCAACCAGAGAGATGAAGTTGACAGTGAAACCGGCAAACAATGCAACCACAGTAACTCCGATCCACCGATGATAAGCTCGCGCCTGAAAGAACGAGGCAGGTCGTTGAAATGGACTGCTTGCGTTTGGTTGACTCGCTCGATAGCTCAGTAGACGTACGCAAATTAAACGCTTCTATAGGAAATGTAGCTACAAGAAGAGTGTACAGTTGCTGAGTTGCATTTAAATTAACTACCACGGTGCATTAATTGTATATACTCCATTCCGAATACATAAGCTTGTAACAAATTAACAAACTAATTCGATCTATTGTGATAAACGTATTTAAAAACAGTGAGAATAATACTTTTTAGAAATATGAAGGGGGAGCTTCAGATCATGTTCTTCAATTTTTCTTTTTTTAAAAAATCAGCGCCTGCATTGCCAGGCACATTGGGACCAAACTCTTCTGAGATGCGATTTAATTAAATTTGAACTAAAACTGAACAAAAGTCCTGTACTCCGCTAGCTAATATGTTATTCATGCCACATAAAACATACTCCCTCCGTTCCAAATTACTTATCGTTTTGATTTTTCTAAATACATTATTTTTTCCGCACATAAATATATTTATGTCTAGATATTGTAGTTTTTTATACGATACTAATAACATTACTCATTAGAAATAAAGTTGGTCTTTATGATTTGACAAAAGGGGACAGTATGTATACTCCTTAGTAATTACACCTTCCGGTTTGGTAAAGGAAATCGTTTAGGACAGCGACACGGTCTATAAAGTACAACTTTGACTTCTTATTTTTATATAAAAATAATTATTAAAAACTAACATATGTATACTTTTATGCAAGTATTTTACAAGACGAATCTACTCATGTAGTTTTCACATTTCCAAACTCAACGACTTCAAAATTATTTATGATTTATATTTCCAATGTTTAACTCAAACCTTGTCCAGAACGACTTCTTTTACCAAACCGGAGAGAGTAAGTAGGACAAGTGTGATGTAAACTGATTGTCTCTAGAGAAACACACACGAACCAATTCCTTCTACATCTTATGAAAGTGTCTGATTTGCATGTCACTCAGCAAGCAAATTGTACTATTGTATTTTGTATAAATTTAATTAAATTTAAAATTGATTTACTCCTCGAGAAGCGAGAGTTACATTTTTTTTTTGGACGGGAGGGAGTAGTACATGATGAGGTGACGGCTTGCTGTGGTACAGTGGCTGCCGCCTGCAGGTCGAGATCCACTGCGTCGTCATTGGCGGCGCCCATGACAAGCCGGCTTACCGTGCCGCCGGCGGGGCAGCGGCGCACGAGACCTGAACACACAGGGCAAGGATGGCGCTAGTTACCGCAATCTTAGCGCTCGCCAGTCGCCATTGCTACGCTCGATCGAGGTGCCTTGTGAATTTGTGATAGCGATGCTAGCTTTTTGTATGCCTCGCTCGGCACGTGTCAGCTTCGATGTTACCAGGCGCGCGCGCGGTAATACCTGTGCAAAGTGCAGGAATTAATTAACAAGCCGCCGCCGGTCTGAATCGGGAAAGCTCTAGATGTTCCGGTCGTTCTCTTCCATCATAAGAAAATTAACCAGTCTGCGCCATGCAACGCTCAGCTCGCCCTCTTATACTAATGACTTTGAAATTAACTTATTCTCACCCTAATAACCCTATGAAATTGACCAAACAAAATGCCCTGGGTTTTCCCATGATAATGAAAAATACATTATACAAGCGTATTGGCATCGTCATTCGTGACGACGTTGCCATGCACGTCGTCGCAGTGCCGACTAATTCCTGACGGTGTCCTCTCTTTTACTTGGAAGTAGTAAGTAGCTCCATCTGTCGCAATTGACGGCCAACCTTGTCGCACGTACTAGTTACTCTCCCCTCGGGAATTACCGCTGTAAACATGAGTGCCACCATCAATTCCAAAACCATCGTTTTTACCACGCACTTGCCGCTGTATCGGGTGCACCGAAGAGTATCTCGTGCTCATCTAAGGAAAATTTTGGATTCGTATCGCAGTAGTCCTCAGAACAAGAGATTCGAATGCCACGTGCCACAAGCCCACAAGTGCATCGTCGTGTCCCTCGCCTCCCCCCTGCCGCGCGCGCGCCTATTTAAACGTCCCGAGGCGCGCCAAGCTGAAGCACTCACTGCCCACGGCGAGCCGCCAAGTCCTCCAGCAGGAGATCAACACTTGGGGCACCAGCAATGGCGAGGTCGTCGTCGAAGCTTGCGTTCCTGGCCGTGCTCGTCCTGGTGCTGGAAGCGTCGTCGTCGTTGCTCGCCGTGGCCCGGCGCCACTACCACGACAAACCTGACCCGTGCCGCGAGGGCGCCCCGGGCCTGCTGGGCCACCACCACAAGGACCACCGTTGCACGTCCCCGGCGGTGTCGCGGCACGGCGGCACGCGCGCGGTGATGACGGTGAACGGGTTCGACAAGGGCGAGGACGGCGGGGGGCCCTCGGAGTGCGACGGCCATTACCACCGCGACAGCGAGATGATCGCGGCGCTGTCCACGGGGTGGTACGCCGGCGGGCGGCGGTGCCACAAGCGGATCCGCATCACGAGCGTGCACAACGGGCGCACCGTGGTGGCCCGCGTCGTCGACGAGTGCGACTCCCGCCACGGGTGCAAGAACAACATCGTCGACACGTCCCAGGCCGTCTGGGACGCGCTCGGCCTCGACAGCAACATCGGCGAGGTCCCCGTCACCTGGTCCGACGTCTGATGAAGAACAGCTAGGGCGCCGTCGACGATCGGCCGGCGAGGGCATGGACGGAGAAGATTGCGTTGCTAGCTCACGACAGTGTGCCTGCGTCGCCGCCGTCGAGTCATCGCACCGGCCGGCCGCCGGCCGTCGAGAATGTGAGACTGCGTGTGCCTGTACGTGTCCCTGATCGAGGACGACGGTACGGGTGATGTGTGTGTCGTCGTGTCGATGTCGACGATTGCTACTCTCTCAAGTCATAGTACTAAGTACAGAGAGTGGCAGAATAAAACTAGTTGCACGGCCCGTGTGCTACTTATCCTGTAAGGTTCAGCTGTTGCTGTCAGTGTTCGTCACAGTATAAAATCGTCCTTGTGTTGTTGAGTCAGCAGTGCCGTCGTCACGTACGCTGTGTTGTTTGATATGATGGGGACTAAACATAGTAACAAGTCAAGACCCGACACGTTACTATATGTGGCCACCGAAGTTGATTGTGTTTGAACGGAATTTTAAGTTACGATATGCCAAGCAGCAAGATGATGATGTGATTGTGAAATTCGTGTCTGGTCGCGCGAGCTCAATCAGCTGACGATTCTTCAAAGTTGACAGCAGCATTGGAAATGACAGACTTTTGTTGTCCAAGGAAGAAATTTTTAAAAAGGTACGGACAAGGAAGTTACAAGAAAGTGGACATTTGAACTGTTTCAAAAAAAAAGATTTCAAACTAAATTGTTGTAAAAAATAAGTCATTCTACATTCTACGATTCAAAATTTATCCCAAAAGACAAGTTGTTATACTCATGTTCATGTGAGCATACGTTAGTCAATTAGCGTCAAATATGTCTAGCAGCAATTGAGATCATTTTACCTTTTTTTTAAAATTACATTTTACCTCTTATTAGTTTATCCTAAAATTTCTAAAATAACTTATTATTATATATATATAAGAAAAATTTATTCGACTTCCGAGTGTAGTTACTCCAATGCAAGCCGAACGCCCCGGCCAGCCGAACCAGCTCAACCAGCCACCAGATCAGGCATGGGTCTTGCGGCGGTGCGGCCCATCCACATGTGTGGGCCCTACCTTATCTCTACCTCACCCACCGCACCCAACCCCCCACCAGTGCGATTCAAATCCCCCACCCATCCTGGCAAGCTGCTGACCGGACGTCCCTGCGCCCCGGCGGCGGACGGCAACGGGAGGTGCGTGGGGCCACGCTGTGGGCAGCGGCGGCGGTCCCCATCTCCGGTGAGGCGAAGCCCGCGCTCCCCGGCGAGCCGCGGCGCAGAGGCTGGCCACCCTTCGAGCGGCGGCGCCAGGGCCGGGAGCGCTGGCGCGGGCGAGACGGCCGCCGCGGTGGAGCTCCTCGGCGCAAGCTCCGGCGAGACGGCTGGCTCGTCCTGCTCCGCCCCGGGGCGCATGGGCGGAGCGCATCCCGGCCTGGCGGCGGCGCGCTACTTGTCCTCGGAGGAGGTTGCGGCCGGCCCTCTCGGCGAATCGCGCGGCGCGCTGCTCGTTCCCGGAGGAGGTGGCTGTCGGCTCCCGACGAGGGTGCACGGCGACGTGCGGCCCGACAGGATCCGCGACGGCCCTGTCCCGGCCTACCGGCCAGCACCAGCGCCAGCGCGTGGGCACGCGGTGGCCGATTCGGCCTGCTGGTGCACGCGACGGCAGGTGCGGCGGCGTAGGCAGGCAAGCCCGGGGGATGCGGCGCCAAGCCCGGCCACCGCGCCTCCTCTGTCAGCGGCAGCACGTGGCGCCCTTCCTGGCCAGCGCGCCTCGTCCTGCAGTGGCGGCCCGCTAGCTCCGGTCGCGGCAGTCCTGCTCCGGTCGTCCCTGGCTCCACGCCGAGCAACGCACGCGTGTCGGCCTGGACAAGGTGCGCGTGGAGTCCTTCTCACCGCGGTCTACGGCGACGTGAAGGACCACAACGAGCTCTGATGCTCCGGTACCGCTGCCACGTCTTCTACCCGAACTGCATCCCCGAACTGCATCGACCCATGGCTCGCCGGCGCCATCACGTTCTTGCACAGGTGAGTTGTTCGTGCTTACATCGTCCAGGTCCCAGATCATATTCGCAAGGACCAATTTTGTTTCTTTCTGTGTCCCAGATCATCATATTCGCTGCCGCATCGGTCCTGGGCGGGATCCCACACGCGGCTCCCCCACCTGCAGCCCCCAGCGGATTAGGATAGCTTGATCTTTCCTCTCTCTGTATTTTCGTGGTCAGGAACTCATACCTTGTTTGATCTTTCCTCTCTCTGTATTTTCTCTCTTGTTTTTCTTTGAATTTAATGAAATGAGAATGTTAATTAGCCGTGTGTTGCAGAACAAGGAGGGCAGCTGCTCAGATCCACACCATGGGCTCCCAACTCATGTATCATCTTGGAGTTGGAGTGTGGACCGAATCCTCTGGCTAGAAAAACAGGTGCGCTTGCTGATAAATCGATGAATGGATCAATAGATTGGTGACACAATCGATCTATCTAGTAGTCTTCAGATCATGCTTGGTTTCATCAGTGGGGCTTGTATTTTGGAATCACATATGTGCTTCTATTTGAGCATAGAAACCCCATTTGTGTGATTCTATGACTGCTAGCAGGATTGTATAATTCCTGATGCATGTATCTAATCAGTGGGGCTTGTATTTTACTTGCGAGCTTGATCATACAAATCATATATACTTCCTGATGCATGTATCTAATTGGCAAATATTATTGGTTCAAATGAAAGTTTTTTGTACCATGTTCCTATGCATTTTTCATGCACATTTGATCATCACTTATGTTGAGATACATGTTTATATGATTTCGTCCTGTTGTTTCTATGACTTACTAGTTATTATGTAGCGCCGTTGTACTGGTTTCTATGCCATTAAAGAAAGGTTTCTATGCTTGTTGCCACTGTAGATGTTTTGTCGTGTGTTTTGGAATAATATATATGTTTGTGTACAAATCCAAAGGAGAAAGGAGCATACAAATTTGTGTTCAAGCTTTTTTCCATTATGGATGCTGATATGGTTCTCCCCACTTTTTCCTATGAAATATCATGCTTGCTGAGCATTTAATTCGAAATTTTGATTTTGATGCATAGAAATTTCCCATGCACCTTTGAGCATAGAAATATCATCTTTTTTCTGGAGATATTGAGTTCTTGTGATGTGCGATGGAGATGACAAGATCTTATCATACAAATTATATATGTGTGTGTGCTCGAGCATATTTACTTCTTCCTGATGCATGTATCTAATTGGCAAATATTATCAGTTCAAATGACAGTAGTTTGTTCCATGTTTCTATGCATTTCCCATGCACCTTTGAGCATTACTTATGTTGAGATGTAGGTTTATATGATTTGGTCTTGTTGTTTCTATGCCTTCGACGTTAATTGAAAAAAGTGGAATCTTTCCTACATAGAAATCTCTTATGCATGATTCTATGACCGTGATAACAATATTCTATTACTTTTGGTAGGCACAACGGATTCCGTAGGAGTTGTCGTAGAAACCTATTGTTTTTGTCATAGAAACCTATGCATAGTTGAATTTTTGTCGAATTTGTTTGGATATCATATATATGCTTGTTTGTGAGCGTAGAAACCTCATTGCCTACGATAATAATTTTGTTTCCGTCTTAGCTGTTGATCATATATGTGCTAGCATATGAGCATAGACACTATCTATTCTTGAATTTGTAATTAGGTCCCTGGATAATGATGTGATATATAGGCTCGTCATTGTTTTGAGCATAGAAATCTCAATTGCTTGATTCTATGATTTTGTTGACAGGATTCTATTACATTTGACTGGTGCTGGTGCATAGTCGAAGCTGCCAGAGGTGCTGCTCGACCCGCGGCAAGAACGACTATACGCTCCTGAACATGTTGAGGATGTGTTCACCATCGTCTATGTGTGTCGGCCTTCGTGCCGAGCTTTTGTTGTAGGTGGCGCTGCTAAGGATACAAATTGTACTCTTTACCATATATCTCAAAACACTTGTTCATGAATGTAAATTTTAGGTTTATATGATGGTATTTACTAGTTTATATGACTGTAAATATTATTTTCTATGACTTTTGTGATGCCGTGCGTTAGACATTACGTGTTGAGCTCTGATCAATTTCAAATTTGAATTTTGCTTTTGTCATGGATCTTGAAATTTTTGTGCATCGATGCAAATTTTTTGTTTATATGA
Source organism: Cenchrus fungigraminus (assembly GCA_036936925.1). Lineage (NCBI taxonomy): Eukaryota > Viridiplantae > Streptophyta > Magnoliopsida > Poales > Poaceae > Cenchrus > Cenchrus fungigraminus. Next base: position 42,111,129 of record CM072771.1, on the reverse strand, counting down.
TGGGTGTAACTTGTTCATATGACTGTCAACACTTGTATTCAAATTTCAAATCTGTTATCCGTGTCATAGAAACATGTCGTTTCAAGGTCATAGAAACATGTAGTCCGGTCATAAAAATCTGCCATCCAGGTCATAGAAACTTGTCGTACGTGTTAAAAGAACATATCATCAGGGTTAAACCTACCGTCCAGGTCATGAAACCTGCCATGTAGGTCATAGCAACCTATTGTCTAGGTCATAGAAACATGTAATCCTGACTATAGAAACATGTCGTCGCGGGTCATAGAAACTTGTAGTCCGGTTCATAGAAGGCTGTCGTCATGGGTCATACAAACCTTCAGTCCGGGTCATACAAACCTGCAATCCGGATCATACAAGGTTGCAATTTGGGTCATATAAACATGTAGTCATACAAATCTGCAGTTCGGGTCATACAAATCTGTCTTCAAAAAATTCAAAAAAATATATTCACAATGGATCTCAAAATGTGCATAAAAATGTCACGAATATTATGGTGGAAACCGTTTGTGAGTCGGATCCTCGTGCGAAGAATTATCGCGAAAAAACTAAAAAGAAGAGGTGAGTTTGCATGCATGCATGTGTCAGGTGGGAAGGAGATGGAGGTGGGAGTTGGGTCACGTGGCTGGTTGGTTGGGTTGGCCGGGGCTTCCGATAGCTATTGGAAGCTCTGGGCTCCCATTAGTGGTACTATATATATATATCGGAAATAACTGGGTCGCATGGTGGGTAGGAGCGCACCCAAGCATCGCCGTTGGATCCGGAGTTATTTTTTTCTAGTGATGTGATTTTCTGTCTCCCCGGCCTTCAACCCGCTGCAGAAGCTGCAAATAACCTGGCGTTGCAGGGAAGTATGCCCCACGCTGTCGGTTATCGTTTGACCGAGAGAGTAAACATATGTGCGCATGGCGTCATAGATGGAACGTACGATGGGACACGAAAATTCAGGCATATGACACGGCGCATGATGTCGTACTTTTTTTAAATTTGGGACGTGTGAAGTATACCGCTCACGTATGATGGTCTCGTTACTGGCACACTGAAAATGAACTGCAGTGTGTTAGATTTATTACTTTTGTTACTCCCTCCGTCCCAAAAAGAACGACGTTTTAGGATTCAAAATTTGTCCCAAAAAGAATGACGTTTTACTTAATTTGGCATGTGTGCATGTGCATGTAGGCATGCAACAATCAATTAACACCTAATATGGCAAATAAATAGGGGCAATTGAGGTTATTTCACCTCCTTAATAATCTGTCCTAAAATTTCTAGAATGACATTCTTTTTGAGACAGAGGGAGTATGTTGAATTCACTAAATTCCTTATTTTTATCCATCATCAACTAGGTTCTTTATTGCAATGAACAGCACGAGTTCTTTATTGCAGCTTCAAAGCCACAACACCAGGGAAAAAGGACTAGTAATTTTGCAGTCTATAAGGGCAGTCCCAATGGTAGAATCCATCCTACTCCCTCCATTCATCTATGCAAGACCTATTATAAAATCTCAAAAGTTCATTTTTGCAAGGTCTATCCTCATTTTTTTCCTTGGGAGTGATGCTTTGAGAATTGGTACGGTAGTAATTCAATGCATGCACACCTCGGGAGTGAAGCACATGCAGAGAGTAAAAGAATCCACAATAAGAGCTGGTTGTTTTTTCCCAAAAAAAAAACTTATGATAAGAGTGCTTTCCTTGGTCTTTGAGCCAAGCAAAAATAGGTATTGTATAGATGAATGGAGGGAGTAGTTTCTAATGCATAGGACACCGCACCGGTCCCAGCTCGCGGCCCTGGGCGTGGCAGCTCCGACTCACCCGCCTGACGGCGGCGGCCGAGGCTCGCTGGCCGGGGCGCGGTGGCCTGGGCTCGCCCGCATGGCCGTGGCGCAACGACCGGAGCCCGCCGGCGGGGGTGCGGCATCCTGGAGGACTGAACTCGCCTCCCATCCATGTACAGTTCCACGAAGTACTCCCTCCGGTTTGGTAATTCTAGTCGTTTAAGACAAGATCATCATTACCAAGGAGCGATTTATTAGGGGCAATTTTTCCATGTTTGCCCCTAATAAATAGAAGGGCAGGTGCATTATAACCAGCATATCTCAACTCGGTCCACTGGCTGGCGCAACACGTCCCAAGGCACACTTGGCTGTGATGTTGCCGGTTCGAGTCCTTGCTGCTGCGAATTTTTTGCCGTTGGGTGTTTTTTTGCATGGGCTGTGCTGGGCGCCTGGGCGTCGATCGTGCGGGGCGCAAGGGGGGCGTGGACGCGTGGTACCGCGTTAGAGTCCGTTTTTTTCGTTCTTGTGGCTTGGCACGATGTCGCTTAATTTTTCCGGCGTTCGTGGCGTGGGCGCGATGGTTTGGCGTGGTGGCGCTTTTTTCAGTTGGCAGATGAGGAGATGCGTGAGACGAGGAAGTGCAGGGCGTATTTACTCAGTGGCAAGGACGTCAAAACTCACTCGCGAGGCATACAACGACTTGTATTTTGCAATCGCAGTCGCGGCCAGAACGACTAGAATTGCCGAACCGGAGGGAGTAGTAACATGTACTCCCTCCGGTTCCGTATTAGAAGTCGTTTAGGACAGCGACACGGTCACCAAAGCATAACTTTGACTTCTCTTTTCTATAAAAATATTTATTGGAAAGTTATATATGTATATTCTTATGAAAGTAATTTTCAAGACAAATCTATTTATATGATTTTCACATTTTCAAACTCAACGACTTAAAAGTTATTCATGATTTATATTCCCAATGTTTGACTCAAACCTTGTCCAAAACGACTTCTAATAGTGAACCGGAGGTAGTACAGTTTTGACCAGATTCCACGAAGTAGTTCTATTTTTTATTCTACAACTCGTCACTGGGACGGCCCAGTCTTTTGCAAGGACCAACGGCCAAGCATCGTGAGATGAACACAGAAGCACAAAAGCAATAGGACTCCCTCTGCACAGAAACAAATATTAGCCTTCGGAAATATAAGCATTTTTTCATGGGTTCGATGCAAAACAATTTTTACATAGTAGTTATGATGATTAGTTTTGCGAGAACCAAAACTGCCAAGTCAAAATATTGAAATCCCGCAGCACAGAAACCCTTCTAAATTTCATGGGGTTTCGCATGACTGGGTGCCGTGCCATTTACATCTGTGCGTAAATCCCGCAGAACAACAGTTGGTCAACCTGATGTCCGATTTTCGGGAGGGGGAGTGGGCAGCTTATGACGTTGTCAGAAAACTACTGTATGGCGCAAGAATTAGACGGTTTAAGACAATCGAAATACAGGAAAATGTTGAATGATCGAACGGTTGTGGATGCGTGCGCACCTACCCGCCGTTCCACCAAATCCTATATATATATATATATATATATATATATATATATATATATATATATATATATATATATATATATATATATATATATATATATATATATATATATATATATATATATACGACGACACTAAAATGCACCTGGGTGCATTTTAGTTCGCGACGGCACAGACTCCCGGACCAATAGCCTTCCCTGTCCGCCCCATCCACGTCCCGACAAACCGTCCCGAACACGCGTCCCAATAATAACCAGACGCGCCCTCCCCCCGCGCGCTTACTTATTCCCCCATCAACCTCTCCCGCAAGCAATCCTCCAAAATCAGGCTACCTTTCCCCGTCTCCGGCTTTCCATCCCCCTCGTCGGCGCCTTCCTCCGATCCTCTACCCCGAAATCCATGGCTCTGCCATCGCTGCCGCACCTTGAATCGCCTCGACCTTCCTCGCCGGAAACCATGGCCCCGCCGCCGCTACAGCGCATCAAATCGCCTCTTCCACCAGGGCATCTGGAGGTGCGGTTGCAGTTAGCGCTTGTTGCAGCGGGTGCTGCTGAGCCGATATCGTCGTCTCCGCCTACGGGAGGATCTACGGCAACTCCGCCTGCGGCGCAGCCTCCTGTCACGCCGGTAGCGGGTCCGGGGATCCGCGGCCCATCAAGTGATCCCTTGCATCACACGACGATGCTGACGCCCCCGCCTTCAATTCTACCTGGATCGATGGTCACTCCTGATGCAACCCAGCTGTTCCTTCCGGTAAGAACAACCTAGATGGTGTTTTTGATCCTCGATTGTCACTGCGGTTTGCGGTTTGCAACGTTCGTTGCTTGTTGCTTGCAAACATGGATGTCTGTGGATTGCACATATGTATTTTCGCTCCTCGGTTGCCGCTGCGTGATGTTGTGTTGCGGTTTGCAACGTTCATTGCATGTCGGTTGCAACCAAATATTTCTCTTGAATGCAACCTCGGATGCCTCTTGATTGCAACTCCTCTGTTTTTTACTCGCAATGTTAGTTAATGCTCCGTTGCAACCTGTGGTGCCTGTTGGTTGCAACATGTAGTGCCTGTTGATTGGAACTTGACTGATTTTTGCTCCTCAATTACCACTGCCTGTATGTAGTTGTTCTAGTTGCAACTTTTGCTTGTGGTTGATTGCAACTCGGGGTTTAGTTGGTTGCAGCTTGTCTGATGCTTGTTCATTGCAACCTTCGCGATACCTGTTGATTTCAACATGTAGTTCTGTAGGTTGCAGCCTTTAGTGCATCTTCGTTGCAACCTGCATTGCCTATTGATTGCAACTTGTCTGATTTTGCTCCTCAGTTACCGCTGCGTCTATGTGGTTGTTCTGGTTGCAACATTTCCTTCTGCTTGGTTGCAACTAGGGGTGTTAGTTGGTTGCAGCTTGTCTATTGCTTGTTGACTGCAACCTCGGGATGCCTGTTGATTGCAACTTCTATGTTTTTCTCCGTCAGTTCTGTCGGTTGCAACCAGTGGTGCTTGTTGATTGCAACCTTTAGTGCCTGTTGATTGCAACTTGTCTTTTTTTCTGCAGGATGAAACAGTGCTTGATGTGTTTGTCCCGCGGGTGCATCAAACATTTGCTACACAAGATGAAGCCTATAACTTTTACCTCGACTATGCAAAGATGGCTGGTTTTAGCGTAAGGACGAAAAGAACTAGTAAAGAAACCAGACACTGGGTCTGCAACAGGGAGGGTTTTCTGAAGCCAGGTAAAGAGAATGAGGAGCCTCTAACAAATAAGACGTCAAAGAGAATTGGTTGCCCCGCTTATGTTAAGTTGAAGGTTGACAAGAAGCACAATAGTTGGTATTTTGATCACGTGGAGCAAGCGCACAATCACCCGCTTCAGCCCACCCTGAGGATGGTCAGATACATGCATGCTCACAAGCAGAGGGAGGCAGCGCTGGATGATCTGTTTGCAGTGATGGCAAGGAGTGGTGTGCCAACACAGGCAGCAATGAATGTGATGTCTGAATTATTTGGAGGCCGTCAAAACTGGCCATTCACAGAGAAAGATGTCCAGAACCTGTAGGTCATTCAACCTAGCATGAAAAAAATGCACCCCAGATAGAACAAAAACCAGCAGTTTTACTATTTTTTTATGCTGCAGGAAAGCTGAACAAGCAAGGGAGGAAAGGGATGGGGACATGGAGAAACTGTTCTAATTCTTCAGGGAATGCAAGGCGCACAACGAATACTTTTATGGGATGTCGATTTCGACCCAAAAACAACAGTGCTCCGGAGCATTTTTTGGTGCCATGCAAGTCAGCGGGCAGAGTACAAGGATTTTGGGGATGTAATAACATTTGACACGACTCACAGAACTAACAGCAAGAACATGTCGTTGGCCATGTTTGTTGGTTGCAGCAACAACTTGAAGAATGTGTCATTTGGGCAAGCTCTTCTTCGTGATGAAACGATTGAGTCATTCAAGTGGCTGTTCGAGACATTCAAAAGTTGCATGGCTGGCAAACAACCTTTTGTGATCCTGACAGGTATGATTGCAACTGATAGTTTAGGTTATGTTTGCAACTACATGTTGGGTCTGTGATTGCAACTACTGTATAACTCAGCCCCCAAATCTGTTAAAAAATAAAACAATGATTGCAACCTGATTGTCTGTTGTGGTTGCAACTTCTGGTATTTTGCGTGGTTGCAACTTCTTGATAAGTATAGTAAAAATTGTGTGAAAACAACAATGATTCTGAAAAATAGGTGTGTGATTGCAACCTGTATAGTTTGTGTTGGTTGCACTATCTCTTTAAGATGATTGCAGCTCTTTATGCTACTTGATTGCAACAACCTGACCAGTTTTAACCAAAAAAGAGTATGTGTGATTGAACTCAGACAATGACAAAACACTGTGCACCAGATTGCAACATGCACTGCAACCTAGTTGCCACAAACTTCTAGAGTAATTACTACTGGACCAATGCCAACAGTCAGTTGAAACAAAATTCTGGATATTTTTGTGTTGGTTGCAACTGTAGCTTTAAGTTGATTGCAACTCTATATGCTGATTGATTGCAACAACCTGGTCATTTTGTTTTTTTCTGTTGATTTTGCATCACACAGATGAAGACCCAGCAATGAGGGAAGCATTAAAGATTGTGTTTACCAAGACCCAGCATAGGAATTGCCGATGGCACATAACCAGGATGTGGGATTATGAGCTCGATGAGCTGTACAAATTGCACAAGGATAAAAATCTGAAAGAGAGGCTGGAATCCCTGATAAATTATCCTCTTGGACCCACACAGTTTGAGGTGGAGTGGAATAGACTGGTAGATGAATGTGGCATCGGAGAGCACCCTGCGATTGTTGCATTGTGGCAGAAAAGAGAGAGATGGATATCCACATATTTCAAGGGCATGTACTGTGGGTGGATGACATCCACCCAGAGATCTGAGAGCCATAACAGGGTGCTGAAAGATGGCTATGTTAACAATGTAACCAGCCTACATGTATTTGCAAAAAGAGTGCTCGACTCAATTCAGCACACGGACCACATGGATGATGGCGAGTCGCACTACTCACAGGTACTCCCTGACAGTTGCAACTTGCTTTTATGGTTACAACCTGTTACTGTTTGTAAAACTGTGACCTGATTGCAACCTGGCTCTGTTTTAATTGCAACCTAGGTGGTTTGTGATTGCAACTGGGCATTAGGTGTAGTTGCAGCTACTATTTTGCTCTCTGATTACAACTACTATATAAACAATGACCCAGAATTAATTAAAACAAAAAACAATGATTGCAACTGTTATTATGGAACGGTTGCAACTTCTGTACTCGCCTGGTTGCAACTGGTAACAATGATTGCAAAACTATTGTGTGTGTGGTTGCAACCTGGTTGGTGTCTGGTTTGCAACCTGGTGTGTGGTTGCGAAAAAACTACTGGGATAACTCTGGTGTGGTGTGAATGCAACTTCTGCTGTGTCTGATTGCAACTGCGACACTGGGATGGTTGCACACATATAATGCTCAACTATTTTTTTGTGCTCAGGCTGAAGTGGTCAGGGCTTGCAAGACACGATTCGATGAGCAACTTGGCAGGGTCTACACAAGGGCTGTCTACAATGAGTACAAGCGGGAATACATTAACAGCACAGCTTTTGTGATAGAGCCTGACCCGGCTGTGGAATCTGGTTACTTTGTGAAGCATGAGAAGGGCACTGGGGCATTTTGCTGGGCACAACACGCATTCAAGGTGGTGACTGACAAGAAAGCAGGTTTGTATAAATGCGAGTGCATGCAATGGGAGCATACAGGGCTGTTCTGCATGCACATAATAAAGGCGTTCACCCACCTCCAAATTCAAAACATACCTGAGAAGTACATCCTGAAGTGATATACACGTAGTGCAAGATCTGTGGTTCTGTGGGACCGGCACGATGTGCCAGTTGGGGCTAATCCTGACACGGAACAATCAAGGTTGTCGAAGCTCCTGCCTAAACTAATGCACCTGGGGAGAGCAGGAAGCAAGTCTGATCGCGCCTACACTGAAACTATAAGGCACATCGACATGATAACTCCTAGGATCGAACTTCTGCGGACAGCGGACAGTGGGTCAAATGAAGTGGCCAATAGTGAGTTGCATGAAGCTGAAGGTGCAGCACAGGCTCGTGATGTTGCTGCTGCTGCGCCAACACAAGAACTAACTGAAACCAATGAGCGCCAAGTCGTCCTGCACAATGAGCCTGCCCCGCCAGAATCCAGCCTCAATCCAACTTCTACAAATTTCCTTGCTGGTATAAAACTAACTGAGCCACCACAGTCGCGCACAAAAGGTAGAAAATCTGCAAGTGCTGCTGAAAAGGGTAAGGACCCTCATAATCCGTACAACACGTACATTGGAAGCCAGGGGAAAAAAGAGTGCCATTCCTGCCATGTAAAAGGTCACTATAGTACAACATGCCCTCAAAACCCAAATAGAAGCAGAGCAGCAGAGAATAATGCCAAGAAAAGAGGCGCAAAAACTAAAACTGGAGTTCCAAGAAAGAGAGGTCGCCCAAGAATAAAAATTGGACTAGATGAGGATCAGGATGAGCAGCAAAGCGAAGAGGATGAGACAGGCCAGTCTGGATGCACTGAAGCCGTGGAGGAGTCTGCAACATCGCTGGCACTTGCAAGAATTAGGAGAGCAGCATCTTCTGGTGTTAATTACCGAGATTCCTATGAATCTGAGTGAATCTGCTATGAATCTGAGTGAAAGCCAATGTAATTTATATATTTTTTATCTTGTTTCATACTCCTGTGTAACTTAAGCACAACAATGAATCTGCTGATGTTCAGTTGGTATGAATCTGGGATGAATGTTCAACTCTGGACATATATTGTCACCATTTTTTATTGATTTCAAACAATTTGCAACTCAAGCTACAGTACAGTCGCAAGTCTGTAGTCACGCCAGTTGCAACTGCTAAATAGAAAGCAATATGATTGCAAGTATACAGTCGCACTAGTTGCAACTGCCACGAAACCGTGCCCCACCCCCAAAACAATAAGGTTGCATGGTTGTTGACTAGGCAGTTGCAACTTTTTGCCTCTTCGTTTGCAACTTTTTGCTGCTTCGGTTGCGCTTCTGAGTCGCACTACCCACATGTACTTCTAAGTATTAATTTTTTACTTTCAATAAACACTGTGCCCTGATTACAATGGGGTTTATGTTTCGATTGCAACATTGGTAGTTTGTGATTGCGATTATTCGGTCAGGTATTGTTACACCTACTGTTTTGCTATGTGATTGCAACGGTTAGTATTGTGTGGTTACAACTTGTTTTATCGTGTGGTTACAACCTACTTACCGTGTGGTTTGCAACTCTGAGGATTGCAACTGCACAACCGCAACCCTACGATTGCAAGTTCAGTGGCTTAGAAGTTGCAACTGTTAAGACACCTCGATTGCAACTAGTTGTCCGCTTCAGTTGCGCTTCTGATTGGTTTTATTAACTTTGTATCGGACAAATCGCAACTCCAATATAGTTCTAGTTGCAGCTAGACAAAAACACCAGTTTGCAACATTGTAGTTCTCCAGATTGCAAGTTTCCATCCTACTAATTGCAACCCGGGAATTCAGTAGCTCAAACTAAGTTCCAGTTGCAACTGCGTGAGCGCTCAAATTGCAACTCAGCATCCACTTCGATTACAACTCAGCATAAAAAATGTGTACATACGAATTGCAACTCTGTAAAAAGTAAAAAAGGCACCTGTTGCAACTCGACAGAAAATCAATTGCACAAAACTGAGCAAAAGCACACCGATTGCAACTCAACAAATACTTCGATTGCACATGAGAAAACGATTCGGTTGCAACTCGACCAAATATTTCTTAGACTGACTGCAGACAGTTAACTTGCATTCTGCATCAAACAGTACAGTGTGCACAAAACCAAACAAACACTACAAGTTCAATACTTCCAACATAGCACATCACTAAAAAGAAGTTTTTCTGCATGAAACTAATTGTTTGACTGACTACTGTCCACATTAAATGGCACCGGGCGTCCACCGATCCTAAACTTATCCAGTGATTCAGGAAGTTCAGCTTGGTTCAGAGCGTGGAAGACCAGATAGTGCATCAGCTCGCATCTGTATATAGGGCCCTTGAACTGCAACAGCATAAAAATACAAAAAAAATAATGGTCATTGGGCTGTATTGTCATCAACACACAGAACTTTAAAAAAAGGAAAAAAATCGATTGACAGCATGCCTCACCGGATTGATTTCTGTGGTTAGCGTGTCCCCGTCGTAATACTCCATGTACTTCTAGATAAAGAACATGCAATCAGATGGCCCAGCTTGCTTTGGTAAATCAATGAAAGGCTTCCTCCAGCCGCTTACTCTGGGTAACTTCAAATTGGAAACCTTCTGGAAGCATGCATCTATGATTGGGATCTTTGCAAAAACAGCCTTGTGACGTTCTTCCTGATCAGTACATTTGATGAAGTAGTTGTTGGAGTCCAGCACATCAATACGATTGTGGATAAAATTGAAGCAATACACAAAGAAGTGCTGTCCATCTTGGATAGGAACAAAAATCTGGTACAAGGCAGGAGTGGATCTGATTAGTAAAAAAATGGCCAAACATCTGCTGAAAATGACAGTTTGCAATATAGTTAGTGTGTGGGTTAAGCTGCTGGTTAGCTGTGATTGCAACAGATTTGGTGTGTGATTAGGTCTGATTGAAAAACTACTAAATAACACTATATATGTTTGATTGCAACCTTGCTAACTGTATGCTTGCAACCACATGTTAACTGCGATTGCAACCTGATTATTGATAAGAGCACAGTTGCAACTGTGTTCTGAATTGCATAATAACAATATCATTCAAAAAATGCAATGTGGAGGACAGTAACAGTTGCAGAGACAATTAACTATCAATTGCAACAAGGAAAACACATAGTGGGCTAGGGAAAAGGGCCTGCTAACCAGTTTTGCTTTCGACAGGTCATAATGCTGGCATTCGGACCTCAGATGTTTCCATGCTTCTGTGAAAGCTTTTGTCTCAGACTTATCAGGGTTCAGTACATCATTGCAGGTTGAGACATTGAACTACAGAGAAAAAAAAGGAAAAGGAGGTTACACAAAACAGAACTGCAAAAAAAACGAAAAAAACATGGTGTTGGGGCAGGAATGGAAAACTTACATAGAACCCTGTCGTCAGGAACACCCTGTATCCGCATGAATCAAGCTTGTGCATGATATTATCGTGTCTCATGAAGTGCACACAAAAGTCTATGATGCCAGACTCTCCTAATGTGTCATTGGAAAAGGAGTTTAAAAGCTCCTCTCCAGTGAAATCAGAAAGCAGGCCAAACTGCATTAATGTTCTCCTGCACCAAAAACAAAAAAAGTTGGCTGTGATTGCAAGAAATGAAAAAGAGTTGCAACTGCTTGTTATATATGAGGTTGCAACTGCTTGTTAGCTGTGATTGCAACATAGATGTGTGTGGTTGCAACTGCTTGTTAACTGTGATTCCAACTAATGGATGTGTGTGATTGCAAAGACTACTGGTTTAGATGTAATCTCAAAAAAAAACATGAATAAAATTGTATATCTATGATTGCAACCTGGTTAGTGTGTGGTTGCAACTGTTTGTTACATGTGATATATGTGATTGCAACATAGTTGATGTGTGGTTGCAACTTCTGCTTATTTGTGATTGCAACCAGATATTGATAGAATGACAATTGCAACTATGGTCTGATTTATATGGTACAAATTGCAACTGTAGCAACTAACAAATTGCAGATATAATTAACTACCAGTTGCAGAGGAGGAAAAGAAAAAACAAAAAACATACCCTCGAAGGTCAGGGTCACCAGCAATCTTCCTCCTGAGATATACAGCCTTGGCAAGGGGTATCTCAGGCCACTTGTTCGTGATCTTGAATGGGGAAATGTACTCCCTGGGCCTCCTCAGCACTCTGTCGCCTAGGCGCTTGAATATAATCCTTTGAACCTCATTGAAATCAACAAGGCCCTGTGAATCTCCTTCTTGCGATAGCCAGACTGGTTGGCTCAACCTGTTGATGTCGTCATCAGAATCAGCAGGGAAGTTGACATCATCAGATGATGAGCCAGATTGTGCCTGGCATTCAATGCTATCAATATCGAAGTCAGCCTCCTTGCAAAGCATCTCCAACATCTCCTCATATTCTTTATGTTTCTTGGCAAACGTTTTTGAAAGCTACATCTGAGGGCCTTGTTTGCCTTGGCAACAGGGACCGGCTTGGCCAGGGAAGCCTTATTGGCCTCCAGCTATTTTTGGGCTGCTTCCTGCATCTTCATCACCTATGCTTCAAGCTTCTTCTTCTCTGCTTCAGCTGCAGCAGCTTTCTTCTTCTCGGCTTCAGATGCAGCTTGATCGCCCTTTTGCTTGCCAGCTGCAACCTTTTTCTTTCCCTCGGCTGCAGCCTTCCTCTTCTCAATTGCTGCAGTTTCAGCCTTCTTTTTCTCCTCCTCCTCTGATGCCTTCCTCCTATCCTCCTCCTCTGCTGCCTTCCTCTTCCTCTCATCCTCCTCTGCCTTCCTCTTCCTCTCCTCCTCTGCTGCCTTCCTCCTCTCCTCCTCATCAGCCTTCCTCTTCCTCTCCTCCTCTGCCGCCTTCCTCCTCTCCTCGTCATCAGCCTTCCTCTTCCTCTCCTCCTCTGCCGCCTTCCTCTTCTCATCCTCCTCTGCCTTCCTCTTCCTCTCCTCCTCTCCTCCTCCTCTGCCTTCCTCTCCTCCTCATCTGCCTTCCTCTTCCTCTCCTCCTCTGCCGCCTTCCTCTTCCTCTCCTCCTCTGCCGCCTTCCTCCTCTCCTCCTCATCTGCCTTCCTCTTCTGCTCCTCCTCTGCCTTCCTCTTCTCCTCCTCCTCCGCTCCCTTCCTATTCTCCTCGTCCGCCTTCCTCTTCTCCTCCTCCTCCGCTGCCTTCCTATTCTCCTCCTCTGCCTTCCTCCTAGCATCTTCATCAGACTTCCTCCTCTCCTCCTCCTCTGCCTTCTTTTTCGCATCCTCCTCCTCCGCTTTCTTCCTTCTTTCGTACGTTACAGGACCCTGTATTATGACAGTGAATCAGGTATGTTTTAGAAAAAAAAGAAAAACACAGATTGCAACTGTAACTGCATCCAAATTGCAAACTTGAAACTGTGTTGTTACAACCTTCTGGCCAGGGCCCTGCTGCTGCTGCATCCCAACATCAGAAGCCTTCCTCTTGCCAACAACACTTCTTGGTGCACGTGTCTGCTGGGCTTCAGGGGGAGACTAAGAAAAAATGTTGGACAGGGGGGAAAATCAGAACATGAAAAGGCCGATAGTAATGCAAAAGAAAAACACCAGTAAACTAACCTCGCCATCACTGCTGCCAGAATGTTGTGGGGAACTCAAAATTCTAATTATATCTTCAACGTTAGCGTGTACTCCACGTAGATCAGGTGGAGCTGCACCCCAGCAAAGAAAATGGGAAAATAGTCAAAAAATTATCGAAAGCCGTTATTTAGCGTGAAGAGAGATACGTTGGTACACTTACTCCTAGCCGTACTTTGATCATCCATATTAATGTTCTTGCCACGCGGTGGTGTTCTCAGAAAAACATCAAAATCATCCTCATCATGAGCTGTCTCATCATCCCCAGTCCCCATTTCATCGTCCTCCTGGTGCAAGTGGACTTCGATGGGGATGGGGCTCCCTACATTTTGTTCGGCATGAATGGGGCTACCTACATTTTCATCATCACCCCCTGCATGCTCTTCCTCCTGGTTACCTCCTGGTTGGTCTTCTTGTTCATGCAAACTACCTCCTGTTTCTGAAAAAAAATGTAATATTATCAGTATCTGTCTGTCTGACAAATTGCAACTTCTGTGGCAGGTGATTGCAACAATAATATCATGCTGCATGCAACAAAAAAAAACCTGCAGCTGCTCCAGCATCGTTCTTGCCTTTCCTCCTGCGCTGCTTGGCAGCTTCCTTCTCAGCGACGACATCAGCGATAAGCTTCTGGATGCCGCTGAAGCACTTGTGGTGAGCTTTCGCCATAAGCTCACGCGACATTGTAGAGTAGTTGACAGCCTCTTGTGCGTATGCCTGGGCCTTGCTGGTGCTTTCATAAAAAACTTTCAGGATGTTGGCCGCGGCAGACCTCCTGCTCCTTCCAACCAGATCACTGAGGCTCTGGCCGAACGAAGAACTCAGGCTCGGGTACTGGTAGAAAGCAGGGGCCTGGATGTCAAAAGCAGCGCGGCCGCCGGGATCATGGGATGTGCCGGGCACACCAGCGGATGTGCCGGCGGCGGTAGGTGCTGCTGCTGCTGGGACAGATGAAGATGCTCCTGGGGCAGCTGCTGCTGGTACTGGGAGGGGTACTGGGGGGGAGTACTACTGCAAGAGCAGAGGGTCCGACGCCGTAGCACGTGTCCACGCTACTTCTCAGCTGCAGGAAAAAGCAACAAAAAATGTTGGATGATAAAATAAAACAACAATTTGCAAAAAATTGTACGTGAGTGTTTGCAACAGTTACAAAATGTGGTTTGCAAAAACTTACCCTGAGGTGTCCGTACTCAATGGTGCCAGCAGGCACATCACCTCTGAGATCCGACGAAGCTATCGCCTCAATGATCTTCGAGTCCAGGAAAGCACAGCGAGGGATGGAGAACGGTCTTGTGTCAAGATCATGCTGCAGGTTGTCGACGTACAACATCTGTGACATAAAAATTATAACATCTGTCAAAAACCAGTTACAACAAATAAAAAAGAATAAAAATAGCATCTGTCAAAACACATGTTAAAAGATAATGAATGATGGTTAGCTTTGATTGCAACTGCTGGATGTGTGTGATTGCAACACATGTGATGTGTGGTTGCAACTGCTTGTTGGCTGTGATCGTAAAAACTACTGCACAACAAATATATGTTATGTGGTTGCAACTCCATATTATCTATGATTGCAAAATTGTGTCAACACCAGTTGCAACAAAACAAAAAGAAAAACAAATCACAGAACCAGATGTTGCAAAAAATGAATGATGGTTGGCTGTGATTGCAACAGTTCGATGACAGTGATTGCAACAGATATGCTGTGTGGTTACAACTGCTTGTTATATGTGTTATATGTGTGGTTGCAACTACTTGGTACCTATGAATGCAACATGGTTGATGTGTGGTTGCAACTGCTACTTAGCTGTTATTGCACCCTGATTGTTGAAAAAAAGATAGCAAATTGCAACATGTGCCACTAATGGTTGCAACAGTAAATTCAAAACAATTACTACTAGGAACAGGGGCTTACAGCTAGGAAGATGCCGCATCCGCTGATGGGTGCTTTGATGCCCTTCTCAGCAAAATCCTTCTTGTACAGCCGAGCAGCGACGCTCAGCCTGTCGACCACTGCCTTGCACCAGTTTTTGTTTGCCATGTTCTCCATATCCAATGTGTACCTTACATCATCGATCCTCAGATGACTGGCGGTGTTGGAGAAAAGCAAACACTGGAATGTGGCCATGAAAAACGCTCTCAACCCAAGCTCCCCAGTGAGAGTGCCATCCATCAATTTGGAAATAATCACAGAAACACTGATGCCGGTTCTGGGTCTTTAAGCATCACCACAGATTTCAACTCCAATGGCATCCAGTAAGGTGCGAGCTTCTACATCAGGAATGGAGGGCGGGTCGCTGCCAGCATTTGGTAACATGAAAGAACACCAGACGCTGTGCTCATTCACACGGATCTTTTTCCCGCTCCCGATCTCTAGGTACATTGTCTCTGGGTTCAGCTTCCGCATCAGCCAGCTGAGCAATCTTCTTGACAAGAAATTTGGCTTGAAACTGAGTAGGCCGCCGAAACCCTTGGCAACAATCTGAGATTTCATGCCATCAGACAACGCACCCAGAAGCTTGAGGAACATTGCCGGTGAGCACCGCACAGCAGCATTCCTGGTTTTGGCGTTATCATCATCACCAACAACAATGTCCGCATCCCCAACATCGGAACCTTGCAACTGGTCATCAGGACGGAAATCTGGATCTTGCACCTGGTCATCATTATCACTTCCTCCAGCTTGAGAAGTGGAACCGGGCTTTCTCAATTTCAACCTCTTCCTCTTCTCTTTGAGTACATTTCTGTCAACTTCTTTACGCTTCTGCACACGGGCTGAGCGGCGAATGCTATCACCACCTTGCCCGCCTGTGACATTCTGGTCTTGATCCATTCTAATACAAGAACTGAAAAAAAACAGGAATGAAAAAACATAAGAACACAAACGACATGATGCAGGTCTCATAAAACACAAAAAAATGCTAATCATCACGCGCTACACAACAAAAACAAAAGAACAGTATATGAGACTGAATCCAGATGATAAAAAAACAAACACATTACACCAGATTGCAACAAGGACTACAACCCAATTGCAACAATAATTACTACTGGACCACTACCAGCACTGAGTGAAAATGAATTCAAAATAATGAAAAAACAAAACACATTGCTCCAGATTGCAACAGGTACTGCTACCAATTTGCAACAAAGCTTCTATAATAATTACTACTGGACCAATGCCAGCAATGCAACATACACTGCAAAATAGTTGCAAAACAAAACTGCTAAACAATTACTACTGGACCAGTTCCAACAATCAGTTTTAAAACATATAACCAAACAAATTCTGAAGGTTAACCTAGGATAAGTGAAAGTTAAAATATACAGTTGCAACATCGCTGGTAAGATAGTTGCAACTTGAGTCATGGAACAATTGCAACAACAAATCTGAATGGAAAAACATAATTATAACTCTATACAACTAGATCACAAAGCAGATTGCAAACAAAACAATCATCCGTTTGCAACCCTGTGGACATCTGCGTTACAACAGTGGAGCACAAAAAATAGATCTACCATGCGTTTGCAATACTGTACACACCTAGGTTGCAACTGAGAGCACCGAAATCAAACACAATGCTGATCATAACTACAAATGATAGAGGATTGCAACAGCGAAAATCACAGCCCCCGCGGGGTAACTGAAACACACCATTAGGATTGGGGGCGGAAATACCTAGAAAATCACGGGCGAGAACGCAACCGAGGAACCGCCGCCGACGATCACGCAGCACAGCCGCGCGGATCTTCCGATGATGCCTCCGAGAACTTACAAACACACACCCGGATGCGGTTGAGGAAAAAACAACGGTGAATCGAAACCCTAGCACACGAAAATCGAAACGGCAACTTGAATGCGAGGGGGGATTGAAGCAATGGGTGATGCAGCTACCTCGAACGAATGGGGTTGGAGGAGGAGACGACCGAATAAACTTCGAATCCTCGCTGGCGAGAGGCAGCGCTCGATGATCCTCCCTGTGAAGCTTCCGAAGTTGCGCCGACACGCGAAGCTGCCAACGCGCGCGGAGCTTCTGAGGATGAACCAGCGTCCACCACGCGCGGAGAGAGTCCCGCAGCAGCAAGAGGCGTCGGAGCAGTGCGTGGAGACCACCGGCGTGCCGGAATCGCAAGCGGCGGAGAGAGGCGAGCGGAGAGAGGCGAGCGGAGAGAGGAGAGCGGAGCGGTGCCGTGTGGGAGGGAGAAACTGAAATGATTTAGAGGTAACGGGAGGGAGGAGTGGAGTTAATGCGGGAGGGGTGGTTTTGCGCCCGGATTTGGTGGGGCGCACGGGGGAACGGTTGCTGGGTCGGGTGCGCCGTGCGCGTGGGTCGTGCGCACCGCCACCGGTTGCTGGGTTGGTTTGGGCCGCACCTGGTCCGTCGGTTCGGCCTGGGTGCATTCTCTACATAGAATGCACCCAGTTGCATAATATATACAGTATATATATATATATGTTATGGAATAACTAGGGATACTGGGTAAGCTAGAGGTAGTCGGAGACCTCGCCCTCCCTGGGAGGCTCTGAGATTCTTAATCCTTCTACTTCTTTGCTTGCCTCAACTGATACAATAGGGTCTTCTTATATAGAGATCCCTGATTTGAACCTTAAGAAATATCCTAACCGAATCATCTAATCTTATCTCTGTCCTTATCCTAACAAACCAACTAATCCCTATCCCTACTCGCGGGTACTGTTCACGCTACAGTAGGGAAGCGATTTGCGGCAGGCAAGACCGAGGGAAGTCCCGTCTGATACCAAATGTTAATATGGATTATTTGGTGGACTGGGAACACGATAGCAGATTGATAACACCTAGGTTCGCCCTCCCTTGGAGGCTCTGAACTCTTTAGGATTATCTTTCTGCTTAACCTAATTGATACAAGGGTATCTCCTTTTATAGAGACTAATGACTTGACCCTTAATCAAATATCCTAACAAACCAATCTAACTTATCTCTATCCAAACTAATCTGCCTCATGATACTATTCACGAGCTACAGTGCTCATGGGCCCAGGCCTAAAGCCGGCCCACTCGCCATAACACTTCACCACCCCTCGAAGACAGCTCGTCCTCGAGCTGAGATGCAACCAATATTGAAACTCTGATGATGACGAAGATGCAGACTATGATTCTGGATGCTGAAGGAGGTGATTGCCCATGACTTGCAGCAGAGGGTGGCCCTTGGCTGACTGGAGGAATTAACTCACATACGTTCCACCCATGTGAAACTTGACGAACCCCCTTGTAATTACCACTGTATTATGCTGCTGAAGAAGAGTGACGGTGTCCAGTGGGAAGGATGGCAGCCATATGCAGATCCTGCAACAAAAGAGCACTGGCACACCAAGCAGTCCATGCGGCACAACTTGCAATCGTAGATAATTTGGTGCCTGTCTTGGATGCTGCGGAGAAGAAAGGTCCAAAGGATCTGGCAGGGCTCCATGTAGGCGTTGTCGTCGTGGCCGAAGAACTGCTCGAAGAGTATGAAATTGTCGAGCATGCACAATACCAGCTCAGGAAGTGATCCAGGGCGGCAGCCCATCTGTAGCAGATGCGCCCTTGGCCCCTTGTAGTGCAGAGTGGCCACGAAGCAGAGCGAGCTCGTGGCTCTTGCAGGACGCACCACTGAAGTGGGCGCGTGTGCTGGAGCAGAGGACCAAGGCGACGTGCCCTGAGGTGTTGACGAGAAAGCCGTGGAAGGTGCCGCCAAGGACGCCATATGTGGCGCTGATGCTGCCCGTGGCCGTACGGGCGCAGACGCACGGGAAGATCGAGAACTATGGTGGCTGATGGCATCGTCGGTGTTGGCCCCATTGTTTCTGCAGGTCGGATCGACGGCGATTGGGGGAGGAACGTCTGCCGCCAGTGCCGTCGGGGCTGACTGCTGCAGGTGACTAGCCATCGGAGCTTGGGGGCCGAAATAGGGGAGCTGGAGACGCCGCTCGGCATGGAGGCAGAGGAGCGCCGCCGTAGGCAGACCCACGCGTAGGGTTTGTCCGGGCGGTGCTGCACCAGCCGCGGCCGACGTGGGAGGCCCTGGAGACGCTAGGGTGGGCGCTGACGAAGAACCCGGACGGCGCATGCAAGGTTGTAGGGACGGCGGACCAACTTCATCGACAACGCCGGCATCGCGTGCGGAGTAGCCAGAAGGCCGACAGTCGACAGGGCCCAGCCAGGCTCGGGGGTGGCCATCGAGGACGATGAGGCTGCGTGAGGCAGAGGCTCCGGGGCCGACGGAGGTTCAGCAGCGGAAGCGAGCGCCGCCAACACGGGCGCCGAGGAGAGCGGCGCCGTGCGTGGTACGGCAGGAGACGCCGGGACGAGCGCCGCTGAGGACGGGGCCGCACGTGGTACAATCAAGGATGTAGAGGCCGGCGTTGCCCCAGGGACGTTTCCTGGGACGGATGTGGAAGAACGACTCGCGCGCAGAGGACACTACTGCGCAGACGCGGCTCAGTGTGGTGTGGCGGGCGCCGAATCCTGGCCCGAACAAGAAGCCGCGCGTGGCACGGGGCGCGGTGCCGGGAGTTGCGCGATGCCCGCTGGCGGCAGCGCTGGCTGAGCCGCGCAATGCGTGGCAGACGCGATCGGGGTCGCGGCGTGCTGGGCCTGAAGAAGGTGCTGCACCGTCAGAGACGGCAGCAGACCAGCCCACGTCTTGGAAATCGATGGCCATCGGCCCATGGTAGGCTGGTCAGGACCCACGGTGTTGCTTGCTCCGCCAGGGTTTCTGCCGCCGCTGCCAGTACCACCGCTGCCGCCTGCAGCAGGTGGCCGGCCCTTGCCGTCGCGCCCGCCGCCCGAGTTGTGGATCGGAGCAGAGGAACGGAAGGCGCTGCTCGGTGTGGAGGAGGAGGAACCCGCGAGGAGGGCGGCTGGGGACTTGGAGTGGCGCCGCCGTAGGCACGTCCGCGCTTGGCACGGGGGGCGCCATCTCGAAGGATGGCCTTGGTGGTGGCGAAGTCGCGCATGGCGTAGGGGATGCCGTGCCGAAGGATGGCCATGGCTGCGAGGCCACCTCGCCCGGCACAGGTGACGTCGTTCCACGGGGCGGATATGGCAGCGAAGCAGCCGCGCGTGGCGTCTTGATGTTGTTACCGCTGTCGCCGGCGCCAACAAGGCAGAGGCTGCTGTTGCAGTCCGGAGGTGCGGCCAGTGGCAGGAATCCCGATTAGCTGCTGGTAGCGATTGAATCACCACTGGTGGCGAGACCAACTGCGTCGGGACCGGCGCCGCGTACGGCGCGGCTGGAGGGCCGGTCGGGGCAGTGTCCTGCTGGCCTCTGCAAGTTGTAGGCGAGGAAGACGACATGAGGACGGGCACCGCGACGGATGGGGCCACGCGTGCCGCGGCTGGGGACGTCGGGGTCGCGTGTGGCGCGGCCGCTCGTGTTGTGACCGCATGGGATGCGTATGCGACCGCTAAAATCGCAGATGTCGCAGGAGGTGATGCAGATGCCGAAGGTACTGATGCCGGCGCTGATGCAGGTTGTGTCTTCGCTGGTGTTGAAGAAGATGACAACTTCTTCCGAAACTGCAGCCACCACTCCTCCAAATCTGTTAATGCATCTATCTCCTCGCTGACGGACGGTGGTGCTGAGGGAGATGTGTCGATGCCGGCGATCTTGGCACTGACGGCATCACATGCAGCGATGAATCTATCAACTGCGGCTTCAATGCTGTCTCCCATGGTCAGGAGGGGGGGGAGGCACACAGGGAAGCGCAAGGAACAATGGTGGTGGAGAAAAGGTTGTTGATGAAATCTGGCGCAGAGGAATCACGGGACAGATTAGTTTGTTATGGCGAGTGGTCCGGCTTTGGCCTGGGCCCACAAGCACTGTAGCTTGTGAATAGTATCACGGGACAGATTAGTTTGTTAGGATAGAGATAAGTTAGATTGGTTTGTTAGGATAATTGCTTAAGGGTCAAGTCATTAGTCTCTATAAAAGGAGACACCTTTGTATCAATTAGGTTAAACAGAAAGATAATCCTAAAGAGTTCAGAGCCTCCAAGGGAGGGCGAATCTAGGCGTTATCAATCTGCTATCGTATTCTCTAGTCCACCAAATAATCCATAACATCTTGGTATTCAGAGCCTTAGATCTTGCGACCGCATCTGCTTTCGCTGTCGCCGCCACAAATCCCACCCAAATCCCACCCCTAATCCAATTCAGCCACCATGGGATTCTCTATATTCCAGATCCCAGCCTTTGACGGGAGTTCTGATCCATTGCAGTGGTTGAAACATTGCGATCAGTGCTTCGATGCCGGGCAAATAATGGAGAGTATGAAGGTTTTTGTTGTTTCCTTCAGGATGGAAGGTGCCGCCAGCCAATGGTACTCACGGCTGGAGAAGGACCATGGCACACCGTCCTGGTCGGATTTCGTGGACGGCATCACCAAGCGCTTCCCGACGCCCGCTCTTGCGCCATCCGCGACGACCGTCCCCGCAGCGCTTTTTCCGGCGACGGCCGTCCCCGCTGCTACAACTCCACCTCCAGCGACATCTGCGATTTCGGCGGTCGCATCTGCACCCCGTGCAGTCACAGCAGCAGCGGCCGCGCCACACGCGGCCAATATAGGGAAAATCCATTCTACACGCGTGTGTAACTACTCCTACCTTCTATCCACGTGAAAGTGGCTGCTTCCGTCATTTATCGGGTCAGAACTCGGAAGTAATACATCCGATAGAATGTATACTACGTCTCCGGATATACGTTCGGCCCCAAAAGTTTCGGATCGTGTGAACAACTGATAAACATTCTTCACAAAGCTGGCATTCTACGGCGGTCGCACCTCTCCGCAAGCAGCAATTCGGCGGCGGCCACCGCTCCACTCCGATCCGGCCGTCTTGCATGTACGCGTGTTGGTATGCATTTTTTTTTATATCACGTACTTCCGGATCTCCTACTTCTCATCGTTATTCTATTCATTTTAATCTGGATTTGTCTTACTGAGATGCAAATCGCTGCCATCACGTGCAGGGCCGTATCAGGCTGATCGAGAAACTGCCGACAATGCTGCTGCGGCGGCGGCGGCGGCGGCTTTCCACGTTCAAGAACTCAAGTGTATTTGAACTCTTGCCTAATCCTTTGATTTATTTATTTATCAAGGCAATGTGGGTGCAGATCGAGTTGATATAATCGCACCACTCTTTTTGATTTCTCATCCCCGTTTCCATCTTAATCTTCATATCCTCCTAATCAGCTGCACATGATTCATACACAATCACTAATACCTTTTCAGATTATAGTATCACTTGATACCTTTTTCTGATTCTAGTATGAACTCATACTTTTTTTTTCAGATTGTAGTATGACTTGACACTTTTTTATTTTACGATTTTTTCAGGTTATACGTATCACTTGATCATCCTATTTGCGCAAGGCTGCGCGCGCTCTGGTCTCTGGTGTCTGTGATTTGATTTTCGTGCATGCATATGGGCGTTGTATACATATATATGTCATGCGAAGATGTATGCATTCATACTGCTTGTGCTTGATGCTTATACCTCCGTGAAAATATGCTAATATGTACGCACTCATACTCTCTGTAAATATGTATGGATACATACCTTCTGAAAAAACATGCATGTATGTGCGCATACCTTATGAAAAATCATGTATGTACTCGTACCTATATACATGTATACACAGGCGTATGCCTCTATACTCTCAACGTATGCTTAAGAAAGCTAATTATGCCTACGTACTCCTCTTCAGCGGAAAAAAGTATGATTATATACTCCATGAGTGAAGCGTGCCAACTAATAAATAAATTCGGTAAAGATCAGTTAGGCATACTCATTAAGCGTACATATATCTGCACAGCGTCCGCTCGTCAATGATACCATGCCATTCACTAAAAAAAGAAATGATATCGTCATACCGATGCCGTATTAAATAAACTTTAACCCCGCATGCACCTAACCGCCACACAAGACGCTAAATACATGCAACCACCATCATACGCACGCATGCAGCCGAGAATACATGTTCCCTGTTTGCGGGTGACGATCTAAACCCGTTAGCACTGGTGGGATTAACCTCCGGTTGTAGGATGAGTATAATCCTAATAAGAGTATATATAGGACGAGTTTTATCTACACGCGTGTGTAGCTACTCTCATCATCAAAATACCACCTGGGTATGTCTACATACCTATTTATCACTTTGAGTATGTTCACATACTAATTCTAGGACAATCCAAATGGATATATACAAAAAAATTCAAAAACCTCTCTAGTTTTTAATATATTTCTGTTATACCTTACTGATAGTATATAAAAATTAGTATGTTCACATACTCTAAGTATGATCACATACTCAACTTATATACCACCATAGATAGTCTAGTATCATCACATACTACGTGTACATACTTTTCGTTCGGTCAGATTCAATGTATATCATGAGATATGGAGGTAGGAGTAGTTACACGTGCGTGTAGAATGGATTTTTCCGATATATATATATATATACGGTGAGGCTAAAATGCAACAAGGTGCATTCGGTACAGGAGATGCACAGACCCTCGCGCCAGCAGACCGATTGACCCACCTCCATCATCCGGCCCATGCACAGTCCACCACCGCCCGCACGGCCCATGCAAACCGCGAGTCACACCAACCATGCGGACCAGAAGAAAAGCCACATGCTGCCACAGGTGGTGGCACGCCATGCTGCAATCATGCGGACCAGAAGAAAAGCCACATGCTGCCACAGGTGGTGGCACGCCATGCTGCTGGTACCGCACTCTGCGACACCCGTCAACCACACTGATCTGGTTTGCCGTTTTTTTCCACTGTGACTCTGTGAGCCCAAACTATCTAGTAGTTTTTAGCGTGAAGTTAGGAAGCAATGCCCCCACAAGATAGAAGTGACTACCTATCACTCGTTTGACTTTGCATGGAATAATTTCACTCACATTTTGGACCAATGAAAAAGATTACACGTCACAAATAAAAATAATAAAAAAATAAAAAATCTGGATGATACTGAATGTTTTCTCAATAACTAATTACAACCGAAGCAATGATATTTTTTCTCAATAAAAAAATTAATCTAGTTACAATCGAAGCAATTTTAATTAATCGGATCCTCCAATTGGCAATTGCAACAAGAACAATAGCCCAATTACAACTATATAAATAAGCTAGTTACATGCCATTGGCAGACAAAAAACATTTATAGCTAGAGCAATAATACAATTACAACTAAGGTAATATGATAGTTGCAACTAGTCAGATCTTCCACTTACAACTAGGACAAAATCCATTTAACTAATTATATGCCCATGGATTTGCAGCTTGATTTATATAGTGATTGATTGAACTTGGCTAATTTTTCAAAACTAGCTGTTGCTGAGCACACTTCACTTCCCTGACTGTCACCCGGCTTGACAGTTGACACAACTTGGTGATAGCTTGTGCTCTGCTTCTGTTGCAGGACATGGGCACTTACTCCATGGTTCTACTTCAAGACCTTGAGGGAGCATACCCTGACCCCTGTACTCGTGTATTTTGAATTGATTCAAGGTGCTTTGGAGTTTGGAAGTGCTGTGCACAAGCACAAGTACCCTACACCTCAAGATGGGAAACTCCAACCTAATCTGTTTATTGTTTTAGCTGATCCGAAACTTCATTACTATAAATTGTTGAGACATCATTATAGTACCTGGAGAAAGCGTTCGCCCCTGATATAGAAGTGTAGCTAGTGGGTTTCTTGACCAATGGTTCACAGCTAGGCGGTTAATTGGCTGAAATCCCACTACTTTACCTTCTTCTGACATGACCACCTACAAATAAGTTAATCAAACAATGGGTTGAGTGAGAGCTGATTACTGAGAATGTTTTTTTCCTACATAAATGCAGATACAAAACTTATACTGGATGCCTGCAACAACCCAGCTCAGCAAATGCCACACAAAAGGCTTGTTTACAGAAAGACTAAAACATTACCATTCTATATTCCTACTCTACTATCATTACGTAAAAAGAACTGTAGTACCATTTATGTTTTTCTACATAAATATAGATACAAAACTGATACTTGATGCCTACAGCAACCCAACTTGGCTAATTTTTTAAGCCACTACCTGATTTCATGACCTAAGGATCTCATCAAGGGAAATAACACTGCTTACAACCACAGTACAAACTGATTGCAACTTTTTTGGGACAAAACTGATTGCAACTAGGACACAACATAATTGCAATTGAGACAATAATCTAGTTACACCTGGAGCAGTTTGCACCTTGTCACGTCCTCCAATTGCAACTAGGACAATAACGTAGTTACAAAATACACTAAAAACCTATGCACACACCATCACAAATGCAACTGGTCGCCTCCAATTGCAACTAGGTCAATAACCTAGTTACAACTACACTATAAAACTGGTTGCAACTAGGACATAACATCATAAATGCAAGGTAGGACCATAACCTAGTTACAATTGGAGTGATTACAACTCCTCGGGTTGCAACTAGGATAAATAACCTATGGCAGCTTATCTATGGGATATGGCCAAAATCTATTTAAGTATGATGAAACGGTAATCTCTCTACTCTATCTACTTCAATTAAAAGTGCATGAAATGTTCATTAGTGGTAAGTGGAAAAGAAGTGCATGAGATGGAAAACTAGAACAAGTTGCAACCTTTGCAGTGGGCCAGTTGCAACAAAACTTTGAAACAAATTTCTACTAATTACTACAAATAATGGTGCGGATAAGCCACAAGAAAGAGAGTGTGGTTTTGCTAACATTTTGATTAAAATGAAATGAATTGCCACTCATACAATGGTCTAGTTGCATCAATAAATCTAAACCAGTTACTACTGCATATATGGGCAGATTTGCAACACAATGAGTGTGCTAGTTGAGCTTCGATAAAAAAAAAGTCAAATTGAAATAAAAAAAAGTCAGCAATGGTCTAGTTGCAACATTTTAAAAAATAAAACGAATTGTCGTTGATGCAATGGTCTAGTTGCAACAATAATTGAAACCAATTACTATTATGTATATAACCACGATGACTAACACATATGAGTGTGTGGGTTGAGCTCTGATTAGAAAAAAGTCAAGTGAAATGAATTGCCACTGATGCAATGTAACAGTTGCAACAATAAATGAAACCAATTACTACTGGTTATAAAGGACACGGTTCCAACAAACATGGATGTGTGGGCTGGGCTCCGATTAAAAAAAATCTAAGTAAACCGAATTCCCACCGGTACCATGGGCCAGTTGCAACAAAACTACTAAAAACAATCACTATCTGAAAAATGAGAATAGAGATGCTTTACTTAGAAGAGAGATGCTCATATCAATATTGCTTTAGAGGAAATAATTCATTTATTTTAAACAAATATAGGAAAACTAGAACCAATTGCAACCTGATGTAGCATATCACCAGTTGCAACACAATCTTAAAACAAATTACTACTAATTGGGCAGTTAAGTTGCAGCACAAGAAAGGGTGTGCATTTTTGCTAAAATTCTGATTAAAAATGATACAAATTACCATTGATTCAATGGTCCAGTTGCAACAATAAATCTAGACCAATTACTACATGAGAGTGTGGCACAGTTGGAACACATGACTATATGGGTGTGTGGGTTGAGCTCGGATATATGCTGCAACTAATTGCAACACATATATGGTGCTGATTGCAACATGAAAGGATGACAAAATGCAACAAGTACCTAGTTGTGACCGAGGAGATGCAATCTGTCCTCATTGCCGGCTATGGCAACAATGATGTGGGTCGGCTGGATCTTGCTGTGGGGCAGTTGTATAATAGCTAGGTTTCTCATTTATCCTCACATTTTTAACATTTACAAAATATCACCGATAATAGAAAAATGATTATACTTGTGTGTATTCTGAAAGTACGGAGCACATATCTGCATGGTGGGGAAAACACACGTACCACCATGATGGATTTCTCGGTATAGGAAGGCCAACAGACTCAAGAAGCTCTTGAAATCTAACCCATCTCTGCTCGCTTCCAGATAGATCTCCACTCCTATGATAGCCCATAGAAGAGCAAAGTTAATCATACAACATCCATCGGCGGGAAACATACACGGCCAATTCTTTAAACATACTAGTAATAATAAACTTATTAAGAAGGATATGTGTTGTTAATACCTTGACAACTAGCTCGGAAAAGGTAAAGAAATGGTGATGTTGTATATATGTGTAGTATATTTGCTAACTTTCTCCAGAGAAATTAATGGATGGTGTGCGCTGAGACAGAAGTGGCCGCCACAGCAAGAGGAAGCGCAGAGAACTAGCGCTGGCTGCAATGCGCTCCTCGTTAAATTTGGTTGGTTCTGAAGCTTGTAGCTTTTGACATTTGGCTTTCAGAAAAGCAAATGCGATTGGTGCTCTTTGCTTGGGGTTGGAGCCTAGGAATATAATAAAGATGGAACTGTCGGTCCACACTGAAAAGCAAAAAATAGAAGGTATTGTGCAGTTGCAACGCTGAACACATCTGTAAAACACTAGCCGTGACAATTTACAACCTTGCATGGAGTGTAATTGCAACACTAAAAACAGATAGATTGAGGTCAACACTAAAAGTATAGCTACTCTGATGTAGTAGGGTTTCAGAACTGGAAAGCAGAGAAGTGTGCAAAGACGCTGGATACGGGACAATAAATTTGTGCAGCAATATTAGGGGACCTGTTGGAGGCCAGTTGTTTTTCTATTTTTTCCTCTAAGCTAGGTTTTGGAGCAACTTTTAGGGATCTTTCAGAGGCCCATATATCTTATAACATCAAAAATAAGGTAGAAAAATACCAATTGCCACCTGTTGCTGTGGCCAGTTGCCGAACAGAAAGTAAATTGCACGAACATCGGAACCCAAATTTGCATTTCAGAGTGGAGAGGGAATGAGATAATATTCTAAGCAGTAAATAAATATATAAATATAAAAAAGTACAGATGTTTAAAATACAAAGTTCTCAAACACAAATGAAATGCAAGTTTACACACATTGGAAGACAAATGAAATGCAAGTTTACAGGCATTGGAAGACAAATAAAATGCTGCTAGATTTAATATCCAAGAACTATTGTTCTATTCTACATGGAGTTAAGTACCAGTATCGTCAGTTTCAGAAACTAAAGTTGCCTCTCAGCTGGGACCTTACCGCTCAAGTTCTCAATAGTTTTATCAAATTTGCAAATATGCCAATGATCTTTTCAAGATTTTGTGCCACAACAGTACTTAGCTACCATACATGTGAGTTTTATTAGCCCAAGCCCTAAGTAGATGATTGTGAAGCAGGACTCAATGTAAATAAGGTTAAACTGGGTTCTATTTTAAAAATAGGATGATGGAGTGGGTGAAAATTTTCTCATGTACAAAAAGAATAAGCTAGGTGCACCAAGTGATGTTAGTTGATTCATCTATAGAACAGAAAAGAGTTCATGATGTTTTCTTGATTTAAATATATTATTTGTAATTAACTCAAGGTGAGTTCTGATAAAAAAACAAGTCAAATTAACTCAAATTGCAACTGATGCCACAAGCCGGTTGCAACAGAAAAACTAAACCAATTGCTAATATGTATAGGGTTGAATAAAAATTGGCACTAGTGATGGGGGAAGGAACTAACCATAAAAAATATGGATGGAAATATCAGCCAGCTTGGACCTAGTCTTGGACCTGGTCCCAATGGCTGTTAACCCCCCAATTGCTAAATCATCACATGCACCCGTCGGATTGCAACACTACAAATGGTCTGGTTGCTAATCTGTTGGGACAGCGATTACATCCAACAAATATAGTTCGCATTAAAAAAAATACAACTACTAATGTGTCCCGATCCTTGGATCCCAGCAATTATATCTATTTCCCTGAAAATAGATATAATTGCAACACTTTGAATGTTGTGGTTGCAACTCTAGTGGGACAGCAGTTGCATCCAGGATATAAAAAATTGTGTGAAAAAAGAAAAATAGAGAGGGGTGTGTAGTTGCAAAATGACGCAGCAATTAGTTAGAATGGGTGAACTTTTCAAACACACTAACTTTCAGTAACATCTGACTACCGAAAAGAAGGATAGCTCATCCACCTAGTTACCCCAGAAATTGTTACTGCTGGGATTTGATACCTCAGATATCTTCGCATTTGACAAATGACACGCAAACAAAGAAAGTGATAGAGAACGTACTGATGCAATGCAGGTTGGATTGTGAAGGCTGGAATCCTTTGCTGCAACCTGCAAGGGATAATGTACCAGACATGACTGCATGTACAGATGCCAATCTGCTGGGATTTGAACGTAATTGGAATCTGAAAATCTGCTGTGTACTGATAATCAAGTTAACAGGAAAATCAATTTCACCAGGAAATTGTACAAGGCAGAATTGTTCTCTTTCTACATCTGTTTGGTTACACAAGTGGAGTTGCCAAGCTATCAAGATAAACAATCAACAATCAAGGCATGTTTGGAATATTAGGATTTTCAAGAATTTTTCCCTGTTTGAAATGGGGTTTACATTTAAAACTTGTTGTCTCTCAAGTCTCAACTAACCAGCATATAGTAATACAGATATATGGATGTGCATAACCTTGCATAGACCAGAATTCATATGCATTCTCCACCTGCGACAGGACACAGTGCATGCAGTGCCTACCTCAAAGATAAAAATGCTACATATGTGTAAAAATGTGCTACTGGTAATTGCAACACATCAATAAACAGCGTGTGTAAAAATCCTAATTACAACAAATATGTAATGCTAATTGCAACAAATATGTAGTGCTAATTGCAAACATAAATATGTTGCCAACTGCAAATAAAAACAGATGATTGTGTGTGTACTGTGTACCAGTTTCAGCTCATTACCCTGAGGTTGCCATATTTAATAGTGCCAATTGGAACATCTCCCCTGCGATCTGCCGTTGTTATCTTATCTATGGTCTTTGTATCAAAGACAGCACATCGAGGCACAACTGCCAGTCAAAAATTAAAACAAATGCTAACCATACACGTAACCGCACATAAGGCCAACTCGAACCATGGAGACTCATGCAGTAACCCAATTCCTACATGAGGCCAATTAGAAAAATGTGTGATGACAAATTTGGGACAAGGGGTGATGCAACACAAAAAAAGCATCCGAAAAATTCAGTTGCTTGGAGCACATGACAGGCACGAAAAGAGAAAATCAAACAATTGCTATGCTCTTAGATATCTTACTCCACTATTATCCCATCACACAAAGAAAAACTAAATCCACTTCTCTACTACTTGCTGCAGATCTGAGGCAACACGATTCGTTTAGCTACTTGGAACAAGGTAGAGTGGATGAAATGGGGAAAAAGTAAACCGCACAAGCACTACTACCCAAAACTAACGTTCACCTGAGATTCATCAATCCTATGGGCTGATAGGGCATTGGGGGTGGATTCGATTCAATTAACCTGGTGGCACCACCATGCACAGCACACGGACACACAAATTCACACCATGAAATGAAATAATTGCAAACCTTCGATTGATTGCGAACGAAACCAACGGAAAGGGAGGCTAACAAGCAGGGGATTACTCACCAACAACAGAAACGAGGCAGGTCGCAGATCTCCGATCCCCTAGACTGATAGAGGTTCGGTGCCATGGAGGGTGGAGGATCCAGCGGACGGTGGGACGTAGGGGCTGGTCGGCGCTGCGCGGAAGTGGAAGGGGGATAGTGGCGTCACGCTCGGCTGCCGTGCACCCGCGCTCTTCGCACGTGCGCCGCCGTATCCGTGCCGATTTGGTTAGCTTGTGGAGGGACGCGCCGCCTCATCCGCACGCGCGTCGTGCCCTCTTCCTGTGGGCACGCCGCGTCGGCCGCAGCTCGCTCGCCTCCACGCCAGGACTGCTCGCACTCGCCGAATCGATCTCGATCCGCGCGCTGGAACAGCTCCAAAGCCGATGTCCACCTGAATCGTCGCCGTCGTGGCAACACGGCAGCACGGGAGGGCGCCACCACCGCTGCTCCTTGGGGGGAGCTTGCCCGGGAGCCGAGCGTTGCCGCTCTAAGCCAGCCGAGCTCGCCCCCGGCCTGGTGCCGCCGCTCCCCGCGGCCCGAGCTCGCCCCCAATGGCTCCGCCGCACCCTATCGTGCCTGTCCAGTGAAGCTGAGATCTGGGATCGGGGGTGAAGAAAAGAAAGGAGGAGGGCTGTGGTGGGTGGGGCCGGGTGGAATTGGTGGGCGCGGGTGTGGCCGTGTGGAATCGGTTGGGTGCGGCCGCGCAGACTTTAGCCACCTCATCTGGCGCGTCAGTTGGCTTGGGTGCATTCTGTATATCGAATGCACCCAGGTGTATTATATATATATATATATATATATATATATATATATATAGATATATATATATATATATAGAAAATGAAGATGGGGTCGACTCGAACAAGATCAGATCAACCAGGATATACAAAGCTCCACACACCGGCGGATGCTAAGGCCACCACCCAGGGCTGCGCCGAGTGATCCCGGCCGGCGCTCACCCCGACGGTCACATCCGTCGACGCCCCCACCTATGGTGAGAGGAGCCATGACGCCGACGCACGAGGCCCAGAGGATGGGGGATGGGCAGATCGGCGATGGATCTGCAGCGGCAGGCTGCAGATCGACGACATCGGCTGGGAGCGGCGGCGGCGCGTGTAATGCGAGGCGAGCGGACAGGGATCGACGGATTGTTGACTACGCTCGCTGGGTGGCTGTGCACAAGCCTTGCTGGATGTGCTCATCTGACCCATCGTCCAGGCCTCACCCCCACAAGGCCACAAGCTGCGGGCCGAAAGCATCGGTGGGCTGTAAACGGGATTGTTTCAGCCCACCACTCAGTTATCTTTATCTTTTATTTCCAGCAGTTAATTTCATCAGATTACTTTTAATCCCTGGAATTGATTTTATTTACATTCTGCGGTTAGTTAGTGTCTGTACATATGTTTTCAAAGTCTCGCTACCTTTTTTTCAACATTACTCTCTTTCAATTCACAACAGAGTATGGAAGGATGGCGAAGCGCAATCCGCGCAATCCCGCTAGCCCAGACAGGCTCCAATCGGAGAAACAAATGTACAGCAACAAAAAATAGAAGGAAAAGAAAGAAATATAGGGAGGAAAGGAAAAGGATCAGGTTTTTATAAAGGAAGATGCATTGATCTTAACACATTACACTGGTCTTTTTACAAACAGGACTCCAAAGAAAAAGATAATTACAAAGAAGTTCAAAACTCTTGTTCATCTTCCTCGAAGCCTACAGAGATCCGTTTGTCACCGCCGCCGAAGCCGCTTCCCAATCGTCATCAGGCACCAGAGCCAATCTCCACAAGGTGGAGGCCGCAGAGGAGGGCTTACTTCTAAGCGAATTAGCCAAGTACACTGCCTCCCAAGCGCATCGGCCAACTCCGATATCCACGACACATCCTTCGATTCCACCGCCGACAACCTGAGCAAAGCTCAGATTTTCACCAAATATCATCTTCCTCGAGATTAACAGGGTCAACAACATCATCACCTGAAGAAGACGACGATGCGCCGGCCCTCAACTCCTGGACAGGTCTCCCCAGCCTCTCTGTTGACGTCGGAGTAGATCGTCATCAGAGAACGGAAGAAGCTGGGAGAAATTATTCCTCTGCAACGCCGTCGCTTCCGCATCGCCGGCGCCGCCAGGAAAACCAAGCCACAGAGGAGCCACGCTCCACCGGCAAAACCTAACTTCACCACCGAACATCGGCGGCGAGCAAACCCTAAACCTAGACGGACTCGATTGGGACTCGATCTACTAAAAGGATGGACCCCGCTCCCCTTGCCACCGGCTAGGAGGCCAGGGGATGAGGGGAGACGGGGGGCCGGAGGCAGGAGCCGGCGGCGACACAGGAGCCGGCGGCGGAGTCGTTCCGCCCGAGTCGCCCCTCGGGGCGACGCGGGGGACGGGATCTGCGATCTGTTATTTTGTTTTTGCGGGAAAAGGATAAGGTTGATAAATAAGGAAGAGTGCCTCGACGACAAGTTTGAAATCCCACCAGCCAGGCTAGCTTTTCAATAATGTGAAACTTATTAAAAAATATGTTGACAAGTTCTTTTTTCTCCATGTATCTTTTAATTGAAGTAAAAAGAATATGATAGACAAGGTCGTGCAAATGACGATGATGTTGGGGAGTGCACACGATGACGTGCGAGGTAAAGGTGACACACACGCGACGGGGACGACAATGACAACACGATGGAGGATGGGTGTCGTAAGGAGAACAGATCCTGTATGAGCAACGTTTTCTCCCGTTGCAACGCACGGACATAATTGCTAGTATATATATATATATATATGAAAGCAGTAACACAATTCTCAATGCAGTACTCTGAAAGCAGACTTTTGTTGTCCAAGAAATAAATAAAAACATACGGACAAGGAAATTCACAAGGAAGTGGACACTAGCTTGTACTGTTTCAAAAAAATTTCAAACTAAACTGTTGTAAATAAATCGTCCAAACTATATCTTCTGGATGCTAACTTTTTTTAAGGGTTGCTTTGGTACACCATTATGTGTTTTTAGAAAATCAAGGGTTTACTTTCTCCATTTTTTTCGTTATATATGGTTCAAGCTAAAGAACAAGTTTACTATAGGTCATTCATACTCATATATAAATCATGTATGTCAATTTCTGTGTAGCAGATGAAACTCTTTTGATGCGTTCTCACTTTTAGATTTCACGGGGCAGGCAATCTAGTTCATGCGTTTATTTATAAGCAAAGATCAACAGCTAACTGCACCTCGATAGTACTACCTCCGTCCAAAAAAAAAATCATTCTATGATTCAAAATTTATTTTAAAACAAGTTGGTGTACTCAATTTGGTATATGTACATGTTCATTTGAGAATGCATCAGTCATTTTTTGATACTCATGTTATATAGTACCCTGAAAGTAGTAACGCATCTTGATAATTCTCAATGCAGTAGCAAGAACATGCATGACTAACACTAAATTTCAACAAAGTCTTTTATTAGTTGTCCTCGCTCAAAAAACACGTGTTAAAGTTTCTCTTACGAGAACTCTTTGTGTTAGACTAAAAGCTAGTTTTGCTTTCCGTGAAAAAGCACAAGCCAATTTTAGTCTTTTTTAGATCAAGGAATTTTAATCTTCTACAAATCTCAGCAATAGCGTGACCTTTCAATAATCTAACATATCTTCACTAAAATGTGCATGTGTTTGCAAACAATTGCAATAATATTTAGTTTGTTCAAAGTCAATAAATGCCGTAACTAACGTTTTGGGGTCCCCCCCCCCCCCCCCCCCTCCTCCGAGCTCCGATCCCCTACATGGCTACATCCTTGTTCCCTTGAAAATAAATATCTTCAGGTTCTACAAATGGTGCAGTAGAGCGGCATGGAGTCCATTTCCGTATATGTCGGTGAATATGCAGAGTCAAGAATAATGCGTGAAAAAATATATGAACCCATTAACTTCTCTCAAAAACATCGAGTACAAACTAGGACTCCGGTCCAAATTTACAAGAAAGTGGACATTTGTATTGTTTCAGAAAAAAATGATTTGGCTAGTAGTTGGTGATTGGTGTTGATTCGTTGTGAAACAAAAATACTACTGGTTGGTGGCTGATAAACGAGTCAAAATTTACAAGAAAGTGGACATTTAGTTTGTACTGTTTCAAAAAAAAGATTTGAAACTAAATTGAAATTGTTGTAAATAACTCGTCCAAAGACTATATCGTCTGAATTCTAACAAAGGGTTGCTTAATTTAGGTACATTTTTAATTCATTATATGTCTTTTTAGCAAATCAAGGGTCAAGAATATGCAGTAGCGGCATGGAGTCAAGAATAATGCGTGAAAAATATGAATTCATTAACATCTCTCAAGACATCGAGTACAAATAGGAGCCAGGGTGTGTTGTATCACTATCACCGGTCACTTTTATTCTGGTCCTGAGTCCTGACCACGAAATGTAAATTATTCTACGTACGTCTCCATGAAGCGGAAAGCTAATAGCAAACCACCAATAGCAATCAACTGCATGCCGGCGCCATTTCCAGTTTGCCCCGGCCCTTGCCGGCGGCGGCGTCTCTGTTGGCTAGTGAACGCGTTCATGCGTCGGACCACGTGACGGGGACCTCACCGGCGTCGGTGTCGAGCCCGAGCGCCCTCCACACGGCGGCCGACGAGTCCACGACGTTGTCGCGGCACCCCCCGCGGCGGGAGTCGCACTCGTCCACCACCCGGGCCTCCACGGAGCGGCCTGTGCGCGCGCTCGTGATGCGGATCGCCCTGTGGCACCGGTGCCCGCCGGCGAACCACCCCGTGGAGAGCGCCACGATCAGGTCGCCGTCGCTGTGGAAGTGCCCGTCGCACTCCGACGGGCCGCCCTCCTCGCCGCGCTGGAACCCGTTCACCGTCATCACCGCCGGGGTGCCGCCATCTCCGCCGTCGCGAGACGACGCCAGCGGCGTGCCCTGGTTGCCGCCCACGCCCAGCTTGCCGTGACGCCGGGCGACGGTGCAGGAGACCTGAAGAAGCAGAGCAAGAACTGCGAGGAGCGCAACAGCTTTAGCGTTCGCCATTGCCAGGAGCACGAAAACTGAGTTCTCGCTCGAGGTGCTTGGGAATTGGGATGCATTGGCCATCGGCTCGAGGAGCTTATATAGGCGCGCGCGCTGCCGGAGGAGCACGACAACTGACAAAACACGTGTGAGCCTAGCCGCCCGGTGGTTGTTCTTGAGATCGGTGAGCTCGATATGAGTTCACTGGACCTATCCGAGACAACTGCATTCGAGAAGTAACAGCGATGCTGCTAAGCCTTTGTACGTGACAGTGACGGTGTCAGCTGCGATGTTACCATCCGCGCGCGGTAATACCCGTGCAAGAACAACCGCCGTGTTTGGGAGCTGGAGCTGGAAGGTCCCAGATGTTTCAGTGGATGTGTTTCACTGCCGGTCCATTGGCTGAAAAATCGAAGCTAGTAGCTGCTCCTTCCGTCCCAAAATAAGTGCACATCTCGCACTTCGAGAAATCAAACACTTTAAAATTTGATCATATATATATATATATTAAAAAATATTAATGATTATGATACTAAATAAATATCATTAGATTAATCACATCATATATTTTTATGACAAACTTATTTAGAGAGACAAATGTTAATATTATTTTCTGTATATTCAGTCAATATTAAAACTTGTTGGCTCCTCAAAATGCGAGATGAGCACTTATTTTGGGACGGAGGGAGTATAGCTATCACGTCCAAAACGACTAAACTCTGACGCCTCGCTAAATCAAACAAGAGTTTGATGCCCACTAGAGGGCCTTGACAGATGTTAGTCAGACTCATGCGGAATGAGTTACCAAGGCTAGGAATTTGTCGTTTTAGTACAGGAATTTGACCTGGCCCTCCGTAGTTTACAACGGTGGCAGTAGTGGCTTGTTTATATGCACACATGTTCGAAGAAGAAACGCATGTGTCCGCTTAATTCAGCTAACGAAAAAAAACGTTTGAGGAAAATTGTACGAGTTGATTTTTGAACTACCTTGTCCAAAATATACTACTTCACCGTCTCTGATATTTTAAAATTTGCAGACATATTTTTTTAGAGATCAATACCAACTCCGCTCACCGGCACCGCCAGGTGTAATTTAACCACGCATGCACGAGACTAGCATGCTAGATTACGCACGCATAAATTGTAGAGTGACATTCTTTTTTATATATAAAATTTGAATCCAAAATGGAAACAGAGGGGAAATTTATTTCGATACCCTACCTTTTGTTTTGCCAAAAGAGACCAATTGGAATGAATATAGCTAACTGCTCTTTGGCCACCAAGAGCATCGCTGATTATTTTAGTTCTGCTTG
The DNA here is from genome assembly GCA_036936925.1 of Cenchrus fungigraminus. Classification (NCBI taxonomy): domain Eukaryota; kingdom Viridiplantae; phylum Streptophyta; class Magnoliopsida; order Poales; family Poaceae; genus Cenchrus; species Cenchrus fungigraminus. The sequence goes on along the minus strand of CM072771.1, from coordinate 42,074,031 downwards.
TATTCATTTATTTGTGCGGATTTTTCATTATAATTATGAGAAACTAGCAAGTTGGTCCGCGCTAATAGCGCGGCTAGATTTGATAAATTATAATTTGTAAAATGCTATGTTTGCGTAGTATATTTCTTTATCTCTCATGATTGATAAATTATAATTTTTAAAATACTATGTTAGCGTATTATATTTTTTATCTCTCATGATTCGTTACTCAACATTTTGAAATCATTGACACCCTCATTTAGATGTAGATATTGGTGTCCCAAATTCGAAATTGGTATTGATACATCTGAATTTTGTTGTTTGGGTGGTCTTGAATTGGTGGATGGAAACCCAAGAGCGAATGACATTCGGCGCTTCACCACACCATCACATACATTGCGAAATCGTAGAGCACCCTCTCTCGCATCTTTCGATCTGTCGACCGGGCATCCCTGGGCCCACCAACACATGTGGGCCATACCCGGGAGATAAGTTCATGTACACTTGGACTACTCGACTAGTGGGCCACGGTGCTGGTACCGTGGACCACAAGGCAAGACAAGACGGACAAGGACTTGTACTAAGATTAGGATAGCTTTTCATACCTTGTATAGGCTACTCCGAGTCCTACTCGAATAGTACTCTTGTACCAATCCGACTTGTAACCCTACCTCCCGTGACATATAAGGCGAGACAGGGACCCCTCTCAAAACATACGCAATCAATACAGAGCCACGCAGCATACATGACGTAGGGTATTACGCACATAGCGGCCCAAACCTGTCTAATTGTGTGCCCCGTGTCTCACCATCGTGTTCCTGATCTCGGCGAGCCCCACCGCACAATCTACTACTTCGGGTACCCCGTCGTAGGCTCGGTGTCTAAAACACTGACAGCTGGCGCGCCAGGTAGGGGATTTCATCGTTGATCCGCTGGCGAACTCGATGGCTCTCGTCATCATCAAGCCGTCCGTCGCTTTCCAGCAAGGCGACACCTTCGTTTTCGGCTCTTGGGTTTGTGTTGCTGATGGCGCCGGATCGTTCCTGCGTTTCTTAGCGCCAACTCCGGAGTCAAAGATCAAGTCCTCGACGCTTACGCATGCTTCGATGGAAGAATTCATCGAAAATTTCGGTGAAATTTCGATCTCTGACTCGCTCAGAGAACTCGAGTCGGAGTCCGAGTACAACTCGACTTCGTCTCCTATTCAGCCTGAGTTGCTCCCTTCAGCTTCACAGCTTGCACTCAGTCTGGATAACATTTCAGCACCACCTCTCTTCGGCCATCGCCATGTCAGTGCTGCTTACCAAGCCGCATTGAAGCGCCTCATGTGCCCTGGCCAGAAGATCGTGCTCGAGTACTCTTCGGATTCGGACGTCAACCTCGACTACTATTCGGATTCTTCTGAGTTCGAGTTCGACTACGGTTCGGATTCTACTGAAGTACAGCAGCTGACTGGCCCTGCTCAAGGACTGGTGATCACATCGACACCAGAGGGTAGATTCGTCTACTGACCTGAGCATGTGCCTGTTGATCTCACCTTGGATGATCAGAAGCGCTTTATCGCTTGTCTCGACAACTTACCTTTCCAGGAAGGCGTCAAGCTTGTTGAATATGACACTGATACTGCGCTCGTTCAGAGTATGGGTACTTATTCATCGCATCGAGAAGTTTTCCTCGTTGATGCAACTACTCCGCAAGAGCATCGTGCTAATTATCGTTTTCCAGATGATGTATCTGATGATGAACTCACTGCCAATGCTCCTGTTGAGGAAACTGCGAAGGCCAAGACTGCACGTCGCCAACGCAATGCTGATCGTGCAACCCTTCGTCGGGAACTCGTGGAAGCTTTACCTACCCGTAATCTTCAAGAGGCTCTGGATGCGGTAGCTACTACTGAATATCGCACTCCAGAGGAAGCTATCAATGCGATCAACCTGCTTGGTCGCTCTATGCCTCATGACAGAGCGGCTGCTGAAGTCGCAAAGCTGGCTGAGCTAGCCTACACTATGCTACGCCAGAATACCAGTACTCCTAGTCACCATGGTAGTAGTAGAGGTGCTCATCGTGCCACACCCACTCCTCAATGTACCCGTCTGGAAGCTAGCAACAAGGGCAAGGGCGATGATGGCAATGTCAACAGCAAGTCGGGAGACTCTCGCTACGACGCTCGCACAATAATCAACGCCAGACGCGCTGAGCGCGAGAAGCAAAAAGATGCTGACTCTGATTCTTTTCCTGCTTTCTCTGCTCGACTTCAAGCTCTGTTTCTTCCGGAGAAATTCAAGCCTTACAATATCTCTAAATATGATGGCAAGCAAGATCCAAGGCAGTGGTTGCGTTGTTATGCTCTGTCCATCACAAATGTCGGGGGCAATGATGATACCAAGTGTATCTATTTCCCTTTCGTCTTGGAGCAAGAACCCCTCACATGGTTTGAGTCTTTCAAACGTGGTTCCATTGACAACTGGGGACAACTCAAGCATCTCTTCACCAGCAACTTCGCGGGTTCTCTGGGCCGTCATGGTACTCGGATGGACCTTGCCCTGATCAAGCAAAAACAAGGCGAAACTCTTCGCGAGTACATGCGCTGCTTCTTTGAGAAAAGGGCTACTGTTGTTGATGTTACTGAGAAAGAAGTCATCGACACCTTCCAGGATGGTTTTTATGATGATAGGCTTTTCCAAGACTTTGGTCGTGCTCGCCCAGCCAACATCACCAAGCTTAAGGAGATGATTACTCACTGGGCAGACGAGGAAGACAAGGCTCGGAATCGGTTCAAGCATCTTCGTAACAATCAGAACAACAACAACAACAACAACAACAACAACAATGCTGGTGGAAGCAATAGTGGCAAGCAACAGCAGGGTAACCGCATGGGTAATAACTACTCGAGCAATCCTAATCGCAAGCGCAAGCCCAACAACACTGTTGCTGCCATGGAAACTACCGCCAAGCCTGAAGATGATCCTCACTAGGCAACATTGACCAAGCAGAAATGCCCATGGCACCCAGAGGGCGATCATACTACAGAGCAGTGTTACCAACTTCGTCGTGCGTTGAAGAACACACTCGAACCAACACACCCAAACCTACGGTTTCGCAAACACATGGGGAAGAAGGCTAACACGGACAAAGACACTGGGTTTCAAAACCCCTCCAACACTATCAATGTCATATTTGGCGGTATTCCAACTAAGCGCATGCAAAAGCTCGCACTCAGGGAGATTATGTCCATCCAACCAGCAGCTCCCACTTTTCTAAAGTGGTCTGAAACCCCCATTACCTTCTCGAGGGCGGATCAATGGACTAGTTTCTCTGAGCCAGGATGATATCCTCTTGTTCTGGATCCAGTGGTGGCAGGCTCCAGGCTTACCAAGGTTCTTATTGATGGTGGCAGTGGTCTCAATGTCCTCTTTGCCAAGACTTTGAAGAAGATGGGCCTGGATATCACCAACATGCTTACCAAGACCAACTCACCGTTCTATGGTATCATCCCGGGCAACGTAGTTGTTCCTTTGGGTTCAGTTGTACTACCCGTTACCTTTGGGACTAAGGATCACTACCACACCGAGTACATTAAGTTCGAGGTGGCTGACTTCGAGACTTCTTACCATGCCATCCTCGGCAGACCTGGTCTCGCTAAGTTCATGGCTATTCCACACTATGTGTACCTTGTACTCAAGATGCCAAGCCCCAAAGGAGTTCTTTCATTGCAAGGGGATTTGAAGCGTTCATACGATTGCGACACAGAAGTCGTAGAACTTGCCTCGACTACTCAAGTACCCAATGCGATGATGGAAGTCTTCACTGCAGCTAAAAAGCTTGCTCCGAGCGAGCTGGAGGTTCCCGAGAAGACTGATAATAACAACAAGCCTGCACCATCTGGTGATGTCCTGCTCAAAGCCATTAACCTCGGTACTGGTGACAGCAGCAAGACGACCATGATCAGTGCACAGCTTGATCCTAAATAGGAAGACACGCTCGTCAACTTCCTTCGGGCTAACCGTGATATCTTTGCATGGAAACCATCTGACATGCCAGGTGTGCCCAGGAGGTTGATTGAGCACTCACTCAGCATCGATCCTAATGCTACCCCAAGAGACAACATCTTCGTCGCTTTGCTGATGACCGCAGGGCTGCTATCAAGAAAGAGCTCGCTAAACTACTCGTAGCTGGCTTCATCCGAGAAGTTTTTCACCCGCAATGGCTTGCTAATCCTGTGCTCGTCAGAAAGAAGAACTCTAATGATTGGAGGATGTGTGTCGACTACACTAATCTCAACAAGCATTGCCCCAAGGATCCTTTTGGGTTGCCGCGGATTGATCAAGTTATTGATTCAACAACGGGCTGTGCTCTACTCTGTTTCCTGGATTGCTACTATGGCTATCATCAAATTGCAATCAAGGAATCTGATCAAGAAAAGATCGTATTTATCACCCTGTTTGGTGCTTATTGTTACACAACAATGTCCTTCGGATTGAAAAATGCTGGTGCTACATATCAAAGGGCTATCCAAGCGTGCTTCAAGATGCAGCTTCACAAGAACGTGGAAGCATACGTGGATGATGTCGTTGTCAAGACTAGGGATCCAGACATGCTTATCACAGATCTTGAGGAAACTTTCGCTTCATTACGCGAGTACCAATGGAAGCTCAACCCTAATAAATGCGTCTTTGGCGTATCATCAGGAAAACTACTCGGGTTCATCATTAGCCATCGTGGCATCGAAGCAAACCCCGAGAAGATTACTGCCATCTCCAACATGCAAGCTCCGACTACTATCAAAGATGCCCAGAAGCTTACTGGTTGTATGGCGTCACTCAATCTCTTCATCTCACGACTTGGAGAACGGGGTCTACCTTTCTTCAAGTTACTTAAAAGGCAAGAGAAGTTTACATGGACAACTGAAGTGGATCAAGCTCTTTATCAGCTCAAGGAGTTCTTATCCAAGCCTCCAGTCCTCACAGCTCCACTGCCCAATGAAGAGCTCTTGCTCTACATCGCTGCGACTACTAATGTCGTCAGCACTGCTATTGTCGTTGAACGGCAGGAGGAAAGCCATGGCTACCCTGTCCAGAGGTCGGTATACTTCGTCAGTGAAGTACTCTCAGAATCCAAGGCTCGCTACCCTCCGGTACAGAAGCTACTCTATACGGTTCTGATTACTTCACGGAAGCTCCGCCACTACTTCGACGAGTACAAGATTTTTGTGGTCACCAGCTACCCGCTTGGCGAGATATTGCACAATCGGGATTCCACAGGAAGGATTTCTAAATGGGCTGTAGAGCTCGGCGCTCTATCGCTCGAGTTCAAGTCTCGCACTGCTATCAAGTCTCAAGCCTTGGTCGATTTCATGGCTGAGTGGCGGGAAAATCAAGTCCCAACTACAATTGAGCGTCCAGAACATTGGGTCATGTACTTTGACGGTTCCCTTAAGTTGGAAGGCGCTGGTGCCGGGGTACTTCTGATTTCCCCCAAGAGCGAGCAACTCAAATATGTTTTGCAGATCTTCTGGAAGGTCTCAAACAACAAAGCTGAATATGAAGCTCTACTGCACGATCTTCGCCTTGCAGTCTTTCTTGGCATTACACGACTACTTGTCTATGGTGACTCTTTGGTGGTCATCAATCAAGTCAACGATTCTTGGGATCGTAATGCTGAGAATATGGATGCGTACTGTCAGGAGGTACGCAAACTTGAGAACAAATTCCATGGTCTCGAGTTCCATCATGTGGTCCGCGACAACAATGTTGCTGCGGATGTCTTGTCGAAGTTGGGATCTACACGAGCTCAAGTGCCAGCTGGAATATTCGTCTATGAACTCCACAAACCATCATTCTAGAGCAATCATCTGCACCTGTGACTACTTCAGTTCAGCCTGATCGAGAAGTGCTTATGATTGATGTGGATTGGAGAACCCCTTTCATCGACTACATTAAACATCAGTTGATTCCGGAAGACAAGTCAGAAGCTGAGCGCATCTCACGCCGCGTCAAGGCTTATGCTCTAGTCAGAGATCAACTCTACAAGCGAGGCGCAAGCTCTGATGTACTCATGAAGTGCGTTTCTCGCAAAGAAGGCAAGGAAATCTTAGAGGAGACACACAAAGAAATCTGTGGCAATCATGCTTCTTCCCGCACTTTGGTGGGAAAAGTGTTCAGACGTGCTTTCTACTGGCCTACAGCTCTTGCTGATGCAGAGGAACTAGTCAAGAAATGTCAGTGATGTCAATTCTTCGCCAAGCAACAACACGTTCCAGCCTACAAACTTATCACGATACCACCAACTTGGCCTTTCGCTTGTTGGAGGCTGGATATGATTGGTCCTCTTCCAAATGCACCAGGAGGATTCAACAGAGTTCTGGTGGCTATCTACAAATTTACCAAGTGGATTGAAGTCAAGCCTGTTACCTGCCCCAAGGCTGAAAGAGTCCTCAACTTCTTGGATGAAATCGTACATCGCTATGGGTTCCCTAATCGCATTATCACAGATCTAGGTTCGAATTTCAACAATCACCAGTTCTGGGAGTACTGCGAGAATAGTGGAATTGACGTCCGGTACATCTCCGTTGCTCACCCACGTGCCAACGGCCAAGTGGAACGCGCCAATGGGATGATACTTGATGCTCTCAAGAAGCGACTGTATGATGCTGCAAACTCCAAGGGTGGCAAGTGGATCAAGGAACTACCCAATGCACTTTGGGGGCTGCGCACCCAGCGTACTACCCCCACAGGGCAGTCACCTTACTTCCTGGCCTACGGCTTTGAAGCCGTCTTGCCTACTGATGTCATGTGGCGTTCTCCGACGGTTGATCAGTATGAAGAAGGCGTAGCTGAAGAAACAAGACAGATAGATGTCGACAGTCTCGAGGAAGCTCGCTGCAACGCACTCATTCAATCCGCTCGATACCTTGAGAAGATTCGTCGTTACCATGACCGCAACGTTAACGAACGCTCCTTCAACGTTGGTGACTTAGTCCTTCGTCGCATCCAGAATACGACAGGGCTACACAAACTCAACTCGCCATGGGAAGGTCCTTTCTCTGTTGCAAAGGTTACTGGACCAGGCTCATATCGTCTTCAAACTCTTAAAGGCGAGGAAGTCGACAACTCTTGGAACATCGACCAGCTTTGTCGCTTCTACCCGTAGGGGGTCTCAACAACCCTCTCCAGACGGCTACGGCTGTAAACAATTCGTAGGGGGCCTCATCAACCCTCTCCAGGCAGCTTCGATTGCAACCACTCAACAGGTAGCTATGGTTGCCACCACTCATAGGGGATCAAGACAATCCTCTCCAGACAGTTTCGGCTGTATCTACTCGTGGCTTTCAGCTGTGATCACTCATAGGGGATCATGATAATCCTCTCCAGGCAGTCTCATTCTGCGACCTCGTAGGGAGTCATGATAACTCTCTCCAGACGACTCCGTGTCGTATAGAGCAATAAGTGGCACATGCTGTCCATGTCTCTATTTTTCATAAGAGGCTTCAGCCTAGAGTAACACCCTTCTGGTAGGGTCTCAGTGGAACTCTCATACAAGTTGCTGCTACAGCAAGGATGAGTTGATCACACTGTCTCCTACGGTCTTACTCGTTCTTCGGAACATCCTTGCGAGTACTCTCTCACTAGGTTCATAGCCTCAGAGGTACTTAAGACATTGTAAACTCTGTACAATGTATTCAGTAATAAAGTTGTTTATCCTATATATCGACTTGTTACTGTCTTTTACTTATTCACAACAAAGCCTTCTTTCACGCTGCTACAGCTAAGGTGTTCAACTCGTTGTGAATAAGTTCTTTTCAAGTACTCTCTCACTAGGCTTATAGCCTCAGAGGTACTTAAGACATTGTAAACTCGGTACAATGTGCTACCCTTAGCTTATTTTACGACAAGGTCTTCTTTTACGCTGCTACAGCTAAGGTGTTCAACTCGTCCTGATTAAGCTAACATTCTTCGGAACATATTAATACTTGAGTACTTCTACTCGAGTATCGTATCTCTTTTTGCAGCCACACACTCAATACCAACACGAGTACTTGGCAAACACACAAGCATACAAGGGATCCAGATAATTGACTTACTCAAGTTTTCAATTATATTACATAAAACACTTGTTTGGGATTACACTTGTCTTTCCCTAGTGTTTTTGTTCTACAGGTACATCTAACGGAGATCGATGAACTTGGAGACTGCTTCCGCGATTGGGGAAGTCTGTTGCATCAACTCATTGAGCCTGTCGTCGGGGCAATCTCCAGATCTGCCGTTCATGATGACTGTCAAATCTGCCTCGGCGTAGAATGACTTGATGAAGCTCAAGACTTCATTGGGAATAGTACAAGCCAGGCTTTGAGCATACTCCAGAATCTTCTTCGGCGTGTCCTTCAACCTCTCCACGAGTGGACGAGGCTGAACTCCAGCAATTCTAGGCTCGAAAAGATTGGCCACTGGCTCGGCTGCTTCCATCAAGGCTTTCAACTCTGAGCGCAGGCCTTCGGCTTCTTCGATCTTCGTCTTGAGCGACTGCATGCAAGTCAACAAGTCATTCCAGCCCGCAAGGCAAATCTCTATCTCACGCTCAAGTTCGAAGCACCGCACCTTATAATCCACCTCAAGATCCATGCGAGCTAATTCTTCACGGTTATAGGCCAGCTGCCAGTCCAACACCTTGTTCTTGAATTTATCAACCTCTTCAGTCAGCTCTGCAGAAGATCACGACTACTTATCAGATGCAGTGCTCAACGAAAAAGTACTCAATGATGAATTCAGAAAAGGAGATTACCTTTATTCTTCTGGCGCAGAGACTTGTTCTTAACATTATCCTTCTGAGCCGTCAGCTTCTGGATTTCGTTGTGGTACTCAGCGACGTTTCCATCAAGTTTTTCTTGCAGCTTCAGAGATAAGGCTTTCTGCTATTTAAGTTCTTCTCTGAGCTGCGAGACTTCTTCGATGTCTGCCGCATATTGCTCAAGCAGGCGAGTCTTGCGCTTCGATTGCTTGACTACTTCCTGCAAGAGCAAGGCAATTCAAGAGTCAGAGACAAGATATCTGTGACTACAACTACTCTACAAGAGATTACAACTTACCGCGAAGAGCTTCTCAACGCTGCGGAACATCTCGCCGTGCGCTTGCAAGTTGTCCTCATCCAAGCAGGAGTCATCATACGGCATCAACCCTTCAGCCATGGATTGGGTACTTGTGCTTGCCGCAGAGTACTTCGCAGCGCTGCGCAGAGGAGTCGGGTCTTCAATGATTGGCTCATGCGGCACTATGCGATCCTCCGGGTTGTCTTCCAGCGCCAGCTGTGCATCAATCTGATGCACAGGTGTTTCAGCAACTGGAACTTCTTCATGGCGCAGCCCGACTTCTGGATCAGCTTCCAGGCCCTCATTCACCACGATTTCAATATCCTCAAGTTGTTGAGTCCTAGGCTCGGAAGCTGCTTCCACCGCTGCTCTGACCACGTCGCTCCAGAGGAAGCGCAGTGCTTCTGCAGTATCAGCTTCAGCGGGTACTTCTTGGCGCTCTGGAAGTACATCTTCTTGTTGCTCTTGAGGGTTCTGATCTCCTCCGCCAAGACTACTCCCAGAGGCTCCCCACTTCACATCAGTGGATTTTCTGCATCAACAAGTTGGTCAGCAAATTCAAAGTAAACAAAATTAATAAGTACTCGAGTACTTGAGTACTTACAGAGCACCTCGAGGTACTGAGACTTTCGGCCCCAGCATGTCGAAAAATGAAGGCGCCGCCGACACCTCTGGCACACTTTCCACCGGCGGCACACTTCCTGGTACCGCAGCTTCTTGTTGCTCATGCGCCACCATCTCCACGGTCGACACTGGAACCACCTCGGGTTCTGTTGTCCATGCGGGACTACTCGAGAGCACATTGCCTGCAATCTCGATTATTTGTGCAAGACAAAATTCAAGACATTACAGCAAGCAAACAAGTATTCAACATGATATTGGCTACTTAAAGTTCTCAGAACTTACTGTAATGGATGGCGGGGCCGTGATCTTCTTCACAGCTCGCTTTCCCACCGTGGTCCTCTTCTTCCGCAGCAGCAGCGTCACATCATCTGCGAGAGATGATGCTGGCCTCTTCAATGCTCCTGCGGTGAGGCCACTGGGAATTGGCGCCCCAGAGTACCCGTAGCGGCTTTTCACTTCAAAACACTGTTGAAGTGTCTGGCCGTCATCATTGCCTGAGGAGGCATCCTCCACCAAGACTTCTTCTTCTTCCCCTTGAGCAGATCGACTACTCTCGGGGGCTTGAGCCTCAACTCCTGTTGGCTCTCCCTCCGGCGCTTGTAGTGGGTCTTGGGGACGAGGAGGGGGGTTGGACACAAACTTCAAGACATCCTCCTGCGCAACAAAACAAAATGTTAGCTATTCGTCTACTTCACAAAAGTACTCGAGGGCTCGTTATTGGAAACTCACCAGACGCGGAGGGTTGTTAGCGCTGTACTCCTGGACAGCTGTAGGAATTCTGTGAAGATTCTTGAAGATCTTATGCAGTCTCTCCATCACAAGATCATCACTGATCTCTTCTGAAGATAGCCTCGAGCCATCATCAGCTCCAGTGTACTCGAACCCGAGATGCTCCTGCTGCATCAAGGGTTGTACCCGTCGCTTCATGAAGCTGAAGGCTACTCTCTCAGCAGTCAAGCCTTGCGCCTTCTTCAGCGCAATCTTTGCCAGCAGCTCTGGAATTTGAATGCACTCTTGCATTGTTGTTTCGTCCTTCCAGAGCCTGTCATACACAGGAGCGAACATGCTTGGCTTCGGCAGCTGAGGCGGGGCGTTGTCGATGTAGAACCACTTGGTCTTCCAGTCTTGGTTTGAATCAATCAAGTTGTACTTGAAGTACAACTCTTGTGCCTTCTGGTGCATCTGAAGACCGGCACCACCGACTACCACCAGGAAATTGGCATTGGGCTGCGGCTTCAGGTGGAATATCTTCCTAAATAACGCCCAATGTGGGCGGATTCCAAGGAAGGCTTCGCAGAAGTGCACGAACACTGCAATCTGAAAGATGCTGTTGGGATTGAGGTGTACATGCTCTAACTTGAAGAAGTCGAGGAAGCCCCTGAAGAAGTCTGATGACAGCAGCGTCAACCCACGCTCGACGAAGTGGCCGAACATTGGGATTTCATCAGGACTCTTCTCCATTGGCCACACATCTCCAGTGGCAGCACTCCATCTAGCAACTGCCTTCTCGCGCAGCAATCCGGCAGCTTCGAGGGCTTTAAGATCATCTTCCCTCATCTTGGATTTCTTCCAAGACACAGCTTGGCTTGGTGGCTTCGTGATGACCACTGTTTTGTACTTCGGCTCCAGCAACTGATTTTTTCCGTGACCGGACTTCCTCTTCTGACCCTTGGACGGCGCTGGCTTCATCCTTCCAGTCACGAGAGTTTTCTTTCGCATTGACTCGAGGGCTACGAAGGGGTGGAGGCGCAAACTCTTGGCGGCGTGGACGCTCGAACTCTGCGGCGGCTACGGATGCTAAGGCTTTCTGGATCTAAGGGCGAATGGGAGCAGTGGAACCCTAAGGGATACCCCTTTGGGTATTTATAAAACCAAAACCCTAATGGTTCGACCTTGTGACCCTTCGTATTCAACAGATTGGTTTCACACAGGCAAAAATTTGGCTAAGTCAGAGGACTAAAATCCAAGACCTGCTCGGTTCCATCTCGGGGGCTTGACTACTCGATGGAATTGGATTTCACTCAGCTACAGTTCACTGAATTCAGGCCACTATTCTACAGTCAGATTGGATCCTTCAATTCGGGAAAGTACTCGACTCAAGGCTCGGGGGCTCCGTGCCACGTGTCCTTCAGTTTTTTGAAGGATTTTTTTGGGATTATTTGACGAAGACTACTAATTGACCCTCAGCTTCAATTGTCAATTCAAACTAAGGCTCGGGGGCTACATCCATATAAGATGCGATTTTTTTGCAAATCGCATTCCTATATTATTTCTTCGGATTTTCTGTGGATTTTTCGGAGCAAGATCAAAGAGTAGAAGATTGACCCTCAGCTTGAATCCTGGATTCGACCTAAGGCTCGGGGGCTACATTCCATATGGAATGCTATTTCAGTAATCGCATTTTCATATGGATCTTTGATGCAAAGATTTCAAGAACGCAGCGGGTATTATTGAAGACCTTCAAGGGAAGTACTCGGGGACGCTTGGGAACAACTCGAGAAGACTTCAAGACTACTCGTGGAGTTAGCTGGAGTACCTTCCAGCCTCGTGATGATTCAAGTACTATTGAAGATTGAAGCTTGTAGAACTCGGGGAAGCTTGGGAACTACTCGTGGAGACCTTCAAGAATACTTGGAGCATTGCACTCGACTACAAAGTACTCGGGGGCTTGTCGACCGGGCATCCCTGGGCCCACCAACACATGTGGGCCATACCCGGGAGATAAGTTTCTGTACACTTGGACTACTCGACTAGTGGGCCACGGTGCTGGTACCGTGGACCACAAGACAAGACAAGACGGATAAGGACTTGTACTAAGACTAGGATAGCTTTCCATACCTTGTATAGGCTACTCCGAGTCCTACTCGAATAGTACTCTTGTACCAATCCGACTTGTAACCCTGCCTCCCGTGGCATATAAGGCGAGGTAGGGACCCCTCTCAAAACATACGCAATCAATACAGAGCCACGCAGCATACAAGACGTAGGGTATTACGCACATTGCGGCCCGAACCAGTCTAATTGTGTGCCCCATGTCTCACCATCGTGTTCCTGATCTCGGCGAGCCCCACCGCACAATCTACTACTTCGGGTACCCCGTCGTAGGCTTGGTGTCTAAAACACTGACACGATCCCTCTGTGAATCTCTCTCTCTCTCTCTCTCCACCCTGACAACGCCACTTTTTCCCCAACTTTTGCCGAGCGAACTCTTCCCCTCTAATTCCTTTGCTTTTGAGTCCAACTCAGACGTTGACCTTGTGTACAGTCTCGGTGCTCCACTTCCCAGGTTATTCTCGATCTAGAGATTGGCTCATGCAGCAGTGTCACATGTATCTCTCTTAACCTCGAGAACACTTCGTTCTCCTCTACAGCTCTACTTTTGTCGGGCGAACTCTGCCCCTCTGATTGTGCGACCTCTGAGTCTGACTCAGGTGTTGACTTTGTGTAGAGTCCTGGTGCTCCACCTCTCAGCGCGTGGATCCAACTCCTCCTGGTGAGCTCATCGTACTTGGCGGTGGTGCCAGTTGCTAGCGTAGGCAACCTCAAAGGTTCCTCTCAAGGACCGACTCATGCAGCAGTGGCACAGGTCCCTCCCTCCCCCCTCTCTCTCTAGTCTCTCTCCACCCTGACAATGCCTCTTTCTCTCCCGACTTTTGTTGGGTGAACTCTACCTCTCTAATTCTACAGTTTCTGAGTCTGACTCGGACATTGACCTTGTGTAGAGTCTCAGTGCTCCACCTCCCAACGTGTGGATCCAACTCCTCCCGATGAGCTGGTGATGTCGTCGCACCTAGCATCGATGCCAGTTGCCGGTATAGGTGACCTTGAACATTCTTCTCGATCTAGGGACTTGCTCGTGCAGTAGTGGCATGGGTCCCTCCCCTCTCTCTCTCCACCCCGACAACGCCTCTTTCTCTCTTACTTTTGTCAGACAAACTCTGTCTCTCTGATTCTGACTCAGGTGTTGACCTTGTGTAGAGTCCTGGTGGCTCAATCTCCCAACATGTGGATCCAACTCCGGGTGAGGTCGTCGTACCTAGCGGCGGTGCCAGCTGTTGGCGTAGGTGACCTCGAAGATTCCTCTCAATCTAGGGACTGACACGTGCAACAGTGGCACATCTCTCTCACCAAGGGTGGCTCCTTCTTCCTCCCATCCAGCAGTCCCTTCTTCCTCACGTGTTAAAATGCAGGCCCAACATCAGGTATTTCCCTTTCCCTAGTCTTTTGATCATGTTTTGTCTTTCTATGTCTATCTCGAAAAAATCCAACAAATTTAATCCTATTGTTCTTATCATATGTGGTTGGTTCATTAATTGAAGTTATGGTAACTTCCATTAGGTGGAGAGGTTTGTATGGATTTTTTTTGACTTCACATACTCTATTTCATTTAGTTGTATATGTCTTTTCCATTTTAATTCAACTTTTGTCTTCCAACATTGGAAGAGTGTGATGGACTTTTTTATTCCTTTTTATTTGTCTTCCTCATAGGGAGAGTGAGAGACTTTTTTTTACTTAGAACACTTCTTTCAGATTGTAAATTTTCTTTTTAGTTATGAGCAGACTTTTCGGAGTAATCTAGACCGCTGGATCTTCATTAAATCTAATGATGGTTATTCTTTTCTTTTTTGGATTAACATGGTAATTTCTAACCTCTCTATGCGAACATGGTGGTTTCTTTTAACACTATTGTAGTAATATAATAATTAATAATAATATAGATTTACTATTACTCACTTCCCCTGTTAAGTTGAATTGAACGTCCAAAATGCAAATTTTCTTTTAATTATGAGTAGATTTTTTTGGACAAATCTAGACTGCTGGATCTTCATTAAATATAAGGATGATTATTCTTCTCTTTTTTTTGATTAATGTGGTAATTTCTAGCCTCTCTAGACGAACGTGGTGGCTTTTTTAACACTATTGTATTAATATAATAGTTAATAATAATATAGATGTACTATTACTAACTTCCCTCATTAAGTTGAATTAAACGAAACACTTGACCGTTCATCAAAATTGGAGAGTTGGAGAGTGCACCATGATGGACCGAGTACATGACCTCTAGCCTTGTTGGTGAGAGAGATTGAGTAGCATGGTTGCACCAGTAGACTCGGGTTCAATTTATCGTGGGATCGGATTTATGGGGCTTGTTAAAAAATTCGTTGACGTAACTGATATTTGGAGGTTTTTCGAGACCCGGAGAAGATTACTTCTTCTTGCTGAAAAAATGCGGGGCTTTTCACCACCACCTGGTCTAGTTAGATTTGGCCGCTTCACAACCTCAAAACCACCAAAGCATTGCTACGTATTTGCCGCCTATTGTTGCTCCCTCTCTTCATCTGGCACAATGGGCATGCTCTGATCCTTGGTTGTGGCATTGATAGACAACAGTTCCACACAACGGTTGTATCATTCTTATCATATGCAGGGGCGGAGCTACATTGTAGCTTGTGGGTGCGGCCGCACCCACAAAATTTTTGCAATCCTTTATTATTTCTAAAATTTTGCCATGTATTGCTTGAATGTTTATACATATTATGAAGCACCGCACCCCCTCTATTTCACTCTAGCTCCGCCCCTGGCCTTAGGGTGATCCAGTTCGCCACCAATGAACCAAATTTTACTGACACAGACTGGCGGGTGGCAGCAAAAGGGGACAACAGAAACACGATGACGGACCAAGCAGTCGACATGGACAAACGTACATGTAACTGGGCAAGCTGCCAGTGAAGATGATCACTCAATTCAAAGCAGTCCATGATTGTATTGTATATATATCGACTCTCGGATTAAATTAGTTGGACTTGCTTGGTACTTTTGAGTTAACATGGATGTGTTTCATGCACATGCATGCAAACTTTCTTAAATCAAATTTGCATTTTATTACTATAATTTGATCGTCATATTTTCTCCAGATAATGTGAAGTCGCACGCAAGCTTGCTTCCCTAATAAACAAAATTCTATTATATTTATATATATTTATAGTTTGGTTATTGTGTATATAATTTTTAATCCTATTTGACATGCATTCAAACCACATGCAGGGACAGGTGAATGAGGGTATTTTGATGCCTTCGGATGTAAAAAGTCGAGTGAGAACTTTAAATGTAGTTACATTTAGCATAAATTTTAAATACTTAACAGAGTTGGGATGAAAGAAGAAAATAACTAAATTCGGAATTAATTAGAACTAAAAACTAGAAGTCGACCAAATAGTCTATGTCAAATACGATTAGCGACTCATTTTATTTGCATGTTTTTCCTTTTTCAGATTAATGTGAAAATTTACTTATGTGCCTTAGCTCTTCTGCCTGTACATCCCGCGTGGCCACGCTGCTGACAGCCTGCTTTGAGCCATCGTCTTCGTCCCTCTGCGGCACGTGATGGCACCTCGTCTTCCTTTAAGTCCCCAATCACTGCTAATCGTCCAAGGACAGAGATGGAAATCAGGTTAACCGGATGAGGAAGAGCCGATAAGCCGCAGGCGAAGGTGCTTCATAAGTCGTGGCAAACAGGCACAAAGTATAACTTCTAATGTCGACAGGTTCATATGGAAGTTTTGACTCAACCTACTTTATTCTAGATATTAGAGTTCTATATGTCTTTCAATTTTCAATTCCAATTCCCATGTAAGGAGGGTAGATCAACTTTTTTTTGAGTCATGACACTTCGTATGTGTATTTGTTTTTTAATTCTAAATTTGTATTTTCTTCAACACAGATATTTTGGATTAGTCTAAACCATCAGATCTTCATTAAATCTAAGGGTGGGTGTTTTTCTCTTTTTTTGGATCAACTATTTTAATTCTAATTCTTTTCAATATAAATATTTTAGATTAATCTAGACAATCATATATTCATTAAATTCAAAGGTGGGTATTCTTCTGGGTAGTTTAAACTACCATTTGGGTAGTTCAATATAGACCGCTAGATCTTCATAAAATCCAATGGTGTATACTCTTCTCTTTTTTGGATTAACATGGAAATTTCTAGACCCTCTCGACGAACGTGGTGACTTGTTTTAACTCTGTAGTATTAAGATAATAGATAAATTAATTTTAGAGTGCTTGTTTTTTATTAGCCGTTCATCCAACGAAATCCAACGGTGTAAGTACCAGGAGGTTCCTAAGAAACCGAAGTACCAACTTGGTGGGACCCATAACAAATTTTAATTAATATTTATCCCCATTAACTTTTGGACATGCGTCGTCTTACCATTCATCTTATTCAGAGTATGTTTTCTTTTCTTATAATTTATTTTATCGTTAAACATAGTCTTAATGATATATAACAGCTTATATGTTGTGGTACTTGCACAAAGTTTTTGTAGCAGACGAAAGATCATATAGTAATAATGATCAATGTCAGTGGTCAGTACCGAAACATTTAGGAAAGGTAAGAAATATATTTTACTCGAAGCATGAACTGACAATTAAGCATACCTCTAAATCAATCGAAATAGACCTTCAAAATTGCAATACGTGCTGATACAAAGCAAGTTTTAATTTGACTCACAAAAGACATGATGAGCACATATAAGTATGATCAGGGTCATCTTACAAGAGACGCACACACCGATCCAATTTATTCTTCTCCTCTAGAAAACGCGCTCCACACCATCAGGCGGAGGTCCGGAGGGTAGCAAACTACTCGACGTAGAAGATCTAGATATAGCTGCCGGCCAACAAGCACGAGCAACCCAAAGCTGTTGTCTAGTGTGTCACGCGAACGAACGCCGCCACCCGCCGCGCCGCGGTCAGCCAGCCAGGTCGAGGGTAGGCTAGCTCAGGCGTCGGACCACGTGACGGGCACCTCGCCGACGTCGGTGTCGAGCCCGAGCGCCCTCCACACCGCCGGCGACGAGTCGACGATGTTGTGGCGGCACCCGCGGCGGGAGTCGCACTCGTCCACGACGCGTGCCTCCACGGTGCGGCGCCCGTGGCGCGGGGTCGTGATGCGGATCCTCCTGTGGCAGCGGCGCCCGCGCGCGAACCAATCCGTGGACAGCGCCACGATCAGCTCGCCGTCGCTGTGGAACTCGTCGTCGCACGCCGACGCCCCGCCGCCGCTCTCGCCGCGCTGGAACCCGTTCACCGTCATCACGGCCGGGATGCCGCCGCCGCCGTGCCGTGCCGGCGCACAGTGGTGGTGGTGGGGCGCCTTCTTGTGGCGCAGGCTCCCGGCCGGCAGATCGTCGACGGAGGAATCGACCGCGGCGTCGGCGTCGGCGGAGTCGCACGGACCCGGCTTGCCGTGCCGCCGGGCAGCGGCGCAGGAGACCTGGAGCAGAGCAAGGACCGCGACGAGCACCACCACAGTCTTGGCGTTCGCCATTGTCACGCTCGAGGTGGGGTGCTCGCTTGAGTTTCCCAGTTGGTTCGAGATGGACGGGTTTTACCTTTATATATAGGCTGCAATGCAAGGGATGCACCCCGCGCGTGCTTCCTTGTTGGATTAGCAAGTGAGATTTGCGTCGCTGTCTTGTGGAATTCTCGAACGGAGAGGTTGATGCGAGGTTCATGGCTGTATCTGTGTGCAATCGCATCGAGACAGAGATGCTCTGGTATCTGGTGGTGTTAGCAACGGTGGTGGTGGCCGCAGCAGGGGCGCGGTAAAACCTGGGCACTTTGGCTGGAACAAGCGCCGGGTTCTTTGGAAGCTGCAAGGGGTCCAGAAGTTTCCCTTGACAAATAGCTTCGTTTCGGGCTGATCAATCGAAGTTACCAGGTCCAAATGTACAGCACGAACTTTTGCCTACCTACTTCGTTCCGAAATGACTACTTCCTCCGTCTCAAAATAAATGTCATTCTCACTTCCCGAGAAGTCAAACAATTTTAACTTTAACCAATTATAAATAAGAAAATATTAATATTTATAGTACATAATTAGTATCATTAGATAGATTGTTGAATCTATTTTCATAGTAAACTTGTTTGGAGATACAAATATCACTAATATTTTCTACAAATGTAGTCAAAGTTGAGAACATTTGACTAGCACGAATATCATAGTGACACTTATTTTGGGACGGAAGGAGTACAATTCAAGGACCGGACACGGAAAACAAGGACAAATGTAAAATTACGGAAATGCCGCACCGCGTCATGTTCTGGAAAGGTGCCGCCAAGTGCTCCGGCGGTGACTGTCAGGTTGCATGGACCACAGTGTGCAGACTCAAGGAGGAAGACAGACTGGGCATCACCGACATTGAGGCGCAGAACACGTGCCTCCTTCTCAAGACCGTCGACAAGCTCATCGCTGGGCACCACAACCCTTGGGCTGATTGGGTTCGGTACTGGTACGCGTCGGGATGCCGTGCTCCTCCGACGGCTTCCTGGTCCATGTTCCAGAGCCTCCTCGTCACCTACCACGCCCTCACCGCCGTCAACCTTGGGGACGAGACGACCACTTCCTTCTGGTTCGACAACTGGTCCACTGTCGGCGTGCTCGTCAGGGCTCTCCCCGCTCTGTTCTCCCAATGCACCGCCCCTGCCATCTCCGTGGCGGGCGCGTTCAGCACCGAGGTGCTGGTGCTCCTCATGCAGGACTGCCTCAGCTCAACTGCGGCGGCCGAGCTCGCCGCCTTGTGCGCCAGGCTTGCTGGGCTCCACTAGGCCTACTGGCATGCGTGCCCCTCCCGCTAGGACCGCTGCACAACACCGCTGTCCTCCTCCTTCTCTGGATCGTGTGGAAGAGCCGCAACAGGATGATCTTCGACGCCCGCGCCCAAGATCTGCCTGCGCTGGCCGCGGCCGTCGTGTCCCATGCCCAGCTTTGGGTGGTCCGTGCACTTGGTCGCTTTGATTGTGCCCCTCTCGACCTCTGGTGCTCGAATGTCTTTTTGTAATCTACAGACTTTGTGTGTCCCCCTGCTGTTTCCCTGTCGTGCTGTGCCGACGATGTAAAAGAACACTCGGGCTTTTGCCCTTTGCAATGAAGTTTAGGTGGGCGATCTCCGCCCCTGTTGAAGCCTAAAACAAATTACGGAAATGGCCCTTGGACAGGAGTAGTAGTTATTAAAGCCTTTTAGTATTGTTGTAAAAAAAAAGCCTTTTAGTATCTTCCTGATTAAATTAAATTAAGAGAATACAAACTTGTTTGAGAAAAAAAGATATAATACAAAACTGGGATGTACAACCTACTCCTTCCGTTCCAGGTTATAGTTCGTTTGATTCTTTGACCTCAAATTTGACTGCTAGTATGAATGAGAGAATATATCATTCATCGTTACAACTTGGCGGGATTGGCAGTAGTGCTGGAAGAATATTAATGGTTAAAGGGATCAGGGCTTCCAATACGCCAACATGGGCAGCATACGCAGGCGTCAGGACTTTGAAAAAACACTGAGAAAATACAAAACAGTAATTTGCTGTGCATTTGGTTGATCGGTTCACTAATAATAAGGTTTGTTAATATGTTACAACCTTATAGTTACACCTTACAGTATGTTAGATCTGCTAGTTTCCTCAAATTGGTCCCGGGTTTTATATTACCCTTTTTCTTTTTCTTTTTTTTGAGAATTATATTACCCTTTTTCTTATCAGTTCAAAGGGGTCTCTGGCGGTTGCGGGTGCATAACAAGTTAACCACATCTGTCATGGCGACGAGTTGAGCTATAAACTCCTCCAACGAATTAGAGCAACTCCAACAGCTTAGCTAAAATATTAGCTAAATATAGAATTTTTTCTCTTTTGTATAATATAGAACATCTACTAAAATGGTGAGAAAACCAACAGCCTCTCCAAATATTTTTCTATAATCGCCGGTGACAACAGAATCTCCTCGAGCGCCTTGGCCTTTCTCCTGCCCGCGCTGATTGCCAAAGCCCATGCTGCCATGCACTTCGATTACGCCATGACCTTCCTTCCGCCACCTACTGCCATGCACTTCCATTATTCTTTCAGTGATGACGAGCTTCTTGCTTCCTCGAGATACAACACAAGAAGATACAGCACCGCCGGCGTATCCCTCGCGCCAGCGTCACGTAGAAGGCGGCCGTCGTCGACGAGGACATGTCAAAATTGGTCAGCCACCGATTTGACTGACGCATTTTCCCCCGGCGGCGACATTCCGGCCAGGGAGAAGACAGAAGAGGCGGCGGTGAATCGGTTCGAGGCGAGTTGCCTCTCCCTCCCGGCCGGCGACGCAAGCTCGAAATCCCCTGCATCTAGGCTCGGAGGCTCCAGCGCCCCATCCCTCCCGGCGGAGTAGCCCACACCCCTCCGCACCAAGACTGCGCACCGCCGGCGTCGTCCACGCGCGCCGAGTCCGGCTGCCGCTCGTCTTACCGCCGCCTCCGTGGTGCTTTGCGCGTGCGGGCCCGCGAATGTGGTCGTGGATCGAGGACGCGTTGGAGGCCGCCTTCCCTGAGCAACCCTCCGTTGCTGCTCTCCTCTCACGAACCGCGGCCATCGCAGCATCACTTTTGCTCACTCTCTTCCGAATCGAGTCGCCGGTGCTTGCTCGATCTCTCGTCCCGCACCACGCCACGCTCAACGGCGGCGGGGATGGCAGCGCTTGACGCGGCGGCGGCGAGGGCTTCCGGTGATCAACGGCTGCGGCGACTGCGCAAGGGCGCGGAGGCACGGAGCTGCTTTGGTACGAGGCAGGGAGCGAGAGGGATCGATGGCCGCGGGAATCGCGATATTGCGAGGCGTAGGGCTCGCCAAAGTTCGCGAGCGGACGAGGGGGAATAGCGAAGGAGATCGCGAGGGAGAATTTTAACAAGGCTGTTGGAATGAGATTTTGTTGGTTTCTTTTATTTTTTACCGATGGAAAATGAGATAGAGAGATAGTTGGAGTTGCTCTTAGAAGCGAAACGTTTTCTCTAACTTGGTAAGTTAGACGTATCTTGAGATTTACATGGATATGTTCACAATAAAAAATCATTACTACTTTTTTTAGCTATGAGAATTCTTTGTGTTCGATGACGCTGGAAGAGGCATGGATGCAGTGGCGATCCTGGCTTCGCCACTGCATGGATGCAATCCATGTCACCATCATTGGGAAGGTACCAAAGACCATAGTTATATGTCAAAACATGGAGAGGGTATTTTTTTTAAAAAGTTTTGCAGACCTTTCGTGGAGAACAACCAGATGAAACAAAACACTAGTCCAGTAGCACTATTTCTGGCACTAGCACCCAAAACATACATAGATACAGATAGCCGCAGGAGATAAACTAAAAAATAGTGCTCGGCTGGTAGAATGAATAGTATTCTGTGACAAGAAATAAGTCAAAACAAACCGAGATAAGCCAAACATACACCATCCGAACAGCCATTATATTGATAGCAATCTGTCCTTTGTCCCGACTCAGATAATCAAATAATGGCTGGCCGGCCTCGAAGATTAGACTAACGCCATGCCCAGCCACGAAGAGATAGCACATGGAATTTCTTTGTCATTATCTAAAAAAAATGGAATTTTCTTTGTTTCAAGAGAAACCTGGTGCTTCGCTATGTACTATGAGCAGTTAATCATATAATCATTGCAGCTCGCACACCACTTTCAAGGAAGACGAATATATATACTATGAGCAGAGTATCATTGTTCCAAACATGATCTAAAAATTAGTAATTTGGAGCTGGGTGTAGTGAAGCCAAAACCTTTAACAAGGAGGGGTATATTATGTGACCCATATCTCTGCTATCTACCAGATTCACTAATTAACTAGGGTGGCCATCCAACACACTGGACAAATAATGCTGTAACAAGATATATTCATGAGCTTTGTATACTACTTTAAAGTACCAGTGGTACTTGGAAGTACTTTTCTTTTTATCATTTTTTGAAAAATTAAATAGATTTAGAAATAACTAAAAGATCATTATATTTTTTTACTGTTTTTGATACTTGATCCTATCAAATTAGTACTTTTTGGTACTTCCATTTAGGCGCTCCACGATACTTCATTTGTTTACACCGTTCGATTTCACGGGATGGACGTCTCTTATTTTTTTCAAACATCCTAAAATTTCTCATATTTAAAACTTTTTTCAAGACGTGCATAACACGTTTTTCATTAAGAAGAAGAGAGTACGGGCACAAGCAACAAAAGAACCACAAACAAAGCGCACCATTTTAATGGAACTTACTGGATGTTAAAACTGTTGATGCTGTTTTCATGTAAACTTGGTCGAAGTATCAGAAAATTGCACAACAACTATAACATGAACCTTTTCTGAAAATAGGAACTTTAACATGACATAATTCAAAGGTGACTCTTACAGCACGATAATTCGTCCTGCTGCTACCAGCAAACTAACACACACGTACGGTTAACCCAAAAATAAACTTAATAAGCTAGCTCGACCGATTTGCCTACGAAATATACTATCACACGTACTCTGCTACGTACTCTGACCTCGCTCTCAGGTCTCAGCATGAAGCGTTAACCCTGTCATCATCACTGGTTCACCTCCCGTGGCACTGCAACATTCACCTACGTGGCATGATGCGTTGCCACAGGCCACTTGACTAGTCATAGTCAGGCATCGGACCACGTGACGGGGACCCTGCCGACGTCGGTGTCGAGGCCAAGGGCCTTCCACACTGCCGCCGACGAGTCGACGATGTTGTCGTCGCAGCCGCGCGAGGAGTCGCACTCGTCGACGACCTTGGCCAGCACGGACCGCCCGCCACGGCCGCTCGCCGTGATGCGGATCATCCGGTTGCACCGCCGCGTGCCGTCCAGCCGGAGCCACCCGCTGGACAGCGCCACGATCCTCTCGTCGTTGCTGTGGAAGTGCCCGTCGCAGGCCGACGCGCCGCCACCCTCCTGCCCCTTCTCGAACCCGTTCACCGTCATCACGGCCTTGGTGTGCGCCGACACCGCCGGCGAGTGGCGGGCGGCGCACGGGACCGAGGCCAGCTGCAGCATCAGCACGGCGAGGACGACGACAGCGGCGGCGGCGACCGCCGGTAGTGGCGCGGCCGCGAGAGGCTTCCTGGCGTTCGCCATTGCTGCTTGCTCGCGCAGTGTTAGTTCTTGCTGATCTCTTGCCTTGCGCTGCTGCTGCGGTGCCGTGCTAAGTGTGCATTTCACGGTGTTTATATAGAGATCGCTGCAGGCGCTGCCCAACAAAGGGAAAACGGCGAGTTCTGCTAGCTGTCCCGTGGTAACTTGGTCATCACTCTCGGTCGAGCAAGAACTTGGCTTCTTTTAACCAATGAGATTGTTCGGGAGACGACGAGGCGCGCTAATCATAGCAACTGTGTTTCTTCTTTTGGAATTGATTCGCCGGCAACGAGACGCGGTAAAAAAATCGGATCCGGAGAGCGAAGAACAAGTCGTTGACGGGGGCTGTGGAATTCCAGTTTGTGTCAGATAGATATAGCTAGGTCAAAAAAAAAAAAAACTCACTCCATTCCACACACAATTACACAACCAGGCAGAGCTAAACCGCATGGTTTCCCCTGAACCGAAGCTTACAGCATTACAGCCAGGCTCATCACGAGGCTCCTAGATAGCTAGCGGAAGCTGGATAAGAGTTCAAACTTCCAGTCCACCAAAACCTACCTAGCTTTTTAACTTGCTAGTTAGTAGTATCCTATCGGCCCACCTCATGATTATGGAATACAAAATGTTACAAAATTTTTCAAAAATGTTTCAACATTTTTCAAAAATATTACAACATTTTTTCCTCAACATTTTACGTTATTTTTTCGTCAACATTTTACCAAAGTTGTAACATTTTTTTAAGCATTTTACGTTATTTTTTCATCAATATTTTGTAAAAAGTTGCAACATTTTTTCTTCAACATTTTACGTTATTTTTCGTCAATATTTTGCAAAATATTGCAACATTTTATGTTATTTTTTCTCAACATTTTGCAACATTTTTTGAAAATGTTGTCAACATTTTTGGGACCAACATTTCTAAGCCCTTCTTCTTCGGCTCCGGCGCCGGCGGCACGGTGAGCTCCGGCGAGGCCGCGCCGGGCTGCGGCGGCGCACGACCGTGGCGCACAGCAGCGCGGCGAGCTCGCGCGGGCGCGGCCGTGGGCCAGCCACGGCGCACAGCAGCGCGGGGCCGACTGCGGCGGGGCACGACGGCGAGCTCCGGCGAGGTCGCGGCGGCGCACGGCGGTGGCGCACAGCGGCGCGGGGCCTGCTGCGGCGGCGCACTACTGCGACGGCGCATGACGGCGCGCGGGGGCCGACCGGCCGCGAGGGGGCGCACGGAGGTCCTTGCCGGCCGGGTTGGCGGCGGCGGCGGCGCGGCCTCCGGACGGCGGCAACAGGTGGAGGTGCTAGCTAGGGTTTTGCTAGAGTTGGGTTGTCTGGGTTATTATTGGGCTTCTATTGGGTTATAGTTTCATAGGAAACTATCTTCCGGAAGATATATAGGATTCTCGGGCTCATCAGGGCGTGTTTGGTAGCCCGCATGACCTTTGGGCTAGGCCTACACGGTGTGTCGGGGTTTGTTACCATCGGCAAGTAAATTTATACGAACGCGTGTCTGGATCCGCACGGTTGCACAAGAGACACTCGGGGTTATACTGGTTCGGACCTCCGGAGAGTAATACCCTACGTCTAGTATAAGAGGGGGTGTTCTTTATGCTCAAGAGTTTGTAGTAGGGGTTAAAAACAGGTCGGGAGAGGGTCGCTGAGCCCAAGTCCCTGGTGCGCGTGTGTGTGGTTCTTGTAGCAGAGTCCTGCGTACACGAGTGCGTGAATGGTTGCGATGGGTTATGAGATGAGATATCGATACTAAGTGCGTGTGGGGGTGGAAAACGAACATGTCTTACAAGTGCTCCCCTCCTCCCCTTTCATAGTCGCAAGGGAGAGGTCAATAGGGGTAAAATCGACGGTATAAACTAGGTTACAGTGTAGGGCGTCCTCCCTCCGCGTCGGGCCGTCAGGGCGGTGCGGCGAAGAACTGTTACGAGGTCATAGGTGACGGTGTAGGTCTTCCTGGAATCGTGTGTCCTGTGTAGTTGCCTTTGGAGCTTCTCGTACTCTCCTCCGAGTAGTTCGTTGGGCGCAGGGCGCAGGATTTGTATCCTACCCCTATCAGTAGAACAGGAGCACATCTTTTCTGGGTACCGTAGAGGTGGAGTGGTCTACATCACGACGTTCGAAGGCTAGGGGGAGGCGTACACTGTGTCGTTCGTGGCACAACGCTCCCCGTGCCGTCCGTGGTACGACGCACACTGTGCCGTTCGTGGAACAGCAGACGGATCCGCCCTCTGACACCGGATCGACTGGTTTGGGTGGCCCGCGCGTGGAGGGGTCAGCACGTGGCGGTCCGTGGATTAACGTGCCCAGATATCACAGGATATCGGTGGGGGCCCGCGTATCTGCAGCCTTCGCTGTGAAGTCTTGAACTTGTCGGAGGCGGAAAAACTACTCGTGCGAGCAGGTGGTCTACGCCACGCCTTCCGATGCTTAGGGAGTAGCGCGTACTGTGCCGTTCGTGGCGTGGTACACACTGCGCCGTTCGTAGTACGGCCCGCACTGTGCCGTTCGTGGCAGGACGGACGGATCCGCCCTCTGACACCGAATCGGCCGGGCCAGGGTGGGCTGTCGCGGAGGAGCGGACGCGTGGCGGCACGTGGGACAGTGCGCGCTGAGATCCTGGGATCTCAGCGGGGGGCCCGCGCCGCCGTTGCCTTTGATGCGAAGACTGAGCTGGTCGATGATGGAAACTACTCGTGCGAGCGAGTAGTCGGAGAAGGAGACGGGAACTACTCGTGCGAACGAGTAGTCGGAGGTGGAGACGGAAACTTGTCGTGCTAACCACCAAGTGGTGGAGAACTTGTCGCGTGGGCCGCCACGTACTCGGAGGAAGAGGCACTAGTGCGCATGGGCCGTTCAGCTCTTGGCCCATGACGGGAACTGGTCGTACGGACTGCCAGCTACTCGGAAGCATAGTACTCGTCGTACTGGCCGCCAAGTATGCTGTGCGTCAGTCCGTATTGCGTTTTTCAGAGGTCGTGGTGGGCCCTGGTCCAGGGCCTCGTCACGGTGCAACCGAAGGCGTTTGGTGGCCCGTCGGACCAGGCCGCCACGGTGCAAAAATGGCCCGGCAGCCTACACCACACGAAATGCCGAGGGGGTCGTTTCGTGCGATGCAATCTCGCACGGGCGCTCGCGAGTGGATTCCGTGACCTCCGGTCTCACGACCACCACCACCTTCCTCTTCTGATACTCTTCGTTTCTGCCGGCGGCAGAGGAAAAACAGGGGAGGCGTTAGCTGCCCACCAGCGCGGCGTGCCTGGGCGATGGGGAGGCGGCTTGCACTGGCGGAGGTGCGCTGGTGTCGAGGAGGAGGCAGCCCCCGCGGCAGCTTGCCGAGGAGGCGGTTGCGGAGGCCACGGCGCTGGGGGAAGTGGCGACGGCCACCACCGCATGGATGCGGCGGCGGAGGTGCGCCAGGGTCGAGGAGGAAGCCACGACGACACCCACCACCGCGTAGATGCGCCTGCGCTTCGGGATACAGCCTGTGGCGGCGGAGGTGCGTCAGGGTCGAGGAGAAGGGAGCCGCCGCGGCGGTTTGCTGAGAAGGAGGTCGGTGTGAGGCCATGCGACTGTGCTCGACGCCGGGCCCCTCTCTTAACTTCCACCACCGCACCGGACAGTGGGCCTCCTCGCTGCAGAGGAGCCGAGGGAGGAGGGCCGCCGCAACTGGAATGGAAGGGGTGCCGCCGCGCCGGGGGTCGTGGAGGAGGCGCGCCGTGATGTGGCTGGCCGGTGAGCACGGGGACGGACCGGTGGCGAGGCTCCTCTGCCGCCGGCCCCAGTGGAGAGGAGGAGCAACGCCCGTGCGTCGCCAAGGCGGCCACCCGTCCTCGATCTGTTCGGGTCCCACACGCACGTCGACCGCAGAGGAGCATGGCCCCCCGCCGCCAGAATAGACCATGCGCGGTGGCCAGAGCTGAAGGGGGTGAGCAGGGAGCATGACGCTCGCGGACGGGAGAGATGGTGGACGGCACAGGAAGATGGCGTGGCGCGCATGGATCTCGCCAGCACGGTGGTGGGGCAGCTCACGTGGGCTTCGTCGGTGACCTTGGCCACGGAGATAGGGCAGGACAGCGCACGGGGTTAGCCGGCGGCGCACTCATGCAGAGGAGGAGGGAGGCGAATTGGGGGAGAAAGCGAGGTAGGGTAAGCCTACCCGGGCCAATATGCAAGGTATTGTTATCACCTTCATTCAGCCCACCAAACTCAATCTGAGCCTAGTCTGTATCATGAGGTGTAAATTCACCAATCAAAATCTTTGCACCTCGTGGGTCTGGTTCGTCTGGCTCGAACCTGGCTGAGCTAGCCCAAGTTACCAAACAGGCCCTCAGTTCCTGTGGTTTGTTGTTGATTTCATCAGCTGGGGCTGTGATCGCTGCCTAGGAGCACCTGCTTGGTTGAGGCTCGCAACCAAACGGACGGGGGCCGCTATCGGAAGATAGATAATAGTTGAAACTTCCAACCTACCGAAGTCCATCTAAAGTTGCTGGTTATTATTTTTAATCATCACACCTCATGATTATTGATTAAAAATGTTACAACATTTTTCAAACAAAAAGTTGAACCAACATTTTTCATAAAAAGTTGAATCAACATTTTTTTTCAAAAGAGTTGCACCAACATTTGTGTAGAGAAAATGTTCGATCCAACATTTTTTCAAAATATTTTCACCAATATTTTTCATAAAAATGTTGCTCAATAATTTTTGAAAATATTTCAATATTTTTTGGAAAAAATCAACATTTTTTTTCCTTCTCTCTGCTCCGACCCCGGCGACCTCAAGGTCGGCCGGCCGACTGGCGGCAGCACGACGGCCACGCGGTGACCGGCGACCCCGAGGCTAGCACGGAGCCAGCAGGCGGCGGCATGACGGACGGCGTGCGTAGCATGGGGTCGACGACCGACGGCTATGGCGCGTTTGCGGCGGAGCACGGTGCAATGATGTGTGAGGTACGACCCATGATGTGTGAGGTGGTGGATTCGCAGTTCGGCCCACGCGAGGTGCATTCGCGCGAGTGCGGCCCACACGGGGTGACACTGAGATTCAAATCCAAAGCTGCCCGCGCCACCCCGGCCGTCCGCGGTCGGCTGGCCCGGCGGCTTCCGTTCACTCACACACCACGGCATGTTCAGGCCAAATCATGAGCAAGTGAGAAAGAAATCATGATCACAACTGGAGCTGGAATCCACGTTTCCAGTCACTGCATCTGCGGATTGATCGGCCGGCATTGATCTGTAACTGCTTGCTTTGTTCTGAGCATATGTACTGTAATATCTCGCCCTGTGACATAAGGAGTGCACGCTATGGCATCTACACGCATCGACGTAGACAGGCTAGAAAAAAAAAATGCACGGTGAAAGCATACACTCCTAGCTAGAATCTGCTGCGTCTGCGTGTGCATTAACAAGAGCGAAATATATCAGCGCGTGGCTGCCCCGGTGGACTTGGCCATCCGGCCGGCCGGCGGCCGGCCTGCCTCATGTGGTCATTCCCGTTGCTGGTTTGCTGAGTAACGCATTGTTTAACGGTGCAATCCGGTAGCTGGGCCCCCTTTCGTGATCGGCTCCAACGTCTCGTGAGGGGTAAAATCTTTGATTCCTTGTCTCATGCACGGTCCTTGTTGGACAATCGTTTTCCCGGTCATCATCTAGCCTGACAGAAAGATTATAATAAGTCATATAATAACCATACACATCACACACCACGCATGTTTTTCATTCTGTGTCAATGTTGCCAATTACAGGCTATAGAATTTAGTGGAGTTCTAAGAAAATGCTAAAGACATTATGACGCAACTATAGTGGAAGCTATGACCTTTGCGGTATGAAAAAAACTACCCAGATTTAGATCTGGACATTATTAATTTCACAAATTCCATCTCATATTTCTTTTTTTAAAAAGAAAACAACGGGCGTGGAGCACGACCACCTGGACATTTCATTAAAAAAAACCGGACGGTCGGAGGCCGACTGCGGGTGAGTTTTTACAAGCAGCCACAATGCCGATAATTACCGAGGGGGGAGGGAGAGGAAAAGCTCATATTTCATAAGTGCATAAGTGCAAGCATAAGCAAATAAGTCACACCTCACAAGATAAATCATAACTCGTAGTTCACAAATCACAAGTATATGAGTTTGTAGCTCAATTATAATGGTCTTAGCAGTGCTAGGCTATTAAATTTAGCGGGAGTATTTCACACTTTAGCGGAGTTAACGACATTAGCGGTAATATTTGCAATATCATTACGACGTATGTCTAAAAAAATATATCGGGGTATTTGCAACATTGCTCTGTGTAGTTATGTTTTGTTATCTCTGAGGCCTAAGGCATACCTTCCTCCCACAAAGACTAATTGTTTATAGTTTTTTCAGATAAGATAGTAGCAAGTTAAAAGTCCAAAATACCGCTGATAACCGGCCCGGGATCGGACTATCGGAGATGCCCGCAGAAGTTATTCATTGGAGAGTCAACTGACCAATCAGAACCCAGGCCATGATTAAGATTAGAAGATTATTCCATCCGGACCATCCCTCACGGCTATATAAGGACAGGCCACCATGCTGCATATGCACACCACAGCCTCACAGCACACAGCACATCCTCTCCAGTTTGCTTAGCAGCAGGAGGCAACAGAAGCTCGAGCTGAACTGCACACCCAAACTGAAGAAGCATGGCTAGCACAACCATCGCTCGTCGTCTCTCCTACGCGCTCCTCGCGCTCGCCGCCGTCCTTCCGCTAGCAGCTTTCGCCGCCTTCCCCCACCGCGCGCTCCTGCAGTCCTGCCAGTCCAACGGCTCCATCCGCGGCAAGTCCGGCAGCTGCAACACGGAGAACGACTCCGAGTGTTGCGAGGACGGGAAGCGCTACACCACCTTCGCGTGCTCCCCGCCCGTGTCCGCGGCGGGCACCCGCGCCACGCTCTCGCTCAACAGCTTCGCCGACAACGGGGACGGCGGCGGCGCGTCCAGCTGCACGGGCACCTTCTTCGACGACGACGAGAAGGTGGTCGCGCTCTCCACGGGCTGGTTCGACGGGAGCAGCCGGTGCAAGAAGAACATCGTGATCCGCGCCAAGAACGGGAGGTCCGTCACGGCCAAGGTCGTGGACGAGTGCGACTCCCTGCACGGGTGCGACGACGAGCACAACTTCGAGCCGCCGTGCGCCAACAACATCGTCGACGGGTCGCCGGCGGTGTGGAAGGCACTCGGGCTCAACACCGACGATGGGTTGGTGCCCATCACTTGGTCCGACGCGTGAGGAATTAGCAGCCTAAACATTGCGAAATGCATGCTCCCTTTTGCTATCTTATTAAAGTATTAATACCAAATCGTCATGGTCCGTAGTATGTAGTCGGTATATATACGTCCGTACGTTCCGTAGCAATAAGCTTATGCATACATGTACTCCTATGTAAGCGTCAGTGTCTTATGAAGTGTGCAAGTGTTTTGTTTCTCCGAGAACTTGAAAAAATTAAGTGTAATGTTGTACTGTCTTTCATATTTCTATGTGTTTATATTACATCTGGGGCAACAGTTTTCTTCTCCGAAGGGACTTCAGTTGGTTCCAATGGCATCTTTGAAACTGCAATTTCTTCAGTCGGTTAGGAATTAGAGTCTAGTAGTGGTAAATATGCAGTTTTCGCTTTCAAAAAAAAAAAAGCAGTTTTC
Organism: Cenchrus fungigraminus; assembly: GCA_036936925.1. Taxonomy (NCBI): domain Eukaryota; kingdom Viridiplantae; phylum Streptophyta; class Magnoliopsida; order Poales; family Poaceae; genus Cenchrus; species Cenchrus fungigraminus. The sequence continues at coordinate 42,042,711 of CM072771.1, read as the reverse complement.
TCTCCTTGTTTTTCTCCATCGGACCCTGCTATAGGTCACTGAGGTTACAATCGAATTAGAGCATATAACCAGTGTTTTATCCTTGTCAGTGAAGAACCACTCCTGATATCAATCTCACTTGCCAACATAGCATTACTGAAACCAGACCATGATGGGACGACAAGCAACATTTGATTGCTGAAAATGCTTCCAACAAGTAAGCTTTGTCATGTGGCTCTTCAGTTCCAAAAACTCAGTGAAGTACTGCAAAGCCATACAATCAATGAATCCACATTGGTTGCTTGTAAATGAGAACTGATAGACAAGGTGACAAGGTACTAGAATAAAAAAAATTATTTCATCATATATACATATAGAAGTCCTCCACGAAATTAAAGGGTATCACTGTCAAAAAATAAAATAAAATAAAAACAGAATTTCAAAGGGGGTACACATATGTTACCATATAGCTTAGCCATCTCTACACATTTATATATATCTCACTGCTAAAACTGCAGGGATTTTGCCTCTTCAATATCAACGGCTAGATAACTTGTAATAAGTCGATTGTGTGTTTGGATTGAACACTGTAATCGACAGACTAGTGGCTACCAGTTTCATATTACACATATGCCAAATATAATACTAACACGGAATTCGACCGTGTCACCAAAAATACTTCATCACAAGCACATGAGCAACTCATCATGGACGGGATCATCCTCATAAACCCAAAACTCCTTCAAAATCTCGGGCACCTTATAGCCACAAAAACTCAAACAAGCCATCATCAGTGGCCATGATCACATCCAGTGAAGGAGGATGTTTAAGGAACTCGACGCAGGTCTCCATGAGCGTGTGGCAGCGGTGCTGCACAGCCAAGCTCAACATCTTTGCAACCGTGTTCTCGTTTACGTCTCTGCTTAATTTCTCCTCACAGATCAGTTTAAGCTTCTGCACGCCATACCTGTCCGCCGCTTCCAGCAAATGCTCAGCCATCATGAGCTAGCATGCCATCGACCTGTACACTATAATCCCTGATGGTGGTGGTGCCTTCTGTCGTGTCGCCTAAGAGCTCTGCCCTGAAGACCCGCGACCGAGTTGCGGTTTTTCTTACCGACCGGTGGCCGGTTACCGCCGCCCGGCGACAACGGCTAACCGGTCTGGTAAGACCGGTTACCGGTAAATACTGGTCAAATTCAAATTCTAAACCAAAATACATAGGGCCGTCCCGGCTTAGCCGGCTATATCCGAGATCTTGTACAAAACTAAAAAATGAGGCTTACTAGCTTGAAAAAATGGAACGAAAATAAAATGTACGATATAATATATTACATTACAATAAGCTATGTTAAGAATTGTACCTATGTTGCATAATCTTTACTTGAATAGCTTCATTCCTTTAGTGTTTTTTAAATGAAATCTTCAATAATATGCTCAAAATCAAACTTCTCCAATATTCCGCTCTCAAGTGCTATTACAACCAAATCATTAAGTCTTTCTTGTGTTATTATAGAACGCAAATAGGTCTTTAACAGCTTCAAAGCTTGGCACCCACAGGAGATAAAACGACGCCCACGCCCAGGACTTTTTATTGGGCTATTGGCTTGCTAAATGGGCAATACATTATTGATAATGGGCCAACCAGACTGCTTTTCTTAATGTCTGCAGCTTAGCTATATACGTATATACTTATATGGGTAATGACCTACTACATATTTGGAGGCCTATACGATTTGAAGGCCTTGATCGGTCGCTCACCCTGCACACCCGCAGGGAAGGCCTTGAAAATGCACGAACGGTTAACCAACCGGTAAGACCTGTTAGCCGGACCGGTTGCACCGGTTACCAGCTGGTTCAAATTAATGAAGAATTTGGTGTGTTTTCAAATTTGAATTAAAAAAATTAGAAAATAAAAGAAAAATTTTTAAAAATATTTCAAGGTGCGTAGAATCTAATGCTGTCAAAATTTTTTAAATATTAGTACATTTAGGATTTTTTTTGAGAGCATCAGAAGTTCAACCGGCCAAATTTTTTTCTTTTTCTTTTTTGGTTGAACTTCTAATGCCTGCAAAACATACTAAATGAACTAATATTTGAAAACTTTTGACACCATTTGATTCTACGCACCTTGAAGTATTTTTAGAAATTTTCTTTCATTTTTAATTTTTTGAATTCAAATTTAAAAATTTTGAATTGGGCTGGTTCCCAACGGTTTTTTAACCCTAGCTGCAAGAAGGCATCTGTGTGCGCTGAACGTCTTGCCGCCGATGTGGAACGTGACGTCAGCGCAGGGGCGGACCCAGCATAGGACATGGGTGTACACATGTACATCCAATAACTGTTGGAAAAAGATCGAATTAGTGAAATCATGATGTGATCCGAATACAAATACCATACGCTAGGGGTTTGGGTGTTCGATTTCACGCAACAGGACGGGAAGGGGGAGGGGGGAATATGAAGGCATACCCCTGTCGGATCTTGGTCGCCGGCGAAGCGCCCGTCTCTCGCCAGGCGTCGCCAGGCGTCCAGGCGCTAGAACAATCCTGGTCGCCTAGCTAAAAAGCAACATTAAGAGGGAGTGACGGAGGGGAAGAATGGAGGGGAAATAAACCCCACCGTGCCGCCGCCACCACGGCCCTACTCGCCACTCTTCTACCTCTACTCGCGGCCGTCTGTTGGCGTTTCTTAACGTCACCACTAGTTGTACACCTAGAGAGAGCGTATAAGAGCAACCGGGTATACCGCAAGCGCACGGAAATACCGCTGTAGCACTTCCCCAAGGAAGGAGAGTATTCCAAGGGTATCGAATCTAAGGAACGATGTGCACTATCTTCTACTCTAGTATAGATGGTCCACGGACACAACACTGATTGATAGGATAGGAAGAAAGGATCTGCCTCGACCGAGCGCAGAGTCTAGCACGGTCTCTCAGGTATAACACTCACTTGGGGCGCCAGCACATCCTAAATTTTTAGGGAGAGGCCAATGTACTGACAACGAGCCCAACTCGGTACGCAGGCGCGGAGGGTTGCAAAGGGTCCAACAGGCTGTCACCACTGCGGCCTACCTCTATCGTTACACGAGCGCACGTGGTCTTCGCAGGATAACCTATGGTCCAGACATACGTCTACACCACTGACTATTACAATAGCCGGACACCGTCTGACGTCCTGATAGCCTGACTATAGCACTCCGTATAAATAGGGAACTACGAATCCACTAGGAAGATACTGGCACTAGCTCAAGGTATGCTCTATCACTCATGCAAGATCACGAATGCACTTTGATCTAACTAGAGACATGCAGGAGCATCAACTTTACTCTAATAGACAAGCTGGCAAACTAGATGCAAACTTATGATCTAAGTCTACTAGATCGAAAGGGTTGTGTTCGAAGAACACAAGCCTCTAAACCAAGAACAAACGAAGAACACAAGAACAAAGCAACTAAGCATGCATACGACTTTAGTCTAAATAGAAAATGTCAAAATACTCACTTTAGTCTGGATGAAGAACAGAGGCACCGCTGAGGATCGTTCTTGAGGAAGATGTCATGAACATGACATGTCCCCAAGCCTCCCACCTCACTTCCTAACACTAATCCTATACAAAGAGCTCTCCTCTCCTAAAGAGAGAGGCTCTAAGGCCAAAAGTGAGAAGGAGGAGAAGAAGTGTGTGTCCTATTCTCTACCCCCTCTCCTTCTATTTATAGGCCCGGGTACCGCCGTGAGAACACCCCATACACCCCCGAACTGGCTTAAGGATCCAATCAGGGAGCACCACGTGGAAGCTGATGGCGAACGGAGGAAATCCCGGGTTGGCCGATCCATGGGGTCGGCCGACCTGGGCCTACCACGTCCTGCCTTGTGCTTTCTCTGGGTGACTGGTATGTGGGCCCTTATGCCGGTTCCCGGTGTATGGGTTGTTTGGAGGCGGTTTGCTCGGGTTGTGGGCCCTTGGATCCTTGTGCTGGACACGTGGCGGTGTCTGATTCGTCAGGAAGTGCTTCTCTTGGATTGATGAAGTTTCATGGACACATGGCATCCTGTGTGCTAGAACGTCACCACGTGGCCTGGTGTGGGTCCCACCGGGTCCATGATATAGTGTGATCTTATCTTGTGCATATCTCTTTCATCCGGACTCCGAAGTATACAAATGATATATCCATTTCGATTGTCTTGACGAGCCCGTCGCAATGGTGCAGACCAATTTGGCATTTGTGATTGTTTATGATGATGCTATATCTATGCCATTGGTGCACTTGCTCTCAACTGTGTCATTTAACATGTATTTCGGTGCGTCCTGCAACAAAAGCTAGAAACACCAACACTTGTGGAAATTATCAGTATCAAGCCCTATTCTAGTGTTGATGATCCTTTTATATTTATTTTATGCAGGTATTGACGGTGCAAAAGTAGCACTTAATAGCCGTCAACAACACCCCCACACTTGACCTTTGCTCGTCCCGAGTAAAGGGAGTCAGATCAAGGTGAGACATGATATCCATAGGTATGAAGCGAGCATAAGAGATATTCCAAACCATACCTTGTACTTGTGAACTCTGAAGTGTCTATCATGCTATCTTGGGTAGTTGAGGAATGGAACGTTCATGAATAAAATCACTCCTGCTCATGATGTCAAGTAACTTGGGGTTTTGCGATAAATTTTCAAAACAAACCTTGCTTAGCTCCTCATTTGATTCTCTCAGATCGCTCAATGTGTATATGTCCTCACCAAGGCATTAGATTGCCTTTCTTCATCCTACTTCTAATGATAGCTATATGTGGAGCTCAGGGTAGGATAAAGGATAAGGCATACTTGTATCACATATATTGCAAAGTCAAAGACTAGATCCTCAGGGAAAATCAAATCACACAATCGGATCAAGATGTGCACGTATATGGATATGGTGAGTATGGTAAGGTGGATACTAGGCCCAGAATGGGTGCTAGATATTACCATACATGTATGATGAATGTTGGTTGATGGTGAGGTGGACACTAGCTCCGGAATGGATACTAGTTATCACCATCTAAGTTATGGAACTCCTTTTTGCATGATTCTCCCTCTTGTATAAAAATCTTTTGAGAACATGACTATTTCTATATATTTTTTTCTTGTGGACCTTCATGTGTCCAACTCTTTTTTTTCTCTTTTTTTTCAATACCTGGACCTTCATGTGTCCATATTTTTTCGATAGCCATGTCTCTTGTGTAACAAAAACTAGGAGGGAGAGATCAACACATATGGAGCCTTATTTTCACGGAATGGATGAATGATACAATGCTAACTTCCAGTGAAGAAGCATAGCAAGGGGGAAATGGTGGTGTGCACATGAATCTTGATCATGAGAGTAATGAAAAGAATTCTCACAAGGGTCACAGAATTTGACAAAGCTCAATGCAATAACAAGCAGCATATGAGTATAAGGTTTTCAACTATGAACATCATATGGCTTTGGTAGGATGGTGGCATATCAAAGAGGAGCCTTGCAAAGGGTTTTCAGATTTTCAAATAAAATTACCCAAGCACTCAAGCATAAAGAGCGAAGATCATATTATCAAGCCATATCACAAACACCAACTACTTAGATAAACATGAGTTCCCTAATAATATTAGTTCACAAGCATAAGATGATGAGTAAGGAATAAAACATATGCAAGCCAACCTTGGGATCCATGTAAGACATGGAAGAGCTATCTCCTGAGTTTGATATAAAAGATCGATTCTGAGATGCAAAAAAACTCAAAGATACAGGGAAGTGAGATAGGGAAGATGCGTACCTCAGGTCCTTCTTTTATTCTGCAGGGTGGGGATTTCCCCCACACTGTCTTTTCTAAGAAATGAAAATAAACTTGAAAAGATAAAGAGAGTAGGGAAAGAAGGACTTACCTGATGTTGGGCACGCTCTTACCCATTGTACTCGTCCTCGATGAAGTTGATCACTTCATATTCAATGTCGTCCGGCTCAAGGAAGATTTTCAACCGATGGCCATTCACCTTAAAACAGTTGCCTTCATCATTTTGCAGAGTGACAGCTCCATGAGGGGCTACCTCTACTACTGTGAATGGTCCTTCCCATTTGCTGCACAATTTCCCTTTTCCAAATAGCTTAAATCGGGAGTTGAAAAGTAGCACTTTATCACCTGGTGCAAATTCTTTCTTCTTGATTTTCTTATCGTGCCACCTCTTGGTTCTCTCTTTATAGATATTTGCACTGTGATAGGCTTTTTCTCTCCACTCTTCCAATTCTGCTAATTGCTTCTGCCTATTCCTTCCAGACTTCAGAAATACCAGATTAAACCTTTTTATTGCCCAATGAGCTTTATGTTCCACCTCCACTGGTAGGTGGCATGTTTTCCCATATACCATTTGATACGGAGACACTCCCAATGGAGTTTTGTAAGCTGTTCGATAGGCCCATAAGGCATCAGTGAGATGCTTCCTCCAAGCTCTGCCAGCCTCTTGTACTATTTTCTGTAGAATATTCTTGATCTGCTTATTGGAGGTTTCTGCTTGGCCATTAGTCTAGGGGTGGTATGGAGTAGCAATGCTATGTTGGATCCCTTGTCTTTTCAGGAATCTTCTAAAATCTGTATCAGTGAAGTGGGATCCCCCATCACTAATTACCATCCTTGGAATGCCGAAGCGAGGGAATATCACTTCGTTGAACATCGTTTAAGTTGCTTGGCATCGGCCGACTTGCAAGCTATAGCTTCCACCCATTTTGACACATAGTCGACTGCTACTAAGATATATTCAGCTCCCTCAGACTTCGGGAATGGGCCCATGAAATCAACACCCCAACGTCGAAAAGCTCCACTTGCAAATTATCATGTAGGGGCATTGCATCTCTGGTAGTGATTCCTCCGTGCTTCTGGCAAGCTTTGCATCTTCGGATGAAATTTATCGTGTCGTCATACATAGTCGGCCAGAAGAACCCACTTTGCCATATCTTTGCATGTGTACGGTAAGTGCTATAGTGGCCACCATATGGCCCATCATGGCATTTTTCAATGATTTGCATTCCTTCAGTACTCGGTACACATCTTCTCAGCAACCCATCAGCGCAGAATTTATAGAGGTACGGATCATCCCACATGTGTCTTTTGGCTTCATGAATCAATTTCTTCTGGTCGGCTCCTGGGGGTATGTATCCTGTAACTAGATAATTCACAATGTTTGCATACCAGGGGTTGCTATCGGTGACCTTCAGCAACATGTCGTCTCGTAGAGAGTCATTGATGGGTGCTTCCTGCCGGTTAGTAGTACTCATACGAGACAAATGATCCGCAACAGAATTTTCTACTCCCTTTTTATCCCTTATTTCTAAATCAAATTCTTGAAGGAGCAGAATCCATCTAATCAGGCGGGGTTTAGCATCTTTCTTAGTGAGCAGGTATTTAAGAGCAGCATGATCAGTATAAACTATTACCTTGGCTCCCACTAAGTAGGATCTAAACTTGTCTATAGCAAAGACAAGAGCAAGGAGCTCTTTCTCAGTAGTAGCGTAGTTCAGTTGAGCTCCTGCCATGGTTTTGCTAGCATAGGCTATAGCATGATGTTTCTTATCCTTAGTTTGGCCTAAGACGGCCCCTACAGCGTAATCACTAGCATCACACATGATCTCGAAAGGCAGCGTCCAGTCGGGAGGCTGGATGACTGGGGCAGAGATGAGTGCCTTCTTGAGGGTGAGAAAAGATTCCATACATTCCTCTGTGAATTCAAAGGGTGCATCCTTGGCCAAGAGATTGGTAAGGGGTCTAGCTACCTGTGAGAAGTCCTTAATGAACCGTCGATAGAACCCAGCATGGCCGAGGAAGCTACGGATGCCCTTGACATTAACAGGAGGAGGAAGCTTTTCTATTTCCTCAATCTTAGCATGATCTACTTCTATCCCTCGTTCGGACACCAGGTGTCCTAACATGATACCCTCTCTAACCATGAAATGGCATTTCTCCCAATTGAGGACTAAGTCCTTCTCATGACACCTTTGCAAGACCTTGTCTAAGTTCCTGAGACACTCATCGAAAGTTTTACCATAGACAGAGAAATCGTCCATGAAAACCTCCATGATTTGCTCGATCATGTCTGAGAAGATAGACATCATGCACCTCTGGAACGATGCGGGTGCATTGCACAACCCGAAAGACATTCTCCGATAAGCATAGGTTCCGTAAGGGTAGGTGAAGGTGGTCTTGTTCTGGTCATCAGGGTGGATAGGGATTTCATGGTAGCCAGAATACCCATCAAGGAAACAGAAGAAGGAGTGATTCGCCAACCGCTCAAGCATCTCACCGATGAATGGGAGCGGGAAGTGATCCTTCTTTGTAGCCTTGTTGAGCTTCCTATAATCAATGCACATCCTCCACCCCGTGGGAAGGCATTGAGGAATCTGCTCGCTGAACTCATTGGGGGTTGTCGTCATTCCTCAATTCTTGGGTACGCATTGAACGGGGCTAACCCATTCATTATAGGGCACTGGATAGATGATCCCAGCGTGAAGAAGTTTGAGAACTTCTTTCTTCATGACTTCTTTCATTGCATTGTTCAGCCTTCTCTGCGGTTCCCTCATTGGTGGGATGTCTGAATCTACGGGGATGAGATGGTTGCAGAGAGTCGGGCTTATCCCATTAAGATCCTGAAGAGAGTATCCGAACACAGATCGGTGCTTCTCTAGGATGGAGATAAGCCTTCTGGATTCCTCGTAAGAAAGATTCTCATTAATGATCATTGGGGACTCAATGTCCCCATGGAGGAAAACATATCGAAGGCCGGTGGGTAGAGGTTGGAGTTCGATAGGAGGCTTAGGTGGAGCCTGGGAGTCGGATATATTTATAGGCTCATCAGGCTCTTCTATCTCATCTATGAACTCAGGTGCCCACTCGTCGAGAAGACATTCCAGCAAATCTCTCGGAATGATTGCCTTGACCTCCTCAATTTGTGTAGAGTCATCAGGAGGATCAGTTCTTACGTTTTTTGCTCCTGAGATTTCTACAGTGAAAACCTCCTTCCCAAGGTGAGAGCCATGTGTGGTTCGAGGACCGGTGGATGGTCGCTTCCTGGTGTGATGAGTGATTGACAACGTGGTGTGGACTGATTCTTGGCTAAGTATTACAGGTGCAGGTTGCGGCTTGACTGGTGTTGGTGCAGGTGAAGAACAAGCACGAAAGGTCGTTGCTGGTGAGGCCTCCAGGTGTGGAGAAGACAAGTAGGCTTGGTTCGAGGGACCCGGTGGCCAGTGGGGTCAAGTGCAGGCCGCATGGTGGCAAGAACGGCAAGATGAAGTCATGGACGGTTTCTTGGTTGAGCCTCAAAACCAAGGTCGAGCCGGGACTACGTGAGAGCCGAGTCATGAGTGGTGATTGGCGGAGGCTACACCAAGTTCGCGGGGTTTCCGGTGGTTCACCAGAAAACCACTGAGTTCCTTGGTTGATCCACAAAGCCAAGACTGAAGAACCGAAGACGGAGGTGCAGCAGCATCGGACCGGTCTGACCGGTGGGTACCGGTCTGACCGGTGAGGAGCACCGGTCTGACCGGTGTGCGACGACGCAGTCCGGAATCATAGAAGCGGAGGACACGCGTCGGGATCGCAAGGCTTGCGTCGAGGCTAAGCAAGTTTGCGGTCGCTGGGCATCCGTCCGATGGTGCGAAGACAAAGACTTCCAAATTTGCCCTTGAGGGGCATGTATCCCTAGTTAGCTAGTAAGGGTATTTTAGTCTTTCGGTTGCCTCTATATAACCCAAGGGGTGAGAGGATGGCAGCCATCTCTTGGAACCCTAGCTCATTTGGTTTTCCTATTTTCTCTTCCTATTTTCCTTAGGATTTTCATAGGACTAGCTTGAGAGCTTCATGGTGAGATCTTGTGAGAGGGAAGGATAATCGGGCGGCAAGCTAGACCTTGTATGAACCTCTTTGGTATGTATAGATGATTCGGCGTGGTTCCTCAAGGCTTGGATGTGTCTTTCCCGTTTCTCCTTTTTGGTGATTTTCGGAGGCTTTTCTTGGCGAATTTCTTGTGGCGGTTTTGAGACCTTTCTCTTTGGGATTTGGTGGGGGATGTATGCATGAACCCCTCGTGGTTCTTTTCCCTTTGATTCCCCTCCCAAATCCGTGAGCAAAGGGGCTCAATTTTGGGGTTTTCGTGGTTCTAGGGTTCGTAGTGTTCTTGGTGGAAATCCTTTGATTCCTCTTGATTCAATGAGTTTTGGTGGACCAAATCTTGGCTATGGAGTACCCATGAGGTGTTCCTACTATCTCCAAAGTCTTGTGCCAATCCGTCGAGCGAATCGGGAGATCAGGAGTTGGATTTGGGGGAGTTGACCCGCGGGCGCTGTTCATCCCGAGCTGCCCAGGCGTGACCGGTGCTCTTGACCGGTCTGACCGGTGCGAGCCCCTGGTGGGTTTTGTCTCGGGGAACTGCTGTGTTCGTGTGGTTTTGTCCCGTGGTCCTGCTGTCCAGTTCTTGGCCCGTTTGGAGTTGTCTTGCTAGGCTTTGTGAGGGGTTTTCCTTCTTGGCAGGTTGTTCTTTGGTGGTGGTTTTTGTTCCAGGGCCTAGAGGAGTCACTGAGGCTTCCTAGAACTTTGCTGTGCATCTGCTGTTCGCCACCGGCCTGACCGGCAGAGTCCACCGGTCTGACCGGTGCCATCGGTCTGACCGGCAGGAGCCATCGGTCTGACCGGTGTGGCAAAGACAACAGGCTGCTCAGTTTTCCGCTGTGCGTTTGGGGTGTTTGGTTCGGTTGGTTGAGTTGTTGGTTCCTAGGACCAGTAGCACTCCAGTGGCTACGTGGTCTTGGCCAACTTGGGTAGTTGAGTCGGAGACGTGTGTTGGAAGCCATGTTCATCTTGTTGGAGTCTCTATCTCCTTCGAGAAGAATTTTTATCGGCTCCCATTCACTCCCCCCTCTCTGGTTCGCCGTTTCGGTCCTTCACAAGGCAAACGTTAAGCTTACCTTGGGTAGGGGCCTCTATGAGAAATCTCTCGAGGGGCAATCCTATCATGAGGTCGAAGCTAAGGACATCATAGGTAAGGAAATCAAGAGCAAAGTCGGCCTCCTTATACATGACAGGGATAGCCCTTAAGATCCCTACTCCTTCTAGGATTTCTCCTTCAGGAGTCCTGATAGACGTCTGGGTAGGAGTCAGAGGTTCGTCCACAAAGTTTCTCAGAGCATAAGTGCTGGACATGATATTGACTCCCACTAGAGGGTTGTAGAGAACTTTCACTACCTTTCCATTCATGACACAAGGAAGGGTCGATCGAGGCGGAAGGAGCTGGAAAATTCCGGCTGTTGATTCCGACTCTCTTAACCACTCTTGGGTCATGATGGTCGTTAACTCCCGAACGTTGTCCCTAAGGAAGGCAATTTCCACAGGATCTGGGGGAGACACAGGTGATGGTGGTTTTGTCTCGCAACAATAGTTTGAGGTGTTTCCATAATCGCCAATCATATCATCCTCAAACTTCGGAGGGGACTCCGAAGGTTGAATTGCCTCTTCCTCCGGTGTCGTGGCCTCCTGAACTGGGCTTATGGATTTGGATGACGAAGGTTCGGGCTCGGATTCAGTAGTGGTCTCTTCTTCAGGTGTGCATTCCTCTTGAGGGTCTTCCGGCTCGGCCGTGAAGGAGGCATTAGCTGCTATAAGGTCAAGAATCTTCCTTCCTTCACTTGGAGTCTTATCCGGAAAGGAGCCTCCCGAAGCATCGTCAAGGTGCCCGGCGGACTTGACGTCCAATCCCGCATAAAAATGCTGATAGAGCACATGGTTGGGTATTGACAGCGTGGGACCCGAATTTACTGAATGTAAGAGTCTTTCCCACGCCGCACCCAAGGTCTCCCTGTCATTTTGCTTAAATCCGAGCACATCCTTTCGCAGGGCGATGAGACGAGCAGGTGGAAAAAACGGTCGGCAGAATTCACCGACAAGTTTCGACCAGCTGCCGCCAACAGAGCCCGCGCGTTCATTATACCATTGCCTCGCGCTTCCCGTGAGGGAAAAAGGAAACAATTTCCAATGAAGGGTATCGTGTGTCATGCCAGCAAAGGCGTAACATGAACACAAATGCTCAAACTCTCGCAAATGCTCGTAGGGGTTTTGACGGTCCCCGGAAAAGGAATACGATTTCCCAATCAAAGAGATAAGATCGGGACTGAGTTGATAGCTAGGTTTGGTAATTGGGTGTTCCGATGGTGGAGGCTCTAACAACTCAGGTTTGGGAGCAGAAAGGTTTTGGATAGAAGTTTGCTCCATGGTAACTGGGGTAAAGGTAGAAGAAAACGAAAAAGGTAACTACAAGGACCACTAGGTTCGAAGATAGATACAACAACCGTTCCCCGGCAACGGCGCCAGAAATGCTTGTTGGTGTTTCTTAACATCACCACTAGTTGTACACCTAGAGGGAGCGTATAAGAGCAACCGGGTATACCGTAAGCACACAAAAATACCGCTGTAGCACTTCCCTAAGGAAGGAGAGTATTCCAAGGGTATCGAATTCAAGGAACGATGTGCACTATCTTCTACTCTAGTATAGATGGTCCAAGGACACAACACTGATTGATAGGATAGGTAGAAAGGATCTGCCTCGACCGAGCGCAGAGTCTAGCATGGTCTCTCAGGTATAACATGCACTTTGGGCGCCAACACATCCTAACTTTTTAGGGAGAGGCCAATGTACTGACAACGAGCCCAACTCGGTACGCAGGCGCGGAGGGTTGCAAAGGGTCCAACAGGCTGTCAGCACTGCGGCCTACCTCTATCATTACGCGAGCGCACGTGGTCTTCGCAGGATAACCTATGGTCCAGACACCACGTCTACACCACTGACTACTACTATAGCTGGACAGCATCTGACGTCCAGATAGCCCGACTATAGCACTCTGTATAAATACGGAACTACGAATCTGCGAGGGAGATACTGGCACTAGCTCAAGGTATGCTCTATCACTCATGCAAGATCACGAATGCACTTTGATCTAACTAGAGACATGCAGGAGCATCAACTTTACTCTAATAGACAAGCTGGCAAACTAGATGCAAACTTATGATCTAAGTCTACTAGATCGAAAGGGTTGTGTTCGAAGAACACAAGCCTCTAAACCAAGAACAAACGAAGAACACAAGAACAAAGCAACTAAGCATGCATACGACTTTAGTCTAAATAGAAAATGTCAAAATACTCACTTTTGTCTAGATGAAGAATAGAGGCACCGCTGAGGATCGTTCTTGAGGAAGATGTCATGAACATGACATGTCCCCAAGCCTCCCACCTCACTTCCTAACACTAATCCTATACAAAGAGCTCTCCTCTCCTAAAGAGAGAGGCTCTAAGGCCAAAAGTGAGAAGGAGGAGAAGAAGTGTGTGTCCTATTCTCTACCCCCTCTCCTATTTATAGGCCCGGGTACCGGCGTGAGAACACCCCATACACCCCCGAACTGGCTTAAGGATCCAATCAGGGAGCACCACGTGGAAGCTGATGGCGAACGGAGGAAATCCCGGGTCGGCCGATCAATTGGGTCGGCCGACCTGGGCCCACCACGTCCTGCCTTATGCTTTCTCTGGGTGACTGGTATGTGGGCCCTTATGCCGGTTCTCGGTGTATGGGTTGTTTGGAGGCGGTTTGCTCGGGTTGTGGGCCCTTGGATCCTTGTGCTGGACACATGGCGGTGTCTGATTCGTCGGGAAGTGCTTCTCTTGGATTGATGAAGTGTCATGGACACATGGCATCTTGTGTGCCAGCACGTCGCCACGTGGCCTGGTGTGGGTCCCACCGGGTCCATGATATAGTGTGATCTTATATTGTGCATATCTCTTTCATCCGGATTCCGAAGTATACAAATGATATATCCATTTCGATCATCTTGACGAGCCCGTCGTAATGGTGCAGACCAATTTGGCATTTGTGATTGTTTATGATGATGCTATATCTATGCCATTGGTGCACTTGCTCTCAACTGTGTCATTTAACATGTATTTCGGTGCGTCCTGCAACAAAAGCTAGAAGCACAAACACTTGTGGAAATCATCAGTATCAAGCCCTATTCTAGTGTTGATGATCCTTTTACATTTATTTTATGCAGGTATTAATGGTGTAAAAGTAGCACTTAACAGCCGTCAACACCGTCGCCGCGCTCCTCCCTGATCCGCCACCCACAGCCCCACGTCCTCCTCCGGCCCCAGCGTAGGGATCCTGGCACCACCGCCACCGCGCTATCACCGGGCACAGAGAGAGGGAGGAAGGGGAGACTGAGGGAGAGAGACAAACGGTGGCGGTGGTGCTGCTCGACTGCTTAAGGGAGGGAGAGAGACGAGTTGAGGCAGAGGAGATTTTTTAGAGAGGTGGCAGGAAGTGGATAGGGCAACATATGATGGGCTGACTAGTGGGCTCGGGCAGCTGAATCCTTTTCTTCTTCTTTTCTTCTTCTTTTTATTTTGTTGACTTCTTGCTGCTATCACTCGCTTCCTTTGCTAACACGTCACCTGGTATAAGCATCTAGAAAGGATCGGCTCGCCTCGCCTTATCGCTTTTAATGAGGGCAACATAACTCGTCATCTTAAAAAAGAAAAGGAAGTCGTGGGAAAGACTCGAACTGCAACTGGGTAAGGGAGTGTGGAGGGCGGTGCACGAGCCAACCGCGTGGAGAGCGATACGCGTTGAGGTCGCGGGGAGAAAGAAGGTGGTGGGTTGCGGGAAGGAAAGGGGAGAGACAGTAGAAGACAGAAGGTGGGTTGTATGCTTGTCAGGTTGAGGATGAGAAGGGCTGCTGCTGGGGTGTACAAAGAATCTTGTTGCGCCGGATTGTATCGAAAAATCATCTTGATACATATCAACCCATGTATCAACATTTAATTTTTTTATTTCAATTTGAATATTGGATACGTATTGAGCGCTTATCGGATATGGGTACAACACCTGCTCGACGTATAAGTATAATGTAGCATGGGAGGGATGGAAAAAGGCTCCATATTTTAGAATCAATCAATTATATTAGTCTAAAAATCTAAAATTAATTAATATTATAACCTAAGAAATTTCATAACTATAAAAAGTCATACTAACATTTAAAAATAACATAATCAACATCACTGTTAGTAGCACATTCAATATTTTCTTTTAACTACATATGAATATAACAAATTCAGTATTTTTCAAAATAAAGAGCAACCTTTTTGAAATGTTAGTTTTTTATTTTGTTCTTCTTCTTCCCCAAAGTTAGTAGCTAAAGGGCATCGTGGTAAGCATAAGTAGCACGTTGTGGCGATAGATGATATCAATGTGTGCTCGCAACGAGCACGAGCAACCGTGACGGGATGATGTGCACGAGGCGCTACAAACAAGCACGGGTGGTGCATGGCAGAGATGGCGCCGATGGATGGAAACAAGAGCAGGACGTGCAACAAGCATGAGTAGTTTGAATATGATATAAATATTTGGTCTTATTTTTTCTAAAGTATTACCTTAACATAATATGTAATTTTACCTCAAAAACATTTTTACTTTGTGAAGTATAATTTTAAAATATCATTGAAACCAAATAGATATATACATCTTTCAAAATAATATAAAACAATGTAAAGATTTTTCTTTTTAATGGTAGTTCTAGATAAAAGATTTTTTAACAAAAATATTACTATTGCATAAAAAGGAAAGTGAACATTTTTTAATAAGTACTGGTTATGTTTCTTATTTGGCTAGCGCAACTACTTTGTGATCTACTAAACTTTAAACAAAAATAACCAACCAATAATTTCTTCTCACTAAAGTTTAGGAGTTACCATGACATCACTTAAAGTATATGGTGATGCATGTACATTTATCTTAGTCGAAAAGTTAAAATATATTTAAAGAAACATAACTTATAGAACATACAAAGATTATGTTCATATATTATAGTTGATATATTATGTTCATACAAAGACCCTCATTCTCTCGCTTCTACAATAATAGGATTTCAAACTTTAAAATTCTCACAAGTTGTTATTGATAATATTGATTGACAACACTAATTAACATCACATAGAACCATCCCTCTCTAACAATTGCAAACAAATTATAAGTTGGTAGTTTGCACTCCAGATATAAGAGACGACAAATAAATTTGAATCTGTTACCATGCACATCGGTTGATATAAACTAAAATACTAACACAACAGTTAAATGACTGACACCTGTAAGCATGACAAATATGTATCATATGCATGTCATTTTTCTGGGAAACTAAAAACAAATTAAAATTGTGGACTCATACTATGCCACTTTTAAAAAATGATTCAGCTTATATAAGCCTCAATGTTGACAGCTAATTCCATTTTCAAGCAGTATAGATCAGAAACAAAACAGTCTTAAATATTCCTAAACACCTCATTTTGCATATGAACACAAAACTAGTTGGTTCCTTAGCTGTCCAGATTTTTTATGGTTCCTTAATTAACTTTCATATATGGAGCATTAAATCTATCTGTCCGTCATTAATTCTTTTATCCTTAGCAATAATTCAACATGCACAATATCAGTTTATTCATTGCCACTGAGAAAAAATTAAGATTTAAACTTCAAACTTCTCACAAGTTGCTATTAATAATGTTGATTGACATTATCATTCCCTAACTGTTGCAAACTACTTATAAATTGCTAGTCCAGCACTCCAGATACAAGAGACAATGACAAAATCTGAATCCATGACGTGTCACATATATACAAGATACAAGAATCACATATATATGTATCATGTGAGTGTCATTGTTTTTAGGGAAATTGAACAGAAATGCAAATTGTTTAGGCCTGTGCATACTCGGCTACTTGAAAAATGTTCAGATTATGCCCCATGTATAAGTTTGAATGTTAGCAAATATATAATTCAATTTTCAGGCATTATAGAACAAAAACAAAACTCACTATCTTGAAAATGCCCATGCACCTCATTTTGGTTAAGCTCACAAATTTAGTTTGTTATCTAAACAAACAGAGTACACTCTGCTTTTGCATTTCAAATATAGGACAGTCTACATGCAAAATGCCTTTGGTGCACAATGGGAAGTAATGTAAAGCACAAGCACCACATGGTTGCAGATCAATATTCAGACAAGAAACACATAGGTAGATCTTGCAATTGCAACCAACCAGGATATCTATTTGATTTTCAGCACAAAAACAGTTGAGAGCGGCAAATTTTCTGGAACCGTGAACAAGCAATGCAGTACTAGGAATTAGCAAGTACTCTAAGAGCAAGCACCACATGTGGTCACAAATCGATGTTCGTCAGGCAGATAGATCATGCAACCAGAAACATGATATTATATACTAAATGCAACACATCAAGAAGAAAACACGCGCACAGTTATATGTTACCTTTGGCAATGGAGGGTGGCAGGTCCCAAGGGAGGAAGCAGTGCATGTGGCCTGATGCCTCCAGCAGTTCGGCGACATCCTTGATTGAAGGCCCCCATGACCTGATGTGCAGGCACGTCGACGAAGATGAGGCTCATCTGTTGAAAGAAGCATACCACATTGGGGTTCCTAGGGCTCATGAGCATGATCTCAGGTATCATCGGCAGTAGGTGGGTGTTCCGATAGCTGGCGTCATTCCAGATCTCCCTGAAGTTCATCTCGTACGTCTTGTGCCACCCAATGGTAAGGCCGTTGACGCTGCTGCCGCTGTTGCTGCTGTCGTCGCTGTCAGGGACAGGTTCTTGCATCAACGTCCACATAATTACCTTCCGGTTAGCGTCCCTGGCGATGTCTGTTAGATAATAGGTGATTATTCAGCATATTTTAATTCCATAATTAAATAGGTATTTGAAGATAAGTATTATTGTGAGTGAAACAAACATGTTCATGTTTAAACAACTATTAAACATAAACAAAATAAGCACAAGAAGTTTAGATTGTACCCAAAAGCTGGATGAGTGACGGAGGCACCCGAATGACCTAGTCGATGGAGTTGTACGAATTCGGTGCATGTAGAGGTATGCAGTGCAGCCCCTCGAACGGCCTCCTGGAAGTAGTCTATGTAGTCGTACAGGGAGCGAGCAATCGTGTCAAACGATCCCAAAAAAACCTTATCACCCCGCCTATCCTGAGCAGGATCTTCGGCAGCCGTCGGGGTTCCAGAGACCTGCTCTTGCCGGTACCGTGCGCACAGTGCAAGCGATGGGAATGCGAATGGGCGAGTTGGAGAGGAGGAGGGGAGCACCCATATATAGGTCGAGGTGGGAGCTGCGAATCTGGGATGTAGTTCAACGAACTTGGACGGTCACGGGTAAGGTAAGAAAATCACTGTCTCGACTCGACTCGACTCGACTCGACACACCCTCGGCCTCAGCTCGGTAAGGCGAGCGAGCGAGCACACACGTGTGGCTCGTCAGTCTCCTTATTCAACTTCACAAGTGGTGTACGTTCGGTACTCCACTTAAGGCGAATAAAAGTCACCTCAAATACCCGTACGGTATTATTCACTTTTATTCTCCCTTAGAATTAAAACAATGGGTTTTAATTCTTTAATTATTAAAATAAATGGCTCAATGTCTATTTATTTCAACAATCCCCACCAAGAATTACAAGCCTCATTGGAAATGCTCTCATTATCCACTTCTGTTTTGATATACTAGCACTTCGATGGAGACTGTTAAGTTGAACATCCACCAGGAACTGAGATTAGACTTATTGACAACTGAATAGTGGACTATGCCTTGAATTGTCAGTCTTGTGTAAACAAGCTTGGCCAAAGCCCATTACTGATACTAGGCTGTGAAAGCATCCCCGCAGGTTGGAGCTTATGGGTCATACTCCGTGCCTCTTCATGAGATTTCTAGAGATCGATCACCCAAATCTCATAGACTATGAGCAGTAGTCGGACTCATAGAGGTGTGCTCCTTATAGACATACTGTAGGACTATGTCTTTGCTTCAAATAAAACAACTACCTTTTTTTAGAAGCCACTTGGAACACATTAAGGAATGCACCAGCCTACCATACAGATTTTAAGAGAAATGCATCTTCCCATGGAACGAGCCTATTCAAGGGTTCTCTTCTCTCAGTCCAACCATACACCATCCTAATTCACGAGATCTCAGATCACATAGGATAGATTACCACTATAGAGAGACTCACGTGGGTCTCAAGCCCAGTTCCATAGATGCATTGTCTATCACATTTCGTGGAAGACTCTTTGTGAATTGATCTACCAGGTTCTTAGCTGTGCTGATGTAATCCAAAGCTATAACACCGGTGTTTCTCAATTTTCTAACAGATTTTAACCGCCTCTTGACATGTCTAGATGATTTCATCTTATCCTTTGAACTATTCACCTTGACAATCACAGTTTGATTGTCAAAGTTCATTAGGATTGCCGGTATCAGTTTCTCAACTATTGACAAGTTCATTAGGAGTTCACCAAGCCACTCAGCCTCAACAATGGCAGTGTCTAAAGCTGCGAGTTATGCTTCCATAGTTGACCTCGTTAAGATAGTCTACTTGCAAGACTCTAGGAAACAGCGCTACCTCCAAGTGTGAACACATATCCACTTGTGGCCTTTAACTCATTAGCATCAGAAATCTAATTTGCATCACTATATCCCTCCAAGACCTTGGGGTCTCCGAAATAGTGAATTCCATAACTCATTGTCTCCACCGGATAGCGCATCACCCTTTCAAGAGCACACCAGTGTTCACTTCCCGAGTTTGCAACAAACTAGCTCAGTTTACTAACTGTGTATGCAATGTCAGGTCTTGTGGTGCTAGCCAGATACATCGATGAACCAATGATCTGGGAGTCTCTCAATTGATCTACCATTATCCTTTTGTTCTTTTTCTGAACTACACTAGCGTCATAGGGAGTTGAGGCAGGTTTAGAATTACTGTAGCCAAATCGGCTCAGGATCTTCTCAACATAGTGAGTCTGAGATAGTCACCCCACCATTTTCTCCCTTAATCAACTTTATGTTAAGGACAACATCAGCTACTCCTAGATCTTTCATCTCAAAGCTCCGAGATAAAAAGTCTTTGACTTCCTTAATCACGTTAAGGCTCGTGCCAAATATTAGTATGTCATCCACATACAAACATAGTATCACTCCTTCGCCTCCACCAAAACGATAGTACACATATTTGTCAGCTTCGTTCACAACAAAACCAATAGATGTCAAAGTTCTGTCGAACTTATCATGCCACTGCTTAGGAGCTTGCTTGAGGCCGTAGAGAGACTTCACCAGTTTACACACCATTCCTTCTTGACCCTTTGCCACGAACCCATATGGCTGGTCCATGTAGATCTCCTCTTCCAACTCTCCGTTCAAGAAAGCTGTCTTAATGTTCATTTGATAAACGAGAAGACCATAAGAGGCTGCTAGAGCAAGTAGCACTCGTATGGTGGTCAATCGAGCAACTGGTGAGTAAGTGTCAAAGAAGTCTTCTCCTTTTTTGTAGGTGTAACCCTTGGCCACAAGTCTAGCCTTGTACTTCTCAATAGTCCCATCAGGTCTAAGTTTTTTCTTGAACACCCACTTGCATCGTACAGGTTTGCACCTATAAGGACGTTCAACGACTTCCCAAGTACCATTAGACATGATAGAGTCCATCTCACTCCTTACTGCTTCCTTCCAGTAGTCAGCATCGGGAGAGGAATAAGCCTCTTCAATGGTTTTGGGAGTGTCATCCACAAGATATACGATGAAATCATCACCAAAAGACTTCTCAGTCCTAGGTCTCTTGCTCCTTCTAAGAGCTTCATCGTTATCCTCCTCAGGATGTTCAAAGAGTGTTGGTACATTTCGTACTATCGACTCGGTAGAGTTATCCTTCTCGATAGACTCTTCCCTAGATGAACTTGTTTCATCTCTCATTGAAAATATATTCTCAAAGAATATAATATCTCTAGATTCCATAATTGTGCCGACAAGCAAATCGGGCACTCCAGATCTTACTCCCAGGAATTTATATCCAACGCTGTGAACAGTATAACCTAGAAAGACACAATCCATAGTCTTTGGTCCAAGCTTATGTTTCTTGGTTATTGGCACACTGACTTTGGCCAAGCAACCCCATGTACGTAAGTATGAAAGAGTTAGCCTCTTTTTCTCCCATTCCTCGAATGGTGTTATTTCCTTGTTCTTTATTGGTACACGGTTTATAACATGACATGCTGTCAGTATCGCCTCACCCCACCATGCCTTGGAGAGTCCCATGGTTTCTAACATGGCATTCACCAAGTTAGTCGTTGTGCGGTTCTTTCTTTCGACAATCCCATTGGATCGGGGTGAATATGGTGGTGTCCTCTCATGGAAAATACCGTGTTCATCGCAGAACAAATCAAAAGCATTTGAGAAGTATTCGCCACCTTGATCGGACCGAAGATGTTTGATCTTTCTCTCAAGTTGGTTTCTACTTCAGCTTTATAGATTTTAAAGTAATGTAAAGCTTCATCCTTTGATTTCAATAAATAGATGTAACAAAATCTAGTACAACCAACTATCAAAGTCATGCAATACCTTTTACCTTCTTTTGTCAAAACACCATTCATTTCACTCAAATTAGAATGAATTAACTCTAAAGGTGCCAAGTTCCTCGCCTCAACAGCCTTATGTGGCTTGCGAGTCTGTTTTGTTTAAACACATGCATGGCACTTAGAGTTTTTGACAGAGGTAAATTTTGGAATTAAACTCAAACTTGCTAAGCGCATCATACAACCAAAGTTAACGTGACAAAGCCTTGAATGCCAAACATTTAAGTCATCATCGTTAACCACATGGTTCACAACTTTATTACAATTATCATCTAATAAAGAAAAGCGGATCAAGCCTCCACTATCATAGCCTTTTTCAACAAAAGTACCAAATTTAGAAATGATACATTTATTCCACTCAAAGACTAACTTATACCCATATCTACACAGTAGAGACCCGCTTACTAGGTTCTTCTTGATGGTAGGGACATGCTGCATGTTCTTCAACTGCACGGTCTTTCCCGAAGTGAACTTCAGAGTGACCGAACCAACACCAAGAACACATGCATGGCACCGTTTCCCATCAGCAAGGACCCAGTCCCTCCGACTTGGTAAGAAGAAAACATAGAGATATCAGCACATACATGAATATTAGCACCAGTGTCAACCCACCACTCAGGTGAGAAACAAACTGAAAGAACTGTAGGTAGATAATTATCGTACCCTGTTGTTCCTCCAGTCTCACTAACAACCATGTTGGCAGACTTCTTGTCGTCTTTGCGGTCCGGACACTATGGAGCAAAGTGTTCCTCACTCCTGCACAAATAGCAAGCTCCTCTCTTCTTCTTCTTGGCCGGCCCGTTGACTTTCTTAGCCTTGGGTGGGTTTTGTAGAGGCTTCTTCCTCTTGTTTTGAGGTTTGGGATTGCTCTTGGGATTACCCCTTTGCACAAAGTTGGCGCTCGAGGGTCCAGCTACTCCCTTCCCACATGTGTATTTTGCTCTCGCCTTCTCTTTAACATCAAGAGTCGCGACAAGGTTATCGAATGTGAACACCTTTCTCTTGTGTTTTAGAGTCGTAGCAAAATCCCTGCAAGATTGTGGTGACTTGGGGATAAAAGTTCCGGCCAAAAACTTATCGGGAAACACACATGGATTCTCTTTGTTGCAGTCTCAGTTCTTTAGCCAACGCGTGTACCTCATGAGCCTATTCCACCACAGGACGGTCCTCAACCATCCTGTAGTATAGGAACTGTTCCATGATGTACAACTCACTACCAGTGTCAGAAACTCCATACTGAGCTTCAAGAGCATCCCACACCTCCTTCCTCGTTTTGTAACGGAGATAGGTGTCAAGAGACTATCAGCAACCTCAAAAGCCTCCATTGAGACATCCTCAGACGGAGTTCCGGAGATGACACACATCACGCTCATGGTTGTCAACCAAAGGGTGACCAAATCTCACCACCGTTTAAAGTTGGAACCATCGAAAGGCTTTGGTTTGATAATAGATGCAAAACTAGCTACCGGAATCATCCTAGTTTTTGGATTGTTAGATAATAGGTGATTATTCGGCATATTTTAATTCCACAATTAAATAGGTATTTGAAGATAAGTATTATGGTGAGTGAAACAAAGCATGTTCAAGTGTTCATGATTAAACAACTATTAAACATAAACAAAAATAAGCATAGGAAGTTTAGATTGTACCCAAAAGCTGGACGAGTGTCGGAGGCACCCGAATGACCTAGTCGATGGAGTCGTACGAATTCGGTGCAGGTAGAGGTACGTAGTGCAGTCTCTCGAACGACCTCCTAGAAGTAGTCGATGTAGTCGTACAGGGAGCGAACAGTCACGTCAAACACTCCCCAAAAAACCTAATCGCCCGTCTATCCTGAGTAGAATCTTCAGCAACAGCACAACAGATAGAGAGGGAGAAGGAATAGATCTCCTAAACAGGAGTATCTGAGCGTGAATGAGCGAGTTGGAGAGAAGGAGGCGCCCTTACAGGCCCGGCTCTGACCCAGGGCAATAGTGGCGACAGCCACAGGCCCATGACACAAAGGGCCCAAGTATGTAGGTATAAATACATATATATCTTCATTTGAGGCACAACTAGCCTGCTAATTTACCAAACAGAGGTAATTGTATGCACTGGAAGCCTGGAAACAAACTGTCTTTGGTCACTAGCAGCTCCCTGACATCGTGAAACTGAAGTGACATGCTCGGTGCTCACACCTGTCGTCCTATCTGCTCTGCACCTGATACTTGTCCATGATTCCGCGTAATCGAAGTGAGATTAGCAAATCAAATAGATAGGTTCCTCGAATCGTGAGTAGGTCTTTACTTAGCTGTTAGCACATAGCATGTTATTAACGTGATGTCTTAAATTTTTAGAATTTTAAACTTCTAAATTCCAATGTTACCCAAGAAATATTTGCTGATTTCTCAAAAAAGAAAACATATTAATAGTACCTTCAAGAAATATTTATGTTAAAGGTAGGGACCATAATTTTTTATTTGCTCAAGGGCCCTCAAAACCGTAGAGCCGGCCGAGGGGATGAGCTGTGGGAGGCGCCCAGATCCAGATCTCCGTTGGGAATATTCTGAGGATTATTCCTTTCAACAGCAAAATGAGCTCCCGTCCCGCAACACATCACGTCTGCTCAACTCGCCACACCCACAGCTTCGGCCCGATCCGGTGAGGTGAGCGAGCGCGCATGCGCTTGTGGCTCTCCAGTGTCTTTATTCAACTTCAAAAGTGGTGTACGTCCGGTGTACCACTTAAGTCGAATAAAAGTCTCCTCAAATACTCGTACGATATTATTCACTTTTATTCTCCCTAGCATTAAAATAATAAACTTTAATTTTTTAATTATCAAAATAAATGGCTCAAGACCCATTTATTCCAACAATGTCCATGTACCGAAGAAGCTTGTCGCTCACACCGATGCAACGGGTGGTGTGGACGAACGGATTGGGCTCACCGACTTCGCAGCCGGCGGGAGGTCGTGGAAGCGCAGGACGATGGGCATGGCGCCGGGGGTTGCAGTTGAGGAGCCCCCATGAGAGGTCGAACCACCAGATAGTCTTGTCGTGGTCGACCACGCCGCAGGGAGACCACTTGCATCCCCTGGTGGGCAAGAGGCAGGGTAGGGCAGGTCCGCCTCGGTCCACTAGTCGTCGTCACAGGAGAAGAGGCAATTAGAGAACCGGGTGTCGTCGTTGGAGACGACGAAGAGGAGCTTGGCGCAGTCACTGCTCTTGTTGGTGACCTGGAGCTCAGCGATCACGTAGCCGCCGAACATCAAAAAGGTGAGGGTGACGCTCCTGGCGTCGTAGGTGATGGGCATGGAGGGCCTAATGTGCCGGGGTACGAACTCGGTGGAGCTCGTGCCCGGCTGGTGCGGTGCGTTGTTCCCGGGCGACTCGATGTTCCGCACCAGAACGAGGTTGTCGGTGACGGTGGGGGCATCACCGACGGAGAAGCTGAGGAGGAAAGTGGAGTGGCCGGTGGCGACAAGGTACTGGTGCTTGTTGGTGGGGATCGGGCCGCAGTGGACACTCGGGGTCGCGTTGAAGATGGTGACCCGTGGTGGCTCCGTGAAGATGGTGGCTGGGTGCTCCTCCTCTGGTTCCCCGAGAACAAGGTGGAGGCGGCGGTCTAGGATCACCCACGGCGGCATCGCCGCGGCCATCGGGGCTCTTGGCGTCCGGCGCTTTGGGGGCTCGGGCAGCGAGCGACGCACGCAGAGCGCACGGGTAGTGGATTTGACCGGAGATTTTATCAGGTAGGATGATAATTAAACTGAGTCCAACAAGATATTGCAAAATTGGAAGGAAAATTGGGAATTACCTCGTGTGCACAGTACTCTACCTTTCCATCTCAAAGCGATGTCTCCAACAGCAACAGGCAAGTAGGCAACGCATTCCTCCCGACCTTCTTCCTCTGGAGGCGGAGAGCGGCGGGTGCGGGAGGAGACGGCGGCGCGGCAGAGCCGGCATGACGGGGTGGCGGCGGAGCTCCGCCCTCCCTCCCCGCGCTGGCCGCCGGAACTCCCGTCCCGTGGATCTCCGACGGCGCGAAGGCCATGGCGGATCACCGACGGCACGGAGGCCATCCTCGCTCCCTCCGACGACTCGATGCGGAGGTGAGGGAGGCCAGAGAGGGCAGGCGGGGAGGGAAGAGGAGCTAGAGAGGCCGCGCTCGTCGGCGGGAGGTGGCCGTGCCTGGCTGCCAGGGGAAGAAGGTTGACGACAGGCGCTCCTCCCGTCACCGTGCCGGTTGCTCCCCGCCAACGAATCTGCCTAGCCCTGCCGGCCGCTCCCGGCCGTGGTCCACGATTTCCCGCGAGCTGGAGGAGAGGGAGGAGGAGGCCTCGCAGCGCAGCGATGAGGGAGGAGGAGGTGCTCCCTCCCCGGCCTTTTTGGAAGGCAAATTGGCGCCATGCTCCTCGTCGACGGGGTCACCGGAGTCGGTGACCTCCCGGGCGAGCCCGCCCGGGGAGGAGGTGCTGACGGAAATCTAGAGGTTCCTGATGCAGGAGAGGGAGGCGGAGCTAGGCGGGAAGGCCGAGGGGATCAGCGTGGAGGAGTTCTTTGACGTAGGTGGAAGCACTCTCGGGCCGTCGCCGCCTCCTCCTTCCCTCCCGTAGCTGATGGCGGGGTCGAGGCCGACGCGCGCCTCCTTCTCCCGCACGCGTGGCCGCCCCTCTCCTTTCCGCGGCAGATGCCTTTGAGGAGAGAGACAATGCAATTTTGCATCTCCTCTCTCCTCCGTAGGTAGTTTGCCTTCACCAATGCCTTTTCTGTTGAAGGCCGCGCATCGTGTGCATAGTTGCCAGCGGGCCTCCCGCTGTTGGACTCAGCCTTACATATATCTAGAGTAACTCGTGATGAGGATTTGGCTTCTCAATGAAGCTTTTCCGTAAGTTCGTACACGCAGGGCTGTGGATGGCCACGAGCGAGGTGAACGACCGCTCGTGGCCCCCAAAAGTGAAGGGCCTCCAAATTTTGATAGTGAAGGGTTATGTACTTTAATCACTCATGTGTATGTTTTTTGTTTAACGTATTCATGTTAAGATTTTGTTTAGCTTGATAAATTGTCACTCACTATATTCACTCATCGTGTCAAAACTAGTCACACTGACTAAGATTATTAAATGTGGATTAATGACAAAACACATTCTAAAACCCCAGCTAATCTGCGAGTTGAATCTAATAAGCCTAATAACTAGGTTATGATTAGACAACGTCGTGCTACAATAAATAATCTCTAATCATAGATTAATTAAGCTTAGTAGGTTCGTCCCACGATTTCCTATCCATCTGTGTAATTAATTTTATAATAAGATCATATTTAATCCTCTTAATTACCAGTTTTACACTCGATGTGACATTTTGCTACAGTGCTTTTCACCCAAGTAAACACAGCCTAAGTGAATCATGGCAATGAGTGTTGTCCTATGCCGACGTCGACATTGCGACCAAGTATGAAGTATCTTGGGCTAATGATAGACTACTTAGAACTAATTTCATAGGATGAATCTATTAAGCCTAATTAATTCATGATTAACTTATCGCATGTGCTAATCATGAATCCATCTCGCGAATTAATCCTGATGTATGCCATCCTCATTTGTGTAATTTTTATCGTTAGCCTATGTTTAGTACTATCGAAACATCTGATGTGACTTGAGCTAAACTTATTAAAGGATCCAAACACCTCCTAAACATAGATGAGAAGTGATTGATGATTAATCACAAAAGGCCACATTTTGTATTTGCACACGGGCTTTAAATTTCTGGAGATTGCCCTGCGTACACGCAGTCAGTTTTGTTTGCACCCTGGCACGGATATTCCCAGTTGGGCAAGCAAATCACGTTTTGTTGTGCTAGCATCGACGGCAAGAGGGGCACATGGAGAAGCTGGAGACGAGATTGCTAGTTTAGCCTTGCGCAAGAACACGTGTTACACTAAAGCATGCATTACCTATAATGATCAATCATGTAAGTGTTGACAGTCCTTAAGTACCAAACCCAACCATCAAATCTGCAAAAAGACAAAAGATGAGCACTAATCATATGAGTGGGAGTTTAGTACTAGTTATTTTCACAAGTATTATTGGTGATATGTTTATGCAGGCGATTCATTATCACAATTAAAAACGAAACACACCTAAACAAGGGAGAAAGCGCAATTCCAGCCAATTCGGAGTAAGCACATGTGTTTAAGAGCCCACAAACAAGACATATCCGTTGCAACTCTGTGTCAACCGGCATGTGAGCCTGAGTTGACATGAGGACCCATCAGGTAGTGAGCCAGCCATAGAGCTATGGGAAAGGCGCCAACCAGGGGTTGGTCGAACCCACAACACCACATTTGCCACCTCCTGACCATATTATATTAAGTGTGATGTTGTTTGTTACACTGTTTGTATGATGCTTTTGTAGAGATGTTTTTTTAGCGGCAATGCATACCTAGAAATGTTAGGCTGAGTCCAATAGAAGAGGCAAAAGCAAATTTGCCTCAGATTTCGCTACTGTGCATGCCGAAGCACTCCTCCAACAGAGAAGGCAAAGAGGGAGGCAAATTGCCTTTGGAGGAGAGGGAGGGGCCAGGGAGGCTGGGGGAGGAAGGAGCCGAGGCGAGCCCGAGCCTGATCCCGTCGTCACCAACTCACCATGCCTCGAATCGAGCTGCTCCACCGCCGCCAGGCACGACGACGGCTCGCCGGTCCCTGTCACTACGGGTCGAATCGGCGGCGACGGAAGTCGATTCTTGGTGCCGGCGGACCTTGAATCGACCACGGCGGAGCTCCTTGTGGCGGACCCACGTGAGCTCCTCTTCGGCGCTCGACTCGGCTCCTCGCTCGATGGGGCCTGTGGCCGCCGGAGCAGGGGAGGCCCCTGCCGCCGCGGCGCGCCTCCTCGCCGACCCCGCCCCCAAATTCTCCGCCTCCGCGTCGGACGCGCGGTCGCGGCCACCGGCGGGAGGAGGGGGCAGCGCCGGTGGCAGATGGAGGGGAGGGAAGGGGTGGACGAAGAGAAGGGGAGGGGGCGCCGGCGGCAGACGGAGAAGAATGGGGGGTGGCGGCGGCCGGGAGGAGCTGGATTTTTGCCTCTGCTGTTTGCATCACACCTGTTGGAGAGCAGATATTTTCCATCACGGAGGCAACTACTGTGCACGATGCAAAACGCCTTATTCCTCTCCCATTTTGCATTGTCTTGTTGGAGTCAGTCTTAGAGTTTCAAGAGAGTGTATTTTGTTATGGAACAGACACCCCTTTAATTATATTATAGAATAAAAAAGTTGTACAGACAAGAGATTGTGTACAAGCAGGAAAGAAAACGAGGGGAGGAAAACAAGATCTTTTTTAATCTGACTATTCAGCTGTATTGACTGGAGATTGTGGTTAATAAGAAATGATTTTGCATTCATATATAGCAGCGTCATATAACAATGCAAAATAGGTGAACCCAGTTTATCCGGTAGCTTTCAATCAAGTAGGCTCTTGTTTGTTATCTAAATCTAAAGAAGCAAATTAAAGAGAGGAGGGTCTGTTAGGTAAAATTTATACGAAAAACGACGCCTGAGAGATTCGAACTCTCGCGGGGAGACCCCATGTACTTAGCAGGCACACGCCTTAACCACTCGGCCAAAGCGTCGTTGCTCAGTAATATTATTTACACAATTCAAAACGTGTCACCTCTCCCAACACATCGCCATCCTTCCCCGTACTCTGCGCCTCCGACCTCCGTACGGGCGTCGACTCCGCCAGGGAAGACCCTGCGCTCCGTGATTTTTGGAGCTCGGCCGCCGCTAGACTGCTACGCGGGGTCGCAGACTCGCAGGCGCGCCGCGTCGTGGTCAGCTCAGGGACCACACCGGCAGGGCGGGGCGTTCCTTACACGTTTCTTGATGCTTGGCTCCTGCGCGTTGATGTAAAAATCGAACGAAATGGTACTGATCCACGCAGTGAGAGCTTATTGATCGACATGCTGTTGGTGTGGATCTGAATCAGAATGTGGCGTGTCAGTCCATTGTTCAGTGTTAGCATGCAGTTGATCCTTGTGGGAATTCAGGAACAAAACTAACTTTTCATTTGTGCTACGTTACTACGTACTAGCTAGTACGAGAGAGAGAGGAGAAACTCAGCCATTTGCCCATTTGTCATTGAATACCATGGACACCGAGTTCCTATGTTCTCACACTGCGTCGAGTGTGCGTGTGGATGAATCTGACTATCTATCTGCTCCTGCGAATAGAGATGGACGTATCTGCTCCTGCGAATGTACTCCGTACGTGTGGACATATGCAATGATGTGATGGAATCTTTGATTATGCAATTGATAATGCTCCACTACAGACGTCCGACGTGTGGAGAAAAAATCGGACACCCGTTCTTATCCACTCCCGCGAAGCCCTCCTCCCCAACTACTACCCCGCAGGCCCGCCGCCCGCACGCCACACATCCATTTTCCCTGCTCTCTCCTTCTCCCATGCTCCACCGCAAGTCAACCTGATAGCTCTGATGCAGGACCCGCCCTGGCGGTGGCGAGGCTCGGATCAGGCGACGGCCGGCGGAGCTCCCTTGCACGGAGTGGCTCAAGCCCCTCCTCCTGTCCCGCGCGCCGCCAACACCAGCACTCTCACGATGTGGGAGCTCAGTGCGGCGGGTCGCGCGTCGCCGCGCCCCCGCCGTGCGCACCAGCGGCGCATCTCCATGGCCAGCTTCCGGCGACCGACGTGGCTTCTCTCCCCTCCCAAGCCTCGGATCCCGGCGACGGAGCTTCCCACTCAATCATGTCATGCACGCCGCCAACACCGATGCTCTCACGGCATGGGAGCTCCGCGCAGCGGGCCGTTCGTCGCCGCTTCTTCCGCCGTGCGCCACCAGCTGCGCTCCCCCTCGCATGGGAGCTTCGCGCGGCAAGCCCACGAAGCATCGGCATCGCACGCCGCATAGCGTCGGGTCGGGATGCGGCCTGGACGTCGCGATCGACTCAGGGCGGCGGCGCGGGCTGCCGCTCCCCACGGCCCAAGGGCACGGCCGGGTGCGGAACTCGTCAGAAGGTCGCGGCGGTGCTCGCGGTGCGCGGCTTCCTCGGTGGAGCTCGCCCGAGGCCGCGGCGCAGGGCGGCGACATGGGCTGTGGGGACGGCGGTGGACGGGCTCGAGTGCGGCAGCCGGCCCTGCTCCCCTACTCCGCTCCCCTACTCGCGGCGGTCGTGGGGCCACGCCGACGGTTCCCGGAGCTGCTGCAACGGCAGCGGTGCGCGGTAGGGTTTGTGGTGCATGTTGCAAGCGTGTGCCCCACGTGTTTCAGATGTCTCACAAGGATGTTGTAAGGGTTTCGTGCGGATGTTGCAAAAGTAGATCTAGATGTTTCAACATTGCGGATGTTGATCCCCCAACACAACGTTTGATTCCTGATGTTGCAACTATTTGTTTCCGAATGTTGCGGATGTTGCAACTACTTTTAACATATTTTTGATGTTGCGAACATTAATTTTAGATGTCGCGGATGTTGAGTTTTGATGTTGTAGACATGTTGTGTGTTGTGTCGAGGGGGGAAGGGCCATTGATGTTGGATGTTGCAACCATCAATTTTCGATGCTGCAGATGTTGAGTCTCGATGTTGCAGACATGTGTTGTTGGGTGTTGCAAACATTATTTTTCAATGTTGCAGATGTTGCGTTTCGATGTTGCAGACATGTGATGTTGGGTGTTGTGTCGAGGAGAAGGGAGAAGAGGCTCCTGATGTTGGATGTTGCACGCAACACGGGTCGCAACATGGGGGGAGGAGGGAAGAAAGACTCCTGATGTTGGGTGTTCCACGTAACTGCGTTCGCAACATGCTCGCAACACGTTCGCAACACGCTCACAACATTTACTCGGCGGACTTTAGATCTAACGGCTGACGATTGAACATCTTAGGATCCGACGACTGCGGACCCGTCCGATGGCTAGCGCCCGGATCGGACGTCCGGGCGCTAGCAGTGCCGTTATGCAATTTATGATGCAAATGTTTACATTTTGGTTCGGAACATATGATGCTAGAAATTTGTCCAAATGCTTCTCAAATGTATTAAACTAATTAAAAAGTTAAAATAGGAGTATAATGCATGTACAAAGTTGTTCATATGAAGAGGCTCTAAATCACTAGGCTTCGTTTGTATGTTGCTATTGGAAGGTTTGGTATTGAATTGAGTCAAATACCAATTCAGTCTAGATTTGAAAATGGTTCATATGGAATTGCTAAATGAAATTTCTCACATGCGCCTCCGCCTCCTTCTGTAAATCACTAGGCTTCGTTTGTATGTTGCTATTGGAAGGTTTGGTATTGAATTGAGTCAAATACCAATTCAGTCTAGATTTAAAAATGGTTCATATGGAATTGCTAAATGAAATTTCTCACATGCGCCTCTGCCTCCTTCTGCTCTGACGTGTCGGTGAAGTCGTGCGTCTTCGACTCAGTGCGACACGGCAGCCCGTTGATGAAGGAGGAGGGCGGTGACCGTCCCCTCCCCGACCCCTCCCCCGCCCCCTCCTCCCCGCTGGCCGCCGGAGCAGGATCTCCCTGCTCCGGGCGGCGCGACCTCCACTGCTGCCGGATCCGCGCTCTGCTCGGCTAGCTCGTCCCATCCCCCCTCTCTTCCCCTCTCGTGCCCTTTGCAGGGAGATCAGCGTGGTGCTCCAATGGTGGTTCTTGAGCTCCAAGAAGCCATGGACGACGACGACCTCCTTGGGGAGGAGCTCCTCGACTCGGCCCCCCTCTCCAACCACCCCTCCTCGGCTGCCGCACGCCGCCCCCTCCTCCTCGGGGCGCCTGGCCACCTCGCTGCCGGGGAGACGACACCGGCCGTCGGCCGCCCTGGTGCGGGCAGTCCGTCCGCGGCCCGGCCGGCCGCTGCGGCCGCCGTCGCGGCTGCGGCCGCCGCCCAGCAGGCCGTGGCCACTGCGCGCGGGTCCGCCGACCACCCCGACATGAGGCGGGCAGCCTCGCCTCGGCCGGCCGCTACCGCTGTCGTCGCGGGCTCCGCTGCCGTCACGGGCTCTGCTGCCCCCCGGCCGGCCGCGGCCGCTGCGCTTGGCGCCGCGCGCCTGGCCGCCGGCCGCGCTGGCGCGGGAGGCCCGGCCCTGCTGGCCTCTGCTCCGCTGCCGGCCGGCCCGCCGCCCGCTGGCCGCGGTCGTGCTCGCGGCTGCCCGTCGCCGGCCGCTGCGGGGCGGAAGGCCACGCCTTGGGCGTGGCTGTGGTCACCGGCCGCCGTGCCGCTGGCGCGCCCCCTCCCCGCGGGGGCTCCCCTGGCCGCCGCAGCTGCTGCTGCCCGTTGGCCACGGCTTGCTGCCCCCCTCCCGGCTCTCCTCCTGTCGGCGCCGGTGCCTCTACGCCGGCTGCCCCGGTCTCTCTCTTCGGTCGCTACTCTTCCACCGGTCGCCGGCCAGGTGCCTCCTGGTGCCCCGCCACTTCCCTCCCCGGCAGTGGCACCGGTGTGCACCGGGGATGCCCTCGCCGCACTCGCCACCGTCCCGGGCCTCTTCCCCGTCACGGCCGCCGCGCTCGCCGCCGCCGGGCCGGCCGCTGTTGACTCCGCCCTCTATGTGTTGGAGGTGTGCGCACGGCAGCGGCAATGTGCCGTCCTCCCCCTCCACCCTCTCTGCCTGGCCGCGACCTCTATGCGAGCTGGAGGCGTGCGCAGGGCTCGGCGGCGGCAAGGCGTCGTCCTCCCCTCCACCCCCTCCGCCTGGCCGCGTCCTCTGGAGGCGGCGGGCAACGACCGCCTGCCGCGCGTCTCTACTGCAGGTCCTGGTGAGGCGCGCTCTGCGGGGCCGGCGGATGACGGCCGGGGTGGCCTCGCTATCCCCTCTGGCCCCCGTCTGCCTCCGGTTGCGCCGGTGGAGATGTTGGAGCCAGGCTCTGCGGAGCCCGGCCCCTCCATTCCCACCTCCCGGGAGCTCTGGGACCTTGAGGCTTCGGGCTCCTCCGCCTCGGGCTCGTACTCCTTGGTGCTGCGAGGTCGCTCCCCCTCTCCCACCTTCTCGGAGCAGGTGCGGGCAGCCAGCATCCCGATGCCAGGGCGTACCCCCTCCTCGCCCCCTCTCCCGTCTCGGTCGCTCCTCCGTGCTCTCCCTGCCCCGGTCGCCTCCGCGGCTGCCGAGCTTTCGTCGACGGCCGTGCCGCAGCCCGTGGTCAGCTCCGCCAGGGGGATCCTGGGCAAGCGGCCGCTGTCCCCACCTCCGCCACCTCCGCCCCCCCGTCACCGCGTCAAGGCCGGTGGCGGCTGCGCGGGCCGTCCTGCCGGGCCGCCCGCGGCGGCGCCCCGCCGTGCTGCTGGGACGGCCGTGGGGCCGCTACCGCCTCCCGACGGGCACGCGAGAGGGCCCCGTGTGGACGCTGACAGCTTCGTCGAGGTGCGGTCGCGCAAGCAGCTGCGTGCGGAGCGCTCGCCGCAGCCACTACCGCCTCCATCCCCGTTCGCCGTCCCCTCGGATCTGGTGGGGAAATGCTTCAACTGCTTCGGGGAAGACCACATCGCCGCCTCTTGCCCTCACGCACCACGCTGCTTCCGGTGCCACCAGCTTGGCCACCGCGAGAGCTCGTGCTGGCACCCGAAGGACTGCCTGGTGACGGTGGAGGGCGCCCGCCCACGTCCGGGGGGTCGCACCCCCTCCCCACCTCTGGTCGCTTCGCACCCTGCCGCCGATCGCTTCCCGCCTCCACCTCTGAGGGGCGCCCGGTCGCCTTCGCCTCCGCCGCTCCAGTCCAGGCGGGAGGCGTGGCCACCTCCGCCTCCGGAGCCCCGTCGCCGCCCTGCTCCGGCGGCCCGCGACCCTCCGCCGCCACCTCCGCAGGAGGGGCGTCGCCGCCCCCCTCCGGCGGCCCGTGACACCCCTTCTCTGCCGCCGCAGCCGAGCCGCGGGCGTGCCCCCCCTCCGCGGCTCGCCACGACGCGGCACCCCAGGGGGGCGCCACCGCCGCCGCCACCGTCTCGTCACCCCGCAGCTAGGGTGGGCGAGGTGGCTTGGGGGAGCCGCCCCCTCCTCCGCTTCCCGCGGGAGCCACCGCTGGTGCCCCGCGTTTGGTGACGCGGATCGCCGCTCTCCGCCCCCGCCACCTCCCCCCCGACGCCCCTGGGGCACCCTTCGCGTCGCCCGCAGCTGGAGAGGTGCATCATCTCACGCATTCCTAATGTGGTGGCGAACGAGATCGTTTTGGAGCGCACTCTGGTCGCGATGGTCGCGGGCACTCGTCCGTTCGTCTCTACGACGGACGTGGTTGCCTACCTCACCGGTCCCTTGGGCGTCCAGCCGGGGACGTTCGTGCCCTACCCCTACCACCCTGAGGACTTTCTCATCGTCTTCCAGGACTCCTCTGAGATGTTGCGGGTTCTTCAGGAGCCCATCCCAGATGGGCCCTTTCGCCTCACCTTCCGCCGGTGGCAGCGGGAGAACTGGGCGGTCGACGCGCTGATGCACTACCAGGTGCGGGTGGGCATCAAGGACGTGCCTGCGCACCTGTGGCTGCAAACCACAGCGCATGACGTCCTCGGCTCCTCCTGCACGGTCATCACTCTGGCTCCTGAGTCGGAGTCGAAGGCCAACCTCAAGGAGCTCTTCGTCCTGGCAGGCTACATCGACCCGGACTTGATCCCGGTGCAGAAGGACATGCTGGCACCAATCGAGTTCCCCGGGTTGGGCGCCACCCAGCCCTACCAGCGCTACCGAGCGATGATCGACATCGTCGAGATCATCGACACTCAGGCTCCCCCAGTTGACGGTGCCTCCCAGTCGGGAGGGCCGGATGGTGGCCCTTCTAGTACTTCTGGTCACTCTTTTGCTCCTCCGCAGCCGGGGCCCTAGGCCGTCGGGGGTGCTGCCGTGCCGTCGCAGGCCCGAGGGGGGGCCTCCACCCTCGTCCGGCAGGCAGTCTGGTCGTGCTGCTGGGGGGCGTGGACCCGCCTGCTGGGGTGCCCCCACCTCTGCTCCTCCGCTCGTCCCTCCGGCTCCCTCCTACCCCTACTGGGCGCTGCAGGGCATTCACCGCCCGCCTGTCGTCCCGCCTTGGTCCTCTCGCCTCTCCGCTGCTGCTGCGCCATTCGTCGCTCGTGCCGCCCCAGCTCTGCTCGGGCGGCCGAGGTACGTGCGCCGATGGTGGCGGCCTCGCTCGCTCGGGCCTCATCTGCCTCCTCTTCGGTTCCGGTCGCGTGGCGCCTTTGCTGTGACGAGAGGCCGCGGCCAGAGCACCTCCCTCCTCTTCGCAAGTCGACGCCGCCCAGGTGCTTCACCGACGACCCGATGCTGCTTGAGGCGGCACTTCTGGTCGCCTCTTCTGCTTCGCCTGCTCGTACCGTGGGCGCCGCCGGGGGCCCGGCCGCCGCCAGCCACGTCCTGGACGCTGCCGACCGCGGCCTAGCTGCCGCCGACCTCAACCTGGCCGCTGCCAGCTAGGGCCCGGCTGCTGCTAGCCGTTACCCGGCCGCTGCTGGCCGCAGCCTGGTCGCGGCGTGCCGCAGCCTGGCCGCTGCTGGCCGCCGTGCGGTCGCCGCTGGCCGTAGCCTGGCTGCTGCCGGCCGCAGCCTGGTCTTTGCTCGGGGCAGCCTGGCCGCTGCCGGCCGCGGCCCGGCCGCGCCTGGCCCCGGTTTGGCAGCCGCTGGCCACGGCTGGCCTGTTGCCGACCCCGATCTGGCCGCAGCTGGCCACGGCGCAACTGGACTCGGGGCGGCGGCGGCGGCTGGCCACGACCCGGCCGTGGCTGACGCCGGCTTCGCCACCACGCCACCCTCGTCGACCTCTGCCTGCCGCGGTTTTGAAGGGGGTGCTGTTGTGACAGCCTGTGCGCGCGGGAGGGAGAGCTCCACCTTGGTCGCTCGCTCTCCTGCTTTCCCACATGTGGTACAGGTGGCAGACGTCTTACGCAGGTTGCTCTCCCCCTGGCGACTGTTGATATTTCTTAACGCAACTACAAGAGAATGGATTTAGAATCCATTCCTGATAATGGCGTCAGAAATGCTGGTTGGTATTTATTAAGCCTACAGAAATATTATGATAGATAATCCGCAAGCGCACGGATACCGGTGAGCATTTCACCCGGGGTGATGGGTTTTAAAATATCGTATCCACAGGGAAGATAGGATGGATGTAACAGTTAACTAGGGATGGCAGTAGACTACTTTATGAGACTTTGATGGAATGGCACATACTTTAACAGGGGTAAGCCAAATGATAAAGTAATGATAATTTAGACAGGCAGAGGAACACGTGGAGCATAGAACATACTACTTCCTAGCTAGATTAGACTTGGATTTACT
Source organism: Cenchrus fungigraminus (assembly GCA_036936925.1). Classification (NCBI taxonomy): domain Eukaryota; kingdom Viridiplantae; phylum Streptophyta; class Magnoliopsida; order Poales; family Poaceae; genus Cenchrus; species Cenchrus fungigraminus. The sequence goes on along the minus strand of CM072771.1, from coordinate 42,005,976 downwards.
TAAGAGACACAATTCTATACAGCATACAAAGACTTAGTTATTCATCTATTCTAATGTAGCATATCATCACATATAGCATAGCCATGGATAAAGGTGAGCACCCCGAAGATTACCCAAGAAGATCAAGGACGAAACTTGATCCTCCCAAGAATCATTGTTCGACTAGTCTTATACTCGGGGGGTGGACTGCAAAGGACTCAATAGGTCTGTCACACCTACGATCTACCACACGACCCGGAGTATAAGGTGAATCCACAAGTAAATTATATCTAAGCACCATGCTTACATATTTTCTACTACCTAGCATATGCGCATAATATACTAGGAGCTATACGAATAAGTGCGTGCACTCATCATTAATTATGACTATATCAAATATACTACTAGAACAAAGTAAGAACTTAGCAATTGCACACATAATATTGAAATAACACACAGTCATTGAGAAACAATATAAGAACTGGATCTTGATGACTTACAGATCTGGAACTGGAGCAAAGCTCAACTCTACTCGAATTTGACTTTCTATCTAGAACTAGGTACTTGATCTAAGAACTAGATCTTGAACTATGAAGTAGCTATCATATCTCTTGTGTATCCTCCTCTTCTCCTGCCCTGGCATCTTGATAATGATCTCTGAATGGATGATAATGAGATGCCTCTCCCAGGGGGGTCTGGGGCTTCTTATATAGTCCGGAGGAGTAATCCGTCACTGTAGGATCAAACTGACCTAAACAAGTGGTTTAGATTGATCCTCATAGGCGGTGGAGGAAGCTTCTCGAAGTAGGGCTGAGTTGGCGGCCAGGGGGGACCGGTCGGCCCCACCACAGGACCGATCGGCCTGTGGTGGGCCCCGGCTGGGCCCCGCCTTCGCGTGTGGGCCTCTTGTCCCTTCTAGATGCTTAATTTCTTGGAGCCCACGTCGGTTGAGTTCGGGAGTCTTCTGGAGCCTTCTAGAATTCATTCTTTTCGTATTTTCCTGAATAATCCCTGAAAATATATAATTCACCAAAACTTGTGGAATTCATTAGTCCAAAGCCCTATACTAATGTTGAATTATCTTTTTGATCCTTTTTCATGTATTGTTGATGCATAAAAATAAGAGTTAGTGAGCATCAACAAACTCCCCCAAGCTTACCTCTTGCTAGTCCCTAGCAAGACTCATTGTTACCAAATTAAAATCTCTTCCAAGGTAGGATGAAAAGACAGACTTTTAAACCTGCTTGTATCTGCTTGAGAACATGGGGCTTTTATCTGTACTTGGGTCTTGAGCAGTTGAGAGATAGAATAATTAAGTCAAGCACCATGTCTCAAGTTCTTTAGTTTCACTATAATTCTGGAGTTTTGCAAAAGATTTTCAAGATAAAACTTAGAGTATTCCTGTATGACATTTGACAGTGATGATATAATAAAACTTTCATCCTTAGCCTGCTTTTGCTTCTTCTGTTCCTGAAATATATCTCTCTCTTTAGCAATAATTTTAAGAGAACCTTGGGTTACATGACATTTGGAGAGGTGGGCCCTACTCACCCCGGACTTTTGTCCATTTTCTCTCTCCTTAGAGATGTGGGCTCTTCTCACCCTCGGACTTGTGTCCATTATTCATCTCTCTTTTAGGGAGGTAGGCCCTTCTCGCCTAGTAGAACACTTGTTCATTTCTCTCCCTCTCTCATCTCACTTTTTCCTCTCTTTTCTTTTTCTCTTTTCTCTTCTTTTTTTTATATGTCATGCCCAAGTCTCTTGAAAGCATAGAGAGATATATAACTGGAACACTCTGAGCATATTTTCAACAAGGTTCTTCTCTTTTTTTTTAACAGGACATAAAGTTCTGTGTCATACAGGAGACTCGTCATGCAAAAATTTTATGATTTTTAAAAAGTAAATCTCCAGAATTTATGTCACTTTTGAACAAGATAAACAGCAGCTCAACTTAATTAAATCATATCAATCAATCACCTAGACTTAGGTCAAGAAATTGCTCCCACAAGAATCTCAAACCCAAAGCATGTTTTAAAATCTAAACAATTGTATCCATGTCTTGGGAGAATTTAAAGATGGTAGTCTAGGTATTAAGCATTAAAGAGATTTGTCTATCACGTTCATTAAGCATACTTCTCTAGTTCTTATTTATTTTTAAGCAAGGGAAATCATTTATTTATTTTATTATTATTTTAAACTTATAAAACTAAACAAACCTTAAACAAAAACATATAAGTACGTAAATGATACTTACCTTGGGGGCACTCCTCCCCCAAGCTGCTTGGTCCTACATCCTCCACTGGCGGAGCGTGTTCGCCAGTAGTTCAGCGTTCGAATCTGCGGTTTCTTGTATGTCTTCCAGTTGCTGTCCCGCCTGGTTCATCCATTGTTGTTGTTGGAGTAGCATGTCGGTGTGGGTATTCTGGGTGTTCATCTGCATTCTCATGTTGTCATGGACACCTTGGCGGAATGTTGGAGTGCGCTGATGGTCGAATCCTGAAAAGGAGTTACGGGCAGGTACAAAATTTGAAGATGATGCGTGAAACCTGCCACTCCCGAATTCCTATCTTCTAAAATCACTTGGTCCACGAGGCGGTAGATCTCCTCCTTGGTATGGGCGGCGAGGATATGATGGTACAGGTCCTTCATATGATTGATAAGCGGCGTCTTCAGAGGGTTGGTCAGTTCCGGTGTAGTTTGATGATGAAGCTCGTGCCGACATTCGCGGGGGTTGCTGCTGGACTGGTTGTGCCTGAAAGTTGATCAAGAAAGATTGCACATAATATATACCCAACCCCGGGTTAGGTAACGGGATTGTGTCTTTATTGCAAACATACTGCAGCTGTCCTTGGATCCTTTTGACCCATCTTCCTTAGCGGAAATACTCGTAGCCGATGACCTCTCTAGGAGTGTCAATGTTGATGATGGTGGCATCTCTGAGGATGCCTAAATCATCCGCTATGCGAGTGATCAGAGAGGTGCAGCTCACATCTCCAACTAGGTTGGGGAGTGAAAGCCAGTGCTCTACCAGCATCTTAACAGGAGAAACAACTTTTCTTTTCAGGGCAGCATATAAGAGTTGCATGTCCGACACCCTCACGCTGACGTTATCATTTCGTGGAAAGAAAACAAGGCTTATCCACTTATGAAAGAAACGGAGAGTGGGATGCTGAATTTCATTAGTGCATGGCCTGTGTGCATTCTCTCTTCCAGAAATGTCTGCCCAAAGGTGCAGCTTATCAAAATCTTCAAGTGATGTGTCCAAGTCTAAAGTGCAACCCTGTGCAAACCCCAAGGCATCGCTTAACCTCCTCCAAGACAAAGTGTGTTCTTGATGGAAGAGCCGGAAGGTTACTCCGTCCTCAGTGGTTTTTAAGGTGCACAAATTTTCTAGTGTGAAGGAACGAAACGGGCGACCAGAGAGGGGGAGGGGAGTGAATGGGAGCCGATAAAAATTCTTCCCTTTGGTCGAATTCGGCCTATACCCCGATTGCCACTCCACGAATCCGTGCACACAAGCTAAGCTCCAAACAAGGCACACACAAGCCAAGAAGATCAACCAAGAAGCCTAGAAGCAAAGAGCGGAAGCACTGAACAAGAATCAAAGCACTTGGTCAATTCTGGAAACGACCAGTGCGGACCGTCCGTGCGGTATGGGCGGACTGTCCGAGTGTGTACGGCGGACTATCCGGCCCTGCCTCGCGGACTGTCCGAAATAACCACTAGAACCACCAGAGACACACCCATAAATACGGACTGTCCGGGTAGGCCTTGCGGACCGTCCGCTAGTGTCGCGGACTGTCCGTGAGGGCAGCGCGGACTATCCGTCCAACTCACTGGAAACCCCAGACAACACCCCAGACAAACCCTCACCACGCGGACCGTCCGTGAGCTACACGCGGACTGTCCGCAAACCTCTTGCAACGAAACCCTAGGGGCAAACCGGATCGAAACGAAGACGCGCAAGAACACGAAGAACACAGGACGAACCCTAGCTCACGCGGACTGTCCATGACTCACCTGCGGACTGTCCGCACCACGCGGACAGAGCAGAAAACACCCGACCCCGCGAGGTCAACTCCAAGAACTCATCACCGGATCTCCCAAACGGTAGAAGCTCTAGAGACAAGACTTTGGGGAGATGATATGCGTCACACAAGGATGCTATGCCCCAAAAATCTTGACTCCTAACTCCCTAAATCACCGGGAATCGCGGATCACACAAGCAGCACCATGAACATGAACTCCAGCCAAAAACTCACGAATCGAAGGCTCTACACAGCGTTGGAGGGGTCAAGATCATACACGAATATGCACAAGGCATCCACCCATCATCCCCTCAAAGAAATCCGTGAAGAAATGCCTCCAAACTCACAAATCGAGCGAAGAACGAAAACTCCCAAAAATAGACACGAAAATGACACGAAAATCACAAGGGACTAGGAGATCACCGGGACGCCGAAAGCTTCCATACATCCAGAGGTCAGAGTCTGTACAAGAGTCTAGCCTAAGGAATCCAGAGGAAAACGAAGCAGTCCAGAGAAATCTACCGGGGGAGAAAGCCTAGAGTCCAAGAGAGAGAGATGCCATCCACTTCTCCGCTATTTATACGAAGTCCATCGGAGGGAGGTAAATGACCACGCTACCCCTACTGCTTAAATGAAGATACAACCCCTCAGGGGCATTTTGGTCAAGTCTTCATCGGACGGACACGCTTCCACCGCGACTTCGCTTCACATCGACGCAAACCCCGCGATCACGCCACGTGCCCTCCGCCTCGAAGCTTCCCGAAGCTCCCGGATCACCGTCTCCGTCGCCTCGGGCCTCCGGGCTTGGTTTTGAGGCCCAAACCAAGAAACCGTCCACCTGATGGTTTTGTGGGCAAACCACCAAACCCCGCGTGCAAGCTTCGGGCTTCAACCGCTACCTTGCACCGGCCCATGTTCATGACTTCAGCCCGCCCGTCTTGCACCGCACGGCTCGCACTTGACCCCATCGGTCACTGGGTCCATCGATCCAAGCCTACTTGCCACTCCATCACCCGGAGGCCGCCACGGCTAAGGCCTTTCGCGCTTGTTCTTCACCTGCACCGACACGAGTCAAACCGCAACCTGTACCTGCACACTTAGCCAAGCATCAGTCCACACAACGTTGTCAATCACTCATCACTAAGGAGCGACCCTCCACTGGTCTTCGGACACACCTGGTCCTCAATCTCCCCCTTGATGAGTGCATTGACAACACCCATAGAAATCACATAGAGAAAAAGAAAAGAAAACAACCACGAACACAAACCTCCCAAGCAAGTGATCCAAAGCCAAAGAACAAGCAAAAAACTTGGTCACTCGCCAATCCAAGTCTCGGCCCCCTAAGACATGGGCAACGGCTCGACACAGCCGAGACAAAACAAAGCTCTCAAAGAGCACATCACAAAGCACAAAACTCAGGAAAATCAAAGGAGCTCCCCCTGCACATATGCAAACTCCCCCTTTTTCTCCTCACATGCCACATCTCACAAATGCATACCAATTTTTCACAAAAACTTCCAATGCATGAAAATTCTCCCCAAATGCATGTATGTTCTCCCCCTTGTTGACAATGCATGAATCAAGGTATATGAAACTCTTCCCCTTGTTTTCATGAAAAATGCATGTCAAAGCACACATATACAATCTACCAAGCTTCTCAAATATACAAAGAGCACAACAAAATGCTACAAATGAGACATAGAGCAAGCAAAGTAGACATGGTGTATCTAGCATATTTCCATCAAGAAGATAGAGACATATAAGCATGTGACATGGCCAAAAGCAATTTTAAGCATTTTTCACAAAGAAATAGTCATCTCATGAGCAAGACTCTCTCTATACCAATTTGAACATAAAAGCACTAGATCATCCAAAGTTTATACAAGATCACAAATTCTCATCACAAGATCATTATAAACGCCCACAAGCTACTCAAGTCATGTTAAAGCCACCGAGCCATGTGTCTACTTCTTAAAATGAGACTTCTCATGGTAGACAAGCATGCTACAGTTTAGCACCCAAGATATGAATATCAAACCATAAAAACATGATTAGGAGCTCATTTTTCAAGCATAAGGCAATTCATACACCAATTTCATTTTCAAGTTTAAACATGGTACATGAAGTGCCTTTGCGGCAAAAAAGAAGCTTATGCTCCTCCCCAAGCAAGCAAAAGGGCTAAACATTTACAATGACAGAAAGGTCTTTGACCCCAAGCAAAGAGAACATGATTCTCAAGCACAAACTAAACATGATATAGACATTTAAGCACAAATTAAGCATAGACAATCATCTACTCATGAGAGACACAATTTTAGCATTTTCATCAAAAGAAGGCTATCTCAACACAAATATATGACAAACCATCAAGAGCATAGCATTCACATCCACAATTTACCATACATGCACATATCTCATCCATAGCACATCGGTGATCAATGTATATAAGAGAAGCTCGTTCCTAGCTCAAGTGATCCAAAGATGGCTATCCTACCATGTTTTGTACAGAAAGTAAAATGCATGAATGAAATGCAACAAAATGAACATATGACACATATATACATGAGAAGCTCCAAGACCCAAGCTAGAAAGGAAAGCACACCCCAAGATCACCCCGCAAGCGAGTGAAAGTGACTTGGTCAAGCGGTTTGGTGAAAATGTCAGCTAGCTGGTCTTGGGTAGGGACATAGGACAAAGATATGTTTCCCTTTTCAACATTGTTCCTCACGAAGTGGTACCTCACTTCTATGTGTTTTGTTTTGGAGTGGAGGACAGGATTTTTGGCTACGCTTATGGCACTGGTGCTATCACAGAAAAGTGGAACCTGGGAGCACTCCTCTCCAAATCACTCATGGTATATGTCATCCAAAGCAGCTGGGAACAACAACTAGCAGCAGCTACATACTCAGCCTCGGTGGTGGATTGGGCTACACTCGATTGCTTGCGAGATGACCAAGAGACCAAAAAAGAACCAAGGAACTGACAACACCCAGAAGTGGACTTGCGATCCAATCGACACCCAGCAAAATCCGCATCAGAAAAACCATGAAGCCTGATTGTCGAAGAAGCAGAGTACCACTGACCAAACTCAGGAGTGTAGTTTAAGTACCTGAAAATCCGCTTGACGGCTTGCCGATGTGAAGTCCTCGGTGAAGCCTGAAAACGAGCGCATAGACACACACTAAACTGTATGTCCGGCCTCATCGCCGTCAAGTAGAGGAGGGAGCCGATCATGCTCCGGTACTCCTTCTGGTCCACGGGTTTGCCGTCCTCGTCCGCGTCCAAAGCCGTAGTCGTACTCATCGGTGTGGTCAGCGGCTTGGTGTCGTTCATGCCAAACTTCTTCACCGTGTCCCTGGTGTACTTCGCCTGATGTACAAAGGTCCCGTCCTTGCACTGCTTGATCTGGAGACCCAAGAAAAACTGCAGCTCGCCCATCATGGACATCTCAAATTCCCTACTCATGTCATCTGCAAATCTGGCAACAAGATCATGAGAAGAGCCACCAAAGATTATGTCATCCACGTATATCTGAACGATCAAAAGGTCATTCCCATGCTTAAGGAGGAACAGGGTCTTATCAACTGTGCCCATCACAAACGCCTTACTCAGCAAAAAGCCTCTCAACCTGCCATACCAAGCTCTAGGTGCCTGTTTCAACCCATAGAGCGCTCTCTAGAGTTTGTATACATGGTGTGGTTATTTTTCACTCTCAAACCCTGGGGGTTGCCTCACATACACTTCTTCCTCTATCACCCCATTCAAGAAAGCACTCTTGACATCCATTTGGTACAACTTGAACCCTTTAGCCACGACAAAGGCTAGAAGGATCCTAATTGCCTCCAAACGGGCCACAGGAGCAAATGTCTCCTCATAGTCTATCCCCTCCTTCTGGTTGTAACCCTGCGCCACCAACCTCGACTTATTTCTCACAACCATCCCATTCTCACCCTCTTTGTTCTTCCACACCCACTTGGTTCCTATGGGACGGCAATTTGGTGGTGGATCGACTAACACCCAGACTTGGTTTCTCTAAAAGTTTTCCAACTCCTCATGCATGGAATTCACCCAATTCTCATCAGACAAAGCGTGTCGAATATCTTTGGGCTCAAACGACGCAACAAAGGTAGAATGAGCGAAATGAGAAGTGTTCCTTGACCTCGACCGTGTAGTGCGTTCATGAAGTTCACCAATGATGGTCGACGGTGGGTGATCAACTTGTACTCGTCGGGGAGCCTCACGCCTGGACACAACCTCCCCCTCAGCTGCAGCCTCCACTCGAACAGCCTCCGTCGTAGTGGGTGTAGGGGATGGTCCGTCCTCGATCGTCGTCGTAGTAGTGGAAGTAGAATGTACACGATCAGCCACGGGAGCACCACCATCATCATCGTCGTCGTCTCCATCTCCATCCTTCTCATCCTCAAAGATCCTCGCTCCAATCTCATCGTCAGCTACACACTCAAAAGCAGAAGAGCTACATGGCTATGTCTCGTCGAAGGTTACCTTGCAAGTCTCCATGATTCGGTTAGTGTCAAGGTTGAGCACACGATATGCTCTAGAATGAATAGCATAACCAAGGAAAATCCCATCCGAACAACGAGACTCAAACTTATCCAACTTGCCCTTCTTCAGAATGAAACACTTGCAACCAAAAGCTCTAAAGTGACTCACCTTGGGTTGTCGGGCATGCATCAGCTCATAGGAGGTCTTCTTCTTGAAAGCACGAAGGAAGATGTAATTTGAGACATAGCAAGCGGTATTGACCACCTCAGCCCAGAAACGCCTAGGAGTCCTATGCTCATCGAGCATCGTCCTGGCCATCTCACAAAGGGTCCGGTTCTTCCTCTCAACAACGCCATTCTGGCAAGCGACGTATGGAGAAGAGTACTGATGATCAAGACCAAGATCACTGCAAAAGGTATCAAAATGAGAGTTCTTAAACGCCGTGCCATTGTCACTGCGTATAGCTCGAATGGCATCTCCATGTCTCTCATTCTTCAACCTCAAGATCAAGTCCCGAACAAAGCCAAATGTCTCACTCTTATCCTCCAAAAAGAAAACCCAAGAGTACCTCGAAAAATCATCAACAACCACAAGAACATACCACTTCCCACCAGCAGAGCGAACACGAGCTGGCTCAACCAAATCCATGTGCAACAACTCACAAGGTCGCTCGGTCATGACAGAAGTCAGAGGGGCGTGAGAAGCGGCAACCATCTTTCCATGCCGACAAGAAGCACAAACCAAATCCTTCTCGAATTTCAACTTAGGCAATCCTCGGACAAGATCAAGACCACTCAAGCGGGAAAGCAACTCAAAGCTCAAGTGTCCCAACCTCCTATGCCATTTCTAAGGCTCGGCTGAAACGCCAGCAACAAAGCATCGAGGAGGACCAACAGACTGGGAAAAGTCGGCACGAAAGATTTGACCCTCGGGGACGATTGTACAGACAAGATCGCCTCGAGAATCAAGCACACGAGAAGCTCCCGACTTAAAATGAACCTCAAAACCTTCGTCAAGTAATTGAGATACTAACAACAGGTTAAAACCAAGTGACTTGACCAGGGCCACACTTCTTAAGGTCACCTTGCAACTCACCTTCACCATACCTTCAGCAAGCACTCGTCCTTGCCCATTGTCCCCGAAAGTGATGTACTCCCTCGTACTCACCAGGGTGAGGCTGGAGATCCACCCACGATCTCCGGTCATGTGTCTTGGGCAACCGGAGTCGATCAACCAAAAGTTCTCCAAGCCTCCCACCTGCAATCAAAAACGAGGACGAGAATGAGCAAGTGACTCAACACTGGGGTTAGTACCAAAAGAGTCAAACCAGTGCTGAGCCATTTGCTCAAAAGAAGGGTTAGCGAAATCCATCCTCCCAAAACCTCTAGGCGGAGCCCTCTCACGCCTACCACCAAAGGACCTGTCATGTCTCACAGGAGGAGTACGCGCACCACGAGGGGGAAAACGTGGCCCGTAATCCATCTGAGACCCAAAGCTCCGATCGTCCCTCCCAAACTCGTAATGGTCACGAGAAGGAGCACGTCGAGCCAACTCACCACGCCCAAACCCAATAGGCCTATCTCTCCGTGGGAACACACCTCCACCTCCACCTCCACGAGTGGGAACTGTCCTCACAAACACATCACCCCTAGGTAGAGGCCCTCTACGAGGCTCAGGCACACCACGAGCAAGGTGGTACCTGTCCTTGTTTGCCATCTCCCTAGCAAACCTCTCATCCCTCTTCCTTCGAAAACAGAACTCATCCTTATGACCATCCCTCCCACAATACTCACAATGGAAGCGGATCAGCACTGGCTTAGGCTGTGGCTTCTCTACAAGCTTCTCTCCAGCTTTCTCTCCTGTCTTCCCATCAAAGACACTCCCCTGGGTTCTCACAAACTTGATGGGTTTCTGATAGTTCTCAGATTTGTGGGGGAACATTGGAGGATCTGGGGTTGTGTCAAGCTTGTTTCTGAGATGGTTTGGGCTTGGGTGCAAATTTGTTCATGGGTGTAGTGTGTGGTGGAATGGGTATCTCTCCGGCTTTCTCTTCTCCCTCACCACTCTTCTCACCACACTTGTCGGTCCCCAACGCCTGACCATCAAACCTCTTGAACTGAGCCAACATCATACTCAATTGTGGCTCATGCCCAGACAACCACCCCATCATTTTTCTCAATTCATCATTTTCATCCTGCAGACGATCAACATAGTTTGCAAGTTCCATGTTTTTCAAAGCATGCATTTCACAGGTTGAACATGATGTAGGAAGGGGAGCTTTCAATGCCGCCTCAAGAGAAACAATTCTAGTGTGAGATTCATCTAGCCTAGCATGCAAAATAGGACATGAGGTACAAGCACCTAGTAAAGCTGGCCTAGACTTCAACTCATCACATTCAATCCTAACCACATCTAGTTCCTCAAGAACAGAGGCATGTTTTTCCTTGAGGGCAGTCAAGTCAGCAAGAAAAACTGAGCAATCACCACAATCAATTTCATCCGACACCACAGGAGTAGACTTCAAAGCAACAATCTCATTCCTAGCATTCACAAGCAAGGATTCAAGCTCGGCTACCTTGTCCTTAGCATCACCCAACAAAGACCTAAATTCCCTCTTCTCCTTGTTGGTCTTTCTAAGCACATCATCACGGTTATCAAGCAACTCATTGAGCCTAGCATTCTCCTCTAGCAAGAAGTTGGGATCTTGTCGTACCTCATCATCAGAGTCGGAGTTCGAATCCGAGCTGTGCTTCCCACTCTTCTTGGAGTGCGCCATGCCACAAAATCCTCCTTGCGCGACGAAGCTTAGGCCGGTGAAGTTCTTACCGGTGTGCCACTTGTCCTTGTGCTTCTCTTGCTCTTCCTCGCTGCTCGAACCGGAAGAAGCATCGCTTGATGTCGAGTCGATGTCGCTCGCTCTGGCCACCATCGCTCGAGCAGTCTTCTTCTTGTAGCCACCACCCTTCTTGTGCCTCCTCTTGCCCTTGTCCTTGTGCTTGTCCTTGTAGTCGTTCCGGGACCGGTGCTTGTTGTAGTCGTGCTTGGGCTTGCCCTTGTAGTCGTTCTTGATCTCCATGGCTTCAGGGCATTCGGCGATGAAGTGCCCGTGCTTGCCGCACCGATAGCACATCCCCGAGCTCCGCCTTGCATTCTTGCGGTTCTCGTACATCCGCCCAAACCTCTTGCTCAACAATGCGAGATCATCCTCGCTCAACACCTCAAATTCCTCATCTGGCAAGGACACAAGACAAGAAAAAGAGAAACCACCAGGGCTAGCGTTAGACCGTGATCCCGAGACAAGAGCCAAACTATGAGGATCAGTGGGGCTCTCGCTCTTGGCTCTCAAGCCACGATCAACCTCAGAAGACCTGAGCTTGGAAAACAGCTCATCCAAGGTCAGCATATCATACACGCTCGACTCCTCAATGGCCTCGACCTTGGCTTCCCACACAGACCTATCCAGGGCATGCAAAAGCTTGATAGCTTGATCATGATCCGTGTATGGGAGCACTGTCACATTGGCCCTCATGTTGTTAACTATGCAGGTGAAGCGCTGAAACATAGCATCGGTCAACTCACCGGGGAGATGAGTGAAGTTCTCATACTCTCTCCGGTAAGTGGAAAACAAACGGGCTTGCACTTGGGCATTGCCAACATGAGCAGTTCTCAACTTGAGCCATATCTTTCCGACCACATTCTCTCCGTACACTCGCTCGAACTCCGAGGCACAGAGAGCATGGAACAAGTAATCAACGGCCTTGCTGTTGGCCTCAAACATGTCCCGCGATCCTGGAAGCAGAAAACTATCTGGGATGACATATTGATCATTCTGAGTGACCTCCCAAATAAGAGTTCCCTTCCCTCGCAAAAACGCGCCCATGCGCCTCTCCCACATCGGGTAATTCTTGCCATCAAAGTGCGGAGGACCCGACCCCTTGCTGTAATCGCCCATCTTTGGATCTTAGACTAGTTAGAATCACAAAGATCCATAACCGGCTCTGATACCAATTGAAGGACCGAAACGGGCGACCAGAGAGGGGGGCGGGGGAGTGAATGAGAGCCGATAAAAATTCTTCCCTTTTGTCGAATTCGGCCTATACCCCGATTGCCACTCCACAAATCCGTGCACACAAGCTAAGCTCCAAACAAGGCACACACAAGCCAAGAAGATCAACCAAGAAGCCTAGAAGCAAAGAGCGAAAGCACCGGACAAGAATCAAAGCATTTGGTCAATTCTGGAAACGACCAGTGCGGACCGTCCGTGCGGTATGGGCGGACTGTCCGAGTGTGTACGGTAGACTGTCCGGCCCTGCCTCGCGGACTGTCCGAAATAACCACCAGAACCACAAGAGACACACCCGTAAATACAGACTGTCTGGCTAGGCCTTGCGAACCGTCCGCCTATGTCGCGGACTGTCCGTGAGGGCAGCGCGGACTGTCCGTCCAACTCACTGGAAATCCCAGACAACACCCCAGACAAACCCTCACCACGTGGACCGTCCGTGAGCTACACACGAACTGTCCGCAAACCTCTTGCAACGAAACCCTAGGGGCAAACCGGATCAAAACGAAGACGCGCAAGAACACGAAGAACACAGGACGAACCCTAGCTCACGCGGACTGTCCGCGGCTCACCTGTGGACTGTCCGCACCACGCGGACCGAGCAGAAAACACCCGACCCCGCGAGGTCAACTCCAAGAAGTCATCACCGGATCTCCCAAACGGTAGAAGCTCTAGAGACAAGACTTTGGGGAGATGATATGCATCACACAAGGATGCTATGCCCCAAAAATCTTGACTCCTAACTCCCTAAATCACCAGGAATCGCGGATCACACAAGCACCACCATGAACGTGAACTCCGGCCAAAACTCACGAATCGAAGGCTCTACACAGCGTTTGAGGGGTCAAGATCATACACAAACATGCACAAGGCATCCACCCATGATCCCCTCAAAGAAATCCGTGAAGAAACGCCTCCAAACTCACGAATCGAGCGAAGAACGAAAACTCCCAAAAATAGACACGAAAATCACAGGAGACTAGGAGATCACCGGGACGCCGAAAGCTTCCATACATCCAGGGGTCAGAGTCTGTACAAGAGTCTAGCCTAAGGAATCCAGAGGAAAACGAAGCAGTCCAGAGAAATCTACCGGGCGAGAAAGCCCTAGATTCCAAGAGAGAGAGATGCCATCCACCTCTCTGCTATTTATACGAAGTCCATCAGAGGGAGGTAAATGACCACGCTACCCCTACTGCTTAAATGAAGATACAACCCCTCAGGGGTATTTTGGTCAAATCTTCATCGGACGGGCACGCTTCCACCGCGGCTTCGCTTCACATCGACGCAAACCCCGCGATCACGCCACGTGCCCTCCGCCTCGAAGCTTCCTGAAGCTCCTGGATCACCGTCTCCGTCGCCTCGGGCCTCCGGGCTTGGTTTTGAGGCCCAAACCAAGAAACCGTCCACCTGATGGTTTTGTGGGCAAACCACCAAACCCCGCGTGCAAGCTTCGGGCTTCAACCGCTACCTTGCACCGGCCCATATTCATCACTTCAGCCTGCCAGTCTTGCACCGCACGGCTCGCACTTGACCCCATCGGCCACCGGGTCCATCGATCCAAGCCTACTTGCCACTCCATCACCCGGAGGCCGCCACGGCTAAGGCCTTTCGCGCTTGTTCTTCACCTGCACCGACACGAGTCAAACCGCAACCTGTTACTGCACACTTAGCCAAGCATCAGTCCACACAACGTTGTCAATCACTCATCACTAAGGAGCGACCCTCCACTGGTCTTCGGACACACCTGGTCCTCATAGTGTGAGGAGACGGGAACCCTGTTCAGAAGTGTTGTAAAAGGTAGTCCATCCTAGCAAAAAAAAACATCTGGGCAAATTTGGTATTCATACCTGTTTCCTACATGAACTCCTCGTTGAACATGGGTGTGAGGACAAAAGTGCGTTTCTTCAACTTATCGTACCTCTCCTTCTCCTCTCCTCTCCTTATGTGAAGATGAACATCACTGGTTAGGATTTTCCGTTGTGATGGTGATGCTGAAGGTGAGGGATTTGAGATGGGTGAGGGGGACTCCTGCGAGTCAACACTCATTGATCGTTGGGAGTTAGTCCTGGAGCGGGTGCGTCCAAGGAATCTCCCGAACATGGTGTCTAAGGGTTTCCTCACAAGGGTATATAAAAGAAAGTGTTTAGAGCAAAACTACCCCTGGCTTTCTCCTCTACTCTCTCCGTAAACCTCCTTGCTCTTGTGGCAGCACTACAAAAACTTGAAATGAAGAATTCTGAACTTGTGAATGTGGGAAGAATTAGGAGGGTGGTGGCCGCTTTTATAGAGCCGAGGGGGTAGGCCGGTCGGCCCTGTGGTGGGGCCGGTCGGTCCCACGTGGGCCCCACTCGGGTGCCCTCTCCTCCGTCCATTTCTTGCTTCAATCCAACGCCAGAATAAGTGGCTTTTGAGTGGGAATAAATGAGGCTGGCGGATGATAAGATAAGGTGGAAGAAAGTGATGTTTTGATGTGCATCCCTATGGCATGTGGGTCCCATGCGTAAGGGTAAAAGCATGAAAATGCAACAGCAAAAATATGACAGTAAAAATATTTTTATGCCGCCACGAAAAATTATTATACGGGTTTTGACACACCGTAAAAATTATTTACCATGGGGCGTGAAAAAGTTTTTACTGTAGTAAATATGGAAATACAGAAAATATATTTTTGTGTTTTTACCGGTTACCTTCGGCGAGGGTTCGTAGTTTGAGTCCTCGAACGGGACTTTCAAATCTTCTAATATTCAGGTGCATCCTCCGTCTTCGGAGATAATGGTCCTTCTGGTGATATCTTCTCTTGATCGATCATGTTCGCGTTGATGCTGAGCTCTGGTCTGGGTTTGAAGGCAAACTTCTCTTCCTTTCCATTGATCTCGAATGTGATCTCTCCTCTGCCTACGTTGATGCGTGCATTGGCGGTGCTCAGGAATGGTCACCTGAGAATTAGTGAAACCCTGGAGTCTGGGTGCATATCCAATACCACGAAATCAACTGGCACCAAGAACTCTCGAATTTTCACTGGAACATTCTCGGCGATTCCTGATGGGTAGCGAACTAATTGATCTGCTAATTGTAAACACATTGATGTTGGAACCAAGGTAGGGTGCTTGAGCTTGTCGAAAACAACCTTGGGCATCACACTCACACTTGCTCCAAGATCACAGAGTGCATTTCTGAAGTATTGATTTCCAATGGAGCACTCTATAGTGGGGCATCCTGGATCCTTTTTCTTGATGGGTGATGTATTCAGGATTGCCACACTACATTCTTCAGTCAACTTGATGATCTCTGTAGTTGGCAGAGGTCTCTTCTTATTCAGGATATCTCGGATGTACTTGGCATATGTCGGAACTTGTATGGCATCCAATAAAGGTTGTCGACCATACACCCAGGGTTCCCATACAAGGAAGGATGAAGACGGACTCCTACTAGAATTCCCTTATAATCCTACTAGGACTCGTACCATGTAATCCTACTAGGACTCCTACCTTGTAACCGACTAGGCACCCACCCCCTGGACTATATAAAGGAGGGCTGGGTACCTAGGAGGACAACACAATCCCTCCGGGGACAACACCAAGCGCAGGGCGCAATATACTACACCAAACAGGACGTAGGGTAGCTACTCTGGCTACCTGAACCTGTATAAATCTGTGTCTTGTGTCCTAGCGCATACCTTCGAGTTCCAGGTCATGACGATCGTCCACTATCTACCCTCCGACGGGTACCCCCTATGGAGGTTGCTAGATATAAAACTCCGACAAAGGTATGTTGACATAAAGCTTCTGGATTACCTCTATGAATTTCTCGAATTGATCATCAACTTGAGGTTTTCTCATTCTTCTTGGATATGGTAGGAAGTTGGTGTCGTGGAAGTCTTGTCTTGCTGGGTCTTGTTCTTCTTGCATAACTTCTTCAACGTCATTATCCTTCTCTGTTGGATCTTCGGCTGGTGCTACGGGTGTTGCAGATGTTGCTGTTGTCACCGGATTTTGACCAAATCCAGAGTCAAATGATCTTGGCTTGGTGATCGGCAGAGAAGAACCGGGAGAAGAGATGGACTAGGAAATATCAGCCGATGAAGTCAGCACACATGCATAAGACAAGTACATGCAGGCGTATACGTGTATGCATTGGAGAGTTATCAGCACTAAAGGAGAAGCTCGTGCGAGAAAAGAGGCTAGCGTAGCCAAGACACGTATGAGTACAAGGCTCCTATTATTTGTGAGAGCATCGCCTGGATAACAGCGAGGGATGATCGACCACCAACATATTGGCAAGAATCGGCCAGCACTGACGATCGGCCGGCAGTGACGATCGGCTGGGCAGGAGGCTAGGATGATGTCAGGACATGCGAGTGCTTAATGCAAAAGCAAGGGAAGATTCACACGTAAAAGGAAAGGTGATTAAAATAAAGAAGCCACATAAGGAGTCCTAGTTGATTGCACCTGCGCATTGCTCTCTTGCCGGATAAGTCAGAGGAAGCTTTATTAGAAAGGATTCTGCATAAGGGAAAATAGAGTCCATGTATCTTAGTATTTCCTTTAATTTAGACATCTAATTAGAGGAGTTCGTGTCGATTAGTTGTGTAACTCGTCAGGAGTCTTTAATTAGGAAGTTTTGAGCCCTTTCGGCTGCAGGAGTCTAGAGGAGCCCAGGGTATAAATATAAGCCCCGGCTATTGTAATAGAATCATCACATGATCAATATCAAAACCGCCTCCGGGCACCCCTTTACCAATTATTGCATCTACTTTTTGGCGACTTCGCCTTCGTACCTTTTTTCTTTCACGAGTTCTCGCAATCTCGTCGGGCTGCATCGCTTCGATCTCCGGCTTGCTGGTGAGTTCTGCTTTACCGAATAATATCTAGGCTTTAACCTCCGGGCGCATCGCTGTGGTTTCGTCTAGATTTATTCACCAGTTATCGATATCAGCTAGATTAGCAAGTTTTACCTCAATTCTTGTTATTTTAGCTTTTATCACCCATCTATCCAGCTCGATCTAGATCTCGTTGGCTTTTATTGTCTTAAAATATCATCTGTTCTCACAGCCAGCTTAGATTTATTCGAGTGCTGACGTCACGATCGGCTGTCTTGGCCGATCTTTCTACACACACTTACACTTCAGCTACTTTCGAGCCTGCCGATCTCATTTTACTGTATCGGCAGATACACACACTAGTGAAGATCCATCGGCCTTCTAGCCGATTTTCCATTGTCAATCAACAGGTCAGATTGGCTGGCACGCCTCGCAACAGACCGGGGGGTCACGTGTGTTGCGCGCAAGGGTGACGTCCTATTTTTGCGTCAACACACTTTTGGCACGCCCAGTGGGACCGAATATTAATCCCTATTACATCGTCTGGTGAGACCTGAAGACAATATCCACGTTGAATCAATAAAGTTTGAGGAGTACATCGCCATGGACAGTCAATCTGGAATATTGGCGGATATTATAAGCAATGCCATAAAGAGCGCGTTCTTTGAGTTTGCCCAACAACAAAGGTATGAGAGGACGTATTATCAACAGCCGATGGCATCGGCTAATATTACATCTTCTTATAGTCCAATTCAGGAGCAATGCTATGAAGAACCAGCATACATATATC
This sequence comes from Cenchrus fungigraminus, assembly GCA_036936925.1. Classification (NCBI taxonomy): domain Eukaryota; kingdom Viridiplantae; phylum Streptophyta; class Magnoliopsida; order Poales; family Poaceae; genus Cenchrus; species Cenchrus fungigraminus. The sequence continues at coordinate 41,987,794 of CM072771.1, read as the reverse complement.
CTAGGTCATCAAGTACTACAACAGCAAGTGCAAGTACAGTCCCTGAATCGGCTTATGATGATTGTTTAATGCCCTCATACTTGCATCAACACAATTCTTATCAGCCGATGGAGACTTCTCAGACTGCACCAGTTCCCTCCAGCTTGTTACCACTGCCACAAGTGGATTTCTTCCGCGCTCTTGGATACACACCACAGCCGTTGGCACATGAAGACTTGTTCAACACTCTTGGATATACGCCTACAGGTACTAATCAAATTCAAGAATCGACATGCGTACAAGGTGTTGCCCAAGGATTGTAGTCTGTTCCCTATGGTTCCCAACAAATAGCGTCATACGCTCAACCGTCAAATCTAAGTCAGCAATTGCAAAGCTATCGAGCACAAGTATCGGCTCTGCAGCCGATGGAGAAACGGCCACGGATGTCGGTCCATGAACCAATAGCTTATGAGCTAGAAATTTATCAGCCGCCAACCATGGACGAGCAGTTGATGGATCAACAATCACGACTAATAGTTCTGCAATCTTGGACTGGGGGGCTACAATTTTCTCAGCTATCAGCTCAACCACAACATCCAGGAAGTTATTGGACACAAGGGTCAACTTTACAGCAAGAGGCATTGAGTCCACAACTGATTGATTATCAAATGCCTCCTTTGTCAGCATGACTGCAGCTGGATACAGATAAGTCAGTTCAAAACGAGCTTGTGCAACCAATGAGAAATGGCAATGGGGTCAAGATAAGCACTTAGGATGAAGAGAGCTATCAACTAGAGAATGAGAATATTCAGAGACAGTTCACTTCTCAGGAATCACCGAAGAATCAAGACATAAGGATTGATCTTGGAATAGGCTCCCAAATAACTGAGGAAATATATCAAAAAATACAGATCTCAGTTGATAAGTTGGAGTTTGAAGATCAGTATGGAGAAGAATACAAATCTGAAGAAATCCAAGAAGATGAAGTCCCAGCTAATTACAAAGATAGAGAAAAACAAGGTGATCATGATTCCAGAAAACCTGATGGGAGAGCTCCAGCTGGCAACGATCTGTGTTTAGAACACATGGTTATAGTCAACGGCCAAAAACAAACATCCAAAGCTACATCTATGGGTTGTATGGAAATTGAAAAATTAGAGGCCATTGATTACAAGGTTACAGAAGCAGGGTAGGGGACAAGGTCTCAGATTTATTACTCGATGCCCAAAAATATTACACTGGAAGATCGGCTGCTTGGAGTATATTTTCCATGGGAGCCAGGTGATCAAGTGCCAAAAATCACTATGCAGAAGTATTGGCTGATCGGAGTTCATATTGCATGGGAGCCGGGCGATCAAAAACACAGATATATTGCCCTAAAGCATTGGCCACTTGGAACTTATTTTCCATGGGATCCAGGCGGACAAGAGTTATGTGTACGAAACTTTAAAGCTGATTTCTCCAATCGGCTAGATGATGGGGCACATGTCATTTGATCCTATCATTATGTTACCTCGTGATGAAAAGCCAAAAATATATATTTTTTGGCTACATGTTGTTCCATCATATTATCTCAGATTACTTATTGATGAAAAACCGGCACTGCAAAAGAAGAGATATATCGGCTGCTTTGTTTCATATATCGCCGATGGAAGCAAAGGTTGGCGATAGAAGGCCAACAGAGTCAGCCGATGGAGCATGACCACCATTCGTTGACCTCGCCATCAAGCTCGACGCCGACAATCTCACCGACGACTTCATCAACAACTACCTCGACAACGACGACTACTTCAAAGTTGTCAAGCGAACGAATCTACATCGACTCGTCATCAAGTAGGCATGTCTACGACAATGCCTAACGCCCTATGCGGTATGTATCTACTGATAACTGCCCTACGCGGCAAGTGGAGTAGATCAATTGGCACCAAAACAAATGCAAGGTAACTGCGCATTGAGGACATAATTCTCTGGACTATTCTAAATGCTTGCCTGGGGACAAGAGGAGAATATCACGTGGTGAGGTTATATTAAAGCCGATGAGAAATATATCGGCTACATGTTGTTCAAGACAACACCACAAAGACTACTAGCTAGCAATAGAGGTCTACCTCATGGTTCATCTACATAATTAAAAGACCAAAGTCGAGTACGTATGTAAATGGAAGGAACCATATGCGTCAGGAAGTCCAGAAGATTTTGGTACAATCCATGAAAGCTCCAGAGAAAGAGAAAACCAATCGGGCAAGTATCTTTTTAGTTCTTCTGGCCGATGGTAAGAGAGAGCCGATGAAATGTGTCCATCAATCGGCTACTCATTATTAAAATGGATTGGATGCCAAAATTGACCCGCAATGATGAAAAGAGACATACTTGGAAGATTTGCACAAGCGGGAGGAATTTCCAAAAGAAAGTATCATATGTAGATTCAGAAGATGAAGATAACATGGTAGGACTTGCAAAATCGGTTAAAGACAAGAAGACTGTGTCATGTCCTTTTGGTAAAAAGGAACCAGGAAGATTCGGCTTTGATATCACTAAGGCCGATAAGATATTTGATCTATTGCTTTAGCAAGGGCAGATTAAACTATCCCAGTTCCATACCATACCATCTGCGGAGGAGCTGAAGAGGATGAAGTATTGCAAGTGGCACAATGCAACGTCGCATGACACCAATGATTGCAAGATCTTCAGACAGCAGATCCAATCAGCAATTGAGCAGGGAAACTTAAAATTGAAACCCCTACCAAAGCTGAAAAACCGATGAAGATTGATCAGCATCTTTTCCCAACTCATACAGTTGAGGTGTCTTGCAAAGACACGTCACGTGTTAAGTTGCTGACGTCGGAATCGGCTCAAAATAAAGGAGCTGTTGATCCTAAAAGTACAAGCAACCGCTGCAGATATCAAAGGAAAAGAGTTGCTACTTGAGGAAGGAGACATGAAGCCATGCCGGCCTGTCACGTCCCAGATGCTAATCAACAAGTTCTAGCGACGACAAGCAAAAGGGGGAGAAGAGTGGGCATGGCGTAATGAAGGACATTGGAGGTGTTCGTTCTTCAAGTACTGTTGGGAAGAAGGAATCAAACTGCCAACGGCAGAAAACTATCCAGAATGCAACGAGGCTTACAACAATAGCAGCTCCTCCAAAAGGGTTTGCTTCAACAACAGAAGGCCTATGACTTGGGATCACCGTGAATTCAGCAATCAATAGATCCCAGTTCATCAACGGCTCGGGGGCAAGGCCAGCGTTCATGATCGGCTGGGAGGCCGAGTCAATGAAGAGTCAAACGATCGGCTGGAAGGGATGGCCGATTCTCTGGTCCCTGATGAAGACATCATGTGCTGAGCTCCTGAACGTCGATGCACTCTGCAATTGGACGATGAAGAATCAAGCCGATCATATAAGAAGCCTAATCCGTAATGGTGTCCAGACGGCTTGACCAAATCTCAGAAAAGGGGAGTCCAGCGCTTACGTCAGCTAGAACAACAAGAAGAAGCAGAGAGACACGTGCTGGACAAGAAGATGATTCGGTCTAAAATATGGCGTCCAAAGCCTAAGGCCGATGATGGGAAGGATGATAAACCACAAGCTGACATGAATATGGTTGTCCTCCTACCAAAAGAGTTCATGGCTCCAGTTGATTTAGATGTGTTCGACGAAGAACGTGGCATGGCTCAGTTAACACTGGAGCCTACACAAGCTATCTTTGAGAAGCCAGAGGATGAGAAAAGACAACATTTGAAGGCATTGTTTCTCAAAGGTTTCATCAATGGGAAGCCAATCACCAGGATGCTAGTAGATGGAGGAGAGGCAGTCAATCTAATGCCATACACCATGCTGCGCAAGATTGGGAAATCTGATGAAGATTTAACTCAGACCGACATGATGCTGGTAGATTTGAAGGCAACGTCTCTCCAGCTCAAGGAGCAATCTGCGTGGAGCTCGCCATCGGCATGGCAGCTACTGAAGCACAAGGATGGACATATGATCAAGTGAGCTACATATCTGGAAAAGCATGGGATACTAAATATCTCAAGGTGTCCGATTTTGGACTACGGCCGGTTCAAGCAGTCGGCTTTGACGATAAGATTTAATGGATCAATTCGTAGAGGATGAAGGAAGACTCGGGCATGGATTTATGTCGACCGACGAATTGGAAAAGATAGATCTTGGAGATGGAAGCAAACCAAGGCCGACTTATATTAGTGCCAAGCTGGATCCAGAATATAAAGCAGAGTTGATCGCATTATTAAAAGAATTCAAGGATTGTTTCGCTTGGGAATATATGAGATGCCTGGCTTAGACCAATCCATTGTTGAACATCGGCTACCTATTAAACCAAGATATCGACCTTTTCAGCAACATCCCAAGAAAAGGAATTTGAACAAGACGACGCCGATGGATGGCTATCCAATGCTAGTAGCCGATGGATTGGTAAATGTTGCTGCATGACACAAAGTCATCAGCTTCATAGACAATTAAAAATACGAAAGCTATATATATCAAAGGGCTATGAATTGTATATTCCACGAGCTCAACAGCAAGATAGTTGAAATCTACATTGATGATGTGGTCGTCAAGTCAAAAAGCTACAAAGAACATCTGGCCGATTTACGAAAAACACTGGAGTGCACAAGGAAGCATGTGAATCCCAACAAGTGTGCTTTTGGTATTTCAGCTGGACAGCTCTTGGGTTTCTTGATACATGAAAGGGGAATTGAAGTTGGTCAGAAGTCAATCAGTGCAATTGACAAGATAGAAGCACCATCAAACAAGAAAGAGCTTCAATCGTTGATCGGCAAGATTAATTTTATCAGAAGATCTGTCTACGAGAGAACTCAGCCGTTCACACCTTTGTTGAAGCTCAAGGCCTATCAAAAATTTGTATGGGGAGAAGAACATCAAGAGGCTTTGGAGCAGCATCAAACAGTATCTAAAATCTCCTTCTATCCTAATGCCCCCTCAAGACAAGAAGCCGTTCAAATTATATTTATCGGCTAATAAGTGGGCTATTGGATCGGCCCTTGTACAAGAGTTTGAAGGAAAAGAGCGAATCATATACAAGACTCTTGGATGCAGAAACAAGATATTCGACAGTAGAAAGGTCATGCTTATACTTTTCATGCACGAAGTTAAGGACCTACTTATTAACTGTCAAGTGCATCGTAATTTGCAAAAATGACATGGTCAAGCACATGTTGTCGTTGCCTATTTTGAGGGTGGAATCAGAAAGTGGAGCTTGGTTCTATCAGAGTTTGATTTAACTTCTCAATCGGCCAAAGCAATCAAAGGACAAGTAATGGCCGATCTAGTGACTCAGTATTGTGGGCTCGAGATTGCAGTCATTGAACCCATCCCATGAACCATATTCTTCGACAGATCATCATGTGGAGTAGGAGCTGGAATTGGGAATGTCCTCATCTCACCTCGGGAGGAAAGTTATGAAGTCTCTATTCCAATTGAGAAGACTTCAAAGAATAATCAAGTTGAGTACCAGGCAGTACTAAAAGGGGTTTATCATGAAGAGTGCCTCTAATTACTCAAAGAATTCAAGATGGTGAGACTCGAGCATATCCCCAAGTGCCGTAACAAAAAGATTAGCTCAAGGTACATCGGGCCCTCGGCCGATTCTTGGTTTGGAAATACCTGCCGATGATTGGAGGAAAGAGATAGTTGGCTATCCATCCAAAAAAGTTGATAAGCGGCTGAGGCCTAATCAATCGGCGTTCGAGAAATAACAATTATTATTGCTTCAAATATTACAAAGGATGTCAGAGGTGTTAGAAATTTGGAAGCGTTCAGAGAATTCCAGCATCGGCGATAAACCTGCGCACGTTCTAGGTACGACATCTAGAAGATCAATGCCTTTTTGAATGCATGCCAGTGGATACAAGGTTATGCATGATGCATGGGAATCATATTTGAAGATAGAATCCATCTACAGCAATATACTCAAAGGCAGCAGGACGGCATTAACAACAAACACGACGCTGCGAAAAACATCGATAGAGAGATAGCCGAATTATGTTTCGGTTACTGATAAGCCGATGGTATATCGGTTGAGAAATATTTGGAAGATCGGCAACGAGAGTTGATGAAGACACTAGTAGTATCGACAGCGCTTGATAAATCGAACAGCTAAACAACGGTGTTGAAGGCAGCCAACAGAAATGTTACAAAAGCTGGGAAGATTTGTCAAGAATCTGATCTTCATCATAAAGATGCGAAAGGAGCAAAGATGGTGTGGCCAGTGATGCAGGAGGAACTGATGTATTGCCGCTACCACTGATGCCACGGACCATTGATTCTAAAGAATTCCAAGTTCGACATCAGTTAGTCTTGCAAATACAGAGTCTGCAGATCAGTTACGCTGATGGTTCAAATTTGATGCAACAATAAATCAACCAGGAGGAGTAGAGTTACCTTAATTATTCATATTGGCCAAGATATTGTATAAATATCGGCTATGAGAAAGCACCTCTGAAAAGATTGAAGTAATGGAGCAATTTGTATCAATCGAAAGATGGAAGTTTTGGATTTACAGAATTTCGAAGCATGAACCTTTCATACTCCGAAACTGGGGGGCTTGTGTTGACACCGGATTTTGACCAAATCCAGAGTCAAATGATCTTGGCTTGGTGATTGGCAGAGAAGAACCGGGAGAAGAGACCGACAAGGAAATATCAGCCGATGAAGTCAGCACACATGCATGAGACAAGTACATGCAGGCGTATACGTGTATGCATTGGAGAGTTATCAGCACTAAAGGAGAAGCTTGTACGAGAAAAGAGGCTAGCGTAGCCAAGACACGTATGAGTACAAGGCTCCTATTATTTGTGAGAGCATCACCTGGATAACAGCGAGGGATGATCGGCCACCAACATATTGGCAAGAATCGGCCAGTAGTGACGATTGGCCGGCAATGATGATCGGCTGGGCAGGAGGCTAGGATGATGTCAGGACATGCAAGTGCATAATGCAAAAGCAAGGGAAGATTCACACGTAAAAGGAAAGGTGATTAAAATAAAGAAGCCACATAAGGAGTCCTAGTTGATTGCGCCTGTGCATTGCTCTCTTGCCGGATAAGTCAGAGGAAGCTTTATTAGAAAGGATTCTGCGTAAGGGAAAATAGAGTCCATGTATCTTAGTATTTCCTTTAATTTAGACATCTAATTAGAGGAGTTCGTGTCGATTAGTTGTGTAACTCGTCAGGAGTCTTTAATTAGGAAGTTTTGAGCCCTTCCGGCTGTAAGAGTCTAGAGGAGCCCAGGGTATAAATATAAGCCCCGGCTATTGTAATAGAATAATCACATGATCAATATCAAAACCGCCTCGGGGCACCTTTTTACCAATTATTGCATCTACTTTACTGCATCTACTTTTTGGCGACTTCGCCTTCGTACGTTTTTTCTTTCACGAGTTCTCGCAAACTCGTCGGGCTGCATCGCTTCGATCTCTGGCTTGCTAGTGAGTTCCGCTTTACCGAATAATATCTAGGCTTTAACCTCCGGGTGCATCGCTGTGGTTTCGTCTAGATTTATTCACCAGTTATCGATATCAGCTAGATTAGCAAGTTTTACCTCAATTCTTGTTATTTTAGCTTTTATCACCCATCTATCCAGCTTGATCTAGATCTCGTCGGCTTTTATTGTCTTAAAATATCATCTGTTCTCATAGCTGACTTAGATTTATTCGAGTGCTGACGTCACGATCGGCTGTCTTGGCCGATCTTTCTACACACACTTACACTTCGGCTGCTTTCGAGCCTGCCGATCTCGTTTTACTGTATCGGCCGATCAGCAGATACACACACTACTGAAGATCCATCGACCCTCTAGCCGATTTTTCATTGTCAATCAACAGGTCAGATTGGCTGGCACGCCTCGCAACAGACCGGGGAGTCACGTGTGTTACGCGCAAGGGTGACGTCCTATTTTTGCGTCAACAATTGCAGGTGTTGCAGGTGTTCTAGCCGATGGTCTTGCTGTGCCCTTTGGATATGGTGGATCAGTTGTTTGCTTCCCACCCCTTGTTCGGACATTAAATACCCGCTCAGGGTTAGTGGCAACAGGCGCAACAGCAGACAATTTTGATAACTTTGAATCTAGTTTAGCATTAAAGATAGCATGATCTTTTAAGATTGCGGAAAAACTATCCATTTTAACATTTATGTCCTCTAGAATCTTATCATTAGCAACAAGCTTCTTAGAGAGATTATTGTTTATTTTATCATGTTCTTCAATTAACTCCCGTAATGAAGGTTGCTTGAAATTATTACCTAGATACTTACCTGTGTAAGTCGATCGGAGTTGTAGGTCTTTTTCTTGGGTTGGTGCTGACTTGTGGACCACCAAGCTTGAATTTCTTGAAGCATTCATAGAGTCTTGTAAAGCTTGTCGATCCTTTTTGAAGTTGGCTCGTTCCTCAAGCCGGGTCAACAGCACGTCCATACCGGCTGATACTACTTTCAATTCTTCATCTTCTTGTACTTCTTCACTCTGATGACAGTGTCGGGTGTTCTTCTGGGTCCAGCCTTGATTTTCTGAGATCTTCTTCATAAGTATATTGACTTGTTCCGGAGCGAGTGACAAGAATGATCCTCCAGCAGTGGCATCTAGATGCTCAGTCGCTTTTTGGTTTAGTCCATGGTAAAAGCTTTGCAAGAGCATCCATTCTTTTATTCCATGATGAGGACAATCTGATATATATTCTTGCAAATGTTCCCATGCCTCTGGAATTAACTCGCCTTTCTACTGTTGGAAGTTGGTGTTTTTTCCACGTAAGGCATTGGTTTTGCCTGTGGGGAAAAACTTTGATAGGAAGGTTGTAGAACATTCCTCCCATGTGTTGATTTCATTGGAATAGAACCATTGCCTTGCCCTTCCCGTTAGTGAAAATGGGAATAAGCGGAGTAGGATCATGTCCTTTGGAATGTTCTTGATGGAGATGGTGGAGCCTTTCTCCAGAAAGTTATGGAGATGAGCACTTGCATCTGCATGTACCTTTCCACTGAATGGATTAGCTTGCACCATGTTGATGAAGCTAGGCTTGAGCTCGAACTCATGGTTGATTTGAAGTGTTGGTCCAGTTCGAATGTTATTGATGCTTGGAGCAGAGAACTCAAGCAACGTCTTCTCAGCCATGGCTTCAGGAACTTGGTGTAAAGCTTCCTTGGTTGATTTGACTCAAATGATCAAAGTGTGGTGAATCACAATCAAACCTGATAATACCCTTCAAATAAGATAGAAAAAGACAAACAAGGGTAATTCTGTTTAAGCAAAGGTGCCAAATTACAATGTCATCATTAAGTATCTAGCCATCGATTTTCAAAAAGGTGGCCATCCAATCTTCCCCGGCAACGGCGTCAGAAATGCTTGTTGACATTTCTTAACGCAACTACAAGAGAATGGATTTAGAATACATTCCTGATAATGGCGTCAGAAATGCTGGTTGGTATTTATTAAGCCTACAGAAATATTATGATAGATAATCCGCAAGCGCACGGATACCGGTGAGCATTTCACCCGGGGTGATGGGTTTTAAAATATCGTATCCACAAGGAAGATAGGATGGATGTAACAGTTGACTAGGGATGGCAGTAGACTACTTTATGAGACTTTGATGGAATGGCACATACTTTAACAGGGGTAAGCCAAATGATAAAGTAATGATAATTTAGACAGGCAGAGGAACACGTGGAGCATAGAACATACTACTTCCTAGCTAGATTAGACTTGGATTTACTTAAGAGACACAATTCTATACAGCATACAAAGACTTAGTTATTCATCTATTCTAATGTAGCATATCATCACATATAGCATAGCCATGGATAAAGGTGAGCACCCCGAAGATTACCCAAGAAGATCAAGGACGAAACTTGATCCTCCCAAGAATCATTGTTCGACTAGTCTTATACTCGGGGGTGGACTGCAAAGGACTCAATAGGTCTGTCACACCTACGATCTACCACACGACCCGGAGTATAAGGTGAATCCGCAAGTAAATTATATCTAAGCACCATGCTTACATATTTTCTACTACCTAGCATATGCGCATAATATACTAGGAGCTCTACGAATAAGTGCGTGCACTCATCATTAATTATGACTATATCAAATATACTACTAGAACAAAGTAAGAACTTAGCAATTGCACACATAATATTGAAATAACACATAGTCATTGAGAAACAATATAAGAACTGGATCTTGATGACTTACAGATCTGGAACTGGAGCAAAGCTCAACTCTACTCGAATCTGACTTTCTATCTAGAACTAGGTTCTTGATCTAAGAACTAGATCTTGAACTATGAAGTAGCTATCCTATCTCTTGTGTATCCTCCTCTTCTCCTGCCCTGGCGTCTTGATAATGATATCTGAATGGATGATAATGAGATGCCTCTCCCAGGGGGTCTGGGGCTGCTTATATAGTCCGGAGGAGTAATCCGTCACCGTAGGATGAAACCGACCTAAACAAGTGGTTTAGATTGATCCTCATAGGCGGTGGAGGAAGCTTCTCGAAGTAGGGCTGAGTTGGCGGCCAGGGGGGACCGGTCGGCCCCACCACAGGACCGATCGGCCTGTGGTGGGCCCCAGCTGGGCCCCGCCTTCGTGTGTGGGCCTCTTGTCCCTTCTAGATGCTTAATTTCTTGGAGCCCACGTCGGTTGAGTTCGGGAGTCTTCTGGAGCCTTCTAGAATTCATTCTTTTCGTATTTTCCTGAATAGTCCATGAAAATATATAATTCACCAAAACTTGTGGAATTCATTAGTCCAAAGCCCTATACTAATGTTGAATTATCTTTTTGATCCTTTTTCATGTATTGTTGATGCATAAAAATAAGAGTTAGTGAGCATCAACAGCGACCCGCCAGCTGCCGTTGCCCGAGGACTCTTTGCCCAGCTCCTCCCTCGTGGTCGCCCCGCCTCCACTCCGGTCGCCTTCTCCTTCTCCGGCACCCGCCGAGTCGTGTCCCTCTACTCCTCGGCACTCGCCGGACATCTCTCCGGTGGCCGTGGAGCTGTCTCCTCCCTCCCGCACTCAGGTCACGTTCCCCACCCCCTGCTGCGACTGAGGGACCCTCTCAGGGAGACCTCGAGTTGCTGGTGGCGGACTTCTGCGCCTCTCTGCAGCGGCCACCTCCACCCCCGGCTCTGGGGGCCCTGCGCCGTCGCCGTGCGAAGCCCTGCCCGCCAGTCGCCACGCTTCGCCGCAGCAGTCGTCTCGCCGCGGTTTCCAGGGCCCGAGGCTCGAACCCAGTCATCGCGGGGGCAGAACCTGCTGATGCGGAAGCTGGGGGTCGTGGGACCGCGCGAGGCGCCCGACACTGACGCGTTCCAGCGTTACACCAGGCTCTTCGCGATAGGCCTGTCGGAGGAGCACTACAGAGCTATCCGAGAGCTCTTCGACGCCCAGGTCGAGGGGTCCTTCTAGTGCTCCGTGCTGGAGGATGATGAGTTTCAGGCGGCAGTTCGTGAGCTCTTCCCCGAGGAGTAGCTGGTCGTCGACGCGCATGCCTGAGTCTGCGTTAGTCGCGTGGTCATCTCTTTTTGTGTTGCAATGGATGTAAACCTAGCTGTTTGGAATGTCCGTGGTCTTAACCAGCGTGCTAGACACTCGGCGGTCCGCGAGTTGGTAGCTTCTGAGCGTGTCTCTCTTCTTTGTCTTCAAGAGACTAAGCTCACGGTTGTACCCCCTTCTTTCATGCTTGATATGTTAGGCCTCGACTTTGACTATGTTGCGTTGCCGGCTGTGGGCTCCCGCGGTGGCATTTTGGTCGCTTGGCACAAAGACACCTGGCTCGTCTCCTCCCCCTCCACTGGCCTCCACCACGTTACGGCGAAGGTCACGCTGCTCTCCGTACCGTCTCAGTCCTGGTGGCTCTCGTCTGTTTACGGCCCACAGTCAGATGCGGATAAAGTCTCCTTCCTTGCAGAGCTTCATACCCTCCGTCCAACGCTTTCTGGACCATGGGTTCTTTGGAGGGACTTTAACCTCATCTATCAGGCGGTCGATAAGAACAATGGCCGCCTTTCGCGCAGAATGATGGGTCGCTTCCGTCATTTCATTAACGACCTCGAGCTTCTTGAACTTCACCTCCAGGGCCGTCTCTTCAGCTAGAGCAACGAGAGGTCGCATCCTACTCTGGAGCGTATTGACAGAGTCTTTGTCTCCCAGGACTGGGAGCTTCTTTTCCCCTCCTCTGCTCTGCATGCTGTCTCTTCTAGGTGCTCCGATCATGCCCCCCTCCTCCTCCTTCTCGACTGTGGGGTGCACTCCAAGAAACGCTTCACCTTCCAGGCCTTCTGGCCCAAGGTCGAAGGCTTCTTGGACACCGTCAAGGCGGTCTGGTCGGGGCCGCGCCCTGATGCAGACCCGCTCCGTATGATCGACCACCTCCTTCGTGAGACAGCAAAGGCACTGGTAAAATGGAGCTCCAAGGCGATCGGTAGCATTCGCCTGCAGATCCAGATTGCCAAGGAGGTCAATTTCCGTCTAGAGGTCACACAGGATTCTTGGTCGCTCTCTCCTGAGGAAATTTCCTTACGACATTTCCTCAAACTACGCTACTTAGGCCTGACTTCGCTGCCGCGAATGATCGCTCGACAAAAGTCTAGCCTTAGGTGGCTCCGTGAGGGGGACACTGACACTAAACTTTTCCACCTCTATGCCAACCACCGCAGAAGGAAAAATTTCATTCCCTCCCATTTGGTCGATGGTCACCCTATTTTTCGGGAAGAGGATAAGGCTACGGCAGCCTTTGACTACTTCGACAGAATTCTGGGTACCAACCATGAGCGTTCCTGCGCCCTCGACTTTGAGGAGCTGGAAATCCTGCGGCTGGACCTGGAGGACCTCGCCCTTCCCTTCTTGGAGGCTGAGGTCTAGGAGGTGATCAAAGACCTACCACTGGACAAGGCCCCCAGCCCGGATGGTTTCCCGGGTCGCTTCTACAGATCTTGCTGGTCGATCATCAGGGGTGATGTGCTGCGGGCATTCAACGCTCTCTCTGACATGGACTTCCGCAGCTTCCACCACCTGAACGGTGCTCTCCTCACGCTCTTACCCAAAAAACCAGACCCGGTCGCTCTTTCTGATTTTCGACCCATCAGTCTAATTCATAGCTTTGGAAAACTTTTTTCCAAAGCAGCTGCTAACCGTTTCGCCCCGCACCTCTCTTCTCTAATCTCGCCCAACCAAAGTGCTTTCATCAAAGGTCGTCTCATCCATGATAACTTCCGCTACGTTCTTGGCACGGTGAGAGCGCTCTCTAGTCGAAAGCTTCCTAGGATCATGTTCAAAATTGATCTAGCCAAAGCTTTCGACTCGGTCGGCTGGGTTTTTCTTCTTGAGCTCCTTTCGGCAGTCGGCTGCCCTCGTAGATGGACCGATTGGATCTCGGTCATTCTGTCCACCACTAGCACCAGGGTGCTGCTTAATGGTGCCCCCGGGCAGCGGATCTGCCACGATCGAGGCCTGCGCCAGGGAGACCCCCTATCCCCCATGCTCTTCGTGCTGGTCATGGAATGCTTCCATACCCTATTCCGTAAGGCGGAATCCCGGGGTCTCCTTCTAGATCTAGGGAGGAGCATCCGCTTTCGCACCTCTCTCTCTCTCTACGCAGATGATGTGGTCGCTTTCTTCTCTCCGGTCAAGCTCGATCTGCGGGTCGTCAAGGCGGTGTAGGCGCTCTTCGAGAGCGCTGGTGGCTTAGCGGCAAACTACTCCAAGAGCTAGGTCTACCCAATAAACTGCTCTGAGGATCACTTGTCTTTGGTCCATTCTATCCTCTCCTGCACGATCACCGACTTCCCTTGCACCTACCTTGGGGTACCCCTTTCTATCAAAAGACTACCCAAGGCAGCTTTGTAGCCACTGGTAGATAAGGTCGCTAGACGCCTGCCTCCTTGGCAGGGTAGGCTGTTGAGCCGCAGTGGTCACCTCGCCCTCGCCAAATCCACCCTCCCTACCATTCCGGTTCATATTTTGATGGCGATCTCCATCTCCCCTTGGGCACTACGCGCGGTCAAAACACTCATCCGTGGCTTCCTCTGGTCCGGCACAGAGGTGGCCTCGGGCGGGCGCTGTCTGATCGCTTGGGTGAATGTCACCTGCCCCACTCGCTACAGAGGTCTCGACCTGCCCAACCTCCATGTCTTTGGTACGGCGTTGCGCCTTCGTTGGCTTTGGCTGGCGAGGACAGACCCGGACAGGATGTGGGCGGCGTTCCGCTTCCCTATTGACCAGGCCACTCAGGCCTTTTTCAACGCCTCCATCTCGGTGGAGGTCAGGGACAGTACTCGTGCACTCTTCTGAGAGGACAGCTGGATCTCTGGGTGCTCCATCAAGTCCTTGGCACCCAACCTCTAGGCCGTGGTCTTGCCGACGGTGCGTCAGTTCCGCACGGTCGCTGAGGCCTTGCAGGTGGGGGCGGCCGGGATTCGTTGGGTCGCGGATGTCACCCACGCCAGAACTGTGCAGGTGGTCTTGCAGTACCTTGTCATCTGGGACCTACTGCAGGAGGTCAGGCTCACGTCTGAACCTGACCGGTTCATCTGGAAGTGGTCGCCTAGCGGAGTTTACTCCTCGGCTTCGGCCTACTCCGCTCTCTTTCTTGGTCGCGTGGACGTCCTCGGAGCATGACAGATATGGAAGGTTCACATGTCAGGGAAGTGCAAGTTCTTCGCATGGCTGGTCTTGCACGGCCGTTGCTGGACCTCTGACCGGCTTCACCGTCACGGGCTTAGGGATTCGGACACCTGCGCGTTGTGCACCCAGGAATCTGAAACGCTGGACCACCTGACTATGGACTGTGTCTTCTCTAGAGAGGCCTGGTTCTTGGCACTCAGTCACATTCTCCTCCGGATCGCCCGGTGAGGTTCGCAGAGTGGTGGTGCTCCGTCAGGAAACAGGTCGCTAAGGCGCGGAGGAAAGGCTTCGACTCCTTCGTTTGGCTGGTCGCTTGGTCACTTTGGAGGGAGCGGAACAGGTGTGTTCATGACAAGGAAGCTCTCATGCCGGTGGCACTAGTTCCGGCGATCCTAGATGAGGCTAGATCTTGGGCGCGCGCGGGCTTCCTCCTGCTCGCTAGGTTGTTAGGTGTTCGCCCGGTGAGGGCAGTGTAAACCTTTTGCCTCCTTTTCGTTGGGCCCCGTGCCCGTTGTAATCTGAACCGGCTACTTTTTCTCATCTCTTAATGAAAAACGTGCTTTGCACATCTTAAGAAAACGAAGGAGGAGGGCCATCGACGGAAGATGATGGAGGAGGGCTGCGGGGATGGACATGGAGGGCCTCGGCGGAGGGACGCAGGGGAACAACATGCGACTTGCCAGAGAGAAGGTAGATGGAGGGGCCCCTCCAAGGATGGAGATTGAGGACCACCAGGGAGTAAGTTGAAGTCATAGAGGCGGCTCATAGAGGAGGAAGATGGAGGAGGGCTGCAGTAGAGAGAGATGAATAGGCGACATGGCTTGCACAAAGGGTAAGGGGGTGATGCGTCTCTAATGAAGGGGAAGAGGAGATCTGACGGAGGAAGATGGAGGGACGGCACACCTCTGATGAAGGGAAAGGGGGTGTATGACAGAGGGAGATGGAGGGGCAGCACACGTCTAGTGAAGAGGAAGTGAGCGTCTAGTGGAGAGAGACGGAGTGGCGGGGTGGCTCGTGCGAAGGGAAGGGATGTACATGACAGTGCACTGGTGGAGAGCAGGCCTTTCGTCCCGGTTGGGAAGGGCGTAATATCCCTAAGGCCCAACCGGGACGAAAGCTGAGAGACAAAAGGCCCCCTTCTTTTGTCCCGGGTGCGCACCGGGAATAAAGGGGGGCCTTTATTCCCGGTTGGTAGTCCCGCTCGGGACAAAGGGGGGGCAGGCCAGCGCCTGTGCACCCACCCTTTAGTCTCGTGTGGTAGCCCCGCCCGAGACAAAAGGGGGGGTAGGCCAGCACTTGTGCGCCCACCCTTTAGTCTCGGGTGGTAACACCACCCGGGACTAAAGGCTTCACCGTCTTTTTTTTGTTTTTGAATTCCAATTATTTTAATAATGTTATACGCGTATATTCTCACGTATATGGGTGTATTTTACGTGTACGTATAAATGTTTGCACTAATTATACATGTCTACTATATATACGTACTATATCAAGAGAATAAACTTATAAATAAATATATACACACACTATATATATATATTACATCGAAAGCAGAGATTGTATTTTCTGAAACTAGTATATATACATCAAAATATCGTTTCATTCTAATTCTAGTCTCAAGTTCCACCGGAGGTGCAAATTAATATTTCTGAATTGGATGACCGTCATAAAAATATCTTCCCTTTGAGCTAATCACCTTGTCCATCATGAATCCCACGAGACTTTCTTGAATCGCCAAGAGACGATCCTTCTCAATGATTGCATCCCTAATCATGCAGTTCTGTAATGTGAAAATATGTTAATATATAACACCCAAGAATTAAATATATACGCGGTTAGAAAATGATGTCTTATTAATAGGTTTACCATAATACTTACAGTATAATCTCCCGGGTTCGCAGTGCAAAAATTGTGGATGAACTCACACACATAGTATGCACATAAATTGGTTCCTTGTTCCTGTCTCATACACTAAATTGGAGAAAACAATTATGAAATATTAGTGTTATTCCTTTTATAATTTGCTCAAGCTGAAGTTGTTTTTTGTTTTACGTACCAGAAAATCGGTATAGAATCTAAGTTTAGGTTTCCATTGTCCAGCGTTCATAGCAGTGAATTTTTCCCAAGCTCTGGCGGACAATAATGAAAGTTAGAGCTAGTGTTAGTATATAAACACACTGTTGCATAAAAGTAAACGTATTGGATAGAATTATTACTCTTGAAACATATCTTGAAGGTCTTGGTATTTGTCAGGGGGTCTTTTCAACGAATCAAAGACCATGACGTTGCTCTTGTTGACTTGAATTACTAGAAGAATCCAGTGGAAGTTGTATATACATGCATGGTGAAAAGATGAGAAGTAAATAATAATAACTAAGATAATTAGAAATGCAAACCCTTAATAAGATGGTAATCGCACATACTCGAAGTTGTAAGGTAGTAGTATCACTTCCTTGAAATGCAGCCGATTCAAGGTCCTAAGGATTGTTGCGAATGCTGTATTTGGTTGGAGCCTTACTTGGTTTTGAAAAACTAATGATGGGTCCATGAAACCTATTCGGTGATAACCCTGCTTTCTCATCATAGTAAGTTCCAGACTACAAAAAATGAGAGACAAAGTTAATTAGCAGATGCATTAATTTATTAATTAGCACATGAATTGCACCGTCACTTACCAACACCAGGCCATGATAAGATCAGTATTAAAGGAGTCAAGATGGTAAATTTCATAAATATCCTTGAATCGCAGCCAGACCAACTTCTCGCCTTCACCAGCAAAATCATCTGGTCTAACAAGCATGCCAATCATCTCCAAGCCCTCTTTAGATGTCTTCATGTAAAAGTCATGAAATCTACGCATCTGAGTAGGCAGTTTCTACACCAACTCTGGCCTGACAAGACATTTCCCATGCTCGTAGTGCCATCTAGGTACGAAGTTTTTGTCCCGAGGAGTTGATTTGTGGCCGAGAACATATTCTAGTGGGAGCCCTATTGCTTCTTGCATTTGAATGACATGCGCTACTTGTTCTGCGTCCATAAGTGCAAGAGCTCGTTCAAGTGCAGTGAGGCCGGAGGCGACATAAGTCTGTACTCCCGACGTCGACGCTTGTGTTGCCTTCTTCATTGAAGGCTCTTTCGCCGACATCGACGCTTGTGTTGGCTTCTTCTTCTTCCTATAATCTTGTGGCATCATCGACCCTGGTACTTGGTCGATATAACTATTTGGTGATCCTCCCCGTCTCTTCTTCTGTAGGGACTTCTCCAGGGAGCGGTCATAATCAGTTTTCAACTTTACCCGTTTCTTTTCATTTTCCAGCCACTCTATGAAAGCTTTGAGTTTCACCGGATGTACTTTATTCTTTTCTTCTAGCTGCAGCTCCCTAAAATCCATAGTTACTTTATGAAAATAACCCTTTACTTGTTTTTGGCACTCTGCCTCATTTTCAGATTCTGTCATGTCATATGGTAACTTTCTTCTAACAGGATGCTTTTTCCCTTTCTTCGTCGAGGGCTTCGGATTTGGCGGGGGCGTAGACTTGGTAGATCATGACCGGGACCTCTTGGGAGCTAGCTTCGGGGAAGATTGCTTTGGTGAAGGTTCCTTCGGTGGTGATTGATGACGAGGAAGGTCATCGTCATTATCGCTCGCACCAGCAGAATTCGCAGGTTGTGGAGACGGTGAGCGATGAGGACTCGGTGGCGATCTCAGTGACGGGCCAGGAGTTGGTGGCTACTGCTCGGCAGCACTCTCGGGTATCAGTGGCTGTTGCTCGGCAGCACTATCGGGGATCGGTGGCTGCTGCTCGGCAGCACTCTCGGGTATCAGTGGCGGCATCTTAGGTATTATGATGTAACGTTTGGGACACAATATGATACCGTGAAGAGCATCCTGCAGTGTCCTTTCCTCGTCACCTCCTGGGATGTCTAGCTCTATGTCATTAAACTGTGGGTTAGCAATCTCCTCCACACAAACTGAGGCGTAGCCAGGTGAAATCTGCATGCTGTGGCTTGTACGTCCTGGGAGATGTGCAAAAGCACTTCCATACGCCACCTATATATCAGAGGTAGAGAAATGATGAAGTTATTAAATGCCTGAGACATGCATCAAAGGTTGAGATATAATTGCATGTATAATCATATTTATACCTTCATTGTGATGTTGCCGATCGGCTTGTGCAGCTCACATGTGGTGCGCTGGCAAAGTTCATCCACTGGGTACCGTTCGTTGTCCTCTACTTGAACTTCTTCTTGGTTTGCCCTTTGTTCATCGGGGGCCTCTGTGGAAGCACAACTGCTTTTGCGAGCGGAAGGGCTAATGATGGGATCCACTAGTGCTTGGGGCAGTGCTCTAGAATGGGTGATCTCAGCTACCACGGCGGCCACTCATCGTTCAATCTCTGCATTCATACGTTCTTCATGTTGTTTAAATTTATCCTCCATCGTCTCGCGCCACTGCGCCAGTTCACGCTCTTTTCTTCTTTTACGGCTTCTATAGGTGTCATCGTATCCCTTGAAAGCATACTTCCACGGTACAACCCCGTACCCCCTGCAACGTCCTGGGTGTTCCGGATTCCCGAGCGCCAAAGTGAGCTCATCGTTCTCTCTGTCAATAGTCAATCTTCCCGCTTTGACATCTTCAACCTTTCTAATAATCTCAATTGCCACCTCCCGTAACGTGGGTGGGAATTCAAGGTAACCATCATCAGGGTTCAATCTTCCACCGCGGGCATAATACCAATTCTTCGATCGTTCGGACCAGTCAAAGACCGCTAGTACGATACCTTTGTTGAGCAGTTCTTCTTCCATCTTCCGCCACTTGGGTGTTGCAACCGCGTAACCACCTAGACCAAGACGATGGTTGTATTTGATCCTCTTACTGGCACTTATATGAGCTTGTGCGCTCTTCTTGGCGAATTCTTCAGTTCTCTTGTAATCCACAAAGGACTCCCAGTGATCCTTTAGCTTGGGATAATCATCCCAATTTGGAGTTCGATTCTTCTTGGTATAATTTTTGTGCAGCTGCTTCTTGAAACTCTGCAATTGTTCTGCCATCTTCGATAGTGTCCACTTCTTCACAAAGTTTGGGTTGACGCCCGGTGGAAGTGTGAAGTGTTTCAAGGTATCATTCCATAACATATTTTTTGGTGCATCCGGAACCACCCATGGATTATCTTCCTTTCTCTTCCATTCTCTATATGATATGGGCACGTTGTCCCTCACAATAGCACCGCATTGGGACAGGTACTTGTCCCTGACCTTCTTTGGTTCCCATGGTTGGCCAAGATCGTTGACTTCCGTGATATGAAACTTCACGTCATCGACGATTACTTTTGTACGGCCTCTCTTTGTCTTTTTGGTTGTCGAGGATGAAGCCTACAGGTTGCGGATTCGTTATTAACATGGGGTTCGAGAATGAAAGCGTGTGATGAACTTAATGCATGATATATATACCTCGTTGGAACCTTTTGCATTAACAATGAGAACGTCTTCATTATTGTCCTCGGCGCGGGTGTCGATGTCCGCGGTGCGGGTGTCGATGTCCTCGGTTATGTTGAGGAACCCGTCCGCCTGGCTTCGCTCCTCCTCAGTGAAGGTTGGGATCTCGGTATTTGAACTGCCAGCAATAAGGTTCTCCATCATCAGCGCCTCCTCGTCATTATTAACCATAACTCCGAATTTCTATGAATTTCTAAAATGGGCACGAATTTTTTTTGATAACCAACAATCTTTATGAATTTCTGAGAATAAACAAGAATTTCTATAAATTTCTATGAATTTCATGAATTTCCGAGAGTAAACATGAATTCAGTGAATATACAACGATTCCTGAGAATTTCTATGAATTTCTTAGAATAAACAAGAATATTTATAAATGTCTATGAATTTCCTAAATTTTCTATGAATAAATAAGAATTTCTATAAATGTCTATGAATTTCCTTAATTTTTTATGAATAAATAAGAATTTCTATAAATATCTATGAATTTCCTGAATTTCTGAGGGTAAACAATAATTTCTATGAATATACAACAATTTCAGAGAATTTCTATGAATTTCTGAGAACAAACAAGAATTTTCATAAATTTCTATAAATTTTCTAAATTTCTGAGGGTAAACATGATTTTCTATAAATATACAAGAGTTTCTATGAATTTCTTGAATTTCGGAGAATAAATAAGAAATTCTATAAATATCTATGAATTTCTGAGAATAACTAAGAATTTCTATGAATAACTAAGAATTTCTATGCATTTCTGAGAATAACTAAGTATTTCTGTGATAACTAAGAATTTCTATGAATTTCTGCGACGGCGCCTACCAAAGGGGTGGCGGGGTCGGAGAATGACAATGCGTCGTGTGCGGAGGCATCGTGGGCGGACACGTCGTGGGCGGACACGTCGAAGGGCGGAGGCGTCGTGGGCGGAGACGTCGAAGGGCGGAGACGTCAAAGGGCGGAGGCATCGTGTCCGGAGTTGTCGTGCGCGGAGATGTCGAAGGGGCCGGGAGACCGGTCACTAGCGCGGTGCCGGAGTTAGACCGGCCGACGCAGCGGACGCAACACGACTCAGATATCTGTCGATTGCATAAATTTTTTTCATTTTCTAAACAATATAAATGAAGAAAAAATTGCTGACATCAGCTAAACCCCAATCCCCCGCGGCGCCGGCCTCGCATCGAAGCAGAGGCGGCGGCGCCGATGGCCGCGCGGGGGATTAGGGCTGACGCCGCGCGCGTAGGAGGCCGACCGGAGGGCGCCTACCACAGGGCGCTGGACGGGGACGGTGGCGCGAGCGTGGGCGCGCGACGGGGATCGATGGCGGCGCAGCGTCGACGAGGACGGCGGCGCGAGGGGGACGGCACGAGGGAGATGACGACGGTGGTGCTGGACGGCGACGGGGACATACGGCGGTGCGAGACGGCCGGGGACGGCGCGCCGCAAGATGCGCGTGCGCGCGGCGGGATCCGGGGGAGGAGGCCGCGCGGCGGGGGACGGCGCGGTGGTGGACGAGCGCGGCGGCGCCAGAGATGACGGCGGGGGAGACGATGGCGGGGGATCGGAGACGACGGTGGCACACGGGGGAGACGACGTCGGCGGCGGAGATAACGGCAGCAGCGGCGCGGGAGACAACGACGGCAGCGGGACGACTACGGCGGGGGCGACGACGGCGTGCGGGTGCGACGACGACGACGAGGAGACGGCGGAGGCAGGGGCGCGGCACGGCGGAGGCAGTGTGGGGGATCAGTAGGGGAGAAGGGGAAGAGAGAATGATATATATCCCCCACCTTTAGTCTCGGATTGTAACACGACCCGGGAGTAAAGGTTCTTTTGTCCCGTGCGGCGTTACAAACTGAGACAAAAGGGGGGCCTTTTGTCTCGGGTCGTAAGTCCACCCGAGACAAAAGGGCCCTTTCGCGCGGGAGACCCCTGAAGGGCAAAATTTAGCCCTTTTGTCCCGGGTGGTATTACGACCCGAGACAAAAGGCCCCCCTTTAGCCTAGGGCCGTAATCCCACCCGGGACAAAAGGGTAATTTTGGGCGGGAAGTTGTTTTTCCCCTATTTCTTTCCTCTTTTTCTCTTTCTTTCTCTTTGCAACGTAAAAAAATAGTAACTCTTAATATTTCAACCATGCAAAATTATATTTAGTTAAAATATAATAAACTATACTTTGCTATGCAAAATTGTATTTTAGAGTTGTAAACATTCACTTTAAATTTTCATTTGCAACATTGATGTGCATTCCCACTAAAATTCAATTAAACCGAAAAAATACTAAACTAATTCAGAAAAATCTCAAACTTGGTGGGTCAATCTCACATGACATATTCAAGCTTCATAAAAAAATTTGAGACCAATACAACACTACAAAATGCATGGACTTCAGAATCGTTAAGAACTTAAGTGTATAGACATGATTCAATGAAAGGTTCCATATAGCTTTGTGAAGCACGTGTACTCCATCTATGTCGAAATGGTCTAAAATTTTTTTGGTTGTCATTTACACCCAAAATATTAGCTCACGCAAGATCTTAGATTTTTCTGATGACTAAATGTATTATATGTTTTTTCTTCGTGCTAAAGGAGCTAGAATATTGTGAATTACACATCAATAACTCAAGAATTATGGTTCGGCTTTCAGATAAATTAGACTCCTAAGGCACAAGAGAACTTGTGGCCAAGTTTGGCACCATTTTGGATCGTTTGAGGGGTGTTCTCAGCTCAACTTTTAATTTCTAGTTGATGTCGCACGGAAATTCAATTAAACCGAAAAAAATACTAAACCAATTCAGAAAAATCTCAAACTTGGTGGGTCAATCTCACATGACATATTCAAGCTTCATAAAAAATTTGAGACCAATACAACACTGCAAAGTGCATGGACTTCAGAATCGTTAAGAACTTAAGTGTATAGACATGGTTCGATGAAAGGTTCCATATAGCTTTGTGAAGCACGTGTACTCCATCTATGTCGAAATAGTCTGAAATTTTTTTGGTTGTCATTTACACCCAAAATATTAGCTCAAGCAAGATCTTAGATTTTTCTGATGACTAAATGTATTATAGGTTTTTTCTTCGTGCTAAAAGAGCTAGAAAATTGTGAATTACACATCAATAATTCAAGAATTATGATTTGACTTTCAGATAAATTAGACTCCTAAGGCACAAGAGAACTTGTGGCCATGTTTGGCACCATTCCGGATCATTTGAGGGGTGTTCTCAGCTCAACTTTTAATTTCTAGGTGATGTCGCATGAAAATTCAATTAAACCGAAAAAATACTAAACCAATTCAGAAAAATCTCAAACTTGGTGGTTCAATCTCACATAACATATTCAAGCTTCATAAAAAATTTGAGACCAATACATCACTACAAAATGCATGGACTTCAGAATTGTTAACTTGTTGGAGACCAATAAAAGAGTTGATCACATTAGCATTACACAATTGATTTGATCAATAATCATTACATTACGACATTAATCTCAATCACGTAAGTACGATGTCTCTTCACGTCCAAGCAATATGCTTGGGTCTACTTCGACAGCGAACGGAGGCATGCCATCAAACTGATCATAATCATCGGATTGATCTGTTTTGTCCTCGACTCCCATGATTACTCTTTTACCCGGAAGCACTATGTGACGCTTTGCCTCTTGTGGTCCTTCTTGTGGATTTTTATTCTTCGGTACGCTAGTCATATCCTTGACATAGAAAACCTGATGCACATCTTTGGCAAGGACGAATGGATCATCTTTGAACCCAATCTTGGTCAGGTCCACAATTGTCATTCCATATTCATCTTTCTTTACGCCATTTAGTTTTACCCATTGGCAAAAAAACAGAGGGATGTTCATCGCTCCGTACTCAAGATCCCATATCTCTTCTATGATACCATAATAGGAGGTCTTGCACCCATTGTTGTCGATGGCGTCCATACGGACACCACTATTTTGGTTTGTGCTTTTGCGATCTTGAGCTCTCGTGTAAAAATTGTAACCATTTATATCGTAAGCTTGCCATTTTGTAATTGTGCTACAAGGTCCCCTGGC
Source organism: Cenchrus fungigraminus (assembly GCA_036936925.1). Lineage (NCBI taxonomy): Eukaryota > Viridiplantae > Streptophyta > Magnoliopsida > Poales > Poaceae > Cenchrus > Cenchrus fungigraminus. Next base: position 41,963,614 of record CM072771.1, on the reverse strand, counting down.
TAACAAAGCTAGTTGTGGATGAATCGTTGAGTTACCGATGAGTTGTTCACTCAACCATGAGGGAAATGTTTCCAAGTGACGGCGTGTAATCCAGAGTTCGGATTTGGTTGGATTTTGAGAAGCAATAATCTGCTCGTGTTCCGTCCTATACGGAGTCACCATGGATGATTGTTGCAGGACAGTTAGGTGTGCTTTAATGAACAAATCAGTATTATTGCTCAAACTTGATTTCCTTCCAATGGTTCCCTTTCCCTGGAGCCTCCCCTCGTGTCGTGATACTGGAAGCCCAATCGAGTCAATTGAGTCGAGAAAATCAACGCAAAACTCAATGACCTCCTCAGTTCCATATCCCTTGGCAATGCTTCCTTCCGAACGGGCACGATTAAGAACATATTTCTTAAGGATTGTCATGAACGTCGCAAAAGGCCACATGTTGTGAAGCTATACTGTACCGAGAATACTAATTTCTTTGACAACGTGTACCAGAAGGTGCATCATAACATTGAGGAAGGAAGGTGGAAATGCCAACTCAAAGCCGACAAGATATTGAACCGCATCATTCTGTAGCTTTCCAAGCTTCGCTGGATCGATTGCCATCTGTGAAATTGCATTAAGTGCACAAAGCTTTACGACCAATAATCGTACATTCTCTAATAGAACACCCCTCAACACAATTAGAAGCAACTGTGTCATCAACATGTGGCAGTCGTGGGCCATTAGATTTTTGAACTTCTTGTCTTTCATATTTATGATCCCCTTTAAATTTGACGAGTAGCCAGACGGAACCTTCAAACTGTTCAGGCAATCAAACATGTTTTCCTTTTCTTTCTTGGTGAGAGTGTAACTAGCAGGACCTAAGTAATCATCATCATCATCCTCTTCCGGATCTTTTTCATCATCATCCTCTTGCGGAACTTTCTCATTCTTATGAAAATCTTTCAGGTCATGTCGTGCTTCCAATGTATCCTTCGAGTTACCATAACAACCCATGAAACCTAACACATTCACGCAAAGATTCTTCGTAAGATGCATCACGTCAATTGCGTGTCGGACCTCAAGGATTTGCCAATAAGGTAGCTCCCGAAATATAGATTTCTTCTTCCACATTGGTGCACGTCCGTTGGCGTCAGCTGCAATAGGTTCAGTACCGGCACCCTTTCCAAAAACTACCCTTAGATCCTTTACCATCTCAAATACGGTGTCTCCTTTATAATGGGGTGGCTTCGTACGATGATCAGCCTTCCCTTTCCAATGCATACCTTTCTTTCTTAAGGGGTGATTAGTTGGAAGATAACAACGGTGACCCATATACACGACCTTCTTACAATTTTTGAGATGAATACCTTGTGTTTTATGTAAACAGTGTGTGCATGCCTGATATCCCTTGTTTGTCTGCCTTGAAAGGTTACCTAGAGCAGGCCAATCGTTGATGGTAACAAACAACAATGCTCGTAGGTTGAAGCTCTGTTGCATATTGTTGACGGTCGAAAAGTGCTACTTTTACACCGTCAATACCTGCATAAAATAAATGTAAAAGGATCATCAACACTAGAATAGGTCTTGATACTGATGATTTCCACAAGTGTTGGTGTTTCTAGCTTTTGTTGCAGAATGCACCGAAATACGTGCCAAATGGTACAGTTGAGAGCAAGTAGTCCAATGGCTATTAAAGGACATCATCATAAACAACTTCAAATGCCAATTTGGACTGCACCATTGCGACGGGCTCGTCGAGACGATCGAAATAGACATATTATATGCCTACATCAGAGCTCGTACGAAGGAGATACACAAAAGACAGGATAGGTGACGTCACCCGGGACCCACAACAGACCAGCCGACGTGCACATGTCCGCCACGTGGCGCCACAGCATTGGCCTGCAGGCGCTGCACCGGATTGCCGTGCTGGCAGATCGGGCGCGCGGGCGGGTCCCTGCGGCCACGTGGCCGGATCCGAGCGGCGGGCAGGCGACGACGCGGATCGCGCCCCACGCGGGAAAGCGCGCACGCGGGGGTCCGCCCGGGGCAACGTGGCGACCGCCCGTTGGCCGGTGCGACCCGCACTCCTCTCGCACGCGGGTGCCGCGCGGTCCACGCGCATGGGGCCAGGACGCGTGTCGCGCGCAGGAGCCTCGCGGGAGGCGGCGCCGCGGTTGGCGGCCGGCTGGCCCGGTCGGCTTTGCCTGGTTCGCCCGGTTCTCTATTTTTAGCGCTGGTTTCTGCTGCAGATCACAAAGGAATATCCAGTTCTCTACTAGAATATCCGGTTCTAGTCTGGTTTTCTCCTGCCACGTGTCAAGCACTTATTGGCCGCGCCCAGGGAGGCTGCACATTTTGGAGCACTTGGAGCACCAAAGCAAGCCACCCCCTCCTCTATAAATAGGAGGGGAGGGGAGGGGCTCCATTTTGGAACACACACTTCTCCTCCTCCTCTTCATTTTGGCTTGGAGCCTCTCTCTTTAGGAGAGAAGAGCTCTTTGTATAGGATTAGTGCTAGGAAGTGAGGTGGGAGGCTTGAGGACATGTCATGTTCTTCATGACATCTTCCTCAAGAACGATCCTCAGCGATGCCTTTGTTCTTCAACTAGACTAAAGTGAGTATTTCGATATTTCCTATTTAGACTAAAGTTGTATGCATGCTTAGTTGCTTTGTTCTTGTGTTCTTCGTTTGTTCTTGGTTTAGAGGCTTGTGTTCTTTGAACACAACCCTTTCGATCTAGTAGACTTAGATCATAAGTTTGCATCTAGTTTGCCAGCTTGTCTATTAGAGTAAAGTGAAGCTCCTGCATGTCTCTAGTTAGATCAAAGTGCATTTGTGATCTTGCATGAGTGATAGAGCATACCTTGAGCTAGTGCCAGTATCTCCCTCGTGGATTTGTAGTACTAGTAAGTGGTGTAGACGTGGTGTCTGGGCCATAAGCTATCCTTCGAAGGCCACGTACGATCGTAGCGTAGAGGTAGGCCGCAGTGGTTACAGCCTGTTGGACCCTTTGTCAACCCTCTACGTCGCGTACCGAGTTGGGCTCGCTCCAGCACATTGTCCTAGGATGTGCCTGGTGTCCGAAGTGAGTGTTATACCTGAGAGACCGTAACTAGACTCTGCGCTCGGTCGAGGCAGATCCTTTCTACCTATCCTATCAATCAGTGTTGTGTCCTTGGATCATCTATACTAGAGTAGGAGATAGTACACACCGTTCCTTGGATTCGATACCCTTGGAATACTCTCCTTCATTGGGGAAGTGCTGCAGCAGTATTTTCGTGCGCTTGCGGTATACCCGGTTGTTCTTATACGCTCCCTCTAGGTGCGCAACTAGTGGTGACGTTAAGAAACGCCAACACATATGCTCATCCCACACACGTACACCTTCCTTCTTCCACAGCAGTAATAGTTCATCGACCAATGGTCTTAGATACACATCAATGTCGTTGCCGGGTTGTTTTGGACCTTGGATGAGCACCGGCATCATAATGAACTTTCGCTTCATGCATATCCAACCAGGAAGGTTGAACATGCATAGGGTCACAGGCCAAGTGCTATGACCACTGCTAAACTCGCCGAATGGACTGAAACCATCCGTACTTAAACCAAACCTTATGTTCCTTGGATCATCATCAAACTCTTTGAATTCTCTATTAATCTTTCTCCATTGAGACCCATCAGCCGGATGTCTCAGCATGTTGTCTTCCTTACGGTCCTCTTGGTGCCATCTCATCATCTTAGCATTTGCTTTGTTCCTGAACAAACACTTCAAACGTGGTATTATAGGAAAATACCACATAACTTTCACCGGAACTCTCTTCGTCTTGTCACGGTGCCCCTGGACATCACCACTAGGATCTTCATCTCGCCGAATCTTATAACGTAGCGCTTGGCACACATGACAAGCATCCAAATTCTCATAATCCTTGCCCCGATATAGGATGCAATCATTAGGGCATGCATGGAACTTCTGTACCTCCAACCCAAGAGGGCACACAGTCTATTTCGCTTCATATGTGGTGGACGGTAAGTCATTGTTCTCGTGAAGCTTGTCCTTCACAATTTTTAGCATCCCTTCAAATGCCTTATCAGACACACCATGTTTTGCCTTCCATTGCAGCATTTCTAGTGTAGTACCAAGCTTTTTGTGACCTGACTTGCAATCTGGGTATAATGGTTTTCTGTGATCTTCTGTCATACGCTGCAACTTTGCCTTTTCTTTTTCGTTTTCACAATCCCTATGTGCATCCTGTAGAACCTGGCCGAGATCATCAGCAGGCCCGTCAGCATGTTCTGGTAACTATTCTTCGTCAGCATCTTCTATTAAAGTATCTACAAAAGCTTGCCACGCGGCCCATTCCGGAATATCCTCCACCTCTTCTTCATCGTCTTCCATCACAACCCCTATTTCACCGTGCTTGGTCCAAACCACATAGTTCGGCATGAATCCATATTTCAACAAGTGCAGGTGAAGTGTTCCTGGGTCATGGTAGTCTCTTTCGTTTCTGCAATCGGAGCATGGACAACACATGAATCCACTCGCATTCTTGTTTGTTTTCGCCACTTTGAGAAAACCATGCATGCCGGTAATGTACTCCGCTAACCGTCTGTCGGTGTTGTACATCCATTGTCGGTTCATCTGCATCATATTAAGTGAAAAATATCCATGTTAATTGTACAACACTTCATTTTCTTAATTATGGCATAACATTTAAGTATAAAAACTATACACTATCCCAAGGTCTCATTTTCTAATAACTAAATTAATAAATTCTATTTTCTCTAATATTAAATATAGCTAGCTAAAAGTAAAATTTATATAAAAACAAAAAAATCTTAGTACAAATGAATGAAAGAAGATAATCATAACAAATGATAACTACTTATTACCAAATCTAAAGTATACTAATATAAAAACTTCATCTCTTAGCTCTTAAATCAAATTTTCTATTTTCTTAATTGTGGCATAAATTTTAAGTATAAAAACTATACACTATCCCTAGGTCTCATTTCCTAATAACTAAATTAATAAATTCTATTTTCTCTAATAATAAATAAAGCTAGTTAAAAGTAAAATTCATATAAAAAAATCTTAGTACAAATGAATGAAAGAAGATAATCATAACAAATGATAACTACTTATTACTAAATTTAAAGTATACTAAAGACCTCATCTCTTAGCTCTTAAATCAAAATTTCTATTTTTTCCTTCTCTAAATCATAAAACAAAATTTAATCACAACAAATGAATGGAGGATGAAGAATAATACCTTAGAAACACCTTGGAGGTGAGAAAACTCCACAAATTGATGAGAAAAAAATTTGGGCAGCACCTCGCTAGGTTTGAGGCGCCATGGGAGAGGAGCTTGCTTTGTGCTCTCGGTGAAAAATGGTTGGGCAGGGAAGAAGGGTGCGTGTTGTCGATTTTGTATAGGGACGGCCTTTAGTCCCGGTTGGTAAAACCAACCGAGACAAAAGGGTGCCTTTTGTCTCGGTTGGTTTTACCAACCGGGACAAAAGGCCTCTGAAGGCAGGCCCCCCTACCCTTTTGTCTCAGGTTGGTTTACCACCTGGGACTAAAGGCCGGCCCCAATCATTATGGCCGTTGAGGGCAGGCCTTTAGTAATGGGTTGGTTTACCAACCGAGACTAAAGGGTCGCCCCCTAATGATTTTTTAGTTTAATAAAGATTAAGGTCTCCACAATTTATGATAAAGGCTTATATTAAGGCTTAATCAATACTTTGGAGGTGAGAACCCTAATATTAAGGCTTCCAAAAAATTACTCACTGGCCTAACATCAATACTTAAGGTCTTAACAAAAAATATAAAAAAGTTCATACATTAATACTTAATTAAGGTCTTACAAACATAAAAAGTTCATACATGAATACTTAAGGTACGGTCTTAACAAAGGTAGAGGGGTGCATCAATGCACGACACATATTTCATACTTCATTCTTCTTCCTTAGATAGTTCATATAGTTGAAGTCTCCGATCTAGAAGTCGAGAACTTCATCGATATATGCCAGAGAATGGATCAGTGCACTCTCCATCGCTTCACAATAACAGTCACATGGACTTCCATAAATTTCAAGCAGTGGCGAGGAAAACTGATATGGCCTGAAAAATGAAAGATTTGCCTGATACTTCGAACCTCTTGTAAGTGTAGGATTTGAATCTGTGTAAGAAAATCCCACAACATCCAACACTTGCTCTAGAATTGCATGAAAGCTCTTTGCTGCAAAGGTTTGACCAAAGATATCCTATAGTTAAGAATAATGTTATTACGACTCATAAAAATGTTAAATAAGAAGATTAAAATAACATTAAATGACGCTCCATACTATGTCATGTTCATTCAGCCGACAAAGTCTCTCTGCGGTCGTGGTCACACTTCCTCCCTCCTCGAGTGCTTTGATTAGAAAATAAGAGTAATCCAGCACAAAGTACCCATTAGCGTAAAGTTGTTCTAAGCATGCCTGCACAGCGGTCCTTTCATAAGTCCTCCTAACCATGGCAGGGGTACCCCACCCAACAATTGAGACCATTTGGATGGGTTCTGAAGATAGCGAGGAGCGAATTTGTCCTCGAACAGGTATGTCAAACGAGATTTTTAATTGTATGCAATTGTTTGGACCGACAATGGCACATTGTGAAACAGGAGGGGTACCACCTAAATTTTCAACAACATGTGCGAGCCACTGCAAATGATTGAGAACCTGCATTGTTTGAAAATAATATTATTATCCGTGTGTAGTACGTAAACATCAAATTTATACAAGGAAACAATATTACTATGTTGGGACGAGGTCCCTGGTTTCGATCACCAGTAGGTAAGTCAATCACACCATGGGTGAAGTGTATGCCTGGACGACGAGCATAAGTGGTCGTTCATCACAGCGACTGCCACGGTGACCACCGTGTCCAGAATAGCTTGCCATAGTTTTCCAAAACTATTACAATCTCTGCAGGAAAATAAGAGAATGGTTAAATTTATTCTATATAAAAACAAAATATATAAAACCTATTTTCTCATTTTCTAATAACTAAACAGATAAGTGCAAGAGCTCGTTCCATTGCAGTGAGGCCGGAGGTGACTTAAGTCTGTACTATACCTTTTCTAATGACCCTGATCATTTAGGAAGTACAACCTCACCTCACCATCATATACACGCACCTCGCTCTCCCACTTACAGTTCTCTACATCGCCAAGCTACAGCCCTACATCTCCTACCTAGCTACAGCCCTACATCACCGAGCCACGTATAGCCCCAGCTCACCGGTGATGTAAGACTGTAGCTAGCTAGGATGTAAGGCTACTGGTAGAGAACGTCCAACTGACTGTATATGGAAAACAAGAAAAAAATAAGAGAATGCCTAAATGTATTCTAAATAAAAACAAGAAATACTTAATGTTGACATTTCTAAACGTCGATCACTTAAGAACAGATTTGGGAATCCATCCTTAGTGTCAGCGCTAGAAATGCTTGTTGGCACTTCCCAATGTCACAACTAATTGGCGCAGGTTAGCGTGAACATTGAGAGTTGCCATAGGTTTAATCTAAACGATCATGAACGAATCCGCAAGCGCACAGATAAACCATTGTACCATTTCCCCAAGGAAGGAGAGTATTCCAAGGGTATCGAATCCAAGGAAGGCAATGGCGGATATCATAGACTTATGCTTTTTCTCTGAATGTAAACCAAGAGATAGATATAGGGAACAACACACTCAAGTACAGGGGTAAGATAAAAGATATAAAGGGTAGTGTGACACACACACGTCAAATCTACCTCTACTCTAGCACACTACGGCTTAGGGGGAACATACGAGTTAGCTCTAGGTTCTAATGTACTAAACATACAAAGCTAGAAGATACAAGAGATAGGCATGAGTATTGCATGAGGGAAACATGGTTCAGCACCCAGGTACAAACGGGGAGCTAGCCCGCGACGACCAGCACTCTGCGAAACTAGACTTTAGACTTCTACAATAGGTACCCCAATGCGGAGGTTGCCCTAGGATCCAACAGGGCTGTCACCACCTGAGGACCGACCTCTCGTTACGGGGGGTATGCTCATAACTATCGGAGCTAGACAACCCAGGCACCATGCCTACGTTGCTGCTAGACTTCACCCGGCCCGGGCTATTGTGACCCAGGGTGAGAGCCACCAGAAGACTGGTCAACTAGACCAAGTACCATAGCTTGAACACAGAGCCCATGCAACACTCTCATGCCATCTAACAAGATCAACTAAGGCTAGATATACGAACAGATATGAACTCTCTTATGTCTAATCAACAAGATCAAAGGGTCGTGTCCGTGAAGAACACGAGCCTCTAACTTATGAACAAACACATAAGGAAGGAGTTTATCACCCTTCAAGTGGATCAAAAGGTAGTGTTTACGAAGAACACAAGCCTCTAAATGATGAACAGAGGATGAACTCAAGAACATATCAAGAATATGATCTACCATGACTTTATATGAAATAGCTGAATAACTAAAGTAGATCAAAGTCATACAAAGAAATAAAGATAAAAGAGAACTCATACCTAAACTTCCAAGAGGACTTGGAACCTGAAGAAGAGCTACTCTAGCCTACCCCCTGGCCTTGGAAACTAAAAGTAAGAGGAGAATGAGAGAGTGGTGTGTGAGAAATGGGAGCCCCTCCCCTTCTATTTATAGGCAAGGACAAGGCTTGTTCGGACGCCCAAATGGCCCCTAAACACCCGGTAGTGAAGCAAGTGACCAATGAGGAGCAACCACATGTAGGGGCCAGATGGGCGCCCCCTAGGTCGGTTCGGTCGATCCTAGGATCGGCCGGCCCCCTAGGGTGGCCCCACCTGGTGGTTTTCCTCTGGGTGGCTGCCCTATGGGCCCTCTGATCCATCCCCGGTGCATGGCTTGATTTGGTATCTGAGGTGGGCCCTTTGATCCATGTGAAGTCCATGTGGCGTCCTCTGATTCGTCTGTGAGTGCCTCCCCTGGGTCGTTGACATGTCTTGCCATGTTTCCCTTGGTGGCAGCCACCTCCTCAGCTGAGTTGGCATGGTTTCTTCATAGAAGTGGAGTTTCCATCTCTTTTAAAGGGTAGTTCACCTACATACAAATAATCTCCAAGGACAAGTGGAACTACATTATTCAAACCTAAATGCTAGTAAATAATGCATATGCCTCCATTTATGTGAGAATATTGAGGGTTGGAAATGGTGAATTTCCACCGTCAACAAACTCCCCCAAGCTAACCTCTTGCTCGTCTCGAAGCAAGACATTAGAGACTTAGGTTGGTTGATCAGGAGTTGCTACAATGTTGTATTCTCAACTTATGGCAAACATACAGCAAAGTACTCTACCAAGAGTTGAACAAGTTGGCAATGTTCTTACCTTTCGCCTGATACGTGGGGCATATAGCTTCACCTGCCTTGGGCGGTTGAGAGATAGAATGGTTATGTAGAGAATGCATAATTACTCATACCTTGATCAGCTTAGCAATCCGGAGGTTGTTGCAAATTTTTCAAAAGAAAATCAGAGTTCCTCAAATGATACTCTCAGATCGCTCAAAGGTGTATGTTTCCTCACCAAGGCATCAATGTTGCCTTACTTCACATCCTACTCCTAATAGGCTTTATGTGGAGCTATAGGTAGGGAAGATGTGGCATACTTATCTCTCATATTTTTCTAAGTCAAAAACCGGATCCGTGGAAGAAACAAACATATATCCTGATCAAGATGTGCATATGTGTGTGATGGATAGGAGCATGGCAAGGTGGATACTAGGCCCGGAAATGGGTGCTAGATATTGCCATGCTTTATATGAGGGAATGAGGGATTGATGGTAAGGTGGACACTAGCCCCGGAGTAGGTACTAGTTATTACCATCTATATGGTGGAACTCTTTCTCTTGCACATATCAATCCCTTTTTCTCCTTTGGAATTTTTTTCCGAGACTTGGGCTAGCTCTCTTTATTTATTTTTGCCATGCTTTTGAGCATGCTTTTCTTTCTCTTTTTTTTAGCTAGCCCTTTGTCTCTATTGGAGATATTTGGAGAGGGATGAATGATGCAAAGATACATAGAGTTTTATTTATGGAAGAATGCATAAGCAGTATGGAGTAAATGATGAATGCTCAACTTCTAGTGTAGAAGTTTAGCATGAACGTGTACGTGATCTTGATCAGGGGAGTATGAGTTCTAACAAGGGTCACAACAATTTGACAAAGCTCAATGAGAGAACAAGCTGCATATGTGGAGGCTAAGAACTAGAATCTACATATGACCTTGGATGGGAAATTCTCATCATTGAGGAACTCATCATGTTTTGATTTTTCAAAAAGGAAAACTCCGGATGTCAAGCATCACTAAGCACAAGATCATAGCACTCTATTCTACCATATCATGTCTCACAACAACTTAGGCAAGGATCATGCTTTCTGCTACCCATAGTTTTCAAGCTAAGGTTTGAACATACAAGCCAACAAACTCAAAACTTAGGTAGGATACAGAGTTGTAGGCAAGACATACGAGAAGAATAAACAGAGCAACTATTCATCATTTCAACCATAGGGGCAAAGCATTCTTACTAAGCATATCAAAGCAAACTAAGCAAATGATGATGAAAGCAAATAAATATTTTTGGTCTTTTTATTTTGCAGATTTTTTTTCGATTTTTATTTATAAGATATTCTGAAAAATGAAGGAAGATACAAGTTACCTCAGAATGGGGGTCCTCCCCCAAGCTAGCTTCAGGCTCACTGCGGAGGAGGGTAGAAGAAACCCTGACTCGCGTAGTAGGCCCTCTGCGCCTCCATGTATTGCCGCTGATCTTGCTGCATGGCTGCTATCCTCACACCAGCCTGACGCTGCCACGCTGAGGTAGACTCGACGTGGGTGTTCAGCGTCTCCTCCAATCTCGTGACCTGAACGGTGAGCTCTCCCATCTGCTGCGCAAGCTGAGCGTCGCGCGCAGAGGCTGAAGAGTGTCGCCGGAAGGACGAAGACGGAGGTGGACCACCTGAGCTGGAGCTAGCAGGTGTGGCCCACTGACCTCTGCTCGCACTTGCCCAAGCCGTGCCACTCGCACTCGGCTGGTAGGTGGGCTGATCCCAACCAAGTGCATAACTAGGGGTAAGCCCAGACATGTACCCTGCAGGGGCCCCTCCCGCCACCGGTGGTGTAACAGGCTGTGGCTGAGGCTGTGGTGGTGGTGTCAGCTGTGACTACTGCTGCTGCTGCATGTGTGCTCTCTTCGCCGCGCTCCTGGTGGACCTGCCTGAAACACTAGCACAACGGCTTTCCTCTTGTGTAACAAGGGGAATGGTGAGTGACTCCGAGTTATACAATCCAAACCTCGGGTTAGGTAACGGGATTTGGTTTGCATAGCCTGGAAAGAAGAAAGTCAAAGAATCATTTGGGCCCCTCTTGAGTATATGCCCCTAGATCAACTATGTCTCATCAATGAGAACTCGGGGCATCCCGATGAAGGGTACGGGATTCCCGCTAAGAACCCCGAGTCTGAGAGCAATACGAGTCACCAAAGCCGTACACTCAATAGGGCCTATCGTCTTGAAATTCGTCATCCACTGCCGAATCATTGCTTTAACGGGAGAGACCTTGATCAGGTTGACAGCGACGTATAATAGCATCATCTCATCGCTGCGCACAGGCCGAACATCCTCTCGTGGAAAGAGAGTAATGGCGAGCCACTTGTGCCACAGGTGGAGAGTGGGATGCACGATATCGTTGCACTGAGGTACAAACTTGCCACTGTAAACAAGACCAGAGATATCTGCCCAGAAAGATTCCCGAACATAACCCTCACAAGCTCGCTTCAAAGAGACAGCACAACGAGGACTAAAACCAAGAAGACGACTAAGATCCTTCCAAGAAAGACGATAATCGGTCCCGAAAAGATGAAACTCAATGCCATCCGTGGTCTCGGTAAGAGAGCAAAGAAACTGGATGGTGAGGGGCCGAGAGCCAAGCTCTGTAACTGGCGCAAACTCTTCCCAACCAAGAGCATGCCAAATGGAAGCGAACTCGAGATTCATACCTGTCTTCTCCATGAGAGCCGGGTCGAAGTCCCTGGTGTGGGCGAAGACTCGGTCCTTCAGGAGAGCATAGGCTTGCTCCTCTCGAGCGCCCCGCAAGCTGAGGTAGGGGGTGTCGTCGATGACCTCCTCCGCGGCTTGTGGCTCGGCTTGCTCTTCTTGCTCTTCTTCATAATCCATCGTTGATGGGCTCGGCGTTGGCTCGGCGGGGGTGGATGCACTCGTGCTTGCCCGCGAACGGGAGCGTGAGTGTGTCACCCTCCGGAGAGTGTTCGCCGCCAAATTCATGCTAGCACAACAACAAGGAACAAGAGCAACTCGGTGATGGGTTAGTGAAATCAAATGAAGTTCTTACCGAGTTTGCTCCACCACTAGCAATATGTTCAGCAACACACTTAGGGAGATCACTTGATGATCCAATCTCGAGCAAGAAATCCAAGAAAACCAAGAGAGCAAGGAGTAGAGAGGGGAGTGTGAGTGAAATGAGTTGAATGGGTGAAGAACACCCCCTCTCGGGTCCAATTTATAGAGCAAAGGGGGCAGCACACCGCGGGATAGCCGTTGGGCAACAGCTAGGAGCCGTTGGCCAAGGCTGGGCCCACTTGACCGTTGCCAACGTTCGGCCGAACCCTGGTTCGGCTGGCCCTCTAGTGGGCCCGGTGCTGGCCCCCTTTGGCAGGCGTGCCACCAACGGCTATATGAAGATATCCCCAGGTGCACCGGCCAAAGTTTTGTTCTAGAAATTGCCCAAATAAATTTTCTAAGGTTTTGAAACTCAGAAATGATTTTTAGAAATTTTATTTTGAGAAGGGAAAAGGCTAGATAAATCTAGCATGCAAATGCAGAGTTTTGGAAAATCAAATATGCAATTTTGGAAATGAAATTTTGGAAAGGGAAATATGACATAAATACCAGCTTTAACCTTTTTGGTAGAAAGGACCCATCATTTTTAGTCCGACGAGCGGGACTCTTCTCAGCGATCAATTCCATTCAGCACCCCACTCCTGAGAAGTAGAGGTTGGTGCCATCTCAATTTTCCGCCATTCTTTCCGAATTTTCTTTAGCCTTTTTGACGGAGATTTCTTCCTTGGGGGTGAAGGCTCCGTCCTTCCCCCAAGCTGCTCAACACTATCTTGCACCAAATAGCATTGCTCTTCTTTGTCCTGAAACTTGAACTTCAAGTTCCTCTCCCCAATGCAGAAACGGATGATACCAGAACCCACATTGATTCTAGCTTGGACATCACTGAGAAATGGTCGCCCAAGGATGAGCGGCATTCCTCCCTCATCATCCATATCGAGGACCATGAAATCCGCGAAGACATAAGAGCTCTTGACCTTAACCAATAAACTCTCAGCGACTCCTTCTGGATATCAGATCATTGAATCGGCGAGTTGGATAGTCCTTGCTGTTGGAGAGAGAGCCGGATATCCCAGTTGCTCGAACATGGCCTTGGACATGAGATTAACACTTGCACCAAGGTCACAGAGAGCATGCCTGACCTTCTTGTAATAGATTGTGCACGTGATAGTTGGGTAGCCTGGATCTTTCCTGTGCAACACTGTTGATTCCTCCCACGGATCAAGGATTTGTTGAAAGGGCTTTCCTACATAGTCAGAAGCATGTGTCCTCCTAGGTGGCTTACCCCACCTGGTTGACACTACACTAACATTTTCACAAGAGGATACGGGTTGCCCCGGGATCCTCCCGTTATCAGGAGATGGAACCAAAGCAGCCAGCTGAGCCAACTGGGTTTCTAACATTTTGTTGAAACTCAGCTGACTCTTCTGAGCAGAAGAAAACCTATCAAGCTTAACGTTGAGACTTTCCACAGTTTTATCAAGGGCAGCTAGCTTCTTATTAATACCTTCATTAATCTTAGCTTGCCCAAAAACAAGATCTCTCAAGGAAGGTTGGTTAGGATTGTAAGAATTACCTTGGTTACCTCCTTGATAATAAGGGCGTTGTTGATTCCACGATTGGCCTCCTTGTTGAGGTGGACGATAACCATTGCTATTGCCATTCATGTACATCACTTCCTCCTGAGTCTCCGGACAATAGTTGCCTGAGTGCCCAGTGTTGCCACAGACTTCACAAGTCATGTGAGAGTCCATAGGTAGAGAAGTAGTGGCCATGGCAGCCTTTTCGCTGGTGTAGTCATCCAATCTCTTCATAAGAAGATCCATCTTGGCAGTAATCATGTTTGCTTCCTTGACAGTATGAGTACCCCTCGGTCGTGGTTGGAGTCTTTCATCACTCCACCCTTGATTGGAGACCATTTTCTCCATGAGTGATTTAGCATTATCAACCGTGAGTGAGAAGAATGCTCCTTGAGCAGCAGCATCAATATGACCTCGGGCTGTCGGAGTCAACCCATTATAAAAGCTTTGAAGAATAAGCCAATCTTCCATTCCATGATGAGGACAGGCCAGGACATACTCCTGAAGCCTCTCCCAAGCCTCTGGAATAGATTCATTTGTTGCTTGCTAAAAACCAGAAATCCTTCCACGAAGAGCATTGGTTTTACCCAATGGGAAGAACTTCTTGAGAAATGCCTGTGAACACTTACTCCAAGTGTCAATAGATTCCCAGTTCGTGTAGAACCATTGCTTAGCCTTTCCCAAGAGGGAGAATGGAAATAGCCGTAGACGAACAGCATCCATATTTGCACCCCTGATGACAAAAGTGCTACACAGCTCTAGGAATTGCTGCAGATGAGCATTGGCATCCTTATTTGGCTTGCCACAAAATGGGCTAGCCTGTACCATCGTGATTAGACCCGTCTTGATTTCAAAGTTTTCAGTCCCCATTGCCACCTCAGGGCCTTGCAGCACCTGGTCAGCAGAAGGAGCTGAGTACTCACGAAGTGTCTTCTGGGCCATAGTGTTGGACGTGGATGGTACAAAGAAAGCTGGTTCGTCCTCCGGACGAGTACGACGAGGTGAGCCAAAATGAATTCGAGATTTCCTCACAAGTGACTCAGGATCTTCAGTAAAAGTCCCCGGTAGGTTAAAACCAGTCATACACTACTTGTCTTCATCATTCAAAGATAAAAGAAGACAATCAAGGTTAGCCTGCATTGAGGGTAGTCCTAACCTACTCAAAGTTTATAAACAGATGCAAAGCATAGTCAAGATAATCCTGTGCCTTCCCCGGCAACGGCGCCAGAAATGCTTGTTGACATTTCTAAACGTCGATCACTTAAGAACAGATTTGGGGATCCATCCTTAGTGTGAGCACTAGAAATGCTTGTTGGCACTTCCCAATGTCACAACTAATTAGCGCAGGTTAGCGTGAACATTGATAGTTGCCATAGGTTTAATCTAAACGATCATGAACAAATCCGCAAGCGCACAGATAAACCATTGTAGCATTTCCCCCAGGAAGGAGAGTATTCCAAGGGTATCGAATCCAAGGAAGGCAATGGCAGATATCATAGACTTAAGCTTTTGCTCTGAATGTAAACCAAGAGATAGATATAGGGAACAACACACTCAAGTACAGGGGTAAGATAAAAGATATAAAGGGTAGTGTGACACACACACCTCAAATCTACCTCTACTCTAGCACACTACAGCTTAGGGGGAACATACGAGTTAGCTCTAGGTTCTAATGTACTAAACATACAAAGCTAGAAGATACAAGAGATATGCATGAGTATTGCATGAGGGAAACATGATTCAGCACCCAGGTGCAAACGGGGAGCTAGCCCGTGACGACCAGCACTCTGCGAAACTAGACTTTAGACTCCTACAGCTGGTACCCCAACGCGGAGGTTGCCCTAGGATCCAACAGGGCTGTCACCACCTGAGGACCGACCTCTCGTTACGGGGGGTATGCTCATAACTATCGTAGCCAGACAACCCAGGCACCATGCCTACGTTGCTGCTAGACTTCACCCGGCCCGGGCTATTGTGACCCAGGGTGAGAGCCACCAGAAGACTGGTCAACTAGACCGAGTACCGTAGCTTGAACACAGACCCCATGCAACACTCTCATGCCATCTAACAAGATCAACTAAGGCTAGACATACGAACAAATATGAACTCTCTTATGTCTAATCAACAAGATCAAAGGGTCGTGTTCGTGAAGAACACGAGCCTCTAACTTATGAACAAACACATAAGGAAGGAGTTTATCACCCTTCAAGTGGATCAAAAGTAGTGTTCACGAGGAACACAAGCCTCTAAATGATGAACAGAGGATGAACTCAAGAACATATCAAGAATATGATCTACCATGACTTTATATGAAATAGCTGAATAACTAAAGTAGATCAAAGTCATACAAAGAAATAAAGATAAAAGAGAACTCATACCTAAACTTCCAAGAGGACTTGGAACCTGAAGAAGAGCTACTCTAGCCTACCCCCTAGCCTTGGAAACTAAAAGTAAGAGGAGAATGAGAGAGTGGTGTGTGAGAAATGGGAGCCCCTCCCCTTCTATTTATAGGCAAGGACAAGGCTTGCTCGGACGCCCAAATGGCCCCTAAACACCCGGGAGTGAAGCAAGTGACCAATGAGGAGCAACCACGTGTAGGGGCCAGATGGGCGCCCCCTAGGTCGGTTCGGCCGATCCTAGGATCGGCCGGCCCCCTAGGGTGGCCCCACCTGGTGGTTTTCCTCTGGGTGGCTGCCCTGTGGGCCCTCTGATCCATCCCCGGTGCATGGCTTGATTTGGTATCCGAGGTGGGCCCTTTGATCCATGTGAAGTCCATGTGGCATCCTCTGATTCGTCGGTGAGTGCCTCCCCTGGATCGATGACATGTCTTGCCATGTTTCCCTTGCTGGCAGCCACCTCCTCAGCTAAGTTGGCATGGTTTCTTCATAGAAGTGGAGTTTCCATCTCTTTTAAAGGGTAATTCACCTACATACAAATAATCTCCAAGGACAAGGGGAACTACATTATTCAAACCTAAATGCTAGTAAATAATGCATATGCCTCCATTTATGTGAGAATATTGAGGGTTGGAAATGGTGAATTTCCATCGTCAACACTTATCATGTTAATGATTTGAAGACAATACATGAATTCAGAGATGTGTTTGAAGCAGTGGTTCAAAATCTAGAAGCTGACATAGTGCACTACCTCCAGTTCCAACGGAGCGAGCTGATCAAGCATGATGTCGACATCCTCTCTCTCACTCTCTGAATAAGGTGTTTAAGAGCTGTTGTATATGCTAAAGCTAACCTCCTGAGAGGTGTCACTCAAAACATTATGCTTGAACAGCTGGCTCTTATCGGAACTGGAGGCGGTGCACTATCTGTCTGAATTTCCAGATGTTACAGCAAATAACATTTTAATTTTTTTCTATATAAATACAAAGAGCCTAAATATAATGAAATAAAATTTCTATTGTCTCTAAAAATAAGAGAATGCCTAAATGTATTCTAAATAAAAACAAGAAATACATAATAAAAATGAATTAAATAGGTAGGTAGTATATTTTTGTTTGGTAATGACCATTTTTTAATAAACTAACTTCTAATAAATTAATTCTAAATGTAAATTTAAACGCATCTCTTAGCTCTATAAAAATCAATATCTCTATATCAAATACTAAAAAATTAGAGGATGCTTAAAAAATATGTGAAACAAAATACAATGTTAGTAGCTAAATAACTACTTGTTTCTAAATCTAAAACATCTAAAAAACCTCATCTCTTAGCTCCTACTACTACCTAGAAACTAAAATTGCTATTTTCTCTATTTCTAAACCATAAATCAAAATTTAAACACAACAAATGAAAAGAGAATAAAAAAATCTAACCTTGGCAACACTTTGGAGGAGGGAAATCTTCACAAATTGATGACGAAAAAATTGGACAGCACCTCTCTAGGAGAGAGGCGCCATATGGAGAGCTTGAGCTAGCTCTCAGGTGTGAAATGGGCAAATGGTACAAGCAGAGGTAAAAGAACGGGAGAGCAGGGACTTATAGGTGCCGGCCTTTCGTCTCGTATTGTTTTACCACCCAAGACAAAAGGCGACTCTTTTGTCTCGGGTCGTAAAACGATCCGGGACGAAAGCTTTTGTCCCGGTCGGTGTCACCATCCGAGAAAAAAGGGGCACAAAAGGCCTGGATCAAAGGTCTGTTCTCCACCAGTGGTGCAAGAGAGACGAAGAGGGTGTGAGGATGGGGAGGCAATACCAAGAGGCAAGAGTTACAAATCTGATTTGTACGAGAGTGCATGCAAGTGAAACGATTGCCCCCGTGGTATTTGACCTTGTTTCCATTTCCCATTCCCGTGACATCTAAACAACGGAATGGTGCTCACGAATTCCAATTCTTAATTCCAAGCTCCAATGTCGACATCTAAATGGGGGTGTAAGAGCATATTTATCTTTTTACTATGAATTTAACACTGTTATGATCTTATCGTTTTCTAACATATAGGATGGGCAAACTAAAGAGCTTCCTTTTCAAAAATTGAGGACAAAAATGCTTAATGGATAATAGTAAGGGCAACACCACAATTGCCTTGATGCAAAATGTCGTCACAGGCTCAGCCATTGGAGCTTGGAATTAAGAATTAGAAGGGCGGCGCGGCAGCTGGCCGGCCGGCCAACCACGACGATGGTGGCGCTAGCCGGCCGCGCACGACGTTGACGACAGCGCTAGCCAGGCGCGCGACCGCGGCCATGCACGGTGGCGCCTACCATGGCCGCATCGCACGCGGCGGCGCGGCCTCCCATGGCAACGGTGGGGGGCAGAAGGTGGGAGAAGGTAGACTATGATTTGTTATTATTGGGCTATGTGGGCTGTTGTTAGGTTATTAGTGGATTATAATAGATAGTTTCAACTCATTCTATCTATCTTCCGGAATATAGGATTTTCCGGAGCCCAGCCTACATGTGAGACTCAGTTACGGGCCAGATCGACCTCGCCAAAGCCCTCTTTCATCGCCTGCCTGTGCCGCAGTTCATCTCTCGTCCAAACCCTCGCCGCCATGGTGACGTGCTACTCCGCCTCGGCGATCACCGGGGGCACAGTGACCGGGCGGTACGTGTACAAAGTTGATGGCTACTCGCGCAAAAAGGAGATTCCCAATGGCTCGTGGATCAAGTCTCCCACTTTCTGGGTCGGCGAGTATTTCTGGGCTTCTGGCACATCTCCTACTACCCCAATGGCTCCCGTCCCTCCTACGTCGACTTATAGATGTCCAGATGGGCTAGACATAATGGGCGGCACGATGCACGACACTAAAAAACACGACATGAACACGACACGACACGATGGACGTAGTGTCAGTGCTGGCACGACACGATGGTGGGTTGTGTCTGGGCCGCGATCTCGGCACCAGTATCGGCACGAACACGACACGAAAAATGGGGTGGCCCATCTAAACACGACTAATTTGGGGGTGTTCGTTAGACTTTGGCCTACTAGCTATTGGAGCCCAATTAAATGCCCCCTGCCAGCCCAGCACTCGGCCAGCCCACGAAAGCCCACGAACTTGGCATACAAATTCACTCAAACCCTAATCCCCCAATCCAATTTTTCCCCACTCCCCTGGCCGCCGTCTCGCCCCTCCTCACGACCTCACTCCCCTGGCCGCTACCTTGCCCACCGTCTCGCTCCTCCCCTGGCCGCCGTCTCGCCCCTCCATGGCTCCCTCCCTTCTCGATCTCTCCCTCCCTCCCGTCGTGGGACGTGGTCTGGTGGCACCGATGTGGTGCGCGGCTGGGCGGCACTTGCAGTGCGCGGTCGGGCGACACCGATGTGGTGGGCGGTCGGGCTGTACTTGTGGTGCGCCGTCGCCGTCGGGCGCGGCCACGGAGAGGGCAAGCGCCGCTGCTGCTGTGTCGCGCGGCTGGGTGGCACTTGCAGTGCTGCCGATGGAGCTCAAGATTGTTTTGTGATTTTTTAGTTCCGATCTGATTTGTATGTGATATAACTGTGATTTGTCTTTGTGATTTATCTTGAGATCTTTGATTTTTGCACTTGTGTTCGGATTGCTCCTCTCCTTTTCTTACTGTGCATATGGGTCAACACAACACAGCGTGTTTGCCGTGCCACCGTGCCGACACGACACGACTAAGGGAGGTTCGTGTCGTGCGTGGGCCGAGGAGCCAGCACGGCGTGCTGACACGGCACGACACGGCTAACCTCTCGTGCCAAATCGTGTCGTGTTTAGCCGTGTTCGTGCCGTGTCGTATTGGGCGGCCCATCTGGACATCTATACGCCGACTACATATCGGTCTTCCTTCACCTCGGCGGCACCATCTGTTACAAAATTAACATGGTCTAAGATTAATTTGATTCTCGAAATACTACTAGCAATAAGAAACAGATACGCTAGTACTTCAAAAACACAAGAGGGATCAACAAATCCTACAAATGCTAGGATAACAATAAAGGAACAGACCCAAATATCCATCACGGCATGTGCAGGAAGAGATACAGTCACTGGTAGAGAGGCGACCTTTGATCCAGACCTTTTGTCCCGGTTCAACTTTGGAGCCGGGACAAAAGGGTTTGGGGCGACGTGGCCTCTAAAAGCTGTTTGCGCCCCCCCCCTTAGTCTCGGGTGGTAAAACCACCCGGGACTAAAGGCCTGGCCTCCAACGGCTCACTAGCCATAATTATTGGTGCCAGCCTTTTGTCCCGGGTGGTGTTACAACCCGAGACAAAAGGGTGACCCTTTTGTCTCGGGTGGAAACACCACTCGGGTCAAAAGCTTTTGTCTCGGGTGGGCCACCCGAGACAAAAGGGTTCTCTTTAGTCCCGACTTGTTTTACCAACCGGGACAAAAGGCTGTGGCCCTATAAAATCGCCAGCTCCTTCTTCATTCTCCTCTACCCGAGTCATTCTTCACCCGAGAGCTAGCCATTCTTCTCCTATCCCATAGCTCCTCAAGCCTAAGGTGCTGCCCAAATTTTTTCTCATCAATTTGTGAAGATTTCTCACCTCCAAAGTGTTGCTAAGGTTTGATTGTTCATCCTCCATTCATTTGTTGTGATTAAATTTTGTTTTATGATTTAGAAATGGAGAAAATAGAAAATTTGATTTCTAGGTTGGAGGAGCTAAGAGATGAGGTTTTTAATATATATACTTTAGATTTAGTAACAAGTACTTATATAGCTACTAACATTGTATTTTCTTTCATTCATTTTTACTTAGATTTTTTTTGTTTTTATATAAAAAAATAGAATTTTATTTTTTTATGTAGAATGAGGTATGGAATTTATCTTTTTAGTTATGAGAAAATGAGACCTACGGATAGTGTCTTTATTAGAGAAAATGAGACCTAGGGATAGTGTCTTAATTAGAATTTATCTTTTTTATGTAGAATGAGACGTAGAATTTATCTTTTTAGTTATTAGAAAATTGAGAATTTATACGTTTAGTTATTAGAAAATGAGAAAATAGGTCTTATATATATTTTTTATATAGAATAAATTTAAGCATTCTCTTATTTTTCTTTTTTTATATACAGCCGGTTGGTTCTCTACTAGTGGCCTTACATCCTAGCTAGCTACAGCACTACATCACCGGAGGGCTGTTGTTGTACACGCCATAGCTCGGTGATGTAGGGTTGTAGCTAGGTAGGAGATGTAGGGTTGTAGCTTAGTGATGTATAACTGTAAGTGGGAGAGCGAGGTGCGTGTATATGATGGTGAGGTGAGGTTGTATTTCCTAGATGATCAGGGTCATTTATTGTGATTATCTTCTTTCATTTATTTTTACTACAAATTGAATTATATATATTGCAGAGATTGTAATAGTTTTGGAAAACTATGGAAAGTTATTTTGGTCACGGTGGTCGCCGTGGAGGTGGTCGTGGAATCGGTTTTGATGAACGGCCACCTTTTGCTCGTCGTCTAGGCATACACTTCACCCATGGTGTGATTGACTTACCTACTGGTGATCGAAGCCAGGGACCTCGTCCCAACATAGTAATATTGTTTCCTTGTATAAATTTGATGTTTACGTACTACACACGGATAATAATATTATTTTCAAACAATGCAGGTTCTCAATCATTTGCAGTGGCTCGCACATGTTGTTGAAAATTTAGGTGGTACCCCTCCTGTTTCACAATGTGCCATTGTCGGTCCAAACAATTGCATACAATTAAAAATCTCGTTTGACATACCTGTTCGAGGACAAATTCGCTCCTCGCTGTCTTCAGAACCCATCCAAATGGTCTCAATTGTTGGGTGGGGTACCCCTGTCATGGTTAGGAGGACTTATGAAAGGACCGCCGTGCAGGTATGCTTAGAACAACTTTACGTTAATGGGTACTTTGTGCCGGATTACTCTTATTTTCTAATCAAGGCACTCGAGGAGGGAGAAAGTGTGACCACGACCGTAGAGAGACTTTGTCGGCTGAATGAACATGGCATGGTATGGAGCATCATTTAATGTTATTTTAATCTTCTTATTTAACATTTTTTATGAGTCGTAATAATATTATTCTTAACTGTAGGATATCTTTGGTCAAACCTTTGCAGCAAAGTGCTTTCATGCAATTCTAGAGCAAGTGTTGGATGTTTTGGGATTTTCTTACACAGGTTCAAATCCTACACTCACAAGAGGTTCGAAGTATTAGGCTCATCTTTCATTTTTCAGGCCATATCAGTTTTCCTCGACACTGTTTGAAATTTATGGAAGTCCATGTGACCGTAATTGTGAAGCGATGGAGAGTGCACTGATCCATTCTCTGGCATATTTCGATGAAGTTCTCGACTTCAAGATCGGAGACTTCAACTATATGAACTATCTAAGGAAGAAGAATAATGGAGTATGAAATATGTGTCGTGCATTGATGCACCCCTCTATCTTTGTTAAGACCGCACCTTAAGTATTCATGTATGAACTTTTTATGTTTGTTAAGACCTTAATTAAGTATTGTTGTATGAACTTTTTTATATTTTTTGTTAAGACCTTAAGTATGGATGTTAGGCCAGTGACTAATTTTTTGGAAGCCGAATCATAAATTTTGGAGACCTTAATATTTATTAAACTATAAAAATAATAGGGTTCTTTGGGGGGGCGACCCTTTAGTTTCGGTTGGTAAACCAACCCGGGATTAAAGGTCTGCCCTCCAACGGCTCCCGGCCGCAATGATTGGGGCCTGCCTTTAGTCTCGGGTGTTAAACCAACCCGAGACAAAATGGTAGAGGGCCGGCCTTTAGAGGCCTTTTGTCCCGGTTGGTAAAACCAACCGAGACAAGGCCATCCTATATAAAATCGCCCGCTCCTTTCTTCTTCCCTGCCCGACCATTCTTCACCCGAGAGCTCGAGCTAGCTCCTCTCCCATGGAGCCTCAAGCCTAAGGAGGTGCTGCCCAAATTTTTCATCATCAATTTGTGGAGATTTCTCACCTCCAAAGTGTTGCTAAGGTATTATTCTTCATCCTCCCTTCATTTGTTATGATTAAATTTTATTTTATGATTTATAGATGGAGAAAATAGAAATTTTGATTTCTAGGTTGGAGGAGCTAAGAGAAAATAGAAATTTTGATTTAAGAGCTAAGAGATGAGGTTTTTAGTATACTTTAGATTTAGTAATAAGTAGTTATCATTTGTTATGATTGTCTTCTTTCATTCATTTGTACTAAGAATTTTTTTGTTTTTATATAAATTTTACTTTTAGCTAGCTTTATTTATTATTAGAGAAAATAGAATTTATTAATTTAGTTATTAGAAAATGAGACCTAGGGATAGTGTATAGTTTTTATACTTAAATGTTATGCCATAATTAAGAAAATGAAGTATTGTAGAATTAACATAGATATTTTTCACTTAATATGATGCAGATTAACTGACAATGGATGTACAACACCGACAGACGGTCAGCGGAGTACATTACCGGCATGCATGGTTTTCTCGAAGTGGCGAAAACAAACAAGAATGCGAGTGGATTCATGTGTTGTCCATGCTCTGATTGCAGAAACGAAAGAGACTACCATGACCCGGGAACACTTCACCTTCACTTTTTGAAATACGGATTCATGCCGAACTATGTGGTTTGGACCTAGCACGGTGAAAGAGGGGTTGTGATGGAAGACGATGAAGAAGAGGAGGAGGATATTCCGGACTGGGCCGCGGGGCAAGCTTTTGCAAATACTTTAATGGAAGATGCTGGCGAAGAAGAGTTGCCAGCACATGCTGACGGGCCTGCTGATGATCTCGGTCAGGTTCTACAGGATGCACATAGTGACTGTGAAAACGAAAAAGAAAAGGCAAAGTTGCAGCATATGATAGAAGATCATAGAAAACCGTTATACCCAGATTGCAAGCCAGGTCACAAAAAGCTTGGTACTACACTAGAAATGCTGCAATGGAAGGCAAAACATGGTGTGTCTGATAAGGCATTTGAAGGGATGCTAAAAATTGTGACAGACAAGCTTCCCGAGAACAATGAATTACCGTCCACCACATATGAAGCGAAACAGACTGTGTGCCCTCTTGGGTTGGAGGTACAGAAGTTTCATGCATGCCCTAATGATTGCATCCTATATCAGGGTAAAGATTACGAGAATTTGGATGCTTGTCTTGTGTGCGAAGCGTTACGTTATAAGATTCGGCAAGATGAAGATCCTGGTGGTGATGTCCAGGGGCACCGTGATAAGACGAAGAGAGTTCCGGCGAAAGTTATGTGGTATTTTCCTATAATACCATGTTTGAAGCGTTTGTTCAGGAACAAAGCAAATGCTAAGATGATGAGATGGCACAAAGAAGAATGTAAGGAAGACAACATGCTGAGACATCCGGCTGATGGGTCTCAATGGAGAAAGATTAATAGAGAATTCAAAGAGTCTGATGAAGATCCAAGGATCATAAAGTTTGGTTTAAGTACAGATAGTTTCAATCCATTCGGCGAGTTTAGCAGTGGTCATAGCACTTGGCCTGTGACCCTATGCATATTCAACCTTCCTGGTTGGATGTGCATGAAGCGAAAGTTCATTATGATGTCGGTGCTCATCCAAGGTCCAAAACAACCCGGCAAAGACATTGATGTGTATCAAAGACCATTGGTCGATGAACTATTACTGCTGTGGAAGAAGGAATGTGTACGTGTGTGGGGTGAGTGTTGGGTATTTTAGCGACACACGAAATAAATCCGTAAGTGCACAGATACCGTTGTAGCTTTCACCTCAAAGTATTCCAAGGGTATCGAATCCAAAGGAATGTGTGTGCACTAACTTCATACTAGTCAGTCCAAGGACACACCCAGATAAAAGGCAAGGATAGAGAGGATTCCTAAAGATAGCAGTATAGATGAGATTAAAGGTCGATCTCTAGATAGAACTTGGCTTAGGGTACCGATAGCCCTGACTTAACAGGTGACTTCAGTACGCGGATCTATGTGGAACGGAGCTCTGACTATATCCAGCTGCGGAGGATCAACGAGGGCTAGACGGGCTGTCACCACCACCTGGACTGCCTCTACCTAACCTTGGGATAAGCCGAATGAATGATAACCGGTAGCGTGACACAATGTCTACGCTGTGGTTACTGCCGTAGCCAACGGACTACAGCACTCTGTACTTATAGAACTACGACCACGAAAGAGAACTGATCTCACTCACTATAGGTACTACTAGCTTATACTAAAGGCATAGGAGAGAGCACTCGACCCCGTACTATGCTTCCAACGTATACGAACGACTTGCAATAGACGAACGCATAAACCCAGGATCTACGCACTAGTAGAGGAAAAAGACTACTCATGCAACCTAGCATAAACTATTAGAAAGGAATCACGAATGCACTTTATTCTAATTAGAGCATGCAAGCACATCCACTTTATTCTAAAAGACTAACCATACAAACAGGGTACAAACTTGTGCACCTAATCAACTAGATCGGGGGGCGTGTTCGTGAAGAACACGTGCCTCTAAATGATGAACAGGTGAAGAACACAAGAACATATCACTTGCACTTTAGTCTAAATAGAAAATGCAGAAATACTTACTTTACTCTAATTGAAGAACGGAGCTTCCGTAGAGATACAAATCACTCTCTCACTCTCCTACTCTCTAATCTACCAAGGAGAGGCCTCTCCTTTGAAGGGAAGCTTTCATCCTTCGGTGAAGTGGTGTGTCTCTAAATGACCCCCCTCCTCTTCTGTTTATAGGCTTAGGGGAGCAAGGATGGGAGGAGTTTCTCCTTGGTTCGCAGCCTCCCTGGACACCATCTGGCAAGGAACAGTGCGGGGCACGTTTCTCAAGTCGGTGAGAGAAAGAACCGGTTGAAAACCGGATCCTAGGGGTGTGAACCGGAGCTAAACCGGAGTCTGGGTCGCTGAACCGGCGCAGAAAAGGAGAAACCCACGGGGAACCGGGCGGCCCAGGCGCGAACCGAGCCACCGCCTCACGCCGCACCTCTCCGCGGCCGCCACGTGCCCCCTGGCCGGTTCGCACCCGCGCTTCCCGCGCTGCGTCGCACGGAGATGGGGTCGGGGCGAACCAGCGTGCGCCACCTGGCCTGGCCGTCCTGTGCTCGCGCGGTCACGTGCTGGCCCCAGGGCAAGTCCCCGCCTGCCGCGTGGCTCTGCAGCGGCACATTCCAGCGCTGCAACGCGCTGTGTCACCCCTGTGGGCCCGGCCTGCTACCTACATTGGGTAGCAGCGCCTGCTACTGGCGGTTTGTGCCAGGCTGGTCCGCCGGCCCGTGTGCCGCTGGCGCGCGCGTGCCTGGAGTTGACTTCCGCCGGCCGTGCTGCAGCGCTGCCGTGGCATGTGGGCCGGTGGGCCCACTGGTGGGTCCCACGAGTGCTGACGTCATCGTGCATCGCATTTCGTGCTTCATGCATCTCCTTCATACGAACTCCAAAGTAGGTATATGATATATCCATTTTGATCGTCTCGACGAGCCCGTCGCAATGGTGCAGTCCAATCCAGCATTTGAGGTTGGTTATGATGATGCCCTTTATATGCCATTACTTGTTCTCAATTGTACCATTTACTGCGTATTTCGGTGTGTCCTGCAACAAAAGCTAGAAACACCAACACTTATGGAACTTGTCAGTATAAAGCCCTATTCTAGCGTTGATGATCACTTTTCATTCATTTTATGCAGAAGTTGACGGCATAAAAGTGGTACTTAACAACCGTCAACAACACCCCCACACTTGACCTTTGCTCGTCCCGAGTAAAGGGGAACAGATCAAGGTGAGACATGATATCTAAAGGTATGAAGCGAGCATAAGAGATATGCCAAACCATACCTTGTACTTGTGAACTCTGTGGAGTGTCTATCATGCCATCTTGGGTAGTTGAGGAACGGAACGGTCATGAATCAAATCACTCCTGCTCTTTATGTTAAGCAACTTGGGGTTTTGGAATAAATTTTCAAAAACAAACCTTGCTTAGCTCCTCATTTGATTCTCTCGGATCGCTCAATATGTATATGTCCTAACCAAGGCATTAGGATTGTCTTACTTTCATCCTACTTCTAATGATGGCTATATGTAGAGCTCAAGGTAGGATAAAAGATAAAGCATACTTGCATCATATATATTGCAAAGTCAAAAAACGGATCCAAGGACAAAAGCAATTCATACAATCAGATCAAGATGTGCACATGTATGGATGTGATGGATATGGTAAGGTGGATACTAGGCCCGGAATGGGTGCTAGATATTACCATATATATGATGAATGTTGTGGTGATGGTAAGGTGGACACTAGGCCCGGAATGGGTACTAGTTATTACCATTAATTTTTGGAACTCCATTTTGCATGATTCCATCTCTCTCCTTTTTCTTCTTTCTTTTGGACATGGGCTATCTCTTTTTTTTCACTTTTTTTCATGCTTTGAGCAATCTTTTGACTCATGCCTTGAGCATGGTTTTTTTCTCTTTTTTTGCATAGCCCATGTCTCTTTTTCAAGAATACTTTTGGAGAGAGAGGTCACAACACACACGGAGCTTTATTTTTATGAAATGGATGGATGATACAATGCTAACTTCCAGTGTAGAAGCGTAGCAAGGGGATATGGAGTGCACATGGATCTTGATCATGAAAGCATGAAAAGAACTCTCACAAGGGTCACAACAATTTGACAAAGCTCAATGCAATAACAAGCAGCAAATGAGTATAAGATTTCCAACTAGAAACATCATATGGCTTTGGTAGGACTTTGTCATATCAAAGAGGAGCTTTGCGAAGGGTTTTCAAATTTTCAAATAAAATTCTCAAGCACTCAAACATTTAGAGAGAAGATCATATCATCAAACCATATCACAAACATCAACTACTTAGATGAGTATGAGTTCCCTAATGATATTTGTTCACAAGCATCAAGATAATAAGTATGGAATAAAACATATGCAAGCCAACCGTAGGAATCATGTAGAGCAAGCAGAGCACGATTCCATGAGTTGATTTAATAGATAAGAATTGAAACTCATTCAAACTCATGAATCAGGGAGAGCAGAGAGCGAGAGTAGTGTACCTCTTGTTGCTTTTATTCGTAGGTAGTGGGAGTCAGGTGACTCCCCCACACTTATTTCTTACATGTATTATTAGAAAACAAGAAAAAAACAAAGGGGGTCTAGGAAAAGAAGGTTACCTAGCCTAATTATTATTGGAGTTGGTTTAAAGGCTAGGTTTCCTCGATGAGGTGGATCTCATCATACTCTTTATCATCGGGTTCAAGAAAGACCTTTAAGCGGTGACCGTTTACCTTAAATGTCTTACCTTCTTCATCTTGGAGTGTGATTGCTCCATGAGA
The DNA here is from genome assembly GCA_036936925.1 of Cenchrus fungigraminus. NCBI lineage: Eukaryota > Viridiplantae > Streptophyta > Magnoliopsida > Poales > Poaceae > Cenchrus > Cenchrus fungigraminus. The sequence goes on along the minus strand of CM072771.1, from coordinate 41,934,896 downwards.
GGCAGCATCAACAACAAGGTACGGTCCTTCCCATTTGCTTCGAAGCTTCCCATGTCCAAATAACTTGACCCTAGAATTAAAGAGTAATACCTTATCTCCCGGTTTGAATTCTTTCTTCTTGATCCTCTTGTCATGCCATCTTTTGGTCCTTTCTTTGTAGATTTTGGCATTATGGTATGCTTTTTCCCTCCATTCTTCAAGTTCTAATAGCTGTTGTTTCCTTTGTTTCCCAGCTGTTGTGAAGTCCATATTGAATTTCCGAATGGCCCAGTGAGCCCTGTGTTCTAGCTCGACTGGTAGATGGCAAGATTTTCCGTACACAAGCTGATAAGGTGACATTCCTATTAGGGTCTTGTAGGCAGTTCTATATGCCCAAAGTGCATTGGGTAACTTTGTCTTCCATGATTTCCCTATCTCATCTACGGTCTTCTGTAGGATGTTCTTGATTTGCTTGTTTGATGTCTCTGCTTGACCACTTGTTTGGGGATGATATGGAGTCCCGACATTGTGTTGTATTCCCAGCTCTCTCAGGAAGTTTTGGAAGGTCTTATCAATGAAATGAGATCCTCCATCACTAATCACCATCCTTAGTGTCCCGAAACGAGGGAATATGACTTCATGGAACATCTTTTTCGCGTGCTTGGAGTCTGCAGCTCGACACGGTAATGTTTCTACCCACTTGGACACATAGTCAACTGCCACCAAGATGTACTCACAGTCTTGGGACTTTGGGAAAGGTCCCATGAAATCAATTTCCCATACGTCAAATAGCTCAACTTGTTGATTATTCTATAGAGGCATTGCATCTCTTGCTGTGATTCCCCCCTGCAGTTGACATCTCCGACACGTTCGAATAAAATCTTTTGTGTCTTCATACATGGTTGGCCAAAAGAATCCACTCTGATATATTTTCTCTTGAGTACGGAATGCACCGTAGTGTCCCCCATATGGTGCTACATGACATTTCTCGATGATCTTCATTCCTTCGGCCACAGGTACGCATCTTCTCAGTTGGCCATCGGAACAAATTCTGTAGAGGAATGGATCATCCCAGTAATGACATTTACTATCCTTGATCAACTTCTTCTTGTCTTCACCTGGTGGTACATACCCTGCAACCATAAAGTTGACAATATTTGCATACCAGGGGTTGGAGTCTGTGACCTTGAACAGCATGTCATCCCGCATGAAGTCATTTATCGGTAGCTCCTGCATGTTAGTGAAGTGCATACGCGACAGATGATCTGCTACAGAGTTCTCTACTCCCTTCTTATCTTTTATTTCAATGTCAAATTCTTAGAGTAAAAGGATCCATCGTATCAAGCGGGGTTTAGCATCTTTCTTAGTGAGCAGATATTTCAAAGCAGCATGATCAGTGTAAACAATAATCTTAGCTCCTACTAAGTAAGACCTAAACTTGTCTATAGCAAAGACAATAGCAAGGAGCTCCTTTTCAGTAGTAGTATAATTAAGTTGAGGTCCTGACAATGTCTTGCTATCATAAGCGATCGCATGATGCTTCTTATCCTTAGTTTGGCCTAGGACGGCCCCTACGACATAATCACTAGCATCACACATGGTCTCGAAGGGCAGCTTCCAATCTGGGGGTTGGATGATTGGAGCTGTGATGAGTGCCTTTTTGAGAGTGTTAAAGGCAACTATGCACTCATCATTGAAGTCGAAGGGGGCATCCTTAGCTAAGAGGCTTGTGAGGGGTCTAGATATTTGAGAAAAATCCTTGATAAAGCGGCGATAGAACCCGGCATGGCCTAGGAAGCTACGGACTCCCTTGACATTCATCGGAGGTGGAAGCTTTTCTATTACTTCAATCTTAGCTCGATCCACCTCTATCCCTCGTTCAGAAATTCGATGTCCTAAGACGATGCCCTCACAGACCATGAAATGGCACTTCTCCCAATTAAGCACTAGGTCCTTTTCATGGCATCATTGCAAGACCCTATCTAGGTTCTCAAGACAATGATCGAAAATTTTTCCATAGACGGTGAAGTCGTCCATGAAAACCTCCATGATTTCCTCAATCATGTCCATGCACCTTTGGAATGAAGCGGGTGCATTACACAGCCCGAAAGGCATCCTACGATAAGCATATGTTCCATAAGGGCATGTGAAAGTGGTCTTGCTTTGGTCATCGGGATGGATGGGGATTTGGTGAAACCCAGAATACCCATCAAGGAAACAAAAGAAGGAATGGTTTGCAAGCCGCTCCAACATTTCATCAATGAAAGGAAGCGGGAAATGATCCTTTTTTGTAGCCTTGTTAAGTTTCCTATAGTCAATGCACATCCTCCACCCAGTGTGGGGATGTTGGGCGATCTGCTCGCCATGCTCGTTAGGCACAACCGTCATCCCTCCCTTCTTGGGCACAACCTGAACTGGGCCAACCCACTCACTGTACGGCACAGGGTATATGATCCCCGCGTGCAAGAGTTTTAGGACTTCCTTCTTGACAACGTCCCTTATAGTATCATTCAACCTCCTCTGAGGCCCTCTCGAAGGTGGGATTATGGAATCTACAGGAATGCGATGGGTACAAAGAGTTGGGCTTATTCCCTTGAGGTCTTGGAGGGAGTATCCAAGAACAGATCGATGTTTCTCTAAGACGGCGATGAGTCTTGCAGATTCCTTATCTAAAAGTTTGTCACTAATGATCGCAGGAGACTCAATATCGCCATGGAGGAAGGCATAACGAAGGCCTGCGGGTAGAGGCTTTAACTCGATCGGAGGCCTAGAGGGAGTCTCGAACTCAGATAGATCTACGGGTTCAACGGAATCATCTATTTCCTCGATGAAATCTACAGCGTATGCTTCAAGGAGAGATTCCGGTGAGTCATAAAGGAGAATTCCCTTTACCTCTTCGATTCGTTCAGAGTCATGGTGACAATTCGAGGTGCTTTCGAAATCTGCAGAATGATTATCCTTGAATTTGAAAGGGAGTTCCGAAGGTTGAATTTCTTCATTCTTCGAAACTCGTAGTTCAGGGGAGGATCCTAGTGCTGGCTCTGGGGATGTGGAAGGCAAAGGATCAGGTTTAGCCACTAGAGTATCCTCATGGCTCGACATACTCTCTTCCCGGGAGGGTTCAAACTCAGCTACGAAATCGGTGTTTTCAGCAATACGATCTAGGATTTCTGTCCCCTTGCTTGGAGTTCTATGGGCAAAAGACCCTCCAGCAGCGATGTCGAGATCATGGGTAGTGTCCTTATCGAGACCTAGGTAAAAGTGCTGAAGCAACATTAGATCAGGTATCGATAGGATAGGGCCAGATTTCACTAAAAGTGAGAATCTGTCCCAGGCTGCACCTACGGATTCCTTCTCATTCTACTGAAAACCGAGAACATCCCTCTTTAGAGCAGCGATACGACCCATGGGGAAAAACTTAAGACAAAATTTGCCTACAAGATTGTCCCAGCTGCCGTTCATGCTACCTACGGTTTTCATGTACCATTGTTTAGCCCCCTCTACAAGAGAAAAGGGAAACAACTTCCACTTAAAGGTGTCATGCGACATGCCCGCGATAGCGATGCACGAACACACTTGCTCGAACTCTCGCAAATGGTGGTATGGGTTATCACTACTTTACCCAGAGAAGGAAAGTTTCTGAACCGTAGTGATGTAGCCGGCAGGGATTTCATAGCCAGATGTGAGAATCGGGTGCTCAGAAGGTGGTGGCTCTAAGAATTTCCCGTTCGGAGTGGAGAAGCTTAAAATGGTGGGCTGCTCCATGATAACGGGGGTGAAGGTAGAAATAAAGAAAAATGAAAAGATACGAGGACCACTGGGTACGAAGATAGATACAACAACCGTTCCCCGGCAACGGCACCAGAAAGCTTGTTGGGTATTTCAGCGACACACGAAATAAATCCACAAGCGCACGGATACCATTGTAGCTTTCACCTCAGAGTATTCCAAGGGTATCGAGTCCAAGGGAATGTGTCTGCACTAACTTCGTACTAGTCAGTCCATGGACACACCCAGATAAAAGGCAAGGATAGAGAGGATTCCTAAAGATAGCACTATACATGAGATTAAAGGTCGATCTCTAGATAGAACTTGGCTTAGGGTACCGATAGCCCTGACTTAACAGGCGACTTCAGTACGCGGATCTATGTGCAACGGAGCTCTGACTATATCCAGCTGCGGAGGATCAACGAGGGCCAGACGGGCTGTCACCACCACCTGGACTGCCTCTACCTAACACTGGGATAAGCCGAATGAATGATAACCGGTAGTGTGACACAACGTCTACGCTGTGGTTACTGCCGTAGCCAACGGACTACGACACTATGTACTTATAGAACTACGACCACGAAAGAGAACTGATCTCACTCACTATAGGTACTACTAGCTTATACTAAAGGCATACGAGAGAGCACTCGACCCCGTACTGTGCTTCCAACGTATATGAACGACTTGCAATAGATGAACACATAAACCCAGGATCTACGCACTAGTAGAGGAAAAAGACTACTCATGCAACCTAGCATAAACTATTAGAAAGGAATCACGAATGCACTTTATTCTAATTAGAGCATGCAAGCACATCCACTTTATTCTAAAAGACTAGCCATACAAACAGGGTACAAACTTGTGCACCTAATCAACTAGATCGGGGGGGGGCGTGTTCGTGAAGAACACGTGCATCTAAATGATGAACAGGTGAAGACACAAGAACATATCACTTGCACTTTAGTCTAAATAGAAAATGCAGAAATACTTACTTTACTCTAATTGAAGAACGGAGCATCCGTAGAGATACAAATCACTCTCTCACTCTCCTACTCTCTAATCTACCAAGGAGAGGCCTCTTCTTTGAAGGGAAGCTATCATCCTTCGGTGAAATGGTGTGTCTCTAAATGACCCCCCTCCTCTTCTATTTATAGGCTTAGGGGAGCAAGGATGGGAGGAGTTTCTCCTTGGTTCGCAGCCTCCCTGGGCGCCATCTGGCTAGGAACAGTGCGTGGCACGTTTGTCAAGTTGGTGGGAGAAAGAACCGGGTGAAAACCAGATCCTAGGGACGTGAACCGGAGCTAAACCGGAGTCTGGGTCGCTGAACCGGCGCAGAAAAGGAGAAAACCACGGGGAACCGGGCGGCCCAGGCGCGAACCGAGCCACCGCCTCACACCGCACCTCTCCGCGGCCGCCACGTGCCCCCTGGCCGGTCCGCACCCGCGCTTCCCGCGCTGCGTCGCACGGAGATGGGGTCGGCGCGAACCAGCGCGCGCCACCTGGCCTGGCTGTCCTGCGCTCGCGCGGTCACGTGCTGGCCCCGGGGCAAGTCCCCTCCTACCGCATGGCTCTGCAGCGGCACCTTCCAGCGCTGCAACGTGCTGCGTCGCCCCTGTGGGCCCGGCCTGCTCCCTGCATGGGGTAGCAGCGCCTGCTGCTGGCGGTTTGTGGCAGGCTGGTCCGCCGGCCCGTGTGCCACTGGCGCGCGCGTGCCTGGCGTTGATTTCCGCCGGCCATGCTGCAGCGCTGCCGTGGCATGTGGGCCGGTGGGCCCACTAGTGGATCCCACGAGTGCTGACGTCATCGTGCATCGCATTTCGTGCTTCATGCATCTCCTTCATACGAACTCCAAAGTAGGTATATGATATATCCATTTTGATCGTTTCGACGAGCCCGTCGCAATGGTGCAGTCCAATTCGGTATTTGAGGTTGTTTATGATGACGCCCTTTATATGCTATTACTTTACTTGTTCTCAATTGTACCATTTACTGCGCATTTCGGTGTGTCCTGCAACAAAAGCTAGAAACACCAAAACTTGTGAAACTTGTCAGTATAAAGCCCTATTCTAGTGTTGATGATAACTTTTCATTCATTTTATGCAGAAGTTGACAGCATAAAAGTGGTACTTAACAGCCGTCAACAGTGAGCATAAGCAACAGAGCTTCAACCTACGAGCATTGTTGTTTGTTACCATCAATAATTGGCCTGCTCTAGGTAACCTTTCAGGGCAGAAAAATAAGGGATATCGGGTATGCACGCACTGTTTACATAAGACACAAGGTATTCATCTGAAAAATTGTAAGAAGGTCGTGTATATGGCTCACCGTTGTTATCTTCCAACTAATCACCCCTTAAGGAAGAAAGGGATGCAATTGGAAAGGGAAGGCTGATCATCGTATGAAGCCACCCCATTATAATGGAGGCACCGTATTTGAGATGGTAAAGGATCTAAGGGTAGTTTTTAGAAAGGGTGCCAGTAGTGAACCTGTTCCAACTGACGCCAACGGACGTGCACCAATGTGGAAGAAGAAATCTATATTTTGGGAGCTACCTTATTGGCAAATCCTTGAGGTCCGACACGCAATTGACGTGATGCACCTTACGAAGAATCTTTGTGTGAATGTGTTAGGTTTCATGGGTTGTTACGGTAACTCGAAGGATACATTAGAAGCACGACTGGACCTGAAAGATTTTCATAAGAATGAGAAAGTTCCGCAAGAGGATGATGATGAAAAAGATCCAGAAGAGGATGATGATGATGATGATGATTACTTAGGTCCTACTAGTTACACTCTCACCAAGAAAGAGAAGGAAAGCATGTTTGATTGCCTGAACAGTTTGAAGGTTCCGTCTGGCTACTCATCGAATTTAAAGGGGATCATAAATATGAAAGACAAGAAGTTCACAAATCTAAAGGCCCACGACTGCCACATGTTGATGACACAGTTGCTTCTAGTTGCATTGAGGGGTGTTCTATCAGAGAATGTACGATTATTGGTCGTAAAACTTTGTGCATTTCTCAATGCAATTTCACATAAGGCAATCGATCCAGCCAAGCTAGGAAAGCTACAGAATGATGCGGTTCAATGTCTTGTCAGCTTTGAGTTGGCATTTCCACCTTCCTTCCTCGATGTTATGACGCACCTCCTGGTACACCTTGTGAAAGAAATTACTATTCTCAGTCCAGTATACCTTCACAACATGTGGCCTTTTGAGAGGTTCATGTCAATCCTCAAGAAATGTGTTCTTAAATGTGCCCGTCCGGAAGGAAGCATTGCCAAGGATATGGAACTGAGGAGGCCATTGAGTTTTGCGTTGATTTTGTCGACTCAATTGACTCGATTGGGCTTCTAGTATCACGACAAGAGGGGAGGCTACAGGGAAAGGGAACCATCAGAAGGAAATCAAGTTTGAGCAATAATACTGATTTGTTCATTAAAGCACACCTAACTGTCCTGCAACAATCATCCATGGTGACTCCGTATAGGATGGAACACGAGCAGATTATTGCTTCTCAAAATCCAACCAAATCCGAACTCTGGATTACACGCCGTTACTTGGAAACATTTCCCTCATGGTTGAGTGAACAACTCATCGGTAACTCAATGGTTCATCGACAACTAGCTTTGTTAGCCAGGGGACCTTGTAGCACAACTACAAAATTTCAAGATTACGATATAAATAGTTACAGTTTTTACACGAGAGCTCAAGATCGCAAAAGCACAAACCAAAATAGTGGTGTCCATATGGACGCCATCGACAACAATGGGTGCAAGACCTCCTATTATGGTATCATAGAAGAGATATGGGAGCTTGAGTACGGAGCGATGAACATCCCTCTGTTTTTTGACCAATGAGTAAAACTAAATGGCGTAAAGAAAGATGAATATGGAATGACAATAGTGGACCTAACCAAGATTGGGTACAAAGATGATCCATTCATCCTTGCCAACGATGTGCATCAGGTTTTCTATGTCAAGGATATGACTAGCATACCGAAGAATAAAAATCCGCAAGAAGGACCACAAGAGGCAAAGCGTCACATAGTTCTTCCGGGTAAAAGAGTAAACGTGGGAGTCGAGGACAAAACAGATCAATCTGATGATTATGATCAGTTTGATGGCATGCCTCCGTTCGCTGTCGAAGTGGACCCAAGCATATTGCTTGGACGTGAAGAGACACCGTACTTACGTGATTGAGATTAATGTCGTAATGTAATGATTATTGATCAAATCAATTGTGTAATGCTAATGTGATCAACACTTTTATTGGTCTCCAACAAGTTAACTGTAACATCCCGTAAATTTGAAAGTATGAATTTTCTGAAAAAATTTGAAACTTTTTATTTGTTTGATGTGTGACACCATATTTCAAACATGTGCTAGCCTCTCACCTAAAATTCTTTATAGATAAAACCTAAATATAAAAATATAAATTCAAATTATGGTCTAAATAAGTGATTTGGATTTTATGGAATTTATTTGGATTTATTTGGGTGAGTTTTGAATTTGAATCAAATCAAATTCAAATATAAAGTTTATTTATAATTTCGAAACCTTTTCCAAAAACCGTTTACCAACAAGGGCCAGCTAACAGCTTATGAAGTCTACCATTGCCCCACTATCTCCCGGCCTGCCAACACCCGTCACCTCTCTACTTTGGCCCAGCCCAGCCTTGCGGCCCACTCCGGTCCATGACGCGCTGCGCCGTCTGCGTCTCGCCGACGAACAGGGCCCAACACCCGGTCTTCGTCCCCAGCGCACCAGCCTTCGCGTTCACACACGTCCGCCCCCCTTTCGCACCGCCGCGCGCACGCGCCGCACCTGGTCGAGGGGACATGCCCCCGACCGACCTGCTGGCATGGACACCGAACCAGGCACCTACGCACGCATTACCCCAAAGATTTACCCCTTCTACCCCTTCCCTGTGACGCGCCTGCGCGCCTGCCAGCCACACCCGCTCCACCACGTCGGCGTCCACACCTCAGCAGCCAGTAGAAGCCTCGGTCGTGACCCTTTTGCCCTCCGCCTCGACGTGCTGGACATGCTAAACCCCCAGGCGAGGCCCTCCTGCAAGCCAACTCGTAATTGGGGTCTCTCCCCTTTCCTCTATTCCGCCGCCGTGTGAGGGGAGAAAGGGGGAAGAGGAGGAGAAGGAGGAAGAGGAAGAAGAGGAGGCGCGTCGCTGCCGCGACGCCAAGGCGAAGCTGCCACCGTGAAGCCGGAGCCGGACAAGCTGAGGAGAAGGCCGTCCGCAACATGACCGAGCCAGAGAAGAGTCGTCGCGTACCTCGTTGCCGCTGCACTGATGCACCGCTCCACTGCAAACGCCTACATCGCCGACCCATCGTGAGACACCCCGCTCCTTCTTCCCTCAGTCCTTGACCTTGTCTTGTGAGCGTGTCCCTGCGCCACGCCGCGCCGGCCGCCGCACCGTGCGCCGATCCCTGAGCTCGCTGTGTCACCCTCTGCCCGGCCTTCGTGCCGCTGATCTTCTGCAGGAGCCCATATCCTTGTCGCCGTCGTGCACCCCAGGACGTGCAGGCAGGCCTCTGGCCACTAACCCGCCGCTGCCGACTCCGCCGCGCCGCGCTAGAGCAACACCGTGCTGCGTGCGTGTCTGCGTGCGTGAGCCGTGTCACACCGCCACTTATTGTGTTTGTGCGTGCGCAAGCGCATCTGAACCAAGCGCACCCCAGCGCAGGGTCATGAGCGCTATGCCGAGCTGCTGATGCGGATTCCGTGCAAGTTGCCGCCGCGTCGTCGCCGTGCCGCGCCGAAAGCGCCGCCTGGTAGAACCGCACGCACGCCAAGGAGCTCGACCCCAGGGCCATGGCTGCGCTAGGGTAACCGCCAGACTCTAGTGGTCACTAACTTACGCACACACGAGCGCCGGAGCCACCACAACCACCGTTCGTCGTTCGCCGTCGCCGCTGGATGCGCGCCGGGGCGCACCGACGCATGCGTGCATGGCGAGGGAGTGCCTGTGCGCCCCAGATTTCTCCGAGGACCTCCACCGGACTTCTCCGGTGCGAGTCTGAGGAAGCGCTGGGCCAACCAGCCTGCTCAGGCCCAGCGCGGCCCTTTTTCTTTTGTTTCGTGAACTCTGAATTTTGTTCAGGGGTGAGTGATGGACTTAGTCCATCTGGCCCATGAGTCTAAGTCCACTGGGCCGTATTCGGCCCACTAACTTTTTCGGCCCAATAACGGCCCACTAACCTGTGATGCTGACGTCCTGCTGACGTCATCACCTATTTTCAAAATAAAAACCCTTTTCTGATTTATAAATAAATTTGATAATTTTTTATAAATCTTTTAACCTTTGAAAAATCATAACTAATTATTTAAAACTCTGAAAAATATGAAACCAGTTTCATTATTTTTCTAAAAATGAGACGGTGCTGTTTGTAGATAGTTTGGATCTTATTGGATCTTTTAAAATTGGGTTTCTTTGGATTTATGCTTAGTTGACTGCCGGTAATTTAGCGTCTCGTATCTCGTGCTGCACAGACCCGAGCTACGATCCGGAGGAGGCCTACGACCCCAACTTCAACCCAGACAAGGACTACGGACGCCAACCAGGTGTCATGTCACTCCCAACCATATAGATCCTATGCATGCTTTAGATGCTAGTGCTTAATTATTATTTATGAATGTTCTTGAATTGCATAAGACAACTTTTTGCCGTACCTTGATTTGTATTACCCTGTTCCTTGAACTTCCTACTTTTCGAAACTAGCTACAGACCCCTGGCTAGTTCCCGGCTTAATCTATCCATATATTTTACCCTTAGTTATTGATGGATCTCTGGTTTGGACTGAGATTGGGATATCTCGGTATTCTAGCGTGTGTTTTGGGTGAGTGTGTATCCTTGACGTGTTACCGCGGGAGCGAGCTGCTTTGGTTACTTGTGAACGCCTGCCTAGGGGAGATGTCACCTGGCCTCCCGACCTAGCGGCGTGTCATTCGGATGGAGTTGGTGAGAGCTCGCTCTTGCAATTAAGGACAAATTGACTGTGTGACCTTGATCTTTGGGCTATTTTCGTACAAACCGTTCGCCTTGTTATGGGCGGGGTTCGGTCCGAGAACTAGTAGGTGGATGGCATCCAGCCTGTAGGCGGATCGGTGTGATCGTGTGAGGGGGACGGGTTATACCCCCCGAGTAGACGTCACCCCGGCTCCTCCGGGAATGGTCTCACAGCTTCGAGGCCCTGCTGGCAAGTTTCGCGCCCCAGTTCAGGACGAGTCAGGCTCAGAGAGGCAGGAGAGTGCCGTCCACTGCTAGGTCTCCGGCTGTTAGGTAGGGATGTGGATCGGAGGCATCCGGTTCTTCCCTACTCGGCGGGTCCAGTTGTACAAACTCTGCAGAGTGCTAAACCTATAGCTATAGTCCGTGTCCACTGGTATGGACAACCCTTTCGATCTCTCACCTGGCTAGTGTTCTTCTGTGCTGCTTTCTCTCCCCTGTGTGTGTGAGCCCGGTTTCGTGCCGTTGAGATGTGGGGATAGGAGTTGGTGACCCCACAATGCAGATGAGAGTGGGATGCTGTGACTCGGTTGAGATCCAGTCTCTGGTGTTCTTACCTTGGTTGGGGTGCTGATCCCGGAGGCGTTGTCCTCGGAGGTGTGGATCTCCTCGGAGATGGTGACCTCTTGGCATTTCTGCATTCCTTGATGTTGCTACCGCTGCTTGCATAACCTTCTACAGCCATATATAGGCTTATGCATGCATATTAGAATTATTCTCCTTTTCTTATGCTCTTTGTTGGGAAGCTGACATGACCTACTCACTTATCGAGTAGATGACGGGTTTTCAGACCAGGAGCCAGACTACGACTTCGAGCACGATGGAGGGGAGGAATAAGGCTCGTCCTGCACTCGAGCAACCTTTGGGAGATGGAGTCTACTTTGCTACATGAGAGCCGCTGCGTAGATGTTTTACTCTGTTTGATTCAGTCCAGTTGGACTTGTACCCGGCATGTGCCGTAATACTGTACTCAGATGCTTAATTATAATAATATTATTTTATGTGGACCTTTATATATTATTCTTGTGTTGTATGGTTTTGATTACTATCTGAGACAGGGATTTGCACGTGATAGCCTGCTGGGACTATCACTGAGGTGCAGGGATCGGGTTTCCATTCTCGGAAATCCGGTTCGCTTCAGTTGGTATCAGAGCCGTGCTTGACCGTAGGACAAGCCTAGGAACAGACGATAGTTTAGGAAAGCCTAACTCCTTGTGCTTTATATGCAATCCGTGAAATTTTATATAAACACCTTGATCTTTACTATATAATACCTTGATTAACATTACTAACTCTTACTAACTTCCTTAACAACGTGCAGATGGACGAGCTGACGTGGATCCCCCTCAAGACCGATGGCCAGTGGGCCGGAGGGTTTTGCAAGATCCTCAAGGAGTGTTTGGAGGCAGCAGGAGTGGAGACCAGTGGGGTTTTCTACGAGGGACGAACTACCGCAGCTTTCGACCAGTCACCAACATTGTTGACCTTGAAGATACCAGACGACCCACGAGTACCAGAGTTCGAGGAGGTCAAGGCCTCGTGTTTTGACAACTCAACCTTGGAAGCTCACCAGTGTTGTGCCAGACTCGCACTGAAGAAGGTATGCCAGCAGCTAGAGCAGAGGCTAAAGCATACACCTTTTAGAGTCCTACCAACAGCAGTCTACGACTTCAGCAGGTGGCACAAGGACCAGACAGAGTACACTGAGGAGAACACAGCGGGCAAGGATGAGAAGGAGCAGATGGCTAGCAGGTACATTCAAGCTCAAGACCAGGCACTCTACTGGGCTGATTCAGAGATAGTGTTTCTGAGGCGTAAGTGGGATGACACCTTGGAACGGAACGCTCAGTTGGAGACAGAGAACAGTCAGCTGGAGTTCTTTCTCAACGAAGCTCATAGAAGGAACATACAGATCACCGAGTGGGGACTCGCAGCCGCCAGAGCAAGTACTGAAAGGGATGCCTTGGAGATCGCCACCTTGAAAGCAAGACTAGAAGCTACACAGGCTACACTGAGAGAGTCAGCAGCAGCAGCCAGAGAGGACAGGTTGAGGATTCGGGAGAAGGAGTACTTGGTTGAGTCACTGGGAGCCGCTTGCGCAGACTACCAGACGAGGTTGTGGGGACTCGAAGAGAGGTTGACTCAGAACTACAACCACTTGTGGCACCTAGGAGGTAGACTCTACGAGGCTCAGGACACTGCCAGGAGGACCAGCTCAGCATGGAGAGACTCGGACCAGAGACGGGTGACAGAGTTCAGGGAGGTTGCAGAGCTAGTACCACCACAGAAGAGGCCTAAGCTGAGGACAGAGACATTTGAGTTACCACCGACCCAGCTACCAGAACAGCCACCGTACCCGAGGGGTAGTGCCGACACTCCAGAGATGAACAGAGCCATGGGAAGCTTGGCAAGCTACTTCAACCTACCAGAGATTGAGATCCCAGACTACCTAGGAGTGAATGACCCACCGTTCTACTTGGTTCCACCCAGTCCGAAGACAGTGTCACCACCGTACTCACCAGCTACCATTCAGAGGCAGGCACCTTGAGGGGATGATCCTGTAATCAGCTAGAGTAGAGTTCGTCATGTTGATCATGTTTAGTTGACCACCCTATATGTATCGCGTAGTAGCTCTCATGCTTTTGTGTAATCTCGAAGGTTGTGGAGTAGGCCTCGAGATACACACCTTTTGTACGGTGATCTTGCATGAGTGATTGGAGTTATCGATCTTTTGCCAGAGTTCATGCTTCTTATATGCTTGTGTGAAATTGTTTGTTGTTAGCTAGATACTCCTTATATGTTTAAGTACCTTAAAGTTAATTTCTGACAACTCGTTTCTCACGATCTCAATTCTTGGAATAGATGTCGGGGGTGAGACGGTCAGGACGGCTCCTACGTCGTTTTGAGGAGGCAGCCCGGGAGGACGCCGAGCAGGAGGACGTCCCTCTCCCCGTAGGAGGTCGAGGTCGTGGCCGTCGTGGAGGTCATGCCCCACGTGGCGGACGTCGTGGTGGACACCACGGCGGGCGAGGTGGTCGAGGAGACTGAGTGCCAGTTAACCCAGACCCAGAGGCTCCAGAGGAGGAGGAGCCAGAGGAGGAGGTTGAGCCTGAGCCAGAGCAGGAACAGGAGCAGCCGGCACCACCGCCCAACCTCGCAGCAGTGATGGCACTTCAAACCCAGCTGATGCAGACGATCGCCAACGCAGTGGCTCAGAACAACAACAGGAGGAACTTCAGGCACCAGCCAGAGAGCTTGTAGAAGAGAGTGGAGGGTTTCTCCAAGATGCACCCACCGACCTTCGACAACTCAGCAGACTTGCTTGTGGTAGGCAACTGGTTGAGGGAGATTGAGAAGAAGCTGGAGCTCACAGACCTTTCTGAGGAGGAGTGTGTGTCAGTTGCAGCGCACCAGCTGATCGGGACCGCTGGAACTTGGTGGGACAGCTACTGTGACTCGCACGAGGACCCGACCCACAACAGGTGGGCGGAGTTTGTGGAGGCTTTCAGGGAGTACCACATCCTAGAGGTAGTGATGGATAGGAAGGCAGACGAGTTCAGGAGCCTGAAGATGGGTCAGATGTCAGTGCAGGAGTACACCAACCGCTTTCAGGAGCTGATGCGGTACGCACCGGACGACTCCAACTCAGAAAAAAAGAAGCTGTACTGGTACCGGAAGGGACTCCAAAGGGGGATGGCACACCACCTGGCTGCTCACGACTATGCTACTCTTCATGCCCTGGTGGGCAAGGCTTTGGTTGTGGAGAAGTCAAGACTGGACTACGTGGAGGTCCGAGGTGAGAAGAGGTAGCGTGCAGACCGTGCAGGGCACCCGGGTTCACATCAGAGACAGAGGTCAGCTCCACCACAGTACCCACCGCAGAGGCAGCGCCCGTACTCGTAGCACCAGCAAACTCAGTACTCACAGCAGGGCAGAGGTCACACCGGAGGTAGTGGAGGTTTGGGACAGTGGAAGCCCCGGCCGCAGCAGCCTCCAGCCTATGACAGCTCACAGATCACTTGCTACCACTGTCGTCAGTTAGGCCACAAGTGCAACATGTGCCCCCAGAAGCTTCAGCAGGGAGGACAGAACAGGAACACTCAGTACCAGACGCCAGTGAAGTGACCAGCTACGGAAGGATAGCCCACGCAAAACCAGCAGAAGACTGCACCACCGCCCACTCGAGGCAGACTGAACCACCTGACAGCGGAGGAGGCAGCCGCAGCACCAGACGTGGCTCTCGGTGAGTTTATAGTCGATTCAGTTATGGCAACGGTTCTGTTTGACACTGGTGCTTAGTTTTCATACATTTCTACCAAGTTTGTAAAGGAAAGGTCATTACCAACTAAGCCCAGACCATAGCCTATAGTAACTAGTTCCCCGCTAGGGGAGAAGAGGAGTACACTAGAGTGTAGAGGAGTGAACATGATGTTTGAGAAGAAGTTGTTTCTGGCAGACCTGACAGTCTTGTAGTCGACCGGAATCGATGTGATACTTGGGATGGAATGGTTAGCACAGCAAAAAGGATTGGTGAACTGCAACCCAGTGTACGTGCAGTTGGGGCACCCTAGTGGAGCCAGAGTGTTGATCAAGCCACAGAGCCAGAGGGCGACACCGATGTTGTGCAACATGAAGGGAATGTGTATGGAGGAAATTCCGGTGGTGAGGGAGTACCTCGACGTGTTTCCTGAGGAGTTGACCGAGCTACCACCAGATCGGGACATTGAGTTTGTGATTGAGCTGATGCCAGGAGCCGGACCAGTGACCAAGAGCCTGTACAGGATGTCCGCGGATGAACTCGATGAACTGAAGAAGCAACTCAAGAAGTTACTAGAGCAAGGGTTCATAAGGCCGAGTGCCTCACCTTGGGGTTCACTAGTTCTGTTTGTGGCTAAGAAGGATGGCACCAAGAGGATGTGTGTGGACTACTGGACTCTCAACTCGTTGACAATCAAGAACAGGTATCCTTTGCCCAGGATTGACGACTTGTTAGACAGGCTGCGGAAGGCCAAGTTCTTTTCGAAGATTGACTTGAGGTCAGGGTACTACCAGATGAAGATTCGAGAGCAGGATGTTCCAAAGACGGCTTTCACGACTCGGTATGGCCTGTACGAGTTCGTAGTGGTTTCGTTTGGGCTGACCAACACCCCGGCTTACTTCATGAACATGATGAACAAAGTCTTCATGGAGGAACTAGACAAGTTTGTGGTTGTGTTCATCGATGACATACTGATTTTCTCCGAGACAGCGGAAGAACATGAAGAGCACCT
This sequence comes from Cenchrus fungigraminus, assembly GCA_036936925.1. Classification (NCBI taxonomy): domain Eukaryota; kingdom Viridiplantae; phylum Streptophyta; class Magnoliopsida; order Poales; family Poaceae; genus Cenchrus; species Cenchrus fungigraminus. Next base: position 41,918,852 of record CM072771.1, on the reverse strand, counting down.
TCGAATTGTGATGGAGAGGCTGAGGCAGCAGAAGTTGTACGCAAAGTTCAGCAAGTATGAGTTCTAGATGGAGGAAGTTGCTTTCTTGGGTCACGTGTTGTTAGCTGAGGGAGTTGCAGTCGACCCTTCGAAAGTAGAAGCAGTTACCAAGTGGGAGCAGCCACTCACCATGACAGATATCAGGAGCTTTCTCGAGTTAGTAGGTTACTACAGGAGGTTCATAGAAAATTTCTCCAAGATAGCAAAGCCAATGATAGAGCTGTTGAAGAATGACAAGAAGTTTGAGTGGTCAGAGGCTTGTGAGAAGAGTTTCCAGGAACTGAAGAAGAGACTCACGACTGCTCCGATTCTTACCCTGCCAGATATCAAGAAGGATTTCGTGGTGTACTGTGATGCCTCAAAGCAAGGATTGGGATGTGTGTTGATGCAAGAAGGAAAAGTTGTTGCTTATGCGTCGAGGCAGCTCAAGAAGTACGAAGAGAACTACCCTACTCACGACTTGGAACTAGTGGCAGTTGTTTACGCACTCAAAATTTGGAGGCACTACTTGATCAGCAACAAGTGTGAACTGTATACCGATCACAAGAGCCTGAAGTATTTCTTCACCCAGCCAGAGCTAAACATGAGGCAAAGGAGGTGGTTAGAGCTGATCAAGGACTACGAGTTGGAGATTCACTACCACCCAGAAAAAGCGAACATTATGGCAGATGCACTGAGCAGAAAGTCCTACTGCAACAACTTAATGGTAAGGCAGGAGCAGCCAACACTTCACGATGAGCTAGAGCAGTTTCAACTCGAGATTGTGGAGCAGGGACAACTCAACGCACTGCAAGTGACTTACGACCTAGAGGGAAGGATTCGAGAGGCACAGAAAACTTGCAAAGAGGTGGGAGCTATTCGAGAGCTAATGCTAGAAGGAAAAGCAGAGGATTACCGGATTGACGAGCAGGGAACAGTGTGGTTGAAAGACATAATTTGTGTCCCGCGAGACAAGGAGCTACGAGGGTAGATTCTGAGAGAAGCTCACGACTCGAGGTATTCCATTCACCCAGGTAACACCAAGATGTACCAAGACTTGAAGAAGAGGTTCTGGTGAAAGGATATGAAGGACATAGCCTACCATGTGGCTTGTTGTGACACCTGTAGCAGAGTGAAGATAGATCACCAGAGGCCAGCAGGACTACTTAAGCCGTTGGATATCCCGGAGTGGAAGTGGGACGATATTTCCATGGACTTCGTGGTGGGACAACTCCGGACACAGAAAGGCAACGATTCTGTTTGGGTTATAGTGGACCGACTGACTAAAGTAGCTCACTTTGTACCATTAAAGATCCGATACTCGACAGACCAGTTGGCAGATTTGTACGTGGACCACATACTCAGACTTCACGAGGCACCGAGGAGCATAGTGTCTGACTGTCATAGTGAGGTTTTGGCAGAGCTTTCACGATAGGATGGGGACTACGCTCAGTTACAGTACAGCCTTCCACCCTCAGACGGATGGTCAGACGGAGAGAGTAAACCAAGTGTTGGAGGATATGCTGAGAGCTTGTGCTTTGACCTACGGCACAGATTGGGAGGGCAGTTTGGCCTACGCAGAGTTCTCTTACAACAACAGCTTTCAAGCGAGTCTCAAGATGGCACCTTTCGAGGCACTCTATGGGAGAAAGTGCAGGACACCCCTGATGTGGTCAGAAGTAGGAGAGAGGATGCTCTTTGGACCGGATGCCATTCAGGAGGCTGAGGAGAAAGTGGAGAAAGTTCGAGATAACTTAAAGATTGCCCAGAGCAGACAGAAGAGCTATGCTGACCGACACAGGAGAGACTTGTCATTTGAAGTGGGTGATTACGTCTACCTGGAAGTGTCACCCATGAGAGGAACCAAGTGGTTTGCGGTGAAAGGGAAGCTTGCCCCGAGGTACGTAGGACCTTACCAGATCACTCAGAGAGTTGGGAAGCTCGCTTACAGACTCGCCCTACCAGAGGAGATGTCAGTTGTGCACCCAGTGTTCCACGTGTCACAATTAAAGAAGAGTGAGAAGGAAGTTGAGGCAAAGAAAGTCCTGATTGAGATACTGGACCTACAGAACACCCTGGAATATGCCGAGTACCCAGAGAAGATCTTGGATAGGGTGACAAAAGAAACCAGGAAGACCACCATTCCTTACTGCAAAGTGCTGTGGAGCCACCACACTGAGAGAGAAGCAACATGGGAGAAAGAAGCCGACCTCAGGAGAGAGTTCCCTCACTTGTTCGAGGGAGAAGATGGAGCTTAAATCTCGAGGACGAGATTCCTGGTGGTGTGGGAGAATGTAACATCCCGTAAATTTGAAAGTATAAATTTTCTGAAAAAATTTGAAACTTTTTATTTGTTTGATGTGTGACACCATATTTCAAACATGTGCTAGCCTCTCACCTAAAATTAATTATAGGTAAAACCTAAATATAAAAATATAAATTCAAATTATGGTCTAAATAAGTGATTTGGATTTTATGGAATTTATTTGGATTTATTTGGGTGAGTTTTGAATTTGAATCAAATCAAATTCAAATATAAAGTTTATATATAATTTCAAAACCTTTTCCAAAAACCCTTTACCAACATGGGCCAGCTAACAGCTTACGAAGTCTACCATTGCCCCTCTATCTCCCGGCCTGCCAACACCCGTCACCTCTCTGCTTTGGTGCAGGCCAGCCTTGCGGCCCACTCCGGTCCATGACGCGTTGTGCCGTCCGCGTCTCGCTGACTAACGGGGCCCAGCACCCGGTCTTCGTCCCCAGCGCACCAGCCTTCGCGTTCACACACGCCCGCCCCCCTTTCGCACCGCTGCGTGCGCGCCGCGCCTGGTCGAGGGGACAGGCCCCCGACCAGCCTGCTGGCACGGACGTCGAGCCAGGCACCCGCGCACGCACCGCCCCGGGGATTTACCCCTTCTACCCCTACCCTGTGACGCGCCTGCGCGCCCGCCAGCCACACCTGCTCTGCCACGTCGGCGTCCACACCTCAGCAGCCAGTAGAAGCCTCGACCATGACCCTTTTTCCCTCCGCCTCAAAGTGCTAGACCTGCTAAACCCCCAGGCGAGGCCCTCCTGCAAGCCAACTCGCAATTGGGGTCTCTCCCCTCTCCTCTGTTCCGCCGCCGTGTGAGTGTTGGTATTTCTTAACGTCACCACTAGTTGCGCCCCTAGCGTGAGCGTAAGATCCACCTGGGTATACCGATGGGTACGAAAGAATCCACAAGCGCACGGAAATACTGCTGTAGCACTTCATCTCAGGAGTATTCCAAAGGGTATCGAATCCAAGGAACGATGTGCACTACCTTCTATCCTAGATGAACGGTCCAAGGACACCAAGACCCAGCTAAGGTAGGGAGATGATGGGGTGCTTCCTGTAGGTACTCGGTTCTAGAGGGGAACAAGCTCGGATAAGAATCTCTCTTCAGACACCGGCCCCTCCTGGCTATAACAGTTGGTTCACGGCAAATGGTTGCCTACACGCTGTATCCGAACGTGGGGGATTTCAGAGGGTCCAACGGCTGTCACTACCGCGGCCTACCCCAAGACAAACCATGGGATACAGGGCATTCGAAGGATAACCCGTAGTCTAGACACCACGTCTACACCACCGAAAACTACTGTAGCATGGCTACGTCTGGCACCCTGTAGAAAAACTATAGCACTCCGTATAAATACGGAGCGACGAACCCGCAAGAATGAGCTAGAGCTTACTCATCATTGAATCGATTGGCGTGAGGAAGAACGACTAGTCACCTGATTCATGTATCCCAACAAGATCTAACGGGATAATTCATACAAACGGAATGCAAACTTATGCACTTATAACAAAAGATCAAGGGTCGTGTTCCTGAAGAACACGAGCCTCTAACTTAAGAACAAACGCAAAAGCGTGAGTAACTTGTTCGTCAACTAGATCGAGGAAGTGCGTTCATGAAGAACACAAGCCTCTAAATGATGAACGAACGAAGAACTCAAGAACATATCACTCATGCATGAACATCACTTTAGTCTAATTGGAAAATACAAGAATACTCACTTTGCTCTAATTGAAGAACAAGTTGGGATCTCACCCACATCACCATCTACATAGCCATCTCCTCAACTAATTTGATCCATGAGAGATCAAATGAGAGGAGAAACAAGTGTTTCTAAAGAGATAGGGAGGAATGGGATGTGTCTCTATTCTAGCCCCCTCCACTTCTATTTATAGGCCCGAGCACCGGCATGGAGGCACCCCAAGCACCCCCGGGAATGAAGTCAGGAGCCAACCAGGAACCACCACGTGGAAGGCCAGGATTGGGCACCACAAGGTCGGTTCGGCCGACTTGTGGGGTCGGCCGACCTCTTGTGGGCCCCACCTGCCTTGTGTTTTCTCCTGGTGGCTGATATGTGGGCCCTTATGACGGTTCCCGGTGTATGGGTCGTTTTGAGGCGGTTTGCTCGGGTTGTGGGCCCTTGGATCCTTATTCTGGACACGTGACAGCGTCTGATTCATCGAGCCTCTCTCCCTTGGATTGGTGACATCACCGATCCGTGGCACTTTGCATGGCAGCCCCTCATTGGCCGAGGTGGAGAGGCTTGGTGAAGGACCGAAACGGGCGACTAGAGAGGGGGGGAGTGAATGGGAGCCGATAAAAATTCTTCCCTAAGGTCGAACTCGGCCTATGCCCTAATCGCTACTCCACGAATCCGTGCACACAAGCAAAGCTCCAAACAAGGCACACACAAGCCAAGAAGAACACTAGAGAAGCCTAGGAGCAAAGAGCGGAAGCACCGGACAAGAATCAAAGCACTTGGTCAATTCTGGAAACGACCAGTGCGGACCGTCCGTGCAGTACGGGCGGACTGTCCGCGTGTGTACGGCGGACTGTCCGGCACTACCTCGCGGACCGTCCGAAATAAGCACCAGAACCACCAGAGCCACACCCCGAAAATACAGACTATCCGTGGAGGACCCGCGGACCGTCCGCCAGAAATCCGGCCACACGGACTGTCCGGGAAAGCCCCGCGGACTGTCCGCCGAACCACTTGCAACAAAACCCTGGGCCTAAAACGGATCGAAACAAAGACGCGCAAGAACACGAAGAACACGGGACGAACCCTAGCTCACGCGGACTGTCCGCGGCTCACTTGCGGACTGTCCGCACCACGCGGACAGAGCAGAAAACGCCCGACCCCGCGAGGTCAACTCCAAGAACTCATCACCGGATCTCCCAAACGGTAGAAGCTCTTGAGACAAGATTTTGGGGAGATGTTATGCGTCACATAAGGATGCTATGCCCCAAAAATCTTGACTCCTAACTCCCTAAATCACCGGGAATCGCGGATCACACAAGCAACCACCATGAACTCGGGCTCCAACCAAAAACGCACGAATCGAAGGGTCTCCACGGCGTTTGAGGGGTCAAGATCACACACAAAGATGCGCAAGGCATCCACCCATGATCCCCTCAAAGAAATCCGATGGAAAACGCCCCCAAAATCACGAATCGAGCGAAGAACGAAAACTCCCAAAAATATCCCCAAAAATGACACGAAAATCATAGAGGACAAGGAGATCACCGGGACGCCGAATGCTTCCATACATCCAGAGGTCAGAGTCTGTACAAGAGTCTAGCCTAAGGAATCCAGAGGAAAACGAAGCAGTCCAGGAAAAATCTATCGGGGGAGAAAGCCCTAGGAAGCAAGAGAGAGAGATGCCATCCACGTCTCCGCTATTTATACGAAGTCCATCGGAGGGAGGTAAATGACCACGCTACCCCTACTGCTTAAATGAAGATACAACCCCTTAGGGGCATTTTGGTCAAGTCTTCATCAGACGGACATGCTTCCACCGCGGCTTCGCTTCACATCGATGCAAACCCCGCGATCACGCCACATGCCCTCCGCCTCGAAGCTTCCCGAAGCTCCCGGATCACCGTCTCCGTCGCCTCGGGCCTCCGGGCTTGGTTTTGCGGCCCAAACCGAGAAACCGTCCACCTGATGGTTTTGTGGGCAAACCACCAAACCCCGCGTGCAAGCTTTGGGCTTCAACCGCTACCTTGCACCGGCCCATGTTCACGACTTCAGCCCGCCAGTCCTGCACCGCACGGCTCGCACTTGACCCCATCGGCCACCGGGTCCATCGATCCAAGCCTACTTGCCACACCATCACCTGGAGGCCGCCACGGCTATGGCCTTTCGCGCTTGTTCTTCACCTGCACCGACACGAGTCAAGCCGCAACCTGTACCTACACACTTAACTAAGCATCAGTCCACACAATGTTGTCAATCACTCATCACTAAGGAGCGACCCTCCACTGGTCTTCGGACACACCTGGTCCTCAATCTCCCCCTTGATGAGTGCATTGACAACACCCATAGAAATCACATAGAGAAAAAGAAAAGAAAACAACCACGAACACAAACCTCCCAAGCAAGTGATCCAAAGCCAAAGAACAAGCGAAAAACTCGATCAATCGCCAATCCAAGTCTCGGCCCCCTAAGACAAGGGCAACGGCTCGACACAGCCGAGACAAAACAAAGCTCTCAAAGAGCACATCACAAAGCACAAAACTCAGGAAAAACAAAGGAGCTCCCCCTGCACATATGCAAACTCCCCCTGAGCAAATGCAACCACTTCTTCTCAATTTTTCTCCTCACATGCCACATCTCACAAATGCATACCAAATTTTCACAAAAACTTCCAATGCATGAAAATTCTCCCCATATCATACAAATCTCTCCCCTTGTTGACAATGCATGAATCAAGGTATATGAAACTATTTCCCTTGCTTTCATGAAAAATGCATGTCAAAGCACATATACAATCTACCAAGCTTCTCAAATATACAAAGAGCACAACAAAATGCTACAAATGAGACATAGAGCAAGCAAAGTAGACATGGTGTATCTAGCATATTGCCATCAAGAAGGTAGAGACATATAAGCATGTGGCATGGCCAAAAGCAATTTTCACAAAGGAATAGTCATCTCATGAGCAGGACTCTCTCTATACCAATTTGAACATAAAAGCACTAGATCATCCAGAGTTTACACAAGATCACAAATTCTCATCACAAGATCATTATAAACGCCCACAAGCTACTCAAGTCGTGTTAAAGCCACTGAGCCATGTGTCTACTTCTCAAAATGAGACTTCTCATGGTAGACAAGCATGCTACGGTTTAGTACCCAAGATATGAATATCAAACCATAAAACATGATTAGGAGCTCATTTTTCAAGTATAAGGAAATTCATACACCAATTTCATTTGCAAGTTTTAACATGGTACATGAAGTGCCTTTGCGGCAAAAAGAAGCTTATGCTCCTCCCCAAGCCAGCAAAAGGGCTAAACATTTACAATGACAGGAAGGTCTTTGACCCCAAGCAAAGAGAACATGATTCTCAAGCACAAACTAAACATGATATAGGCATTTAAGCACAAATTGAGCATAGACAGTCATCTACTCATGAGAGACACAATTTTAGCATTTTCATCAAAAGAAAGCTATCTCAACACAAATATATGGCAAAACCATCCAGAGCATAGCATTCACATCCACAATTTACCATACATGCACATATCTCATCCATAGCACATCAGTGATCAATGTATATAAGAGAAGCTCATTCCCAGCTCAAGTGATCCAAAGATGGCTATCCAACCAGGTTTTGTACAGAAAGTAAAACGCATGAAGAAAATGCAACAAAATGAACATATGACACATATATACAAGAGAAGCTCCAAGACCCAAGCTAGAAAGGAAAGCACACCCCAAGCTCACCCCGCAAGCGAGTGAAAGTGGCTTGGTCAAGTGGTTTGGTGAAAATGTCGGCTAGCTGGTCTTGGGTAGGGACATAGAACAAAGATATGTTTCCCTTCTCAACATTGTCCCTCAGGAAGTGGTACCTCACTTCTATGTGTTTTGTTTTGGAGTGGAGGACAGGATTTTTGGCTACACTTATGGCACTGGTGCTGTCACAGAAAACTGGAACCTGGGAGCACTCCTCTCCAAAATCACTCATGGTATATGTCATCCAAAGCAGCTGGGAACAACAACTAGCAGCAGCTACATACTCAGCCCCGTTGGTGGATTGGGCTACACTGGATTGCTTGCGAGAAGACCAAGAGACCAAAGAAGAACCAAGGAACTGACAACACCCAGAAGTGGACTTGCGATCCAGATGACACCCAGCAAAATCCGCATTAGAAAAGCCACGAAGCCTGAGTGTCGAGGAAGCAGAGTACCACAGACCAAACTCAGGAGTGTAGTTCAAGTACCTGAAGATCCGCTTGACGGCCTGCCGATGTGAAGTCCTCGGTGAAGCCTGAAAACGAGCGCACAGACACACGCTGAACTGTATGTTTGGCCTCATCACCGTCAAGTAGAGGAGAGAGCCGATCATGCTCCGGTACTCCTTCTGGTCCACGGGTTCGCCGTCCTCGTCCGCGTCCAAAGCCGTAGTCGTACTCATCGGTGTGGTCAGCGGCTTGGAGTCATTCATGCCAAACTTCTTCACTGTGTCCCTGGTGTACTTCGCTTGATGTACAAAGGTCCCGTCCTTGCACTGCTTGATCTGGAGACCCAAGAAAAACTGCAGCTCGCCCATCATGGACATCTCAAATTCCCTGCTCATGTCATCTGCAAATTTGGCAACAAGATCATGAGAAGAGCCACCAAAGATTATGTCATCCACGTATATCTGAATAATGAAAAGGTCATTCCCATGCTTAAGGAGGAACAGGGTCTTATCAACTGTGCCCATCACAAACCCCTTACTCAGCAAAAAGCCTCTCAACCTGCCATACCAAGCTCTAGGTGCCTGTTTCAACCCATAGAGCGCTCTCTAGAGTTTGTATACACGGTGTGGGTATTTTTCACTCTCAATCCCCAGGGGTTGCCTCACATACACTTCTTCCTCTATCACCCCATTTAAGAAAGCACTCTTGACATCCATTTGGTACAACTTGAATCCTTTAGCCACGGCAAAGGCTAGAAGGATCCTAATTGCCTCCAAACGGGCCACAGGAGCAAATGTCTCCTCATAGTCTATCCCCTCCTTCTGGTTGTAACCCTACGCCACCAACCTCGACTTGTTTCTCACAACCATCCCATTCTCACCCTCTTTGTTCTTCCACACCCACTTGGTTCCTATGGGACGGCAATTTGGCGGTGGATCGACTAACACCCAGACTTGGTTTCTCTCAAAGTTTTCCAACTCCTCATGCATGGAATTCACCCAATTCTCGTCAGACAAAGCGTGTCGAATATCTTTGGGCTCAAACGACGCAACAAAGGCAGAATGAGCGAAATGAGAAGTGTTCCTTGACCTCGACCGTGTAGTGCGTTCATGAAGTTCACCAATGATGGTCGACGGTGGGTGATCGACTTGTACTCGCCGGGGAGCCTCACGCCTGGACACAACCTCCCCCTCAGCAGCAGCCTCCTCTGGAACAGCCTCAGTCGTAGTGGGTGTAGGGGATGGTCCGTCCTCAATCGTCGTCGTAGTAGTGGAAGTAGAATGTACACGATCAGCCACGGGAGCACCACCATCATTATCGTTGTCGTCTCCATCTCCATCCTTCTCATCCTCGAAGATCCTCGCTCCAATCTCATCGTCACCTGCACACTCAAAAGCAGAAGAGCTACATGGTTGTGTCTCGTCGAAGGTTACCTCGCAAGTCTCCATGATTCGGTTAGTCTCAAGATTGAGCACACTATATGCTCTAGAGTGAATCGCATAACCAAGGAAAATCCCATCTGAACAACTAGATTCAAACTTATCCAACTTGCCCTTCTTCAGAATGAAACACTTGCAGCCAAAGGCTCTAAAATGACTCACCTTGGGTTGTCGGCCATGCATCAGCTCATAAGAGGTCTTCTTCTTGAAAGCACGAAGGAAAATGCGATTTGAGACATAGCAAGCGGTATTGACCGCCTCGGCCCAGAAACGCCTAGGAGTTCTATGCTCATCAAGTATCGTCCTGGCCATCTCACAAAGGGTCCGGTTCTTCCTCTCCACAACGCCATTCTGGTAAGCGACGTATGGAGAAGAGTACTGATGATCGAGACCAAGATCACTGCAAAAGGCGTTGAAATGAGAGTTCTTAAATTCCGTGCCATTGTCACAGCGTATAGCTCGAATGGCATCTCCATGTCTCTCATTCTTCAACCTCAAGACCAAGTCTCGAAGAAAGCCAAATGTCTCACTCTTATCCTCCAAAAAGAAAACCCAAGAGTACCTCGAAAAATCATCAACAACCACAAGAACATACCACTTCCCACCAGCAGAGCGAACACGAGCTCGCCCAACCAAATCCATGTGCAACAGCTCACAAGGTCCCTCGGTCATGACAGAAGTCAGAGGGGCGTGAGAAGCGGCAACCATTTTCCCATGCCGATAAGAAGCACATACCAAATCCTTCTCGAATTTCAACTTGGGCAATCCTCGGACAAGATCAAGACCACTCAAGCGGGAAAGCAACTCAAAGCTCAAGTGTCCCAACCTCCTATGCCATTTCCAAAGCTCGGCCAAAACGCCAGCAACAAAGCATCGAGGAGGACCAACAGACTGGGAAAAGTCAGCACGAAAGATTTGACCCTCGGGGATGATCGTACAGACAAGATCGCCTCGAGAATCAAGCACACGAGAAGCACCCGACTTAAAACGAACCTCAAAACCTTCGTCAAGTAATTGAGATACTGACAACAGGTTAAAACCAAGTGACTTGACCAGGGCCACACTTCTTAAGGTCACCTTGCTACTCACCTTCACCATACCTTCAAAAAGCACTCGTCCTCTCCCATTGTCCTCGAAAGTGATGTACTCCCTCGTACTCACTGGGGTGAGGCTGGAGAACCACCCACGATCTCCGGTCATGTGTCTTGAGCAACCGGACTCGATCAACCAAAAGTTCTCCAAGCCTCCCACCTGCAATAAAAAACGAGAACGAGAATGAGCAAGCGACTCAACACAGGGGTTAGTTCCAAACGATTCAAACCAGTGTCGAGCCATTTGCTCAAAGGAAGGGTTAGCAAAGTCCATTCTACCAACACCCCGAGGCGGAGCCCTCTCACGCCTACCACCAAAGGACCTGTCACGTCTCACTGGAGGAGTACGCGCACCACGAGGATGAAAATGTGGCCCGTAGTCCATCTGAGACCCAAAGCTCCGATCGTGCCTTCCAAACTCGTAACGGTCACGAGAAGGAGCACGTCGAGCCAACTCACCACGCCCAAACCCAACAAGCCTATCTCTCTGAGGGAACACACCTCCACCTCCACCTCCACGAGTGGGAACTATCCTCACAAACACATCACCCCTAGGTAGAGGCCCTCTACGAGGCTCTGGCACCCCACGAGCAAGGTGGTACCTGTCCTTGTTTGCCATCTCCCTAGCAAACCTCTCATCCCTCTTCCTCCGGAAGCAGAACTCATCCTTATGCCCATCCCTCCCACAATACTCACAATGGAAGCGGATCGGCACTGGCTTAGGCTGTGGCTTCTCTACAAGCTTCTCTCCAGCTTTCTCTCCTGTCTTCCCATCAAAGACACTCCCCTGGGTGCTCACAAACTTGATGGGTTTCTGGTAGTTCTCAGTTTTGTGGGGGAACACTGGAGGATCTGGGGTTGTGTCAAGCTTGTTTCTAAGATGGTTTGGCTTGGGTGCAAATTTGTTCATGGGTGTGGTGTGTGGTGGAATGGGGATCTCTCCGGCTTTCTCTTCTCCCTCACCACTCTTCTCACCACACTTGTCAGCCCCCAACGCCTGACCATCAAACCTCTTGAACTGAGCCAACATCATACTCAATTGTGGCTCATGCCCAGACAACCACCCCATCATTTTTCTCAATTCATCATTTTCATCCTGCAGACGATCAACATAGTTTGCAAGTTCCATGTTTTTCAAAGCATGCATTTCACAGGTTGAACATGATGTAGGAAGAGGAGTTTTCAATGCCGCCTCAAGAGAGACAATCCTAGTGTGAGATTCATCTAGTCTAGCATGCTGTTGATGCTCACTAACTCTTATTTTTATGCATCAACAATACATGAAAAAGGACCAAAAAGATAAATCAACAGTAGTATAGGGCCTTGGACTAATGAATTCCACGAGTTTTGGTGAATTATATATTTTAGGGACTATTCAGGAAAATGCGAAAAGAATGAATTCTAGAAGGCTCCAGAAGACTCCCGAACTCAACCGAAGTGGGCTCCAAGAAAATATGCATCTAGAAGGGACAAGAGGCCCACACGCGAAGGCGGAGCCCAGCCAGGGCCCACCCCAGGCCGACCGGCCCTATAGGGAGGCCGATCGGGCTCCCCCTGGCCCCGATCAAGCCCTGCTTCGGGAAGGTTCCTCCACCGCCTCTTAGGGTTAATCTAAACCACTTGTTTAGGTCGGTTTGATCCTACGGCGACGGATTATCCCTCCGGGCTATATAAGCAACCCCAGACCCCCCCTAGGGATGGGATGCATCTCTCAGAAGATCATCATCATCAGGCCAAGACAGGAGAAGAAGAGGATACATGAGAGATAGGATAGCTACTTCATAGTTCAAGATCTAATTTCTAGATCAAGAACCTAGTTCTAGATAGAGAGTCAGATTCGAGTAGAGTTGAGCTTTGCTCCAGTTCCAGATCTGTAAGTTATCAAGATTCAGTTCTTATATTGTTTCTCAATGACTTTATGCTATTTTAATGTTATGTGTGCAATTGCTAAGTTCTTACTTTATTCTAGTAGTATATTTGATATAGTCATGATTAATGATAAGTCTACGCACTTATTCGTAGAGCTCCTAGTATATTACGCGCGTATGCTAGGTAGTAGAAAGTATGTAAGCATGGTGCTTAGATATAATTTACTTGCGGATTCACCTTATACTCCGGGTCGTGTGGTAGATCGTGGGTGTGATAGGCCTATTGAGTCCTTTGCAGTCCACCCCCCGAGTATAAGACTAGTCGAACAATGATTCTTGGGAGGATCAAGTTTCGTCCTTGATCTTCTTGGGTAATCTTCGGGGTGTTCACATTTATCCATGACTATGCTATATGTGATGATATGCTACATTAGAATAGATGAATAACTCAGTCTTTGTATGCTATATAGAATTGTGCCTCTTAAGTAAATCCAATTCTAATCTAGACTAGGAATAGTATGTTCTATGCTCCACATGTGCCTCTGCCTGTCTGATTTATCATTACTTTATCATTTGGCTTACCCCTGTTAAAGTATGTGCCATTCCATCAAAGTCCATAAAGTAGTCTACTGCCATCCCTATGTCTTTTGTTACATCCATCCATCTTCCCTGTGGATACGATATTTTAAAACCCATCACCCCGGGTGAAATGCTCACCGGTATCCGTGCGCTTGCGGATTATCTACCATAATATTTCTGTAGGCTTATCTTATACCAACCAACATTTCTTGCGCCATTGCTTAGAATAGATTCTAGATCTATTCTTTGGAAGTTGCGTTAAGAAATGTCAACAAGCATTTCTGGCGCCGTTGCCGGGGAAGATTGGATGGTTACCTTTTGAAAATCGATGGCTAGATACTTTAATCAGACTTTGTAATTTGGCACCTCTGCTTAAACAGAATTACCCTTGTTTGTTTTTGTCTATCTTATTTGAAGGGTATTAACAGGTTTGATTGTGATTCACCACACTTCAATTATTTGAGTCAAATCAACCAAGGAAGCTTTACATTAAGTTCTGAAGCCATGGCTGAGAAGACATTGTTGGAATTCTCTGCTCCAAACATCAATAACATTCGCATTGGACCAACAATCGATCATGAATTCGAGCTTAAGCCTAGCCTCATCAACATGGTGCAAGCTGATCTATTCAGTGGAAAGGTACATGAAGATGCAAGCGCTCATCTCCAAAACTTTTTGGAGAAAGGCACCACCATCTCCATCAAGGACATTCCCAAGGAAACGATCCTACTCCGCTTATTCCCATTTTCACTAAAGGGAAGGGCGAGACAATGGTTCTACTCCAATGAAATCAACACATGGGAGGAATGTTCTACAACCTTCGTATCAAAGTTTTTCCCCACAGGCAAAACCAATGCTTTACGTGGAAAAATCACCAATTTCCAGCAGCAGAAAGGCGAGTCAATTCCAGAGGCATGGGAACATTTGCAAGAATATATATCAGATTACCCTCACCATGGAATAAAAGAATGGATGCTCTTACAAAGCTTTTACCATGGATTAAATCAAAAAGCGTCTGAGCACCTAGATGCAGCTGCTAAAGGATCATTCTTGTCACTCACTACGAGACAAGCCAATACACTTATGCAGAAGATATCTGAAAATCAAGGCTGGACCCAGAAGAACACTCAACACTGTCGTCAGAGTGAAGAAGTACAAGAAGATGAAGAGTTGAAAGAACTATCAACTAGTATGGACGTGCTGTTGAACAGGCTTGAGGAACGAGCCAACTTCAAGAAGGATCGACAAGCTTTACAAGATTCAAGAAATTCAAGCTTGGTGGTCCACAAGTCAGCACCAACCCAAGAAAAAGACCAACAACCACGACTGACTTACGCAGGTAAGTATACAGGTAATAATTCCAAGCGACCTTCGCTACGAGAGTTAATTGAAGAACATGATAAAATAACCAATAATATCTCTAAGAAGCTTGTTGCTAATGATAAGATTCTAGAAGACATAAATGTTAAGATGGATAATTTTTCTGAAATCTTAAAAGATCAAGCTATCTTTAATGCTGAACTAGAATCAAAGTTATCAAAATTGTCTGTTGTTGCACCTGTTGCCACTAACCCTGAGCAGGTATTTAATGTCCGAACAAGAGGTGGCAAGCAAACAACAGATCCACCATATCCCAAGGGCACAGCAAGACCACCGGCTAGAACACCCACAGCACCTGCAACATCTGCAGTACCTGTAGCACCAGCCGAAGCTCCAGAGAAGGATAATGACGTAGAAGAAGTCGTGCAAGAAGAACAAGACTCAGCAAGACAAGATTTCCACGACACCAACTTCATACCATATCCAAGAAGAGTGAGAAAACCTCAAGTTGATGATCAATTCGGGAAGTTCATCGAAGTCATCCAGAAGCTTTATGTCAACATACCTCTATTGGATGCCATGCAAGTCCCGACATATGCCAAGTACATCCGAGACATCCTGAATAAGAAGAAACCTTTGCCAACTACAGAGATCATCAAGTTGACCGAAGAATGTAGTGCGGTAATCCTGAACACATCGCTCATCAAGAAAAAGGATCCAGGATGCCCCACTATAGAGTGCTCCATTGGAAATCAATACTTCAACAATGCACTCTATGATCTTGGAGCAAGTGTTAGTGTGATGCCCAAGGTTGTCTTCGACAAGCTCAAGCACCCTACCTTGGTTCCAACATCGATGTGTCTCCAATTGGCAGATCAATCAGTTCGCTACCCATCAGGAATCACCGAGAATGTTCCAGTGAAAATCCGAGAGTTCTTGGTGCCAGTTGATTTCGTGGTATTGGATATGCACCCAGACTCCAGGGTTTCACTAATTCTCGGGCGACCATTCCTGAGCACCGCCAATGCACGCATCAATGTAGGCAGAGGGGAGATCACATTTGAGATCAATGGAAAGGAGGAGAAGTTTGCCTTCAGACCCAGAGCAGAGCTTAGCATCAACGCGAACATGATCGATCAAGAAAAGACATCATCAGAAGGACTATTATCTCTGAAGACGGAGGATGCACCTGAATATTAGAAGACTTGGAAGTCCCGTTCGAGGACTCAAACTACGAACCCTCGTCAAAGGTAACCGGTAAAAACACAAAAATATATTTCTGAATTTCATATTTACTACAGTAAAAACTTTTTCACGCCCCATGGTAAATAATTTTACGGTGTGTCAAAACCCGTATAATGATTTTTCGTGGTGGCATAAAAATATTTTTACTACTATATTTTTGCTGTTATATTTGCCTTTACCCTTACGCATGGGACCCACATGCCATAGGGATACACATCAAGTCTTTACCTACCTTATCTTATCACTTCATCCACCAACACCTTCTTTTCCCACTCACAAGGCACTTTTTCTAGCGTTGGAAGACAGCAGGAAATGGATGGAGGAGAGGGCACCCGAGTGGAGGCCAGGTGGGGCCGACCGACCCCACCACCAGGCCGGCCGGCCACCCCCCTTGGGCCTATATAAGCAGCCACCTCCTACCCAGTTCTTCGCACACACACCAGCCCAGAAAACCTCACCTTGGAGCTTTTGCAGTGCTGCCTCAAGAGAAAGAAAGCTTAGGAAGAGAGTGGAGAAGAAATCCAAGGGTAGCCTAGCTCTAAACTTTTCTCTTACACCCTTGAAAGCCTTAGACACCATGTTTGGGAGAATCCTCAGACGCTCTAGCTCCAGAGCCAACTCCCAGTGGTTGATGAGTGTAGACTCTCAGGAGTCTCCCTCACCGGTCTCTAACCCCTCTCCTTCGGCATCGCAATCACAAGGAAAGATCCTAACCAATGATGTGCATTTGCACATCAGGAGAGGAGAAGAGAAGGAAAGGTATGAGAAACTGAAGAAACGTTCTTTTGTCCTTACACCCATGTTTAGTGAAGAATTCATGCAAGAAGCAGGCTTGAACTCTGAGTTTAGCCAGATTTTTGCTCTGCTGGGGTGGACCTCTTTTTATCACACTTCTGAAAGGGGTTGCCGTCTCCTCACTTTAGAGTTTCTTTGCACTTTGAAATCCTCTAACGATGGGGTAACCTTTCGGTTGTTCCGTCAAGAGCACACTCTATCTTGGAGAAGGCTGAGTAATGCCTTAGGGTTCGCAGAAGGATGTGCCTTAGTTTTAGACTCGTCTCTTGAAGATTTTGATAGGCTACACCTCTGGACGGACGTTACAGGGAAAGAGAACGCACACAAGCCACGCACCAATGATATTCAACATCCCACTCTCCATTTCTTTCACAAGTGGATAAGCCTTGTCCTTTTTCCACGCAATGACAATATTAGCGTGAGAGTAGGGGACATGCAGTTGATTTATGCTGCTCTGAAAAGAAAAGCTGTGTCCCCTGTTAAGATGCTAGTAGAGCACTGGCTCTCGTTCCCCAACCTAGTTGGAGACGTAAGCTGCACCTCTTTGATCACCCGAATAGCCGATGACTTGGGTATCCTTGGAGATGCCACTATCATCAGCATTGATACTCCTCGTGAGATCATCGGCTACGATTACTTCCGCCAAGGAAGATGGGTTAAGAAAATTCAAGAAAAATTGCACTATATCCACAATAAGAGCACAATCTCGTTACCTAACCCGGGATTGGGTATATATTCTGTGCAATCTTTTCTGATCAATGAGCAGGCACAACCAGTCCAGCAGCAACCTCCACGAACGTCAGCTCGAGCCTCATCGTCAAACTACGCCGGAGCTGACCCACTGTCCGAAGATGCCGCGTATCGATCATATGAAAACTTCGTGCCAACATACCCTCATCGCGCGTACCAAGGAGGAGATTTACCATCGCAAGGACCGAGCAACCTTGGAAGACAGGAGTTTGGAAGTGGCAGGTTTTACGCATCATCTTCGAATTTTGTACCTACCCGTAACTCTTTTTCAGGATTCGACCATCAGTATTCTGCGACATTCCGCAAGGTGTCCATGACAACATGAGGACGCAAATGAGCACTCAGGATACCCACACCAACATGCTACGCCAACAACAACAGTGGATGGACTAGGTAGGACAACGATTAGAAGATATACAAGAAACCGCAGGCGCAAACGCTGAACTACTGGCAAGCAAATTTCGCCAGTGGGGGATGTAGAATCAAGCAGCTTGGGGGAGAAGCCCCCAAGGTAAGTATCAACTATCTATTTATATATTTTTATTTTAAGTTTTGTTTAGTTTGATAAGTTTGAAATAATAATAAAATAAAATAAAATAAAAATTTCCCTTGTTTAAAATAAATAAAGAACTAGAGAAGTATGCTAAATGGACATGATAAACAAATGCTCTTCAGTGCTGCAAATGCCTAGCTTACCATCTTTTGAAGTTCTCCCAAGACATGGATACAATTGTTTAGATTTTGAAACATGCTTTGAGCTTGAGATTCTTGTGGGAGCAATTTCTCGATCTAAGTCTAGGTGATTGATTGATTGACATGATTAAGTTGAGCTGCTGTTTATCTTGTTCAAAGTAACACTAAATTTTGGAGATTCACTTTTTAATCATAAAATTCATATATAACGAGTCTCCTGTATGACACAAGACTTTATGTCCTGTTAAAAAAAGAGCCTTGTTAAAAATTTGCTCAGAATGTTCCAGTTTAATATCTCTCTATGCCTTCAAAGAGACTTGGGCATGACATAAAAAAAGAAAAAAAAGAAACAGAGGAAAAAGTGAGATGAGAGAGGGAGAGAAATGAACAAGTGTTCTACTAGGCGAGAAGGGCCTACCGCCCTAAAAAGAATAAATTAGAGATGAATAATGGACACAAGTCCGAGGGCGAGAAGAGCCCACATCTCTAAGGAGAGAGAAAAATGGACAAAAGTCCGGGGCGAGTAGGGCCCACCTCTCCTAATGTCATGTAACCCAAGGTTCTCTTAAGATTATTGCTAGAAAGAGAGATATATTTCAGGAACAAAAGAAGCAAAGGCAGGCTAAAGTTGAAAGTTTTTATGTTTTATCATATCAAGTTGTCATACAGGAGTACTCTAAGCTTTAACTTGAACATCTTTTGCAAAACTCCAGAATTTTAGTGAAACCAAGAACTTGAGACATGGTGCTTGACTTAATTGTTATATCTTTCAACTGCTCAAGACCCAAGTACAGATAAAAGCCCCATGTTCTCAAGCAGATATAAGCAGGTTTTAAAAGTCTGACTTTTTCATCCTACCTTGGAAAATAATTTATTGTGGTAACACTGAGTCTTGCTAAGAGACTAGCAAGAGGTAAGCTTGGGGGAGTTTGTTGATACTCACTAACTCTTATTTTTATGCATCAACAATATATGAAAAAGGACCAAAAAGATAAATCAACAGTAGTATAGGGCCTTGGACTAATGAATTCCACGAGTTTTGGTGAATTATATATTTTCAGGGACTATTCAGGAAAATGCGAAAAGAATGAATTCTAGAAGGCTCCAGAAGACTCCCGAACTCAACCGAAGTGGGCTCCAAGAAAATATGCATCTAGAAGGGACAAGAGGCCCACACGCGAAGGCGGAGCCCAGCCAGGGCCCAACCCAACCCGACCGGCCCTATAGGGAGGCCGATCGGGCTCCCCTTGGCCCCGATCAGGCCCTGCTTCGGGAAGGTTCCTCCACCGCCTCTTAGGGTTAATCTAAACCACTTGTTTAGGTCAGTTTGATCCTATGGCGACGGATTATCCCTCCGGGCTATATAAGCAACCCCAGACCCCCCTAGGGATGGGACGCATCTCTCAGAAGATCATCATCATCAGGCCAAGACAGGAGAAGAAGAGGATACATCAGAGATAGGATAGCTACTTCATAGTTCAAGATCTAATTTCTAGATCAAGAACCTAGTTCTAGATAGAGAGTCAGATCCGAGTAGAGTTGAGCTTTGCTCCAGTTCTAGATCTGTAAGTTATCAAGATTCAGTTCTTATATTGTTTCTCAATGACTTTATGCTATTTTAATGTTATGTGTGCAATTGCTAAGTTCTTACTTTATTCTAGTAGTATATTTGATATAGTCATGATTAATGATAAGTCTACGCACTTATTCGTAGAGCTCCTAGTATATTACGCGCGTATGCTAGGTAGTAGAAAGTATGTAAGCATGGTGCTTAGATATAATTTACTTGCGGATTCACCTTATACTCCGGGTCGTGTGGTAGATCGTGGGCGTGACAGGCCTATTGAGTCCTTTGCAGTCCATCCCCCGAGTATAAGACTAGTCGAACAATGATTCTTGGGAGGATCAAGTTTCGTCCTTGATCTTCTTGGGTAATCTTCGGGGTGTTCACATTTATCCATGACTATGCTATATGTGATGATATGCTACATTAGAATAGATGAATAACTCAGTCTTTGTATGCTATATAGAATTGTGCCTCTTAAGTAAATCCAATTCTAATCTAGACTAGGAATAGTATGTTCTATGCTCCACATGTGCCTCTGCCTGTCTGATTTATCATTACTTTATCATTTGGCTTACCCCTGTTAAAGTATGTGCCATTCCATCAAAGTCCATAAAGTAGTCTACTGCCATCCCTATGTCTTTTGTTACATCCATCCATCTTCCTTGTGGATACGATATTTTAAAACCCATCACCCCGGGTGAAATGCTCACCGGTATCCGTGCGCTTGCGGATTATCTACCATAATATTTCTGTAGGCTTATCTTATACCAACCAACATTTCTCGCGCCATTGCTTAGAATGGATTCTAGATCTATTCTTTGGAAGTTGCGTTAAGAAATGTCAACACATGCAAAATAGGACATGAGGTACAAGCACCTAGTAAAGCTGGCCTAGACTTCAACTCATCACATTCAATCCTAACCACATCTAGTTCCTCAAGAACAGAGGCATGTTTTTCCTTCAGGGCAGTCAAGTCAGCAAGAAAAACTGAGCAATCACCACAATCAATTTCATCCGACACCACAGGAGCAGACTTCAAAGCAACAATCTCATTCCTAGCATTCACAAGCAAGGATTCAAGCTCGGCTATCTTGTCCTTAGCATCACCCAACAAGGACCTAAATTCCCTCTTCTCTTTGTTGGTCTTTCTAAGCACATCATCACGGTTATCAAGCAACTCATTGATCCTAGCATTCTCCTGTAGCAAGAAGTTGGGATCTTGTCGTACCTCATCATCGGAGTTGGAGTTCGAATCCAAGCTGTGCTTCCCACCCTTCTTGGAGTGTGCCATGCCGCAAAAGCCTCCTTGCGCGACGAAGCTTAGACCGGTGAAGTTCTTGCCGGTGTGCCGCTTGTCCTTGCGCTTCTCTTGCTCTTCATCGCTGCCTGAGTCCGAAGAAGCATCACTTGAAGTCGAGTCGATGTCACTTGCTCCGGCCACCATTGCTCGAGCGGTCTTCTTCTTGTAGCCACCACCCTTCTTGTGCCTCCTCTCGCCCTTGTCCTTGTGCTTGTCCTTGTAGTCGTTCTGGGACCGGTGCTTGTTGTAGTCGTGCTTGGGCTTGCCCTTGTAGTCATTCTTGATCTCCATGGCTTCACGGCATTCGGCGATGAAGTGCCCGTGCTTGCCGCCCCGGTAGCACATCCCCGAGCTCCACCTTGCATTCTTGCGGTTCTCGTACATCTGCCCAAACCTCTTGCTCAACAATGCGAGATCATCCTCGCTCAGCACCTCAAAGTCCTCATCTAGCAAAGACACAAGACAAGACAAAGGGAGACCACCAGGGTTAGCGTTAGACCGTGATCCCGAGACAAGAGCCAAACTATGAGGATCAGTGGGGCTCTCGCTCTTGGCTCTCAAGCCACGATCAACCTCAGAAGACCTGATCTTGGAAAATAGCTCATCCAACGTTAGCGTATCATACTTGCTCGACTCCTCAATGGCCTCGACCTTGGCTTCCCACACAGACCTATCCAGGGCATGCAAAAGCTTGATAGCTTGATCATGATCCGTGTATGGGAGCACTGTCACATTGGCCCTCATGTTGTTGACTATGCAAGTGAAGAGCTGAAACATAGCATCGGTCAACTCACTGGGGAGATGAGTGAAGTTCTCATACTCTCTCCGATAAGTGGAAAACAAACGGGCTTGCACTTGGGCATTGCCAACATGAGCAGTTCTCAACTTGAGCCATATCTTTCCGGCCACATTCTCTCCGTACACTCGCTCGAACTCCAAGGCACAGAGAGCACGGAACAAGTAATCAACGGCCTTACTGTTGGCCTCAAACATGTCCCGCGATCCTGGAAGTAGAAAACTATCTGGGATGACATATTGATCATTCTGAGTGACCTCCCAAATAAGAGTTCCCTTCCCTCGCAAAACGCGCCCATGCGCCTCTCCCACATCGGGTAATTCTTGCCATCAAAGTGCGGAGGACCCGACCCCTTGCCGTAATCGCCCATCTTTGGATCTTAGACTGGTTAGAATCACGAAGATCCGTAACCGGCTCTGATACCAATTGAAGGACAGAAACAGGCGACCAGAGAGGGGGGGAGTGAATGGGAGCCGATAAAAATTCTTCCCTAAGGTCGAACTCGGCCTATGCCCCAATCACTACTCCACGAATCCGTGCACACAAGCAAAGTTCCAAACAAGGCACACACAAGCCAAGAAGAACACTAGAGAAGCCTAGGAGCAAAGAGCGGAAGCACCGGATAAGAATCAAAGCACTTGGTTAATTCTGGAAATGACCAGTGCGGACCGTCCGTGCGGTACGGGCGGACTATCCGCGTGTGTACGGCGGACTGTCCGGCCCTGCCTCGCGGACCGTCCGAAATAAGCACCAGAACCACCAGAGCCGCACCCCGAAAATACGGACTGTCCGTGAAGGACCCGCGGACCGTCCGCCAGAAATCCGGCCACGTGGACTGTCCGGGAAAGCCCCGCGGACTGTCCGCCGAACCACTTGCAACAAAACCCTGGGCCTGAAACGGATCGAAACAAAGACGCGCAAGAACACGAAGAATACGGGACAAACCCTAGCTCACGTGGACTGTCCGCGGCTCACTTGCGGACTGTCCGCACCACGCGAACAGAGCAGAAAACACCCGACCCCGCGAGGTCAACTCCAAGAACTCATCACCGGATCTCCCAAACGGTAGAAGCTATTGAGACAAGATTTTGGGGAGATGTTATGCGTCACACAAGGATGCTATGCCCCAAAAATCTTGACTCCTAACTCCCTAAATCACCGGGAATCACGGATCACACAAGCAACCACCATGAACTCGGGCTCCAACCAAAAATGCACGAATCGAAGGGTCTCCACGGCGTTTGAGGGGTCAAGATCACACACAAAGATGCGCAAGGCATCCACCCATGATCCCCTCAAAGAAATCCGACGGAAAACGCCCCCAAAATCACGAATCGAGTGAAGAACGAAAACTCCCAAAAATATCCCCAAAAATGACACGAAAATCACAGAGGACTAGAAGATCACCGGGACACTGAATGCTTCCATACATCCAGAGGTTAGAGTCTGTACAAGAGTCTAGCCTAAGGAATCCAGAGGAAAACGAAGCAGTCCAGGAAAAATCTACCGGGGGAGAAAGCCCTAGGAAGCAAGAGAGAGAGAGAGATGCCATCCACCTCTCCGCTATTTATACGAAGTCCATCAGAGGGAGGTAAATGACCACGCTACCCCTACTGCTTAAATGAAGATACAACCCCTCAGGGGCATTTTGGTCAAGTCTTCATCGGACGGACATGCTTCCACCGCGGCTTCGCTTCACATCGACGCAAACCCCATGATCACGCCACGTGCCCTCCGCCTCGAAGCTTCCCGAAGCTCCCGGATCACCGTCTCCGTCGCCTCGGGCCTCCGGGCATGGTTTTGCGGCCCAAACCAAGAAACCGTCCACCTGATGGTTTTGTGGGCAAACCACCAAACCCCGTGTGCAAGCTTCGGGCTTCAACCGCTACCTTGCACCGGCCCATGTTCACGACTTCAGCCCGCCAGTCCTGCACCGCACGGCTCGCACTTGACCCCATCGGCCACCGGATCCATCGATCCAAGCCTACTTGCCACTCCATCACCCGGAGGCCGCCACGGCTAAGGCCTTTCACCCTTGTTCTTCACCTGCACCAACACGAGTCAAGCCGCAACCTGTACCTGCGCACTTAACCAAGCATCAGTCCACACAACGTTGTCAATCACTCATCACTAAGGAGCGACCCTCCACTGGTCTTCGGACACACCTGGTCCTCACTTGGATTGATGAGGTGGATGGATAAGGTGTGCTTTTTCTCCATTTCTTGTGCTAATTGCCTGCATTCAAATATACATCACCACTTGTGGAATTTGTCAGTATAAGCCCCTATTCTACTGTGGATGTATATTTCTTGTGTCAAAATGTAGGAGTTGACGGTTATAAATATGGCACTTAACAGCCGTCAACAACTCCCCCACACTTGACCTTTGCTCGTCCCGAGTAAAGGGAGTAGATCAAGGAGGTACATGATACCCAAAGGTATGAAGCGAGCATAAGAGATATTCCAAACCATACCTTGTACCAGTGAACTCTGTGGAGTGTCTATCATGCCATCTTGGGTAGTTGAAGAATGGAACGGTCATGAATCAAGTCACTCCTGCTCATCATGTCAAGTAACTTGGGGTTTTGCAATGATTTTCAAAACGAACCTTTCTTACCTCCTCATTTGATTCTCAGATCGCTCAATGTGTATATGTCCTCACCAAGGCATTAAATTACCTTTATTCATCCTACTTCTAATGATAGCTTATGTGGAGCTCAGGGTAGGTATGAATGATAAGGCATACTTGCATCACATATATTGCAAAGTCAAAGACTGGATCCAAGAGAAAAGCAATTCATACAATCAGATCAAGATGTGCACATGTATGGATATGATGGGTACGGTAAGGTGTATACTAGGCCCGGAATGGGTTCTAGATATTACCATACTATGATAAAATGTTGTGGTGATGGTAAGGTGGACACTAGCCCCGAAATAGGTACTAGTTATTACCATCTAAGTTATGGAACTCCTTTTTGCATGATTTTCTCCGCTCTCCTTTTTGAAATTTTCGAGATATGGGCTATCTCTCTTTTCTCTTTTTTTTCTTTTTTTGGATCATGCTTTTTGAGCATGTCTTTCTCTCTCTCTCTCTCTCTCTTTTTATATAGCCCAATCTCTTTTAGAGATATTTGGAGAGGGATAAATCAGGGAACAATGCATGGAGCTTTATTTTGTGGAATGTATGAATGAGACAATGCTAACTTCTAGTGTAGAAGCATAGCAAGGGGAAAATGGTGGAGTGCACATGAATCTTGATCATGAAAGCATAAAAAGACTTCTCACAAGGGTCACAGAATTTGGCAAAGCTCAATGCAATGACAAGCAGCATATGAGTATAAGGTTTTCAACATGTAGCATCATATGGCTTTGGTAGGACTGTGGCATATCAAAGAGGAGCCTTGTGAAGGGTTTAAATTTTTTATAAAAAATAAAACTCCCAAGCACTCAAACATTAAGAGCGAAGATCATATCATCAAACCATATCACAAACACCAACTACTTAGATAAGCATGAGTTTCCTGATGATATTTGTTCACAAGCATCAAGATGATAAGTAAGGAATAAAACATATGCAAGTCAACCACAGGAATCATATAGAGTAAACAGAGCACCATTATTTGAGTTTGATTTATTGGATAAGAATTGAAGACCTGTCAAACTCATAGGTAGAGAGTGAGATGAAGGGTGCGCATACCATCGCTCCTGAAGGATATGAGGAACAAGAAAGACTAGTAGTGATTCGGTTGACCCGTGGGGTAGCCAGCTCACTCTAGTTTACCTTGTCCTTGTCATGAAGGCATAGTCGATGTCGTGCAGCCTTTGTGTGGGAGTTCTCAAGTGGATATGTTGATGATGAGCTTGAGAGAACTCCCCCACACTGGTGGTTGAATCTGGTGTTGTTCTTCAAATGACAAATGAAAACAAAAGATGGACTCTACTGGTTTGAGAACCATAGCGCCTTTATTCAAATTCAAATATTTTTGTTGTTTTTATTTTATTGTCACCATGTCATTTGCTCCAAAGGGTTAGACCAATACTACACTTCATACACAAAGGGGAATATACTTACCTTGGACCTTTGAGAGGTCATATGTACCACCTTCGCATGTTGTGCAACATGAATCTGACACCTGAACTTACGTTCCCATCTGGATTTTAGCTCAATGACTTACCCATTCGAATTTAACAATTTTCTGCAGGGGTTAGTCTGCATACATGCATCCAATATCCATGAAAGCATAACTCTAACGTTCATCAATCAAAACTCGACACCAAGCACCATGCTAAATCTAAAATAGTCTATGAATGTACGATATATTGCGTACATTCAAACCAGAGCATACAGGCAAAGATAAATGAGGAATTTGAGCATGATCAAGCTATTTTCAAAAAGGACATAAGCATGAGCAAAAGACGGAGAACTTCGAGCAACCTCCCGGAAGGGCTTTGTTTAATGTCAAAAGCATGACTTACATAGCTAGTGGGCAAGATGCAAGATCTAACATCATCCCCACACCAGGATAGGATTGGGTAGAGGAGGAGCTTTACTCAGGATGCTCACATACCTCCCCCACACTTGAAGTTTGCATTGCTGGGCAACAAAACTCAAGTGTGTGGTGATCAGGCTTCCTTTTGTAAATGTTCCCTCACTAAAGCTTATCTAGGTGTTGAAGCTGATGTGGCTCACATGTTCGTAGGCATCACCTGTCCATCTTTCTTTTCAATCTCCACCTGAAAGGTTAGTGACCAAAAATACCCAAAAGACAACTTATCCCGGAAACATGTTCTTGCTTTTATTCAAAATGGGAAACAAAACCTAAGCTAATCCAGGCTATCTCCTAGTAGTGCTTTGTTTATTTATTGGTCATAAGCTTGACCATGGGAACTTCGTCTTGCAGCTATCGTTGGTGGTGCCATTCCCGTCTCACCACCAATCCTTGATGTATCAGTGAAGCTTCAGCTGCAAGGTTAGTGCCACAATGCACACACGAAATCTGATATGCTTATGATAGACATAAACATCTACAACCAGCCTTCTGAACTTTCTACAAAAGAGGACCATAAGGTGATTGCAGCCCTCGAGCATGCTCAGCGCACTAAGCATGGCCGGCTCTGGATAGGCATGATGCAAGCATGGTTCATGTGGTGTATCAAGAATGAAACTACCATGCTTATCTGCGGAACCTTTGCCCATAAATTCCAGAGTCGGTGCCTCACAAAATTCCATGGCCCATGAGTTCTCTATCTCAAGAGATGCATCGTGGTGGCTCGATGTTGACTCTCGACCATGATCGAAAGCAACATGATACGGGCCAGCAGGAAGAGGCTGAAACTCGGTCGAGAATGGTGACGATCATTCGCCTTCACAAAGGTGAAGAGAGTCTCCCAAGTCACACTCATGAGGAGTAGAAAATTCTACACCCTCAATGAGAACAAGCTTGGATGACACGAACAGAGATATACACGTCGTCTTCTCGAGCGGGTTTTGCTGGGGAAGAGGCTTCACCATAGGATATCCCAGACAAGGGGTAGTAATGGCAGAAACAATTCCCCTAAGCTTATCATCTAGGCTCCCTAAAGATGTATCAAAGAGCTACTCTAAAGGGAAGCCTAGGAGAAGATCGAGATCGAGGACATCAAAGATGTGAAAGTCTAAGCTATCCTCGATCCCGTCTATGATTAGTGGCACGACACTTGCGATCCCTCGACGTTCAAGAACATGTCTAAAGGGACAATTCTTAAGGAGCATGTCGGATGGTGCTAGCGGAACTTTGCCCAAAAGAGTTTCCGCTAAGTGCCATGGCAAAATGTTAACCTCCATGATGGGGTTACAATGGGCCTCTACGATAGTGCCTCTACTAGAGCAAGGAACAACCAGAGAAGGTGAACTATTCCAAGTTGCCTCGGAAAATCGTGTCACTCCCTCTGACCATTCCTCCCTCATGGCCTCCTCAGGGTATGCTTCGTTAGGAGGATCAGGAGGTAGAGGAGGCATCGCAGGCCTAAGGGAAGGTTCTATCAAAAGATTTCTAGAATGATCGGTGTGGATAGAATAAGGTTCCTCCCCTGATTGGGCATCACATAGATTCGAGGTGTTTTCATGATTTTCAGAAGGGCTATCCTCAAATCGACGAATAAACTTTGGAGGTTGAATTTCTTCTCCCTCCATTGTTTTTGGTTCAGGAGAGGGTTCAACATACGAATCTTGGGGTGTGGAAATCGAAGGCTCAGATTCGGCTATTGAGAGACTCTCATGGATCAACTCGGATTCTTGGTTGGGTTTGTTGTGATCAATAGGGACAGAATAGTTTTCTAAGAGGGAATCTATGATCTCTCTTCCTTCCCTTGGAGTTTTTTCCACAAACAAACCTCCAGTAATAACATCTAGATCGAGGGCAGAATCCATGTATAGACCCATACAAGAGATGTACAATAACACATCGATGGGTAAAGACGGACCAGGTGTCGAGACCAAAAGGTGTAGGAACCTAGCCCATGCCGCTCCTAGGGAATCCTCCTCTAATTTCTCGAAATCGAGGATACTTATTGGAAGAGAAGCTACACGAGTGTAACATTGCTCCGTCCTTTCCATGAGAGAGAACGAGTGGCAAAAGTTATCTCGAAGTCCTCCCCAACCACCGTTCACACTTTCTACAGTGCGAGCGTACCATTGTTCCGCCTCTCCTATGAGGGAGAAAGGAAACAACTTCCACCTCACGGTGTCCTGTGTCATGCCTGGCATAGCCAGACTAGAACACAGTTCCTCAAATTCCTCCAAATGGAGGTAGGGGTCTTCATTGATTGCTCCAAAGAATGGTAAATCTTGAACCATGGCTATAAAGCCAGGGGGGAGTTCATAGCTAGATGATGAAGATGATGATGGCTCTTTGAACTCACCCCTTGAGGTAGAGAAGCTTTGACAGGAAGGCATCTCAAAGGGTAGCGGGGGTAGAGGTAGAACAAAAAGGAAAAACAAAAGATACGAGGACCACTAGGTTCAAGGATACATACAACAACCGTTCCCCGGCAACGGTGCCAGAAATGCTTGTTGGTATTTCTTAACGTCACCACTAGTTGCGCCCCTAGCGTGAGCGTAAGATCCACCTGGGTATACCGACAGGTATGAAAGAATCCACAAGCGCACAGAAATACCGCTATAGCACTTAACCTCAGGAGTATTCCAAAGGGTATCGAATCCAAGGAACGATGTGCATTACCTTTTATCCTAGATGATAGGTCCAAGGACACCAAGCCCCAGCTATGGTAGGGAGATGATGGGGTGATTCTTGTAGGTACTCGATTCTAGAGGGGAACAAGCTCGGATAAGAATCTCGCTTCAGACACCGGCCCCTCCTGGCTATAACAGTTGGTTCATGGCAAATGGTTGCCTACACGTTGTATCCGAACGTGGGGGATTTCAGAGGGTCCAACGGCTGTCACTACCGCAGCCTACCCCAAGACAAACCGTGGGATACAGGGCATTCGAAGGATAACCCGTAGTCTAGACACCACGTCTACACCACCGATTACTACTATAGCACGACTATGTCTGGCACCCTGTAGAAAAACTATAGCACTCCGTATAAATATGGAGCGACGAACCCGCAAGAATGAGCTAGAGCTTACTCATCATTGAATCGATTGGCGTGAGGAAGAACGACTAGTCACCTGATTCATGTATCCCAACAAGATCTAACGGGATAATTCACACAAACGGAATGCAAACTTATGCACTTATAACAAAAGATCAAGGGTCGTGTTCCTGAAGAACACGAGCCTCTAACTTAAGAACAAACGCAAAAGCGTGAGTAACTTGTTCATCAACTAGATCGAGGAAGCGCGTTCATGAAGAACACAAGCCTCTAAATGATGAACGAACGAAGAACTCAAGAACATATCACTCATGCATGAACATCACTTTAGTCTAATTGGAAAATACAAGAATACGCACTTTGCTCTAATTGAAGAACAAGTTGGGATCTCACCCACATCACCATCTACATAGCCATCTCCTCAACTCATTTGATCCATGAGAGATCAAATGAGAGGAGAAACAAGTGTTTCTAAAGAGAGAGGAAGGAATGGGATGTGTCTCCATTCCAGTCCCCTCCACTTCTATTTATAGGCTTGAGCACCGGCATGGAGGCTCCCCAAGCACCCCGGGAATGAAGTCAGGAGCCAACCAGGAACCACCACGTGGAAGGCCAGGATTGGGCGCCACAAGGTCGGTTCGGCCGACCTGTGGGGTCGGCCGACCCCTTGTGGGCCCCACCTGCCTTGTGTTTTCTCCTGGTGGCTGATATGTGGGCCCTTATGACGGTTCCCGGTGTATGGGTCGTTTTGAGGTGGTTTGCTCGGGTTGTGGGCCTTTGGATCCTTGTTCTGGACACGTGGCAGCGTCTGATTCATCGAGCCTCTCTCCCTTGGATTGGTGACATCACCGATCCGTGGCACTTTGCATGGCAGCCCCTCATTGGCTGAGGTGGAGATCACAGCAACGCCAAATGCTTCCATACATCCAGAGGATAGAGTCTGTACAAGAGTCTAGCCTAAGGAATCCAGAGGGAAAAGAAGCAGTTCAGAGAAATCTACCGGGGGAGAAAGCCCTAGAGTCCAAGAGAGAGGGATGCCATCCAGCTCTCCGCTATTTATACGAAGTCCATCGGAGGGAGGTAAATGACCACGCTACCCGTACTGCTTAAATGAAGACACAACCCCTCAGGGGCATTTTGGTCAAGTCTTCATCGGAAGGACACGCTTCCACCGCGGCTTCGCTTCACATCGACGCAAACCCCGCGATCACGCCACGTGCCCTCCGCCTCGAAGCTTCCTGAAGCTCCCGGATCACCGTCTCCGTTGCCTCGGGCCTCCGGGCTTGGTTTTGAGGCCCAAACCAAGAAACCGTGCACCGATGGTTTTGTGGGCAAACCACCAAACCCCACGTGCAAGCTTCGGCTTCAACCACTACCTTGCACCGGCCCATGTTCACGACTTCAGCCCGCCAGTCTTGCACTACACGGCTCGCACTTGACCCCATCGGCCACCGGGTCCATCGATCTAAGCCTACTTGCCACTCCATCACCCGGAGGCCGCCACGGCTCAGGCCTTTCGTGCTTGTTCATCACCTGCACCGACACGAGTCAAACCGCAACCTGTACCTGCACACTTAGCCAAGCATCAGTCCACACAACGTTGTCAATCACTCATCACTAAGGAGCGACCCTCCACTGGTCTTCGGACACACCTGGTCCTCAATCTCCCCCTTGATGAGTGCATTGACAACACCCATAGAAATCACATAGAGAAAAAGAAGAAAACAACCACGAACACAAACCTCCCAAGCAAGTGATCCAAAGCCAAAGAACAAGCGAAAAACTCGATCACTCGCAAATCCAAGTCTCGGCCCCCTAAGACAAGGGCAACTGCTCGACACAGCCGAGACAAAACAAAGCTCACAAAGAGCACATCACAAAGCACAAAACTCAGGAAAATCAAAGGAGCTCCCCCTGCACATATGCAAACTCCCCCTGAGCAAATGCAACCTCTTCTTCTCAATTTTTCTCCTCACATGCGACATCTCACAAATGCATACCAATTTTCCACAAAAAACTTCCAATGCATGAAAATTCTCCCCATATCATATAGAACTCTCCCCCTTGTTGACAATGCATGAATCAAGGTATATGAAACTCTTCCCCTTGTTTTCATGAAAAATGCATGTCAAAGCACATATACAATCTACCAAGCTTCTCAAATATACAAAGAGCTCAACAAAATGCTACAAATGAGACATAGAGCAAGCAAAGTAGACATGGTGTATCTAGCATATTGCCATCAACAAGGTAGAGACATATAAGCATGTGACATGGCAAAAAGCAATTTTAAGCAATTTTCATAAAGAAATAGTCATCTCATGAGCAAGACTCTCTCTATACCAATTTGAACATAAATACACTAGATCATCCAAAGTTTATACAGGATCACAAATTCTCATTACAAGATCATCATAAACGCCCACAAGCTACTCAAGTCATGTTAAAGCCACCGAGCCATGTGTCTACTTCTTAAAATGAGACTTCTCATGGTACACAAGCATGCTACGGTTTAGCACCCAAGATATGAATATCAAACCATAAAAACATGATTAGGAGCTTGTCGGTGCAATGGACCGGCAGTCCACCACGGGGTAGGCTATGGTGGTAGATTGTGTGGAGGGGTAGCCGGATCAGGAGCAAGATGGTAACGCAGGAACACAAAGACACAAGGATTTATACAGGTTCGGGCCATCAGATTGATGTAATACCCTACGTCCTGTTTAGGTGGATTGTATTGCGTCCCGCGCTCAAGTATGTTGGGTATGAGGCTTTCGCCTCTCTCTTCGGTTCCCCGATCTAGGGACCCCTACCCCTCCTTATATAGTCCGGTGGGGTTGGGTTACATGGAAAGCCCTAGTCGATTACTATATCTAGATTACCTTGGAGTACAAGTAACCTATTTGGATTACAACTGAAAATTCGGGGAGTCCCGGTGGGGCTCCACCATCTACGTATCTATGGTACCCGGGGGGTATATCCCCCACAGCAGCCCTCGAGCCTCGAGCAGATTAGAATAAACTGGTCGAGGGTCTTCAAGCCTTCTTTGAAGTCTTCTCCGAGTGCTTCCATCGTCGTCCGAGTGCTTCTGCCGAGTACCATGATCTGCCTTCTTTTACACTCACCAAAGGTGAAGTGTATACACTTAGACCCCGAGCCTCGAGCAACATAGAATATTTTGGTCGAGGGTCCAAAAAAGAGCATAAGCATTGAGCCGATGAAAATTATGTCAGCTCTGCCTCCTTTAATCCTGAGCGATCCGTCAAAGTACATGGTCCAATGCTTAGGTTTAGCTGCAGTAAACGGTGTCTGGATCTCCGTGTACTCAGCCACGAAGTCAGCGAGTACTTGCGATTTGATCGTGTTGCGGGGTACAAAAAGTAATGCCCCTGTCGATTGGGGTGAGGTGCCCGCGCCATCCATCAGCCCGATGGTGCAGCCGTCGAGTGCTTTGGAGGAGCACTCGGGCGCAGCGCTGGAGGTGCCGAGTGCAGCGGTGCTGGACGTTGGTCCGCTTTCTCCGCATGCCAGTGCCCAACGTGAAGCTGTAGAAGTGGCGTCTTGTAATTTTTGTCGATCGCCCCTCTGGGGACGTCAACCATCCCTCCAGGGATATGATACTGAAGATCGCTAGAGATCCCAGCTCAACGGTGCTGAATCTCGCTCCGGCAAGATCCAATTTGACCTCCAGGTACACCGTGGTCAGCTCTCCCCGTGGTCGTCACCACAAGAGCTGACTACTCGAGTCATCTGACTCGGACGGGGCTCGATTCCCGCTCAGGAGAGTACCAAATTTGGCATATGCCACTCCGTGTTCCCAGGTCGTCTCTCTCAAGTGGTACCATCTGGCATTGCACTGGGAAATCCACTCAAGGGCAATAAAATCACAGCATCTGAGTGCCTCATGGGGCTCCTTCTAGACTGAGGTTACAAGGTAACTGTTGTGTTCCAGATGATGTGTCCGAGTGGTTTTTACCCACGAGTGTTCTCGTTGGCCCACTGTCAACCCGGTTCGGGTGATCTGTCGTAATACCCGAGTGCTGACTTGTGCAAGCACTCGGTCTCCATCGATGCTCGAGTGCTGACTTGCGCGAGCACTTGGCTTTGTCCTCGTGAAGTGTCGGAAAACTTCACGGCTCTATGTCCAGCCCCCGAGCGTAGGAACAAGCTCGGGTATCCTGAAATACAAACACATAGAATGGGTAGTACATGATGTAACAAATAATATTGACTTGCTACAAGATCATAAACTTTGAGATGTATGCAGAGACTTCATCATGCATGTAGATTAGATATTTTATATCCAGCTCCATTAGATCTTAATTTCTCCAGAGAGTTGGCCTGTAATGGGTAACCGTAGCCTCATTGGCCTCAGTTTCCTAGCGCAGAGGGCGTACTCTCATGCACGCGTAGTACTTTGGCTTGGCGAAAACTCTCGGTCCTTCGATTTAAGGTGTGTTCTCCTAGATACTTTATGGATCGTTAAGAGTAGACATCAAGTTGATGAAATAAGTTCGTAAAAGATGTGCAACATTGGCAACATGATAACCCATGGGGCATTGCTCTTGACTGTGGCGTTTAGCCGAAAGCATACAGTCAAGGTAATATAAAATATTTATTAGAATATGACTTAGCTTGATCATGTAGGTCGTTGTCGTGTGTGGGCTGACAAGCCCCCAAGCGTCGTCTTGTCGCCATCGCAACTGTGTGGGCGATCGGTGACGAGGCCAACCAGCCGGGATCGGTACCCGACTGACTCTTGGTCGTGTGCGCAGCTCGTAGGACTCGTCCCCGACACCGCCATGTCAGGCCTGAGTGGTCGAGGTAGTCGGCCGCGTGATGAAGTTGTCGCAAATGCGTCGGAGTTGTCGATGCAAGTACGGTATGGTGCTGGCTCCAAGCTCGGCTCGGAGTCGTTG
This sequence comes from Cenchrus fungigraminus, assembly GCA_036936925.1. Taxonomy (NCBI): domain Eukaryota; kingdom Viridiplantae; phylum Streptophyta; class Magnoliopsida; order Poales; family Poaceae; genus Cenchrus; species Cenchrus fungigraminus. The sequence goes on along the minus strand of CM072771.1, from coordinate 41,884,650 downwards.
CTGTGGTCGTGTCGGGGTTGTCGATCGTCACGCCGGCAAGCTTGGTGCCGAGTCGTCGTGGTGTCCGTCCGGTCATCGCCGAGCGCACCATGCACGTATGCGCATGCTGCATCCCACTGCATTTATTGGTACGGCTTTGGAATCTGTCGATCGGTTGCCTGGCAAACACAACTCCTGAACTCCAATCCATGCATGTACGTATGCATTAGCTAATGGAAATAATTAGAAGCATGTATTGGTCAATCAATAGTAAAGAAATCTGAAATAGGAAAAGAGGAAATATTCTTCTCGAATGCCCATGTAGTAGATGGATTTCGCATGGCCGTGTCCCATGAAACTGAATCAAGTCACGCATGCTGCCGATCGATCGGCCGCCGAGTGGTCGAGCCGACGCCAGATCGTGATGTACCGGTTGCTCATCTTGCGATCCATGCACTAGTTTGTATAGGTATCTGCAAAATCATTGGTTGTCGAGCAACACTCCATGCATCAAGCATGTAAGCACACGTCAGGTCTTGTTAGGAACTGCAATTGACGAAGGGAACAAGAAAAAGGAATAAGGAAAATAATCTCCTGTCATGTTTCCCGTATATCCGTGTAGATGGAATTTTCACGGCCGCATATGGCATATGGCATCCTCGTCTGCTCCGTGTAGGCACATCTGCTTGATCCTGATCTCGTCTAGAACAAGACATTGGTCTAATCTGACAAGCTTGTACAAGGAGTTACATGAATCTTGCTTGAGGAAAACATGAATAATCTTGCTGACGATCAATAAAATATATGAGGAAAATAATAGATCAAATAAAAACTTCCCAGCATATTCGCATGCAACGTACGCATGCTGATCCATCTGCTGGGAAAGATACAGCCAGCATCGTACAGACTGTTCTTTTGCCACGCATAGCCAGCGACGGAGATTGGATCACCGTTGTCTGGCTTGCCCGCGTGGTCGCCGCCTCGTCAAGTCGCACCAGTCGATGCCGCGAGACGTAGTTAGCAGAATAGATAGGAAATAACAGATCCGTTTGTGATTAGTAATCTGAACAAACAAATCAATCTAATCAAAATTAAGAATGACTCAGCCGATTCGCAATCAGATGGATTTGACGAAGATGACATCCATCGAGCTCGCCAAAGGATCTTGGCGCCACCCCTACCTGGCGCGGCAACTGTCGGTGCAATGGACCGGCAGTCCACCACGGGGTAGGCTATGGTGGTAGATTGTGTGGAGGGGTAGCTGGATCAGGAGCAAGATGGTAACGCAGGAACACAAAGACACAAGGATTTATACAGGTTCGGGCCATCAGATTGATGTAATACCCTACGTCCTGTTTAGGTGGATTGTATTGCGTCCCGCGCTCAAGTATGTTGGGTGTGAGGCTTTCGCCTCTCTCTTCGGTTCCCCAATCTAGGGACCCCTACCCCTCCTTATATAGTCCGGTGGGGTTGGGTTACATGGAAAGCCCTAGTCGATTACTATATCTAGATTACCTTGGAGTACAAGTAACCTATTTGGATTACAACTGAAAATTCGGGGAGTCCCGGTGGGGCTCCACCATCTACGTATCTATGGTACCCGGGGGGTATATCTCCCACAGAGCTCATTTTTCAAGCATAAGGCAATTCATACACCAATTTCATTTTCAAGTTTAAACATGGTACATGAAGTGCCTTTGCGGCAAAAAGAAGCTTATGCTCCTCCTCAAGCAAGCAAAAGGGCTAAACATTTACAATGACAAAGGGTCTTTGACCCCAAGCAAAGAGACCATGATCGTCAAGCACAAACTGAGCATGATATAAGCATTTAAGCACAAATTGAGCATAGACAATCATCTACTCATGAGAGACACAATTTTAGCATTTTTATCAAAACAAAGCTATCTCAACACAAATATATGGCAAAACCATCCAGAGCATAGCATTCACATCCACAATTTACCAAACGTGCACATATCTCACAAATAGCACATCGGCGATCAATGTATATAAGAGAAGCTTTTCCTAGCACAAGTGATCCAAAGATGGCTATCCTACCATGTTTTGTACAGAAAGTAAAATGCATGAATGAAATGCAACAAAATGAACATATGACACATATATACATGAGAAGCTCCAAGACCCAGCTAGAAAGGAAAGCACACCCCAAGCTCACCCCGCAAGCGAGTGAAAGTGACTTGGTCAAGTGGTTTGGTGAAAATGTCAGCTAGCTGGTCTTGGGTAGGGACATAGGGCAAAGATATGTTTCCTTTCTCGACATTGTCCCTCAGGAAGTGGTACCTCACTTCTATGTGTTTCGTTTTGGAGTGGAGGACATGATTTTTGGCTACGCTTATGGCACTGGTGCTGTCACAGAAAAGTGGAACCTGGGAGCACTCCTCTCCAAAATCACTCATGGTATATGTCATCCAAAGCAGCTGGGAACAACAACAAGCAGCAGCTACATACTCAGCCTCGGTGGTGGATTGGGCTACACTGGATTGCTTGCGAGATGACCAAGAGACCAAATAAGAACCAAGGAACTGACAACACCCAGAAGTGGACTTGCGATCCAATCGACACCCAGCAAAATCCACATCAGAAAAACCATGAAGCCTGAGTGTCGAGGAGGCAGAGTACCACAGACCAAACTTAGGAGTGTAGTTCAAGTACCTGAAAATCCGCTTGACGGCCTGCTGATGTGAAGTCCTCGGTGAAGCCTGAAAATGAGTGCACAGACACACACTGAACTGTATGTCCGGCCTCGTCGCCGTCAAGTAGAGGAGGGAGCCGATCATGCTCCGGTACTCCTTCTGGTCCACGGGTTCGCCGTCCTCGTCCGCGTCCAAAGCCGTAGTCGTACTCAACGGTGTAGTCAGCGGCTTGGAGTCGTTCATGCCAAACTTCTTCACCATGTCCCTGGTGTACTTCGCCTGATGTACAAAGGTCCCGTCCTTGCACTACTTGATCTGGAGACCCAAGAAAAACTGCAGCTCGCCCATCATGGACATCTCAAATTCGCTGCTCATGTCATCTGCAAATCTGGTAACAAGATCATGAGAAGTGCCACCAAAGATTATGTCATCCACATATATCTGAACAATCAAAAGGTCATTCCCATGCTTAAGGAGGAACAGGGTCATATCAACTGTGCCCATCACAAACCCCTTACTCAGCAAAAAGCCTCTCAACCTGCCATACCAAGCTCTAGGTGCCTGTTTCAACCCGTAGAGCGCTCTCTGGAGTTTGTATACAAGGTGTGGGTATTTTTCACTCTCAAACCCCGGGGGTTGCCTCACATATACTTCTTCCTCTATCACCCCATTCAAGAAAGCACTCTTGACATCCATTTGGTACAACTTGAACCCTTTAGCCACGGCAAAGGCTAGAAGGATCCTAATTGCCTCCAAACGGGCCACAGGAGCAAATGTCTCCTCATAGTCTATCCCCTCCTTCTGGTTGAACTCCTGAGCCACCAACCTCGACTTGTTTCTCACAACCATCCCATTCTCACCCTCTTTGTTCTTCCACACCCACTTGGTACCTATGGGACGGCAATTTGGCGGTGGATCGACTAACACCCAGACTTGGTTTCTCTCAAAGTTTTCCAACTCCTCATGCATGGAATTCACCCAATTCTTGTCAGACAAAGCGTGTCGAATATCTTTGGGCTCAAACGACGCAACAAAGGCAAAATGAGCGAAATGAGAAGTGTTCCTTGACCTCGATCGTGTAGTGCATTCATGAAGGTCACCAATGATGGTCGACGGTGGGTGAACAACTTGTACTCGCCGGGGAGCCTCTCGCCTGGACACAACCTCCCCCTCAGCAGCAGCCTCCACTCGAACAGCCTCAGTCATAGTGGGAGTAGGGGATGGTCCATCCTCGATCGTCGTCATAGTAGTGGAAGTAGCGTGTACACGATCAGCCATGGGAGCACCACCGTCATCATCGTCGTCGTCTCCATCTCCATCCTTCTCATCCTCAAAGATCCTCGCTCCAATCTCATCATCACCTGCACACTCAAAGGCAGAAGAGCTACATGGCTGTGTCTCGTCGAAGGTTACCTCACAAGTCTCCATGATTCGGTTAGTCTCAAGGTTGAGCACACGATATGCTCTAGAGTGAATCGCATAACCAAGGAAAATCCCATCCGAACATCTAGACTCAAACTTATCCAGCTTGCCCTTCTTCAGAATGAAACACTTGCAACCAAATGCTCTAAAGTGACTCACCTTGGGTTGTCGGCCATGCATCAGCTCATAAGAGGTCTTCTTCTTGAAAGCATGAAGGTAAATGCGATTTGAGACATAGCAAGCGGTATTGACCGCCTCAGCCCAGAAACGCCTAGGAGTCGTATGCTCATCAAGCATCGTCCTGACCATCTCACAAAGGGTCCAGTTCTTCCTCTCCACAACGCCATTCTGGCAAGCGACGTATGGAGAAGAGTACTGATGATCGAGACCAAGATCACTGCAAAAGGCATCAGAATGAGAGTTCTTAAACTTCGTGCCATTGTCACTGCGTATAGCTCGAATGACATCACCATGTCTCTCATTCTTCAACCTCAAGATCAAGTCCCGAACAAAGCCAAATGTCTCACTCTTATCCTCCAAAAAGAAAACCCAAGAGTACCTCGAAAAATCATCAACAACCACAAGAACATACCACTTCCCACCAGCAGAGCGAACACGAGCTGGCCCAACCAAATCCATGTGCAACAGCTCACAAGGTCGCTCGGTCATGACAGACGTCAAGGGGGCGTGAGAAGTGGCAACCATTTTTCCATGCCGACAAGAAGCACAAACCAAATCCTTCTCGAATTTCAACTTAGGCAATCCTCGGACAAGATCAAGACCACTCAAACGGGAAAGCAACTCAAAGCTCAAGTGTCCCAACCTCCTATGCCATTTCCAAAGCTCGACCGAAACACCAGCAACAAAGCATCGAGGAGGACCAACAGACTGGGAAAAATCAGCATGAAAGATTTGACCCTCGGGGACGATCGTACAGACAAGATCACCTCGAGAATCAACCACACGAGAAGCACCTGACTTAAAACGAACCTCAAAACCTTCGTCAGGTAATTGAGATACTGATAACAGGTTAAAACTAAGTGACTTGACCAGGGCCACACTTGTTATGGTCACCTTGCTACTCACCTTCACCATACCTTCAGCAAGCACTCGTCCTCTCCCATTATCCCCGAAAGTGATGTACTCCCTCGTACTCACCGGGGTGAGGTTGGAGAACCACCCACGATCTCCGGTCATGTGTCTTGAGCAACCGGAGTCAATCAACCAAAAGTTCTCCAAGCCTCCCACCTACAATAAAAAACGAGGATGAGAATGAGCAAGCGACTCAACACTGGGGTTAGTACCAAAAGAGTCAAACCAGTGCTAAGCCATTTGCTCAAAAGAAGGGTTAGCAAAATCCATCCTCCCGAAACCTCTAGGCGGAGCCCTCTCACGCCTACCACCAAAGGACCTGTCACGTCTCACTAGAGGAGTACGCGCACCACGAGGGGGAAAACGTGGCCCGTAGTCCATCTGAGACCCAAAGCTCCGATCGTGCCTCCCAAACTCGTAACGGTCACGAGAAGGAGCACGTCGAGCCAACTCACCACGCCCAAACCCAACAAGCCTATCTCTCTGAGGGAACACACCTCCACCTCCACCTCCTCGAGTGGGAACTGTCCTCACAAACACATCATCCCAAGGTAGAGGCCCTCTACGAGGCTCAGGCACACCATGAGCAAGGTGGTACATGTACTTGTTTGCCATCTCCATAGCAAACCTCTCATCCCTTTTCCTCCGAAAACAGAACTCTTCCTTATGCCCATCCCTCCCACAATACTCACAATGGAAGCAGATCGGCACTGGCTTAGGCTGTGGTTTCACTACAAGCTTCTCTCTAGCTTTCTCTCCTGTCTTCCCATCAAAGACACTCCCCTAGGTGCTCACAAACTTGATGGGTTTCTAGTAGTTCTCAGATTTGTGGGGAAACACTGGAGGATCTGGGGTTGTGTCTAGCTTGTTTCTGAGATGGTTTTGTTTGGGTGCAAATTTGTTCGTTGGTGTGGTATGTGGTGGAATGGGGATCTCTCCGGCTTTCTCTTCTCCCTCACCACTCTTCTCACCACACTTGTCAGCCCCCAACACCTGACCATCAAACCTCTTGAACTGAGCCAACATCAAACTCAATTGTGGCTCATGCCCAGACAGCCACTCCATCATTTTCCTCAATTCATCATTTTCATCCTGCAGACGATCAACATAGTGTGCAAGTTCCATGTTTTTCAAAGCATGCATTTCACAGGTTGAACATGATGTAGGAAGAGGAGCTTTCAATGCCGCCTCAAGAGAAACAATTCTAGTGTGAGACTCATCTAGCCTAGCATGCAAAATAGGACATGAGGTACAAGCACCTAGTAAAGCTAGCCTGGACTTCAATTCATCACACTCAATCCTAACCACATCTAGTTCCTCCAAAGTAGAGGCATGCTTCTCCTTGAGGGTAGTCAAATCAGTAAGAAAAACTGAACAATCACCACAATCTATCTCATCAGACACCACAGGAGCAGACTTCAAAGTAACAATCTCAATCCTAGCATTCATAAGAAAGGATTCAAGCTCGGCTATCTTGTCCTTAGCATCACCCAACAAAGACCTAAATTCCCACTTCTCCTTGTTGGTCTTTCTAAGCACATCATCACGGTTATCAAGCAACTCATTGAGCCTAGCATTCTCCTCTAGCAAGAAGTGGGGATCTTGTCATACCTCATCATCGGAGTCGGAGTTCGAATCCGAGCTGTGCTTCCCACCCTTCTTGGAGTGCACCATGCCGCAAAAGCCTCCTTGTGCAACGAAGCTTAGGCCGGTGAAGTTCTTGCCCATGTGCCGCTTGTCCTTGCGCTTCTCTTGCTCTTCATCGCTGCTTGAGTCCGAAGAAGCATCACTTGATGTCGAGTTGATGTCGCTTACTCCGGCCACCGTTGCTCGAGCGGTCTTCTTCTTGTAGCCACCACCCTTCTTGTGCCTCCTCTCGCCCTTGTCCTTGTGCTTGTCCTTGTAGTCGTTCCGGGACCGGTGCTTGTTGTAGTCATGCTTGGGCTTGCCCTTGTAGTCATTCTTGATCTCCATGGCTTCAGGGCATTCGGCGATGAAGTGCACGTGCTTCCCGCACCGATAGCACATCCCCGAGCTCCGCCTTGCATTCTTACAGTTCTCGTACATCCGCCCAAACCTCTTGCTCAACAAGGCGAGATCGTCCTCGCTCAGCACCTCAAAGTCCTCATCTGGCAAAGACACAAGACAAGACAAAGAGAAACCACCAGGGTTAGCATTAGATCTTGACCCAGAGACAAGAGCCAAACTATGAGGATCAGTGGGGCTCTCGCTCTTGGCTCTCAAGCCACAGTCAACCTCTGAAGACCTGAGCTTGGAAAATAGCTCATCTAGCGTCAGCGTATCATACACGCTCGACTCATCAATGGCCTCGACCTTGGCTTCCCACACAGACCTATCCAGGGCATGCAAAAGCTTGATAGCTTGATCATGATCCGTGTATGGGAGCACTGTCACATTATCCCTCATGTTGTTGACTATGCAAGTGAAGCGCTGAAACATAGCATCGGTCAACTCACCGGGAAGATGAGTGAAGTTCTCGTACTCTCTCCGGTAAGTGGAAAACTGAGAGCCAGGTGTGGTTCGAGGACCGGTGGATGGTCGCTTCCTGGTGTGATGAGTGATTGACAACGTGGTGTGGACTGATTCTTGGCTAAGTATTGCAGGTGCAGGTTGCGGCTTGACTGGTGCAGGTGCAGGTGCAGGTGAAGAACAAGTGCGAAAGGTCGTTGCCGGTGAGGCCTCCAGGTGTGGAGAAGACAAGTAGGCTTGGTTCGAGGGACCCGGTGGCCAGCGGGGTCAAGTGCGGGCCGCATGGTGGCAAGAACGGCAAGATGAAGTCATGGACGGTTTCTTGGTTGAGCCTCAAAACCAAGGTCGAGCCGGGACTACGTGGGAGCCGAGTCATGAGTGGTGATTGGCGGAGGCTACACTGAGTTCGCGGGGTTTCTGGTGGTTCACCAGAAAACCACTGGGTTCCTTGGTTGATCCACAAAGCCAAGACCGAAGAACCGAAGACGGAGGTGCAGCAGCTCCAGACCGGTCTGACCGGTGGGTCTGACCGGTCTGACCGGTGAGGAGCACCGGTCTGACCGGTGTGCGACAACGCAGTCCGAAATCTTCGAAGCGGAGGACACGCGTTGGGATCGCAAGGCTTGCGTCGAGGCTAAGCAAGTTTGCGGTCGCTGGGCACCCGTCCGATGGAGTGAAGACAAAGATTTCCGAATTCGCCCTTGAGGGGCATGTATCCCTAGTTAGCTAGTAAGGGTATTTTAGTCTTTCAGTTGCCTCCATATAACCCAAGGGGTGAGAGGATGGCCGCCATCTCTTGGAACCCTAGCTCATTTGGTTTTCCTATTTTCCCTCCTATTTTCTTAGGATTTTGGTAGGACTAGCTTGAGAGCTTCATGGTGAGATCTTGTGAGAGGGAAGGATGATCGGGCGGCAAGCTAGACCTTGTATGAACCTCTTTGGTATGTATAGATGATTCGGCGTGGTTCCTCAAGGCTTGGATGTGTCTTTCCCGTTTCTCCTTTTTGGTGATTTTCGGAGCCCTTTCTTGGCGATTTTCTTGGAGCGATTTCGAGGCCTTTCTCTTTGGGATTTGGTGGGGGATGTATGCATGAACCCTTCGTGGTTCTTTTCCCTTTGATTCCCCTTCCAAATCCGTGAGCAAAGGGGCTCGATTTTGGGGTTTTCGTGGCTCTAGGGTTAGAGGCGTTCTTGGTGGGATTTCTTCGATTCCTCTTGATTTGACAAGTTTTGGTGGACCAAATCTTGGCTATGGAGTACCCATGAGGTGTTCCTACTATCCCCAAAGTCTTGTGCAAAACCGTGGAGCGAATCGGGAGATAGGGAGTTGGATTTGGGGGAGTTGACTCGCGGGCGCTGTTCATCCCGAGCTGCCCAGGCGCGATTGGTCTGACAGGTGCTCTTGACCGGTCTGACCGGTGCTAGCCCTTGGTGGGTTTTTGTCTCGGGGAATAGCCTTGTCCGTGTGGTTTTGTCCCGTGGTCCTGCTGATCAGTTCTTGGCGTGTTTGGAGTTGTTTTGCTAGGTTTTGTGAGGGGTTCTTCTTCCTTCCAGGTTGTGTTTCGAAGGTGGTTTTTGTTCCAGGGCCTAGAGGAGTCACTGAGGCTTCCTGGAACGTTTACTGTGCGGCTGCTGTAGCCACCGGCCTGACCGGATCTGTCCACCGGTCTGACCGGTGTCACCGGTCTGACCGGCGCAGGTCATCGGTTTGACCGGTGTAGCACAGGCAGCAAGCCATGCAAGTTTCCGCTGTGTGGTTTGGTGAGTTCTGGCTCAGAGGGTTGAGTGTTGGTTCCTAGGACCAGTAGCACTCCAGTGGCTGCGTGGTCTTGGCCAACTTGGGTAGTTGGGTCGGAGACGTGAGTTGGAAGCCGTGTTCGTCTTTTTGGAGTTCTCATCTCCTTCGAGAAGAATTTTTATCGGCTCCCATTCACTCCCCCCTCTCTGGTTCGACTAATCGGTCCTTCAATTGGTATCAGAGCCGGTTTGGGTCTTTATTGACTCTTACTGGTCTAAGATCCAAAGATGGCGTACCAGGAACGGGGTTCGGGTCCTCCGCACTTCGATGGGAAGAACTACCAGATGTGGCAGAGGCGGATGGCAGCGTTCCTCCGCGGAAAGGGTCAGATCCTTTGGGACGTCACGGTGAACACAACTTATGTTCATCCGATGAACTTCCTTGCTCCAGGATCGAGGGATATGTTCGAAGCCAACAACAAGGCTGTCGACTACTTGTTTCGTGCTCTGTGTCAGCCTGAATTCGATCGGGTTCAGACAGAGGACTTAGCTTGTAGGATTTGGGAGCAGTTGAAGGATGCTCATGCTGGGAATGCTCAGGTTCAGTCTCGGATGTACGCGACTTACCGGAGAGAGTACGAGAACTTCACTCATCTCCCCGGCGAGTCCGTCGATGCCCTTTTCCAGCGATTTACGGTCGTTGTGAACAACATGAGAGCCAATGTGGACGTCCTCCCATACAATGATCATGATAGAGCCGTGAAGCTCTTGCACTCATTGGATCGTACCGTATGGGACGGGAAGTTTGAGGCTATTGTTGAGTCCGAGAAGTATGACACCTTGACGGTGAATGAGCTGTTCTCGAAGCTCAAGTCGGCTGAGTTGGACCGTGGTATGACAGCCAAGATCGAGAGCCCGACTGATTCTCATAGTCTCGCTCTCGTTAGTGGCAAAGGAGCTAAGTCTAACGCTAACGCATCCTCCAGGATGTACTCTCTGTCTTCTTTGATGTCTTTGCCAGACGAGGAGTTCGACGTGCTTGGAGAGGACGAGCTGGCGTTGCTGACCAGGCGGTTCGAGAGGCTGCACGAGAACCGGGTGAACACGAGGAGGACAGCACGGACGTGCTTTCAGTGCGGCAAGCCAGGACACTTCGTCGCCGACTGCCTGGAGAAGACGGAGAACAAGGACGGCTACAAGGACGGCTACAGGCACCGATCGAGCAAGGATGGCAAGTACCGATCGAGGCGCGATCACAAGCACAAGAACAAGCACAAGGACGAGCGACGGTCGAGGAAGAAGGATGGCCGCGGCAGGAAGGCCCGAGCAATGGTCGGAGCGAGCGACGTCGACTCCAGCTCCGCCTACTCTTCCTCTAGCTCGAGTAGCAGTGAAGATGAAGGTGATCGGCGCAAGAACAAGAAGTCATCTAGGAACTTGAGCGGGTTGAGCTGCTTCGCGGGAGATGGCTTCTGCGGCATGGCCCGTAGCTCCGGCAGCAAGAAGAGCCACCAGAGTGACTCGGACTCTAACTCCGAGGATGAGGTATGTGATGAGCTCTCTTCTTTGCGCAAGGAGAATGATGAGTTGGTTGACTTGCTTGATAACCGCGATCACATGCTTAGAGAGGCCAAGAAGATGAGGAAAGAGCTTAGGGCCTCACTAGAAGATGCTAGGAACCGTGTGGCTGAGCTAGAAACCCAGAACCTAGATGCTAAGCTTGAGATTGATTCGCTTAAGGCTTCTCCTATGGTTTCTGATGAGATTGATTGCTGTGATTGCTCTGTGTACCTAGCTGATCTTACTGCTCTTAAGGATAAGCATGCCTCTACTTGTGATGAACTAGATATGCTTAGGGTTGAAGTGGCTGAGCTTAAGTCTAGACCTGCTTTGCTAGGTGCTTGCACTTCTTGCCCTGTTTTGCATGGAAAGATTGATGAGATGCATGCTTACACTGTTTCGCTTGAGGCTAAGTTGAAAGAGCCTATTCCCACTTCTTGCTCCACTTGTGAATTGCATGCGGTTAAGAATTTGGAGCTTGCACATTATGTTGATCGCTTGCAGGATGAGAATGATGAGCTGAGAAAATGTATGAGCTGGTTGTCGGGTCAGGAGCCTCAGCTTGGTATCATGATAGCGGCTTTCAAACGCTATGATGGTCAGGCACTTGGGGCTGACAAGCTTGGAGAGAACAGTGGTGAGGGAGTTGAGAGAGTTGGAGAGATTCCTATCCCACCACCAAACAGACACAAGAACAAGTTTGAGCCCAAGCCTAACCATCTTAGAAACAAACTTGACACTACTCCAGATCCACCCATATTCCCTCACCCAACAAATGAGTTTCAGAAACCGGTGAAGTTTGTGAGCCCAAAGGGAGGTGAGGAAGGAGAGAAGAAGGGTGAGAAGCCGAGTGGGCAGCCCCAACCCAAGCCTAAGCCTAAGCCACAGCCCATAAAGTTCCATTGTGGGTATTGTGGGAGAGATGGTCACAAGGATGAGTTTTGCTTCAAGAGGAAGCGTGAGGAGAGAATGGCTAGAGAGTGGGCTAACAAGGACAGGTACCACCCCTCTAATGGTGTACCTGAGCCTCGTATGCAGATGCCCAGGGCCAAGGCGATTGTGAGGACGGTTCCGGCTTGGGGAGACCAGAAGGCTGCAGGTGCTGCTGCTGGCCGAGCTACACCGGTCAGACCGGTGTACTACACCGGTCAGACCGGTGCAGGTCTGGGCAGACAGCGAGTCGGGTTTCGTGCTCGTGAGGATGCTCAGTTTGGTTCTGGAGGTCGTGGTTCTGGTGGTTGGTCTGGAAAGTTTGCAGGTGGTCAGTTTGCTAGGCGTTCCCACCTCGTGCTCAAAACGGGGGTGGGAGGAGTCGTAGCTTTGAGATGGAGAGGAGGAACGATCCACGGTTTCCCTTTCGTGGCTTTCGTCCTCCTCCAGCTAGAGAGGGTTGGTTCCCTCGTGGTGGTTACCGTGGTGGTGTTCGTGGTGGTAGCTTTGATAGGCGTGATGATTTGGTTTGTGCTAACCCCACTTTGGATCAAATGGCTCGGCACTGGTTTTACTCTTTTGGTACTAACCATAGTGCTGAGTCGTTTGTTCACTCACGTGCTCGCTATTGAATTTCAGGTGGGAGACTTGAAGAACATTTGGTTGATTGACTCCGGTTGCTCGAGGCATATGACCGGAGACAAGGGGTGGTTCTCATGTCTCGTCCCGGTGGTGACAAAGAAGTACATCACCTTTGGGGACAATGGGCGAGGGCGTGTGCTGTCAGAAGGTGAGATTAAGGTAAGTGACAAGATCACTCTCAGGTGTGTTGCTTTTGTTCAATCGCTTGGATACAATTTACTTTCTGTGTCCCAGTTGTTGGATGAGGGTTTTGAGGTGTTGTTTCGGCCTGGTGGTTCTCGGATTTTAGATTCTCGGGGGGATCTTGTTTGCATGGTCGTTCCTGAGGGTCAAGTGTTCTGAGCTGATTTTTCTCAGTCTTCTGGTGTGGAGCGTTGCTTCTTGGCTGGTTCTTCGAGTGAGTTGTGGAAGTGGCATAGGAAGTTGGGTCACTTGAGCTTTGACCTTTTGTCTCGCTTGAGTAAACTCAATTTGGTCCGAGGATTGCCACGGTTGAGGTTTGAGAAAGAGTTGGTTTGTGCGCCGTGTAGGCATGCCAAGATGGTAGCCTCTTCTCACCCGCCTCTCCCCGATGTGATGACTGAGCGTCCATGCAAGCTGCTCCATATGGACCTTGTTGGCCCAGCTCGTGTGCGATCTGCGGGTGGGAAGTGGTATGTCCTTGTTGTGGTGGACGACTACTCTCGGTATGCGTGGGTGTTCTTTCTTGAGGAGAAAGGGGAGACGTTTGGTTTTGTTCGAGATCTTGTCTTGAGGTTAAGAAACGAGAGGCACGGAGATGCCATACGAGCGATCCGCAGTGACAATGGCTCGGAATTCAAAAACTCTCGCTTCGAAACCTTTTGCCATGACTTGGGTCTTGAACATCAGTTTTCAAGTCCGTATACGCCTCCCCAGAATGGCATAGTGGAAAGGAAAAACAGGACCTTGTGCGAGATGGCTCGGACGATGCTCGACGAGCATAGGACTCCGAGAAGGTTCTGGGCTGAGGCGGTCAATACCGCGTGCTATGTGTCGAACAGGATCTACCTCAGGGTCCATAAGAAGAAAACCTGTTACGAGTTGATGCACGGTCGCACACCCAAGGTGAGTCACTTCCATGTCTTTAGTTGTAAATGCTTCATTCTGAAGAAAGGGAAGAAGTTGAACAAGTTCGAGGCTAGGTCTGTCGATGGCATTTTCTTTGGTTATGCATCTCATTCTAGAGCATTTCGTGTGCTCAATCTTGAAACTAACCAAATCGTGGAGACTTGCGAGGTAACCTTCGACGAGACACAGCCACATAGTCAGCTTGTTTTTGAGTGTGCAGGTGACGACGAACTTGGCGAGGAGATCTTTCAGGAGGAGGAGCATGAACATGGAGATGATGAAGATGGCGGTGTGATGCCCGCGGCTGAACATGTACCTACTACTTCGACGACGATCAAGAATGGACCCTCTCCCACACCTACAACGACAAACCTAGATCAAGGCGAAGCTGCTGTTGAGGGGGAGGTAGCATCAAGGCGAGAACCTCCCCGGCGAGTGCAAGTGGATCACCCAGCTTCGAGAATCATCGGCGACATGAATGAACGTACTACACGGTCGAGGGTTCGGAACAATTCTCATTTCGCTCATGCTGCTTTTGTTGCCACCTTTGAGCCCAAAGACATTGGACACGCGTTATCTGATCATAATTGGGTTAACTCGATGCATGAGGAGTTGGAGAATTTTGAGAGGAACCAAGTTTGGGTGTTGGTTGACCCTCCCCCAGGGTGTAAGCCGATTGGGACAAAATGGGTGTGGAAAAATAAAGAGGGAGAGAAAGGAGAAGTGGTGAGGAACAAGTCGAGACCTGTTGCTCAGGGGTACAGTCAGAAACAGGGGATCGACTACGAGGAGACTTTCGCTCCTGTAGCTCGTTTGGAGGCGATCAGGATCCTTCTAGTCTTTTTCGTGGCTAAAGGGTTCAAGTTGTACCAGATGGATGTGAAGAGTGCTTTCCTGAACGGTGTGTTGGAGGAAGAGGTGTTTGTGAGGCAACCACCGGGGTTTGAGAGTGAGAAGTACCCCCACTGGGTGTACAAGTTGAGGAAGGCGCTGTATGGGTTGAAGCAGGCGCCTAGAGCTTGGTATGGTAGGTTGAGGGGGTTCCTGTTTGAGAGAGGGTTTGAGATGGGGAAGGTCGACCAGACCTTGTTTCTCCTCAGGTAGGGCAGAGATATCCTGATTGTGCAGGTATACGTGGATGATATTGTCTTTGGTGGCTCGTCTAACTCTCTTGTTGCAAGGTTTGCAGAAGACATGAGCAGGGAATTTGAGATGAGCATGATGGGCGAGTTGCAGTTCTTCCTCGGGCTACAAATCAAGCAATCAAAGGAAGGAACATTTGTGCACCAAGCTAAGTACACCAAGGACATTGTGAGGAAGTTCAAGATGGAGGACTCCAAGGCTATGGCAACGCCTATGAGTACGACTACAGCTCTTGATGCGGACGAGGAAGGTGAACACGTGGACCAGAAGGAGTACCGGAGCATGATCGGGTCACTCCTCTACTTGACGGCGACGAGGCCGGACATCCAATTCTCGGTGTGTCTGTGCGCTCGTTTTCAAGCGTCTCCGAGGACTTCGCATCGGCAAGCAGTCAAGCGCATTTTCAGGTATTTGCGACACACTCCCGACTTCGGCCTTTGGTACTCTGCGTCTTCTTCTTTGGCGCTTCATGGATTTTCAGACGCGGACTTTGCCGGGTGTCGGTTGGATAGGAAGTCCACTTCTGGGACTTGCCAGTTCTTGGGTTCTTCTTTGGTATCTTGGTCTTCCCGCAAACAGTCGAGTGTTGCTCAATCCACTACCGAGGCAGAGTATGTGGCCGCAGCTAGTTGTTGCTCTCAGCTCCTTTGGATCACATACACCATGAGTGACTTTGGTGAGGAGTATACCCATGTCCCACTTCAATGTGACAGCACCAGTGCCATAAGCGTGGCAAAGAACCCAGTGCTCCATTCCAAAACCAAGCACATAGAAGTGAGGTATCATTTTCTGAGAGACAACGTAGAGAAAGGAAAAATCACTTTGATCCATGTACCAACACATGACCAACTAGCCGATATTTTCACAAAACCCCTAGATCAAGCAACTTTCACTCGTTTGCGGGGGGAGCTTGGTGTTTGTTTGATTTCTTGAGTTGGCGTGTGGGAGCTCCTTTGTAGCATATGTATAACTTTCCTTTGTGCATTTCTTGCATTTGGCATGGCATATGTAACATGATGTATAGGCATCTTTGTATCTTAGGTCGCATGCATTTTGTATCATATGCATTGTTTAGGAAAGGCTTCTCCTATATACATTGTTCACCATGGAATGATATATATGTCTTTGTGAGCTAATTTGGTAAGCTATGGTTAGTTTGGCTTAGCTCTTGATAATCTTGATTTATATCCATGGTTGATGGCTATGCTTTTGAAAAATGTCACTTGTATGCTCTCTTGTGAGTAAATGCCTTTACATGATCTTGACATGTTTTTGTGGCTTGGCTATGCTTAATTTGTGGTTGGATAGCTTATTTTGATCATATGGGGCCAAAGGCTCGTTTGCCATCATGAATGTTTAGCCCCCATGCTTCATCTTGTGGAGGGGCATAAGTTCCTTTTTGTCGCAAAGACATTTCATGTACCAATTATAAATCTGAAAATGAAATGTAAATTGCTTGAAAAATGTGCTCCCATGTCATATGTGCTAATTTTAACTTGCTTTGGGTGCTAAATCGTTGCATGATGCCTATCAATGAGAAGTCTCATATATAGAAGTAGGCACATGGCTCGGTGGCTTTGACATGACATGAGGTGCTTGTGGGTGTTTATGATGGTCTTATGCTTAGAATGGTTGTCCTAGCATGAAGTTTGTGTGGCTTTGCCATTTTGACATGTTTTGCTCATGTTTAGGACTTTGCTCATGAGAGGGTGATTTTTCGCAAAATTGCTCAATTCTATCCTAGCTTCGCCCAATGGTTGTGAAACTTGGTGATCATGAAGTTTATGTCATTACGAAGCTATAGAGTATCTAACTTGCTCATTTGGACATGTGTAGCATCCTTTGTTGAATTTTGTCTATTTGAGAAGCTTTAGGTTGCATTTTTTACATTTTTTGCTTGATTCATGCATTGTCAACAAGGGGGAGAAGTTTGAGCATGTTTTGGCCTACTTAATGCATTTGGAAGGTTTTCAGGTGGTTTCGAGCCATTTCTGGGCTCTGTTGTGCACTGGTCTGACCGGTTGAGGTCACCGGTCTGACCGGTCAGAGTGCTGGTCCTGCTCACATGTTGAGCACCGGTCTGACCGGTGGTGTCGACCCGTCTGACCGGTCAGAGCTGAGCTGTTGCAGCTGCTCTGTTTCGTGAAGTGGTTCGCATGCATTTGTCCAGGGGAGTTGCATTGGTTCAGGGGGAGCTTGCATGTGTGCAGGGGGAGCTCTTTGTGGTTTTCGAGCTTTGGTTTGATGGTTTGTGCTCTTTGCTTGAGCATGTTTTGTCTCGGATGTGTCGAGCCGTTGCCCTTGCCTAAGGGGTCCGAGACTTGCCTTCTTCAAGTGATCTTGCTCTTTGCCTTTTCTTTGGCTTTCGATCGCTTGTTGGAGTTTCTTTTAGTCGTTTCTTTTCTTTTTCTTTTCTCTTGGTTACCAAAATGTGTGTGTTGTCAATGCACTCATCAACGGGGAGATTGAGAAACAGGTGTGGTTCGAGGACCGGTGGATGGTCGCTTCCTGGTGTGATGAGTGATTGACAACGTGGTGTGGACTGATTCTTGGCTAAGTATTGCAGGTGCAGGTTGCGGCTTCACTGGTGCAGGTGCAGGTGAAGAACAAGCGCGAAAGGTCGTTGCCGGTGAGGCCTCGAGGTGTGGAGAAGACAAGTAGGCTTGGTTCGAGGGACCCGGTGGCCAGCGGGGTCAAGTGCGGGCCGCATGGTGGCAAGAACAGCAAGATGAAGTCATGGACGGTTTCTTGGTTGAGCCTCAAAACCAAGGTCGAGCCGGGACTACGTGGGAGCCGAGTCATGAGTGGTGATTGGCGGAGGCTACACCGAGTTCGCGGGGTTTCCGGTGGTTCACCAGAAAACCACTGGGTTCCTTGGTTGATCCACAAAGCCAAGACCGAAGAACCGAAGACGGAGGTGCAGCAGCTCCAGACCGGTCTGACCGGTGGGTCTGACCGGTCTGACCGGTGGGTACCGGTCTGACCGGTGAGGAGCACCGGTCTGACCGGTGTGCGACGACGCAGTCCGGAATCTTCGAAGCGGAGGACACGCGTCGGGATCGCAAGGCTTGCGTCGAGGCTAAGCAAGTTTGCGGTCGCTGGGCATCCGTCTGATGGAGCGAAGACAAAGATTTCCGAATTCGCCCTTGAGGGGCATGTATCCCTAGTTAGCTAGTAAGGGTATTTTAGTATTTCGGTTGCCTCCATATAACCCAAGGGGTGAGAGGATGGCAGCCATCTCTTGGAACCCTAGCTCATTTGGTTTTCCTATTTTCCTTCCTATTTTCTTAGGATTTTGGTAGGACTAGCTTGAGAGCTTCATGGTGAGATCTTGTGAGAGGGAAGGATGATCGGGCGGCAAGCTAGACCATGTATGAACCTCTTTGGTATGTATAGATGATTCGGCGTGGTTCCTCAAGGCTTGGATGTGTCTTTCCCATTTCTCCTTTTTGGTGATTTTCGGAGCCCTTTCTTGGCGATTTTCTTGGAGCGATTTCGAGGCCTTTCTCTTTGGGATTTGGTGGGGGATGTATGCATGAACCCTTCGTGGTTCTTTTCCCTTTGATTCCCCTTCCAAATCCGTGAGCAAAGGGGCTCGATTTTGGGGTTTTCGTGGCTCTAGGGTTAGAGGCGTTCTTGGTGGGATTTCTTCGATTCCTCTTGATTTGACAAGTTTTGGTGGACCAAATCTTGGCTATGGAGTACCCATGAGGTGTTCCTACTATCCCCAAAGTCTTGTGCAAAACCGTGGAGCGAATCGGGAGATCGGGAGTTGGATTTGGGGGAGTTGACTCGCGGGCGCTGTTCATCCCGAGCTGCCCAGGCGCGACCGGTCTGACCGGTGCTCTTGACCGGTCTGACCGGTGCTAGCCCTTGGTGGGTTTTTGTCTCGGGGAATAGCCTTGTCCGTGTGGTTTTGTCCCGTGGTCCTGCTGATTAGTTCTTGGCGTGTTTGGAGTTGTTTTGCTAGGTTTTGTGAGGGGTTCTTCTTCCTTCCAGGTTGTGTTTCGAAGGTGGTTTTTGTTCCAAGGCCTAGAGGAGTCACTGAGGCTTCCTGGAACGTTTGCTGTGCGGCTGCTGTAGCCACTGGCCTGACCGGATCTGTCCACCGGTCTGACCGGCGCAGGTCATCGGTCTGACCGTGCAAGTTTCCGCTATGTGGTTTGGTGAGTTCTGGCTCAGAGGGTTGAGTGTTGGTTCCTAGGACCAGTAGCACTCCAGTGGCTGCGTGGTCTTGGCCAACTTGGGTAGTTGGGTCGGAGACGTGAGTTGGAAGCCGTGTTCGTCTTGTTGGAGTTCTCATCTCCTTCGAGAAGAATTTTTATCGGCTCCCATTCACTCCCCCCCTCTCTGGTTCGCCTAATCGGTCCTTCAAAAACAAACGGGCTTGCACTTGGGCATTACCAACATGAGCATTTCTCAAATTGAGCCAAATCTTTCCGGCCACATTCTCTCTGTACACTCGCTCGAACTCCGAGGCACAGAGAGCACGGAACAAGTAATCAACGGCCTTGCTGTTGGCCTCAAACATGTCCCGCGATCCTGGAAGCAGAAAACTATCTGAGATGACATATTGATCATTTTGAGTGACCTCCCAAATAAGAGTTCCCTTCCCTCTCAAGAACGCGCCCATGCGCCTCTCCCACATCGGGTAATTCTTGCCATCAAAGTGCGGAGGACCCGACCCCTTGCCGTAATTGCCCATCTTTGGATCTTAGACTGGTTAGAATCAAGAAGATCCGTAACCGGCTCTGATACCAATTGAAGGACCAAATTGGGCGACCAGAGAGGGGGGGAGTGAATCGGAGCCGATAAAAATTCTTCCCTAAGGTCGAACTCGGCTAATACCCCGATTGCCACTCCACGAATCCGTACACACAAAGGAAGCTCCAAACAAGGCACACACAAGCCTAGAAGATCAACCAAGAAGCCTAGGAAAGAAGAGCGGAAGCACCAAAGCAAGAACCAAAGGACTTAGACCCTGCTGCGAAGTCCTAGGCGCACCGTCCGTGGAGACCAGGCGGACTGTCCGCGATGAGGGCACGGACTGTCCGCGGTGGCTCGGAGGACCGTCCGAAAAAGCCACCAGAACCTCCAGTAGCGCACTGAGAAAAATGGACCGTCCGTGATGGACCCGCGGACCGTCCGCCTCATCACGAACCATCCGGCACTTGAGTACGGACCGTCCGCGAACTTCGCGCACCAAGAAACAATCGGCTCAACGGATCAAACAAGAGACGCTCAAGAACACACGAAGAACACGAAGAACAGCTGGGCTGTTAGGGCCTCGCAGACCGTTCGTGTGGACCTCGCGGACCGTCCGCCAGGTGCGGACAGAGCAGAAAAACGCCCGACCTCGAGAGTCAACTCTACCTTCCCATCACCGGATCTCCCAAACGGTTGAAGCTCTTGAGACAAGATTTTAGGGAGATGAAAAATGTCACACAAGGATGCTATGCCCCAAAAATCTCGACTCCTAAGCCACTAAATCACCGGGAATCACGGATCAAACGAACCACCACCATGAACTCGGGCACCCACCAAAAACACACGAATCGAAGGCTCTCCACGGCGTTTGAGGGGTCAAGATCACACACAAAGATGCGCAAGGCATCCACCCATGATCCCCTCAAAGAAATCCGTTAAGAAACGCCTCCAAACTCACGAATCGAGCGAAGAACGAAACCCCCCAAAAATAGCCCCGAAAATGACATGAAAATCACAAGGGACTAGGAGATCACCGGGACGCCGAATGCTTCTATACATCCAGAGGTCAGAGTCTGTACATGAGTCTAGCCTAAGGAATCCAGAGGGAAAAGAAGCAGTTCAGAGAAATCTACCGGGGGAGAAAGCCCTAGAGTCCAAGGGAGAGGGATGCCATCCACCTCTCCACTATTTATACGAAGTCCATCGGAGGGAGGTAAATGACCACGCTACCCCTACTGCTTAAATGAAGATACAACCCCTCAGGGGCATTTTGGTCAAGTCTTCATCGGACAGACACGCTTCCACCGCGGCTTCGCTTCACCTCGACGCAAACCCCGCGATCACGCCACGTGCCCTCCGCCTCGAAGCTTCCCGAAGCTCCTGGATCACCGTCTCCGTCGCCTCGGGCCTCCGGGCTTGGTTTTGAGGCCCAAACCAAGATACCGTCCACCGATGGTTTTGTGGGCAAACCACCAAACCCCGCGTGCAAGCTTCGGGTTTCAACCGCTACCTTGCACCGGCCCATGTTCACGACTTCAGCCCGCTAGTCTTGCACCGCACGGCTCGCACTTGACCCCATCGGCCACCGGGTCCATCGATCCAAGCCTACTTGTCACTCCATCACCCGGAGGCCACCACGGCTCAGGCTCGCGCTTGTTCTTCACCTGCACCGACACGAGTCAAACCGCAACCTGTACCTGCACACTTAGCCAAGCATCAGGCCACACAACGTTGTCAATCACTCATCACTAAGGAGCGACCCTCCACTGGTCTTCGGACACACCTGGTCCTCAGCCCTTATGACGATTCCCGGTGTATGGGTTGTTTTGAGGCGGTTTGCTCGGGTTGTGGGCCCTTGGATCCTTGTTCTGGACACATGGTAGCGTCTGATTTGTCGAGCCTCTCTCCCTTGGATTGGTGACATCACCGATCCGTGGCACTTTGCATGGCAGCCCCTCGTTGGCTGAGGTGGAGAGGCTTGGATTGATGAGGTGGATGGATAAGGTGTGCTTTTGCTCTATTTCTTGTGCTAATTGCCTGCATTCAAATATACATCGCCACTTGTGGAATTTGTCAGTATAAGCCCCTATTCTACTGTGGATGTATATTTCTTGTGTCAAAATGCAGGAGTTGATGGTTATAAATATGGCACTTAACAGCTGTCAACAGTGAGGGGAGAAAGGGGGAAGAGGAGAAGGAGGAAGAGGAAGAAGAGGAGGCGCGTCGCTGCCGTGACGCCAAGGCGAAGCTGCCGCCGCGAAGTCGGAGCCGGACGTGCTGAGGAGAAGGCCGTCCGCGACAAGACCGAGCCGGAGCAGAGACGCCACATACCTCGTCGCCGCTGCACCGACGCACCGCTCCACTGCAAACACCTACATCGCCGACCCATCGTGAGACACCCCGCTCTTTCTTCCCTCAGTCCTTGACCTTGTCTTGTGAGCGTGTCCCTGCGCCACGCCGCGCCGGCCGCCACATCGTGCGTCGAGCCCTGAGCTCACCGTGTCACCCTCTGCCCGGCCTTCGTGCCGCCGATCTTCTGTAGGAGCCCATATCCTTGTCGCCGTCGTGCACCCCAGCACGTGCAGGCAGGCCTCTGGCCACTAACCCGCCGCCGCCGACTCCGCCGCGCCGCGCCAGAGCAACGCCGTGCTGTGCGCGTGTCCGCATGCCGTGTCATGCTGCCGCTTGCTGTGTTTGTGCGTGCTCAAGCACATCTGAACCAGGCACACCGCAGCACAGGGTCATGAGCGCTATGCCGAGCCGCTGATGCGGATTCCGTGCAAGTTGCCACCGCGTTGTCGTCGTGCTGCGCCAAGAGCGCCACCGGGTAGAACCACGTGCACGCCAAGGAGCTCGACCCCAGGGCCATGGCTGCGCTAGGGTAACCGCCAGACTCTAGTGGTCACTAACTTTCGCACACACGAGCTCCGGAGCCACCACAGCCATCGTTCACCGTCGCCGCCGGGCGCGCGTCGGGGTGTGCCGACGCGCGCATGCGTGGCGAGGGAGCGCCCGTGCGCCCCAGATTTCTCTGAGGACCTCCACCAGACTTCTCCGATGCGAGTCTGAGGAAGCGCTGGGCCAACCAGCCTGCTAAGGCCCAGCGCGGCCCTTTTTCTTTTCTTTCGTGAACTCTGAATTTTGTTCAGGGGTGAGTGATGGACTTAGTCCATCTGGCCCATGAGGCTAAGTCCACTGGGCCGTATTCGGCCCACTAACACTTTCAGCCCAATAATGGCCCACTAACCTGTGACGCTGACGTCATGCTGACATCATCACCTATGTTCAAAATAAAAACCCATTTCTGATTTATAAATAAATTTGATAATTATTTTATAAATCCTTTAACCTTTGAAAAATCATAACTAATTATTTATAACTCCGAAAAATATGAAACTAGTTTCATTATTTTTCTAAAAATGAGACGGTGCTGTTTGTAGATAGTTTGCATCTTATTGGATTTTTTAAAATTGGGTTTCTTTGGATTTATGCTTAGTTGACTGCCGGTAATTTAGCGTCTCGTATCTCGTGCTGCATAGACCTGAGCTACGATCCGGAGGAGGCCTACGACCTTGACTTCAACCTAGACCAGGACTATGGACGCTAGCCAGGTGTCATGTCACTCTCAACCATATAGATCCTATGCATGCTTTAGATGCTAGTGCTTAATTATTATTTATGATTGTTCTTGAATTGCATAAGACAACTTTTAGCCGTACCTTGATTTGTATTACCCTGTTCCTTGAACTTCCTACTTTTTGGAACTAGCTACAGACCCCTAGCTAGTTCCTGGCTTAATCTATCCATATATTTTACACTTAGTTATGGATGGATCTCTGGTTTGGACTGAGATTGGGATATCTCGGTATTCTAGCGTGTGTTTTGGGTGAGTGTGTATCCTTGACGTGTTACCGCGGGAGCGAGCCGCTTTGGTTACTTGTGAACGCCTGCCTAGGGGAGATGCGACCTGGCCTCCCGCCCTAGCGGCGTGTCGTTCGGATGGAGTTGGTGAGAGCTCGCTCTTGCAATTAAGGACCGATCGACTGTGTGACCTTGATCTTTGGGCTATTTTCGTACAAACCATTCGCCTTGTTATGGGTGGGGTTCGGTCTGAGAACTAGTAGGTGGATGGCATCCAACCTGTAGGCGGATCGGTGTGATCATGTGAGGGGGACGGGTTATACCCCCCGAGTAGACGTCGCACCGGCTCCTCCGGGGATGGTCTCACAGCTTCGAGGCCCTGCTGGCAAGTTTCGCGCCCCAGTTCAGGACGAGTCAGGCTCGGAGAGGCAGGACAGTGCTGTCCACTGCTAGGTCTCCGGCCGTTAGGTAGGGATGTGGATCAGAGGCATCCAGTTCTGCCCTACTTGGCGGGTCAAGTTGTACAAACTCTGCAGAGTGTTAAACCTATAGCTATAGTCCGTGTCCACTGGTATGGACAGCCCTTTCGATCTCTCACCTGGCTAGTATTCTTCTGTGCTGCTTTCTCTCCCCTATGTGTGTGAGCCCGGCTTCGTGCCATTGAGATGTGGGGATAGGAGTTGGTGACCCCACATCGCAGATGAGAGTGGGATGCTGTGACTCGGTTGAGATCCAGTGTTTGGTGTTCTTACCGTGGTTGGGGTGCTGACCCCAGAGGTGTTGTCCTCGGAGGTGTGGATCTCCTCGGAGATGGTGACCTCTTGGCATTTCTGCATTCCTTGATGTTGCTACCACTGCTTGCATAACCTTTTACAGCCATATATAGGCTTATCCATGCATATTAGAATTATTCTCTTTTGCTTATGCTCTTTGTTGGGAAGCTGACATGACCTACTCGTTTATCGAGTAGATGACGGGTTTTCAGACCAGGAGCCAGACTACGACTTTGAGCACGATGGATGGGAGGACTGAGGTTCGTCCTGCACTCGAGCAGCCTTTGGGAGATGGAGTCTACTTCGCTACATGAGAGCCGCTGCGTAAATGTTTTACTCTGTTTGATTCAGTCTAGTTGGACTTGTACCTGGTATGTGCCGTAATGTTGTACTCAGATGCTTAATTATAATAATATTATTTTATGTGGACCTTCATATATTACTCTTGTGTTGTATGGTTTGATTACTATTTGAGATAGGGATTTGCACGTGATAGCCTCCTGGGACTATCACTAAGGTGCAGGGATCGGGTTTCCACTTTCGGAAATCCGGTTCGTTTCATTAACGATTCTGAAGTCTATGCATTTTGCAGTGTTGTATTGGTCTCAATTTTTTATGAAGCTTGAATATGTCATGTGAGATTGAACCACCAAGTTTGAGATTTTTCTGAATTGGTTTAGCATTTTTTCGGTTTAGTTGAATTTCCGTGCAACATCACCTAGAAATTAAATGTTGAGTTGAGAGCACCCCTGAAACGATCTGAAATGGTGCCAAACTTGGCCACAAGTTCTCTTGTGCCTTAGGAATCTAATTTATTTGAAAGCCGAATCATAATTCTTGAGTTATTGATGTGTAATTCACAATATTCTAGCTCCTTTAGCACGAAGAAAAAACCTATAATACATTTAGTCATCAGAAAAATCTAAGATCTTGCGTGAGCTAATATTTTGGGTGTAAATGACAACCAAAAAAATTTCAGACCATTTCGACATAGATGGAGTACACGTGCTTCACAAAGCCATATGGAACCTTCCATCCAACCATGTCTATACACTTAAGTTCTTAACTATTCTGAAGTCCATGCACTTTGCGGTGTTGTATTGGTGTCAAATTTTTTATGATGCTTGAATATGTCATGTGAGATTGAACCACCAAGTTTGAGATTTTTCTGAATTGGTTTAGTATTTTTTTTCTCAAATGCTTGTTGGCGTTTCATATCGTCGTCATCTTAAGAACAGATCTGGGACCCATTCTTAGTGACAACACCAAGAATCGCCTTGTAGGCACCTCTCAATGTCACAACTAACGACGCCGGATTAGCGTGAACATCAAGACTTGCCAAAGGTTAATCTAAACGATCATGAACGAATCTGCAAGCGCACAGATAAACCATTGTAGCATTTCCCCAAGGAAGGAGAGTATTCCAAGGATATCGTATCCGTGGAAGGCAATGGCGGATATCTTAGACTTATGCTTTTGCTCTGAATGTAAACCAAGAGATAGATATAGGAAACAACACACTCAAAGACAGGGGTAAGATAAGAGATATAAGGGTAGTGCGACACACACACTCAGATCTACCTCTACTCTAGCACACTACGGCTTAGGGGGAACATACGAGTTAGCTCTAGGTTCTAATGTACTAAACATACAAAGCTAGAAGATACAAGAGATGGGCATGAGTATTGCATGAGAGGGATAAGGTTCAGCACCCAGGTACAAACGGGGAGCTAGCCCGCGACGACCAGCACTCTACGAAACTAGACTTTAGACTCCTACAGTAGGTACCCCAGCGCAGAGGTTTAACCAAGGATCCAACAGGGCTGTCACTACCTGCGGACCGACCTCTATCGTTACAGGGGGTGTATGCTCATAACTATCGTAGCCAGACAATTGAGGCACCATGCCATTGTTGCTGCTAGACTCCACCCGGCCCGGGCTATTGTGACCCAGGGTGAGAGCCACCAGAAGACTGGTCAACTAGACCGAGTACCGTAGCTTGAGCACAGACCTCATGCAACACTCTGATGCCATCTAACAAGATCAACTAAGGCTAGACATACAAACAGATACGAACTCTCTTATGTCTAATCAATAAGATCAAAGGGTCGTGTTCGTGAAGAACACGAGCCTCTAACTTATGAACAAACACATAAGGAAGGAGTTTATCACCCTTCAAGTGGATCAAAAGGTAGTGCTCATGAAGAACACAAGCCTCTAAATGATGAACAGAGGATGAACTCAAGAACATATCAAGCATATGATCTACCATGACTTTATATGTAATAGCTGAATAACTGAAGTAGATCAAAGTCATACAAAGAAATAAAGAAAAAAGAGAACTCATACCTAGATTCCCAAGAAGACTTGGAACCTGAATAAGAGCTACTCTAGCCTACCCCCTAGCATTGGAAACTAAAAGTGAGAGGAGAATGAGAGAGTGGTGTGTGGGAAATGGGAGCCCCTCTCCTCCTATTTATAGACAAGGACCAGGCTTGCTCGGAGGCTCAAAGTGCTCCAAAACACCCCAGGATGCAGCAAGTGACCAATGAGTGAGTGCCACGTGGAGGGCTGAGATGGGGCGTCACTAGGTCAGTTCGGCCGATCCTAGGAACAGCCGGCCCCCTAGGCCCCCACTCGGGGTGGTTTTCCTCTGGGTGGCTACCCTGTGGGCCCTCTGATCCACCCCCAGTGCGTGGCTTGATTTGGTATCTGAGGTGGGCCCTTTGATCCATGTGAAGTCCATGTGGCGTCCTCTGATTCGTCGGTGAGTGCCTCCCTTGGATCGATGATGTGGAATGCCATGTTTCCCTTGGTGGCAGCCACCTCCTCAGTTGAGTTGGCATGGTTTCTTCATAGAAGGTGGGTTTCCATCTCTTTTAAGGGGTAAATCACCTACATATAAATAATCTCCAAGGACAAGTGGAACTACATTATTCAAACCAAAATGCTAGTAAATAATGCATATGCCTCCATTTATGTGAGAATATTGAGGGTTGGAAATGGTGAATTTCAACCGTCAACAACTACCTAGGAGAGGAGCCTTGGATGGGTGGAGTGTGTCTCATTTCCTACCCCTCCCCTTCTATTTATAGGCAAGGGGGTGGCTTGCTCAGAGTGCCAAATGACTTCAAAACACCCCGGGATGCCTTGAGGAACCAATGGAGAGTTGCCATGCGTCGGCTGGGGACGAGGGAAGCTCCGAAGGCTTCGACCGAACTGGGGTTCGGCCAAACCCCAGGTCGGTTCGTTTCCACCGCTTTTCGTCCAGGTGACTGCCAGGTGGGTCCTCAGGTGTGTATGGGTGTGTATGTGGTGTTTTTAGCTTGTTTCTGTGGGGATGTGGGCCCTTGAATCCATGTACTGGCTCCTGATTGGTCGAAGGTGTGTTTCCTTGGATTGGTGATGTGTCATGGACACATGGCATCCAACGTGTGTGAGTCCCACCGGGCCGACATATCAAGATGGTGATCTTGTCTTGTGCATATCTCTTTCATCCGGACTCAGAAGTAGACAAATGATATATCCATTTCGATCGTCTCGACGAGCCCGTCGCAATTCTGCAGTCCAAATTGGTATTTGAGGTTGTTATGGATGACGTCCTATATAAGCCATTGGATCACTTGCTCTCTCAATTGTATCATTTATCACATATTCCGGTGTATCCTGCAACAAAAGCTAGAAACACCAACACTTGTGGAACTTGTCAGTATAAATCCCTATTCTAGTGTTGATGATCACTTTTCATTCATTTTATGCAGGAGTTGACGGCATAAAAGTAGCACTTAACAGTCGTCAACAACAGGTATAGTTGAAAACTGATTATGACCGCTCCCTGTAGAAGTCCCTACAGAAGAAGAGACGGGGAGGGTCACCAAATAGTTATATTGACCAAGTACCGGGGTTGACGATACCACAGGATTATAAGAAGAAGAAGAAGCCAACACAAGCATCGACGTCGGCGAAAGACCCTTCAACGAAGAAGCCAACACAAGCGTCGATGTCAGCGAAAGAGCCTTCAACGAAGAAGCCAATAGAAGCATCGACGTCGGGAGTACAGACTTATGTCACCTCCGGCCTCACTGCACTTGAATGAGCTCTTGCACTTATGCCTATAGAACAAGTAGCGACAGTCATTCAAATGCAAGAAGCAACAGGGCTCCCACTAGAAACTGTTCTCGGCCAGGAATCACCTCCTCGGGTTAAAAACTTCGTACCTAGATGGCACTTCAAGCATGGAAAATCTCTTGTCAGGCCAGAGTTGGTGAAGAAACTGCCTACTCAGATGCGCAGATTTCATGACTTTTACATGAAGACATCTAAACAGGGCCTGGAGATGATTGGCATGCTTATTAGACTGGATGATTTTGCTAGTGAAGGCGAGAAGTTGGTCTGGCTGGAATTCAAGGATATTTATGAAATTTACCATCTTGACTCCCTGAATACCAATCTTATCATTGCCTGGTGCCTGTAAGTGATGGTGCAATTCATGTGCTAATGAATAAATGAATGCATCCGCTAATTAACTTTGTCTTTCATTTTGTGTAGTCTGGAACTTACTACGATGAGAAAGCAGGGTTATCACCGAATAGGTTTCATGGACCCATCATTAGTTTGTCAAGACCAAGTAAGGTAATGCCCAAAAACAACATTCACAACAATCCTTAGGACCTTGAATCGGCTGCATTTCAAGGATGTGATACTACTACCTTACAACTTCGAGTATCTGTGATTACCATCTTATTAAAGGTTTGCATTTCTAATTATCCTAGTTATTATTATTTAGTTCTCATCTTTTCACCATGCATGTATATACAGCTTCCACTGGATTCTTCTAATAATTCAAGTCGACAAGAACAACATCATGGATTACAGACCTATTTCTCTATTGAATTCATCTCTGAAATTGTTGACTAAGCTACTGGCAAACAGGCTTCAGGGGGTCATTTGTGAGCTTGTGCATGTCAACCAATATGGCTTCATTAAAGGTCAAACCATTCAAGATTGCCTTGCTTGGGCTTTCTGATTCCTTCACATCTGTCAGCAAAGTAAAAAGGAAATTGTGCTACTTAAATTAGACTTTGAGAAGGCCTTTGACAAGGTAGAGCATCAGGTCATTTTAGAAATGTTGAAGCACAAAGGTTTTTCAGATAAATGGATTAATTGGATCAATTTGGTGCTCTCATCTGGGTCCTCCTCCATTCTCCTAAATGGTGTCCCAAGCAAGCCTTTTAAGTGTAAAAGAGGGGTAAGACAGGGTGATCCTCTATCCTCTCTCCTCTTTGTGCTAGCAGCTGATTTGTTACAATCTGTGATCAACAATGCAGCTACAATTGGAGACCTTAAACACCCTCTGGGTGATAACTTTGGAGGGGATTATCCCATAGTTCAATATGCAGATGACACCCTGATTGTCCTACCAGCAGATGAGACTCACCTGCTATGCTTGAAAGGTCTTCTTCTTACTTTTGCATCTTCCACAGGGCTAAAGGTAAACTTCTCCAAGTCTTCCATGATCCCTATCAATCTGTCACATGAAAGAGCAGCTACCTTAGCTTCAACCATAGGATGTGTGATTGGTACAATGCCCTACACCTATCTTGGTTTGCCAATGGGTACTACAAGGCCAACTGTGGAAGAGTATTTCCCTCTGCTAAATAAATTTGAAAGAAGGATGATGGGATTTAGCAAACTGCTCTCCTATGATGGTCGTCTTATTCTTGTCAATTCAATTCTATCAGCTCTTCCAACATACTACATGTGCACATTCAAGATACCCCCAACTGTGATTGAGCAGATTGACAAATATAGGAAGCATCTTCTATGGGACAAGGGAGATATCAACAGAAAGGGTGGTTGTTTGGTGAAGTGGGAAAGAGCTTGTCAGTCAAAACAACAAGGTGGGTTGGGCATCATTGATCTTCGAGTGCAAAATACAACACTTCTTGTTAAGTTTTTACATAAATTTTATAACCATGCAAATCAACCTTGGGTTCAGTTAACATGGCACTGTCTTTATGGAACTTCACTAGTGCCTCATGTGAAGCGCCCAGTTGGATCCTTTTGGTGGAAAGATGTGATATCCCTCTCAGGGGAATTTCTCAAAATTGCAGCTTGTCATGTTAACAAAGGGAACACAGTCTACTTTTGGTCTGATGTCTGGAATCTCAGTGTACTTCAGCATAAATTCCCTCAACTCCATTCTTTTGCCAGGAAACACAATATTTCGGTCAGCAAGTTCTTGGCACAGGATGCTTATGATAATTTCCACACCCCTCTCTTGCCTTTGGCCAGTGGCCAGCTGCAGGAGCTTAACCTTCTGTTGCAAGATTTTGTGCTTGACCCTACCTTAGAAGATCAATGGCATTATATTTGGGGGGCTGCTCCCTTCACGGTAAAGAAGGCGTATGAGCAGCTGAAAGGTACTAATAATCCTGATCCCCTTTTCAAATGGGCTTGGGGTTCTTGTGCTCGTGGCAAGCACAAGTTCTTTTTTTGGCTGCTGTTGCTGGATCGCCTTAATACTAGAAACCTCCTCAGAAGAAAGAAAAGAGTCCTGCAAAACTATTCTTGTGTTCTTTGCTCCAGCAATTCCAAAGAGACTCTCTTTCACCTTTTTTCTAGTGCACTTTTAGCTAGTGGTGTTGGCGTTTCTTGAAAATTATATGGGATCTGAACCTTGCTGGAGGGGACATGATTGTGGCAGCTAGGCAGGCTTTTAACTCCAAGATCTTTAGAGAAGTGATGATTATTGCTAGCTGGGCTATAAACACCGTAATGAGAGAATTTTTGATGGTGAAACCCCTTTAGAGAAGTCTATCTCCTCTTTCTGGATAAACCCCTTAGCAACCAACCTCGCCTTGTTTCTCACAATCTCCCCCATTTTCTCCCTCTTTGTTCTTCCACACCCATTTTGTCCCGATAGGTTTGCAATTTGGTGGAGGCTCAACCAACTCCAACACCTGATTCCTCTCAAAATTCTCAAGCTCCTCATGCATGGCGTTCACCCAATCTGGATCGGAAAGTGTGTGTGTTGACGGCTGTTAAGTACCACTTTTAGGCTGTAAACTCCTGCATAAAATAAATGGAAAGTGATCATCAACACTAGAATAAGGGTTTATACTAACAATTTCCACAAGTGTTGGTGTTTCTGGCTTTTGTTGCAGGACGCACCGAAATACGTGTTAAATGACACAGTTGAGAGCAAGTGCACCAATGGCATAGATATGGCATCATCATAAACAATCACAAATGCCAAATTGGTCTGCACCACTGCAATGGGCTCGTCGAGACGATCGAAATGGATATATCATTTGCCTACTTTGGAGTTCGGATGAAAGAGATATGCACAAGATAACATGTGGGCCCGGTGGGACCCACACCAAGCCACATGGTGACGTGCTGTCACACAGGAGTCCACATGTCCATGACACATCATCGATCCAAAGAAACACACTCTCGACCAATCAGGAGCCCGAACGCGGATCCAAGGGCCCACAACCACGAGATAAATGGCTAAAAATATCGCATGCACCCCCATACCCACCTTGGGACCCACCTGGCAGTCACCTGGATGAAAGGCAGTGCGAGGGGAGCTACCTGGGGGTTGGCCGACCCCATTTTGCGGCCCCTCATGTCACCCTTTCACGTTTCGGCTTGTCGTGACGAACCAAAGGCGGTGCCAGGTGTTTGCCCGAATATTCTCTCTGGATCCTGCAGCTCCTTCTCATGGAAGATACCTCAACTTGGCCCCCACTCCTCTTTGCCATGTGTCACCACCCTATTGGTGGCGCCCATGGCAGCCAAGGGGCTCCTCCTACTCTCCTTGGCCTATAAATAGAAGGGGAGGGGCTAGAATAGAGACATCCCATTCCTCTCCTCCTCATTAGAAACACTTGTTTCTCCTCTCATTTGATCTCTCATGGATCAAATGGGTTGAGGAGATTGCTATGTAGATGGTGGTGTGGGTGAGATCCCAACTTGTTCTTCATTTAGAGCAAAGTGAGTATTTATGTATTCCAAATTAGACTAAAGTGATGTTCATACATGGGTGATATGTTCTAGAGTTCTTCGTGCATTCATCATTTAGAGGCTCGTGTTCTTCATGAACACACTTCCACGATCTAGTTGACGAATGAGTTACTCACGCTTTTGCGTTTGTTCATAAGTTAGACGCTCGTGTTCTTCACGAACACGACCCTTGATCTTCTGTTATAAGTGCATAAGTTTGCATTCCGTTTGTGTGAATTATCCCGTTAGATCTTGTTGGAATACATTAATCGGTGACTAGTCATTCTTCCTCACGCCAATCGATTCAATGATGAGTAAGGTCTAGCTCATTCTCGCGGGTTCGTCGCTCCGTATTTATACGAAGTGCTATAGTATTTCTACGGGGTGCCAGACGTAGTCGTGCTATAGTAGTAATCGGTGGTGTAGACTCGGTGTCTAGACTACGGGTTATCCTTCGAATGCCCTGTATCCCACAGTTTGTCTTGGGGTAGGCCGCGGTAGTGATAGCCGTTGGACCCTCTGAAATCCCCCACGTTCGGATACAGCATGTAGGCAACCATTTGCCGTGAACCAACTGTTATAGCCAGGAGGGGCCGGTGTCCGAAGCGAGATTTCTATCCAAGCTTGTTCCCCTCTAGAATCGAGAACCTACAGGAAGCACCCCATCATCTCCCTACCATAGCTGGGGCTTGGTGTCCTTGGACCATTCATCTAGGATAGAAGGTAGTGCACATCGTTCCTTAGATTCGATACCGTTTGGTATACTCCTAAGGTGAAGTGCTACAGCGTTATTTCCGTGCGCTTGCGGATTCTTTCGTACCCGTCGGTATACCCAGGTGGATCTTATGCTCACGCTAGGTGTACAACTAGTGGTGAGGTTAAGAAATACCAACAAGCATTTCTGGCACCATTGCCGGGGAACGGTTGATGTATCTATCTTCGAACCTAGTGGTCCTCGTATCTTTTGCTTTTCCTTTTTTTTCTACCTTTACCCCCGTTACCCTTTGAGATGCCTTCCTGTCAAAGCTTCTCTACCTCAAGGGGTGAGTTCAAAGAGCCATCATCATCTTCATCATCTAGCTATGAACTCCCCCCTGGCTTTTTAGCCATGGTTCAGGATTGACCATTCTTTGGTGCAATCAATGAAGATCCCTACCTCCATTTGGAGGAATTTGAGGAACTGTGTTCTAGTCTGGCTATGCCAGGCATGACACAGGACACCGTGAGGTGGAAACTGTTTCCTTTCTCCCTCATAGGAGAGGCGGAACAATGGTACGCCCGCACTATAGAAAGTGTGAACGGTGGTTGGGGAGAACTTCGAGATAAGTTTTGCCACTCGTTCTCTCTCATGGAAAGGACGGAGCAATGGTACACTCGTGTAGCTTCTCTTCCAATAAGTATCCTCGATTTGGAGAAATTAGAGGAGGAGTCCCTAGGAGCGGCATGGGCTAGGTTCCTACACCTTTTGGTGTCGACACCTGGTCCGTCTTTACCCATCGATGTGTCATTGTACATCTTTTGTATGGGTCTAGACATGGATTCTGCCCTCGATCTAGACGTTATTACTGGAGGTTTGTTTGTGAAAAAAACTCCATGGGAATGAAGAGAGATCCTAGATTCCCTCTTAGAAAACTCTTCTGTCCCTATTGATCACAACAAATCCAACCAAGAATCTGAGTCAAGCTATGAGGGTCCCTCAACATCCAAGTCAGAGTCTTCATCTTTCGAATCCCAAGACTTGTCTGTTGAGCCCTCTCCTGAACCCCAAACACCAAAGGAAGATGAAATTCAACCATTGGTGTTCACTCGCAAATTCGAGGATGACCCATCTGAAAATCTTTTAGATACCTCGAATTCTTTTGATGCCCAATCAGGGGAGGAACCTTATTCTGTCCACACCGATCATTCTAGAAATCTTTTGACAGAACCTTCCCTTAGGCTTGCGGTGCCTCCTCTACCTCCTGATCCTCCTGATGAAGCATATCCTGAGAAGGCCATGAGGGAGGAATGGTTAGGGGGAGTGACATGATCTTTCGAGGCAGCTTGGAATAGTTCACCTTCTCTGGTTGTTTCTTGCTCTAGTAGAGGCACTGTCGTAGAGGCCCATTGTAACCCCATCATGGAGGTTAACATTTTGCCATGGCACTTAGCGGAAACTCTTTCGGGCAAAGTTCCGCCAGCACCATCCGACATGCGCATCAAGACTTGTCCCTTTGGATATGTTATTTAATGTAGAGGAATCGCAAGTGTTGTGTCGCTGATCATAGACGGGATCGAGGCTAGCTTAGACTTTCACATCTCTGATGCCCCTGATCTCAATCTTCTCCTAGGCTCCCCTTTACAACAGTTCTTTGATACATCCTTAGGGAGCCTAGATGGTAAGCTTAGGGAAGCTATTTCCGCCATTACTACCCCTTGTCTGGGATATCCTATGGCGAAGCCTCTTCCCTAGCAAAACCCGCTCGAGAAGACAACGTGTATAACTCCGTTCGTGTCATCCAAGCTTGTTCTCATTGAGGGTGTAGAATTTTCTACTCCTCATGAGTGTGACTCGGGAGACTCTCTTCACCTTTGTGAAGGCGAACGATCGTCACCATTCTCGACCGAGTTTCAGCATCTTCCTGCTGGCTCATATCATGTTGCTTTCGATCATGGTCGAGAGTCAACATCGAGCCTCCACGATGCATCTCTTGAGATAGGGAACTCATGGGCCATGGAATTTTTTGAGGCACCGACTCTGGAATTTATGGGCAAAGGTTCCGCAGATAAGCATGGTAGTTTCATTCTTGATACACCACATGAACCATGCTTGCATCATGCCTATCCAGAGCCGGCTATGCTTAGTGCGCTGAGCACGCTCGAGGGCTGCAATCACCTTATGGTCCTCTTTTGTAGAAAGTTCAGAAGGTTGGTTGTAGATGTTTATGTCTATCATATGCATATCAGATTTCGTTTGTGCGCTGTGGTACTAACCTTGCAGCTAAAGCTTCACCGATACATCAAGGATTGGTGGCGAGACAGGAATGGCACCACCAACGCTAGCTGCAAGATGAAGTTCCCATGGTCGAGCTTATGACAAATAAATAAACAAAGCGCTACCAGGAGATAGCCTGGATTAGCATAGGTTTCATTTCCCTATTTCGAATAAAAGCAAGAACATGTTTTTAGGATAAGTCGTCCTTCGGGTATTTTTGGTCACTAACCTTTCAGGTGGAGATTGAAAAGAAAGATGGTCAGGTGATGCCTACGAACATGTGAGCCACATCAGCTGCAACACCTAGATAAGCTTTGGTGAGGGAACATTTACAAAAGGAAGCTTGATCACCACACACTTGAGCTTTGTTGCCTAGCAATGCAAACTCCAAGTGTGGGGGAGGTATGTGAGTATTCTGAGTAAAGTTCCTCCCCTACCAAATCTTATCCTGGTGTGAAGATGATGTCAGCTCTTGCATCTTGCCCACTAGCTAGGTAAGTCCTACTTTTGACATTAAACAAAGCCCTTCCGGGAGGTTGCCCAAGGTTCACCGTCTTTTACTCATGCTTATGTCCCTTTTTGAAAATATCTTGATCATGCTTATGTGCTTCCTTTATCTTCGTTCATGTGCTCTAGTTTGAACGTGTGAGCAATTGCATACATTCATAGACTGTTTTAAATTAAGCATGGTGTTTAGGTTAAAATTGTCTTCTTCAATCAAAACAAGACATGGTGTCAAATTTTGATTGATGAACATTAGAGTTATGCTTCCTTGGATCTTGGTTGCATGTATGCAGACTAACCCTTGTAGGAAATCATCAATTCCAAATGGGTAAGTCATTAAGCTTGATTCATATGGGAAGGTAAGTTAAGGTGTCAGATTTATGTTGCACAACATACAAAGGAGGAACATATGACCTCACAAAAGGTCTAAGGTAAGTATATTATCCTTTATTTATGAAGTGCAGTATTGATCTAACCCTGCTTGAGTAAATGACATGGTGACAATAAAAAAAACCAAGAAAATATTTGCTTTTGAATAAAGGCTCTATGGTTCTCGAACCAGTAGAGTCCATCTTTTGTTTCCACTTTTGCTTGAAGAACAACACCAGTACAACTACCAGTGTGGGGGAGTCCTCTCGATCTCATCATCGACATATCCACTCGAGAACTCCCACACAAAGGCTGCACGACATCGACTATGCCTTCATGACAAGGACAAGGTAAACTAGAGTGAGATCGCTACCCCACGGGTCAGCCGAATCACCACTAGTCTTCCTTGTTCCTCATATCCTTCAGGAGCGATGGTATGTGCACCCTTCATCTCACTCTCTACCTATGAGTTTGAATGATCTTCAATTCTTATCCAATAAATCAAACTCAAATAATGGTGCTCTGCTTACTCTACATGATTCCTGTGGTTGGCTTGCATAATAAGTTTTATTCCTTATTCATCATCTTGATGCTTGTGAACAAATATCATTAGGAAACTCATGCTTATCTAAGTAGTTGGTGTTTGTGATATGGTTTGATGATATGATCTTCGCTCTTAATGTTTGGGAGTTTTATTTTTTGATGCTTGGGAGTTTTATTTTTGTTTGTGATATGGTTTGATGATATGATCTTGATGATATGGTTTGATGATATGATATAATCTAAGTAGTTGGTGTTTGTGATATAGTTTGATGATATGATCTTGATGCTTGGGAGTTTTATTTTTTAAAAAAAAATTAAACCCTTTGCAAGGCTCCTCTTTAATATGCCACAGTCCTACCAAAGCCATATGATGCTACCAGTTGAAAACCTTATACTCATATGCTGCTTGTTATTGTATTGAGCTTTGTCAAATTCTGTGACCCTTGCAAGAAGTCTTTTTATGCTTTCATGATCAAGATTCATGTGCACTCCACCATTTTCCCCTTGCTATGCTTCTACACTAGAAGTTAGCATTGCCTCATTCATCCATTCCACAAAATAAAGCTCCATGCATTGTTCCATGATTTATCCCTCTCCAAATATCTCTAAAAGAGATTAGGCTATATAAAAAAAAGAGAGAGAAAGACATGCTCAAAAAGCATGATTTAAAAAAAGAGAAAAAAGGGATAGCCCATATCTCAAAATTTCAAAAAAAAAGGGAGAGCGGAGAAAATCATGCAAAAAGGAGTTCCATAACTTAGATGGTAATAACTAGTACCTATTTCGGGGCTAGTGTCCACCTTACCATCACCACAACATTTTATCATGGTATGGTAATATCTAGAACCCATCCTGGGCCTAGTATACACCTTACCATTGTTGACGGTTGAAATTCACCATTTCCAACCCTCAATATTCTCACATAAATGGAGGCATATGCATTATTTACTAGCATTTTGGTTTGAATAATGTAGTTCCACTTCTCAATGGAGATTATTTGTATGTAGGTGATTTACCCCTTAAAAGAGATGGAAACCCACCTTCTATGAAGAAACCATGCCAACTCAGCTGAGGAGGTGGCTACCAAAAAGGGAAACATGGCATTCCACATCATCGATCCAAGGGAGGCACTCACCGACGAATCAGAGGACGCCACATGGACTTCACATGGATCAAAGGGCCCACCTCGGATACCAAATCAAGCCATGCACCGGGGATGGATCAGAGGGCCCACAGGGCAGCCACCCAGTGGAAAACCACCAGGTGGGGCCACCCTAGAGGGCCGACCGATCCTAGGATCGGCCGAACCGACCTAGGGGGGCTCCATCTTGGCCCTCCACGTGGTAGCTCCCTATTGGTCCATTGCCTCACTCCCGGGTGTCTTGGAGCACTTTGAGCCTCCGAGCAAGCCTGGTCCTTGCCTATAAATAGAAGGGGAGGGGCTCCCATTTCCCACACACTACTCTCTCATTCTCCTCTCACTTTTAGTTTCCAAGGCTAGGGGGTAGGCTAGAGTAGCTCTTATTCAGGTTCCAAGTCCTCTTGGAAGTCTAGTTATGAGTTCTCTTTTATCTTTATTTCTTTGTATGACTTCGATCTACTTCAGTTATTCAGCTATTTCATATAAAGTTATGGTAGATCATATGTTTGATATGTTCTTGAGTTCATCCTCTGTTCATCCTTTAGAGGCTTGTGTTCTTCGTGAACACTACCTTTTGATCCACTTGAAGGGTGATAAAATCCTTCCTTATGTGTTTGTTCATAAGTTAGAGGCTCGTGTTCTTCACGAACACGACCCTTTGATCTTATTGATTAGACATAAGAGAGTTCATATCTGTTTGTATGTCTAGCCTTAGTTGATCTTGTTAGATGGCATGAGAGTGTTGCATGAGGTCTGTGTTCAAGCTACGGTACTCGGTCTAGTTGACCAGTCTTCTGGTGGCTCTCACCCTGGGTCACAATAGCCCGGGCCGGGTGTAGTCTAGCAGCAACGTAGGCATGATGCCTGGGTTGTCTGGCTACGATAGTTATGAGCATACCCCTCGTAACGATAGAGGTCGGTACTCAGGTGGTGACAGCCCTGTTGGATCCTTGGGCAACCTCCGTGCTGGGGTACCTGTTGTAGGAGTCTAAAGTCTAGTTTCGCAGAGTGCTGATCGTCGCGGGCTAGCTCCCTGTTTGTACCTGGGTGCTGAACCTTATCTCTCTCATGCAATACTCATGCCCATCTCTTGTATCTTCTAGCTTTGTATGTTTAGTACATTAGAACCTAGAGCTAACTCGTATGTTCCCCCTAAGCCGTAGTGTGCTAGAGTAGAGGTAGATCTGAGTGTGTGTGTCCACTACCCTTATATCTTTTATCTTACCCCTGTCTTTGAGTATGTTGTTCCCTATATCTATCTCTTGGTTTACATTCAGAGCAAAAGCATATTCTAAGATATCCGTCATTGCCTTCCACAGATACGATACCCTTGGAATACTCTCCTTCCTTGGGGAAATGCTACAATGGTTTATCTGTGCGCTTGCGGATTCGTTCATGATCGTTTAGATTAACCTATGACAAGTCTCGATGTTCACGCTAACCCGACGCCATTAGTTGTGACATTGAGAGGTGCCTACAAGGTGTTTCTTGGTGGTGTCACTAAGGACGGGTCCCAAATCTGTTCTTAAGATGACGATGCTACGAAATGCCAACAAGCATTTCTGGCACCGTTGCCGAGGAAGGCACAGGATTATCATGACTATGCTTTGCATCTGTTTATAAACTCTGAGTAGGTTAGGACAACTCTCAATGTAGGCTAACCTTGATTGTCTTCTTTTATCTTTTGATGATGAAGACAGGTAGTGTATGACTGTTTCGACCTACTGGGGAATTTTACTGAAGATCCCGAGTCACTTGTGAGGAAAGCTCGAATTCATTTCGGCTCACCTCGTCGTACTTGTCCGGAAGGCGATCCAGCTTCCTTTGTACCATCCACATCCAACGCTATGGCCCAGAAGACACTTCGTGAGTACTCAGCTCCTTCCGCTGACCAGGTGCTGCAAGGCCCTGAGGTGGCAATGGGGACTGAAAATTTTGAGATCAAGACGGGTCTAATCATGATGGTACAGGCTAGCCCATTCTGTGGCAAGCCGAATGAGGATGCCAATGCTCATCTGCAGCAATTCCTAGAGCTATGTAGCACTTTCGTCATCAGGGGTGCAAATATGGATGTTGTTCGCCTACGGTTGTTTCCATTCTCCCTCCTGGGGAAAGCTAAGCAATGGTTCTACGTGAATCGTGATGCTATTTACACTTGGAGTAAGTGTTCAGAGGCATTTCTCAAGAAGTTCTTCCCTTTGGGTAAAACCAATGCTCTTTGTGGAAGGATTTCTGGTTTTCAGCAAGCAGCAAGTGAATCTATTCCAGAGGCTTGGGAAAGGCTTCAGGAGTACGTCCTGGCCTGTCCTCACCATGGGATGGAGGATTGGCTCATTCTTCAAAGTTTCTATAATGGGTTGACTCCGACAGCCCGAGGCCATATTGATGCTGCTGCTCAAGGAGCATTCTTCTCACTCACTGTTGATGATGCTAAATTACTCATTGAGAAGATGGTCTCCAACCAAGGGTGGAGTGATGAAAGACCCCAACCACGACCGAGGGGTACTCATACTATCAAGGAAGCAGACATGATTACTACCAAGATGGATCTTCTTATGAAGAGATTGGATGACTACACCAGCGAGAAGGCTGCCATGGCCACCACTACTCTGCCTATGGACTCTCACATGACTTGTGAAGTCTGTGGCAACACTGGGCACTCAGGCAACTATTGTCCGGAAACCCAGGAGGAAGTGATGTACATGAATGGCAACAACAACGGTTATCGTCCACCTCAACAAGGAGGTCAATCGCGGAATCAACAACACCCTTATTATCAAGGAGGTAACCAAGGTAATCCTTACAATCCCAATCAACCTTCCTTGAGAGATCTTGTTTTTGGGCAAACTAAGATTAATGAAGGTGTTAACAAGAAGCTAGCTGCCCTTGATAAAACTTTGGAAAGTCTCAACGTTAAGCTTGATAGTTTTTCTTCTGCTCAGAAGAGTCAGCTAAGTTTCAACAAAATGTTAGAAACCCAGTTGGCTCAGCTGGCTACTTTAGTTCCATCTCCTGATAACGGGAGGATCCCGGGGCAACCTGTATCCTCTTGTGAGAATGTTAGTGTAGTGTCAACTCGGTGGGGTAAGCCACCTAGGAAGACACATGCCCCTAACTATGCAGGAAAGCCCATATAACAAATTCTTGATCTATGGGAGGAATCAGCAGTGGTGCACAAGAAAGATACAGGCTACCCGACTATTACTTGCACAATCTATTACAAGAAAATCAGGCATGCCCTTTGCGACCATGGTGTGAGTGTTAATCTCATGTCCAAGGCCATATTCGAGCAACTGGGATATCCAGCTCTCTCTCCTACAGCACGGACTATCCAACTCGCCGATTCAACGATACGATATCCAGAAGGAATTGTTGAGAGCATATTGGTTAAGGTCAAGAGTTCTTATGTCTTTGCAGATTTTGTGGTCCTTGATATGGATGACGAGGGAGGAATGAGGCTCATCCTTGGGCGTCCATTTCTCAGTGATGTCCGAGCTAGAGTCAATGTGGGGTCCAGAATCATCTATTTCCGCATTGGAAAGAGGAACTTGAAGTTCAAGTTTCAGGACAAAGAAGAGCAGTACTATTTGGTTCAAGATAGTGTTGAGCAGCTTGGGGGAAGGACGAAGCCTTTACCCCCAAGGAAGAAATCTCCGTCAAAGAGGCTAAAGAAAATTCGGAAAGAATGGCGGAAGATTGAGATGGCACCACCCTCTACTTCTCAGGAGTGGGGTGCTGAGTGGAATTGATCACTGAGAAGAGTCCAACTCGTCGGACTAAAAATGATGGGTCCTTTCTACCAAAAAGGTTAAAATTGGTACTTATCTCTTATTTCCCTTTCCAAAATAAAATTTCTGAAAATCATTTTTGAGTTTGAAAATGCAAGAAAAAAATCATTTGAAAAATATTTCGAGGGAATTTGGGCCAAGGCACTCAGGTAGGCCCCCAGCTAGCCGTTGGGGAGCCACTGGCCAGGGCAGAGGGCAGGTGGGCCCGGCCTGGGGTTGGCCGACCCAAGGTTCGGCCGAAGTAGCCCAACGGCTGCTGGGCCCCACCTTGCTCCAACGGCTCCTAGCTGTTGCCCAACGGCCATGTCTGGATGCCCAGCCCATTTGCCTATAAATAGCAGGGGGAGAGGGGGTGTTCTTCACCCATTCAACACACTTCATTCACACTCCCCTATCTACTCCTTGCTCTCTTGGTTTTCTTGGATTTCTTGCTCG
Source organism: Cenchrus fungigraminus (assembly GCA_036936925.1). NCBI lineage: Eukaryota > Viridiplantae > Streptophyta > Magnoliopsida > Poales > Poaceae > Cenchrus > Cenchrus fungigraminus. The sequence goes on along the minus strand of CM072771.1, from coordinate 41,842,807 downwards.
AGATTGGATCATCAAGTGTTCCCTCTATTGTGTTGCTGAAAGTATTGTTATTGGTGGAGCTAGCTCGGTAAGAACTTCATTCGATTTCTCTAACCCATCACCGAGCTGCCCTAGTTGTCCCTTGTTGTTGTGCTAGCATGAATTGGGCGGCAAACACTCTCCGAAGGGTGACACGCTCACGCTCCCGTTCACGGGCAAACACGAGTGCATCCACCCCTGCCGAGCCAACGCCGAGCCCATCGACGATGGATTATGAAGAAGAGCAAGAAGAGCAAGTCGAGCCACAAGCCGCGGAGGAGGTCGTCAACGACACCCCCTACCTCAGCTTGCGGGGCGCTCGAGAGGAGCAAGCCTATGCTCTCTTGAAGGACCGAGTCTTCGCCCACACCCGGGACTTCGACCCGGCCCTCATGGAGAAAACAGGTATGAATCTCAAGTTCGCTTCCATTTGGAATGCTCTTGGTTGGGAGGAGTTTGCACCGGTTATAGAGCTTGGCTCTCGGCCCCTCACCATCTAGTTTCTTTGCTCTCTTACCGAGATTCCGGATGACATTGAGTTTCGTCTTTTTGGGACCGATTATCGTGTTTCTTGGAAGGATCTTAGTCGTCTTCTTGGTTTTAGTCCTCGTTGTGCTGTTTCTTTGAAGCGAGCTTGTGAGGGTTTTGTACGAGACTCTTTCTGGTCAGACATCTCTGGTCTCGTTTACAGTGGCAAGTTTGTACCTCGGTACAACGATATTGTGCATCCCACTCTCCGCCTGTGTCATAAGTGGCTCGCCATTACTCTCTTTCCACGAGAGGATGTTCGGCTCGTGCGCAGCGATGAGATGATTCTTTTATACGCCGCTGTTAACCGGATCAAGGTCTCCCCCGTTAAAGCTATCATTCGGCAATGGTTGATGAATTTCAAGATGATAGGTCCTATTGAGTGTACGTCTTTGGTGACTCGTATCGCTCTCAGACTCAGGGTTCTTAGCAGGAATTCCGTACCCTTCATCGGGACGCCCCGAGTTCTCATTGATGAGGCATACTTGATCCAAGGGCATATACTCAAGAGGGGCCTAAATGATTCTTTGACTTTCTTCTTCCCGGGCTATGCAAACCAAATCCCGTTACCTAACCCGGGGTTTGGATTGTATAACTCGGAGTCACTAACCATTCCCCTTGTTACACAAGAGGAAAGCCATCGTACTAGTGTTTCAGGCAAGTCTACCAGAAGCGCGGCGAAGAGAGCACACATGCAGCCAGGGTTGAAAACGGACGGTTTTCATCCCGTTCCGTTCTGACCGTTTTTCTACATTATGATTTTGTTCCCGTTTTTACCGAATTATGAAAAGTTGTCAGATTCAATTAATTTTAATGCCATTCTACATTATTTTGTAGTACTTTACTTTCATAAATGTAGAAAAATCCCGTTCCATTCTGACCATTTTTCCAACCAAACCCTCAGTATTCTCACATAAATGGAGGCATATGCATTATTTACTAGCATTTTGATTTGAATAATGTAGTTCCACTTGTCCTTGAAGATTATTTGTATGTAGGTGATTTACCACTTAAAAGAGATGGAAACCCACCTTCTATGAAGAAACCATGCCAACTCAGCTGAGGAGGTGGCTGCCACCAAGGGAAACAGGGCATTTCACGTCATTGATCCAAGGGAGGCACTCACCGACGAATCAGAGGACGCCACATGGACTTCACATGGATCAAAGGGCCCACCTCGGATACCAAATCAAGCCATGAACCGGGGATGGATCAGAGGGCCCACAGGGTAGCCACCCAGTGGAAAACCACCAGGTGGAGCCACCCTAGAGGGCCGGCCGATCCTAGGATCAGCCGAACCGACCTAGGGGGGCTCCATCCTGGCCCTCCACGTGGCAGCTCCCTATTGGTCCATTGCCTCACTCCCGGGTGTTTTGGGGCACTTTGAGCCTCCGAGCAAGCCTGGTCCTTGCCTATAAATAGAAGGGGAGGGGCTCCCATTTCCCACACACCACTCTCTCATTCTCCTCTCACTTTTAGTTTCCAAGGCTACGGGGTAGGCTAGAGTAGCTCTTATTCAGGTTCCAAGTCCTCTTGGAAGTCTAGGTATGAGTTCTCTTTTATCTTTATTTCTTTGTATGACTTTGATCTACTTCAGTTATTCAGCTATTTCATATAAAGTTATGGTAGATCATATGTTTGATATGTTCTTGAGTTCATCCTCTGTTCATCCTTTAGCGGCTTGTGTTCTTCGTGAACACTACCTTTGATCCACTTGAAGGGTGATAAACTCCTTCCTTATGTGTTTGTTCATAAGTTAGAGGCTCGTGTTCTTAACAAACACGACCCTTTGATCTTATTGATTAGACATAAGAAAGTTCATATCTGTTTGTATGTCTAGCCTTAGTTGATCTTGTTAGATGGCATGAGAGTGTTGCATGAGGTCTGTGTTCAAGCTATGGTACTCGGTCTAGTTGACCAGTCTTCTGGTGGCTCTCACCCTGGGTCACAATAGCCCGGGCCGGGTGGAGTCTAGTAGCAACATAGGCATGGTGCCTGGGTTGTCTGGCTACGATAGTTATGAGCATACCCCCCGTAACGATAGAGGTCGGTCCTCAGGTGGTGGCAGCCCTGTTGGATCCTTGGGCAACCTCCGCGCTGGGGTACCTACTGTAGGAGTCTAAAGTCTAGTTTCACAGAGTGCTGGTCGTCGCGGGCTAGCTCCCCGTTTGTACCTGGGTGCTGAACCTCATCTCTCTCATGCAATACTCATGCCCATCTCTTGTATCTTCTAGCTTTGTATGTTTAGTACATTAGAACCTAGAGCTAACTCGTATGTTCCCCCTAAGCCGTAGTGTGTTAGAGTAGAGGTAGATCTGAGTGTGTGTGTCCGCTACCCTTACACTACAAAACATCCTTCGGTCCATGACGGTCGATTTTTGTCACGGATCATCACAATTTTCACATAAAACGGCATCTATGACGAAATTTCAAAATGTCATGTATTGAGCGTCACAGATTAAGTGCCGTGACGAACTAACGTTTTCGTCATAGATTAGCATGACCCATGACGTTCTCAAACCGTCATAGATTGCTGTAAAGCCCATTGAACCCAGCCCGAAGCCCAAAATCTGTGACGAAGGTGATTGTCATGGATTAACTCGCCACGTCACTCGTAGAGATGAGTTGGCTGCTGAGGTGGATGAGGACGTGGCAAATGACGTGGCGCTGATGTGGCAGTCACGTGGCGCTGATGTGGCAGCAACATGGTGCTGACGTGGTAGCCGCGTGGCGCTGACATGGCAACCTACGTGGATGATTACGTGGCCAAATTTTATATAACGACCTAGATCTACACGGCCCATAAGATTCCGGCCCACCACAGCCCATTTCACAATCCGTGTCATTCAGAAATATATACCCAGCTCATATAAAATTCAGCCCGACAGGATCAATTTTGAAACCACAGTAATTCCACAACAAATACAAAGCCCATATAAAATTCAACCCAACAGGCCTAATTTTCAATTAGACTTATCAAAATGTAGGAAAAGCTCAGAAATCACAAGCAATTCCGGACAAGAACACCATAACATGACATGAAAACAACAGACAGATCAAATGTATTCTTGTAGCATCGCTAGCAGTATCAGGTCATTTGCTCGCTGATCCAATCACTTATAATGGCTTGCTTCTTGATGCATCCAATCGTCGACCTGAAAATAGAACATTGCCAAACACTTGTCAGTGGGCAATTGATATAGAAAATACTGAAAATGCTATGTTTGGGCAAGTATGAAAGTTCTTAAATATTGTCCTTGCTTTGCACAAATCAAAAAGCTTTAGCTTGACAGGAACATTGCATTGAGTAATTAAATAGTAGCTAACTTTGTAGAAGTGTACAAATAAAGACAAAATTAAATTTCTAGTAATAATGCACCTCACTGTATTTTAGTAGGTCAATAAAGCCACATATAAGCAGATAATCAGTGTAGATCAGGTGTGAGCATAAGAAAAATAAATATTGTTCATCTCTTAAATTTCCCTTAAATCCTGCAACTAGCACATAGCACACACATAACAAAATTGTTTGCAGTGTCAATCCAAATGCACAGACTTATTTTCTTACAGAACAGTGCAGAATGCATGGCCATCATCAACTACAGCAATATAGCAAGGAATCATTTCAGCTAGAGAGATGCAACACATATTATTGCACGCTACTGAGAGAAGCCATTAATCTGCAAATGCATGAGAATTTTGTCACTGGAACAAACAGGAGCACCACAACAAAGGCATGCAACCAGTTCTAACACCAAATATTGAATCTAGTGTACCAAGACCTGCAGTGCCCAATCAGATAGACTTACCAGTAAGAATCAAACAACAATAAGACCTAATGCTCAGCAGCAATGCCTGCAAAAATCAATGGAAATATTAGCTCGAGAAAACAATTGCATTTATGCATACATGTGAATTGCATCCCTTCATCTTTTTTGAGCAAGAACTATCCCTTCATTAACCAATTGCATTTATGCATACATGTGAATTGCAGTGATCAATAAAGGCTGGACATCATTACAGATACTGGAAGACGATGGACAATGGAAGACAGGAGAAAATAGAAGATGTGCAGGACAGTATAATACTACTCAATAATCAATGTCTCCAAAATTATGTAAATTGGCATAGAATCATTTTATGGATGTAAAAGATTGACAAAAAAGTTTCATAAGATTTTGTGAAAATTGGAGTATACATTGTTCATGAACTAGCTAGTCTCTCACATTGTTTCATACAACTCAACTCAAACTTCAAGATTTGAATACCTTATAACATGTTTAGACTCATACACACTTCAAAATTGGACAAAACCTTATTTTTAACATGTTATTAACATTTATAGATTTACATTAGCACTTGTTGTGCAAAAACGTTTTTTTTCTACTTTTTAAAATCACTAATGAATACACCCTTGTGAATTAACTTTAAAAACTATTATCTTACATACCCTCAAAACATTTTTCACATGTACAATACAACATATAATTTGTCACCTAGGAGTTTCAAAAAATTGTAAGTAGATTTCTATTTTCTATCATTTAAATGAATTTCTATGTGTTTACTGAAAATAATTCAATTTTGAACCACATGTATGTAAAATAATATTATTTAAAATCCTAAAAAATTATATTTAGGATACTATCTTACATTATAGCCGATGTCTTGAATTTTGACGAAAAATTCAATTGACTTATGGGGAAAAGTCAAACTTGTACTAGTCACCTCATTATAAAATAATGATAATAATATCTAAAACTTCTCAAAAAATTATGTGAATTGGCATAGAATCATTTTATGGATGTACAAGCTTACAAAAAAAAGTTTCATAAGATTTTGTGAAAATTGGAGTATACATTGTTCACAAACTGTATAGGTCTCTCACATTGTTTCATACAACTCAACTTAAACTTTAAAGTTTGTATACCATAAAGTATTTCCTTGCTCATATACACCTCAATTTTGGACATAACCTTACATTTACTCTTATGTTAACATATGGGGATTCACATTGCCATTTGTTGTGCAAAAAAGGTATTTTTCTATTTTTTAACCACTAATGAATACACCCTTGTGAAGTAAGTTGCAAAACTATTATCTTACTTACCCTCAAAACGTTTTTCACATGTAAAATACAACATATAAGTTGTCACATAAGAGTTTCAAAATTTGTTAACAAGATTTGCTATTTTCTATCATTTAAATGAATTTCTGGGTGTTTATTGGAAATACTTAAATTTTGAACTACATGTATGTCAAATAATATTTATAAAACTTTTCCAAAAATTATGTAAATTGGCATAGATTCATTTTATGGATGTAAAAGCTTGACAAAAAAGTTTCATAAGATTTTGTGAAAATTTGAGTATACATTGTTCACAAATTATATAGTTCTCTCGCATTGTTTCATACAACTCAACTTAAACTTTGAAGTTTGTATACCATAAAGTATTTTCTTGCTCATATACACCTCAATTATGGACATAACCTAATATTTACTCTTATATTAACATATGGGGATTCACATTGCCATTTGTTGTGCAAAAGAGATATTTTGTATGTAGTGTAGTGGTAAAGGTTGTTTAGTTGAGGCAAGAGGTGCACGGTTCGAACCTTGACCTCTTCAATTTTTTTTGTCTTCTCTATTTTTTCATACATCACTCTATTTTTTTCCTAAGTTTTTTAATTATTGATCGGGATGATGTATATTTATTTTCACACGTTATATGAAAGTTTTTCTATAACTTATCGATCATGACGAAATGCTGAAACACATCGTGGGTCGAACTATGACGAAATTGGCACAACGTCATAGTGTTTGGACCCATATCGTGCTTCATATCCAACACTGCGAATCTATGATGAAATCTGACTATTTGTTATGGATGTAGTGTGATCTGTGTTGAAATCTACGACGAAATTGGCAAAATGTCATAGTGTTTGGATTTCATATCGGGCTTCATATCCAACACTGTGAATCTATGATGAAATCTGACTGTTTGTCATGGATGTAGTGTGATCTGTGACGAAATCAAAAAACGTCATGAGAATTTCGTCATGGATCAAATGATTTCTTGTAGTGTTATATCTTTTATCTTACTCTTGTCTTTGAGTGTGTTGTTCCCCATATCTATCTCTTGGTTTACATTCAGAGCAAAAGCATAAGTCTAAGATATCCGCCATTGCCTTCCATGGATACGATAACCTTGGAATACTCTCCTTCCTTGGGGAAATGCTACAATGGTTTATCTGTGCGCTTGCGGATTCGTTCATGATCGTTTAGATTAACCTATGGCAAGTCTCGATGTTCACGCTAACCCGACGCCATTAGTTGTGACATTGAGAGGTGCCTACAAGGCGTTTCTTGGTGGTGTCACTAAGGATGGGTCCCAGATCTGTTCTTAAGATGACGATGCTACGAAACGCCAACAACCATACCCATCATTGCCATACACGTTCACATCTTGATTTGATTGTATGAATTTTTTTCTCTTGGATCCAGTCTTTGACTTTGCAATATATGTGATACAAGTATGCCTTATCATTCATACCTACCCTGAGCTCCACATAAGCTTTTATTAGAAGTAGGATGAATAAAGGCAGTTTAATGCCTTGGCGAAGACATATACACATTGAGCGATCTGAGAATCAAATGAGGAGCTAAGAAAGGTTCGTTTTGAAAATCATTGCAATACCCCAAGTTACTTGACATGATGAGGAGGAGTGACTTGATTCGTGACCGTTCCATTCCTCAACTACCCAAGATGGCATGGTAGACACTCCACAAAGTTCACAAGTGCAAGGTATGATTTGGAATATCTCTTATGCTCGCTTCACACCTTTGGATATCATGTTCCACTTGATCTATTCTCCCTTTCTTCGGGACGAGCTAAGGTCAAGTGTGGGGGAGTTGTTGACGGCTGTTAAGTACCACTTTTAGGCTGTTAACTCCTACATAAAATAAATGGAAAGTGATCATCAACACTAGAATAGGGGTTTATACTAACAATTTCCACAAGTGTTGGTGTTTCTGGCTTTTGTTGCAGGACACACCGAAATACGTGTTAAATGACACAGTTGAGAGCAACTGCACCAATGGCATAGATATGGCATCATCATAAACAATCACAAATGCCAAATTGGTCTGCACCACTGCAATGGGCTCGTCGAGACGATCGAAATGGATATATCATTTACCTACTTTGGAGTTCGGATGAAAGAGATATGCACAAGATAACATGTGGGCCCGGTGGGACCCACACCAAGCCACATGGCGACGTGCTGTCACACAGGAGTCCACGTGTCCATGACACATTATCAATCCAAAGAAACACACTCTTGACCAATCAGGAGCCAGAACGCGGATCCAAGGGCCCACAACCACGAGATAAATGGCTAAAAATATCGCATGCACCCCATACCCACCTTGGGTCCCACCTGGCAGTCACCTGGACGAAAGGCGGTGCGAGGGGAGCTACCTGGGGGTCGGCCGACCCCATTTTGCGGCCCCTTGTGTCGCCCTTTCACGTGTCGGCTTGTCGTGATGAACCAAAGGCGGTGCCAGGTGTTTGCCCGAATATTCCCTCTGGATCCTGCAGCTCCTTCTCATGGAAGATACATCAACTTGGCCCCTACTCCTCTTTGCCACGTATCACCACCCTATTGGTGGTGCCCATGGTAGCCAAGGGGCTCCTCCTACTCTCCTTGGCCTATAAATAGAAGGGGAGGGGGCTAGAATAGAGACATCCCATTCCTCTCCTCCTCATTAGAAACACTTGTTTCTCCTCTCATTTGATCTCTCATGGATCAAATGGGTTGAGGAGATTGCTATGTAGATGGTGGTGTGGGTGAGATCCCAACTTGTTCTTCATTTAGAGCAAAGTGAGTATTTTTGTATTTTGAATTAGACTAAAGTGATGTTCATGCATGGGTGATATGTTCTAGAGTTCTTCGTGCGTTCATCATTTAGAGGCTCGTTTTCTTCATGAACACGCTTCCTCGATCTAGTTGACGAACGAGTTACTCACGCTTTTGCGTTTGTTCATAAGTTAGAGGCTCATGTTCTTCACGAACACGACCCTTGATCTTCTATTATAAGTGCATAAGTTTGCATTCTGTTTGTGTGAATTATCCCGTTAGATCTTGTTGGAATACATTAATCGGTGACTAGTCGTTCTTCCTCACACCAATCGATTCAGTGATGAGTAAGGTCTAGCTCATTCTCACGGGTTCGTCGCTCCGTATTTATACGGAGTGCTATAGTGTTTCTACAGGGTGCCAGACGTAGCCGTGGTCTAGTAGTAATAGGTGGTGTAGACGTGGTGTCTAGACTACGGGTTATCCTTCGAATGCCTTGTATCCCACGGTTTGTCTTGGGGTAGGCCGTGGTAGTGACAGCCGTTGGACCCTCTGAAATCCCCCACGTTCGGATACAGTGTGTACGCAACCATTTACCGTGAACCAACTGTTATAGCCAGGAGGGGCCGGTGTCTGCAGTGAGATTTCTATCCGAGCTTATTCCCCCTTAGAATCGAGAACCTACAGGAAGCACCCCATCATCTCCCTACCATAGCTGGGGCTTGGTGTCCTTGGACCGTTCGTCTAGGATAGAAGGTAGTGCACATCATTCCTTGGATTCGATACCCTTTGGAATACTCCTCAGGTGAAGTGCTACAGCGGTATTTCCGTGTGCTTGCGGATTCTTTCGTACCCGTGGGTATACCCAGGTGGATCTTACACTAACGCTAGGTGTACAACTAGTGGTGAGGTTAAGAAATACCAACAGCGTGTCCAATATCTTTAGGCTCAAAAGAAGTGACAAATGCTGAATGAGTGAAATGAGAGTGCCTTTGTGACCTAGACCGTGTAGTACGTTCATGAATGTCACCTATGATCGACGAAGGTGGGTGATCCACCTAGACACACCGGGGAGCCTCACGTCTGGAGACCACTTCCCCCTCAGCAACATCATCCACTTGAACAGCCTCAGTCATCGTCGGCGTAGGGCAAGGACCATCCTCAATCGTAGTCGTCGTAGTGGAAGTAGCATGTACACGGCCAGCTGCGGGAGCACCACCACCACCATCTTCTTCACTATCTTCCTGCACCTCCTCCTCGAAGATCTCCTCGCCAAACTCCTCATCACCTGCACAATAAAATACCTAAGAGCTACGTGGATGTGTCTCATCGAAGGTAACCCCGCAAGTCTCCATGATTTGGTTAGTTTCCATATTGAGCACACGAAATGCTCTAGATTGAGTAGCATAACAAAAAAAATACCATCAACAGACCTAGCCTCAAACTAATCCAACTTTCTGTCTTTCTTAAGAATGAAACACCTGCCAAAGACATGAAAGTGACTCACCTTGGGTACTCACCCATGCATCAGCTCATAGCAGGTTTTCTTCTTGAAAGCTCGGAGGAGAATCATGTTCGACACATAGCACACGTTATTCACCACCTCGGCCCAATACCTCCTAGGAGTCATGTGCTCATCGAGCATCGTCCTAGCCATCTCACACAAGGTCTGATTCTTCCTTTCCACAACACCATTCTGAGGAGGGGTGTACAGAGTCGAAACCTGATGCTCAAGACCAAGATCACGACAAAAGGTCTCGAAATGAGAGTTCCTGAATTCCGTGCCATTGTCACTGCGTATAGCTCTAATGGCATCCCCATGTCTCTTGTTCTTCAACCTCAAGATCAGGTCTCAAACAAAACCAAACGTCTCACCCTTATCCTCCAAGAAAACACCCAAGCATAGCGAGAGTAATCATCCACAACAACAAGGACATACCACTTCCCACCCACCGAGCAAACTCGAGCTAGCCCAACAAGGTCCATACACAACAGCTCTGTCAAACGCTCTGTCATGATAGCGGTCAGGGGTGGATGGGGAGTGCCTACCATCTTGCCATGCCTATAAGGCGCACAAACCAAATCCTTCTCAAAACGCAACCTGGACAATCCTCAAACAAGATCGAGCGCACTCAAGTGGGAAAGCAGCTCAAAGCTCAAGTGCCCCAACCTCCTATGCCACCTCCACAACTCGGAAGAAGGACCAGCAACCAAACACCTCGGGGGACCAAAAGACTGAGAAAAAACAGCATAAAAGATTTGTCCCTCGGGCACGATCGTACAGACAAGATCGCCTCGAGAGTCAAGAACACGAGAAGCCCCCAACATAAAACACACCTCATAACCCTCGTCCAGTAACTGAGATACTGACAACAGGTTATACCCAAGTGACTTGACCAGAGCCACACGCTTTAAGGTCACCAAGCTGCTCACCTTAACCTCACCTTCTGAAAGCACTCGTCCTCGTCCATTAGCCCCGAATGTGATGTACACCTTTGACACCACTGGGGTGAGGCTGGAGAACCACCCCCTGTCTCCGGTCATGTGTCGCGAACAACTGGAGTCAATCGACCAAATGTTCTCCATGCCTCCCACCTGCAAATCAAAAATAAAAACGGGAATGAGCAAGCGACTCAACGCTGGGGTTAGCAAAATCCATCCTATCACGTCTAATGCTACGACCACCATGCTAAACCACCTCACGTCTCGCTGGAGGAGAATGACCACCACGAAAGGAAAAGCGTGGCTCATAGCCCCTCTGATCGATCACGAGGTCGATAACGTCCAACAAACACACCACCACCAGAAACAAATCCTCTACTGTCTGTACCACGACCATAGGAATCACCATGATCATGAAACCCAAACCGGCCATCACTCTGGGCCGTACTGGTCTGACCGGTGCCCCTGACCGGTCTGACCGGTGCACCCCGGCCAGCAACTCTGTCCCGATTAGCAAAGCTCCTAGCACCCCATGCTGGAACAGACCTCACCACAGTCTCTCCTCTAGGTAGTGGCATATGAGGCTCAGGTATATCATGAGAAGGATGATACCTGTCCTTGTTAGCCCACTCCTTAGCCATCCTATCATCCCTCTTCTTCTTGTAGCAAAACTCTCTAAGGTGACCATCCCTCCCACAATACTCACAATGGAATCAGACTGGTTTTGGCTTTGGCTGTGGAGCTTCTCTCAGTTTCTCAACAACTTTCTCTCCTGGCTTCCCCCCAAACACATTCCCAAGGGTGCTCACAAACTTCACCGGTTTCTGGAAGCTATCTGTTTTGTGGGGGAACACTGGTGGATCTGGAGTGGTGACTAGCTTGTTTCTCAGGTGGTTGGGCTTGGGTGTAGTTTGTGGTGGAGTAGGAATCTCTCCAATTTTCTCTCCTTCCTCACCACTGCTCTCACCGATCTTCTCAGACCCCACGCCTGACCATCAAACCTCTTAAACTCAGCCATCATCAAACTCAGTTGTGGCTAATGCCCAGACAACCAACTCATCAATTTTCTTAACTCATCATTTCCATCCTGCAAGCGATCGACATAATGTGCAAGCTCCATATTCTTAACAGAATGTAATTCACATGTAGAGCATGATGAAGGAATAGGAGCTTTCCAAGCAGCCTCCAAAGAAACAATTCTATCATGAGATCCATCTAGTCTAGCATGCAACACAGGACAAGAAGTGCAAGCACCAAGTGTTTGCACCTAAATTTGGCACAAGACCAATTAGGCTAGCGCCACCAATCAGACCGGTGTACCCGGACGGTCTGACCGGTCAGGCCCTGTAGCCGATCCGGCAAAGGCCACACCGGTCTGACCGGTGGGGCTGACCGGTCTGACCGGTGGACCCCGAGTCCGAGTAGAATTGAGGAGTTCTGGTTGTTTTCGAGTTGTAAAGGACTTCCTTGCGGGGCAAGACCTCCCCACCCTATAAATATAAAGGGCCACGGCCGGTTGAGGGCGGATCACCCAATCGATCATATCTTTTTACAACTTTTATCTCTCAAACCCTAGCTTTTCCAACCCCTTTGATTTCCTTGTTTGTCTCGACGGTGATCAAGGATGTTCTGAGTGGCCTGCCGATCTCAGAGCAACCCTAGGCGCATCACCTCCGACGGGGTCCCTCCCGAGGCGGTGCTCGTAGGCTTTCACCGGCGCCCCGACGCCCACCGGTCAGACCGGTGGACTTGACCGGTCAGACCGGTCAAGACAGGAGCTCCGGCGAGTTCAGTTTCCTGCTGCAGCGCGATCTAGCGCTCCCGTGTTGTTGACCAGAAAAGCGTCAACAAATTGGCGACTCCGCTGGGGAAGAAAGATCAGGTTTCGAAGACCGTTCAATCTAACCTAGCTCAGATGGGTTCTTGTTGCGACCTCAACATGAACAACATCGTTACGGCTTCAATGGAGGATCTCTCTTCGGAGGAGCAGCAGAAGTTCAAGGCGTTGCAAGAGTACCTTCAAGTCCAATTCCTCACAAGCGTCAAGAAGGATCGTCATGGCAAGGTAGAAAGATTGAAAGAATTCGAACTGCCGCCGATCAAGCTAAACGACAATATGGTTGAGGTAGTAACCAATGTAAGCAAACCACCCCCTACTTCATCTCCTCAGAAATCTACTACTGATAATGATGGTTTGGTTGCATCTTATATTGCTCGTTTAGAACGCTTAGAGGATCTTGAAAAAGAAAGGAGCATTGCTGGCTTTAATAATAATGAAACTAATAGTAGTGGTCCTAAGTTTAATACTAATAAAGGGATTCATCCTAGCTTAGCACCTTTGCCTGTTACTAATAACATGAATTATCAGTATGGCATGCCTCATGATCCCATTGGTCAAACCCTGCCGTTTCAACCGTTCAGGCCAAATATGGCCGCACCGGTTGAACCGGTACAGGGTACCGGTCAGACCGGTCAGACCAGTGCTCTGGATCTTGTGTATGAACAGCCTGAGCCGATTTCTATCATGCCAAATTTTAAAAATACTTTTAATCCTGGACCATATTATAGCACGACTGTTAATTCAATGGCTCAAAGGAACATAATTCCTGATGATGTTTTTGAGAGTTATAGGCTTGCTCATGCTAAGATGTCTCCCTATTTGAATAAAATGAACATGGTGAATTCAGCTCCACAACAGCCAAATAATCCTAATTGGGCGGAATTTAGCAAATTTAAGGAAGATTTGGCTAATGTGGTAAAAACTAAACTTGGTGTTGATATTGGTAATACTAATTTGTACCAAAAACCATATGATCCCGAGTTTGATAATTTTCCTCTCCCACGTGGTTGGCGTATGCCTGACTTAATTAAATTTAGTGGTGATGATGATCGAACCACGTGGGAACACATTAGTCAGTATACAGCTCAGCTAGGCGAAGCAGGTGCTTTTAATGCTTTGAAAGTACGTTTATTTTCTTTATCTTTGACTGGCACTGCTTTTGCTTGGTTTTCATCACTTGCTCCTAGTTCTATTATATCTTGGGATATGTTAGAGCGTAAGTTTGATGATCACTTCTATAGTGGGAGCATGCAATTGAAATTGACATATTTAACATCGGTTAGACAAGGAAGGGATGAAAACGTCTCTTCTTACATTAAAAGGTTTAAAGAAACTAAAAACCGTTGCTTTAATTTGTCAATTACTGATATGGATCTTGCTAATATTTGCTTAAAAGGTTTAAGATCTGCTATTAGAGATAAAATAGAGGGTTCAGACTTTCTTTCGGTTGCACAAGTTCAAGTAAGAGCTTTAATTGTTGAAAACCGATTGAATAAAGAAAAAGATAATTTTAAATCACGTCGTTCTAATGTGCATCACATTGACTATGATTCTGATACTTCGAGCGATGGGGATAAAGAAATTTATGATGCTGAATTTATATGGCCCTCTAAAGAAAAATCCTATTCTTGCTCATCTCTTAAGCCGGCTAGTAAGGGTCGGCAAGAAGAAGTTAAATTTACTTTTGATGTTTCTAAATGTGATCATATATTTGATGAATTACATAAGTCTGGAAACATTAAATTGACTCATACTTTGCCTCCACTTGATGAATTAAAAAGGTGTGCATATTGCAAGTTTCATGATTTTTATTCTCATGCTACTAATGATTGCAATGTGTTCTGTCGACAGATTCAATCGGTCATAAATGAAGGTCGTTTGACGTTTCATGAGATGCAAGTGGACAAGGCTCCTTTTCCTATCAACACTCTGGAATTACAGCAGCCTAAGGTATTGGTTCGGCCAAGTCAAGCTGAAGCAACTAAAGGCAAAAACGTGGTGATCGGGGAAGCTAAGCCCGATTTGAGAGGAATTGAGCTAGTTCGAGAAGTTGCTTATGAAAAGACTCCTGATGGCAAGGAAACTTTCAACATTACTATTAGAGCCTCTGGACATGGGGGGCAAGGGTCGTCCACACCTACCGGTGGTGTTGACCGGTCAGACCGGTGCGCCCCAGAGCCGTCTGAGGATGATCAAACCAAGCCGTCCGGAGATTGGTAATTGGAAGCTTAATGTAGCAAAGAATCAGGGAAGTGGTCCTAAGCCAAAGGTTACCTTCGACATGCTATTTGACAAGTATTCCAAACAAAAGGCCGTTACAAGTGATCGGCCATTAAAAAAGGATGAGGTCACCTACATATCAAGAGGGGTCATCTTCGCCCCCAAGGGTGCTGCTATAAGATACAAGGGTGAATCATCTCAGCCAAGGCAACACTTTGCTCCATCTTGGGCACCATCAAGTTCACATCCGCCGTGCCCAATTTATGATGATAATGGAGTCATGTGGGTGCCATATCAACAAGCATTCCATCCTGGATGGGCAGAGCCAAGAAGACCAGCCATGGACAGAATTTCTAGACCGTTCCAGGACCGATTGACACCTCGTCATTCTGGTCACGGGTATCAGACCCCACCGGTCAGACCGGTACAGTCTACCGGTCCGACCGGTGCTCCCAGGAGGATTGTACCATCTCCTATGAAGCAAGTCGACAAGCCAAAACAGAAGGAGGAGGTGCAGAAAATGGATATCGACTCAGAGAGAACTACGAGCAGAGACATTATCCAAATTGGGTCGATGGATGTTCCTATTGAAAAAGGTGGCAAAAGACTGATTGTTTCAAACAATAAGGTTGTGACACCAATATTGGGAGCATCTGCTACTACAAATGACCATGAGGCCAGTGGGAGTAGTTCTAACTCCAAATACTTCTTACCAAGGTGGTGTCCTCCCGGATTGACTCGTACACAAAGGAGGAAGCTTCAACGCCTGAGGTTCAGGGAAAATAAGGAGAAAGAGCTAGAGAAGTAGAGGGACGAGACATTCAACCAGTACAGGCCCATGGTGCCACAAGGCAAAGAGTGGAGGATCAAGACCAGCTCACAGGCAGCACCGGTCAGACTGGTGGAGCTGACGGTCAGACCGGTCACACCGGTCAGACCGGTGGAGGTCGACGGTCAGACCAATGACACAGAGGTGCCGCCCGGTTTTTCTTCCTTGGTTTCTATGGTTTGTGATGACAAGTCTACATCGGTTCCTGGTCCAGAAGACAATGAAGAGCTTGTTGATTACAGTTCATCTCCTGAGCACATGAATTTGGACATCAATGTGGTGCATATGTCAATGGATGGTTATGTGCTTTCAGAGGAGTATATTGCTCATCTCGATTTCGGGCCAAAGGAAGCTATTTTCCAGAAGCCTAAGACCTCTGACAATCATCTTAAAGCTCTGTATATGAAAGGTCACATCAACAGGAAGCCTATCTCTCGCATGCTAGTGGATGGAGGAGCGATCGTCAACTTGATGCTGTATTCTTTGTTCAAGAAGCTGGGAGGTGTGGATGAAGAGTTGATCAAAACCAACATGACGATCAGTGGTGTATCGGGAGACAAGCCAATGGGCGCCAAAGGTGTTGTGTCGATGGAGCTCACCATCGGGAGCAAGACATTGGCAACCGCTTTCTTCGTCGCTGAGACCCAAGGTAACTTTAGTTTAATCCTTGGTCGTGATTGGATTCATGCAAATCAATGTGTGCCTTCTACTTTGCATCAATTTTTAATCCAATGGGTAGGCGACGAGGTAGAGGTTGTTCATGGTGATACGTCGGCTTGTGTTGCAGTGGCTGATAGTACCTCTGTGAATGATCATGAAAATCTTAAATGCTTATCTGGTCTAGATTTATCTGGATTGAAACTTATTGCTTCTACCAAGGATGGTTTTGCTACTGCTATTATGAAGCCAGTTGAAGATCAGGCTACATCACTTTTTGGGATTTGATGGATGCAAATCTAGAGTGGTTACAGCAGAGGCGTGAACACTATCGGGCGCATAAGAACGATATGTGTGAGGCCATCGAAGATTTTGATGATTTGAGCAAGTTAGGACAAGGGTTTACGTCGGCTAATCCTCTAGAGGAGGTAGACATTGGTGATGGCACTGTACCTAGGCCGACATTTGTAAACAAGAATCTTGATCCTTTGTTTAAATCTGAATTAATAAAGTTATTAAAGGAGTATGTTGATTACTTTGCATGGAGTTACAATGAAATGCCTGGTTTAAGTAGAGATTTGGTAGAACATTGTTTACCTATTAAACCTAGTTTTAGGCCTTATAAACAACCACATAGAAACTTTAATCCTGACATTTATGACCGAGTGAAAGAAGAAATCAATCGGTTGTTGGATGCTAAGTTTATTAGGCCTTATCGTTATGCTGATTAGATCTCTAATATCATGCCTGCTGAGAAAAAAGGAACAAAAAAGCTTCGTGTTTGCATTGACTTTAGAGATCTTAATAAAGCTACTCCTAAAGATGAATATCCTATGCCTATAGCCGATTTTCTTGTTAATGCTGCATCCGGACATAGAATTCTTAGTTTTCTTGATGGTAATGCTGGTTACAATCAAATCTTTATGGCCGAAGAGGATATATCCAAAACGGCTTTCATATGTCCAGGTTTTGTTGGATTATTTGAGTGGGTAGTTATGACCTTTGGATTAAAAAATGCGGGAGCTACTTACCAAAGGGCTATGAATTTAATTTTTCATGATTTACTTGGCATCATAGTAGAAGTTTATATCGATGATATTGTTGTCAAATCGGCTGGAGTAGATTCTCATTTAGCTGATTTAAGACTTGCATTTGAGAGAATGCGTCGATATAAATTGAAGATGAATCCACTCAAATGTGCTTTTGGTGTATCGGCTGGAAAGTTCTTGGGTTTCGTTGTACATGAGAAAGGTATAGAGATAGATCCTAAGAAGATTGAAGCTATTAAAAATGTAAAGGCTCCTGCTTGCAAGAAAGATTTGCAAAAGTTCTTGGGCAACATAAATTACTTGAGGAGGTTCATTTGTAACTTGTTTGGGAAGGTGAATGCTTTCACTCCTTTACTTCGGTTAAAAAGTGATGCTGATTTTACTTGGGGGGCAAAACAACAAGAGGCATTTGATGAGATTAAGCATTATTTATCTTCACCGCCCGTTCTTCAAGCGCCCAGAAGTGGTATTCCTTTTAAATTATATGTGGCGGCTGAGAAAGATGTCATTGGAGGTATTTTGACTCAAGAGACCGAAGGAAAGGAATATATTCTATGAAAGTAGAAGACTATTGGACGCCGAAACAAGGTACACTCCTATTGAAAAGTTGTGTTTATCACTATATCATACTTGTACCAAGTTGAGGCATTATTTGTTACCTAGCACTTGTATAGTAGCATGTCAAACCGACATTATTAAATATATGTTGCATAAACCAATTTTAAGTGGTAGAGTCGGCAAATGGGCTTATGCTTTAGTTGAATATGATTTACATTGTGAGCCATTAAGTTCAATGAGAGGTCAAATTGTTGCCGACTTTATTGTTGGACATAGAGTGGATAAGCAACTTAATTTAAATGTCAGTTATGTTACTCTTACCCCATGGAAATTACATTTTGATGGATCGGTTTGCAAAGATGGTTGTGGTGTTGGAATTATCTTTATTTCACCAAGTGGGGCTGTTTTTGAAGCTCTTAACCGATTGGATCATAAGTGTACTAATAACCAAACCGAATATGAAGCTCTTCTATTTGGATTGGAGATTTTGCATAGCATGGGAGTGAAACATGCGGAAGCTTATGGTGATTCTTTATTAGTGGTACAACAAGTTTCCAAGGTATGTCAATGTTTGAATGGTTTCTTAAATGCATATCTTGATAAATACTTAGATATCATATCTTGTATGGATGAGTTTGTTATTTATCATGTACCATGAGAAGAGAATCTGAGGGCTAATGCTCTGGCACAGCAAGCATCTGGTTATAATGTTCGGAAAAGACATTTTCAAGAACACAAACCGATGCTTATGGCCGAGTGTTTTGCTCTGGAGGCACCGGTCCAACCGATACCTCTGACCGGTCTGACCGATGACACCGGTCTGACCGATGAGACCGACCGGTCTGACCGGTCCCTTGGTCAGAAATCTTCTTCGGCTATTATTCATTCTAAAGATAATAAGGACGAAGTGTATGATTGGAGAAAGCCTCTGGTAAATTATTTAAAGGATCCTAACAGTTCAGTTGATAAAAAAGTTCGACGTTGGGCTCTTAAGTTTATTCTTGATGATGGTGAATTGTATCGTCGGACACTGGATGATTTGCTTCTCAAATGCTTGGGTCCTGATCAAGCTAGATTGGCTATGACAGAGGTTCATGAAGGGATTTGTGGTACTCATCAATCGGCTCCTAAGATGAAGTGGCTTCTTAAGCGAGCATGCTTTTATTGGCCTACTATGATAGCCGATTGTTTTAGATATTACAAGGGATGTGAAGAATGTCAGAAACATGGAGATGTTCAATTGGTACCTGCTGCGTTGATGCATCTGATCATTAAGCCTTGGCCTTTTAGAGGATGGGGTTTGGATTTTGTTGGTAAAATTCACCCTCCTTCATCGAAGGGACATTGTTTTGTGATTGTGGCGACTAATTATTTTACCAAGTGGACTGAGGTAATTCCTTTGAAGAATATGACACATAGAGAGGTGATTGAGTTTATTACAGAGCATATCATACATAGATTTGGCATTCCACAAACTTTGACTACAGATCAAGGGACTTCGTTTGTTTCAAAAGAGGTGCGTGAGTTTGTTAATTCTTATGGTATTAAATTGCTCAATTCATCTCCATATTATGCTCAAGCAAATGGTCAAGCCGAGTCTAGCAACAAAATTTTAATTAAGCTCATTAAGAAGAAGATAGAGGACAATCCTAGAAGATGGCATGAGGTATTATCTGAAGCTTTATGGGCTCATCGTATTTCTAGACATGGTGCTACTAAAGTTACTCCTTATGAGCTTGTATATGGTCAAGAGGCCGTTTTGCCCGTTGAGGTGAATCTAGGCGCATATAGACTTGCAAAGCAAAACAATCTTGATGTTAGAACTTATGATGCTTCGATGATGGATAATATTGATGAGGTGACCGACAAGCGCTTGGAGGCTTTAGAGGAGATTGAAAAGGACAAGAGGCGAGTTGCTAGAGCTTATAACAAAAAGGTAAAGGCCAAATCTTTTCAGGTAGGTGATCTGGTTTGGAAGACGATTTTGCCTATTGGGACTAAGAGTAATAAATTTGGTAAATGGTCTCCAAGTTGGGAAGGTCCGTATAAGATTGTAGAAGTATGTTCTGAAAATTCTTACATGGTGGAGACTTTGCAAGGGCAGCAACTTCCAAGGGCTCTCAACGGGAGATACTTCAAGAAATTTTACACAAGTGTTTGGCAAGATGCTTGATAGCACTATGGCCAATTTATGCAAAAATCTCCCTTAGGACAAAAATGGCCGGTGAAATTTGTCACATCGACCTTAGAAATATTTTTTAATACGCAAGCTTTACTAAAAACAGGGGGGCATATGTTCGCACCTAAATTTGGCACAAGACCGATCAGGCTAGCACCACCGGTCAGACCGGTGTACCCGGACGGTCTGACCGGTCAGGCCCTGTAGCCGATCCGGCAAAGGCCACACCGGTCTGACCGGTGGACCCCGAGTCCGAGTAGAATTGAGGAGTTCTGGTTGTTTTCGAGTTGTAAAGGACTTCCTTGCGGGGCAAGACCTCCCCACCCTATAAATATAAAGGGCCACGGCCGGTTGAGGGCGGATCACCCAATCGATCATATCTTTTTACAACTTTTATCTCTCAAACCCTAGCTTTTCCAACCCCTTTGCTTTCCTTGTTTCTCTCTACGGCGATCAAGGACGTTCTGAGTGGCCTGCCGATCTCAGAGCAACCCTAGGCGCATCACCTCCGACGAGGTCCCTCCCAAGGTGGTGCTCGTAGGCTTTCATCAGCACCCCGACGCCCACCGGTCAGACCGGTGGACTTGACCGGTCAGACCGGTCAAGACAGGAGCTCTGACGAGTTCAGTTTCCTACTGCAGCGCGATCTAGCGCTCCCGTGTTGTTGACCAGAAAAGCGTCAACACCAAGTAAAGCAGACCTAGACTTCATCTCATCAAACTTAGCCCTAAGCAAATCTAGTTCCTCCAACTTAGAGGCATGCTTCTCCTTAAGCACAGTCAAATTGGCCAAGAAAGCGTTGCAGTCATCACAATCAGCAGCATCATCAACAACAGGAGCAATCTTAACAGAATCAATCTCAAGCCTAGCATCAAGATTCACAGATTCTAGCTCAGCTATCTTCTCCCTAGCTTCTTCTAGCAAGACCCTAAGTTCCTTCCTAAGCTTCTTAGCCTCTCTAAGCATGCTATCACAGTTGTCAAGTAAAACAACCAACTCTGCATGCTCCTGGTGCAAGGAAGAGAGCTCATCACATACCTCATCCTCGGATTCAGATCCCGAGTCATCCTTCTGGTTCTTCTTACTGTCGGAGCTATGGGCCATGCCGCAGAAGCCATCCTCTCGTGCAAAGAAACTCAGGTCGTTGAGGTTCTTCGAACCGTGCTTCTTGTTCTTGTGCTTGCTGTTGTCATCGCTGTCGCTGGAACTCGATGAGGTGTAGTAGGAACTGGGGTTGACGTCGCTCGCTCCCACCATCGTCTGAGCCTTCTTCTTCTTATCGTAACCGCCCTTCCTCGACCTCCGCTCATCCTTGTCCTTGTACTTGTGCTTGTGCTCACACCTTGAGCGGTGCTTTTCTTGATCCTTGGGCGGTGCTTGTACTTGTTCTAGCGCTCGATCTCCTGCGGGCACTCAGCGATGAAGTGTCCCTACTTGCCGCATCTATAGCACATACGTGTGGTCCTCCTCATGTTCACGTGGTTCTCGTGCAGCCTCTCAAACTTTCGGGTCAGCAGGGCCAGCTCGTCCTCTCCAAACTCGTTGAATTCCTCATTTGGCAAGGACACAAAGGAAGACAGAGAAAACATCCTCGAAGAGTATTTAGTGTTAGTCCTTCCACCAGATCCAGAGACAAGAGCAAGACTATGTGACTCAGTCGAGCTCTCAGCCTTGGCTCTCAGGCCATGATCCACATCAGATGACTTGAGCTTAGAGAATAGCTCATCCTCAGTCAACGTCTCATACACACCGGACTCCAAGATGGCCTGGACCTTGGCGCTCCACACAGATATATCAAGCGAGTGCAAGAGCTTGATAGCTCTATCATGATCCGTGTATGGGAGCATCGTCACATTGCCCCTCATGTTATTCACAATATAGGTGAAGCGCTGGAACATGGCATCAATCGACTCGTCGGGGAGATGAGTGAAATTCTCGTACTCTCTCCGGTGGGTGGAAAATAAGTGAGCATACACCTTAGCATTCCCAACATGATCATTCCTCAGCTTTACCCAAATCTTGCCGAACACATCCTCTCCGTACACGCGATCGAACTCCGCGGCACAAAGAGCATGGAAAAAGTAATCCACAGCCTTGTCATTAGCCTCAAACATGTCCCGAGCACCTGGAAGGATGAAACTGTCAGGAATGACATAGTTTGCATTTTGCGTCACTTCCCAGATCAGTTGTCCTTTCCCACGCAAAAACGCACCCATGCGCCTCTCCCACATCTGGTACTTCTTTCCATCAAAGTGCGGAGGACCTGACCCCTTTCCATAGTCGCCCATCTTTGGATCTTAGACTGGTTAGAATCAAGAAGATCCATAATCGGCTCTGATGCCAATTGAAGGACCAGATTGGCGACCAAAGAGGGGGGAGTGAATGGGAGCCGATAAAAAATTCTTCCCAAGAAGAACCTTGGCCTATACCTCGATTTCACTTTCGAGCAATCCCACACACACCTTGCCAAGATCACGTAGCCACTGGAGGTGATACTGATCCTAGGAGCAAGTATCTCCACCCAAAACCGAAAACCGCAGCGGAAAATCTGTGCCTCCTGCTGTCTGTGCTACACCGGTCAGGCCGATGAGAAGCACCAGTCAGACCGATGGCACCGGTCAGGCTGGTGAGCTGCACCGGTCAGGCCGGTGTGCACGACAACACACACAGAAACATTCCAGAGAGCCTCAACGAGATCTCTAGGCCCTGGAACAAAAACCACCTAAAACCAAGAAACCACCAGCGACAAGAAGCTACTCCAACCTAGCCAAGAAGGGGCAAATCAAGGAGAAACTCACCAAGAACAGAGCCTGGGAAATCACATGCGCAACTCCACTGAACCACATGTTCACCCGAGCAAAATACCCACAAGGTCATACACCAGTCAGACCAGTGAGAGGCTCTGGCCAGACCGGACAGGCCTGGGCAGCTCGGGAAGAACTCCACCCGCGGGTCAACCCCTTGATTCCCTTCGCCCGATCTCCCGATTCGCTCCATGGATTCAAGAAAAACTTTGGGGAAGGTAGGAACACCTCATGGGTGACCTCTAGATCAAATCATATGCCCCGAATCTCTCTAGAATAGGAGGAATCACAAATCTCGTGCTCCAACCCCAAGAACACAAGGAACTCCGAAAACCCCAAAATTGAAGGCCTTTTGAAGGACCGGATTGGGCGACCAGAGAGGGGGGGGGGAGTGAATGGGAGCTGATAAAAATTCTTTCTCGAGGGAGATAGCTCCTCCAACGAGATGAACACGGCCTCGATCCCAAAATCACTTTCACCACTCTATCCGCACGTTTGCCAAGACCCTGTAGCCACTGGAGTGCTACTGATCCTAGGAGCAAACCTCACCAGCAAGCACTGGAACTACTCAAACACAACAGCAGAAACAACACATGAGAAATTTCTTGCCAGGGGCGGTCAGACCGCATGGATAGGGCGGTCAGACCGCCTAGGCAGAGAAATTCCCCAAAACCACAACTCGAAGCTCACGACTTCAAACCGACCCAAGATTTCGCCTGGAAACTCCTCTGATCAAGGCAAACAAGCTCTCAGAGAAAATCCTCGAAAAACCAACACTTTCCTCGCGAAACCCCCAGGGCGGTCAGATCGCGTGCCAGGGGTGGTCAGACCGCCTACCCTCTAGAAACTGGCCGCGGGTCAACCCTCAACTTCCCTTCACCCGATCTCCCGATTCACTCCACGGATTGCAACGAAACTTCAGGGATAGCTGGGTCACCTCATGAATGACCTCTCCAACAAAGGATATCCACCGAAACCCATCCAATCAAGAGGAATCGCGAATTGAAGGTGTGATAGAACCGTCCAAATTAAATCCTATTTAACACACATAACCCAACCACTTGGTCATTATGTGTCAAAGAAGAGTTAACTTGTCGATATCTGCCGGGTCAAGCCCGGTAAATCACTTACGACAAAGGATCGAAAGATTGTACATCAAAACTCACATGAAGGCGAGTCCAGAGATAAACAAGTCTTAATTCATTACATCATGACCATCACAGGTTCTTTATTACAAACCAAGTCTTTTGCATAAAGTAAACGAGTTCAGAGTTCGAAACACAGTGGAAATAAACTACTACGAGGTAGGTAACATCACTAGAGGCCATTAGTGATGCCACTAAGCACTGTCCTCCTCCCACTCAACTTCCCAACCGGGTGGAAGAGAACCAGGCATCGGAAAACCAACATCAAACACGTCATTACCTGAAAACATCAACAAAGCAAGGCTGAGTATACTAATACTCAGCAAGACTTAACCGTCGGGTGACGAGACATCACTAACTCTCTAGACATGCAATCTTTGTGGCAAGTGGGTTCCTTTTTGCTGAAAAGCAACAAAGAGTATGTCCTTACTTTCAAGTTTTAGCTCAAAATTCTAGTCGATTATCCATTACTAGGTGAGCAACTACTGCAAAGCATAAGTTGTACTATCAATTAAGCATACAACAATATTCTCCTCAATTCCATCATTAAGGGACATAGAGTGTATGGTTAAGCACTCTCGGGTAACAGTGAGAGGCCGACGATCGATCGATTAATAACCTTGCAAGGTGGACCTAAAAACACAGGAGAATGCATACCCCATCATCCGATCACGGCCCCTACAGGGCGGGGTACACACCAACCAGGCGGTTCCCAATCATCCTCGGTTCAGGAACAATGTCCACAGTCCCTGGTAGAAGGTCACCCGACCTGGACTTACATCTTTTGCCACCCGGATCCACACATGCACCACTGCCTAGAACCTGGGGACTACTCCCGGGGTAGTGGTAGAGAGTTCCCTTACCGGATCAAAAAGGTACTAGGCTTACCGGTCCCATTCCCGGCAAATGCTTAGTACATTCAAACGCTTAACCACAGACCTACTTGGCCGGAGCCGGTCCCATGCTCTTACCACATGAGCGGGTAGGTTCATCAATCTTACGATTCCAACATAAGAGACCTATAACTCGCGAGTGACGATCATCACTCGACTTCTACCGGGTCCTTAGAGCATGGCAACTAGCGACCTAGCATACTAATATTGGAACATAGGAACCTATGATCATGCATCTAGGGTTTCAAATCAACTCCTGAAACTTAAATGCACAAACATAGCAAAAATAAGTGCATAAGTTGACAACATAGGTTATGCTCCGGGGCTTGCCTTCACTAGAACAATCAGTAGAGAAGTCCTCCAAAGCCGAGTTCGGGTCTTGCTGCACTTCTATGGTGTTCACTTCTCCCTCAGCTGGTTCTCCTTCAGCGACCAGCACCAGCTCGTAGTTTTCGTCTGGAAGTTCTACACGATATGCATATGCATAACTTTAATTATTCAAGTTTAGGGAGTGAAGTGCTTCTGAAATTTCAGAGGTAAACATGGGGTTTATTGTTGGGCACATTCACCTGGATAAGAATATATCCAGCATACTCTTCCTTAATTAAGGAATTGTATGTTTGTTATTTATCTTTCTTATTTGATGGTGATTGTGTGCACATATAAATTATTTAATTTATTTTACTTCACCAAAGTAAGGGTGCTGTATAGGGTGCATTTTTGGTGAAGCTTATTAATTGAATTTAAATTAGATTCCAAGGTATACTTGGTTAGTCTTTTTATTCCATTTATAAAGCTTGATTTACTTTAGAATTTATTTCTGGATGTTCCATACATCAATAAACTGAAATAAAATTCACTCAAGCACATAACATACTGATTAGGCTACTGACCAAAAATTACTTTAAACTAAGCTACAAATTGCACATGAAAATTCTATAAAGCATTAGCTAGCATAAACTTAACATTTTTGTACAGACAGATATATATGCAATCTTGGGTCAGGATTTTACACAGGGCCTTAACATGACATATCTGAGCTACTCAAATTTTATCATGGCCAGAAACATAGCCTAACATGCTTGATCAAATAACTCCTATTTAAGCCATAAATTAATTTGAACTAATTAAACATGTCAACAGATATTCATCTATTTTTCATGGATACAACTAGTCATACTTATGCTACTGCAAAAAGATCAACCCTAGTTTCTGAAACAGGATTTGCATATAAAACACGAACATTTAAACTGCCATATATCAAAATAATTTCATAACTGCAAAACCATAACAGATCTATGTGTCATTTTTCTACACAGGGTCAAGCATGGCTATACTAGGAACATATATAAAATTCACATACAGAGCTGTTATAGATTTCAAATTATTTCAAATCTAGCTAAACTGATCATTTCAAAATTATTCAAAATCTACAAAGAAATTTACAAACTTCCTTTCTAGAAAAGTTGCATCTATTCATAAGGATCACAGAACAGATGAGTTTGTATTTTTCCGATTTTTATTTGATTTACTATGAATTTTAGAAGGCCTCATAGATTTAAAACAAAACTGGAAGAATCTTCTTTCACTTAGGTCCTTAGTCCAAGTTTCTTATTCACACATGTGCCCTTACTATTACAGATAGGTCCTGATATTTATGGTTCGAACCCTAGAACTATTTGGGCACTCACAAATCCGGGCTCGCGGCCAGGGGAGCTCGCCAGCGGCAAACTGACGGCCGGACTCGGTCGGGTGAAAGGCTAGGAGGGGGTCTGTGCTTACCCTCGACGACTTGGCGGGGTTGGTGGCGGCGGAGCGCACTCCGGCGATGGCCGGCGGCGAGGAGCAGGTGGAGCGGCCGCTGCGGCTCGAATGCCGGCGAAACGACGGTGACTCCTTGCAATGTGGGTTCGGGGTAGGCTTCACGGGGTCACTGGAGGTGCGCCGGTGCCACGTGTGGTCAAAGGGGAAGGGCGGAGGGTAGAGCTCGACTAGGCGGCGGCCATGGCGGACGGCAGAGCAGAGCTTCCGCGCGAGCGCGCCCGGGCTTGCTCTTTTATAGCAGAGCGGAGGGAGAAGAGGGGTGTGAGGTGGCTTTCATGCAGCTTGCACACCGAGCAGGCCAGCTGGCCGGTGGCGCAGCACGCATGGCGCTCAGGCGCTCGACGGAGCGACGCGTGCGCTGGCTAAATGGCTTAGGGGCGAGGGGCATTGAGTGCCTGGGCGAGGAGGTGATGCTGGGACACGAGGAAACGGCCAAGGCCCGACGCTTGCTTCCCTCGGCGTGCCTGTGCTTGCTATCCGCGATGGCGCCACGGCGGAGACGTGGCGGCGTGTGTCGACGTGATTCGCGGAGGAGGGAGGAGGCGCGGGGTGAATCTGTGGGCGGCCCGTGGACTTTGAGATGCCACATCCTCGCGTGATGGGACGGCTCAGCGCAGGGCCCACCAACGATGGCGTACGGCAGGAGGCGCGCGTGCCAGGCACGGACGCCGGGACGCGGTCTTGGCGCGGTCGTGCAGGCGATGTTGCGTCCAGAGCGCGCACCCAGAGCGGTAGTGCGTCCAACGAATTCGGAGTAGGCTACTTTGACCGGTTCAAACAATTCGAATTTGAATAGAAGTTCAAAATCGGCCAATGTAGAAGTTGTAGAGGGGGTATAGCTCTAGAACTTTTGCAAAGGTTGACCAATGTTTAGATCAAAGGATTGAGCAGGAGCAAGGCTTGAAATCGAGGATTCTCTCAGCCCCGAGAACAGTGCAATCTGCACTTCAAACTAGTTTTTGAAGCCTTTCCTCTCAAAATTTGAAAGGCCAATAATTAGATGAAATGTGTCCCACCTAATTCTAAGCAACTCTTAGTTTGGTAGATTTTTGAGTGTTTAAGAAAAATTTGGAGATCTACTTGAGACACCAAAACAAGGTTATAGAGGGTATAGGGTTTGACCCCTTTGACTAGGTTGACCAAGGTGATTAGGGTTTAGTCTTAAGAGTCGACCCCAATTAGCAACTTGTAGTTATCATTAGCAACTTGTGATCATGATTAGCACATGAACCTATGGTTAAGGAACATAAACATCAGGGATGTTACAGAAGGTCTCTAGGTCATGAACTCCAAGAACTCCGAAATCCACCCAAATCAAAGGATTTCCCAAAGGATTTCTGGAACAAAGTGTTGACGGTTGAAATTCACCATTTCCAACCCTCAATATTCTCACATAAATGGAGGCATATGCATTATTTACTAGCATTTTGGTCTGAATAATGTAGTTCCACTTGTCCTTGGAGATTATTTGTATATAGGTGATTTACCCCTTAAAAGAGATGGAAACCCACCTTCTATGAAGAAACCATGCCAACTCAGCTGAGGAGGTGGCTGCCACCAAGGGAAACATGGCATTCCACGTCATCGATCCTGGGGAGGCATTCACCGATGAATCTAAGGACACCACATGGACTTCACAAGGATCAAAGGGCCCACCTCGGATACCAAATTAAGCCATGCACCGGGGGTGGATCAGAGGGCCCACAGGGCAGCCACCCAGTGGAAAACCACCAGGTGGGGCCACTCTAGGGGCCGGCCGATCCTAGGATCGGCCGAACCGACCTAGGGGGCTGCATCCTGGCCCTCCACGTGGTAGGTCCCTATTGGTCCATTGCCTCACTCCCGGGTGTTTAGGGGCACTTTGAGCCTCCGAGCAAGCCTGGCCCTTGCCTATAAATAGAAGGGGAGGGGCTCCCATTTCTCAGACACCACTCTCTCATTCTCCTCTCACTTTTAGTTTCCAAGGCTAGGGGGTAGGCTAGAGTAGCTCTTATTTAGGTTCCAAGTCCTCTTGGAAGTCTAGGTATGAGTTCTCTTTTATCTTTATTTCTTTGTATGACTTTGATCTACTTTAGTTATTCAGCTATTTCATATAAAGTCATGGTAGATCATATGTTTGATATGTTCTTGAGTTCATCCCCTGTTCATCATTTAGAGGCTTGTGTTCTTCGTGAACACTACCTTTTGATCCACTTGAAGGGTGATAAACTCCTTCCTTATGTGTTTGTTCATAAGTTAGAGGCTCGTGTTCTTCACGAACACGACCCTTTGATCCTATTGATTAGACATAAGAGAGTTCATATCTGTTTGTATGTCTAGCCTTAGCTAATTTTGTTAGATAGCATGAGAGTGTTGCATGAGGTCTGTGTTCAATCTACGGTACTCGGTCTAGTTGGCCAGTCTTCTGGTGGCTCTCACCCTAGGTTACAATAGCCCGGGCCGGGTGGAGTCTAGCAGCAACATAGGCATGGTGCCTGGATTTTCTGGCTATGATAGTTATGAGCATACCCCCCGTAACGATAGAGGTCGGTCCTTAGGTGGTGACAGCCCTGTTGGATCCTTGGGCAACCTCCGCGCTGGGGTACCTGTTGTAGGAGTCTAGAGTCTAGTTTCGTAGAGTGCTGGTCGTCGCGTGCTAGCTCCCCGTTTGTACTTGGGTGCTGAACCTTATCTCTCTCATGCAATACTCGTGCCCATCTCTTGTATCTTCTAGCTTTGTATGTTTAGTACATTAGAACCTAGAGCTAACTCGTATGTTCCCCCTAAGCCGTAGTGTGCTAGAGTAGAGGTAGATCTGAGTGTGTGTGTCGCACTACCCTTATATCTTTTATCTTACCCCAGTCTTTGGGTGTGTTGTTCCCTATATCTATCTCTTGGTTTACATTCAGAGCAAAAGCATAAGTCTAAGATATCCGCCATTGCCTTCCACGGATTCGATACCCTTGGAATACTCTCCTTCCTTGGGGAAATGCTACAATGGTTTATCTGTGCGCTTGCGGATTCATTCATGATCGTTTAGATTAACCTTTGGCAAGTCTCGATGTTCACGCTAACCCGCGCCATTAGTTGTGACATTGAGAGGTGCCTAAAAGGTGTTTCCTAGTGTTGTCACTAAGGATGGATCCCAGATCTGTTCTTAAGATGACGGCGCTATGAAACGCCAACAAGCATTTCTGGTGCCGTTGCCGGGGAAGGCACTGGATTATCACGACTATGCTTTGTATCTGTTTATAAAACTCTGAGTAGGTTAGGACAACTCCCAATGCAGGCTAACCTTGATTGTCTTCTTTTATCTTTGGATGATGAAGACAGGTAGTGTATGACTGGTTTCGACCTACTAGGGAATTTTACTGAAGATCCCGAGTCACTTGTGAGGAAAGCTCGAATTCATTTCGGCTCACCTCATCGTACTCGTCCGGAAGGCGAACCAGCTTCCTTTGTACCATCCATGTCCAACGCTATGGCCCAGAAGACACATCATGAGTACTCAGCTCCTTCCGCTGACTAGGTGTTGCAAGGCCCTGAGGTGGCAATGGGGACTGAAAATTTTGAGATCAAAACGGGTCTAATCATGATGGTACAGGCTAGCCCATTCTGTGGCAAGCCAAATGAGGATGCCAATGCTCATCTGCAGCAATTCCTAGAGCTATGCAGCACTTTCGTCATCAGGGGCGCAAATATGGATGTTGTTCGTCTACGACTATTTCCATTCTCCCTCCTGGGGAAAGCTAAGCAATGGTTCTACGCGAATCGTGAAGCTATTAACACTTGGACTAAGTGTTCAGAGGCATTTCTCAAGAAGTTCTTCCCATTGGGTAAAACCAATGATCTTTGTGGAAGGATTTCTGGTTTTCAGCAAGCACAAGTGAATCTATTCTAGAGGCTTAGGAAAGGCTTCAGGAGTATGTCTTGGCCTGTCCTCACCATGGGATGGAGGATTGGCTCATTCTTCAAAGCTTCTGTAATGGGTTAACTCCGACAGCCCGAGGCCATATTGATGCTGCTGCTCAAGGAGCATTCTTCTCACTCACTGTTGATGATGCTAAATTACTCATTGAGAAGATGGTCTCCAACCAAGTGTGGAGTGATGAAAGACTCCAACCACGACCGAGGGGTACTCATACTGTCAAGGAAGCAGACATGATTACTGCCAAGATGGATCTTCTTATGAAGAGATTGGATGACTACACCTGCAAGAAGGCTGCCATGGCCACCACTACTCTGCCTATGGACTCTCACATGACTTGTGAAGTCTGTGGCAACACTGGGCACTAAGGCTACTACTGTCCGGAGACCCAGGAGGAAGTGATGTACATGAATGGCAACAACAACGGTTATCATCCACCTCAACAAGGAGGCCAATCGTGGAATCAACAATGCCCTTATTATCAAGGAGGTAACCAAGGTAATTCGTACAATCCCAACCAACTTTCCATGAGAGATTTTGTTTTCGAGCAAGCTAAGATTAATGAATGTTTTAACAAGAAGCTAGCTACCCTTGATAAAACTGTGGAAAGTCTCAATGTTAAGCTTGATAGCTTTTATTCTGCTCAGACTGGTTAGAATCAAAAAGATCCGTAACCAGCTCTGATACCAATTGAAGGACCGGATTGGGCGACCAGAGAGGGGGGTAGTGAATGGGAGCCGATAAAAATTCTTTCTCGAGGGAGATAGCTCCTCCAACGAGATGAACACGGCCTCGATCCCAAAATCACTTTCACCACTCTATCCGTACATTTGCCAAGACCCCGTAGCCACTGGAGTGCTACTGATCCTAGGAGCAAACCTCACCAGCAAGCACTGGAACTACTCAAACACAACAGCGGAAACAACACACGAGAAATTTCTTGCCAGGGGCGGTCAGACCGCATGGATAGGGCGGTCAAACCGCCTAGGCTGAGAAATTCCCCAAAACCACAACTCGAAGCTCACGACTTCAAACCGACCCAAGATTTCGCCTGGAAACTCCTCTGATCAAGGCAAACAAGCTCTCAGAGAAAATCCCCGGAAAACCAACACTTTCCTCGCGAAACCCCCAGGGCGGTCAGACCGCGTGCCAGGGGCGGTCAGACCGCCTACCCTCTAGAAACTGGCAGCGGGTCCACCCTCAACTTCCCTTCACCCGATCTCCCGAATCACTCCACGGATTGCAACGAAACTTTGGGGATAGCTGGGTCACCTCATGAATGACCTCTCCAACAAAGGATATCCACCGAAACCCATCCAATCAAGAGGAATCGCGAATCGAAGGTCCCTAGGTCATGAACTCCAAGAACTTCGAAATCCACCCAAATCAAAGGATTTCCCAAAGGATTTCTGGGGCAAAGTGTTGACGGTTGAAATTCAACATTTCCAACCCTCAATATTCTCACATAAATGGAGGCATATGCATTATTTACTAGCATTTTGGTCTGAATAATGTAGTTCCACTTGTCTTTGGAGATTATTTGTATGTAGGTGATTTACCCCATAAAAGAGATGGAAACCCACCTTCTATGAAGAAACCATGCCAACTCAGCTGAGGAGGTGGCTGCCACTAAGGGAAACATGGCATTCCACGTCATCGATCCAGGGGAGGCATTCACCGACGAATCAGAGGACGCCACATGAACTTCACATGGATCAAAGGGCCCACCTCTTATACCAAATCAAGCCATGCATCGGGCATGGATCAGAGGGCCCACAGGGCAGCCACCCAGTGGAAAACCACCAGGTGGGGCCACCCTAGGGGGCTCCATCCTGGCCCTCCACGCGGTAGCTCCCTATTGGTCCATTGCCTCACTCCCGGGTGTTTAGGGGCACTTTGAGCCTCCGAGCAAGCCTGGCCCTAGCCTATAAATAGAAGAGGAGGGGCTCCCATTTCTCACACACTACTCTCTCATTCTCCTCTCACTTTTAGTTTCTAAGGCTAGGGGGTAGGCTAGAGTAGCCCTTATTCAGGTTCCAAGTCCTCTTGGAAGTCTAGGTATAAGTTCTCTTTTATCTTTATTTCTTTGTATGACTTTGATCTACTTCAGTTATTCAGCTATTTCATATAAAGTCATGGTAGATCATATGTTTGATATGTTCTTGAGTTCATCCCTTGTTCATCATTTAGAGGCTTGTGTTCTTCGTGACCACTACCTTTTGATCCACTTGAAGGGTGATAAACTCCTTCCTTATGTGTTTGTTCATAAGTTAGAGGCTCGTGTTCTTCACGAACATGACCCTTTGATCTTATTGATTAGACATAAGAGAGTTCATATCTGTTTGTATGTCTAGCCTTAGCTGATCTTGTTAGATGGCATGAGAGTGTTGCATGAGGTCTGTGTTCAAGCTACGGTACTCTGTCTAGTTGACCAGTCTTCTGGTGGCTCTCACCCGGGTCACAATAGCCCGGGCCGGGTGGAGTCTAGCAGCAACGTAGGCATGGTGCCTGGGTTGTCTGGCTACGATAGTTAAGAGCATAACCCCCGTAATGATAGAGGTCGGTCCTCAGGTGGTGACAGCCCTGTTGGATCCTCAGGCAACCTCCGTGCTGGGGTACCTGCTGTAGGAGTCTAAAGTCTAGTTTCGCAGAGTGCTGGTCATCGTGGGCTAGCTCCCCGTTTGTACCTGGGTGCTGAACCTTATCTCTATCTTTCAATACTCGTGCCCATCTCTTATATCTTTTAGCTTTGTATGTTTAGTACATTAGAACCTAGAGCTAACTCGTATGTTCCCCCTAAGCCGTAGTGTGCTAGAGTAGAGGTAGATCTGAGTGTGTGTGTCGCACTACCCTTATATCTTTTATCTTACCCCTGTCTTTGAGTGTGTTGTTCCCTATATCTATCTCTTGGTTTACATTCAGAGCAAAAGCATAAGTCTAAGATATCAGTCATTGCCTTCCACGGATTCGATACCCTTGGAATACTCTCCTTCCTTGGGGAAATGCTACAATGGTTTATCTGTGCGCTTGCGGATTCATTCATGATCATTTAGATTAACCTTTGTCAAGTCTCGATGTTCACGCTAACCCGCGCCATTAGTTGTGACATTGAGAGGTGCCTAAAAGGCGTTTCCTGGTGTTGTCACTAAGGATGGATCCCAAATCTGTTCTTAAGATGACGGTGCTACGAAACGCCAACAAGCATGTCTGGCGCCGTTGCCGGGGAAGGCACAGGATTATCATGACTATGCTTTGCATCTGTTTATAAACTCTGAGTAGGTTAGGATAACTCCCAATGCAGGCTAACCTTGATTGTCTTCTTTTATCTTTGGATGATGAAGATAGGTAGTGTATGACTGGTTTCGACCTATCGGGGAATTTTACTGAAGATCCCTAGTCACTTGTGAGGCAAGCTTGAATTCATTTCGGCTCACCTCGTCGTACTCGTCCGGAAGGCGAACCAGCTTCCTTTGTACCATCCACATCCAACGCTATGGCCCAGAAGACACTTCATGAGTACTCAGCTCCTTCCGCTGACCAGGTGCTGCAAGGCCCTGAGGTGGCAATGGGGACTGAAAATTTTGAGATCAAGATGGGTCTAATCACGATGGTACAGGCTAGCCCATTCTATGGCAAGACAAATGAGGATGCCAATGCTCATCTGCAGCAATTCCTAGAGCTATGCAGCACTTTCGTCATCAGGGGCGCAAATATGGATGCTGTTCGTCTAAGGCTGTTTCCATTCTCCCTCCTGGGGAAAGCTAAGCAATGGTTCTACGCGAATCGTGAAGCTATTGATACTTGGACTAAGTGTTCAGAGGCATTTCTCAAGAAGTTCTTCCCATTGGGTAAAACCAATGCTCTTCGTGGAAGGATTTCTGGTTTTCAGCAAGCAGCAAGTGAATCTATTCCAGAGGCTTAGGAAAGGCTTCAGGAGTATGTCCTGGCCTGTCCTCACCATGGGATGGAGGATTGGCTCATTCTTCAAAGCTTCTATAATGGGTTGACTCCGACAGCCCGAGGCCATATTGATGCTGCTGCTCAAGGAGCATTCTTCTCACTCACTGTTGATGATGCTAAATTACTCATTGAGAAGATGGTCTCCAACCAAGGGTGGAGTGATGAAAGACTCCAACCACGACTGAGGGGTACTCATACTGTCAAGGAAGCAGACACGATTACTGCCAAGATGGATCTTCTTATGAAGAGATTGGATGACTACACCAGCGAGAAGGCTGCCATGGCCACCACTACTCTGCCTATGGACTCTCACATGACTTGTGAAGTCTGTGGCAACACTGGGCACTCAGGCAACTACTGTTCGGAGACTCAGGAGGAAGTGATGTACATGAATGGCAACAACAACGGTTATCGTCCACCTCAACAAGGAAGCCAATCGTGGAATCAACAACGCCCTTATTATCAAGGAGGTAACCAAGGTAATTCGTACAATCCCAACCAACCTTCCTTGAGAGATCTTGTTTTCGGGCAAGCTAAGATTAATGAAGGTTTTAACAAGAAGCTTGCTGCCCTTGATAAAACTGTGGAAAGTCTCAATGTTAAGCTTGATAGCTTTTCTTCTGCTCAGAAGAGTCAGCTAAGTTTCAACAAAATGTTAGAAACCCAGTTGGCTCAGCTGGCTGGTTTGGTTCCATCTCCTGACAACGGGAGGATCCCGGGGCAACCCGTATCCTCTTGTGAGAATGTTAGTGTAGTGTCAACTCGGTGGGGTAAGCCACCTAGGAAGACACATGCTTCTAACTATGCAGGAAAGCCCATACAACAAATTCTTGATCCATGGGAGGAATCAACAATGATGCACAAGAAAGATCCAGGCTACCTGACTATTACTTGCACAATCTATTACAAGAAAATCAGGCATGCCCTTTGTGACCTTGGTGCAAGTGTTATTCTCATGTCCAAGGCCATGTTCGAGCAACTGGGATATCCAGCTCTCTCTCCTACAGCACGGACTATCCAACTCGCCGATTCAACGATACGATATCCAGAAGGAATTTTTGAGAGCATGTTGGTTAAGATCAAGAGTTCTTATGTCTTCGCGGATTTCGTGGTCCTTGATATGGATGACGAGGGAGGATTGCCGCTCATTCTTGGGCGACCATTTCTCAGTGATGTCCGAGCTAGGATCAATGTGGGGTCCGGAATCATCTGTTTCCGCATTGGGAAGAGGAACTTGAAGTTCAAGTTTCAGGACAAAGAAGAGCAATGCTATTTGGTGCAAAATAGTGTTGAGCAGCTTGGGGGAAGGATGGAGCCTTTATCCCCAAGGAAGAAATCTCTGTCAAAGAGGCTAAAGAAAATTCGGAAAGAATGGCGGAAGATTGAGATGGCACCACCCTCTACTTCTCAGGAGTGGGGTGCTGAATGGAATTGATCACTGAGAAGAGTCCAACTCGTCGGACTAAAAATATGATGGGTCCTTTCCACCAAAAAGGTTAAAGTTGGTACTTATCTCATATTTTCCTTTCCAAAATTTTATTTCCAAAATTGCATATTTAATTTTCCAAAACTCTGCATCTGCATGCTAGATTCATCTAGCCCTTTTCCCTTTTCCAAATAAAATTTCTGAAAATCATTTCTGAGTTTGAAAATTCAAGAAAAATCATTTCAAAAATATTTCGAGGGAATTTGGGCCGAGGCACTCAGGCAGGCCCCTAGCTAGCCGTTGGGGAGCCACTGGCCAGGGCAGAGGGCAGGTGGGCCCGGCCTGGGGTCAGCCGACCCCAGGTTTGGCCGAAGCAGCCCAACGGCTGCTGGGCCCCACCTTGCTCCAACGGCTCCTAGCCGTTGCCCAACAGCTATGTCTGGATGCTCGGCGCATTTGCCTATAAATAACAGGGGGAGAGGGGGTGTTCTTCACCCATCCAACACTCTTCACTCACACTCCCCTCTCTACTCCTTGCTCTCTTGGTTTTCTTGGATTTCTTGCTCAAGATTGGATCATCAAGTATTCTCTCTAGTGTGTTGGGGAAATGCTACAATGGTACCCCCAAAGGAGTATTCCAAAGGGTGTCGAATCCAAGGAAGGCATTGGCGGAATGACAAGATCAACTCTATTGCAATGAGTATAGATCATAGACGGAAACAAACCAGACACTCAAGTGCAGGGGTAAAGATATGATAATGGGGGTAGTGTGATCACACACACACTCACTCTCTCTCTAAAGGGTCCTAGGCATAGAAGGCGACACACGAGTTAGTTCTAGGTTCTAATGTACTATACACATAAAGCTGGAAAGAACGAGTTAGATACATGTTGGTACATTTTATCTATAAATATTTCCCCTCACATTTACTGGAAAAAGGACTAAAATATAATTAGATCACCTTATTAGGGTTTATATTGACAATTTCCACGAGTTTTGGTGAATCTATGAATTTACAGGGACTATTCGGAAAATATGCAAAGAAACCACTCTAGAAGACTCCAGAAGGCTCCGGAACTCAACGTGACTTAGCACCTAAGAAAGAAGCATCTAGAAGGATGAAGGACCCACCTGGCCGAAGTGGACCCCGAGGGGGGCCCACCCCAGCCCGATCAGCCTGGTGGTGGGGCCGGTTGGCCCCCCCTGGCGCCAAATGGTCCCAGCTTCCGGAATGTTCTTCCACCGCCTATGAGGGTCAATCTAAACCACAAATTAAGGTCGGTTTGATCGTACGGTGCACGTCATCTCCTCCGGGCTATATAAGCAGACCCCCTGACCCCAGGGCAGACAACAATTCATTCTATCAGATCCTCCATGCCTATCTGAGATTAGAGCTCTAGATTAGAATTAGAGTTGGAGAGTTAGTATCAAGTTGAGAGATTAGAGCCACGATCTATTTAGATCTAGCTAATCTTGTTCGAGAGGATTAGAGAGTGGTAGAGGCAAAGCTGAAGGAAGGCCCGGACCTGTCGGTGTCTCCTCTTCATCTTCTACCTCTGGGATCAACTCCATTGGAGCCTGATCTTGAGACCTTGTGGAAAGATCGACTTCTTATTCAAGTGAGTAACATTGTTTTTATTGTTCTTACGGTTCATAACTCTTTGAGTACTTTAATTCATGTCGCTCTTGAGTTAAAGTTGCATGTTTAGTATAAGCGTGGTGCTTAGACTAGCTAGCTTATGAATGCCTTCTATATTCCGGATCGTGTGGTAGAAGCGGGAAGTGACCTTGTTCCCGTCTGTCCTTTGCAGTCCACCTCCCGTCTATAGAAACCATAGGACTCCCCCCATAGATTCTCGGGATATCAAAAGAAAACTCCGGATATCAAACATCACTCAGTACTAGCTCATAGCAACTCTATTATACCATATCATACCTCGCAACAACTTAGGCAAAGATCATGCTTTTTGCTACCCACAAATTTCAATCTTAGGTTCGATCATACTAGCCAACAAACTCAAACCTTGGATAGGATACTAAGTTGTAAACAAAGCATACAAGAGAAATAAACAGAGCAACTATTCATCATTTCAACCATGGAGAATAAGAACACTCTTACCGCGCATACGAAAACAAACTAATTTAAGAAAGCAAATAAATATTTTTGGTCTTTTTTAACTTTTTCAGATTTTTATGTGTTTTTAGCATATGGGGTTCTGAAAACAATAAAAGATACAAGTTACCTCAGAAAGGGGGTCCTCCCCCAAGCTAGCTTCAGGCTCACTGCTGCGGAGGGCGGTATCCCAACCACGCGTAGTAAGCCCTCTGCTCCTCCAGCTGTCGCAGCTGTCTCTGCTCCATGGTGTGAATCCTCTCGCTCGTCATACGCTGCCAGTCCCGAGTGGACTCAGCCTGCTAGTGCATCGTCTACTCCATGGTACCGACTCGGATGTTGAGCTCGCTCATCTGCTGAGTGAGGGTGGCCCCACGAGATGACGAGCGCAACCCGGACGATGAAGACGAGTCTCTGTAGGTAGCACCGGCGGGCCGAACCCACTCGCCACTCCCTGCACTAGCCCAGATCGAGCTACTCGCACCCGGCTGACTCATGGGTTGGTCCCAACCAGGGGCATATCCGGGTGTAACTCCAGACATGTACCCGGTCGAGGCCCATGCGCCAGTCAGTGTAGGCTGAGGCTGTGGCTGAGGTGATGGCTGCGGTGATGGCTGTGGCGGCGGATGTTGTGGTGGTTGCTATGCTACTGCTGCCCTCCTCGATGCACTTTTAGTGACCCTGTCTCCAGAAACACTAGAACGACGAGGTTCCTCAAGAGGAACGGTCAGTGGCCCTTGGCCGTACAAACGGAAATCTGGGTTAGGTAATCGAATCTGGTTTGCGTGGCCAGGGTAAAAGAAAACCAAGGAATCATCCGGACCCTTTTTAAGAGTATGTCCTTGAATCAGATACGCCTCATCTATCATGGCCCGGGGAGAATCAATGTAGGGAACGTTAGCCCCTATTGAAATCTGAAGACTCGAAATGATACGTGTGATCAGGGACGTACACTCAATAGAACCTGTCATCCTAAAATTTGTTAACCACTGCCGAATCATAGCTTGCACTGGGGCGATTCTGATTCGTCTGACCGCGATGTATAATATCCTCATCTCGTCTGTGCGCACGGTTCGAACATCATCCCTCAAAAAGAGAGTAATGGTGAGCCACTTGTGCCACAGTCGGAGAGTAGGATGCGTGATATCATTGCACCGAGGTGCTAACTTGCCACGGACAGGCCGACCAGAGATCTCTTCCCAAAAAATATCTCGAACAAAATCACTACAAGCTTGATCGAGAGAAATAGCACAACGACGATGAAAACCGAGAGCACAACTAAGATCATGCCATGAGACTCGATACGACATTCCATGGAAACAAAACGTAATACCGGCCTCATCCTCCCGAAGAGTACAGAGGAACTGAATGGTGAGAGGCCTAGAACCGATCTCCCACACCGGAACAAAGTTCTCCGAACCAAGAGCATGCCAAATGGAATCGAACTCAGAGTCCATACCTGTTTTCTCGAGAAGGGCCGAGTCGAACTCCTTGGTGTTGGTGAAGACTCGATCCTTGATGAGAGCATAGGCCTGTCTCTCCCGGTCGTCCCTCAAGTCGATGAAGGCGGCATCGGTGTTGATCACCCCTTCGGCTCGTGGCATAGGTAGCTCTTCCTCTTCCTCTTCCTCTTCCTCTTCTTCACGATCGGTTGACATTGGACTCGGTGTAGCTCCGGAGTGGTGAGACGAGCCCTCTCCGTCTCTAGAATGGTGTGAGCGGGTCACCTTCCGGTACGCACCGGCAATCCAACTCATCTTGCACAACAATGGGACAACATGAGCAACTCGGTGATGGGTTAGTGAAATCAAAATGAAATCCTTACCGAGCTTGCTCCACCAATATTCAATATTCAGCGACAAATTGGAGAGAGTGCTTGACACTTCCACTTGAGCAAGAAATCCAAGAAAACCAAAGAGCAAGAGCAAAGAGGGAGAGAGGGTGATGGAAATGAGTGAATGGGTGAAGAAACCCATCAATCCCCATTCTATTTATAGGCAACCGAGCCAGGCACCGGGGTAGAGGACAAGGGCAACGGTTAGGAGCCGTTGGAAGAGGCGGGGCCCACTTGACTGTTGGCCAAGGTCGGCCGACCCCTGGGGTCGGTCGAACCCCTGCTGGGCCCGCCTGCTTCCAACTTTTTGCAATGGCTCTCTAACGGCTACCTGATGTCCTGCCCAGATGTCTAGGTCCAGATTCGCCCAAAATATTGCTCGAAAAATTATTCTTTGATTTTCCACTCAAGAAGTTATTTTCATAATTTTATTTGAAAAGGGAAATTGGCTAGAAAAATCTAGCATGCAGATGCAAGGTCGGAAAAATCAAATATGCATTTGGAAAAATCAAAGAAAACTTTGGAAGGGAAATATGAGATAAATACCAATTTTACCTTTTGGCAAAAAGGACTCATCTTTTTAAGTCTGAGAGCGAGACTTTTCTCGGCGATTAATTCCACTCGTCACCCCATTCCCGAGAAATTGATGGAGATGACTTCTGTATTTCCCGCCACACCCTTCTTGTTTTCTTAGGCTTTGTTGGAGTGGTGGGGAGTCGCGGGGGCTGTAGCTCCATCCATGCCCCTGATTGTTCATTTTGGCCCTGCAGTGTATAGCATTTCTCTTTTGGTGTTTGAAATCAGAACATCAAGTTCCTCTTCCCAATGCGGAATCGGATCGTTCCGGCTCCCACATTGATCCTTGCGTTGGCATCACTCAGGAACGGTCTCCCAAGAATGAGAGGCATTCCCTCATCATCTTGCATATCAAGGACCACGAAATCCGCAAAGATGCATGAACCTTGGATGAATACTAATAAATTCTCTACGATCCCCTCTGGATATCGGATCGATGCATCAGCAAGTTGGACGGCTATCGCAGTTGGAGTTAGAGCTGGATACCCCAATTGTTCAAA
The DNA here is from genome assembly GCA_036936925.1 of Cenchrus fungigraminus. Classification (NCBI taxonomy): domain Eukaryota; kingdom Viridiplantae; phylum Streptophyta; class Magnoliopsida; order Poales; family Poaceae; genus Cenchrus; species Cenchrus fungigraminus. The sequence goes on along the minus strand of CM072771.1, from coordinate 41,801,647 downwards.
CATGGCCTTGGACATAAGGTTAACACTTGCACCAAGGTCACAAAGAGCATGCTTAATCTTCTGGTAGTATATCTTGCAGGTGATAGCCGGATAACCAGGATCTTTCTTGTGTGTAATTGTTGAAGATTCCCATGGGTCAAGTATTTGCTGTATAGGCTTCCCTGCATAGTCAGTGGCTTGTGTCCGCCCAGAATGCTTACCCCATCTGGTGGACACTACACAAACATTTTCACAGGAGGACACGGGTTGCCCCGGAATCTTCCCGTCTTCAGCAGAGGGAACCAAGGCAGCTAACTGAGCCAACTGGGTTTCTATCATCTTATTAAAGCTCAACTGGTTTTTAAGAGCAGACGAAAGGCTATCAATTTTAACATTAAGGCTCTCAAAGGCCTTATCATAGGCAGCTGTTTTCTTATTAAAGCCTTCATTAATCTTAGCTTGCTCAAAGACTAGATCTTTCAAGGAAGGTTGGTTTGTGTTGAAAGAATACCTTGATTAACTCCTTGATAGTAAGGGCGTGATTGATTCCACGTTTGACCTCCTTGTGGACGGTAACCGTTGTTATTGCCGTTCATGTACATCACATTCTCCTGAGTAGTAGGGCAGTAATTCCCTGAATGCCCAGTATTACCACAGACTTCGCAAGTCATGCGAGCATCCATAGCTTGAGTAGTGGTGGCCATGGCAGCCTTCTCATTGGCTAGATCATCCATTCTCTTCATCATTAGGTCCATCTTGGCGTGCAACATATTCGCTTCCTTGACGGTATGTGTACCCCTTTGACGTGGCTGGAGTCGATCATCACTCCACCCTTGATTGGTAACCATTTTCTCTATCAGTGTAGTAGCTTCAGTGATAATAAGAGAGAGGAAAGCCCCTCCAGCTGCAGCATCAATATGGCCTCGGGCTGTCGGAGTCAGCCCATTATAGAAACTCTGAAGAATAAGCCAGTTGTCCATCCCATGATGAGGACAAGCCAGGATGTACTCCTGGAGTCTCTCCCAAGCTTCGGGGATAGTCTCATTTCTTGTCTGCTGGAAACTTGAAATTCACCCCCGAAGGACATTGGTTTTGCCCAACGGAAAGAATTTCGCGAGTAATGCTGCGGAGCACTTTGCCCAAGTGTTAATCTCTACACGGTTAGCATAAAACCACTGCTTTGCCTTTCCCAAGAGGGAGAAGGGAAACAGTCGCAGACGTATAGCATCTTCCTCCACTCCTCGTATAGTGAAGGTATTGCATAGTTCCAGGAACTGCTGCAGTTGGGCGCTCGCATCTTCATTAGGCTTGCCACAGAATGGGCTAGCCTATACTATCATAATTAAGCTAGTCTTGATCTCGAAGTTTCCATTCCCAGTGTTGATCACGGGGCCTGTCGGCACCTGGTCAGCAGAGGGAGCGGAATACTCACGAAGAGTCTTCTCGACAGGGTTGGCCATGGAAGTTGATGCGGATGGCACAAAGGAAGCTGGATCGACTTCCGAATGTTCATGAGAAGGAGAGCCGAAATGATTTTGTGCCTTCCTTACGAGTGACTCAGGATCTTCAGTAAAATTCGATGGCAAGTCGAAATCAGTTATGCACTACATGTCTTCATCATCAATAGACAAAGAAGACAATCCAAGTTAGCCTGCATTGAGAACTGTTTTATTCCTGTCATGATTATAAACATATGCAAAGTGTTGATATGTCATCCTTAAGCCTTCCCCGGCAACGGCGCCAGAAATGCTTGTTGACATTTCTTAACGCAATCACCTAAGAACAGGTCTGGAACCCATCCTGGTAATAGCGCCAGAAATGCTGGTTGGTAAATCTTAATGTTTACAGAGATCTGCAAGCGCACGGAAGTACCATTGTACCATTTCCCCAAAGGAGTATTCCAAAGGGTATCGAATCCAAGGAAGGCATTGGCAGAATGACAAGATCAACTCTATTGCAATGAGTATAGATCATAGACGGAAACAAACCAGACACTCAAGTGCAGGGGTAAAGATATGATAATGGGGGTAGTGTGATCACACACACACTCACTCTCTCTCTAAAGGGTCCTAGGCATAGAAGGCGACACACGAGTTAGTTCTAGGTTCTAATGTACTATACACATAAAGCTAGAAAGAACGAGTTAGATACACTAGCGTTGAAGAACATTGACTTGAGCACCCAGGTACCACGGGGAGATAACCTCCCGCGTTGCTTCTGCATAACTCCGGTTGTTATATTTTAGACTCCTACAGCTTATCCGAACGTGGGGGGTTTCAGAGGACCAATGACTGTCACTACCGCGGCCTACCCCAAGACAAACCGTGGCATAAACTCATAAGGTAGCTACGCAATCCAAGCACCATGCTTACGTTGTTAGCCAGACTTGACCGGCCCGGGCTATTGTGACCCAGGTCAAGCCACCAGATAAACCAGCTAATTACATCGAGTACCGTAGCTCAAGCACAGACTTCATACAACGCAATCATGTCATCTAATTAGATCAAACCAGGTTAAGTACACAAACAGATTCATGCTTTCCTATGTCTGTTCAACTGGATCAAAGGGTCGTGTTCGCGAAGAACACGAGCCTCTAACTTATGAACAAACACCAGAAACATGTGAAAGTCACCCGTCAAGTGGATCGAAAGGCCTTGTTCATCAAGAACAGGAGCCTCTAAATGATGAACAGGTGAAGAACACATGAACAAATCACTCATGCATACTAACACAACTTTATATGAAATAGATAAATAATTGAAGTAGATCAAAGTCATACAAATGAAATAAGATACAAGACAACTCATACCTAGATCCCAAAGTAGACTTGGAACCTGAATTAGAACTACTCCAGCCTACCTCCTAGCCTTGAGACTAAAAGTGAGAGAGGTGTTGCAAGTGTGGATGTCTCATAAGTGAGCCCCCTCTCCTTCTATTTATAGGCCCGTGCACCGGCGAAGAATGGAGGCAAACACCCCGGGGAAGGCACCTAGGACCAATAGGGAACCACCACATGGAAGCACAGGAGAGGCCGAGCCAAGGTCGGTTCGGCCGACCTGTGGGGTCAGCTGACCCCCTGGTGGGCCCCCCTAGCTCGTGCTTTCTCCTGGTGGCTGCCCTGTGGGTCCTTAGGTCGGTTCCCGGTGTCCACCCTGTTTTGGTGCGGTTTACTTGCCTTTGTGGGCCCATGGATCCATGTGAAGTCCACGTGTCACACTCTGATTCGTCGGGGGTTGCTTCACTTGGATTGCTTGCATGGCATGCATGCATGGCTCCCTAGTTGGCAGGTTTGCATGCATGGCATCCTTGTTGGCAGCCCACCTAGGATGAGGTGATGTGGCATGGACCCTAGAAGGTGAGTTTGGCACTCTTTTCTTGCTTATTTTCCTGCAATCAAATAATCTCCAAGGACAAGTGGAACTACATTATTCTTAACTAAATACGTGTAAAAAATGCCTTATGCTCCTTTATTCTTGAGTATATTGACGGCTAAAGTTGGCACTTAACAGCCGTCAACAGGCCCCACCTTGCTCCAACGGCTCCTAGCTGTTGCCCAATGGCTATGTCTGGATGCCCAACGCATTTGCCTATAAATAGCAGGGGGAGAGGGGGTGTTCTTCAGCTGTTCAACACTCTTCACTCACACTCCCCTCTCTACTCCTTGCTCTCTTGGTTTTCTTGGATTTCTTGCTCAAGATTGGATCATCAAGTGTTCCCTCTATTGTGTTGCTGAAAGTATTATTCTTGGTGGAGCTAGCTCGGTAAGAACTTCATTTGATTTCACTAACCCATCACCGAGTTGCCCTTGTTGTCCCTTGTTGTTGTGCTAGAATGAATTGGGCAGCGAACACTCTCCGGAGGGTGACACGCTCACGCTCCAGTTCGCGGGCAAGCACGAGTGCATCCACCCCCTCCGAGCCAACGCCGAGCCCATTGACGATGGATTATGAGGAAGAGCAAGCCAAACCACAAGCCGCAGAGGAGGTCGTCGACGACACCCCCTACCTCAGCTGCGGGGCGCTCGAGAGGAGCAAGCCTATGCTCTCTTGAAAGACCGAGTCTTTGCCCACACCCGGGACTTCGACCTGGCCCTCATGGAGAAAACAGGTATGAATCTCGAGTTCGCTTCCATTTGGAATGCTCTTGGTTGGGAGGAGTTTGCACTGGTTACAGAGCTTGGCTCTCGGCTCCTCACCATCCAGTTTCTTTGCTCTCTTACCGAGATTCCGAATGGCATTGAGTTTCATTTTTTTGGGACCGATTATCGTGTTTCTTGGAAGGATCTTAGTCTTCTTCTTGGTTTTAGTCCTTGTTGTGCTGTTTCTCTGAAGAATGCTTGTGAGGGTTTTGTTCGGGAATCTTTCTGGTTAGACATCTCTGGTCTTGTTTACAGCGGCAAGTTTATACCTCGGTGCAATGATATTATGCATCCCACTCTCTGCTTGTGGCACAAGTGGCTCGCCATTACTCTCTTTCCACGAGAGGATGTTCGGCCCGTGCGCAGCGATGAGATGATGCTTTTATACGCCGCTGTTAACCAGATCAAGGTCTCTGCCGTTAAAGCTATGATTCGGCAATGGTTGATGAATTTCAAGATGATAGGTCCTATTGAGTGTACGTCTTTGGTGACTCGTATTGCTCTCAGACTCGGGGTTCTAAGCGGAAATTCTGTACCCTTCATCGGGACGCCCCGAGTTCTCATTGATGAGGCATACTTGATCCAAGGGCATATACTCAAGAGGGGCCCAAATGATTCTTTGACTTTCTTCTTCCCGGGTTATGTAAATCAAATCTCGTTACCTACCCCGGGGTTTGGATTGTATAACTCGGAGTCACTAACCATTCCCCTTGTTACACAAGAGGAAAGTCATTGTGCTAGTGTCTCAGGCAGGTCCACCACAAGCGCAGCGAAGAGAGCACACATGCAGCAGCAGCAGCAGTCACAGCCACCACCACCACCTCAGCCACAGCAACAGCCTGGTATGCCACCGGTGGCAGGAGGGGCCCCTACAGGGTATATGTTCGGGGTTACCCCTGGATATACACCTGGCTGGGATCAGCCCACCTACCAGCCGAGTGCGAGTGGCACAGCTTGGGCGGGGGCGAGCAGTACTCAGTGGGCTACACCCGCTAGTTCCAGCTCCGGTGGTCCACCTCCATCTTCGTCCTTCCGGCGGCACTCCTCAGCCTCTGCATGCGATGCTCAGCTCGCACAGTAGATGGGAGAGCTCACCATCCAGGTCACGGGATTGGAGGAGACGCTGAACACCCACGTCGAGTCTACCTCAGCATGGCAGCGTCGGCTGGTGAGAGGATAGCCGCCATGCAGCAGGATCAGCTGCGATTCATCATGAGGTCCATCTTAGCGTGCAACATATTCGCTTCCTTGACGGTTTGTGTACCCCTTTGACGTGGTTGGAGTCGATCATCACTCCACCCTTGATTGGTAACCATTTTCTCTATCAGTGTAGTAGCTTCAGTGATAATAAGAGAGAAGAAAGCCCCTCCAGCTGCAGCATCAATATGGCCTCGGGCTGTCGGAGTCAGCCCATTATAGAAACTCTGAAGAATAAGCCAGTTGTCCATCCCATGATGAGGACAAGACAGGATGTACTCCTGGAGTCTCTCCCAAGCTTCCGGGATAGTCTCATTTGTTGTCTGCTGGAAACTTGAAATTCACCCCCGAAGGACATTGGTTTTGCCCAACGGAAAGAATTTCGCAAGGAATGCTGCGGAGCACTTTGCCCTGTGTTAATCTCTGCACGGTTAGCATAAAACCACTGCTTTGCCTTTCCCAAGAGGGAGAAGGGAAACAGTCACAGACGTATAGCATCTTCCTCCACTCCTCGTATAGTGAAGGTACTGCATAGTTCCAGGAACTGCTGCAGTTGGGCGCTCGCGTCTTCATTAGGCTTGCCACAGAATGGGCTAGCCTGTACTATCATAATTAAGCCAGTCTTGATCTCGAAGTTTCCATTCCCAGTGTTGATCACGGGGCCTGTCGGCACCTGGTCAGCAGAGGGAGCGGAATACTCACGAAGAGTCTTCTCGACAGGGTTGGCCATGGAAGTTGATGCGGATGGCACAAAGGAAGCTGGATCGACTTCCGAATGTTCACGAGAAGGAGAGCCGAAATGATTTTGTGCCTTCCTTACGAGTGACTCAGGATCTTCAGTAAAATTTGATGGCAAGTCGAAATTAGTTATGCACTACATGTCTTCATCATCAATAGACAAAGAAGACAATCCAAGTTAGCCTGTATTGAGAACTGTTTTATTCTTGTCATGATTATAAACATATGCAAAGTGTTGATATGTCATCCTTAAGCCTTCCCCGGCAACGGCGCCAGAAATGCTTGTTGACATTTCTTAACGCAATCACCTAAGAACAAGTCTGGAACCCATCCTGGTAATAGCGCTAAAAATGCTAGTTGGTAAATCTTAATGTTTACAGAGATCCGCAAGCGCACGGAAGTACCATTGTAGCATTTCCCCAAAGGAGTATTCCAAAGGGTATCGAATCCAAGGAAGGCATTGGCGGAATAACAAGATCAACTCTATTGCAATGAGTATAGATCATAGACAGAAACAAACCAGACACTCAAGTGCAGGGGTAAAGATATGATAATGGGGGTAGTGTGATCACACACACACACTCACTCACTCTCTAAAGGGTCCTAGGCATAGAAGGCGACACACGAGTTAGTTCTAGGTTCTAATGTACTATACACATAAAGCTGGAAAGAACGAGTTAGATACACTAGCATTGAAGAATATTGACTTGAGAACCCAGGTACCACGGGGAGATAACCTCCCGCGTTGCTTCTGCATAACTCCGGTTGTTATATTTTAGACTCCTACAGCTTATCCGAATGTGGGGGGTTTCAGAGGACCAACGACTGTCACTACCGCGGCCTACCCCAAGACAAACCGTGGGATAAACTCATAAGTAAGGTAGCTACGCAACCCAAGCACCATGCTTACGTTGTTAGCCGGACTTGACCGGCCCGTGCTATTGTGACCCAGGTCAAGCCACCAGATAAACCAACCAATTACACCAAGTACCGTAGCTCAAGCACAGACTTCATACAACGCAATCATGTCATCTAATTAGATCAAACCAGGTTAAGTACACAAACAGATTCGTGCTTTCCTATGTCTGTTCAACTGGATCAAAGGGTCGTGTTCGCGAAGAACATGAGCCTCTAACTTATGAACAAACACCAGAAACATGTGAAAGTCACCCGTCAAGTGGATCCAAAGGCCTTGTTCATCAAGAACAGGAGCCTCTAAATGATGAACAGGTGAAGAACACATGAACAAATCACTCATGCATACCAACACAACTTTATATGAAATAGATAAATAATTGAAGTAGATCAAAGTCATACAAATGAAATAAGATACAAGACAACTCATACCTAGATCCCAAAGTAGACTTGGAACCTGAATTAGAACTACTCTAGCCTACCTCCTAGCCTTGAGACTAAAAGTGAGAGAGGTGTTGCAAGTGTGGATGTCTCATAAGTGAGCCCCCTCTCCTTCTATTTATAGGCCCGTGCACCGGCGAAGAATGGAGGCAAACACCCCGGGGAAGGCACCTAGGACCAATAGGGAACCACCACGTGGAAGCACAGGAGAGGCCGAGCCAGGGTCGGTTCGGCCGACCTGTGGGGTCGGCCGACCCCCTGGTGGGCCCCCTAGCTCGTGCTTTCTCCTGGTGGCTGCCCTGTGGGTCCTTAGGTCGGTTCCCGGTGTCCACCCTGTTTTGGTGCGGTTTGCTTGCCTTTGTGGGCCGATGGATCCATGTGAAGTCCACGTGTCACAGTCTGATTCGTCGGGGGTTGCTTCACTTGGATTGCTTGCATGGCATGCATGCATGGCTCCCTAGTTGGCAGGTTTGCATGCATGGCATCCTTGTTGGCAGCCCACCTAGGATGAGGTGATGTGGCATGGACCCTAGAAGGTGAGTTTGGCACTCTTTTCTAGCTTATTTTCCTGCAATCAAATAATCTCCAAGGACAAGTGGAACTACATTATTCTTAACTAAATACGTGTAAGAAATGCCTTATGCTCCTTTATTCATGAGTATATTGACGGCTAAAGTTGGCACTTAACAGCCGTCAATAGGCCCCACCTTGCTCCAACGGCTCCTAGCCGTTGCCCAACGGCTATGTCTGGATGCCCAACGCATTTGCCTATAAATAGCAGCGGGAGAGGGGGTGTTCTTCAGCCGTTCAACACTCTTCACTCACACTCCCCTCTCTACTCCTTGCTCTCTTGGTTTTCTTGGATTTCTTGCTCGAGATTGGATCATCAAGTGTTCCCTCTATTGTGTTGCTGAAAGTATTGTTCTTGGTGGAGCTAGCTCGGTAAGAACTTCATTCGATTTCACAAACCCATCACCGAGTTGCCCTTGTTGTCCCTTGTTGTTGTGCTAGAATGAATTGGGTGGCGAACACTCTCCGGAGGGTGTCACGCTCACGCTCCAGTTCACAGGCAAGCACGAGTGCATCCACCCCCGCCGAGCCAACACCGAGCCCATCGACGATGGATTATGAAGAAGAGCAAGAAGAGCAAGCCAAGCCACAAGCCGCAGAGGAGGTCGTCGACGACACCCCCTTCCTCAGCTTGCGGGGCGCTCGAGAGGAGCAAGCCTATGCTCTCTTGAAAGACCGAGTCTTTGCCCACACCCGGGACTTCGACCCGGCCCTCATGGAGAAAACAGGTATGAATCTCGAGTTCGCTTCCATTTGGAATGCTCTTGGTTGGGAGGAGTATGCACCGGTTACAGAGCTTGGCTCTCGGCTCCTCACCATCCAGTTTCTTTGCTCTCTTACCGAGATTCCGGATGGCATTGAGTTTCGTTTTTTTGGGACCGATTATCGTGTTTCTTGGAAGGATCTTAGTCGTCTTCTTGGTTTTAGTCCTTGTTGTGCTGTTTCTCTGAAGAAGGCTTGTGAGGGTTTTGTTCGGGAATCTTTCTGGTCAGACATCTCTGGTCTTTTTTACAGTGGCAAGTTTGTACCTCGGTGCAACGATATTATGCATCCCACTCTCCGCTTGTGGCACAAGTGGCTCGCCATTACTCTCTTTCTACGAGAGGATGTTCGGCCCGTGCGCAGCGATGAGATGATGCTTTTATACGCCGCTGTTAACCAGATCAAGGTCTCTCCCGTTAAAGCTATGATTCGGCAATGGTTGATGAATTTCAAGATGATAGGTCCTATTGAGTGTACGTCTTTGGTGACTCGTATTGCTCTCAGACTCGGGGTTCTAAGCAGAAATTCTGTACCCTTCATCGGGACGCCCCGAGTTCTCATTGATGAGGCATACTTGATCCAAGGGCATATACTCAAGAGGGGCCCAAATGATTCTTTGACTTTCTTCTTCCCGGGTTATGTAAATCAAATCTCGTTACCTACCCCGGGGTTTGGATTGTATAACTCGGAGTCACTAACCATTCCCCTTGTTACACAAGAGGAAAGTCGTCGTGCTAGTGTCTCAGGCAGGTCCACCAAAAGCGCAGCGAAGAGAGCACACATGCAGCAGCAGCAGCAGTCACAGCCACCACCACCACCTCAGCCACAGCCACAGCCTGGTATGCCACCGGTGGCAGGAGAGGCCCCTACAGGGTATATGTTCAGGGTTACCCCTAGATATACACCTGGCTAGGATCAGCCCACCTACCAGCTGAGTGCGAGTGGCATAGCTTGGGCGGGGGCGAGTAGTACTCAGTGGGCTACACCCGCTAGTTCCAGCTCCGGTGGTCCACCTCCATCTTCGTCCTTCCGGCGGCACTCCTCAGCCTCTGCACGTGATGCTCAGCTCGCGCAGCAGATGGGAGAGCTCACCGTCCAGGTCACGGGATTGGATGAGACGCTGAACACCCACATCGAGTCTACCTCAGCATGGCAGCGTCAGGCTGGTGAGAGGATAGCGCCATGCAGCAGGATCAGCTGCGATACATGGAGGAGCAGAGGGCTTACTACGCGAGTCAGGGTTTCTTCTACCCTCCTCTGCAGTGAACCTGAAGCTAGCTTGGGGGAGGACCCCCATCCTGAGGTAACTTGTATCTTCCTTGTTTTCAAAATATCTTATAAATAAAAATCCAAAAAAATCTGCAAAAATAAAAATACCAAAAATATTTATTTGCTTTCATCATCATCGTTTGCATAGTTTGCTTTGATATGCTTAGTAAGGATGCTTTGCCTCTATGGTTGAAATGATGAATAGTTGCTCTGTTTATTCTCCTCGTATGTCTTGCTTACAACTGTGTATCCTACCTAAGTTTTGAGTTTGTTGGCTTGTATGTTCAAACCTTAGCTTGAAAACTGTGGGTAGCAAAAAGCATGAACCTTGCCTAAGTTGTTGTGAGACATGATATGGTAGAATAGAGTGTTATGATCTTGTGCTTAGTGATGCTTGACATCCGGAGTTTTCCTTTTTGAAAAATCAAAACATGATGAGTTCCTCAATGATGAGAATTTCCCATCCAAGGCCATATGTAGATTCTAGTTCTTAGCCTCCACATATGCAGCTTGTTCTCTCATTGAGCTCTGTCAAATTGTTGTGACCCTTGTTAGAACTCATACTCCCCTGATCAAGATCACGTACACCCTCATGCTAAACTTCTACACTGGAAGTTAGCATTCATCATTTGCTCCATATTGCTTATGCATTCTTCCATAAATAAAACTCTATGTATCTTTGCATTATCCATCCCTCTCTAAATATCTCCAATAGAGATGAAGGGCTAGCTAAAAAAAAGAAAAAAGAGAGAAAAGAAAAGCATGCTCAAAAGCATGGCAAAAATAGAATAAAGAGAGCTAGCCCAAGTCTCGAAAATTTCAAAAGGAGAAAAAGGGATTGATATGTGCAAGAGAAAGAGTTCCACCATATAGATGGTAATAACTAGTACCTACTCCGGGGCTAGTGTCCACCTTACCATCAATCCCTCATTCCCTCTTATAAAACATGACAATATCTAGCACCCACTTCCGGGCCTAGTATCCACCTTGCCATGCTCATATCCATCACACACATATGCACATCTTGATCAGGATGTATGATTGTTTCTTCCAAGGATCCGGTTTTTGACTTAGCAAAACAAGAGAGACAAGTATGCCACATCTTCCCTACCTACAGCTCCACATACAGCCTATTAGGAGTAGGATGTGAAGAAAGGTGTTGACGGTCAATATTTTCCATTTTCAAGACCGTCAACTCCTGCAAATCTAAGCATTAATTGAACATCCACACTAGAATAGGTGCTTAAACTCATACTTTCCACCAGTGTCGATGTCTATTTGAATGCAGGTATTTAGCATAAGAAATGAGAGAAATTCATGCACTTTCACCCACTCCAATCCAAGGCACTCAAATGCTGGCCAATTAGGGGCTGCCACATGGATTCTCCTGGATCCATGATGTCACCAATCCATGTAAAGGACTTTCCACGAATCATACGCTGCCACGTCAGCATCACAAGGATCCATGGGCCCACTTTACCAACTAAACCGCCAGGAAGTGTGCCATGCATGGAGGAGAGGCATCAGGGCCCACATGGAAGCGAGCCAGAGGAAGCACGGGCCAGGAGGCCGGCCGACCCTAGGTTCGGCCGAACTGACCTAGGGTCGGTTCATCCTGGCCCTCCACGTGTTGTCCTCCCATTGGCTCCCTGCTGCAGTCCTGGGCATTTAGGGGCACTTTGAGCCCCGGAGCAAGCCTCCTCCTTGTCTATAAATAGGAGGGGAGGGGCTCCATTTCTCACACACCACCAAGCTCTCAAGTTCCACTCTCTCTTTTGTAGCTCTCTCTCCCTCTCTCCAATTCTGCCCATGAGAGGTTATTCTCACCTCTTTGTGGTAGAATGGTGATGAGGAGAGATCTAGATTAGGATTAGTGAGAGGTAGAGGAGGGGTAAGGAGTGAGTTTATGTCCTCGTGGATGCTTGTTCTTCATTTAGATCAAAGTGAGTATTTCAGCATTTCTTATTTAGACTATAGTGGACATCATGCATGGTTGCTTTGTTCCTGTGTTCTTGGCTTGTTCATAAGTTAGAGGCTTGTGTTCTTCGTGACACAAGGCTTCGATCCTTTAGAGCCAGAATCGTAGTTCATTTACTTGTTTGCATGCTCTGATCCTGCTTAGTTAAGTAAGTTTGATGTATCTCGTTCAGCTGCATCCATAGCTTCCTTTCTGCTCCCAGTTCAATGATATGATCTGATTTTGATCTTTCCCTTGTTTATGGGACCATATTTATACGGTTGCTATAGTGTAGTTAGCGGGGTAGCATACGCCGCACTATAGTATTTATCTGGGGTACAGACGTGGTGTCTAGGCCTTGGGTTTCCTACGGAGACCATGTACGATCGTAGCGTAGAGGTAGGCCGCAGTGGTGACAGCCTGTTGGACCCTTTGTCAACCCTCTTACATCGCGTACCGAGTTGGGCTCGCTTGCCAGCACCTCTGAGTGTTGTCACCCCGCGGGGATGACTAAGATCTGACAGGAATACATCTTGAGAGCTAAGTCCCTTAAGGAAGTGCTTCTTGTATCCCGACCTATCCCAGCGAAAGATGGTGTCCTTAGATAGACCCTCTCTGGTTACTCTCCGTCCTTGGATTCGATACCCTTGGAATACTCTCCTTCCTTATAGAAGTGCTACAGCAGTATTTCCGTGCACTTGCGGTATACCCGGTTGTTCTTATCTGCTCCCTCTAGGTGTACAACTAGTGGTGACGTTAAGAAATGCCAACAAGCATTTCTGGCGCCGTTGCCGGGGACGGCTGTTGTTAACCTTCGAGCCCGTCTATCCTCGTATTTATCTTTTTCTTTTTTTATTCTACCTTCACCCCCGTTGCCCATTTTGAAATATCCCTTTTGTTTTCTATCTACCTCTACCCCCGCTACCCATGGAAGGTTATCCTTGTAAACACCTTCCGCCTTCGAGGAGTGAACCCTCAGTGCCATCTTCGTCAAGATCCATTCTTACATCTGGCTGTAGGATTCACCCCTCTCTCATGAAACTAATTCAGGACCTATCCTTCTCGGGGTTAAGTCATGAGAACCCCTTTGATCATGTGAGAGACTACGAGTGTCTGATTGAAACTCAGGGTAAAACCGGAGAATCACCGGATGTTCGGAAAAGAGAGTGTTTCCCGCTATCCCTCTCTGGGGAAGCTCGGGATTGGCACCATTATTTTGGTAGGGACTACCTTACTTGGGAAAGGGTGAGAGCAGCTTTTTGCTCCCGCTTCTTCCCAATATGATGTGTCATCTCGTTAAGGGCAAAGACTCTTTGTTTTAAGCAATGTGGGGAGGAATCACTAGGAATGGCATGGAATCATTTCGCCTCCGCGGTGGAAGATTGCCCAGTCCTCCGCATTCCCGATTGGATGTTGCTTCAGCACTTCTGGTTTGGATTGCGGAAGGATGATGCCATGAGGCTTAATGCTCTCTCCGGAGGATCCTTTGTGCACCTAGATGCTGTCAAGGGAAGAGAGATCCTGGATAATCTCCGAGATTTCAGCTCCCCTTGCATCCTGGTCAACGAGGCACCCACCAGAGGAATTGTTGAGCCACCTAGATCCATCGTCAGCCGAGTCCGAGACTTCATGTCCACTCTTTCTGAGCTCTGGCTGAAGATGTCATTCCTTAATAGCAGGAGTCTAAGGGAAAGATTTCATGGTGCGAGATCTACCCTTGGGTTCCCCTCTTGTGCATCTTCTTAGACTTTCTCCCCGAGACTTTGTCTCGTGGGAGGACGGAGAGAGTAGTTCGGAGAGAACGACCATTCCCGGCCAGGATGACTTGTTCGATCCTCAGTACTATCTCCTAAGAAGGGTATGAGAGGCCCATCGTGTTTCTACGTCGAGGTTTGAGCTGAAGTGCTTTGCACTGAAGTTTCATATAAACCGAGACATCGGTCTCTGCTTTATAATCCATTGGATTCATCCATCAGACCGAAGGATCACGATCATTTACCGATCGAATGGAGTGCACTCACTTTCCATATCAAGCACATCGATCGATGCTGATCAATCAGGAGAAGCTTGCACTATGTATCCTATGCCTGATTTGATCGATGCCCAATGGGAGGTGCGCTTTTCAGTTTATCCAAAAACCCCCATTGGAAGCTTAGGCCAGACTTGGGAACGTTTTCGTCACTTTGATGGGTACATCGAACCCTCTGCCTAAGGTAAGAGTGAGTAAATCTTGCTCTTCATCCGAACTCTAGTTCCTGATCGTACACCAGCCTCTGGAAGTCCACGCTTCATCCTTTTGAGAGCCGAGTGTCCTTCCGAGCTTGAGTTCACTCGGAGATCGGTACCTATTGGTGAAGCACTAGCCTCAGTGCTCGATCTTTTCATCTCTGAGTTACACGACCTCAGTGCTATAGTCCTCGAGTCCCATGACCACCTCAGGAAAGGCCTCGGCCTCTCTGGGATGATCATGTGTGCTCTCAGCCTCGATATACCTTTTTGGGCTCGAGTTCGTATACGCACTACCCTTGCAGAGCAGAGCTTATCGTCATATCAACATCATCTGCAAGGACACAGTCATAAGTTGAGACAGGAGATCACAAGACACCCACACCCTGAGTACTCCGGGGACTCATCTCGTTTCCCCAGGACGAATTATCCTTCGGGTATCTTGTGGACCGTGGTCAAGCAGGAGAAAAAGTTGCCAAGATTAAGAGAAGTAGGCAAAGGTCCACAAGAAGGCAGCACCTTTGTGGCGACCCGAACACTTCGTGACTACCGCCGGAAGTGCCTACACTTCTGATGAACCCAGTGTGTCGCCAAGGTGATTTCCCCCAGATTCTCTTTGGATATATCATGGTTCGGCCAAGGTTGGCATATAGTTGAGGATAAATTTTCAACCTCAACCTTATCTTAGCCTAAAGCCTAAACCAATCCCTCCATCTCAAGGAATCCACCTGGGCCATCTATCTTGAGACTTGCTAGAGCCCACACCAGAAGCAGGAGGACCAGAGGGGCCCACAGGGGGCCCGACGAACCCTGGTTCGGCCGAAACCCTGGTGCCGCCTCTCCCCTTCTTCCTTCGCGTGTGCGTCTTATTCTCCTCCAGAAACCTTCTCCCTGCCGCCTGACGAGTTTTCGCATCGCGAATTCCATCTCCTCCACCTCACCATCCTCAACATCACCGCATCCATGGCCGGCCACAGTTTCGCTCGGCTCCGTAGGGAGGCCTCACCCCTCACTTCAGGGGGAGGGAGCCCCTCTCATCTCATCGACCTCAGCAACTTGGATGAGGTGATGGGGTCGCCGGAGGCCATGACCCCCGAGAGAGGCAGGAGTGTAGAGAGCACTCGCAGGATGCGCACCGACTCTCCGGTGCAGTCGTCCCGGCGAGGCTCCTCCTCCCCGCCTTCGTTCCCGGCCAGCCACCATGGGGGACAAGACCGCTGCCAAGCGTGTCTTGTTTGACGACCCCCCTGGGCCACCCTTGAAGCCAGGAGAGCGTTACGTTGGGTCTGACTTCAACAGCTACGGAGAAGGCTTCTGCCATACTTATGAGCAGGATGTGTGGGACGAGTTCCCGCTTCCACAGACCCGGTGCAAGATCTTCGGAGTGAAGACAACCACTGGAGGCTATGGTACACCCTACCATAAGCCCCCTCAGTGGGAGCGAATCCTCGTCAAGATCATTGTAGGCATCCGGGCAAATGGCGCCAAGAAGACCCCGACCCTAGCGAAGCTGGCAGATAGACTAGCTGAACTATTCTTAGAACATGAGAAGCTAGTCGAGGAGCTGGCTAAGCAAAGGGACGAGTACCATGAGCTTAGGCTTGAGTACCGCCAGTTGGAGGAGGACATGACCCAGAAGCTGCGGAGGTTGGCAGTTGCTGAGGGAGAGGAGCAGATCCTCTCTGAGTAGTGGGGATTAGCCCCATCTTTAGTACATTAGGCGCTAGTCTAGGTCTAGGTTTGATTTCCCTTTGTTTCCCTTTATTTCATTTATTTCTTTTGCATGTGTGTGTAAGCGCCTAATCATTTTGATTAAAACATTTGGATTTGAATAAAGTGGCTCACCGGTCATGTAACCCGATTTAGCCACCCTTTGTGTTGTTACTTTGGTCTTTTTGATTTAGAAGACATCTAGGTTCGAGACAGTGTGGGGGAAGAGCCACGACTCTCCCAATGCAAGCACGACGTTTTCGTACGTACCCACTGTGAGCACTCCGCGCTAGCCGATCGATCGCCTACCGAGAACCTGAACGGGACCCGCACAAGTTCACTCCTGTGGAGAGCCTCTCACGGTTCATCTTCCATGCATAGCGCCGGTTTGCATCTTGACAACTCACTCTCTTTCATTATTCCTGAGTTTTATAAGCTATATTTGTCTATCTCTAAACTAAAACTCGAATGATGATGCTAAAGATCACCTAGCTCATTTGTACCTGAGTAGACTTACATATGTTTTATTCCTTGTTACCTGCCTGATGCTTGTGAACCAAAATCTTCTTAAGGACAAGCATGTTCACTTAAGTAATTGATGAGTATGATATGGCTGAATGATATGATCTTTTGCTCTGATGACTAACTCTCTTGGGGAATTTATTTTTGAAAACTCAAAACCTCTTGGAAAGGCTCCTCTTTGATATGCCTCCGTCCCATTAGAGCCATATGATCTCTGTAGGTAAAAACCTTTGATTCATATGCTGCTTGTTATTACTTTGAGCTTTGTCAAATTCTGTGACCCTTGTGAGAATTCTTTTCATTACTTTCATGATCAAGATTTATGTGCACCCCACCTATTTTCCCCTTGCTATGCTTCTACCCTGGGAGTTAGCATTGTATCATCTATCCATTCCATAAAAATAAAACTCCATATGTGGTGTGACATCTCTCTCCAGAAGTGTCCTTCAAAAAGAGACATGGGCTAAAAAAACATGCTCAAGGCATGATGAAAAAAAAAGAGAGAAAAATAGCCCATGTTCAAAATAAAGGAGGAATAGGGGAGAGATGAGATCATGCAAAAAGGAGTTCCATATCATAGATGGTAATAACTAGTGTCCATTCCGGGGCTAGTGTCCACCTTACCATCAACCCAAATTTTCACCATATATATGTATGGTAATATCTAGCACCCATTTCGGGCCTAGTATCCACCTTACCATACACACCATAGCCATACTGGTGCACATCTTGATCTGATGGTATGATTTGATTTTCTCTGTGGATCCAGTCTTTGACTTTGCAAAATATGTGATGCAAGTATGCTTTCTTTTTATCCTACCCTGAGCTCCACATATAGTCATCATTAGAAGTAGGATGAAGAAAGGCAAAATGCCTTAGTGAGGACATATACACATTGAGCGATTTGAGAGAATCGAATGAGGAAGCCACCAAGAGTTTTGCTTATGAAAATCTTGCAAAACCCCCAAGGTGTTTATCATCAGGTGCATAAGTGACTTGATTCACAGCTGTTCTACTTTTCAATCACCCAAGGGAACATGATAGCCACTACACAGAGGTTCACAAGAGCAAGGTATGACATGGAATATCTCTTATGTCTGTTTTACTTTTCGGTATTTATGACCCGCTTGGCTTTGTTTCCCCTTCACTCGGGATGAGCAAAGGTCAAGTGTGGGGGTGTTGTTGACGGTCAATATTTGCCATTTTCAAGACTGTCAACTCCTGCAAATCTGAGCATGAATTGAACATCCACACTAGAATAGGTGCTTAAACTCATACTTTCCACCAGTGTCGATGTCTATTTGAATGCATGTATTTAGCATAAGAAATGAGAGGAATTAATGCACTTTCACTCCACTCCAATCTAAGGCACTCAAATGCTGGCCAATCAGGGGCTGCCACATGGATTCTCCTGGATCCATGATGTCACCAATCCATGTGAAGGACTTTCGACGAATCATACACTGCCACGTCAGCATCACATGGATCCATGGGCCCACTTTACCAACTAAACCGCCAGGAAGCGTGCCATGCACAGAGGAGAGGCATCAGGGCCCACATGGAAGCGAGCCAGAGGAAGCACAGGCCAAGAGGCCACCCGAGGGGGCCGGCCGACCCTAGGTTCGGCCGAACCGACCTAGGGTCGGTTCATCCTGGCCCTCCACGTGTTGTCCTCCCATTGGCTCCCTGCTGCAGTCCCGGGCGTTTAGGGGCACTTTGAGCCCCGGAGCAAGCCTCCTCCTTGTCTATAAATAGGAGGGGAGGGGCTCCATTTCTCACACACCACCAAGCTCTCAAGTTCCACTCTCTCTTGTGTAGCTCTCTCTCCCTCTCTCCAATTCTGCCCATGAGAGGTGATTCTCACCTCTTTGTCGTAGAATGGTGATGAGGAGAGATCTAGATTAGGATTAGTGAGAGGTAGAGGAGGGGTAAGGAGTGAGTTGATGTCCTCGTGGATGCTTGTTCGTCATTTAGATCAAAGTGAGTATTTCAGCATTTCTTATTTAGACTATAGTGGACATCATGCATGGTTGCTTTATTCTTGTGTTCTTGGCTTGTTCATAAGTTAGAGGCTTGTGTTCTCCGTGACACAAGGCTTTGATCCTTTAGAGTCAGAACCGTAGTTCATTTACTTGTTTGCATGCTCTGATCCTGTTTAGTTAAGTAAGTTTGTTGTATCTCGTTCAGCTGCATCCATAGCTTCCTTTCTGGTCCCAGTTCAATGATATGATCTGCTTCTGATCTTTCCCTTGTTCGTGGGACCGTATTTATACGGTTGCTGTAGTGTAGTTAGCGGGCTAGCATACGCCGCACTATAGTATTTATCTGGGGTACAGATGTGGTGTCTGGGCCTTGGGTTTCCTACGGAGACCACGTACGATCATACCGTAGAGGTAGGCCGCAGTGGTGATAGCCTGTTGGACCCTTTGTCAACCCTCTTACGTCGCGTACCGAGTTGGGCTCGCTTGCCAGCACCTCTGAGTGTTGTCGCCCCGCGGGGATGACTAAGATCTGACAGGAATACATCTTGAGAGCTAAGTCCCTTAAGGAAGTGCTTCTTGTATCCCGACCTATCCCAGCAAAAGCTGGTGTCCTTGGTTAGACCCTCTCTGGTTACTCTCTGTCCTTGGATTCGATACCCTTGGAATACTCTCCTTCCTTGGGGAAGTGCTACAGCGGTATTTCCGTGCGCTTGCGGTATACCCGGTTGTTCTTATCCGCTCCGTCTAGGTGTACAACTAGTGGTGACGTTAAGAAACACCAACAAAAGGCAACATTGATGCCTTGGTGAGGAACCATACACTTTTGAGCGATCCGAGAGTATCATTTGAGGAACTCTGATTTTCTTTTGAAAAATTTGCAAAACCTCTGGATTGATAAGCTGATCAAGGTATGAGTGATTATGCACATGCTATCTAACCATTCTGTCTCTCAACAGCCCAAGGCAGGTGAAGCTATATGCCCCACGTATCAGGTGAAAGGTAAAGAACATTGCCAACTTGTTCAACTCTTGGTAGAGTACTTTGCTGTATGTTTGCCATAAGTTGGGAATATAACATTGTAGCAACTCCTGATCAACCAACCTAAGTCTCTAATGTCTTTCTTCGAGACAAGCAAGAGGTTAGCTTGGGGGAGTTTGTTGACGGTTGAAATTCACTATTTCCAACCCTCAATATTCTCACATAAAAGGAGGCATATGCATTATTTACTAGCATTTTGGTCTGAATAATGTAGTTCCACTTGTCCTTGGAGATTATTTGTATGTAGGTGATTTACCCCTTAAAAAAGATGGAAACCCACCTTCTATGAAGAAACCATACCAACTCAGCTGAGGAGGTGGCTGCCACCAAGGGAAACATGGCATTCCACGTCATCGATCCAGGAGAGGCATTCACTGACGAATCAGAGGATGCCACATGGACTTCACATGGATCAAAGGGCCCACCTCGGATACCAAATCAAGCCATGCACTGGGGATGGATCGGAGGGCCCACAGGGCAGCCACCCAGTGGAAAACCACCAGGTGGGGCCACCCTAGGGGGCCGGCCGATCCTAGGATCAGCCGAACCGACCTTGGGGGCTCCATCCTGGCCCTCCACACGGTAGCTCCCTATTGGTGCATTGCCTCACTCCCGGGTGTTTAGGGGCACTTTGAGCCTCCGAGCAAGCCTGGCCCTTGCCTATAAATAGAAGGGGAGGGGCTCCCATTTCTCACACACCACTCTCTCATTCTCCTCTCACTTTTAGTTTTCAAGGCTAAGGGGTAGGCTAGAGTAGCTCTTATTCAGGTTCCAAGTCCTCTTGGAAGTCTAGGTATGAGTTCTCTTTTATCTTTATTTCTTTGTATGACTTTGATCTACTTCAGTTATACAGCTATTTCATATAAAGTCATGGTAGATCATATGTTTGATATGTCCTTGAGTTCATCCCCTGTTCATCATTTAGAGGCTTGTGTTCTTCGTGAACACTACCTTTTGATCCACTTGAAGGGTGATAAACTCCTTCCTTATGTGTTTGTTCATAAGTTAGAGGCTCGTGTTCTTCACGAACACGACCCTTTGATCTTATTGATTAGACATAAGAGAGTTCATATCTGTTTGTATGTCTAGCCTTAGTTGATCTTGTTAGATGGCATGAGAGTGTTGCATGAGGTCTGTGTTCAAGCTACGGTACTCGGTCTAGTTGACCAGTCTTCTGGTGGCTCTCACCCTGGGTCACAATAGCCCGGGCCGGGTGGAGTCTAGCAGCAACGTAGGCATGGTGCCTGGGTTGTTTGGCTACGATAGTTATGAGCATACCCCCCGTAACGATAGAGGTCGGTCCTCAAGTGGTCACAGCCCTGTTGGATCCTTGGGCAACCTCCGCGCTGGGGTACCTGCTGTAGGAGTCTAAAGTCTAGTTTCGCAGAGTGCTGGTCGTCGCGGGCTAGCTCCCCGTTTGTACCTGGGTGATGAACCTTATCTCTCTCATGCAATACTCGTGCCCATCTCTTGTATCTTCTATCTTTGTATGTTTAGTACATTAGAACCTAAAGCTATCTCGTATGTTCCCCCTAAGCCGTAGTGTGCTAGAGTAGAGGTAGATCTGAGTGTGTGTGTCGCACTACCCTTATATCTTTTATCTTACCCCTGTCTTTGACTTTGTTGTTCCCTATATCTATCTCTTGGTTTACATTCAGAGCAAAAGCATAAGTCTAAGATATCCGCCATTGCCTTCCACAGATTTGATACCCTTGGAATACTCTCCTTCCTTAGGGAAATGCTACAATGGTTTATCTGTGCGCTTGTGGATTCGTTCATGATCGTTTAGATTAACCTTTGGCAAGTCTCGATGTTCACGCTAACCCGTGCCATTAGTTGTGATATTGAGAGGTGCCTAAAAGGCGTTTCCTGGTGTTGTCACTAAGGATGGATCCCAGATATGTTCTTAAGATGACGGCGCTACGAAACGCCAACACAAAGTCACCAAGAAAAGAGGCACGAAGACCTCATGTGTGACACCCAACAAGAATCCCTTCAAGCAACCCCTCAAACAAGCCACCACGAAAATCCCCAAAAAGAGCTTCGAAAATCACCAAAAGGGAAAATGCTGGGAGACAAAGAGAGACTAGATGAACCACGCCGAAGCTTCTATACATACCATGAAAGGTTCATACAAGGTCTAGCAAGCCGCCCGAACATCCATCCCTCTCACAAGATCTACCATGAAGCTCTCAAGCTAGGCCTAAGGAAAACTAAAGAGGAAAGCAAATGAACTAGTGTTCCAAGAGGTGGCTGCCATCTCCTCTCAACTGAGTTTATATGGAGGGCAACCAATGACCAAACTACCCCTACTTACATAACTTAAGATACACACCCTCCAAGGGCACTTTGGAAACTTTGGTCGTTTTCTCCATCGGACTGACGCCCGCTGGCCGCAATCCGCTTCATCTCCACGCAAGCCTCACTATCGTGCCACGCGTCCTCCGCTTCGAAGCTTCTCGACACGCTGCGAGCCAGGCGGTCAGACCGCCCCTCCTGGGCGGTCAGACTGGCCTCCCCCGGTCACTCTAGCCAGGGCGGTCAGACCGCCTCCCCTGGGCGGTCAGACCGGCCTAAGCAGGCTGGTCGCCCTGTCGAGCCTTAGGCCTTGGCTTTGTGGCTCAGCCAAGTAACCTAGTGGTTTTGTGGCCAAACCACTGCAAACTCCGCATGCAAGCTTCAGTTGTTAGCTGCTACCTTGCACCGGCTCCATCCCTCTCGACATCGTCTTGCTCTTCTTGCCAGCGTACGGTCTGCACTTGATCCCGTCGGCCACCGGGTACCTCGATCGAAGCCTACTCGTCTCTCCGCTCCTGGGAGGTCACACAGACATAGACCTTTCGCACTTGATCTTCACCTGCACCACGCGAATCAAGCCGCAACCTGTACCTGCAATACTAGTGTAACACCCGGTTTTAAAGGACACACCGAATGCACCCTTTATGCATGCCCAGGATCAAATTCATGCATAAAGTAACATCATCGGTGAATATCACAACATATATCATTACAAGCGTATAATTATTACAAAATGACCAGATGGTCTAAAACAAAAGATTACATATCGTTATTCTATCGCAGCGGAGTAGGCACCATCTTCCACAGGAACGTCGACTGGGGGCACGCCAACCTAGAACTCCAGGTCTTCAAGGTCTTCATGAGGCAGCTCCTTCTTCTGGCTTCCGTCTATCTGAGCAGCAGTGGGGAGAGAACAGCAGGGGTTGAAAGGGAAAACGGTGAGTACACCTGGAGGTGTGTACTCTGCAAGTGCAGGGAAAAGTATGCATAACATGCAGGCTTAAAGCAAGGAAGGCTTTATTTGGTGGACTACAAAGCTCAAGTTTTAGTTGGTCAAGTTTTAATTAAGCACCTAGATATTAAGTGTATTTAAGGCTTCCCAAACCAATCAAGGCACAGGCACCCACCTGTCCTGATCCTAAGGTTGAAACATCATACCAGCTCCCAAACCACTGTCCCACCACTGTGATCCACCCGAACCACCAACTAACCATGTGAGGGTCCAGGCCGCTCTTGACGGTGAGCACGGCTGTTATAACAGTTTTTAACACTTTGCAGAGGTAGTACAACTTTACCCACGAGTCGCGTAAACGTTCGAAAGAACGTTAAACCCAACCATGATGTGCCGGCCAAGCACTTTCACACTTCCTTTGGTGTGATAGCATAGGGACGCTACGAGGCCTGTACATAGGTTCACCAGCGCGCATTAACCGGGTTACGGAGTGTCAATGACACCCGAGGTTCCTTGCCAGACTCTTGGGAACTACGCCCTCATCCAGCCCAGACAGCTTAACACAGACCGCTGGTTTACCCTACTTACTTGGCCAAGACCATAGCCCATTAGTTCTCGTGGTTGTACTGTAAGTCCTGGGTGGTCGCTCCACAAACCGGTCCTTATCAGATTGACTCAGGCAAGACCAACATCAAACATCACAAGCCACCATCCAACCACTTGCCTGAGTCAGCTAGGATGTTCATATGTTGCTAACCATAACCCACATTAACAAGTTGCATAGTCATTAATCAAGTTAGGATTATAACCCAACCCATGTTGAGCAAGCTAAGCATAAACTACCCATATAGGTAACCTCTAAGGGTAAGCAAGGAATGTCATGAAAAATCTAGTAAACAGTCCTTAATAGGATTTCCCATCAATTTAGACATCTAATGCAGAAAGCATAAATAAAACCAGAGATTATGGTGTATAAAACATAAAGGTATAAAACAGCAAGATGTTCAAGGACACTTGCCCGTTTCCCGATGCTCCACTGCTCAGAGACGTTCCTCAACACGTAGCAATCAACTGAAACAGCACAATAGTACAACTAAGAGCATAGCACCAAACAATAAAATCATTTTATGGAAAGCGTACTACTAGCTAACTCTACCTACAGCAGACGCGGAAGAGCAAGAAACAAGGAAAACAGGGCTGCAGCTGGAAAGATATGACTAGCTAGAGAGGGTGTCGATAGTTGTTGTTAGACTGCCATGGATTTAGGGACTGATGGTTATGACAAGATATTAGCATGAGGTTGCCCTCTGATTGTAGAATATGTTGAGTGAGAACATTGCATGTGGTGGTGATAGCTAGAACTTTTGGAGTTAAAGTGACCGGATAAAAGGATGGATAGCAGCGATGTTGAACAAGTTTTCTTGTGGGCTGAATGTTTTCTTTAGACATATGGAGAATTAATTTTGCATCCAAGTAAAAGGGAAATAGGATGACACAGGAATAAAGAGATGCACTGAGATGGTGCCGGAATCAACAGGGAAAAGATATGTTCATGGTGGACTGCATGGCAGGGTGTACTATCAAAATTAGGAAGTGGAGCTCTGCTATGCATATGGTCAAGTAACTCGATGAGTTCATGTGAAACTAAGCGACACATGTGCTGGTCAAAAAGATCTTCCATTCGTTCATTGGATTAAAGGGGAACACATAAGTAAAACATGATTATGTGGCTGTGTGAACCGAACAGGTAGCAAGCATGGTGTGGTTTATATCTCCAGAATCATGGCTCATATAACTGAGCAACTTTTCAGGATCAAGTGCAGGTACAAGGGTCAAATGCTGATGAAAGGGCTTGGTGATCAGAGGATAGGATCGGTGGGGAACGCGATAACTAGACGGAGTGGCATGGCTGTGCGGACAGAACGGGCAGCGAGCATAGCAGGGTCGATAACCATGGCACATATGGCCAATCCATCTTGCAGGGTTTTGTTAAGTTGTATGAGACATGTGGTGGTAGAAGGGTTTGACGATCCGATGCACAAATAACTGGGTAACACGATTAGAAGGGAGTTTAAGCAGAGCAAACGATGGCAGCGGAACAGCAGGAGCAGTGAGTACAAACAATTTATTTCCTCTAGTTTAACAGGTCCTATGATCAATCCATGTTGAGGGGGCATGAGCATGTACAAGAGGGACATGCTGGCCAAAGGTTTTGATGCTTGGACAACTAGATAAGCATGGAATTTGTCGCAACACGGCAGTCATGGCTGTCGGGACAGCAAGGTCAGCTGCCATGACGAGGATCATATCTCGAGTTATGCAGGTCCTATTGCCCACAAATTTTGTAGAGACATGTGCAAGAACATGATACATGGTGTGGTAAAAGGATTCGATCATTGGTAGCCTAGATCAAGAGTAATGCAAAGAGCAAGACAGGGAGCCACGTCCGAGTAAACTGCAGGGCAGTGGCACGACGAGATTAATATCTCCAGATTTGCAAGTTCTTTTGCTCCACAAATTTGCAGAGTCATGTGCAGGTATATAAGACATAACATAGCAAAAGGATTTGATCACCCGAGCGCTGGTTTAGCGGAAAACGCAATGCCATCAGGGTGGTGCTGCTGTCTGGACAGCAAGGACAGGGAGCACGGTGATGATCATATCTCAGGAATCATAGCTGGTATGGCTGAGAAATTTAACGGAGTCGTGTGCAGGTACACAAGACATATTGTGGTAAAAGGATTCGATCATCGGAGCACTAGATCGGCGGGGAACGCAATGCCAACCGGGGCCTGGATGGCTGGCCGCGAGGACAGCGACATGATTCAAGGAGAAACAACACTGGAGCTCGATAGGGTTCGATCTAAGGACTATGAATCTCTGAAAGAAAATACATAACAGAAATTTAAAGTGTTAGGGGGTCTCACTTTGGGTGGTTGATGGGGCTGAAGACGAACACGGCGACGACGAGAGGCAGGAGGAGTCGACGACGATGATGGGGTGGAGCGGTCTGCCCACGGTTCAGCAGGGACTGCTGGGGATCCCTCCACAGGCCTGCGATGTGAGAAGATGTGAAGGAGGAGCATGCCACAAGAGAGGATCAAAAGGGGGGCAGGCTCCTTACCAGCGACGAAGGGAAGGAGGGGGCGACGTCCGGCAGGGAGGAAACGACTTCCTGCGTGGATCAGAGGAGGGAGACGACGACGGTCTTCTCCAAACTATTGATTGGAGCCACGAGGGGTGGAGTGCAGCGGCATAACGGAATCACAACGACGAGGGCATTCCGTTTTGGTGGAGAATATGGAGAGGGAGGGGTGGATTTGGAAGGGGCAGCCATGGACAGGAGTGGGGGAGGAGGCCGGCCATGGGGGTTTCTGTCTTCCTCCTCGTGATCTGATCGTGGGAGAGGCAAGAGAGGGGAAGTGGGACTAGAGGAGGGTGTGAGAAGGGGAGGGGATTGATGCCTTCTATTTTTGATGGTGTCCAGGTTCACTCCATTAAGGAGAGGGGCGGCATAAGGGGGCTGCGTTGCGGGGAGGGGGGCGGCACCGGGAGGCAGCGCCTGTTTTGTCGTGGGAAAGAGGAGGGAGGCGGCATGAGGGGGGGAGAACGTGGGGAAAGGAGGGGGGAGAGTTGGCCAGGGTGTGTGGGAGAGTTGGGCTTTGGCCCGAGGTTGAGGGAAAAGTGCGGATGCGATTGAAGCTCGGCCCATTATTGTAAACTATAGAGTTTCGGGCTGCCACACGAAGGATGAGAGATGAGAAATTCACGAGATGAACATGGGTTGGACTAGAATTGATTTGAAGTCATGAAGAAAGAGATGAGGTCTTGGATAGGATATCAGACAAAATATTGATTTCTTGATAGAGAGGTGTGAGAAAGATATAGTACTGAGTTGAGAGTAACATTTACACCAAATATGAAACAGTAGGGAAAGTAAAAGGTGAGTCGGCTTGATGGAGTAAGGTTTCCGAGTGAAGAATTCTTAACTAAAGACTTAGAGTTTCTAGGAATTGGATTTGAGATTAGGGGGTTGATATCAGATCAGAACCTAGGCGTGTTTGAAAACACTTTTAAAAAAATTTAGCACTCAAAACACTATGCAGTCGGCATGAATGCAACAAACAAATTTATAACCTATGATTGTTTAATTTGTGTTTAGAAACTAATTTGTTTTCAAAAGGTTGCACACACATACTTTCTAACTTAATTCTAACAAGTTTTATTAAAAAGTTTCAAAATCCCAGCAAAATTCAAACTAGGGTGTTACAACTAGGCCAAGAGTCAGTCCACACAACGTTGTCAATCACTCATCACTAAGAAGCGACCATCCACTGGTCTTCGAACCACACAGGTCCTCACCTTTCCATGGATTTGGAGGGGACAAATCACCAAGAAAAGAGGCATAACATCCTCATGAGTGAATCCACTAGCAAATCTCGTGGGAAAACACCCCCAAAATCTCACCACGAAAATCCAAAGAAAGGGCTCCGAAAATCACCAAAAAGGAAAAACGGGAGGAACAACTAGAGCACTTGAGGAACCACGCCGAAGCTTCTATACATACCATGAAAGGTTCATACAAGGTCTAGTAAACCGCCCGATCATCCATCCCTCTCTCTAGATGCAACATGAAGCTCTCAAGCTAGCCTAAAAAACTAGGAAAGAAAAGAGCAAATGTCTAGGGTTCCAAGAGTTGGCTGCCATCTCCCACTCAAGTGAGTATATATGGAGGGTGCTGAATGACCAAACTACCCCTACTTACTTAACTTAAGATACACGCCCACCAAGGGCACTTTGGGAACTTTGGTCGATATCTCCATCAGACGGACGCTCGCAGACCGTAAGCTGCTTCAACTCCACATAAGCCTTGCGATCCCACTGCACGTCCTCCGCTTCGAAGCTTTTGGACGCCCACGAGACCCGCCGGTCAGACCAGTCCTCCACACCGGTCAGACCGGTCCACACCGGTCAAGCCAGTCAGACCAGTGCAGAACCGCCGCGCTTCGAACTCCGGCCTTGGCTTTGTGGCTTAACAAAGTAACCCAGTGGTTTTCTGGCCAAACCACTGCAAACCCCGCGTGCAAGCTTCAGTCGTCAGCTGCTACCTTGCACTGACTCCATCCCTCTCGATGCCGTCTTGCTATTCTTGCCAGCGTACGGTTCGCACTTGATCCCGTCGGCCACCGGATACCTCGATCGAAGCCTACTTGTCTCTCTGCTCCTGGGAGGTCACACAGACATAGACCTTTCTCACTTGATCTTCACCTACACCACGCAAATCAGGCCGCAAACTGCACCTGCAATACTAGGCCGAGAGTTAGTCCACACAACATTGTCAATCACTCATCACTAAGGAGCGACCATCCACCGGTCCTCGAACCACAGAGGTCCTCAGATGTTAGTAATCAACAAAATTAATGAAAGATTAAATGAAGCAAGCTGGCTTGCTCCCCGGTAACGGTGCTAGAAAAAGGGGCTTGTTGACGGTTCAATAACGCGTCAAGGTTCACCAAAAGCGCACGGATCGCTTGTAGCCTTTTTCACCTAGGGGAGTCTAAAGGTTCTTGTCAACCCAATGAGCAAGGGGATTGCTAGCGTTTAACCTAACACTAATCTAGTTGATTGAAGTCTATGATAGAGAGATTAATCTATAAACTAAAGACAAACTAGTAAAGCAATCTAAATTACGTTAAAGAGAGATAAGATGTGCACAAGTATGAAGAATGTATGCCCATGGAGTCTAGGTACTTGAAGATGCAATCACCAAAACATGATAAAACCCCGATCCAATCTATCTAAGCATGTGGCCAAAGGATTAGTCGTTTCCCTTCCCTCGTATAAGTCACTACGCGAAGGTAATCGGTACTAAGCCTAGATCAACACGGTATGTTGACGTGATCTACGGGAGCAACCCCGAAAGCATGGTAGCTAGCCTTAAACATTAAGAATCATCAACAAAGGTATGATAGATTATGATCCAAACAAGAGTAGGTGACTACACATCAAGTTCCATTACAACTCCATAGACAAACGATAACTTTACCCCATCAAGACGCTAGCCATGGCACCGTTGCACATGGTGGATGCCTCCGATGAAGCTCGATCTTCGTTGTCCTTCAACTCCGACGGTGTCGTGGCAAGGCCTTGGTGTCCTCCTTCCTCGTGGCAACCTCCCTTGACCTCGGCAATGATTCCTCCCGAATGTTTTCTCCCTCGATCGACTCTCTCCCTTGTGGTCGATCTCCGAGGCTTCTCTGTTCATCCTTTGTGAATGGCGGCTTCAGCAGGCTTTTAGGGTTCCACGTACTTGACACTAAAGAAAGGGGGCGACGAACCGATGTCGAAAGGGGGTGGGCCAGCCGACCTGGGCCCTCCTCAGCCTGATTTGGCCCATTTTGCACCACATGTCATCTTTTGCATTTTGGGCTTTTTGCTCCTTCAGATGTGGACTTTGGACGTCGTTATCCCCGTGATCAAGTTAGGGGTCTTTACGCACGAACTTCCGATCTTTCATCTCGGTCCTCGGGAATACTTCATTGAAGCACATCGGTCCTTGCCACCTTTGGAGGCAAGTTTGCACACGGTTGGAACTCCTTGATTGACTTGCAAAATGTCCTCCGAACTAGGTGCATCTCCCCTCATTAAGTGCATAAATTCCTGCAAAATCATTATAGTCCAAAATGCACATGCAACGGTGAACTTGTTACATCATTAGTATGTCTAGTGGCGGGTTAGTTCCAAAATAAAGTTCAAACCATAATGTAACAAGTGTTCTTGGTTGATGGAAATCGACCGCCAATAGGTACCTAGCTGTAAGCGGCCCTCGCATCCTAACAATGATGGTACCTAGCTGCATGCGGTCTTCGAGTCGCATATTAGCCCACTCCGGCGGCAACTGTACCATGGGTCTGAAACGCATAGCCCTAAGTACTCAAGTCGACTCCTGTCATATTAAAGCCCGCCCCGGCGGTATAAGTCGACTCTAGTCGCGCCTAAGCCTAAGCCCGCTTCAGCGGCAAAGCTTCTCGCTTTCTCTATTTTTTCATTAGTTTTTGCCTTCCAGAAGTGCTTTTCGTTTTTGGCTTTTCAGTTTTGTATTTTGGGTTTCATACTTGGATCGAAGTACTCAAAGTCGACTTCTAAATTCGCATCTAAAGTCCAGTCCACGCGGCAATCTAAAGTCGACTTTTAAAGTCGTATTTTTAAAGTCTGCTCTGCACGGCACAAAGTCGACTACTCTAGTCGCACCTCAAAGTCTGCTCCGCGCGGCAATATAAAGTCGACTTTGATTTTCAAGTCGCATTCTAAAGTCCGCTCTAACGACATAAAGTCGACTCCAGTCGCATCTAAAGTCCGCTCTGACAGCAAAATTACTACTCACTGATGACTCGAGTAGTCTCTGCTACCTCTCAAGCTCGACGGCTCAACGCCACATTACTACTCGGAAACTACTCTAGTACGCTCCGCTAGCTCTCTAGCTCGGGGGCTCAACTTCAATCACTACTTAGCGTGGCTCATACGGCTCATTTGGTACACAATCTCGGGGCCTGGACGCTGCAAGAGTACTGGGATGATGGCTTTCGCAAATTCTGAAGAACCTTGGATTGATTATCTAATCACTTCAAGGCTCGGGGGCTGCTATGCTACACCCATCATTCAATTTTTTTATGGCAAAAGATTCAAATTCAAGATTGACCCTCATTCCGATTCTTCGATTCAACCTAAGGCTCGGGGGCTACTCCATATGGAGTGCGATTTTGCAATCACACTTCCAGATAATCTCGACTTCAAGACAGATGAGCTGGACCACCTTCCAGCCTCGTGGTAGTTCAAGTACTATTGAAGACTTCTCCAAGCAGTACTCGAGGATACTCAAGAACTACTCGAAGAGGATTCAAGACTACTCAAACTACTACTCTCGACTACAAAGTGCTCGGGGGCTTGTCGGGCATACATCCCGGGTACCTATACATGGAAGAATACGAACGTGTACTATAAATCCCTGTAGTCCTAATAGGACTCCTACCTTGTAACCGACTAGGCACCTGCCCCTGAACTATATAAAAAAGGCCTGGGTACCTAGGAGTACATCCCCAATCCCTCTGGGAACAACACCCAAGCGTAGAGCACCATATTCACACCCCCGAACAGGACGTAGGGTATTACGCTATCCTGGCGGCCCGAACCTGTATAAATCTGTGTCACGTGTCCTCGCTTTAACCTTCGAGTTCCAGGTCTGGCGATCCTCCACCGCACAATCTACTACCTCGGGTACCCCTTGGTAAGTTTGCCGGGTCAAAACACTGACACGTCTCGCTACGGAACTCCTCCGCATTAAAGTCAGTGCCGGGGTGATTCCAAATTAGGAATAAGATGAGGTCCTAATAAAAAAATCATCCAAAATTCTTTCTCATAATACCCTTATACCACACTATACTACCCATTCATACCACCTCATACTACTGATGAGTTTTACGAAGTATATAATTAATCTGAGCCGTTGAATGTCTATATACTTGTCCTTTTTCAATAATAATATAGCCTAGTATAGGGCACTAGAAAAGACCTCTAGGTTTTTATTTCAATTTAGAAAATGAGCCTCCCAGAAGAAACTAATTCTTTTACAGGGTTAATGAATTATTATATATGATTCATAAAATTAATGAATCTAATTAACATGTTGATCCTGTCTCTTGACAGGTGAAGACATGTTGCCAATTCAAACGTTCTCTGTCAGTGAGTTAATTGCTGTCGCTTTATTTGACAAAGAACACCCAGCAATTCAATTAAGAGAGAGGACTAATTCAGATGAAGGCACACTCATGCATCGCCTGCCAGTGAATCTCCTCGAAAATTCGGCGAGGCTATCATTGGTTTCAGGCCCAGTAATTGGTTTACATCGACGTTTTCAGGGCTGCACCCTGCTAAAGACGACTAATTTTAACGGCTGTGTTGCAACGGAGACAACAGGTGAGTCATCACCAGTCAGAACAAGTCAGATGATGAGTGCATCAATCAATCATAACTGAGTCGTGACGCAGTCGTATGCATAGCAATTTCCTGGATCACAATGGAAGCTAGCTAGCAAGTTATTGCTTCTGCTGCCTTTGTAAGCATAAATATGCCATTGGTAGATCACAGCACAGGGCAGGAATGGATGTCTGGGAAGCTATGGAGAGGGAGAACCATGTCGCAGAGCGCGGCCTCGTCCCCGTCGTCAACAGCGGCCACGTGCGGGTGCCGAACGAGCGCGGCGGCGCTAAGACGGACATGCTGGAAGACTTCGTGCGCACGGGCCAATCATGGTACGCATATGCAGATAAAAACTTCGTATATCTGCACGAAATGCAAAAGGAATAATCGTGTTCATTCTCATGTCTGAATTCTTGTGTTGTTACGCCATTGAAGCCGGTATGCTAGCAGTGACATCCCAAGCGATCTGCTCGTCAAGGTGGGAGGCGTCAACTTCCACCTCCACAAGCATCCCATGATCTCCCGGAGCGCTCGACTGGCCCGGCTCGTTTACGAGGCGTCGGCGCTGCACGGCCAGGACGCCGTCACCATGGTGGAGCTTTCCGACCTGCCGGGCGGCCACGGCGCCTTCGAGCTGGCTGCCAAGTTCTGCTACGGCGTCGTGGTCGACATCACCGCCGCCAACGTCGCCGTCCTGCGCTGCGCCGCCGAGTACCTGGAGATGACGGAGGAGCTGGAGGAGGGCAATCTGGCCTTCCGGGCGGAGGCATTCCTGAGCTACGTCGTGGCGGCGTCGTGGAGGGACTCGGTCGCCGTGCTCCGGAGCTGCGAGGGCCTCTCGCCGTGGGCCGAGAACTTGCAGCTCGTGCGCCGCTGCAGCGAGTCCGTCGCCACCAAAGCGTGCACCAACC
This sequence comes from Cenchrus fungigraminus, assembly GCA_036936925.1. Classification (NCBI taxonomy): domain Eukaryota; kingdom Viridiplantae; phylum Streptophyta; class Magnoliopsida; order Poales; family Poaceae; genus Cenchrus; species Cenchrus fungigraminus. The sequence continues at coordinate 41,769,066 of CM072771.1, read as the reverse complement.
CAAGGGCCGTGCGGTGGGCCTACGCCGCCGGCAGGATGTCGCCGGCGAAGACGACGGCGAGGACCGGTACGTCCATCGGCGACACCGGCCAGCAGACCGCGCCGCCGCCGGACTGGTGGGTGGACGACGTCTGCGTGCTTAGGATCGATCACTTCGTGCGCGTCATGACCGCCGTCCAGGCGAAAGGCATGCGCGGCGACCTCGTCGGCGCCGCCATCACGCGCTACTACTCCAAATGCCTCGAAAACAAGGACAGACCCGCGTCGCATGGGCACGGCCACGGCACGCTCGAAATTGTCGTTGCCGGGGAGGGCGACACGCAAACGACGTCGGAGACGAGCAGCGAGCAGAGGATGGTGGTGGAGAGCCTGATCAGCATCATCCCCCCGCAGAACTCCGTGTCGTGCAGCTTCCTGCTCCGGCTGCTCCGCCTGGCCGTGAGCCTCAAGGCGGCGCCGGCGCTGGTGATAGAGGTGGAGAAGCGCGTGGGCATGCAGCTCGACCAGGCGGCGCTGGCCGACATCCTGGTCCCGTCGATGTCGTCGTACCCCTACGGCCGCCACGTCTCCGACGTCGCGTACGACGTCGACCTCGTGCAGCGGCTGGTGGAGCAGTTCGTGGTGCAGGAGCAGTCGTCGTCGTCGTCGTCCACCCCGAGCCGCGGCAAGGAGGAGAACACGAGGTCGCAGCGCGTGGCGAGCCTGATCGACAGCTACCTCTCCGAGGTGTCCCGTGACCGGCACCTCCCGCTGGGCAAGTTCCAGGCCCTGGCAGAGTCGGTGCCGGAGCCGGCACGCGGCTGCCACGACGGACTCTACCGCGCCGTCGACTCGTACCTGAAGGCGCACCCGGCAGCGACGGAGCACGAGCGGAAGCGGCTGTGCCGGGCGGTGGACTGCGGGAGGCTGTCGCGGGAGGTGCGCACGCACGCAGCGGAGAACGAGCGGCTGCCGCTCCGGGTGGCGGTGCGGGTGCTGCTGGCGGAGCAGGCCAAGATGGCCGCCGCGCTCGGAAGGGCGGGGAAGAAGGACGACGACGTCGCCGCGCTGAGGATGGAGCTGCAGAACGTGAACGCCAGGTACATGGAGCTGCAGCGCGAGGTGGAGCTCCTGCAGACGCAGGTGGAACGCATGCTGCTGCCGTCGTCCGCGGCAGCCGGGAAGCAGCAGAGCGTGTCAGGGTGGGCAAGCGGGTGGAAGAAGCTTGGTAGATTGGGTAGGATTCAGGTGGAGCAGCCGGTAGCAACGGCGGCGCCCGGCGAGACAGGGAGCAGGGAGCCTCGGCGGAGGAGGAACTCTGCCTCGTGAGCTGCAGGTGTGACCGTGTGAGAGACAAGACTCCTCGGCAGTAGATGTAACTGGAGTTGATGAGTCCACACGTCAGTGATCCAAGTGTGAAGGATATGCTTTCAGTATACCCTTATTTAGTAGCCTTGTAAAATATTGTATCTGTAATTGTATTCCGTCCGTATTTTCTTGTGCACAAGAATACCTTTGTGAGACTGTAATGCATCTGAATTTGATACCCCTGTAAAATACTGTTTTGGTTAAGAAAAGAAAAAAGCAGCCCAGCAAATCTGGGCGTACAACCATACTGGCACTAGCAGAAACATGAATAGATATAAATGAACGCTTATAGGAAAGATTTTAAAATTGTCCGACATAGCAAACAACATCAAAAGGCTAGGCTATAAATTATTGATCAACAAGCGAAATTGCATTGACCATCCCAAAACAATTCTTCTCCTAATCTCAGGAATAGGAAGAACAAATACCAAGCTGAAAGCTTAAGAGAGCACAATGTACCCCAATTAAAAGAGCTAGGTAAGCTTAAGTGTTGGCATCACAAAACCCCCAAACAGAGATATGATGACACCATGAATAATTCACGACTAATATGTTCAAAACTCACTGTATTAAATTGACAGATTTCCTTTACACATTACACTTCCAACTTTCCAAAATGGCGACCCCCTTACAATAAGGAGGGGGTCTCCTTTTATAGTGCCCAAAGACTAGAATATTCGGGAGCAAACTTGGACTTTCACACTTGATGCGGATTTAGAGCCGAAGATAGCGGAGCGTAAAACCCGTCGGAGACAGCGGAGCGGGTGATGGCCGCGAAACACGGAAACGTGACAGTTTCGTGTCGCAACAGCTTACGACCAGGTCCACGCTAGCGATTCTTTGAAGAACTTCTCGGCTCCGCGCTCCGTAGTCCCCAGCGCTTCATTCCCAGAAGACTTCGTAGCTCCGGGGCTTGGCTTCGACAATTCTGATTACCGTACTTGCGGGAAGACCCTGGCAGAGCCCAAACCTTCGTCTTTCGTCTTCCACGAGAAAACTTTCGGAGCCCGAACTTTTCCCTGTAAAGAAAAGACTTGATCTGGGTTAATTTACTTTCCGAGGAATGGGACGACTCTAGCAAAGCCCAGGCTCATCTGTTCCCTCAGGAAAAAGACGTTGGAGCTGGATATTTCCACGAAACACATCTCCGGAGCACAGCGATGACAGAAGATCCCGGAGCCCAACACTTATCCTGCACGAAAGAGAAAATTATCTTCGAGTTAATTTGCATGTCTGTGTAGATTAAGCCCTTGACCCGAAGGTGCGAAGCCCAAGTTTCTGGCTGGCTTTCCAAATTGGGCCGAAACCAGATGATTTCTCTGGTAAACAAACTCCTAGGGCCAAGAGGTGATGTTTTCTACCGCCCCAACAGTAGCCCCTCGAGGAGAATCGCTAAGCTGAAATGTTATCCTTCTCCTCGATTTGTTTCGCGAACTCAAGTTGAAGAAAACGTCACCTCCGTCGACGGGAAGTTAGTGCGACTTTTGTTTTGGCTTCGCGTATCTGACCGTTGAGCGACAAAAACCGCTGATTCCTGAGACGTCCGTTCGAATTCCTAGATGATTGCGCTCCTCTCTCCTCGGGCTATATAAGCGGGGGGTGAGAGGTCTTGGGGACCTGCTCTCCCCGAAGCTATAGAACTTGCTTTCTCCGCGCCCGCTTGCTTTAAGATTCGTGCTCGTTGTGTGATTGCTTGGTTGAGAGGTTTTAGGTCACAAGCCTTTTTGCGAAGCCCGGAGTTTTTGTTGGTCTGGCTCGTACCAAGCAAACTGCTCGACCGATGACGGAAGAGGAACTAGCTGCTGCCAATGTTCCGCCCGAAGCCGCGGTGGAACCTTTTGGTGATATAGTCGACTACGAGGCGTCTTCGAAAGCCAAGGACGCGTCTTGTAGCGAAGATCTTTCTGCTGTCGAGGCTTCCCCTTTGATATAATGGCCCAGGAACCTAAGACACCGTCACTGGTTTTTGGGGCTTTGCTGGTTTCTGAGAATTTGCTGCAGTACTATGAAGAGAAGGGGGTTTTTTCCGGCAGGCGTTGCTCGGGCTCCGGAAGGAGAAACAACACTGAAGCCGAGAAAAGGCGAAGCGTGGTTTTTCGTGATTTCTTCAACGTTGGCCTGCGGTTTCCCTGCTCTCGGTTTCTCCCTGAGATATTGGATAGGTATGGAGTTAAACTACACCAGTTGATGCCAAACACATTTATCCAACTGTCCAAGTTCTTTTTTGTGGTGCGTTCATGCGGTGGTCGAGTAGACGCCGAAGCCTTCGCTCGTTTCTACGAGCTTCATGTGCAGAGGCAAAGTTTTCAGCTTGAAGGGGGTACCACTATTTTTGAGAATCATTTTGGTTGCATAACCTTTACTACTCGTCGGAAGAATACCAAGAAAGACATTAAGAGAATCGAGCTAAGTCCTGCGCATAAGAATAAGTGGGATGACGATTGGTTGTCTTACTGGTTTTATGTCAAGGTCAACATGCCCCGTGGCTCCGATGGGACTGGATATTATCCTTTTAGCATCCCTACCATGATGCCATTAAACTATATAACTGGGCCTGACTTTGCGAAGACAAAAGGCTTCAAGGACTGCGAAAAAGCCTTCTTATTGGCTACTTAGTTTATTCCTGGTTGGGATGTGGTTGAGGAATTTTTGACAGCTGGAGTTTAGCCTTTTGCTGCTGGCTGGAACCCCCAGGAGATAAAGTGGCTATCAGTTGACTGGTTCGCTAAGGAAATTCATTTTCCTCGATTTGGGCTGAAGTTGCCGGAGGGCAAGAATGCTCATGAATTTGTTGGGGAGATCGAGCGACGAGCCGTGGATATGCTGGGTCCTTATACCGACGCAGAATATCAAGCGGCGCGTAAGTTGCCGACAGGCGGTCGCAGAGTTAATCGTATCTTTTTGGAGCTTGGGATTGATGTTGATGCCCGGCCGAAGCCCAGGGCTTCTTCTAAGCGTACTCGTGATTCTCCTGCGGCGGACCCGGCAAATGCTGCAAAGAAGAAGAAGAAATTTGTGGTTTCCCCGGAGACGGCCGACGAAGCTACAGTTGTTGAGACGTGGAAAACCGTGGCTCTGATGTCTTCTTCGAAGACGAGTCAACTTGAACGAGCTAAGAAGAACCAGGTTGCAAGTCAAGGTACCAACCCTGGTATTGAGAAAACATCGAAACCGGGCTTTCGACGTAAGAAATCTGGCTCCAAGCCGGGGCGAGCGTGCCATATTGTGAATATAATCAGCTTTGCTGATACTCTGGAGTTCCTAGACTCAGGGACTGATGCTGATGAAGCCAAGGGCCGTTTTAACGTGCCTGAGGTGGAGAAAGCCATTGTGTCCAGTCCAAAGGATGCGGCTCTAGTCACTCTTGATGCAGAAAGCGCCGGGGTTTCTGATAAGACCGCTTACCTAAATTTATTTCAAACCAGAATTCGGATTTTATGCTATTTTATAGAAAATAGAAATAAACTTCCCAAAGCTGAGAATAATCAAGACAAGGGTGCTAGAACTTCTTGCCCAGGTGACAATCCTGAAGCTTCGGGCGATATGAAGGCATCGCCCGAGTTTATGAAATCCTTGGCGGAGACGGTGAGCAAGACCGGATCCGTGGAGGGGCCTACGCTGGAGTTGGTTCTCACACAGACGCGCGCCTTCGATCTTTCGACATATTCTTATAAAAAAGCTATTGGTATGAGAGACTTAAAAACTTTACTGTCTATTCGATTGCCTTTTTGTAAGAGGAGAGGGTTTGTGGAGTCGCTTGTGCTCTGGGAGCTAAGGGATTCTTTTCGTCTTGCAGTCGTGGTGACTGGTGATGTCCCGCAAGCTGAGGGCAAAACCCCCGAAGGCCAGGAATTGGAAGATAGGGAAATTCCCGGGGCCCAAGCTTCTATAATTGTGAAGCAGCAAGGGACCAGTGCTAGTGCCGAACCTTCGGCGTCTTTTGATCCTTAAGGTTTGTTCCTTTCCTTAATTTGCTTTTTGTGATGTTATTCTTCTACTGACGAATGTGGGATTTCCCTCATTCTTTGTGCAGCTTATGAAAAATCTTTGGAAGATATGGAGGCTGGTCTACTGGCTGGAGTGTCAGCTGAACTCTGCTATAAATCTATGATTTCAAGTAGGCTGGTGGTTGAAAAGTATCGTGCTCAAGAGAGCAAGCTCTCAACGACCGAAGCTGAAAATGTTGAGCTGATCCCGGAAGTCATTAGGCTCAAAGAACAGTATGCAACTTTGGAGAAAATGTTTAATCTTCAAACGGAGAAAGTTGCTATTTTGGAGGATAATGTCAACACTTTTAAGATGGCTTCGGAAAATCTGACAAAAGATGCAGAGAAGCAGGATCAAATAGTTGAAGATTTGAAAAAGATAGTGGAAGACGACACAGGAATCATAGATTCTTTGAAAAAAGAGAAAGAGGACCAAAAATCCGTTATTGAAGAACTTAGGAAAGAAGTTCAAGGTCAAAAAAATTTTATAGATGTGGCCGAAGGAGTCTTAAAAGAACGCTTCCAAGTCTTGTATGAAAAATACTCACGCGCTCTTGGGGACTTTGGTGCGGAGCCTCTGCCTTTCCCTGACGACAAAGGGGCCAAGGAGATTTTTGAGTGGATGGAACAAGAATTTGATCATCTTCCCGGCGTGATGACCGGAGCCAGTGATTACACGGCTTCAATGTGTGTTGAAGTCCTTCTGGATTTGCTGGAAAAGAATGGGTGTTCGGACTTCTTGGCTCTGGGCGCCAGAAATTATGAGTTCCAGAAGGCAGAGGAAATTGAGTGTGTTCTTCCCTCGAAGAACTTTTAAGTTGTCAAGAGGAACTTCCTAACTTTGTTCTGGGAAGCGTCAGGGTAGGGACACGCCAAGGTCATGGTGCGGCGATATCTTGCGGAGGTAGGGAAATTTCTTGATCGTTTGATTCATGCTTAGTTGTTTTGAGATTGCTCACTGTGACTTTCTAGGCCAAGGAAAAGGAGGCGTTAGGATCGGGCTCGTCTGATGAGAGCGAAGATGGTGAATCCCCCAAGGATGAAGCCCCTGGCGAAGGCAAAGATGGCGAAGCTTGAACATCTTTTCGTTTAGTTTTAAGCTACTGCTTTTGCAAACGCCCTGTGTGGCGACCTGAGTGATGCGTAAACACTTCTTGGCACGATTCTTGTAATATGTCTTGGCTTCGTTACCTTTTTCATTGTTTTTATTTTGATTAGTTCTCTAGTTTCGAGACAAGGGCAAGAAAGACAGCCCTGTTTTTGAAGAAAACGTCACCCTCCCCCCCCTTTTTGCTTTTCTCGGAGCTTGAGAACTTTTGCTAGAAAAAGTGATGTTTCATAGCGTAGCTTTTTCTTGTTTTTAAAAACTAAGTCTAGTGAAATTTGCTTTGAATTTTGCAGATTTTGCTTTGACTTGGTCGAATGTAGCAATTTTGTTGCTTTTCGAGCCTTCTGCTTACTCCCTCCGTCCCAAAAAGAATGACGTTTTAGGATTCAAAATTTGTCCCAAAAAGAATGACGTTTTACTTAATTTGGCATGTGTGCATGTGCATGTAAGCATGCAACAATCAATTAGTACCTAATATGGCAAATAAATAGGGGCAATCGAGGTCATTTGACCTCCTTAATAATCTGTCCTAAAATTTCTAGAATGACATTCTTTTTGGGACGGAGGGAGTAGTCGAAAGAGGGAAAATTTAGAATTTAAGAAACTAAGCCCGTGCAGAAAAAAGATGACGAAGCCATCGCATCTTCTTGACTTTGTTGAAACTTATTTCTTTTGAAACGTCCCGTGCAGCGATGTCCGATGGTGTAAAAATACCTTAGGTTTGGCTCCTGAAATATAACTTGGCTTCGGTGTGTTCTCATTATTTTCTTCTTAAACCATTCTCTGGCTTCGAGAAAGGAGCGAAAACTAATTTTTGTTTTTGAAGAAAACGTCACCCCCCTTTTTTGCTTTTTTCTCGAAGCTCGCGTCTTTTTGTAAAGATCGTGATGTTTCGTAGGATGGTTTTCTTCCCTATCTCGAAAACCCAAAGTCTAGCGAAGCTTGCTCCGAGCTTCGCAGACTTATCTTTGATTGATGGTCGAATATTAGCAATCTTGTTTCTTTTCGACCCTTTGCCTGTTCAATAGATCGCTCTGAACTTGTGAAAATTTTACGACTAACTGAAACCGATCCTGCAACTTAGTCTGTTGCTTTGTGGGATTTTTGGTACTTAGGCATGAATGCTAAGATTTTTGTGAGACAACGTATATAAGCTTGTTGCTTTTCGTTGCTCTTTGGGCAGAAACCCCCTCGCAAAAAGTAAATAACTGAAAGTAAATTGCTGTATGATGAAAAGTAATGATTGCTGGACAGGGAATGTAGGGGAAATTAATTTCATTAAAGCTGAAATTTGGTACATGGATCCGCCTCATTAAAAACCTTGCCTCTTGATATGGAGTCCCCTTCAGCAAGGAAAAGAGTACGGTCCTTGGAAAATGTAAATTGCTGAAAACGCAAAACATAAGATAGCTAGGCTCTGGCCCCGTTTATAAGTTTACGAAGCCGGAGTTTTCACACTGTGTGTTTCTAAGGGTAGTACTTGAGAAGGCTATCTGCATTCCACGTGTGTGGCAACATGTTGCCCAACTGATCTGCTAAATGAAAAGATCCCGGTCTTAGACTCTTTGCTACTATGTATGGGCCTTCCCATGGCTCTTGCAACTTTCCTAGATTATCAAAATTCTTCTTCTTCTTGATGACTAAGTCCCCTACCTGTATTTCCTTTCTCACGACTTTCTTGTCCCTCCATTTCTTGGTTTCTTGCTGATAGTTTTCTAAGTTTTCAGCAGCTTGGAGCACATCTACCTCGATCAAATCTTTCTCTGCTTCCTCAAAGCCTGTGTCTTGTGCTTTCAACACTCGCAAACTTTGGTTCTTGATTTCCTCCAGAGTCATAGCTTCAGAGCCGAAAAGCTGCTTAAATGGTGAGAAGCCGGTGGCTCTTGATACATTGGTGTTATGAGACCAAGTTACCTTCGGCAAATCCTCTATACACTTCCCTTTTCTCTGATTAAACAAACATTTTTTATGCTTCAGAATATCTACCCATTTTCTCTTTCCACTGCCCTGTTTGACTGTGGATGGTACACGGAGGCGAACTTTAACTTAGTCCCCATAGTCAGGCAAAATTCCCTGAAGTCATTGCAATCAAATTGCTTTCCATTGTCCATAGTTAGTTCCCTTGGAACCTCGAATCTGCAAATTATACTCTGCCAAAAGAATTTTTGGATGTTACGGGATGTGATGCTTGCTAGTGGTTTGGTCTCGACCCATTTTGTGAAATAGTCTATGGCTACGGCAGCGAATCTGCAATTTCCTTGAGCTGCTGGAAGTGGTCCAACTAGGTCCATCCCCCATCTTTGCAAAGGCCAGGAGGGTGGTATCAATTGTGTGGGCATTGAAGGACTTCTCTGATTGTTGGTATTTTTCTGGCAGGCTTCGCAAGTTTTCACCAAGTGGTGAGCATCATCAATGATGGAGGGCCAATAAAAACCTTGTCTTAGTGCTTTTTGAGCAAGAGCTCTTGAGCCAATGTGAGCACCGCAGAATCCAGAATGAATTTCCCTTAGCAATTCTTTTCTTGTATCAAAGCTGATGCACTTTAAGGTAGGAGCTGATATGCCAGATTTGTACAACTCTCCATCAATTATTTCATAGCCTCAGGCTCTTTGCCTCATGCGGTTTAAGGAAACTTCCTCAGTGGGTTCATAGTGACCTCTTTAAGAAAGCCAGGATTGGAGCCCTCCAATAATATTTTTCTATGACATTGATTGTTTTGGCTTTGTGCTCTTTCACAGCGGGTGTAGTTAAGACTTCATAGAAAAACATCCGAGGCAAAGCTTGATTTTGTGCTGCTGCTTTTGCCAGTGCATCGGTGTTGACGGCTGTTAAGTGCTACTTTTACACCGTCAATACCTGCATAAAATAAATGTAAAAGGATCATCAACACTAGAATAGGGCTTGATACTGATGATTTCCACAAGTGTTGGTGTTTCTAGCTTTTGCTGCAGGATGCACCGAAATGTATGCCAATTGGTACAATAGAGAGCAAGTGATCCAATGGCTATTAAAGGATGTCATCATAAACAACCTCAAATGCTAATTTGTACTGCACCATTGCAACGGGCTCGTCGAGACGATCGAAATGGATATATCATATGTCTACTTCTGAGTCTGGATGAAAGAGATATGCACAAGACAAGATCACCATCTTGATATGTGGGCCCAGTGGGACCCACACCAGACCACGTGGCGACGTGTTGCCACGTTGGATGCCATGTGTCCATGACACATCACCAATCCAAGGAAACACACCTTCGACCAATCAGGAGCCAGTACATAGATTCAAGGGCCCACAACCCGAGCAAACCGCCTCCAACCGACCCATACACCGGGAACCGCCTTGAGGACCCACCTAGCAGTCACCCAGACGAAAGGCGGAGCGATCGGAGCCGACCCGGGTTCGGCCGACCCCACAGGTCAGCCGACCCCACCTTAAGGCAGTTCGCGGCTGTCTTCCACGTGTCGTCTCCCCGTTGGATCCTAAGGGCACTCCCGTGGTGCTTGGGGTGTTCTCACGCGGTGACACGGGCCTATAAATAGAAGGAGAGAGGGCTAGAAGAGGGGCATCCCATTCTCCTCCTCCTCTTTAGAAACTCTTGTTTCCTCCCTCATGTGATCTCTCATGGATCAAATGAGTTGATCCATGTAGGTGAGAGTAGGTGCTAGGTAGAGTGTGGTGTTGGAGAGGATGTCTTGTTCTTCAATTAGAGCAAAGTAAGTATTTCGACATTTCCTATTAGACTAAAGTGTCATTCATACGGTGTTCTTGAGTTCTTCGTTCGTTCATCATTTAGAGGCTCGTGTTCTTCACGAACGCGCTTCCTCGATCTAGTTGACGAGCGAGTTTCTCATACTTTTGTGTTTGTTCTTAAGTTAGAGGTTCGTGTTCTTCACGAACACGACCCTTGATCTTCTGTTATAAACATATAAGGTTGTAACCTGTTTGTATGTCTGCTAGTCTAATCAGAGTTAGTGGATGCTCCTTTATCCTAATCTAGATCAAGTTCATCTGTGATCTTTTGCATAAGATAGCGTATACCTGAGTGAGTTCGGGTCTCTCCCTTGTGGGTCCGTCGCTTCGTATTTATACGGAGTGCTATAGTGTTGTTGCGGGCCGGCAGACGTAACCGTGCTATAGTAGTAATCGGTGGTGTAGACGTGGTGTCTAGACTACGGGTTATCCTTCGAATGCCCTGTATCCCACAGTTTGTCTTGGGGTAGGCCGCGGTAGTGACAGCCGTTGGACCCTCTGAAATCCCCCACGTTCGGATACAGCTATAGGAGTCTAAAATCTAACAACCGGAGTTGTGCGGAAGCAATGCGGGCGGTTAGCTCCCGAAACAAGAGTTCCTAATCGAGAGACTGTCCTTAACTCTGTACGCTATCAGCAGGATCCTTCCCATCATCTTCCTCTCTACCATAGCCGGGGCTTGGTGTCCTTGGACCATTCATCTAGGATAGAAGGTAGTGCACATCATTCCTTGGATTCGATACCCTTTGGAATACTCCTTTGGGGAAGTGCTATAGTGGTATTTCCGTGCGCTTGCGGTATACCCGGTTGCTCTTACGTTTCCTCTAGGTGTACAACTAGTGGTGACGTTAAGAAACGCCAACAAACATTTTTGGCGCCGTTGCCGGGGAACGTTTGCTGTATCTATCTTCGAACCTAGTGGTCCTCGTATTTATCTTTTTTCGTTTTCTTCTACCTTCACCCCTGTTACCCATCAGATATCCTTTTTGTTTTTTTTCTTCTACCTTTACTCCCGCTACCCTTTGAGATGCCTTCCTGTCAAAGCCTCTCTACCTCAAGGGGTGAGTTCGAAGAGTCATCATCATCTTCATCATCCGGCTATGAACTCCCCCCTGGCTTTTTAGCCACGGTTCAGGATCGACCATTCTTTGGAGCAATCAATGAAGACCCCTACCTCCATTTGGAGGAATTTGAGGAACTGTGCTCTAGTTTGGCTATGCCAGGCGTGACATAGGACACCGTGAGGTGGAAGTTGTTTCCTTTCTCCCTCATAGGAGAGGCGGAACAATGGTACGCCCACACTACAGAAAGTGTGAACGGTGATTAGGGAGAACTCCGAGATAACTTTTGCCACTCGTTCTCTCTCATGGAAAGGACGGAGCAATGGTACACTCGTGTAGCTTCTCTTCCAATAAGTATCCTCGATTTCGAGAAATTAGAGGAGGAGTCCCTAGGAGCGGCATGGGCTAGGTTCCTACACCTTTTGGTGTCGACACCTAGTCCGTCTTTACCCATCGATGTGTCATTGTACATCTTTTGTATGGGTCTAGACATGGATTCCGCCCTCGATCTAGACGTTATTGCTGGAGGTTTGTTTGTGGAAAAAAACTCCAAGGGAAGGAAGAGAGATCTTAGATTCCCTCTTAGAAAACTATTCTGTCCCTATCGATCGCAACAAACCCAACCAAGAACCCGAGTCGAGCCATGAGGGTTCCTCAACATCCAAGTCAGAGTCTTCATCTTCCGAATCCCAAGACTTGTCTGATGAGCCCTCTCCCGAACCCCGAACACCAAAGGAAGAAGAAATTCAACCTTCGGTGTTCACTTGCAAATTCGAGGATGACCCATCTAGAAATCCTTCAGACACCTCGAATTCTGTTGATGCCCAATTAGGGTAGGATCCTTATTCTGTCCATACCGATCATCTTAGAAATCTTTTAACAGAATCTTCCCTTAGGCCTGCGGTGCCTCCTCTACCTCCTGATCCTCCTGACGAAGCATATCCTGAGGAGGCCATGAGGGAGGAATGGTCAGAGGGAGTGACACGATTTTCTGAGGCAGCTTGGAATAGTTCACCTTCTCTGGTTGTTTCTTGCTCTAGTAGAGGCACTGTCGTAGAGGCCCATTGTAACCCCATCATGGAGGTTAACATTTTGCCATGGCACTTAGCGGAAACTCTTTTGGGCAAAGTTCCGCCAGCACCATCCGACATGCTCATCAAGACTTGTCCCTTTGGACATGTTCTTGAATGTTGGGGGATCGCAAGTGCCGTGTCGCTGATCATAGACGGGATCGAGGTTTGCCTAAACTCTCACATCTCTGATGTCCTTGATCTCGATCTTCTCCTAGGCTCCCCTTTACAGCAGTTCTTTGATACATCCTTAGGGAGCCTAGATGGTAAGCTTCGGGGAGTCACTTCTGCCACTGCTACCCCTTGTCCGGGACATCCTATGGCAAGGCCTCTTCCCCAGCAAAACCCACTCGAGAAGACGATGTGTATATCTCCGTTTGTGTCATCCAAGCTTGTTCTCATTGAGGGTGTAGAATTCTCTACTACTCATGAGTGTGACTCGGGAGACTCTCTTCACCTTTGTGAAGGCGAACGATCGTCACCACTCTCGACCGAGTTTCAGCCTCTTCCCGCTAGCCCGTACCATGTTGCTTTCGATCATGGTCGAGAGTCAACATCGAGCCTCCACGATGCATCTCTTGAGATAGAGAACTCATGGGCCATGGAACCTTTCGAGGCACTGACTCTGGAGTCCAGAGGAAAGAATTCCACACACGAGCATGGTAGCTTCATTCTTGATCTACCATACAGACCATGCTCGCATCATGTCCCTCCAGAGTCAGACTTGCTTAGTGCGCTGAGCACACATGAGGGATGCAATCACCTTATGGTCCTTTTTTGTAGGAAGTTCAGAAGGTTGGTTGTAGATGTATATGTCTATCATAAGCATATCAGATTTCGTGTGCGCTGTGACACTAACCTTGCAGCTAAAGCTTCGCTGATACATCAAGGATTGGTGGTGGGACGGGAATGACACCACCAGCGATAGCTGCAAGATGAAGTTCTCATGATCGAGCTTATGACCAATAAATAAACAAAGCACTACCAGGAGATAGCCTGGAATTAGCATAGGTTTCATTTCCCTTTCGAATAAAAGCAAGAACATGTTTTTACGATAAGTTTTCCTTCGGGTATTTTTGCTCACTAACCTTGCAGGTGGAGATTGAAAAGAAAGATGGACAGGTGATACCTACGAACATGTGAGCCACATCAGCTGCAACACCTAGATAAACTTTGGTGAGGGAACATTTACAAAAGGAAGTTTGATCACCACACACTTGAGTTTTGTTGCCTAGCAATGCAAACTTCAAGTGTGGGGGAGGTATGTGAGCATCCCGAGTAAAGTTCCTCCTCTACTAAATCTTATCCTGGTGTGAAGATGATGTCAGCTCTTGCATCTTGCCCACTAGTTAGGTAAGTCCTGCTTTTGACATTAAACAAAGCCCTTCCGGGAGGTTCCCAAGGTTCACCGTCTTATGCTCATGCTTATGTCCCTTGTTGATGAAAGCTTGATCATGCTTTCATGCTTCCTTTATCTTTGTTCATATGCTCTGGTTTGAATGTTATTGTTGCAACATATCACTCATAGACTATTTTAAATTAAGCATGGTGCTTAGGTTAAAATTGTTTTCTTCAATCAAAACAAGACATGGTGTCAAGTTTTGATTGATGAACCTTAGAGTTATATCTTCAAGGATCTCGGTTGCATATATGCTGACTAACCCCTGCAGAAAATTGTCAAATTTGAATGGATAAGTCATTGAGCTGAATCCAAATGGGAAGGTAAGTTGAGGTGTCAGATTCATGTTGCACAACATGCAAAGGTGGTACATATGACCTCTCAAAGGTCCAAGGTAAGTATATTCCCCTTTGTGCATGAAGTGTATTATTGGTTTAACCCTTTCGAGCAAATGACACAGTGACAATAAAAAAACCAAAAATATTTGCTTTTGAATAAAGGCTCTATGGTTCTCGAACTAGTAGAGTCCATCTTTTGTTTCCACTTTTGCTTGAAGAACAGCACCAGTACAAGCACCAGTGTGGGGGAGTTCTCTCAAGCTCATCATCAACATATCCACTTGAGGACTCCCACACAAAGGGCTGCACGACATCACTATGCCTTCATGACAAGGACAAGGTAAACTAGAGTGAGCTGGCTATCCCACGGGCCAGCCAAATCACCACTAATCTTCCATGTCCCTCATATCCTTCAGGAGCGATGGTATGTGCACCCTTCATCTCACTCTCTACCTTTGAGTTTGAATGATCTTCAATTCTTATCTAATAAATCAAACTCAAATATCGGTGTTTTGTTTGCTCTCCATGATCCCTGTGGTTGGCTTGCATATGTTTTATTCCTTACTTATTATCTTGATGCTTGTGAACAAATATCATTAGGGAACTCATACTTATCTAAGTAGTTGATGTTTGTGATATGGTTTGATGATATGATCTTCGCTCTTTATGTTTGAGTGTTTGGGAATTTTATTTGAAAAATCATAAAACCCTTTGCAAAGCTCCTCTTTGATATGCCACAGTCCTACCAAAGCCATATGATGTTCATAGTTGAAAACCTTATACTCATATGCTGCTTGATATTGCATTTGAGCTTTGTCAAATTCTGTGACCCTTGTGAGAATTCTCTTCATTACCTTCATGATCAAGATTTATGTGCACACCACCATATTCCCCTTGCTATGCTTCTACACTGAAAGTTAGCATTGTATCATTCATCCATTTCATGAAAATAAAGCTCCATATGTGGTGTGACATCTCTCTCCAAAAGTGTCCTTCAAAAAGAGACATGGGCTATGAAAAAAAAGAGAAACACATGCTCAAGCATGATGAAAAAAAGGAAAGAAAGAATAGCCCAGGTCCAAAATAAAGGATAAATAGGAGAGAGATGGTCATGCAAAAAGGAGTTCCATAAATTAGATGGTAATAACTAGTACCTATTCAGGGGCTAGTGTCCACCTTATCATCTACCGACTCTCATCATACATGTATGGTAATATCTAGCACCCATTCCGGGCTTAGTATCCACCTTACCATACTCACCATATCCATACACGTGCACATCTTGATCTGATTGTATGATTTGATTTTGTCTGTGGATCCAGTCTTTGACTTTGCAATATATGTGATACAAGTATGCCTTATCCTTTATCCTACCTTGAGCTCCACATATAGCCGTCATTAGGAGTAGGGTAAAGAAAGGCAATCTAATACCTTGGTGAGGACATATACACATTGAGCGATCTGAGAGAATCAAATGAGGAGCTAAGCAAGGTTTGTTTTGGAAATTTATTGAAAAACCCCAAGTTACTTGACATGATGAGCAGGAGTGATTTGATTCCTGACCATTCCATTCTTCAACTACCCAAGATAGCATGATAGACACTTCATAAGTTCATGAGTACAAGGTATGGTTTGGAATATCTCTTATGCTTGCTTCATACCTTTGGATATCATGTCTCACCTTGACCTGACTCCCTTCACTCGGGACGAGCAAAGGTCAAGTGTGGGGGAGTTGTTGACGGCTGTTAAGTGCTACTTTTACACCGTCAATACCTACATAAAATAAATGTAAAAGGATCATCAACACTAGAATAAGGCTTGATACTGATGATTTCCACAAGTGTTGGTGTTTCTAGCTTTTGCTGCAGGATGCACCGAAATGTGTGCCAATTGGTACAATAGAGAGCAAGTGATCCAATGGCTATTAAAGGACGTCATCATAAACAACCTCAAATGCCAATTTGGACTGCACCATTGCGACGGGCTCGTCGAGATGATCGAAATGGATATATCATATGTCTACTTCTGAGTCCGGATGAAAGAGATATGCATAAGACAAGATCACCATCTTGATATGTGGGCCCGGTGGGACCCACACCAGACCATGTGGCGACGTGTTGCCACGTTGGATGCCATGTGTCCATGACACATCACCAATCCAAGGAAACACACCGTCGACCAATCAGGAGCCAGTACACAGATTCAAGGGCCCACAACCCGAGCAAACCGCCTCCAACCGACCCATACACAGGGAATTGCCTTGAGGACCCACCTAGCAGTCACCCAGACGAAAGGTGGCGCGATCGGAGCCGACCCAGGTTCGGCCGACCCCACCTTAAGGCGGTTCGCAGCCGTCTTCCACATGTCGTCTCCCTGTTGGATCCTAAGGGCATTCCCGTGGTGCTTGGGGTGTTCTCACGCAGTGACACGAGCCTATAAATAGAAGGAGAGAGGGCTAGAAGAGGGGCATCCCATTCTCCTCCTCCTCTTTAGAAACTCTTGTTTCCTCCCTCATGTGATCTCTCATGGATCAAATTAGTTGATCCATGTAGGTGAGAGTAGGTGCTAGGTAGAGTGTGGTGTTGGAGAGGATGTCTTGTTCTTCAATTAGAGCAAAGTAAGTATTTCGATATTTCCTATTAGACTAAAGTGTCATTCATACGGTGTTCTTGAGTTCTTCGTTCGTTCATCATTTAGAGGCTCGTGTTCTTCACGAACGTGCTTCCTCGATCTAGTTGACGAGCGAGTTTCTCATACTTTTGTGTTTGTTCTTAAGTTATAGGCTCGTGTTCTTCACGAACACGACCCTTGATCTTCTGTTATAAACATATAAGGTTGTAACCTGTTTGTATGCCTGCTAGTCTAATCAGAGTTAGTGGATGCTCCTTTATCCTAATCTAGATCAAGTTCATCTGTGATCTTTTGCATAAGATAGCGTATACCTGAGTGAGTTCGGGTCTCTCCCTCGTGGGTTTGTCGCTTCGTATTTATACGGAGTGCTATAGTGTTGTTGCGGGCCGGCAGACGTAACCGTGCTATAGTAGTAATCGGTGGTGTAGACGTGGTGTCTAGACTACAGGTTATCCTTCGAATGCCCTGTATCCCACGGTTTGTCTTGGGGTAGGTCGTGGTAGTGACAGCCGTTGGACCCTCTGAAATCCCCCACATTCGGATACAGCTATAGGAGTCTAAAATCTAACAACCGGAGTTGTGCGGAAGCAACGCGGGTGGTTAGCTCCCGAAATGAGAGTTCCTAATCGAGAGACTGTCCTTAACTCTGTACGCTATCAGCAGGATCCTCCCCATCATCTTCCTCTCTACCATAGCCGGGGCTTGGTGTCCTTGGACCATTCATCTAGGATAGAAGGTAGTGCACATCGTTCCTTGGATTCGATACCCTTTGGAATACTCCTTTGGGGAAGTGCTACAACAGTATTTTCGTGCGCTTGCGGTATACCCGGTTGCTCTTACGTTCCCTCTAGGTGTACAACTAGTGGTGACGTGAAGAAACGCCAACAATCGGCTTTGTTGTTTGAGTTCCTGGGGATGTGGTCTTCTATAAAACCCTTGAAGTGTTTTCCATTGACCTTACAACTGCAAGATATTTGACAAGCTTAGGCTCATTGGCTTCGTTGTCCTTCTCTACATGGCCCTAGATGACTTTGGAGTCCGATCTTACAATGAACCTCTGCTGGCCCAGTGCTTTCATTTTCCTCAGGGTGAGGAACAATGCTTCATATTCAATTGTGTTGTTGGTTGCTCTCTCATTTTCTAGAAAATCTAGCCTGACTGCGAATCGCATTTTGATCCCAGCTGGAGAGGTGATAACTACCGAAGCCCCGGCTCCTTTGTGGCAATATGTCCTGTCGCAATAAGAAATCCATGGCTATTCAATTTCTGCGGAGTTCGAGTTTGCAGGGGATGACCAGTCTACGATGAAATCTGCCAGGACTTGTGATTTTATGGCGCTTCTTCTTTCGAAATCAACCACATGCTCTGATAGTGTTGACGGCTGATTTTCACTCATTTCTTACCCGTGAAACATGTAGCTTTTGGGATGGAAAAAGATCATCGACACTAGAATAGGGCTTAAACTAATCATTTCCACAAGTGTTGGTGATTATGCAAATACAGGTGAATAGCACTAGAAAGAGGAGTAACAGCACAAGTCTTTGATCCAAGCAATTCAAGTCCAGCCAATGAGGGGATGCCACCTAGGATTCCCCTGGATCACTGACATCATCAATCCAAGAGAGGCAAGCCCGACGAATCACGAAGCGCCACATGTACATCACATGGATTCAAGGGCCCACTTATCCCCCAAAACCGTCGGGAAACTTGGCATGCACAAAGGAGAGGCATCAGGGCCCACCAGTCAGCCACCACGAAGAAGCACACGGTGCCACGTGGCACCTAGGCTTCGGCCGAACCCTAGATCGGCAGAACCGACCTTGGTTCGGCTGATCTAGGCCCTCCACGTGTCATCTCCTGATTGGCTCCTGGTTGCAGTTCCGGGCATTTAGGGGCACTTGGAGCCCCGAAGCAAGCTTCTCCCTCCTCTATAAATAGGAGGGGAGGGTCTCCATTTTGGAACACACTCTTCTCCTCCTCCTCTTCATTTTGGCTTGAAGCCTCTCTCTTTAGGAGAGGAGAGCTCTTTGTATAGGATTAGTGCTAGGAAGTGAGGTGGGAGGCTTGAGGCCATGTCATGTTCATGACATCTTCCTCAAGAATGATCCTTAGCGGTGCCTTTGTTCTTCAACTAGACTAAAGTGAGTATTTCGATATTTCCTATTTAGACTAAAGTCGTATGCATGCTTAGTTGCTTTGTTCTTGTGTTCTTCGTTTGTTCTTGGTTTAGAGGCTTGTATTCTTCGAACACAACCCTTTCGATCCAGTAGACTTAGATCATAAGTTTGAATCTAGTTTGCTAGCTTGTCTATTAGAGTAAAGTGAAGCTCCTGTATGTTTCTAGTTAGATCAAAGTGCATTCGTGATCTTGCATGAGTGATAGAGCATACCTTGAGCTAGTGCAAGTATCTCCCTCGCAGATTCGTAGGAATAGTAAGTGGTATAGATGAGGTGTCTGGACCATAAGCTACCCTTCGAAGACCACATACGATCGTAGCGTAGAGGTAGGCTGCAGTGGTGACAGCCTGTTGGACCCTTTGTCAACCCTCTCACGTCGCGTACCGAGTTGGGCTCGAGCCAGCACAAAGGCCTTGTGTTTGGTGCCCGAAGTGAGTGTTATACCTGAGAGAACGTAACTAGACTCTGTGCTCGGTCCGAGCAGATCCTTTCTACCTATCCTATCCATCAGAGCTGTGTCCTTGGATCATCCATACTAGAGTAGGAGATAGTGCTCACGTTCCTTGGATTCGATACCCTTGGAATACTCTCCTTCCTTGGGGAAGTGCTACAGCGGTATTTCCGTGAGCTTGCGGTATACCCGGTTGTTCTTATATGCTCCCTCTAGGTGTACAACTAGTGGTGACGTTAAGAAACGCCAACAAGCATTTCTGGCGCCGTTGCCGGGGAGCGAACTTCTATCCAAAATCTTTCTGCTCCCAAACCTGAGTTGTTAGAGCCTCCACCTTCAGAACACCCAATTACCACATCTAGCTATCAACTCAGTACCGATCTTATCTCTTTGATTGGGAAGTCGTATTCCTTTTCCGGGGACCGTCAAAACCCCTATGATCATTTGCAAGAATTTGAGCATCTGTGTTCATGTTACGCCTTTGCTGGCATGACACATGATACCGTTCGTTGGAAATTGTTTCCTTTTTCCCTCACGAGAAGCGCGAGGTAATGGTACAACGATCACGCAAGTGAAGTGGGCGGCAGCTGGCCGAATCTTGTCGGTGAATTCTGCCGACGGTTTTTCCCACCTGCACGGCTCATTGCCCTGCGGTAGGATGTGCTCGGATTCAAGAAAAAGGATAAGGAAACTTTGGGTGCGGCATGGTAAATATTCTTACGTTTAGTAAAATCGGGCCCCACGCTGTCGATACCCGATCATGTGCTCTATCAGCATTTCTATGCGGGATTGGACGCCAAGTCCACTTGGCACCTTGACGACTCCTCGGGAGGTTCCTTTCCGGACAAAACTCCAAGTGAGGGGAGAAAGATCCTTGATTGTATAGCAACTAATGCCTCCTTCACAGTCGAGCCGGAAGAGCCTCAAGAGGAATGCACACCCGAAAAAGAGATTACCCCTGAACCTGAGCCTGAACCTTCATCACCCAATTCCATAAGCTCAGTTTAGGAGGTCACGACACTGGAGGAAGAAGCGATTCAACCTCCGGAGTCTCTTCTAAAGTTTGAGGATGAAATAATAGGTGATTATGGAAACAGCTCGAACTACAGTTGCGAGAGAAAACCACCTTCACCCGTGAGTTCCCCAGATCCCTTGGATGTCGTTTTCCTCAGGGACAACGTTCGGGAATTAACAACCATCATGACCCAAGAATGGCCAAGAGAGTCAGAGTCAACAGCCGGAATTCTCCAGCTCCTCCCGCCTAGATCGACCCTTCCCTGTGTCATGAATGGGAGGGTAGTGAAAGTTCTCTCCAACCCTCTAGTGGGAGTCAATATCATGTCTAGCACTTATGCTCTGAGGAACTTTGCGGACGAACCTCTGACTCCTACCCAGACGTCTATCAGGACTCCTGAAGGGGAAATCCTAGAAGGAGTAGGGATCTTGAAGGCCATCCCCATCACGTATAAGGAGGCTGACTTTGCTCTTGACTTCCACACCTATGACGTCCTTAGCTTCGACCTCATGATAGGATTGCCCCTCGAAAAATTTCTCCTAGAGGCCCCTACCCAAGGTAAGCTTAACGTTAGCCTAGGGAAAGAGGTTTTCTCTGTAGAAATTTCGAGAGCAGAAAACGCGAGAATTGATCCCCCTGATGATGCTACACATACCGAGGAGGTTAAGGCAATCATTCCAGGAGATTCACCGGAATCCTTCCTCGACGAGTGGGCACCCGAGTTCATAGATGAGATAGAGGAACCTGATGATCCTATAGATATATCTGAATTCCAGGCTCCACCTAAGCCTCCTCTTGAGCTCAAGCCTTTGCCCGCTGGCCTTCGATATGTCTTCCTCCATGGGGACAGTGAGTCCCCCGTGATCATTAACGACAATCTCTCTGACGAGGAATCCAGAAGGCTCATCTCTATCCTAGAGAAACACCGATCAATGTTCGGTTACTCTCTTCAGGATCTCAAAGGAATCAGCCCGAATCTCTGCACCCATCGCATCCCTGTAGATTCCGATATTCCACCAACAAGGGAGCCACAGAGAAGGCTGAACAACGCGATGAGAGAAGTCGTGAAGAAAGAAGTTCTTAAACTTCTTCACGTAGGGATCATTTACCCAGTCCCTTATAGTGAATGGGTGAGCCCCGTTCAATGCGTACCCAAGAAGGGAGGTATGACGACAGCCCCCAATGAGTTCGGCGAGCAGATTTCTCAACGCCTTCCCACAGGGTGGAGGATGTGCATAGATTATAGGAAGCTCAACAAGGCTACGAAGAAGGATCACTTTCCGCTCCCATTCATCGACAAGATGCTCGAGCGGCTGGCGAATCACTCCTTTTTCTGTTTCCTTGATGGGTATTCTGGCTACCATCAAATCCCTATCCACCCTGATGATCAGAACAAGACCACTTTCACCTGCCCTTACGGAACCTATGCCTATCAGAGAATGTCTTTCGGGTTGTGCAATGCGCCCGCATCATTTCAAAGGTGCATGATGTCTATCTTCTCAGACATGATTGAGCAAATCATGGAGGTTTTCATGGACGATTTCTCTGTCTATGGTAAAACTTTCGATGAATGTCTTAGAAATGTAGACAGGGTCTTGCAAAGGTGTCATGAGAAGGACTTAGTCCTAAATTGGGAGAAGTGCCATTTTATGGTCCGAGAGGGCATCGTGTTAGGACACTTGGTGTCCGAACGAGGGATAGAAGTGGATCGTGCCAAGATTGAGGTAATAGAAAAGCTCCCTCCTCCTGTAAATGTCAAGGGCATCCGTAGCTTCCTCGGCCATGCTGGGTTCTACCGACGGTTCATCAAGGACTTTTCACAGGTAGCTAGACCCCTTACCAACCTCTTAGCCAAGGATGCGCCCTTCGAATTCACAGAGGAATGTATGGAATCTTTCCTTACCCTCAAGAATGCACTCATCTCTGCCCCAGTTATCCAGCCTCCCGACTGGACGCTGCCTTTTGAGATCATGTGTGATGCTAGTGACTACGCTGTAGGGGCCATCTTATGCCAAACTAAGGATAAGAAACATCATGCTATAGCCTACGCTAGCAAAACCATGACAGGAGCTCAGTTGAATTATGCTACTACTGAGAAAGAGCTCCTGGCTGTTGTCTTTGCCATAGATAAGTTCAGATCTTACTTGGTGGGAGCCAAGGTAATAGTTTACACTGATCATGCTGCTCTTAAATACCTGCTCACTAAGAAAGATGCTAAACCCTGCCTGATTAGATGGATTCTGCTCCTTCAAGAATTTTATTTAGAAATAAGAGATAAAAAGGGAGTAGAAAACTCTGTTGCAGATCATTTGTCTCGTATGCGTATTACTAACCTGCAGGAAGCACCTATCAATGACTCTCTACGAGATGACATGTTGCTGAAGGTCATGGATAGTAACCCCTGGTATGCAAACATTGTAAATTATCTGGTGACAGGGTACGTACCCCCTTGGGCCGATAAGAAGAAACTGGTGCATGAGGCAAAGAAACACATATGGGATGATCCGTACCTCTATAAAGTCTGTGCTGATGGATTATTAAGAAGATGTGTGCCGCATAATGAAGGAATACAAATCGTTGAGAAGTGCCATTCCGAACCTTACGGTGGCCACTATGGCACTTATCATACACATGCGAAGATATGGCAAAGTGGCTTCTTCTGGCCAACTATGTATGATGACACAAGGAATTTCATCCGAAAATGCAAAGCTTGCCAGAAGCACAGAGGAATTACTGCCAGAGACGCAATGCCCTTACATGATAATCTGCAAGTGGAGCTCTTTGATGTATGGGGTATTGATTTTATGGGCCCGTTTCCCAAGTCTGATGGAGCTGAATACATCTTGGTGGCAGTCGACTATGTGTCAAAATGGGTAGAAGCCATAGCCTGCAAGTCGGCCGATGCCAGACACTCCAAGAAGATGTTCAAGGAGGTGATATTCCCTCGTTTCGGCATTCCAAGGATGGTAATCAGTGATGGGGGATCCCACTTCACTGATACCGATTTCAGAAGATTCCTGAAGAATCAAGGGATCCAACACAGTGTTGCCACTCTGTACCATCCCCAAACTAATGGCCAAGCAGAAACCTCCAATAAGCAGATCAAGAATATCCTACAGAAAACAATACAGGAGGCTGGCCGAAGTTGGAAGAGGCATCTTGATGATGCCCTATGGGCCTATCGAACAGCTTACAAAACTCCACTGGGAATGTCCCCATATCAATTGGTATACGGAAAGACGTGCCATCTACCAGTGGAAGTGGAACATAAAGCTCATTGGGCAATCAAAAGGTTCAATTTGGATTTCCTGAAGTCTGGAAGAAATAGGCAAAAGCAGTTAGCAGAATTAGAAGAATGGAGAGAAAAAGCCTATCACAGTGCAAAGATCTATAAAGAAAGGACCAAGAGGTGGCACGATAAGAAGATCAAGAAAAAAGAATTTGCACCAGGTGATAAAGTGCTACTTTTCAACTCTCGATTCAAGCTATTCGGAAGAGGGAAATTGCGTAGCAAATGGGAAGGACCATTCACAGTAGTGGAGGTGGCTCCTCATGGAGCTATCACTCTGCAAAATGATGAAGGCAACTGTTTTAAAGTGAATGGCCATCGATTGAAAATCTTCCTCGAGCCGGACAATAACGAATATGAAGTGATCAACTTCATCGAGGATGGGTAAAATAAGTAAGAGCGTGCCCAACAACAGGTAAGTCCTCTCTCCTTTATCTTCGTTATCCCTTTTTAGCTTATTTTCATTTCTTAGGAAAAGACAGTGTGGGGGAAATCCCCACCCTGCAGAATAAAAAGGACCCGAGGTACGCAATCTTCCCTATCTTATTTCCACATACCTTTGAGTTGTTTTGAATCTTGAGACCAATGTTTTATAACACACTCATGAGGTAATTTCCTATGACATACATGATTACTGTGGTTGGCGTGCATATGTTTTATTCCTTACTCATTATCTTGATGCTTGTGAAAAATATCATTATAGGGAACTCCTGCTCATCTAAGTAGTTGGTGTTTGTGATATGGTTTGATGATATGATCTTCACCGTGAATGACTGAGTGCTTGGGAATTTTATTTGAAAACTTGAAAACCCTTTGCGAAGCTCCTCTTTGATTTGCTACCGTCCTACTAGAGCCATATGATGTTTTTAGTTGAAAACCTTACAATCATATGCTGCTTGTTATTGCTTTGAGCTTTGTCAAATTCTGTGACCCTTGTGAGAATTCTCTTCATTACTTTCATGATCAAGATTCATGTGCACACCACCTATTTCCCCTTGCTATGCTTCTACACGGGAAGTTAGCATTGTATCATTCATCCCTTTCATAAAAATAAAAGCTCCATATGTGGTGTGACATCTCTCTCCAAAAGTATCCTTCAAAAAGAGACATGGGCTAAAAAAAAGAGAAGAAAGAGAGAAGAAGAAAGAAAAGAAAAATAGCCCATGTCCAAAATAAAGGAGAAATAGGGGAGAGATGAGATCATGCAAAAAGGAGTTCCATAATTTTGATGGTAATAACTAGTGTCCATTCCGGGACTAGTGTCCACCTTACCATCAACCTCAGCTTTCATCATATATGTATGGTAATATCTAGCACCCATTCCGGGCCTAGTATCCACCTTACCATACTTACCATACCCATACACGTGCACATCTTGATCTGATCGTATGAATTGATTTTATCTGTGGATCCAGTTTTTGACTTTGCAATACATGTGATACAAGTATGCCTTATCCTTTATCCTACCCTGAGCTCCACATATAGCCATCATTAGAAGTAGGGTGAAGACAGGCACTCTAATGCCTTGGTGAGGACATATACATATTGAGCGATCTGAGAGAATCAAATGAGGAGCGAAGCAAAGGTTTGTTTTGAAAATTTATTGCAAAACCCCAAGTTACTTAACATGATGAGCAGGAGTGATTTGATTCATGACTGTTCCATTTCTCAACTACCCAAGATAGTATGATAGACACATCAGAGTTCACAAGTGCAAGGTATGGTTTGGAATATCTCTTATGCTCGTTCCATACCTTTGGATATCATGTCTCACTCTGATCTTGTTCTTCCCTTCACTCAGGACGAGCAAAGGTCGAGTGTGGGGGTATTTTTTGACGGTTGATTTTCACTCATTTCTTACCCATCAAACATGTACCTTTTGGCAGGGAAAAAGATCATCGACACTAGAATAGGGCTTAAACTAATCATTTCCACAAGTGTTGGTGATTATGCAAATACAGGTGAATAGCACTAGAAAGAGGAGTAAAAGCACAAGTCTTTGATCCAAGCACTTCAAGTCCAGCCAATGAGGGGATGCCACCTAGGATTCCCCTGGATCACTGATGTCATCAATCCAAGAGAGGCAAGCCCGATGAATCACGAAGCGCCACATGTACATCACATGGATTCAAGGGCCCACTTATCCCCCAAAACCGTCGGGAAACATGGCATGCACGAAGGAGAGGCATCAGGGCCCACCAGTCAGCCACCACGAAGATACACATTGTGCCACGTGGCACCTAGGCTTCGGCCGAACCCTAGATCAGTCGAACCGACCTTGGTTCGG
Organism: Cenchrus fungigraminus; assembly: GCA_036936925.1. Lineage (NCBI taxonomy): Eukaryota > Viridiplantae > Streptophyta > Magnoliopsida > Poales > Poaceae > Cenchrus > Cenchrus fungigraminus. The sequence goes on along the minus strand of CM072771.1, from coordinate 41,743,153 downwards.
CTGATCTAGGCCCTCCACGTGTCATCTCCTGATTGGCTCCTGGTTGCAGTTCCGGGCATTTAGGGGCACTTGGAGCCCCAAAGCAAGCTTCTCCCTCCTCTATAAATAGGAGGGGAGGGGCTCCATTTTGGAACACACTCTTCTCCTCCTCCTCTTCATTTTGGCTTGAAACCTCTCTCTTTAGGAGAGGAGAGCTCTTTGTATAGGATTAGTGCTAGGAAGTGAGGTGGGAGGCTTGAGGCCATGTCATGTTCATGACATCTTCCTCAAGAACGATCCTCAGCGGTGCCTTTGTTCTTCAACTAGACTAAAGTGAGTATTTTGATATTTTCTATTTGAAGTCGTATGCATGCTTAGTTGCTTTGTTCTTGTGTTCTTCGTTTGTTCTTGGTTTAGAGGCTTGTGTTCTTCGAACACAACCCTTTCGATCCAGTAGACTTAGATCATAAGTTTGCATCTAGTTTGCTAGCTTGTCTATTAGAGTAAAGTGAAGCTCCTGTATGTTTCTAGTTAGATCAAAGTGCATTCGTGATCTTGCATGAGTGATAGAGCATACCTTGAGCTAGTGCCAGTATCTCCCTTGCGGATTCATAGGAATAGTAAGTGGTATAGACGAGGTGTCTGGACCATAAGCTACCCTTCGAAGACCACGTACGATCGTAGCGTAGAGGTAGGCCGCAGTGGTGACAGCCTGTTGGACCCTTTGTCAACGCTCTTACGTCGCGTACCGAGTTGGGCTCGAGCCAGCACAAAGGCCTTGTGTTTGGTGCCCGAAGTGAGTGTTATACCTAAGAGAACGTAACTAGACTCTGTGCTCGGTCCAAGCAGATCCTTTCTACCTATCCTATCCATCAGAGCAGTGTCCTTGGATCATCCATACTAGAGTAGGAGATAGTGCTCACCGTTCCTTGGATTCGATACCCTTGTAATACTCTCCTTCCTTGGGGAAGTGCTACAGCGGTATTTCCGTGCGCTTGCGGTATACTTGGTTGTTCTTGTACGCTCCCTCTAGGTGTACAACTAGTGGTGACGTTAAGAAACGCCAACAGATAGCTCAAGCGCCCATTTGGAAAGTCGCCCCGAAGCCTCTCTATTGCTGAATAGCTCATGCAAGGGTTTGTTTGTCACCACTATGATTCTGTGGGACTCGAAATAATACCTGAGTTTTCGCGATGCCATGACTACCGCGTACGCGATTTTTTCCAGCTCTGAATAAAACACTTTTGACCCTGTGAGTGTTTCCGAGACAAAATAGACTGGTACTTGGGTTGGTTTCCCCTCCACTTCTTTTTCTTGTATTAGGGCTGCGCATACTGCAATCCTCGAAGCTGAGATGTACAACAGTGTGGAGCCGGGCTCCGGGGGACACAATTTTGTTAGGCTGACGAGATAATTCTTGAGCTCTGCAAATGCTTTGCTCTGCTCTTGGCCCCACTCGAACTTCTTGTTGTTTCTTAGAACTTTGAAGAAAGGTAGGCTTCACTCTGCGGCCTTGGACACAAATATGTTCAATGCTGCAATTCTCCCGGTGAGCTTCTGCACGTCTTTCAGGGATCTAGGTTCTTCCATCTTGATTACTGCTTGGATTTTATCAGGGTTGGCTTGTATTCCCTTTTTTGTCACGAGACATCCAAGCACTTTCCCGCGGCATACACCGACACACACTTCTCAGGATTCAACCTTAGGTTTGTGGCTCTTAGGTTTGTGAAAGTTTCTGCAAGGCCTGAGATGTGGTCGCCGCGCTTGTTGCTTTTGATGACTATGTCGTCCACATATGCCAATAAGTTTCTGCGCAGCTGTTCCGGAAATACCGAAGCTATCATTCTTGTGAAGGTTGGCCCCGCATTTTTCAGCCCCTCGGGCATTCTGAGGAAACAAAAGATGCCGAAGGGTGTGATGAAGCTGGTTTTCTCCTCATCCTCTTTTCTTATTCTGACCTGGTGGTATCCCGAGAACATGTCAAGTAATGACAACATCTCGCTTGCGAAGGTGGAAATTTATTTTTCGAGAGGAGTTTGCAACCATACTTGTAAAAGCCTCACCCTCTCGAAGACAGGAGCTTCAGGATTGGTTTTATAATTTCACATAAAGTTTTTTTGTACTCTTTTTTTCTTTGGGCCTGAGGCCTTGTAATATGTACATATCCTTTTACATATATATATATATAATATCTAGTAGGGGCCTCCCCTGCTGTTTGCCTCAAAAAAAAGAGCAACGTCATGGTCTTTGATTCGTTGAAAAGAAACCCTGAAAAATACCAAGACCTTCAAGATATGTTTCAAGAGTAATAATTCTATCCAATACGTTTCCTTTTATGCAACAGTGTGCTTTTACTAACACTAGCTCTAACTTTCATTATTGTCCGCCAGAGCTTGGGAAAAATTCATTGCAATGAACCCTGGACAATGGAAACCTAAACTTAGATTCTATACCGATTTTCCGGTACGTAAACCAAAAAACAACTTCAGCTTGGGCAAATTATGAAAGGAATAACACTAATATTTCATAATTGTTTTCTCCAATTTAGTGTATGAGACAGGAACAAGGGACCAAATTATGTGCATACTATGTGTGTGAGTACATCCCCAATTTCTGCACTGTAGACCCAGGAGATTATACTGTAAGTATTATTCTAAACCTATTAATAAGACATCATTTTCTAACCGCTTATATATTTAATTCTAGGGTGTTATATATTAACATATTTGCACATTACAGAACTGAATGATTAGGGACGCAATCATTGAGAAGGATCGTCTCTTGGCAATTCAAGAAAGTCTCACGGGATTCTTGATGGACGAGGTGATTAGCTCAAAGGGAAGACATTATTATGACAGTCATCCAATTCAGAAATGTTAATTAGCACCTCCAGTGGAACTTGAGACTAGAATTAGAATGAAACGATATTTTGATGTGTATATACTAGTTTCAGAAAATACAATCTCTGCTTTCGATGTAATATATATATAGTGTGTCTATATATTTATTTATAAGTTTATTCTCTCGATATAGTACGTATATATAGTAGACATGTATAATTAGTGCAAACATTTATATGTACACGTAAAATACACCCATATACATGAGAATATACACATATAACATTATTAAAACAACTGGAATTGAAAAACAAAAAAAATAACCGCAAAGCCTTTAGTCCCGGGTGGTATTACCACCCGAGACTAAAGGGTCGGCGCACAGGCGCTGGCCTGCCCCCCCCTTTGTCCCGGGCGGGGCTACCACTCGGGAATAAAGGCTCCCCTTTATTCCCGGTTGCCTACCCGGTGACAAAGGGGGGGCCTTTTGTCTCTCACCTTTCGTCCCGGTTGGGCCTTAGGGAGATAACGCCCTTCCCAACCGGGACGAAAGGCCGCATCTCCACCAGTGAGTCGATATAATTACAGTGTAACCCACACGAAGTTGATGACGGCTGGAAGTCGAAGACGATGTAGATGCAGACGTAGACGATGTAGACGTGGATGAAGTCGGAGTAGAGGAAGCAGTGACGAGCGGTCACAAGTTCGCTTCCAAGAAACCTGATCGTCGGCACCCGTGTAGGCCTTCAGATGACCGGCGTTGGTTCGGAGACACCGCTCTCCCATGATCTGCTGCACGGCGGACGGAGGAATGGCAGTAGCTCGGACGGTGGCGCACGCAGTGCAGTAGATGAGAAAAGCGAGTTGTGGCGTGAGTCCTCCCCGTCAACAGGACGTCTCCTCTTATAGGGGAGGGACGCAAACGCCCTTGTTTCGATCTGCCAGATATCTAGGAACCACCCCCCGGTATCTCTCGACGTCCACCCCACGAAGTCACCGCACGTCCGAGGACATGCTTATCCCGCTCCGAGGGCAGACGTGGCAGTCTAGGTGTTGGCGATGTGGACCAAACAAAACAGCAACAAAAAGAGAATTCTCGGATAAACACGTCACAAGTCACAAGTCATGCGATAATCACGCGTAAAATACGCGATACGCCAGCGCGTACATGTTCTCTTTTCCATTGCCAATCACTTGGAGTACTCTACAAGAGCCTTCCTTATAAGTTGGTCCTCATCTCCATAGAATAGCAAAATGGCACTAAACCCCTATGCATTCTCTCCACACCATATTGACTTTCCTAGATGAAATAGTGGCCCATTGAATTGTAGCCCAATGGCTGTCACAACAAGTTGTTGGGCCATATATTCCAACATTCCCCACCAAAAGTCAATGTGTGCAAGTTAATTACTCCACTAGATGTTTTTATACCAGCTTTAGAGTGTAGACCCATCACAGGTTGAGCTACACCTAGCACTTCATGTTTCGCTCACTCACAACTATGCAATGGACAAAGCCTTGAATTGCCAGTCTTGTGTAAGCAAGGTTCCCATGGGTGCAGTGTTAAACTTGGCCACCAAGAGCCATGCCTTAGGTTGGAGCATTACGGTCATGCTCCCGTGTCCATTCATGAACTCGTTTGAGATTTCCCACATCTCATAGACCGCGACCTCATGGTCGAGCTCATATAGGTGTGTCCTTCCAAGGTACCCTGCAGGGCGATACCTTGCTGTTTTCTCAGCCTTAGAACACATTAAGATAACTGTCATCCTCCCATGCAGTCAGGAGAGTACGCATCTATTAGGGGAAGTGGGTACATTTAGTGTACTCTCTAGTCATTCTTGCAGCTTGTTTTGGCATCACCTTATTCACGAGTTCTCAGATCAAAAAGGGCTGGGTTACCACTGAAGTACGACTCAAATGGGTCTCAACCCCATTTCCTTCCATGCACCATCTATCACCGCGCGCGGTAGCCCCTTAGTAAAAGGGTCAGCAATGTTTCTTGTGGTGTTGATATAATCAACAGTCACAACACCAGTATTTTTCAAATTCCGGATAGATTTCATCTGTCTCTTTACATGCCTAGAGGACTTCAAATTAACCTTTGCACTGCCTACATTTGTGATCACAGTTTGGTTGTCGCAGTACAACTGGATGGCCGGTACCGATTAAGCCACCATAGGAATGTCCATTAAAAGATCTCGCAACCACTCTGCCTCTACAGTGGCTGCTTCTAGTGCTACTAGTTCAGCCTCCATGGTAGATTTCGTCAAAATAGTTTGTTTATGAGATCTCCATGAAACTGCAGCACCTCCAAAGGTGAATATATATCCACTTGTAGCTTTGATCTCATCAGCATCTGAGATCCAATTGGAATCACTATACCCTTCTAGTACAGACGGGTATCCTGTATAGTGAAGTCCAAGTGATGTGGTTCCTCTCAAGTATTTCATTACGTGCTCTAGTGCAGACCATGCTCTTTTCCCGAATTCGAGGTGAATCGACTCAATTTGCTTACAGCATATGAAATGTCAGGTCTAGTTGCACTAGCCAAATACACTAGTGACCCAATGATTTGTGAGTACCTTAACTGATCTATCCCTTGTCCTTGGTTCTTGCGAAGCTTCAGACTAGGATCATATGGCGTTGGAGAAGTTTTACAATCTGAGTACCCAAAGCGACTCAGAATTTTCTCCACATAATGGGACTAATTCAGAGTGACCCCATTCTTGCCTTTTATCAGTTTTATGTTAAGACTAACATCTGCCTCTCCCAAATCCTTCATATCGAAACTTTGAGACAAAAATGACTTGACTTCATTTATCACTTCGATACTAGTCTCGAAAATTAAAATATCACCAACATATAAGCACAAAATCACTCCCTGACCCCCACCAAACCTGTAATGAACACAATTGTCGACCTCATTTGCCACGAAGCCAGCTGAGGTCAAAGTTTTATCAAACTTATCATGCCATTGCTTCAGAGCTTGCTTTAGACCATATAAAGATTTCTTTAATCTGCACACCTTCTTCTCATGTCCAGATACCACGAAACCTTTAGGCTGCGTCATATAGATTTCTTTGTCCAGCTCTCCATTTAGGAATGTCGTCTTTACATCCATTTGATGAATGTGAAATCCATATGATGCAGCCAAGGCAACAAGCACAAGAATCGTGGTTATTCTAGTGACAGGTGAATATGTATCAAAGAAATCCTCATCTTTCCTTTTTGTATAGCCTTTAGCCACAAGCCTAGCTTTAAATTTATCTATGGTTCCATCAGGTTTGAGCTTTTTCTTAAAGATCCATTTGCACCCAACTGGTTTACACCCAACAGGACAATCACATATCTCTCGTGTCTCATTTGACATGAGAGACTCCATTTCACTGTGGACAGCCTCCTTCCAGTACTCTACATCTGTCGATGCATATGCCTCCGAAAGGGTTTTAGGTATACACAGTAAAATCATGCGGTTGATCATTCTCCTCCGAGGAGCTTCTGTACTGTCATTCTCCTCATGCGGTTGATCATTAAGTTTAGGAGAATCGGGAATAAAGTTAGTACTTTGCGAACTAGATGATGAACTACTACTCTTCATTGGAGAAACGTCCTCAAAAAATGTTGCATCACGAGATTCAATTACATTGAGAAAATTACTTGTATAGCATCGAAAACATTTCTCCTTCCCTTGGTAGCATCTAAACTTCAAATCTTCCCCATTCATGCACTAGTGAAAATTTTCTTCCCTGAGTAGCACTTCTGTCACTTCCGGCATCATGTACCGTGAATAGCAAAGCGAGCCCGCCGAAAAAGACCAAAGTGCCCCCTTAGACCCTCTGCATCGCTAGCAACCAGGGGAACCCGAACCGAATCGATCCCCTTTGTGCCTCTGCTATCTGCTGGGATGCAACCATCGACGGCATCACGGCATCCCAGGCAGCACTGGCCCCCAGCCCATGGCCGGCACCGGCGGCGCAGCTGCGGACCCACCGGGTCGCGCTGGCGGCCATCCCTCAAGCGTCGCGGGAGCAGATCCCCTCGGCGACCAGCCCCAGGCAGCAGAAACCATGGAAAGGCAGCGCTTGCCCGCCGGCGTGGAAGCCGACTGCAGCGAGGCACGGGGGGCTGTCGCACGGAAGCCGACGTCGCGGTGCCTCTGCTTGCGCAGAAGCCTGTGTCGCGCCGCCCTCTCGTCTTTCTGCTCACCGACCTGGCCACCGTCCTCCTCCTGTACCAAGTAGGGCGGGCCCACAGCACGGCCAGGGCACTGCAGCGGCACCATCCCCTACCTCCGCAACCGCCTCCTCGCGCTCAACGCCAAGCGCGCACAGGCCGCCGAGGCCAACTGCGACGCAGGAGCTGCCGCAGCTCACCCCCACAGCTTCATCCCAGAACACGTCCCTCCGGCAGAGTCGACGTGGCCAGAACGCGACCCTCCGTCCATGGCGCAGGGGTGCTGACCTTAGCGGCGGAACCATGGCCCTCCTCAGTGGCATCCCTCATCAGATCTGGCACGGCCCTCCGGCGGCAAGCGGCGGCGCACGCCCGGCCATGGCTAAGGATCACAGATCACATTACAAAGAGTAGAATGTTTATAGGGTCCTAAACGAAAGAATCTAGGGGCCTGAGCGTAAAATAAATTTAGAACTTTGGAAAACTTGGGATGAAAACTTGAGTGTTTTTAATATACATTCAAATTTGACACCAGAGCAATTTGGGATGAAAACACAACTAAATTTGGAAAATGGCGCCTAATAACATAGTAGTCTACAGTACCATAGATGTCGAAAACCAAAGAGTTAAGGGGCAAAAAAGTCTTTTCCTCTTGGAGTTAACACCGTGAACTCCCTATACTAACGGAAGTGCTACACAAGGAAGAAAATTTTCACTTGTGTATACATAGGGAAGATTTCAACTTTGGATGTTACAAAGGGAAGAGGAAGTTTTTTGGATGCTATACAAGTAATTTTCTCAATTACATTATTTACATGTACATCAGCGACCTCAGATCTGATTACTAAAAATCTATAAGCTGCACTACTGTGTGCATATCCCAGAAAAATGCAGTCAACAGTTTTAGGTCCTAAGTTTCTTTTCTTACATGCTGGTACATTCACTTTGGCTAAACAGCCCCATGCACGTATGAAACTTAGAGAAGGTTTTCTTTCTTTCCATCCTTCATATGGAGTTTTTACTCCTTTTGATGTAGGAACTCTATTCAGAATAAAGCAAGCAATTAACAAAGCTTCCCCCCACCATGGCTTGGATAAACCGGCACTTCCCAACATGGCGTTCACCAAGTCCGTGAGTGTTCGATTTTTCCGTTCAACCACTCCATTTGATTGGGGCGAGTAGGGAGCTGTAGTCTCATGGATTATTCCATGCTCCGCACAATATTCAGAAAAATCAGCAGAGAGATACTTTCCTCCTCTATCAGACCTAATCCATTTGATTTTCTTTTCAAGTTGGTTTTCAACCTCAGCTTTATACACTTTGAAACAATGCAATACTTCATCTTTCGTTTTAACAAGATAGAGACAACAATTTCTAGTCGCATCATCAATGAATGATATAAAGTATTTTTTCCCTGCCTTAGTCAAAAATCCATTCATTTCACACAAGTCCGAATGGATTAAATCTAAAGGTGCCAAACTCTTCTCCTCGGTAGCCTTAAAAGGTTTTCGAGGTTGCTTTGCTTGCACACAATCATGGCACTTAGACCTTCTAACCATGGAAAAACTCAGAATCAAATTAAGTTTGGTCAAATGATAGATGCGATCAAAATTGATGTGACATAAACGAGAGTGCCACACATCAGCCTCTCCTTCATTATTAACCGAGCTAGAACTTGAAATAGAGTTTACGAACCTATTACAATTATCTGAAATAGAAAGGTGGAACAGGCCTCCGCAATCATAACCTATTCCAACAAATGAACCAAATTTTGAAACAATAAACTTGTTCGACTCAAACGCTAACTTAAAGCCATCACGACACAAAAGAGAACCACTAACAAGGTTCCTATTTATTCCAGGGACATGCTGCACATTCTTGAGAGATAGAGTCTTTCCGGAGGTCAGCTTCAGATCAACTCCTCCAATCCCATGCACAGCAGCCCTCGACCCATTGCCCATCTAGACGGAGCAACTGCCTGTAGCCTGATAAGAGGAAAACAAATTAATGTCAGAACATACATGCACATTAGCTCTTGTATCTACCCACCAATCGGTGGATTGACATGCTAGTAGGATTTCAAGAACATACCCAGATCCACTAGTTTCGCCCACAGTCACGTTTGTAGTTTTCTGACCTTCCTTCTTGCCCTTGCGCTGGCAACACTTCCTGGCTATGTGTCCAGGTTCGCCACACACAAAGCAAGTCAGGTCTTCCTTGTTCCTCTTCTTCTTGAAATTAGCGGTCTGCTTTGGTCCTTTCCCTTTCCAATTCTTATTCTTATATCCAGCAGACTTGCCCTCCACCACATTTGCCTTGGAACCTTCTTCCTGTGGAACTGAACAAGACACATCCTTGGATCTTGCCTTCTCCTCAACATCAAGTGTAGCAACAACACTTTTAACAGTTGTTGGCGTTTCGTAGCGTCGACATCTTAAGAACAGATCTAGGACCCGTCCTTAGTGACAACACCAGGAATCGCCTTGTAGGCACCTCTCAATGTCACAACTAATGGCGCAGTTAGCGTGAACATCGAGACTTGCCATAGGTTAATCTAAACAATCATGAACGAATCCACAAGTACACAGATAAACCATTGTAGCATTTCCCCAAGGAAGGAGAGTATTCCAAGGGTATCGAATCTGTGGAAGGCAATGGCGGATATCTTAGACTTATGCTTTTGCTCTGAATGTAAACCAAGAGATACATATAGGGAACAACACACTCAAAGGCAGGGGTAAGATAAAAGATATAAGGGTAGTGTGACACACACACTCAAATCTACCTCTACTCTAGCATACTACGGCTTAGGGGGAACATACGAGTTAGCTCTAGGTTCTAATGTACTAAACATACAAAGCTAGAAAATACAAGAGATGGGCATGAGTATTGCATGAGAGAGATAAGGTTCAGCACCCAGGTACAAATGGGGAGCTAGCCCGCGACGATCAGCACTCTGCGAAACTAGACTTTAGACTCCTACAGCAGGTACCCCAGCGCGGAGCTTGCCCAAGGATCCAACAGGACTATCACCACATGAGGACCGTCCTCTATCGTTACGGGGGGTATGCTCATAACTATCATAGCCAGACAACCCAGGCACCATGCCTACGTTGCTGCTAGACTCCACCCGGGCCGGGCTATTGTGACCCAGGGTGAGAGCAACCAGAAGACTGGTCAACTAGACCGCGTACCGTAGCTTGAACACAGACCTCATGCAACACTCTCATGCCATCTAACAAGATCAACTAAGGCTAGACATACAAACAGATATGAACTCTCTTATGTCTAATCAATAAGATCAAAGGGTCGTGTTCGTGAAGAACACGAGCCTCTAACTTATGAACAAACACATAAGGAAGGAGTTTATCACCCTTCAAGTGGATCAAAAGGTAGTGTTCATGAAGAACACAAGCCTCTAAATGATGAACAGAGGATGAACTCAAGAACATATCAAGAATATGATCTACCATGACTTTATATGAAATAGCTGAATAACTGAAGTAGATCAAAGTCATACAAAGAAATAAAGATAAAAGAGAACTCATACCTAGACTTCCAAGAGGACATGGAACCTGAATAAGAGCTACTCTAGCCTACCCCCTAGCCATGGAAACTAAAAGTGAGAGGAGAATGAGAGAGTGGTGTGTGTGAAATTGGAGCCCCTCTCCTTCTATTTATAGGCAAAGGCCAGGCTTGCTCGGAGCACCAAATGGCCCCTAAACACCCGGGAGTGAGGCAATGGACCAATAGGGAGCTACCACGTGGAGGGCCAGGATGGGACCCCCTAGGTCGGTTCGGCCGATCCTAGGATCGGCCGGCCCCCTAGGGTGGCCCCACCTGGTGGTCTTCCACTGGGTGGCTGCCCTGTGGGCCCTCTGATCCATCCCTGGTGCATGGCTTGATTTGGTATCCAAGGTGGGCCCTTTGATCCATGTGAAGTCCATGTGGCGTCCTCTGATTCGTCGGTGAGTGCCTCCCCTAGATCGATGACGTGGAATGCCATGTTTCCCTTGGTGGCAGCCACCTCCTCACTTGAGTTGGCATGGTTTCTTCATAGAAGGTGGGTTTCCATCTCGTTTAAGGGGTAAATCACCTACATACAAATAATCTCCAAGGACAAGTGGAACTACATTATTCAAACCAAAATGCTAGTAAATAATGCATATGCCTCCATTTATGTGAGAGTATTGAGGGTTGGAAATGGTGAATTTCAACTGTCAATAAACTCCCCCAAGCTAACCTCTTGCTCGTCTCGAAGCAAGACATTAGAGACTTAGGTTGGTTGATCAGGAGTTGCTACAATGTTATATTCCCAACTTATGGCAAACATACAGCAAAGTACTCTACCAAGAGTTGAACAAGTTGGCAATGTTCTTTACCTTTCACCTGATACGTGGGGCATATAGCTTCACCTGCCTTGGGCTGTTGAGAGACAGAATGGTTAGATAGCATATGCATAATCACTCATACCTTGATCAGCTTATCAATCCAGAGGTTTTGCAAATTTTTCAAAATAAAATCAGAGTTCCTCAAATGATACTCTCGGATCGCTCAAAAGTGTATGGTTCCTTACCAAGGCATCAATGTTGCCTTTCCTCACATCCTACTCCTAATAGGCTTTATATGGAGCTGTAGGTAGGGAAGAAATGTGGCATACTTGTCTCTCATATATTGCTAAGTCAAAAACCGGATCCTTGGAAGAAGCAAACATACATCCTGATCAAGATGTGCATATGTATGTGATGGATATGAGCATGCCAAGGTGGATTCTAGGCCCGGAAATGGGTGCTGGATATTGCCATGTTTTATATGAAGGAATGAGGGATTGATGGTGAGGTGGACACTAGCCCCGGAGTGGGTATTAGTTATTACCATCTACATGGTGGAACTCTTTCTCTTGCACATATCAATCCCTTTTTCTCCTTCTGAAATTTTTCGAGACTTGGGCTAGCTTTCTTTATTTTATTTTTGCCATGCTTTTGAGCATGCTTCCCCCTCCCCTTTTTTTAGCTAGCCCTTTGTCTCTATTGGAGATATTTGGAGAGGGGTGAATAATGCAAAGATACATAGAGTTTTATTTTTGTGGAAGAATGCGTAAGCAATATGGAGCAAATGATGAATGCTAACTTCCAGTGTAGAAGTTTAGCATGAGCGTGTATGTGATCTTGATCAGGGGAGCATGAGTTCTAACAAGGGTCACAACAATTTGACAAAACTCAATGAGAGAACAAGCTGCATATGTGGAGGCTAAGAACTAGAATCTACATATGGCCTTGGATGGGAAATTCTCATCATTGAGGAACTCACCATGTTTTGATTTTTCAAAAAGGAAAACTCCGGATGTCAAGCGTCACTAAGCACAAGATCATAGCACTCTATTCTACCATGTCATGTCTCACAACAACTTAGGCAAGGCTCATGCTTTTTGCTACCCACAGTTCTCAAGCTAAGGTTTGAACATACAAGCCAACAAACTCAAAACTTAGGTAGGATACAAAGTTGTAAGCAAGACATACGAGGAGAATAAATAGAGCAACCATTCATCATTTCAACCATAGAGGCAAAGCATTCTTACTAAGCATATCAAAGCAAACTAAGCAAACGATGATGATAAAAGCAAATAAATATTTTTGGTCTTTTTATTTTTGCAATTTTTTTTTGAATTTTCATTTATAAGATATTCTGAAAACAAAGGAAGATACAAGTTACCTCAGAATGGGGGTCCTCCCCCAAGCTAGCTTCAGGCTCACTGCGGAGGAGGGTAGAAGAAACCCTGACTCGCGTAGTAAGCCCTCTGCGCCTCCATGTATCGCTGCTGATTTTGCTGCATGGCTGCTATCCTCTCACCAACCTGACACTGCCACGCTGAGGTAGACTCGACGTGGGTGTTCAGCGTCTCCTCCAATCCCGTGACCTGGACGGTGAGCTCTCCCATCTGCTGCACGAGCTGAGCATCGCGTGCAGAGGCTGAGGAGTGCCTCCGGAAGGACGAAGACGAAGGTGGACCACCGGAGCTGGAATTAGCGGGCGTGGCCCACTGAGTACTGCTCGCACCTGCCCAAGCTGTGCCACTCGCACTCGGGTGGTAGGTGGGCTGGTCCCAACTAGGTGCGTATCCAGGGGTAACCCCGGACATGTACCCTGCAGGGGCCCCTCCTACCACCGGTGGCGTAGCAGTCTGTGGCTGAGGCTGAAGCTGTGGTGGTGGTGTCGGCTGTGACAGGCTAAAACCATGGTGCAAACTCAAGGAATGTCCGAATGGACATCACTCCTAAGCTCGCCACAATGAGAATGCAGAAAATACAAAGCAGAAGTAGATTGTCTTTCCTGAACCAGAATTTTATTGTATGGAAAAAGATAACTTACCGATCTTACCTGTCGGCGCAGAGCTCAGTATTTTGAGTCTTCAGAGCTAGACTTGGTTCCAAAGTTCTCACCTAGGCAGTGAGGCAGTCGTTTCCTTTGGAGGAGAAATTGGCTTCCTACTCACCCTCCACCACATCTTCTGAGTGTTGTGTGGGTTGTGATGTGTAGGAGGTGATTTCTTGGACTAAGACTGAGAATTCCAATAATGTTTCTGTCCCATGCCCATGAGTTGGTGTTCTTCCTTCCAAAAATTCTTCATGAATGCAATGAGGCTGTCCACTTGCCGTGGTGGTACTCCGACCTCTTGTGCTGGGGTGTCGGGAGTTGGTAAATCCTTGATCATCAAGCATTGTTCTTTTCTTGGATGAAACTTGAACCTCTCCTCCTTGTCATTGATGTAGAGACGGATCACGCCAGCCCCCACATCAATTTGTGCATTAGCTGTACTCAGAAATGGTCGCCCAAGTATGAGCGGCACCTCCTTGGCGATCTCCATGTCCAGCACCACAAAATCAATAGGAATAAAGCAATCTCGGACTTTCACTGGAATGTCCTCAGCTATCCCCGCTGGGTATAGGACTAAAGAATCGACCAGCTATAGCTGCAAAGTGGTTGGAGAAAGACTCGTGTAATTAAGTTGATCAAAGACTACCTTAGGCATGACGCTGACGCTGGCCCCTAGGTCACAGAGAGCATGGTCGAAACGTTGGGTCCCAATCATACAAGTCATTGTGGGACACCCTGGATCCTTATTCTTCTCAGGAAGGCGGTTGAGTGTGGCAACAGTGCACTCCTCCGTGAGTCGTACTACTTCGGTTGTGGGAAGAGCCCGCTTCTTGGTTAGGATGTCCTTGAGATAACGTGCATAAGTGGGAACGCGTATTGCCTCAAGCAATGGGATGTTGATATAGACTTTCTGAATCATGTCCACGAAGCGATTGAACTGTTCATCTATTGTTGCCTTCCTGCTCTTTTGAGGGAACGACATCACATTGGCTTCTACGAAATTCGAAAATGCCGTCACTCCTACAGGTGCTTTATCTGTTGGTGGCACCTTCCTTACCTGGGGGGATTCTTCCGAGTCAGATGAATCCTCATGGGCATTCTCTACTTCTGTTATGCCTTTCTTATCTGTCCCTGCATGGTTAGGATACGGTGGATCCCGAGTGGATTTACCTCCTCTCGTGGTTACCGCATTTGCATTTTCAACAGAGGGAACATAAGCGGCCAGCTGGGCCAACTGAGTTTCCAACATTTTGTTGAAACTCAGCTGACTCTTCTGGGCAGAAGAAAAGCTATCAAGCTTAACGTTGAGACTTTCCACAGTTTTATCAAGGGCAGCTAGCTTCTTGTTAATACCTTCATTAATCTTAGCTTGCCCAAAAACAAGATCTCTTAAGGACGGTTGGTTGGGATTGTACGAATTACCTTGGTTACCTCCTTGATAATAAGGGCGTTGTTGATTCCACGATTGGCCTCCTTGTTGAGGTGGACAATAACCGTTGTTGTTGCCATTCATGTACATCACTTCCTCCTGAGTCTCCGGACAGTAGTTGCCTGAGTGCCCAGTGTTGCCACAGACTTCACAAGTCATGTGAGAGTCCATAGGCAGAGTAGTGGTGGCCATGGCAGCCTTCTCGCTGGTGTAGTCATCCAATCTCTTCATAAGAAGATCCATCTTAGCGGTAACCATGTCTGCTTCCTTGACAGTATGAGTACCCCTCGGTCGTGGTTGGAGCCTTTCATCACTCCACCCTTGGTTGGAGACCATCTTCTCAATGAGTAATTTAGCATCATCAACAGTGAGTGAGAAGAATGCTCCTTGAGCAGCAGCATCAATATGGCCTCGGGCTGTCGGAGTCAACCCATTATAGAAGCTTTGAAGAATGAGCCAATCCTCCATCCCATGGTGAGGACAGGCCAAGACGTACTCCTAAAGCCTCTCCCAAGCCTCTGGAATGGATTAACTTGCTGCTTGCTGAAAACTAGAAATCCTTCCACGAAGAGCATTAGTTTTACCCAATGGGAAGAACTTCTTGAGAAATGCCTCTGAACACTTAGTCCAAGTGTTAATAGCTTCACGATTTGCATAGAACCATTGCTTAGCTTTCCCCAGGAGGGAGAATGGAAACAGCCGTAGACGAACAGCATCAATATTTGCACACCTGATGACGAAAGTGCTGCATAACTCTAGGAATTGCTGCAGATGAGCATTGGCATCCTCATTTGGCTTGCCACAGAATGGGCTAGCCTGTACCATCGTGATTAGACCCGTCTTGATCTCAAAATTTTCAGTCCCCCTTTGCCACCTCAGGGCCTTGCAGCACCTGGTTAGCGGAAGGAGCTGAGTACTCACGAAGTGTCTTCTGGGCCATAGCGTTGGACGTGGATGGTACAAAGGAAGCTGTTTCACCTTCTGGACGAGTACGACGAGGTGAGCCGAAATGAATTCGAGCTTTCCTCACAAGTGACTCGGGATCTTCAGTAAAATTTCCTGGTAGGTCGAAACCAGTCATACACTACTTGTCTTCATCATCCAAAGATAAAAGAAGACAATCAAGGTTAGCCTGCATTGAGAGTTGTCCTAACCTACTCAGAGTTTATAAACAGATGCAAAGCATAGTCATGATAATCCTGTGCCTTCCCCGGCAACGGCCCCAGAAATGCTTGTTGGCGTTTCGTAGCGTCGTCGTCTTAAGAATAGATCTGGGACCCGTCCTTAGTGATAACACCAGGAATCACCTTGTAGGCACCTCTCAATGTCACAACTAATGGCGCAGTTAGCGTGAACATCGAGACTTGCCATAGGTTAATCTAAACGATCATGAACGAATCCGCAAGCGCACAGATAAACCATTGTAGCATTTCCCCAATGAAGGAGAGTATTCCAAGGGTATCGAATCCGTGGAAGGCAATGGCGGATATCTTAGACTTATGCTTTTGCTCTGAATGTAAACCAAGAGATAGATATAGGGAACAACACACTCAAAGGCAGGGGTAAGATAAAAGATATAAGGGTAGTGTGACACACACACTCAGATCTACCTCTACTCTAGCATACTACGGCTTAGGGGGAACATACGAGTTAGCTCTAGGTTCTAATGTACTAAACATACAAAGCTAGAAGATACAAGAGATGGGCATGAGTATTGCATGAGAGAGATAAGGTTCAGCACCCAGGTACAAACGGGGAGCTAGCCCGCGACGACCAGCACTCTGCGAAACTAGACTTTAGACTCCTACAGCAGGTACCCCAGCGCGGAGGTTGCCCAAGGATCCAACAGGACTGTCACCACCTGAGGACAGACCTCTATCGTTACGGGGGGTATGCTCATAACTATTGTAGCCAGACAACCCAGGCACCATGCCTACGTTGCTGCTAGACTCCACCCGGCCCGGGCTATTGTGACCCAGGGTGAGAGAAACTAGAAGACTGGTCAACTAGACCGTGTACCGTAGCTTGAACACAGACCTCATGCAACACTCTCATGCCATCTAACAAGATCAACTAAGGCTAGACATACAAACAGATATGAACTCTCTTATGTCTAATCAATAAGATCAAAGGGTCGTGTTCGTGAAGAACACGAGCCTCTAACTTATGAACAAACACATAAGGAAGGAGTTTATCACCCTTCAAGTGGATCAAAAGGTAGTGTTCATGAAGAACACAAGCCTCTAAATGATGAACAGAGGATGAACTCAAGAACATATCAAGAATATGATCTACCATGACTTTATATGAAATAGCTGAATAACTGAAGTAGATCAAAGTCATACAAAGAAATAAAGATAAAAGAGAACTCATACCTAGACTTTCAAGAGGACTTGGAACCTGAATAAGAGCTACTCTAGCCTACCCCCTAGCCTTGGAAACTAAAAGTGAGAGGAGAATGAGAGAGTGGTGTGTGTGAAATGGGAGCCCCTCCCCTTCTATTTATAGGCAAAGGCCAGGCTTGCTCGGAGCACCAAATGGCCCCTAAACACCCGGGAGTGAGGCAATGGACCAATAGGGAGCTACCACGTGGAGGGCCAGGATGGGACCCCCTAGGTCGGTTTGGTCGATCCTAGGATCAGTCGGCCCCCTAGGGTGGCCCCACCTGGTGGTCTTCCACTGGGTGGCTGCCCTGTGGGCCCTCTGATCCATCCCCGGTGCAAGACTTGATTTGGTATCCGAGGTGGGCCTTTTGATCCATGTGAAGTCCATGTGGCGTCCTCTGATTCGTCGGTGAGTGCCTCCACTGGATCGATGATGTGGATTGCCATGTTTCCCTTGGTGGCAGCCACTTCCTCAGCTGAGTTGGCATGGTTTCTTCATAGAAGGTGGGTTTCCATCTCGTTTAAGGGGTAAATCACCTACATACAAATAATCTCCAAGGACAAGTGGAACTTCATTATTCAAACCAAAATGCTAGTAAATAATGCATATGCCTCCATTTATGTGAGAGTATTGAGGGTTGGAAATGGTGAATTTCAACCGTCAACAACAGTCATTGCCTCCTTCTTGTGTTTGAGGCTCATGGCAAAGTCCCTCCAGTTAGGAGGTAACTTGGCAATTATGCCACCAACCACGAACTTGTCAGGTAAGACACAATCAAAGTGTACAAGTTCCCCCACCAGAAGCTGGATTTCATGAGCTTGTTCCACTACCGAACGGTTATCATCCATCTGATAGTCATGATACATCTCAATAACATAAAGTTCATGTCCAGCATCTGAGACCGCATACTTGCGATCTAGGGCTTCCCACAATTCAAAGGCTTTGGTGTAGTGCATGTACACATCACACAACTGATCAAACATGAGGGACAATAGGCATCCGATTGCTGTGTTGTTATCCAACTCAACATCACGATGTTGCTCTTCAGTGAGAGGGTGCACTGGGGAGATAACCCACCAGATATTCATCGACATGAGCCAAAACTTGACCCGTGTCTGCCACCTCTTAAAGTTGTCACCCCCAGCGAAGCGCTCAGGCTTCATCACATCCGAAATTCCACCAGCCATGTTAATTATCTCAGGTTTCTGGATTGTTACAAAATCAACATGGTCTAAGATTAATTTGATTCTCAAAATACTACTAGCAATAAGAAACAGATACACTAGTACTCCAAAAACACAAGAGGGATCAACATACCCTACACATGCTAGGAAAACAATAAAGGAACAGACCCAAATATCCATCACGACATGTGCTGGAAGGGATGCAGTTGATATACATACAGTGCAACCCAAGCGAAGTTGATGACGGCTGGAAGTCGAAGATGATGTAGATGCAGACATAGTCAATGTAGACGTGGACGAAGTCGGAGTAGAGGAAGCAGTGACGAGTGGTCGTGAGTTCGCTTCCCAGAAACCTGATCGCCGGCACCCGTGCAGGCCTTCAGATGACCGACGTTGGTTCGGAGACACCGCTCTCCCTCGATCTGCTGCACGGCGGACGGAGGAATGGCAGTACCTCGAACGGTGGCACGCATAGCGGAGTAGATGAGAAAAGCGAGTTGTGGCGTGAGTCCTCCCCATCAACAGGACATCTCCTCTTATAGGGGAGGGACGGAACCGCCCTTGTTTCGATCTGCCAGATATCCAGGAACCGCCCACTGGTATCTCTCAACGTCCACCCCATGAAGTCGCCGCACGTTCGAGGACGTGCTTATCCCGCTCCGAGGGCAGACATGGCAGTCTAGGTGTAGGCGATGTGGACCAAACAAACCAGCAACAAAAAGAGAATTCCCGGATAAACACGTCACAAGTCACGTGATATGCGCGTGTGTGTGTTCTCTTTTCCATTGCCAATCACTTGGAGTACTCTACAAGAGCCTTCTTTGTAAGTTGGTCCTCATCTCCATAGAATAGCAAGGTGGCACTAAACCCCTATGCATTCTCTCCACACCACATTGACTTTCCTAGATGAAATAGTGGCCCATTGAATTGCAGCCCAATGGCTGTCACAACAAGTTGCTGGGCCATATATTCCAACACCATCACCAAACCTATCAAGGTACGAACCAGTTTCAGTTTGCTCGACAAGGCGGGGAACCCGGTTGTGCTGCATCACTACTCCCAGTACAAGTACTCCGTCGCGGGGGTCGCGAAGGGCTTCCATGATTTCTTCAAGAGGGAGTTGCTGGAGGCGTCGTCGGAGCTTCTCGGCGATGACTGCTTAAGGATCAGGTGTGCCATCGTCGTTCTCGATGATATCTGGACAGAGGATAGGGCGCCGTCATGGTTTGACCAGCAGCGACATCTTGGGAACCTCCTCGCGACCGGAGCCGGCGCCGACGTCACGTTCCACGTCAGCGGCGAGACGTTCAGCATGCACAGATGCCTTCTTGCAGCTCGGTTGCCGGTCTTCAGGGCAGAGCTCTTTGGCGACACGACAGAAGGCACCACCACCATCAGGGATTGTAATATACGGATTGATGGCATGCTACCTAATGTGTTTGAGGCCATGCTGCATTTCATATACACAGATTTGTGACCAGAGATGTCTGGGCTAGAAGAGTCTACCATGAAGGCTGAGCATTTGCTAGAAGTGGTGGACAGGTACGGCGTGCAGAAGCTTAAGCTGGTCTGTGAGGAGAAATTGAGCAGAGACGTAAACGAGAACACGGTTGCAAAGATGTTGAGGTTGGCTGTGCAGCACCGCTGCCACACGCTCATGGATACCTGCAACGAGTTCCTTAAACATCCTCCTTCACTGGATGTGATCACACTACCAGATTCTGAAGATTTGCCGAGACCCCAATCCCTCTCGGCAAAGGCCATTTTCCTCATGGTGAAGGCTTTGCCAAGAGGATGCTCTCGGCAAAGCCCTCCTAGTGCATTTGGGCTGGCAAAGGGGGCTTTGTCGAGAGCCAGCGGTCCCCCTCTCGGCAGATATGTGCCGAGAGGTCCACCTGGCCCTCGGCACAGGCGCTCACAGGCACCCACCGGGTCACACCGTTACGCGTGGGGCCCAGAGGCTTTGCCGAGAGTTAGGGCCCAGTGCTCTCGGCAAAGGAAGCGGTTGTGCCGAGAGCCGGGGCCCAGTGCTCTCGGCAAAGAAAGCGCCTGTGCCGAGAGCCGGGGCCAAGTGCTCTCGGCAGAGAGCGGTTCAGGGCAGCCACGTCATGCAGCTTTGCCGAGAGCCCAGGCCTAGTGCTCTCTGTAAAGGAAGCAGCTTTGCCGAGAGCCGGGGCCCTGTGCTCTCGGCAGAGAGCGGTCCAAAACAGCCACGTCACGCGGCTTTGCCGAGAGCTTGGGATTTAGCTCTCGGCAACCACATGGCTTTACCGAGAGCATTGGATTTAGCTCTCGGCAAAGCCAATAATTTTTTTAAAAAATTTAGCAGTAGCCTCAAAACAATCGTACAATCACAGAAATCATCACAAACATATTATAATCATCACATGCAGCTAATATTCATCACAGGTATATTATAATCATCACAGGCAACTAATATTCATCGCAGGCATATTATAATCATCACAGGCAGCTAATATTCATGACATAGTCCACAAATGCAAATAACGAGTCCAAATGCAAGTCCAAGTCACGAAGTGGAAGTCACAAATGTCCAAATGCAAATAAACGTTGCTAAGTCCATGAACTCACTCGTTCGGCTGCTGGTCATGCGGCGACTGGGAACCCGACCCCCCCGGTCGGCGGCTGCTGTGGCCACGGCACCCACCCAGACGCCTATGGCTGTATCATCACCGGCCAACTGTGAGGTGGCTGCTGAGGGCCAAACGGTTGCTGAGGGCCAGGCGGCACCCACTGGCCCCACTGCATCCCGCTCCAAGGACTCTGCTGAACTGGCGGCGACCAGTCGTGTCCCATAGGGCCATCATTTGATGCCGCCGATAGATTATGCGTAGGATTTAAAGTGAGGAATGATAATACAAGATATTGAGCATTTGTACAAGTCATTTTCGATTTCTACATCATTCTAGGTTTTGCTAACATTTATAAGTTGTATACCACAATGAGAAATGAATGTATAAGGTTTTGAGCATTTATATGAAGTCATTGTAGGTCACTACAAGAAACAAAAAGAGGAGGGTTCGAAAGTAGCTCACTGGAGAAATAGTAGCCGGTCGAGGGACTGGAGGCAAGTACACCTACGGTAGTGGAGGGAGTTGCCCCTGTGGCGCCACCGCGTGACCAAGGGTCTGCTACTCCAGCATCACCATCAAGTTCTCCAATGCATTGTCTCACGGCCTCGGATCTCATACGACAGGTTTCACTATGGAAGGTCCACTTGGAATAGTCTTTCGTAAAACCATAGTTGTGGAGATGAGCTGCCATTTCCTGCTTGTTCCTTTGATGCGAGTTTCCGCACTTGCGGCAGGGACACCAAATGGTTTTACTGTTTTTAGGCCCTTTAACCTTTCTAAATATTTCATCCATGAAAGCTTGAGTGTTGTCAACCCATTCCTGTGTCACACGACCATTTGGTGCCCATCCTTTGTACATCCACTCACAGTCATCCATTCTCTATCATATCAGCAAGTTATATAAAATACATTGCATCCTCTACATGATGTCTACACATTCTAATAGGTAAAGATAGGTCCTAATCCCACCCGTGGATGCGTAGATGGGGTCAGTTCCTATGGTCTACTCTGATCCGAGACAGAATTTCGGTAGCACCTCCCTGTTGTTCTCCAAATACACGTCCTGTTAGGGAGATTGTGTATCCGGAGAACAACAGGGAGGCGCTGCCGAAACTCTGTATCGGATCGGAGTAGACCATAGAAACTAACCCCACTTACGCATCCACGGGCTGTCCAAAAAACATGGACAATTCGAAACAGATACAACCATAAATATGCAAAGTTCTGCATATTTCGAACTGTATCTCTTCCGAACGGGAGACGCCTAACTAGGTTTCGCGATCTACGACATCAAATGGTAAGAGAATGAAATTTGCCTCACCTTGCTGGGTTGAAGACGAGGGCGGTTGCAGCTATGGACCCCTGGCAGAGCAAGGCAACGGGAACCTGAAATAAATGAACATAATAGTGTCAAATAAAAATTTCGACAACACCTCTGCTGTACGGTGAGGTTTCCAAAACCTGCAACAAAAGCCACGACATGAAGGCCAGGCTACACACAGGTTTTCTTCCAACGGCTCGATGGCCGGACAAATCACATGTGGTGGCCCAAGCCACGAGGCTCACCTAGGAGTTGACGAGACCTACTCCTCTTCCTCCTCGAAAATTCCCTCCCCGGTGATAAGTGCGGCAAATCAAGGCACCTCTCCCTACAAAATTGACATGCATGAGAAGTAAAATTAGAGACTTATAAGTAAAACATAATTTCAAATCCATGTAACTCATCCAAATATCCGATCCAAGACATGCATCAAACAGTTTAAACCAAAACACAACTTTTGTTAATTTCCCGCTCGTCCAATCCTTACTTTCTCCCTCATTCTAAATATAGTAGGTGAAGCTGCAAGTTACTATCTAAAATTGCCTACATGACTACATTGCTACCTAAAATTGCCTAGCATCAACACATCACTACATGCTTTCTTCCAATCCAATCCATGCTTCCTTCCGATTCATGCCTACATTGCTATATCACTACATACATTGCTATCAAAAATTTCTATCTAAATTGTTACCTAAAATTACTAACTAAATTACTATCTAAAATCACTACATCTAAATTGCTATCTAAAATAAAAACAGAAAATTACCTTGCTCTCAGTGGGGGCAGCGGCCGGGCGGCGGCGGTGGGGGGCTCACCCCCGCTGGCGGTGGGGGCAGCGCGCGGCCGGAGCCGGCTTCTACCCCGGTGGTGGTGGGGCAGCGGCCGGCCGGTGCGCGGGGGGAGGCTGACAGCGGGGGCGGTTGGGGAGGCCGATGGCGGGGGCGGCCGAGCAAGGGACGGCCGAGCAGGGGACGGCAGGGGCGGCTGAGCTCAGGGCAGCTGGACGGGGCGGAGCACCGGGCTGCCGAGTAGGAAGCGGCGGGGTGTGGCGGAGCGCCGGGCAGCGGCCGTGGCGGGGCGGAGTGTTGGGCAGCGGCCGAGCAGGAGGTGCCGGCGGCAGGGGCGGCCGAGCAGGGAGCAGAGGGCGGCGGGGCAGGGCGGAGCGCCGGGCGGCCGTGACAGGGCACGGCGCCGGCGCAGGTGGAGGGAGGCGTGGCGGCGCGCCGGTGGAGACAGTGGTGGCGCGGTGTGAGGCTGGCGACGCGTGGAGACGGTGGCGGCGCGGCATATGTTGTGTCCGAGTGTGTTGTGTTGTGTTATGTGTTATGTGTTGTGTGGTGTGAGTGTGTGTGTCTGTGTCACTACGGGTGGGCCCGCCTTTAAATCTTTGCCGAGAGTCTAGATCTACTGCTCTCGGCAATGCCTTCACCGAGAGCCGTAGATCTCAGCTCTAGGCGAAGATTTAAAGGCGGGCCCACCCGTCGGGCGTTGCCAAAATCGTAGTGTCTGACAACGGGCCCGGCCTCCTCCTTTGTCGAGAGCCACGTGGCATGACTCTCGGCAAAGGGAGGGCACCTGACGACGTGGCCGCCAACGCGGCTGCGTGCCGGCCCCGCTTCAGCCTTTGCCGAGAGCCACGTGCAGTGTTCAACTCTCGGCAAAGAAAGCGCCTCTGATGACGTGGCCGCCAGCACAGCTGTGTGTGGGGTCGCTTCAACCTTTGTCGAGAGCCACATGGACATGCTCTCGGCGACGGCACCCTTTTTACCTAGAGCTGTGCACTCGGCAAAATGAATTTTCACCAAATATTATTTACAAATAGCAAACAAATTCAAACTTTCTTAAAAACTTAACATGACACTAGATATGTTGTGTATTGCTTATAAAAAAGTAGTTGTAGTCAAACTCAAAATTAAATTTCTCTAAGAGACCAAACTGATATTAGTTCAAATTCTCTGAAACTTCTCGTGAGATGTTCCGATTTCTAAAGAGCGTATGTGTCAAAGTGTTCAAAAAGCTCTCTATGATTTATCACAATCTCTACATATGATATCATGACCACTCGACAAAATTCGTGATTTTAAAAGTTCATTTGAATTTTATACAGTTTTTAAACCTTTCTACCACACGATCTTCATCATGATCAGAGAACCAAATGCCGGAAATTTAGTTTCATTTCATGTACATAGTGTTAGAGATGTCTCATGAACATGAATATCATTTTCCCAACAAATTTACTCTATGATTTCATGCACTTGCAGTTCATATCGAACGTATACGAAAAAATTACATAGAATGAAGTAAAATTGTTAAATATAGAAAACAGAGACAAAATGGTGCCAATGTTGAACATGTACTCTGTATGAGTGTATGTTGAGCAAGGAAAAAGTTTGAAGTCGAAAATGTGAAGTTTTTTTTGAATATTTTGCCGTGAGTAGGGCGTTGCACTCGGCAAAGAGAAGAAGCTCTGGGCAGAGGTGCTCGTTGTGCCGTTGGTTAGCTCTTTGCCGAGAGCCCATGGGCCCTGGCTCTCGGCAAAATTAATGTCCGGGGTACGGCCGTGATGACGTCGCCTATGCGCCGTCTGCTGCACGCTTTGCCGAGAGTCTGGGTTCTCTGGCTCTCGGCAAAGAGCGTCTGCGCCATGGGCCTCCTCTTTGCCGAGAGGTTTAGGCCCTGGCTCTCAGCAAAGACTCTCTACGTCGTGGGCCTGGTCTCTGCCAAGAGCGGGCGCTCTTGCTCTCGGCAAAGCGGCCCTCTACCGTGAGCCGCGGCCTTGGCTCTCGGCAAATCCTGGGGCTCACGACAGAGGCTCCGTTTCCGGTAGTGTCATGGCCACCGATGATGGCTTGTTTGAGTTTGTGGCTATAAGGTGCCCTGAGGTTTTGAAGGAGTTGTGGGCTTATGAGGATGACCCCGTCCATGATGAGTTGCTCATGTGCTTGTGATGAGTTTTTCTTTTGGTAACATGATCGAATTCCGTGTTAGTATTGGGCAAATGTTTCTGATGAAATAGGTTGTCAATAGAGTCAGCCGATTACATTGTCAATGCAAACACCCAATCAACTTACAAGTTAGCTGGCCGTTGATATTGAAGAAGCAAAGGTCATTATCCTGCAGTTTCAGCAGTGAGAACTATATAAATGTCTAGAACATGTAGTGGTTAAGCTATCTATCAAGTACTAGTTCTTGGAGGTCTAATGGTAATATATGTGTGCCCCCCTTTCCACTTCTGTTTTTATTTTTATTTTTTGGTCGGTGAAACCCTTCAATTTCGTGGAGGACGACTTCTATATGTATGATGCAATAATTTTTTAGTCTAATACCTTGTCACCTTGTCTATCAGTTCTCATTTACAAGCCACCACATTTCATATGCAAATGAAACCAATGTGGATTCATCGATTGTATGGCTTTGTAGTACTTCACTGAGTTTTTGGAACTGCAGAGCCACATAACAAAGCTTACTTGTTGGAAGCATTAATTTTCAGCAATCAAATGTTGCTTGTCGTCCCATCATGGTCTGGTTTCAGTAATGCTATGTTGGCAAATGAGATTGATATCAGGAGTGGTTCACTGACAAGGATAAAACACTGGCAATATGCTCTAATCCGATTCTAACCTCACCTATAGCAGGGGTCGGATGGAGAAAAACAAGTAGAGAAAACTACATATTTACCACTACTAGACTCTAATTCCTAACCGGCTGAAGAAATTGCAGTTTCAAAGATGCCATTGGAACCAACTGAAGTCCCTTCCACTATGTAAGAGACGAAGATTGGAGACGCGGGTTAACCATCAAAGGAGACCTGTAAAAATCGCGTCTCTAAGATTGCGTCTCTGATGACAACAGATTAGAGACGCGCCCAAAACGCGTCTCTAAAACAACTAAATAAGAGATGCGTCCCAAACGTGTCTCCTTTGAAGATAAGAACAGAGACGCGCACCACACGCGTCTCCGAAGTATTTCTTCAGCGTCTTCTCTAAGACAGTTCGGAGACACGTTTTCCACACGTCTCCTTTGATGGACAAGAAGGAGATATGTCCACTTAGAAGCGTCGCCTTTGTTAGACCAAAAGGAGACGCTTCTGTCTGATGTGCGTCTCCTTCAGGGTAGAAAAAGGAGACGCTTCTGTCTGGTGCGCGTCTCCTTCAGGGTCGAAAAAGGAGACGCTTCTGTCTAGTGCGTGTCTCCTTCAGGGTCGAAAAAAGAGATGCTTCTATCTCACACGCGTCTTCTTCATGGATAGCAAAAGAGACGCTTTTGACAAAGCCGCATCTCCTTTGTTGGTATATAAGGAGACGCTTGTTGTTCGGAAGAGTCTCCTTTGTTGGAAAGAAAAGGAGACAGTTTTGACAAAGCCCCGTCTCCCATGATAATATTTATGAGCTCCATAATTTAGCTCCATCCATTATCAAAATCACAGAACAAATAAACAACAAATCACAGAAACACAGAATATAGACAGGCATTAATCTCACAAAAACCACAGAAAGTTAGTACACACTGTTCATCTGCAGTACACACAAGTTCATCTGCAGTACACACAAAAGTTCATCACATACATTAGATCCACTACAAGTCCATCACACAGGAGTGTTGAAGTGAAATTAACCCTTCTGAGATATCACTTTGTTCATGAGGAAAGATGCTATCTTCTCTTGAATGTGGTTCAACTCTTCAGTGTCTAGCGGTCTTAGCAGCACCTCAAATTCCTGAAGTCAGTACACACAATACATATGAGCCCCTGCTCCAAATTTTTAGTACACACAAATTTTGATCCTAGTATAGAAATTTAAAAGCATTTCTGTAGAAACTATTTTGTTCATGCAAAAGTCACATACACCAAATGGTTTCAGAACTGTGTTATCAAAATATTAACAAAATCTTTGAGAGCATCTAATTACCAGACCTGATCCTAGAATAGATTAATAGTACTAATATGGCATCATACCAGAATTCAATAAACATAACTAAGACCTGATCCTAGTATAGAAATTTAAAAGCATTTCTGTAGAAACTATTTTGTTCATGCAAAAGTCACATACACCAAATGGTTTCAGAACTGTGTTATCAAAATATTAACAGAATCTTTAGAGCATCTAGCTCCCCATGATTAAGCTAACAGAGAGGAATTCAAAATCTTTGTTCATGCAAAAGTCACATACACCATTCTAAGGCTTCATTGCAAGCTAATGGTCAGGAATACATGTAGAATAGATTAATACAAGGTTATCAGCTTAACAGAGATGGCCAAGGAAACATCACAGCAGTGATCAAGATAACAAACAGCAGAGGAGTGATTTGTAAGCAATGGGAAATATATGAAAGGGGAGCTCTGAAATGGATGAATACCTCAGGATCAGCTTTCCAATCTAGTAATCCCAGTGCTTCCTCCATATGATAGCAGGTATAGAAGCCACAAGTGTTTCCTAGTTGCTGGTGACACTACAAAAAATTATAAAACAATTCAGAAGAAAACTAAAACTTTAGCATTAGCTTTCATAGAGACATGTACCATACCACGAACTGAATGACATGTTCCAGGTTGCTGGTGGGTAACTTTTTGATCTTGCAGTAGGAAATAAAAGCCCTGAAACAGATCATGCAACAATTGTTAGGTCACTATCAATAAACTATGCAGAGTCAGTAGGCAAGGAACTTACTCATTGAGCACAGCTTTCAAATTGGTATGATCACACCCTTTGGACCTCAATGAGTTGAAATACAAGACCTTGTTAGCCTTTGGAATGATTACCACTGTAATGAAGTACCCACCAAGACCAAGGTCATGCGCAAAGACGACCAGTCTCTTTTTAGCATGGTGTTGGAAGGCATTTGTAAGATATTCCACAACAAAAGATTTAGAAGAAGATATAGTGGAATTGGCCATCATTTCAGGATCAAGGAAGCCCATAGAGGCCTTTCCCCTAGCTTCTTCAAGCATTGACCTAAGATAAAGAAAGAACAAAGTGAGAAACTCTTTGTGATATAGTAATTAGTGAGATGCAGATTAAACTTTCAAGAAACTCACAATGTGAAGCAGCGGATAAGTGACATACTCAAACCATCTATGTTGAAGAGGCCATACAAGTCATTCAAACCCACAGGGAAACTCCTTTTGTCCTCTTTTGTCAGAAAATGGGAACGTTTGAACATGACCATTACCCCATTCTTGTTGTTTTCCTTACAACATTTCATGTAGTGTTCATGGAGAGCTCTGGTTGCAGGTCCAACACTCTTGAGTTCAAAAGCATTAAGCATTGGCTGTCCAAATTTGAATCTTGGATTTGACTTAGTCACTCTCGACACTTCTATGGCCTTCTCCTTAGAGCTCATGGGAGTTTGCTTCTTATCAGTAACCTTCTTCCTTGCGTCGACCTGTTGCTTCTTTGAGGTGTTATCTTCAGTGGCTGCAGCAGTCCTTTGGCTCAAGAACACTCTTCAACACTTGTGCAAGTTCATCTGGTGGAATGATATTTCCAGTCTTGCCTCCACTCTTGGGTGGATGCTTTGAATGAACACTGTCAGCACTCTTGGTTGTTGCTGCTGCTCCTCCTTTTTCCTTGGAAGTACCAATGGAAGCACTCTTGGTTACTGCTGTTGTTGTTCCTTGTTTCTTAGAAGTGCGTTGAACTACTTGGTAGATCGGGTATGCACCTCTAGCCACCGCGGCTACAAGAACATCCCATGCAATCTATCTCGAGAATAGATTGAGGAAGAAAACACCCAAGCAAGAACAAGAATTGCAAACAAAGGTACTCGATTGCTAGGAATCGGATCCATTAAAACTCCATCAAAAGTATGTATACATGAATAAGATCCAACCGGGATCCTACCTTGATCTTGATTCAAGCCTCCGGAACTCCGACGTGGTCTTCCTTGCAAGGTTCCCACGCCAGCTAGGTAAACCCTAGACGACTAACATGACCCTCCTCTCCGGGGTGGTGTCCCTCAAGCTCCTCTGCTCCTCGGCGGCGAATGACGAATGGCTTGATGGTTGCAACTTCGCACGGGGGCTATAAATAGCCCGAGCATCATCTAGGTCAAAGGGGGCGATGAACCGACCCGAGGATGGGCTAGGCCGGCCGGCCTGGGCCGACCGGCCCAGGGTTTCCTTGGCCCGGTTCGTCCCTGGTTTTCTTCGTGAAGCTTCTCGCGACTTCCTGAGTTTTTGCCGAGTTGCATGTGGGCCCTTGACATCATTTTCCTCACGGTTTAGATAAGGGTGCTTTGCGTATGAACTCCCGCATCTTCTGTCTAGGTCCTCCGCACTTCTCGGCTTCACGCTTTAGTCCTTGGTTCATTTGGACTCATGTTCATCTTGTATCTGGACTCGTCCCGGGGTCCGTGATCACCTTGTAAATCCCTTGATGAACTTTACCCGGAAGTTCTCATTTAAGCTCTTGATTCTTGTGTAAACAATAAACTCCAAAAACCATACACGAGTGTGAACATAACATATAATGGGGGTTAGAATCGTTAGTGTGAATATCAAATTTATACCAACATAGAAGGTAAACAAGCGGCTAGGTTGACGGAAATCGACCGCCAACACGTGCGTCGTGGTGAGTGGAAGGAGGGCGGCGCGGGGGAGGATGGCGAGGGCAACGAGGTCGAGGAGGAGGGCTGACGGTGCGGGGGAGGACGGCGAGGTCGAAGGGGAGGGCCGACGGCACGGGGAGGACGGCGCGGTCGAGGGGAGGCTGCGCGAGTGGGAGTGGGGGAGGTCAAACCCTAACTTATGTGGGCTTGTGTGGGTTTTTTGGGCCTTTAATTTGCCCGGCCCAAAAAAGGAAGTGGATCCTCCACTGCAGTTCACTCTCTGCAGTTGGGAGGCTGACATGTGGGTCCCATCGTGGTGGGGCCACATGTCAGTGACCCAACTGCAGAAACCATTGGCAGTTCCGCCTTATATGCTGCCTGCTGCCTCTTCCCCTTCGGCCGCCCGCTGCCTCTTCCCCTTCCGTAGCCTGCTGCCTCTTCCCCTTTCGCTGCCTGCTGCCTCTTCCTCTTCCCGCGTGCTGCTCCTTCCTCTTTATCGTCGTCGTCGAGTGAAGCATGGATCTCTCTGCACGGATGATCGCTGCGTGGAAGCAGCAGAGGGACAGTCGCGGCCACTTCACAAAGGGGAGTGCCACCTCGGCGACCGGACACCGGCAAGATGCGCCAAGTACTCGACGTCGTCACCAGGAAGATGCGCCAACTCGAGGTGCGTCTTCACACGCTCCCATCATCATGCACCCCGTGTCGCAGATGATGTCACCCCAGCCCAGATTCCTCTCCATTGGCGTAGTGAAGGAGGAGCCGATGGAGGAGGATGACTCCACAGTTGAGGCGTAGGCGGTCAAGCAGAAGACGGAGGCGGAGGCGGTGAAGAGGAAGGAGAAGGGGAAGGAGGTTGCACAATCATCGGCGGCTGCACAATCGGGCAAGGTGAATCTCTAATCGCACAATCGGGTCTTGAAATTGTGGTTTTTGCCATCTGTAGATCAGTGGTAGTTCGTCGATTCTTGTAGATCTGTTGCTTGATTGTGGATTAGTGAGGAAACTGATTGACTTGTGGGTTTTTATGGTCTGTGATACTGTGGTAGTTCATTGCTTGTGGTTAATTTTGTACATACTGTGATACGTGATTAGAAATTGAACTCAATGATTCTGATAGCTGTATGTTTTCATGTGATACATAGGAATGCGAGGTTCCCCAAACTAGGATGGCAAATTTGCCTTTGGTTTAACACCTGCTCCCAGTAAGAACATCTTGCAAAGTTCTTTTAGTATTATGAATCTACTGCAGCCTTCTATAATCTGCAATGTCTGTATTTCATTGTGCGTCCATACTGATGTTTCAATAGATTATTGTAGGGGACATACTGATATAGTCATATAGATAACATAGAGTGTTATGTATGGCTGCCAGCATACTATATACAGGACCTTGGATGGTTTGCATAATTGCATCAGAGTTTGTCTTAAACCTAAAATGTGTGACAAAATATGGTTGTTTGTTTTGGAGGTTTACATATGAAGCAACAATTGTCTTCCTTTATTCAGATGTGCTAGTAAGTTCTCATTTGATTTGGCACCTTTTTTTTTCCTTTTCATGGCTGGTGTTCATAGTGATAGCAACATGGCAAAGTGACAAAAAGATAGCAGCCAGTTATGGCTTGCCATATATTCCAAAATTCAGGATTTGTTTACGAAATGTAGATATGTATGTGGGATTTAACAAATGCTATAGGCTCTGCACTCGAAATATGCAGTTCCTAATGCTAATAATTTATGACGGCAACCTGCAGCCTTCTATAATCTGGTATTATGAATCTTTGTATTATGGTTGAAAATAATCTGGTATTTTAGCTTGGTATTATGGTTGTGAATTACAGTGTATTGAGTAGAATCAATTGTCATTTTCTCTGTCCTCTTGTGTGTCTAAATCAAATTTGGTATGTTGTGAAATCTTGGTATGTTAGGAGGAGGAGGAGGCGGGGAAGAGGCAGACGAAGAGGAGGGTTGCCTTCCCAAAGATGAAAATAACAATGATGATTACTGATGGGAGCGATGATGAATACAATGGAGAGATTTGGGATGTTGAGGAGGTGTGTCCCTGTTATTATTATTTTTAAATGTTTGGCAATTTTTACTTTGGATTGTCTCCTATGATTAATTTCAACATATTTTTGACAGATGTATGTTAAGGCAGAGCAGCTTCGGGTTAGCCTCAAGCGGGCGATGAAGGAGGGCCAAACCACAAGAAGGGAACTTCGCTAAAGCTAGCGCTAAGTGGGTCTCTGCCAGCATGCAGTTTGTTAGGCACATGTGTGAATATCACTAAGTAGCACTAAGTAGGTCTCTGCCAGCATGCAGTTTGTTAGGCACATGTGTGAATATCGCTAAGTAGCGCTAAGTATGTATAGCAGGTCTCTGGCAGCAGTTTGTATTTTGTTAGCAGCAGCAGGGCATGTCTCTGGCAGCAGTTTGTCTTTTGTTAGCAGCAGCAGTGCATGTCTCTGGCAACAGTTTGTCAAGAACAATGTCTTTTGTTAGCAGCAGCAGTGCATGTCTCTGGCAACAGTTTGTCAAGAACATGGTATTTTGTTAGCAGCAGTGTGACTTTATCAGTAAATCTATAATGATAATATATATCTTGTTGGATCTATATATGTCTCTGAGATGATCTGTATTGTGGTTGTAACATAGATGATTTATATCTCTGATTTATATCTCTGTATGTGAGAAGACAGAATTTATGTCTCTGATTTATATCTATGTATGATTTATATCTGATGATTTTATATCTCTGATTTATATCTCTGTATGTGAGAAGACAGAATTTATATCTCTGATTTATATCTCTGTATGTGAGAAGACAGAAACAATGGAGACGCGGGTTAAGAAAACCGCGTCTCCTATGACTCAATGGAGACGCGGGTTAAGGAAACCGCGTCTCCTATGTTTAACCAGTAAATTTCACAGAAAATCACCTGTCAGCAAAGGTAGGAACTCATTCCAAGATTTCCAAATAATAGAAATTAAACATAGAACCCAAATTCAAATTGAGCTGACATCTCATTCCAGATTATGCCAAATATCTTACAAATTAAGCATACAAATTATCTTACAACTTAGGATATCTTACAAATTATCTTAAAAACAGAAAACATAAATAAATTATCTTACAAACAAAAAAAGAAATAAATTATCTTATAATGCATCATCCATTATTTCCTCTTTTGCCTTTTTTGCCTTTTTCCCTATATTTCCTTTTTTCCCTTTTGCTGGGGTGACATCTGTATGGCTACTTCTTAGGTCGGGAGTGGTCTCACTTTCAAGAATCTTTGGAAGAGTCAAGGTAGCAAATGTAGGGATTTCATCAAGCAGGTTGTACTCCTCTTCCTCCATGATATTTTCAACTCCAAAAACACGTTTTTTTCAGGTAGAACCACCTGCCTCTTCTTGTGTCGGGCACATAGAAGACTTGTGTGACTTTATCCGCTAAGACAAATGCATCTTCCTTGTACCCGATCTTTTTAAGGTCAACCGTGGTAAATCCGTACTTGTCTTTTACGACACCCTTTGCTCCCTGAACCCACCGACACTTAAAAATTGGCACATGGAACTCGACATAGTTCAGCTCCCAAATTTCCTCTATCTGACCATAGTATGTAGCCTTCTCACCACGACTGTCAAGGGCATCAATCCGAACACCACTATTTTGGTATGTGCTTTTCTTGTCTTGGGCATTCGTATAGAATGTGTACCCATTTATGTCATACCCTTGATAGCTAGTAGCTGTGAACAGAGGACCATCTACCAAACATCTAATATCATCATTATTTGCAAAATTGGTAGAAGATCGTACTCGGTTTCTAAGCCAGATGTTGAATCCATTCATATGTGCCCTATCTATCCAAGCCTCACTCCGATCAGGGTTACCTTGACGCAGGTGCCCTTTATGCTCTTCAATGTATGGGGACACTTTCAATGTGTGTTGCAACACAAGGAAATGAGCCTGTCTGTATGAATTCGCGTCAAGATTGAATGTTTTCTCTCCAAGGAACCCTGTCCCTGCTAACCTTCCGTCATGGCGAGACCTTGCAATGCCAATTGAATTTTCAGGGTCAATGAAGTCGAGGCACCAATCAACCACCTCCTCACAAGAGTACCCCTCAACCATGATTCCCTCAGGATGAATCGAACTCTTTGAATACTTGTTTAAGGTGCTCATGAATCTCTCGTAAGGGTACATGTGATGTAGGAACAATGGCCCAAGGTACCTGATCTCCTTAATCAGGTGAGCAACCAAATGCACAGATACATCAAAAAATGATGGTGGGAAATATGCCTCAAAGAGGCAAATTGTCTCAAACAATTTTTTTCCATATCATCAAGTTTTGTCTCAACAATCACCTTTTGAGAGATCGCATTGAAGAACAAGCACATGCTCATGATAGCCATGCGTACTTTCTCTGGCAATATGTTTCGTATACCAACAACAAGCATAGTTGTGAGTATGACATCACAATCATGAGCCTTCATTGGGAGGAATTTCTGCTCCGTTTCATGGATAAGTTTTCTGACATTTGATGAATACCTAGAAGGAACCTTCACAATACGAAAGAACTAACATAGTTCCTGCTTCTCTTTCTTGGTTAGATTTATGGCAGATTCAGGAAGCTTTGTACTTGTGGCTTTGGGACGAAGCTCAGGTCTTATGCCCAAATCTCCCAGGTCTGCTCGAGAATTTTCATGGTCCTTGGTTTTGTGCTTCTCGCTCATGAGTGTACCGAGTAAACTACCAGAGAAATTCTTTTTCACATGCATGTCATCGATACTGTGGCGAACATCTAAATCTTTCCAGTAAGATAGCTCCCAAAGGTTTGATAATTTTTTCTAGTACTTCAGATTTGGAGGAGCTGGATCATCTTCTTGTTGTTCTTGATTTTGTTCTTGTTCTTGATTTCGTTTTCGCTTTCCAAGGGCACTTTTCTTCCCTTTTTTCTTCCCAACATTCTTCCCATGGGCAGCAGGGAGATCCTTCACCTAATTGTAGACATGTGCCCCGTCAAAATGCCTTGGGGGGTCTCATGTCTCCCTTGTCCCATCAAATTGGTGTTTCATGTGTCGGTAGGGGTGGGACTGAGGAAGGAAACGCTGATGCCTGACATACACTCGCTTCTTGGAGTGGTTAAGCCAAATGGTCTCAGTGTCATATAAGCAGTGCATGCAGTCCTTTTCCCCTTTACATTGTCCAGACACTGAACGACCACCAGGTATATTAGTGACTGTGCATAAGATCATGCCATGTAGTCTGAATGGTTCCTTCTTGAACCCATTGTAGACTTCAATGCCCTCTAACCACAGTTTCTTCATATCATCCACCAGTGGTCCTAGGTAGACATCGATGTTTATCCCGGGCTGTTGTGGACCTGAGATAAGAATTGGCATCATCATGTATTTTCTCTTATTGCAAAGCCAAGGCGGAAGATTGTATATTGATAACAACACTGACCACACGTTGTGGGAGTTACTCATGTGACCAAAGGGGTTCATCCCATCTGTGCTCAGTGCAAACCGAAGGTTTCTTGCTTCTTTCCCAAAATCTTCATTCTTGAAATCAATGATGTGCCATTGGGCCCTATCTATCGGATGCCTTATGAAATCATCCTTCTTGCGCCCCTCAGGCGCAGCATGCCAGTGCAATAGTTGTGCATCTTTGCTTGTGGCAAACAAACGCCTCAGGCGTTGTGTTACTGGGAAATACCATGCCACCATGTAGGGAGCTCCATGTTTCCTCTTTTCATCACCGCCATCAAATCTTCGTTTGTACCGAGGAAAGCCACACTCTGGACATTCTGTCAAATCTTTATAATCATCACCACGGAACAGGACACAATCATTTTTACACGCATGTATTCTTTCCACCTCAAGTCCCAAAGGGCAAACATTTTGCTTCGTCTCGTAGGTGGTCATAGGTATCTCATTCATCTCCGGAAGCATGTCTCGTATCAGATCCAACATTGCTTTGAACCCGCGATCCGTCATATGATGAGTGGCCTTTAGCTGGAGGAGCTTGAGTGATGTGAATAGCTTTGTCCATTTTCCCTTGCAGCCTGGATAGAGCGGGGTCTTCATACCTGCCACCAGCTTTCTTAGTTTCTCCAATTCTTCACTATCATACTCAGCATACCCGAGTGCATCATGCACCATCTGCTCATCTGCAATGCTATCATAATTGTCACCAAGATCATTCAGCTCATCTGCAGAGAGATCATGGCCTGCAGTCTGACTGTCCCAGTTTGCTTCACATCCCTGAGTATCAATAGGTCCTTCATCACCATCCCCACTATCACCATCCTCACCAGTGTTCTGTTCATGTTCAGAGCTATGTTGATCCATATGCCCGACCTGCAGGTCTCGGTCGTTAAGTCCACCCTCGCCATGCATGTTCCAGCAATAGTAGTCATCCATCAAACCCCGGATGATAAAATGAGCATAAACGTCCATTGAGCTAGCAAACTTGGTGACATTCTTACAATCAACACATGGGCAACAAATAGCAGGCTTGCTCTTATTCAACTTGTCTGCTTCGGCTGCCTTGATGAATAACTTCAGACTCGATAAATATTCACTGGAGTTCCTGTTGAGGTACATCCAACCTCGATCCTCCATCTACACAATCATGGAAGAAAATAGTAAATATGTAAGCAAATACTTATCACATGATGACATGAAAGAAAATGGATCCAATTGGCACCTTGGATCGAATTGACATGTGCAATGCAAGAGGGACCTTCAACAATTAGCAAAGAGGACCTTCAACAATCAGCAAAAGGGACCTTCAACAGTCACCAAGAGGCCAGGACCTTCAACAAATGCAAGAAAATGGTAAAAATTCAGAGCTTGCAACAGATATCCAATGATCACAAAAAAAAGCAAAATTACCTTGGCTTCTTCCTCTAGCTCCTCCTGCTAGGAGCAGATCGAGCAGAGCACGCGCGCACAGAGCGCGCCCTGCTGGGAGCAGATCGAGCAGAGCACACGCGCGCGTGAACTGCACGCCGGCAGAGCGCGCCCTGCTGGGAGTGCGCGCGTGTGCAGCCGGCCAGCGCGCAGCGCCACACAGGAAGCGTCGGGGCGGCGCGCGCAGCCAAGCCTGCCGGCGCGCAGCAGCAGGAAGCGCCGGGGCGTGTGGTGTGGCCTGCTGCAGCACGCGCGCGCCCCGGCGAGACGATGATGGCGCACGGCGGCCGGCGATCGGTGGCGCTGCACAGGCCGACCCAGAGGTAGTGTGTAGTGTGTGGCAACGTTTTGTGTCGACGTGGCATGCCCCTGTCCAAGTATTGCAAGGTTCCAAAACGCAGACGCGTTTTATACACAAACGTCTTTTTTATTGTGAAACAAAAGAGACTTGTTTGTTAAAAAAAGGTCTCCAACTCTCTAGCACTCATATGAGACGTGTGTTCCTAAAACAGGGTCTCCTATTGTGCACACAAAAGAGACGTGTTGCCTCAAACGACGTCTCCAGTTGTCGTACAATCAACAGAGACGCGTGTTCCTCAAACCGCGTCTCATTTCGCTATACAAAAAAGAGACGCTTGTGACGCAAACTGCGTCTCCTTTGTAGTTTACTTGAAAGGAGACTCTTCTTTATAGAACGCGTCTCCTTTATTTCTGCATAGAAGACACTTGTTAACCACCCCCGTTTTCAGCAGATTTGTTGGAGACACGGGTGGTTGAGACACGGGTGGTTAACAAGTGTCTCCTATGTGGTATTGGAGACGTGTTTCTAAACCGCGTCTCCAATGATGACGTCTTCTTTCTTAGGTTCTTACATAATGTTCGGAGAAGAAAAAACGGTTGCCCCATGTAATATAAACACATAGAAATATGAAAGACAGTACAACATTACACTTAATTTTTTTAAGTTCTCGGAGAAACAAAACACTTCCACACTTCATAAGAGACTGACGCTTACATAGGAGTACATGTATGCATAAGCTTATTGCTACGGAACGTACGGACATACCGATCGACTACTATACGGGCGGTGATGACGACGACCACAATGCTATTATAGACTATAGCAAAAACAAGCGTGCATTTTGCATTGTTTAGCCTTTAAATTCCTCACGCGTCGGACCAAGTGATGGGCACCAACCCATCGTCGGTGTTGAGCCCGAGTGCCTTCCACACCGCCGGCGACCCGTCGACGATGTTGTTGGCGCACGGCGGCTCGAAGTTGTGCTCGTCGTCGCACCCGTGCAGGGAGTCGCACTCGTCCACGACCTTGGCGGTGACGGACCTCCCGTTCTTGGCGCGGATCACGATGTTGTTCTTGCACCGGCTGCTCCCGTCGAACCAGCCCGTGGAGAGCGCGACCACCTTCTCGTCGTCGTCGAAGAAGGTGCCCGTGCAGCTGGACGCGCCGCCGCCGTCCCCGTTGTCGGCGAAGCTGTTGAGCGAGAGCGTGGCGCGGGTGCCCGCCGCGGACACGGGCGGGGAGCACGCGAAGGTGGTGTAGCGCTTCCCGTCCTCGCAGCACTCGGAGTCGTTCTCCGTGTTGCAGCTGCCGGACTTGCCGCGGATGGAGCCGTTGGACTGGCAGGACTGGAGGAGCGCGCGGTGGGGGAAGGCGGCGAGAGCTGCTAGCGGAAGGACGGCAGCGAGCGCGAGGAGCGCGTAGGAGAGACGACGAGCGATGATTGTTGTTCTAGCCATGCTTCTTCAGTTTGGGTGTGCAGATCAGCTAGAGCTTCTCCTGCCTCCTGCTGCTAAGCAAACTGGAGAGGATGTGCTGTGTGCTGTGAGCCTGTGATGTGCATATGCAGCATGGTGGCCTGTCCTTATATAGCCGTGAGCCCGTGAGGGATGGAATAATCTTAATCATGGCCTGGGGTTCCGATTGGTCAGTTGACTATCCAGTAAAGAACTTTTGGGGTTCTCTACCTGGCCCTGCCGGTTTGAGCTTCATCAGATTGTTTTGCGTTTCAAGATTCGCACCTTTATTATGCAAGAAAAAAAAAGATGCAGACTGTTCTGCTTGCAGTTGACAGGATCTTATGCCAGTCTCAGTGCTCACGAAACCCTCCATAAAATTCCAACGAGATCATAGGCCACATCACCACCTTTAGTTTGCTTACTTGGCAGTCTAATTATGAGGAGAGAGAAAATGTGAGTTTCATCCCCTATTAAACCAAACTGACACAATTACTAAGTTTCATGAAATTCTATGAACCTTGCACCCAGAATGTTATGATTTCACGGCATGGCACATTTGATCAAAATATCATACAAGAATTAAATGTTGAAAACTGTTTATGAAATTATGCAGTGAAATTGATGCATGAGAGTGGAAGTTTCATTTCATTGAAAAAGCTGACATGACAGTTTTGGCAACGGTGTGATAAAATCATGTACTGAGACTGAACTTATGTTTTAAGCCCTGGACAGAACAAATTAACTATAGTTAACTATAGAGTGAGAAAGATGCGTGTTTGTGCGATGTGTGTGGTTAGTTATATCTTTCTGTCAAGTGGAGGTCCAAAAGGGCCGTAGCATAGTAGTACAGGTGATGGATGACGGGGCACACGTATTATCCAACAAGTAAGGACCGTGCATGAGACAAGGAATCAAAGATTTTACCCATCACGAGACGTTGGAGCCGATCACAAAAAGGGCCCCAGCTACCGGATTTGTACCATTAACAATGCGTCAGTCTGCAAACCAGCAACGGGGATGGGCACGTGAGGCAGGCCGGCCGCCGGCCGGCCGGAAGGCCAAGTCCACCGAGGCAGCCGCGCGCTGATATATTTCGCTTGTTAATGCACACGCAGACGCAGCAGAGCTAGCGTATGTTTTTACCGTGCATGCATGTTTTCTGGCCTGTCCACGTCGATGCATGTAGATGCCATGGCGTGCACTCCGTATGTCGCAGGGAGAGTTACAGTACATATCTATGCTTAGAACAATCAACAAGCAGTATCAATTACACGACTACAGAATTTACATATCAATAATGTCGGCCGGCCCATCATTAGCCGTCGTCGTCTACCTTCAGCATCAGCTGTCATCTTCCTGCCCCCAACCACTGCCGCCGCCTCCTCCGACCACCACCCCAGCCGACGGCTACCCCGCCGTCGTGCCGTCCTCCCATCCTCTACCGCTGCCCACCGCCCCGCCCTTCCTAACCGTACACTTCTCAACCACCCCCCGACCCCGCCAGTCACCGGCCCGCCGGACATCCGACCCTGCCCGGCCGCCTCGCCTCCACCGCATGTCCTCCGCTGTCCCCGCCCCCTCCCTTTTTCTTGGACCGACGGACATTGGAACCCTAGAAACCTGAACCCTAACTCCAGCACTGCTGCCGTCACCGCCGTCGTCGGCCTCGAGCACCACCCAGAAACCCGAACTCTAACCTCCGACCGTCCAACCCCCCACCCCCACCGGCCTCGACCACCGTCGGCGGCCCGCGGCGACCTTGTTGCCGATCGCTCCCGCCCACCAACCACCCCGCCGCCGGTCACTTCCTCTCCCCACCCCGACCTCAGACCATTATGGAAGGCCCTCGCGAGAGAGGCGAGGGAGACGAGAGGATAGGGAAGAAGCTCGTGCGGCCCACTGAGGGTGTGTGACAGTACCGCCCAAAATAAATCTGTATTATCACCTAAGCCGGTCCACTTGGCTAATAAGCGATAACAAGGAGTTATTTTGTCACCTCTGCCGGGTCATGCCCGGTAAATCACTTACAACAGGATCACTGATATGCGCAAAGACCACACGAAGGCGGGAGCAGAGTACTAGTTCAACATTACATAAAAGTTCACAAAGTTACATTATTACAAACCAGGTTTTTATTACAGCCCTGAGTATAAAAATTTCATAACTTCCTGTGCATATGTCAAAAATTTCTAAATTTTAGTCAGCATGTGTAGAATTTTGTAAGCTACAACTTTGGTATTCAACTCCAGGACATATTCAACTTTTACCGGGGGTCGAAAAATTCGTTACCAAAGCTCTATCTAGCAG
The DNA here is from genome assembly GCA_036936925.1 of Cenchrus fungigraminus. Classification (NCBI taxonomy): domain Eukaryota; kingdom Viridiplantae; phylum Streptophyta; class Magnoliopsida; order Poales; family Poaceae; genus Cenchrus; species Cenchrus fungigraminus. Next base: position 41,702,342 of record CM072771.1, on the reverse strand, counting down.
TTTTGACAGCAAACAGGAGCTTACTAAAAATTCGATATTTCTCAATCTACACCTGCAAAAATTCTGAATTTTTATGAGCATGACCATCACAAAATTATGAACCATTTTTGTATTCAGCACCAGACCCCATCGTGATCACAAATAGCTTAACTCTATTCCTCACGCAGATTACTGCATAAGGTTGTGCATCCATATGGTTACATCAGAGTTAAGTTTTTGGGATCACCATTACATCAAGGATTTTCATGTAGCTTCTAGCCACACAAGGTACATACTCCTGGTCAGCCTAACATATACAAATGCATGTTAGACCCCAAAATGAGTTTAACACGCCAATGACAAAACTGGCAGTTCTAAACAAAACTTCATAACTGAAAAACCAGTACCCAAAAATTCCAAATTTTTGTGAGCAACACAAAAATGTTATAACTCACATTTTTGGTATTCAAAGGTTGAATCAAATCAGATTGGAAAAGGGTCTAACAGATCCATTTTCAGAGTGCTATTGCCCAGAAATTTTTAGCAGGGCAGAGCTTCTCTAATAAGATCATATGTCAAAAACTGAGAACCCAATGACCATGAAATTTTTAAATCACAAAGTAGGCTATATATGAAACATTTTTGTTATAGATCCTATGGTCAAATTATGTTTGGAACTATATTTAAAAATTCGAGTTTTCAGCCTTACTCAAGATTTTGACAGAATTTCAGAATGACCTAAGCTTAGCAATCAAAACTTCAGTTTTAATCATCCTAAAATCATGAAAAATTCACGAAAGAAACTTAACTAGCTGATGAGCAATTTCCCTAAAGAACACATAGTCAGAAATTCTATAGATAGTCCTTAAGAAAATTTGGACAGCAACTAGTTACAACTTTGCTTATCACCAAATCAATGCATCAAACTAGCATGAATGGTCCTTAAGAAACATAATTCAGCTAGAGACCATACAACAAATGATTTTAGGATCATTTTCAATTTGGTAGCTTTTAACATGATGCAAAAACGTCCTATAAGTCCTCACCAAGCTTTTAAGCTTAAAATCGAAGTAGTGCCGGTGGCAAGGCATATATATACGTCTCTCCCTATAATAACTAGTCGAAAGCTATGCGTTTCACAAATACCGTACCTAACAACCGTGGTTAGTGTACCTGTAGAAAATCACAGAATATTCATAACCTTTTGTGCCAGCACTCACGAAAGTGTCCACATTCATTACCGTTCACTATAGAAACAGCATCCATGCGTAAAACCGCTGCATGGACAACGTCCAACCTCAGACACCTCCGTTTGAATGGAGTTGTCCTTTCCGCCTATTGCGGGATCGCACATGTATGGCAAAACATAGCTAGACACAGACGCGTCGTGGGTTCCCATTGGAATAGGTCCCATCCATCCCTCACAGACTTTCCCGTGGCACGATCACGTATGGCAAAACCTGATGAACTAGTATGGTTGTGCAAGAAAGTAAGTTTTGACAGGAATAAAATGTGATGGAAGTCAGTATAAATACACCATAGAGTACTAGCCACCTGAAAGAACCCAAAAATTCCCTCTAAGGCCTCTCGGACTAGTTTAAACCTTAACGTCCTACGCACTTAGCAAGATTCTTATTCTTGGCAAATTTTATTCCAAAAACAAGTTATTAAGGTATTTTTATTACTCTGGTGCATATCAACGCTCTGATACCAGCTGTGACAGAACCGCCCAAAATAAATCTGTATTATCACCTAAGTCGGTCCACTTGGCTAATAAGCGATAACAAGGAGTTATTTTGTCACCTCTGTCGGGTCATGCACGGTAAATGACTTACAACAGGATCGCTGATATGCGCAAAGCCCACACGAAGGCGGGACCAGAGTACTAGTTCAATATTACATATGCCTTCTTCTATGGTAGCAATAGCCTTTGGCTCTTCTGGACTTTGGTCCAGGTCTTGGTGCACACTCGGATCGTTCACTTCTCCGTCTACCGTCCCGTCTCCCTCCTGGGTGAGCGTGTATGTACCGTCCAGTAAATCTACACGTACACATACATATGCATTAGGTTATGGTGAGGGTGGGAGAATTACCACCAAACCAACTCTTGTTGGCCACATCATCTAAACATTTATTAATTCTCACAAAAAGTATGGGTGTGGTGTGATGATGGACTAATTACTTCTTTGATGGTGATTGTGTGCACATCTAAGCAATTTAACTTACTAAACTTCACCAAACAGTATGAGGTGTGTTAAAATGATTATAACTAGGAACTAAATTTGAAAACCTTAATTAAACTTAACTAGTAAGGATAAATACATTTATTCACTTCCTAGTTAGCCTTTCTTCCAAAATTCATATTAATTGAAATATAACTCCAACTGATCTAGAATTATGCACACAATAGCATATGACTAAATCAAGCTTAAATACCAAAAATTAGCTCCAGAACGAATGTAAATTAATTTATATGAAAAAGACAAATTTCAGCCTAGCTTAACTACATTAAATCCTACAAAAAGATTTACTAATCTTTTTGACCTCAAATATTTCCTACAGGTCATTTATGTCCATTCTAAGCTTCTGACCAAATTTCAAATATAGATCTACTTTGCTTTTCAGGTTATCAATTTAGCATCCTACACAAGATTAAATACAAAACATCATTCAAACAATTTTCTAAAATCATAATTATTTTTTCAGAGATGATATTCATCATGACAAAGACATGGGGTGCATTGGTGCTTAAAGAAAAGATTTCTGGAGGGGACTACAAAAAGCATCAAGCTTAACCAAACATGAAGCTTACAAAAATCATAACTACAAATCTACAGATCAAAAATGTGTCAACTTTGGTCATAGATCTAAACATGGCATAAAGAATAACATCTCCAAATTTCATCTCTATTGCATGAGTATATTTTGAACTACAATAAAAGTACATCAAACTGAGTTTGAATTTTCATTTTAAATCTATACGGAGAAACCCTATACAACCTTCCTAGAAATGGTAGATCTCATCACAAGGAAATCAACAAAACTGGATTTGCATTTTTTTGATATTTCTACGATTTTTAATGATTTTTCGAAGTTGCAGCCAAAAACCTGAGACGTCTTTTTCAGACAGACCCTTGAAGTAACTTTTTGATATTACGAACAGGTCCCTAGACTGGAAACATTGGGGAAGAAGCAAAGTGGTCCCAGGCGCCATGGCCGGTGTTGAGGACCAAAATCCGGTAAGGAGAAGGTCGGGCTTGGCCGGGAAAGGGTGGGGAAGTGGTGTAGGCTCACCTAGGGTTCCATTTCGGGGCTTGGAAGGGTCGGAGGAGGTGCCGGCGGCGGTGCTTGGCGGCGCCATGCATCCATGGCCGCCCCTGCCTCGGTTCCGGTGAGGTGACCATCCGTGGAGTCGGTCTGGTGGGCGGGGAAGATGTAGGGGAGTCGCGGGGAGGCAAAGGTGTGCTCAGGGGGCGGAGGTGAGGAGTGGGAGAGGGAGCTCGGCGGCGGCATGGCTATGGCGGAGCGGACAGTGGAAAACGGTGACGACGTGTCGCTGCTTCTATTTTGACGAGACGGCGAAGACACAGGTGTGACAGGGCGAGGAACAAGCGGCATGTTGGGGACAGGAGGGCGGCCAGCTGGCCGGCTGCATGCGTGCAGCCGCGCGGGTGCACGCGTGCGCGGGCGCGTGGCCTCGGCTCGGCGCGGCCAATCGCGTGGGCACGACATACAGGGGACGAGCGCGGCGGAGGGCCCACGGTGCGTAAACAGTCCACCGCGACGACCCCGATGCATCCGTACACCAGCGGATGCGGGAGCCATCGCGTGGCAGCACAGAACGCGCGTGCACGCGCGCTTGGGCGTGACGCCGGCGACGCCGGCGTCTGTTGCAATTCCTTGAGTCCGTTTTCAAAAATCCAAAACTCTAAAAAGTGTCAACTAAGTTGAAAATCTCCTAAAATAGAAGCTGTAGAGGAACTATAGGACTACAACTTTCCCAAAGGGCGACATATGTTTTGATGAAAGGATTGATGGGAAAATCGTGACAAAGTTACAGAAATTCTCGCCCCCGAGTTACTGTTCACAGCACCTTCAACTCGAATTTTGGCCAATTTACACTCAAAATTGGAATGGCCGCCAATTATGAAAAATGTGTTCCCGAAAACAAGGAAAAACTTGTATAGTGGCAGATTTTGAACATCTATAGTGAAATTTGGAGAACGCGCAAGAAAATTATTTCAGCACTATGGAGTACTTAGACTGACTCCAACAGCATGATGTGAAAGCATAAATGGCTCTCCCACACCACTGTGCATCACTAAAACAAACTCCAACAGAGAAGGCAACTGGAGAAGCATTTTGCATTTTGAGGAGAGAGGAGAGGTAAAATTGGATTCCCTCTCTCCTCGATTGCATTTGGCGAGCGTTGGGCGTGGAGAGCGCGCGTCGCAGCCGCGTGAGCTTCTTGAGCATGGGGGCAGCAGCGCGTGACGAGCGGCAGGGCAAGCAGGAGGCGGCAGGCGGCTGGCGGCGCGAGGGTTCGATTCAGCGGCCGGCAGTGCGGTACTCAATTCGGTCGCGATTGAGCTTGACGCGGCAACGGAATCAGCCGTGGCGACTGGCGGAGAACTCGATTCGCCGGCCGGCGGGGTTGACGCAGCAACGGGGAAGTCGATTCGGTCATGACGGAGCTCGACGCGACAGCGATTCAGCCGCGGCGAAGTTCGATGCGGCGGCCGACGGGGAACTCGATGCCGAGGAGGGGCCTGCTCTGCATCTCGCAGCGGCGCCAACGCTCCTCCTCGGTCTCGGTGGGCGGCGAGCTGGTGTGTAGCAGCGGGAGCAGCACGGCCAGGAATGGGTCGGCGTCGGCGTCCCCGTCGAGTGAGGAGACGGAGCAGACAGAGGTCATGGAGGAGGACCGCGTGAGGCGCTGGTGCTTGGCCTCGGTGCCGAAGCGGCCGCCGAGGGAGAGGCCGAGGCTGAGCTCGATGTCGTTGACTCGCCCTCCTCCCGTGCCGCCACGTCCTCCACCTGTGACCGTGGCCGTGCCCCTCGCTCTTGCCTCGGCTGCTGGAATCCGCGGCCTGAGATGCCGCCCGCCGCCGCGTCCTCCACCTGTGGCTGCGGCCGTGCCCCCTCGCTCCTGTCTAGACCACCGGAATCCGCGGCCGGAGATGTCGCCCCCCGCCGCGTCCTCCTCCTGTGGCTGCGGCCACCCCCCCCCCCTCGCTCCTGCCTGGGCTGCCGGAATCCGCGGCCAGAAATGAGGCAGCGCCACTGCTTGCTGACGAGCGCCGTGCGAAAGAGGCTCGCGGGGTCTTTAAGTGGAGCAGAGGATGGCGGAGGAGCAGAGGTTGGGACGACGGGGGGAGAGATTTTGCTTTTTGCATCGCGACTGTTGGAGACGACGATTTTCGCGTGGACAACGCAGTTGTTGTGCGCAAGGCAATGGAAGGAAGGAATCGCGTGTTTTGCTTCGTGTTGTTGGGGTCAGTCTTAGGGGTTTGACCAAGATTTTGGGATTTTGACTAAGGTCCCTTTTGCATAAATGTTCAAAACCATACTAAACAGGCTTAGAGACTAATTATACTTGATTAACACGATTAGTTAGGGTTTTTAGCTTAACTAAACACCTGGGGTGTTACAGGGTGCACGAATCTTAAAGCATTGGAAGTTTCAACAACTTCCTACGCTCACAACACGCACGCACACTCACCCCTATGAACACAAGTATGCAAATACTACCCCTATGAGCACCTCCGAAGGACTGAGCACCTGCAGATCTGGAGATTCTCGAAGTCACTATTGGCGCCTTGTCGTCGACGGGAACGTCGTTTACCACTTAATGCATAACGCCGGAAAAATCCCGGAATAAATCTAGGAAAAGATGCGAGCACCAAGATTTGAACCCTGGTGAGTATCGTTCTACTGGACCGTCCTACCATTAGACTACAAGCCTATTCGCCGTATAGGAGGATTCCCCATGGCGGGCAGCCTTTGATTTGAATCTCGGTGTCACTTTTTTTAAGACGTGCAAAGCACGTTTTTCATTAAGAGAGGAGAAAAAGATCCAGTTTAGATTACAACAAGGCACGGGGCCTAACGAAAAGAAGAAGGCGAAAGCTTTACACCGCCCTCACTGGGCGAACACCTAACAACCTAGCGATCGGGAGGAAGCCCGCGCGCGCCCAAGACCTAGCCTCATCTAGGATCACCGGAAAGAGCGCCACCGGCATGAGAGCCTCCTTGTCATGAACACGCTTGTTCCGCTCCCTCCAAAGCGACCAAGTGACCAGCCAAACGAAGGAGTCGAAGCCTTTCCTCCGTGCCTTAGCGACCTGCTTCCTGACGGAGCACCACCACTCTGCGAACCTCACCTGGCGATCCGGAGCAAGGCTCTGAAGGAGAATGTGTCTGAGCGCCAAGAGCCAGGTCTCTCTAGAGAAGACACAGTCCACCGTCAGGTGGTCCAGTGTTTCAGATTCCTGGGCGCAGAGCGCGCAGGTGTCTGAGTCCCTAAGCCTGTGACGGTGTAGCCGGTCAGACGTCCAGCAACAGCCGTGCAAGACCAGCCATGCGAAGAACTTGCACTTCCCCGGCATGTGAATCTTCCAAATCTGTCGTGCTCCGAGGATGTCGACGCGACCAAGAAAGAGGGCGGAGTAGGCTGAAGCCGAGGAGTAATCTCTGTTAGGTGACCACTTCCAGATGAACCGGTCAGGTTCAGACGTGAGCCTGACCTCTTGCAGTAGGTCCCAGATGACAAGGTACAGCAAGACCACCTGCACAGTCCGGGCGTGGGTTACATCTGCGACCCAAGGAATCCCGGGCGCCCCCGTCTGCAAGGCCTCAGCGACAGTGCGGGACCGACGCACCCTTGGCGAGACCGCGGCCCAGAGGTTTGGTGCCAAGGACTTGATGAATCACCCGGAGATCCAGCTGTCCTCCCAGAAGAGTGCACGAGTACCGTCCCCAACCTCCACAGAGATGGAGGCGTTGAAAAAGGCCTGAGTGGCCTGGTCAACAGGGAAGCGGAATGCCGCCCAAGTCCTGTCCGGGTCAGTCCTCGCTAGCCAAAGCCAACGGAGGCGCAACGCCGTACCAAAGACACGAAGGTTGGGCAGGCCGAGACCTCCGCAGCGAGTAGGGCAGGTGACATTCACCCAAGCGACCAGACAGCGACCGCCCGAGGCCACCTCTGTGCCGGACCAGAGGAAGCCACGAATGAGGGTTTCGACCACGCGCAGTGCCCAAGGGGAGATGGAAATCGCCAACGAAATATGAACCGGGATGCCAGAGAGAGTGGATTTTGCAAGAACGAGGCGACCACTACGGCTCAACAGTCTGCCCTGCCAAGGGGGCAGGCGTCTAGCGACCTTATCGACCAGTGGCTGCAAAGCCGCCTTGGGTAGCCTTTTGATAGAAAGGGGTACCCCAAGGTAGGTGCAAGGGAAGTCGGCGATCGTGCAGGAGAGAATAGATCGGACCAGAGACAAGTGATCCTCGGAGCAATTTATGGGGTAGACCTGGCTCTTGGTGTAGTTTGCCGCCAAGCCAGCCGTGCTCTCGAAGAGCGACAACACCGCCTTGACGACCTGCAGATCGAGCTCGACCGGAGAGAAGAAAGCGACCACATCGTCAGCATAGAGAGAGGCGCGAAAGCGGATGATCCTCCCTAGATCCAGAAGGAGACCACGGGAATCCGCCTTGCGGAAGAGGGCATGGAAGCATTCCATGACCAGCACGAAGAGCATGGGGGATAGGGGATCTCCCTGACACAGGCCTTGACCGTGGCAGATCCGCTGCCCAGGGGCACCATTAAGCAACACCCTGGTGCTAGCGGTGGACAGAATGACCGAGATCCAATCGGTCCATCTGCGAGGGCAGCCGACAGCCGAAAGGAGCTCAAGAAGAAAAACCCAGCCGACCGAGTCGAAAGCTTTGGCTAGATCAATTTTGAACATGATCCTAGGAAGCATTCGACTAGAAAGTGCTCTCGCCGTGCCAAGGACGTAGCGGAAGATATCATGGATGAGGCGACCTTTGATGAAAGCACTTTGGTTGGGCGAGATTAGAGAAGAGAGGTGTGGGGCGAAGCGGTTAGCAGCTGCTTTGGAAAAAAGTTTCCCAAAGCTATGAATTAGACTGATGGGTCGGAAATCAGAAAGAGCGACCGGGTCTGGTTTTTGGGTAAGAGTGTGAGGAGAGCACCGTTCAGGTGGTAAAAGCTGCGGAAGTCCATGTCAGAGAGAGTGTTGAACGCCCGCAGCACATCACCCCTGATGATCGACCAGCAAGATCTGTAGAAGCGACCCGTGAAACCATCCGGGCCGGGGGCCTTGTCCAGCGGGAGGTCTTTGATCACCTCCCAGACCTCGGACTCCGAGAAGGGAAGACCGAGGTCCTCCAGGTCCAGCCGCGGGAGTCCCAGTTCCTCGAAGTCGCGAAGGAACGCTCATGGTGGGTACATAGAATTCGGTCGAAGTAGTCAAAGGCTGCAGTAGCCTTGTCCTCTTCCCGAAAAACCGAGCGACCATCGACCAAAAGGGAGGGGATGAAAATTTTCCTTCTGCGGTGGTTGGCATGGAGGTGGAAAAGTTTAGTGTTAGCGTCCCCCTCACGGAGCCACCTGAGGCTAGACTTTTGCTGAGCGATCATTCGCTGCAGCGAAGTCAGACCTAAGTAGCGTAGTTTGAGGAAACGCCGTAAGGAAATCTCCTCAGGAGAGAGCGACCGTGAATCCTGTGCGACCTCAAGACGGAAAATGACCTCCTTGGCAATCTGGATCTGCAGGCGAATGCTACCGATCGCCTTGGAGCTCCATTTTACCAGCGCCTTTGCTATCTCACGAAGGAGGTGGTCGGTCATACGGAGCGGGTCAGCATCAGGGCGCAGCCTCGACCAGACCGCCTTGACGGTGTCCAAGAAGCCTTCGACCTTAGGCCAAAAGGCCTAGAAGGTGATGCGTTTCTTGGAGTGCACCCCACAGTCGAGAAGGAGGAGGAGGGGGGCATGATCGGAACACCTATAAGAGACAGCATGCAGAGCGGAGGAGTGGAAAAGAAGCTCCCAGTCCTGGGAGACAAAAACTCTATCAATACACTCCAAAGTAGGATGCGACCTCTCGTTGCTGCAGGTGAAGAGACGGCCCTAGAGGTGTAGCTCAAGAAGCTCAAGGTCGTTAAGGAAACGACGGAAGAGACCCATCATTCTGCACGAAAGGCGGCCATTGTTCTTGTCGACCGCCTGATAGATGAGGTTAAAGTCCCCGCAAAGAACCCAAGGTCCAGAAAGCGTCGGACGGAGGGTACAAATCTCAGCAAGGAAGGAGACTTTATCCGCATCGGACTGCGGGCCGTAAACGGACGAGAGCCACCAGGACTGAGAGGGTGCGGAGAGCAGCGTGACCTTCACCGTAACGTGGTGAAGGCCAGTGGAGGAGGAGGAGACGAGCCAAGTGTCTTTGCACCAAGCGACCAGAATGCCACCACGGGAGCCCACAGCCGGCAACGCAACATAGTCAAAGTCGAGGCCTAACAAATCAAGCATGAAGGAAGGGGATACAACCGCGAGCTTAGTCTCTTGCAGACAAAGAAGAGAGACACGCTCGGAAGCTACCAACTCGCGGACCACCGAGCGTCTAGCACGCTGGTTAAGTCCATAGACATTCCAAACAGCTAGGTTTACATCCATTTAAACACGAAAATAAACGACCACATGACTAACGCAGACTCAGGCCTACGCGTCGACGACCAGCTGCTCCTCGGGGAAGAGCTCACAAACTGCCGCCTGAAACTCGTCGTCCTCCAGCACGGAGCACTGGAAGGACCCCTCGACCTGGGCGCCGAAGAGCTCTCGGGTAGCTCTGCAGTGCTCCCCCGACAGACCTACAGCGAAGAGCATGGTGTAACGCTGGAACGCGTCAGCGTCGGGCACCTCGCGCGGCCCTACGACCCCCAGCTTCCGTATCAGTAGGTTCTGCCCTGCGGTGACCGGGTTCGGGCCCCGGGCCCTGGAAACCGCAGTGAGACGACTGCTGCAGCGAAGTGTGGCGAGTGGCGGGCAGGCCTTCGCACGGTGACGGCGCAGAGCCCCCAGAACCGGGGGCGGAGGTGGCCGCTGCAGAGAGGCGCAGAAGTCCGCCACCAGCGACTCGAGGTCTCCCTGAGAAGGTCCCTCAGTCGCAGCAGGGGGTGGGGAGCGTGACCTGAGAGCCGCGGAGTGAGGAGACAGCTCCGTGGCCACCGGAGAGACGTCCGGCGAGTGCCGAGGGGTAGAGAGACATGACTCGGCGGGGGCCGGAGAAGGAGAAGGTGACCGGAGCAGAGGCGGGGCGACCACGAGGGAGGAGCCGGGCAAAGAGTCCTCGGGCAACGGCAGCTGGCGGGCCACTAGGGGGGAGAGCAACCTGCGGAAGACATCCGCCACCGGCACCACACGAGGGGAGGCGGAGAGCGAGCGACCAAGGTGGAGCTCTCCCCCTCCCCCCGCGCGGGGAGGCTGTCACAACGGTGCCCCCGTCAAAACCGCGGCAGGCGGAGGTCGACGAGGGTGGCGTGGTGGCGAAGCCGGTGTCTGCCACGGCCAAATCGTGGCCAGCCGTCGCCGCGCCGAGTCCAGCCACAGCCGGGCCGAGGCCGACTGAGGCCAGACCAGAGGCGGCAGCAGGGCGGCCGTGACCAGTCGCGGCCAGGCAGAGGCTGGCGTGGCCAGCGGCTGCCAGACCAGGGCCAGGCGTGGCCGGGCCGCGGCCAGCAGCGGCCAGGCTGCCCCGCACAGCGACCAGGCTGCGGCCGGCGGCGGCCGGGCGACGGCCAGCGGCGACCGGGCGGCGGCCAGCAGCGGCCAGGCTGCGGCGCACCGCGACCAGGCTGTGGCCGGCAGCAGCCAGGCTGCGGCCAGCAACGTTCGGGCTGCGACCAGCAGCGGCCGGGCCCTGGCTGGCTGCGGCCAGGTCGAGACCGGCGGCGGCCAGGCCGCAGTCGGCAGCGTCCAGGACGTGGCGGCCAGTGGCCGGGCCCCCGGCGGCGCCCACGGCATGAGCAGACGAAGCAGAAGAGGCGACCAGAAGCGCCGCCTCAAGAAGCATCGAGTCGTCGGTGAAGCACCTGGGCGGCGTCGACTCGCGAAGAGGAGGGAGGTGCTCCGGCCGCAGCCGCTCGTCACAGCAGAGGCGCCGCGCGACCGGAACCGAAGAGGAGGCAGAGGAGGCCCGAGCGAGCGGGGCTGCCACCGTCGGCGCACGTACCTCGGCCGCCCGAGCAGAGGAGGGGGCGTTACGAGCGACGAACGGCGCAGCGGTGGTAGAGAGGCGAGACGACCAAGGCGGGATGACAGGCGGGCGGTGGATGCCCTGTAGCACCCAGTAAGGGTAGGAGGGAACCGGAGGGACGAGCGGAGGAGCAGAGGTGGAGAAACCCCAGCAGGCGGGTCCACGCCCCCCTGTTGCCCGACCAGACTGCCCGCCGGACGAGGATGGAGCCCCTCCCCCTCGGGGCCTGTGACGGCGCGACAGCGCCCCCGACGGCCGAGGGCCCCGGCTGCGGAGGAGCAAAAGAGCGACCAGAAGTACCAGAAGGGCCACCATCCGGCCCTCCCGACTGGGAGGCACCGTTAACTGGGGGAGCCTGAGTGTCGATGATCTCGACGATGTCGAGCGTCACCCGGTAGCGCAGGCTGGGCTGGGTGGCGCCCAACCCGGGGAACTCGATCGGTGCCAGCATGTCCTTCTGCACCGGGATCAAGTCCGGGTCGATGCAGCCTGCTAGGACGAAGAGCTCCTTGAGGTTGGCCTTCGACTCCGACTCAGGATCCAGAGTGATGACCACGCAGGAGGAGCCGAGGACGTCCTGCGCCGTAGTTTACAGCCACAGGTGCGCAGGCACGTCCTTGATGCCCACTCGCACCTGGTAGCACATCGGCGTGTTGACCGCCCAGTTCTCCCGCCGCCACCGGCGGAAGGTGAGGCGAAAGGGCCCATTCGGGACGGGCACCTGAAGAACCCGCAGCATCTCAGAGGAGTCCTGGAAGACGATGAGAAAGTCCTCAGGGTGATAGGGGTAGGGCATGAACGTCCCCGGCTGGACGCCCAAGCGACCGGTGAGGTAGGCGACCACGTCCGTCGTAGAGGCGAACGGACGAGTGCCCGCGACCATAGCGACCAGAGCACGCTCCAGAACGACCTCGTTGGCCACGACATCAGGGATGCGTGCGACGATGCACGACTCCAGCTGCGGGCAACGCGAGGGGTGCCCTAGGGGCGCCGGGGGGAGGGGGCGGAGGCGGAGGGCGGCGGTCCGCGGCACCGAGCGCGAGGACACCAGCGAAGGCCCCCACGGGAAGCGGAGGAGGGGGCGGCGCCCCCTAGGCCACTTCGCCCCCCCTGGCCGCGGCACGTCGAGGCGGCGGCGGCACCCCCTCCCGAGGTGCCGCGTCGTGGCACACCGGGGGGGCACGCCTGCGGCCCACATGCGGCGGTGGAGACTGGGCGTGACGGGCCGCCGGAGGGGGCGACGACGCCCCTCCGGCGGAGGAGGCGTCGGAGGGTCGAGGGTCGTCGGAGCAGGGCGACGACGGGGCTCCGGGGGCGGCGGCGGCCACACCTCCCGCCTCTGCTGCAGTGGCGGAGGCGGAGGCGGTCGGGCGCCCCTCCCCTGCGCAGCCAGAGGTGGAGGCGGAGAGCGGCCGGCAGGGCGCGAAGCGACCAAGGGTGGGGAGGGGGTGCGACCTCCCGGACGTGGACGGGCGTCCTCCACTGTCACCAGGCAAACCTTTGGGCGCCCGCACGAGCTCTCGTGGTGGCCGAGTCGGTGGCATCGGAAGCAGTGCGGCGCGTGAGGGCAAGAGGCGGCGATGTGGTCTTCCCCGAAGCAGTTGAAGCATTTCCCCACCAGATCCGAGGGACGGAGGACGGAGGTGGAGGCGGTGGAGGCGGCGGCGCACGCAGCTGCTTGCGCGACCGCACCTCGACGAAGCCGTCGGCGTCCACCCGAGGCCCACGGACGTGCCCGCCAGGAGGTGGCGGCGGCCCCACGGCTGCCCCCCTAGCACGGCGGGGCTCGGTCGCGAGCGGCCCAGCAGGACGGCCAGCACGGCCGCCCCGCGCCTTGGCGTGCTGACGAGGAGGGGGCGGAGGTGGGGACAGCGGCCGCTTGCCCAGGATCCCCCTGGCGGAGGCGGCCACGGGCCGCGGTGCGGTCGTCAATGAAAGCTCAGCAACGGCGGAGGCGACCGGGGCGGGGGGAGCACGGAGGAGCGACCGAGACGGGTGCGGAGGCGGGGAGGGGGAGCGCCCGGGCACCGGGATGCTAGCCGCCCGCACCTGCTCCGAAAAGGTGGGAGAGGGAGAGCGACCGCGCGGCACCGGGGAGTACGAGCCCGAGGCGGAGGAGCCTAAAGCCTCAAGGTCCCAGAGCTCCCGGGAGGAGGGAATGGAGGGGCTGGGCTCCGCCGAGCCAGGCTCCAATCTCTCCACCGGCATAACCGGAGGCAGACGGGGGCCAGAGGAGCCGCCATCCACCGGCCCCGCAGAACGCGCCCCAGCACCTGCAGCAGAGACAAGCGGCAAGCAGTCGATGCCCGCCGCCTCCGGAGGACGCGGCCAGGCCGAGGGGGTGGAGGGGGAGGGCGGCACCTTGCCGCCGTCAAGCCCCGCGCATGCCTCCAGCTCGCGGAGGGGCCGCGGCCAGGCCGAGGGGGTGGAGGGGGAGGACGGCACCTTGCCGCTGCCGTGCCCCGCGCACGCCTCCAGCACGCGGAAGGCGGAGGCAACCGCAGCTGGCCCGGCGGCGGCGAGCGCGTGGGCCGTGGCGGGGGAGAGGCCCGGGACGGCGGCGAGGGCGTCCACCGCACCCACGGATGCCACCACCGGAGAGGAGCCTTCCGGCCCGACGGCAGGAGGGCGAGGAGCGACCGAGAGCAGTAGGAGCGAGGGGGAGGGGACAGCCTCGACCGGTGGAGGAGAGCACACGTCGAGACCATCGTCGAGCTCGTCGAAGCGAGACGAGGAAGGAGCAGCAGGGGTGGCGGAACCTGGGGCGGCGGCGCCCGGCAGGCCGCCCACGGCTGCGGTGGCAGGAGGGCCAGCGGCGACCCACCGGCCACCGGCAGCGACCAGCGGCCTGGCAGCGGGAGGCCCGGCCAGACCCTGGCTCCGGCCGGCCGCGCAGCAGGAGGGGGGCCGGCCGCGGCTAACGGCCCGGCAGGGCGGCGCCCGGCCAGGGCAGCGGAGGCGGCCAGCCGAGGGCCGGCGGCGGGCGCGGCCAGCAGGGTCGCCTCCCCGGCCGGCACACGGGGCCGCGACGCGGCGGCGGGAGAGGTCGCGGCGGCCGGGAAGGGGCCCGATGCGGCCGGAGGCGGAGCGGGCGTGGCCACCGCTGGCGCCGACGCGGGCGTGCGCCGCGGGGAGCCCCGGCCGCCGGCCGGCGTCACGGCCAGGGAGCGCGGGGGTGGGGCCGAGGGCGGGGGGGCCTCGCCGCCGGCCTCCTGGAGCTCCAGGACCACCATGGCGGCCGCCCACGGCGGGGGGAGGCGCGGGAGGGCTGGAGCCGATCTGCACGCACAGAGCACGAGGAGGGGAGAAGGGAGTATGGATGGAGAGAGGACGAGGAGAGGATGCCGGATCCGTAGCCGGTTCGGGCGGAGGTCGCCGGATCCGGGAGATCCGGCTGGCGGCGGCCGGTGACCCGGGCAAGAGGGGGGGCGCGAGGGGCGCCGGGGAGGGGGTCACGGGCTCTTCTCAACACTCGGTACGATTACGATTTTGGCAGATCGAATCTCGGTGTCACGTGGACCGTCCGGTTGGGAGGAAGGGCCCACTTGCGCGCGAACCCACCTCGCATGGGCTGACTCGCAAACCCACCTCACATGGGCCGTACCCACAGGCCGGAGCACCCGTATGGGCTTGGTTGGGCCAGGCCGCCGTAAGCTTCTCACACCACACCGGAGGACTCTGCCGACCAGGTTCAGGCACTGTCCATTCGTTCCTGCACTAGGACATATAGTATACTCCTATGTACAGTATGCAGTAGGATCAACTGCAAGTGCAGCTTCTCTGCTGGGAGCCTGCTTGATTCGCATTAAGCTGCCAAAGTTATCAGGCGCTGGCAACGCATGATTAACAGTCAGGGCATCAGGCATTCAGGCGCTGCGTTATGCTAAGGACAGATGAACACGTCGTAGTATTGAGGATCTGATCGCTCGTAGTATACCCCGCCTCCTCATGCTGGATTGAACTCCCGGGCTTTCGAGATGCAGAACAGCACCCCGCCTACTTCTATGAGCACTACTCCAATCAGATCAAAGGCTTTGAGGAATCCGAAAACTGCAAGGACAAACCACACCATCATTTCCGAGGACAACGATGAGTCGAGGAGGCTGATTAAAACCTGAAAGAGGGGGCAGAGAGAGAGAGAGAGAGAGAGAGAGTTCACAAATCTGCCACGACCGCGGCTGCGGCGGGAATAACGGGACGCGCAGGTAGCAGCCGTAGCCGACGACCACCACCGTGTCGCCGTGGACCTTCAAGAGCCGGCCCCCCTCCGCCAGCGCCGGCACCACCTGCGCTGACTCGTCCAGGCACCGGGAGCACTCCCCCGCGGTGCGGTTGGCCGTGCACTGGCTCCCCAGCGCTGCGGTCGGCGCGTTGTCGCCGTCGCCGTAGTCGTCGTCGTAGAACCAGCCGCGGAACGCGTCCTCGCGGGCCGCGGACGCGTCGGTGTCCGCGTAGGAGAGGAAGCAGCCGGCGCGCCACACGCCCGCGCGGCGGCTGGCCGCACCGCACCCGCTGGCGACGTCCTGGGCGGCGGCGGACAGGCACGAGATGCAATCGCCGGGGGAGGTGCCGCGCGGCGCGCCGAGGCCGAAGCAGGCCCCGCGGGCGAAGGCGCGGTCGCGCCCGGCGGCGGCGAAGCCCGTGGGCGCGGACGCGGCGGCCGAGGGGAGGGCGGCGAGGAGCGACAGCACGTTGGCGCGGAACGCGGTGCCGTTCTTAGAGCGCGCCGCCGGCGCCGGGGCCGGGACCGGGGCGCAGTCCAGCAGGGGCGCGAAGTGGCTGCTCGTGCCGGTCGGCTCCAGCTTCAAGGCGCTCCCCGGTTCCGCGGCGGCCATCACGAGGGCGACGAGGAGAATCAGGGAGGAAACCCCCGGGGCCTTTCGGTTCGGGCACGCCATCGGCGACGCCGCGATCGGAACAGTGAGTGGCTGCGGTGGTTTGCAGCTGCGGCGGAGGAGCCTCGCGCTGGGAAAGGCTCAAGACCCAGCGAGCCCGATCGGTCGGTCAAGCACGCGTCAGTGCGCATGGTGAGCCCTCCGGCCGGCTAGCCTGCTAGCCATTAGCAGCGACCGGCGTCTGTCCGGTCGCGTCACGCGTACGCGTCTCGCCGTGTCCCCTTGGGGCGGCAGGCAGACGCAATGTGCCGGTGACGCGCTCCTTTCCCCGCCCGTCTTGCACCGATTCGGTATGGCGTGCTGCAGCGTGGCGTTGCGAGCGTACTCGATGATGGAGACGTTACGGCGAGGCGCGAGCTTGTTCCGGGAAGCTCAGGCTCTCTTTTTCGTTCTAGCACAATTCCAACTTTTCGAGGCGATGCATACAGAAGGCGATACACACAGCGGAGAGGACAATAACGTGCTGTGAAGTCAAAAAGGTTTGGGCAATCGGGGACTAGATGGAGCTAGTTGTGCTGCTCGGTGTTCACCGAGATTAGGCGTCGTCGTGGTCGTGGGGCTGCAGGTGCAGTGCTTGGCCTTACAGCAGTCTCAGCTAGCTGCATCTATCAACCGTCACATGAACACGAGCACGTGCAGAAAGTAAGCTACCTGTTCACCGAACAAGATACATCACGAGTTCGGCAGAGAACTGCCAGCCAACCAGATTCTCACGCATGCCATGGCCAATTGTACTCCATGACACTGGCACTTGGGATCAACTCCACCGTCTACCCGCTTCCGACTCCTTACCAGCGACAGGCGACGATCTGCTGATCACATTTGCATCAAGCCCAAACAAAATTGTTAAACGCCCATCTCATTATGCCATACATACAAATTCCATACCTCATGCTTGATCCAATTCCAGGATGCCTATCTCCGGATATAAATCGCTATCATGGGCACCATTGCAATTACCAAATTTACAAAAAATAATGTCGCTGCAAGGACGCATCGGAGCGTTAGTCGTCGATCCCTCGGTTTTTTTTTTTTTTTTTTTGAAGATGAAGAAGCTCATAGTAGCTCACCGATGTTCATCCACCATGTAAACTGACCACCTAACTGGACGCGCAAGTAGCAGTCGTAGCCGACCACCACCACCGCGTCGCCGTAGATAATCATACTGGAGAGCTTCGCCTGTCCTGGCTTCACCACCAGCGCCGACGCGTTCTGGCACCTGTAGCACTCCGCCGCCGCTCGGTCGCCCGCGCACTGCCTCCCGAGCGCCGCGGACGGGCCGGCGCCGGCGTCGTCGTAGAACCAGCCGCGGAACGCGTCCTCGCGTGCCGACGATGCGTTCGTGTCCGCGTAGGACAGGAAGCAACCGGCGCGCCAGACGCCGGCCCGGCGGCTGCCCCCGCACCCGCCGGTGAGGGCATCCTCGGCGGCGGCGGACAGGCACGCGAGGCAGTCGCCGCGGGAGGAGCCGCCCCGCGGCGCGCCGAAGCCGAAGCAGAGCCCGCGCGCGAAGGCGGGGTCGCGGCCGGCGGCGCCGCCGGACCGCGTGGCGGCGAAGCCCGTGGGCGCGGTCGCGGCCGCGGAGGGGAGCGCGCGGAGGGCCGACAGCACGTTGGCGCGGTACGCACCGTCGTTGTTGGCCGACGACGCCGGGGCGCAGTCGAGCAGAGGCGGGAAGTGGCTGACGAAGTTGGCGTTCGCGCCTAGCTTGAGGGCGACGCACCTCTCAGACGTCGCGAGGACGAGGAGGACCAAGGTTGACAGGGCGGAACGCTCCGGGAACGCCATCGGCGACGCCGCCACGGTCGCGGTGGTGGTGGTGGTTTGCGACGCCGGCGCAGAGCATTGGGAGTGATCATTGATCAAGCATTTAAGCGGTAAGCCAGCGTCACGGCTTGATACGGATCAGAACGTAGCTGGCTGAGGCAGGAGGACACCCCGTGCCTTTTGAGCTTTGGAAACAATCATCGATTCATCGCCGCCTCCTAGATGCCTTTTTGAGCTTTGGCAACCCTCATCATCGAGTCGACGTCGACCCCCTGGACTTTGGCAACAAGAGCATCCTCCGATCCGCGTGGCGAAGGCGAAGGCGAAGCATCTACTTGGAAAAAAAAGTTAGGCGATTCTTCTTGCACTGAGATCTTGCGCTGAATAGTTTGGCATGGGTACCAAACAGGTTGGCATAGGTGCAACACTAGCGATCTAAAAGTTGGAGAAGAACATCAATGTAGCGAATAACCATGAGGGTTTGGAACCTACCTTTCTTAGATATGTGTCGGAGTGTGGTAGTTGATGAGGTCATGGAGTAGATATACTGGAGAGAGGCTCGATGTCTGAATTTTTCAGGATATCTATTTTTTCCACTCTTACGGGGTGAGTGGCAGCTGAATTGCCATCCATGTGAGAGAAGTTAAGTGAACATCACATGGAGTGAGGAAAAAAGTATCATGAATTTTGCAGGAAGAAGTATCCTTTGATGCTGCTCCACCAAATTCCAGATAACTCATTTTCATGCTACACTAAACCACGAAAATCGATTAGGGGGTAGCCTCCATTTTATGAAGTTAGAAACTCTAAAGTTCGCATATTGCTAGCTAGCGCAAGTAAGACAAGGGGAGCGTATAAGGCTGTAGCAAACTGGAGCTTAGGCGAACAAAGAAAAAATATAAAAGACAGGTGGTGGTGTTGGCGCTGAAGCAGAGGCCTCGCGCGAAGGCGCGGTCGCGGCCAGTCCCGCCGGACCGCGTGGCAGCGAAGCCCTTCGGCGAGACCGCGTTGGCGGAGGGGAGGGCGCGGAGAGCCGAGGCCACGTTGGCGCGGAACGCTGTGTCGTCGTCCGTGGACGGCATTGACGGCGCCGGGGCGCAATCGAGGAGAGGCGATGCCGTGTCGTCCTCGAGGGCGAGGGCGACGCCGAGTCTTGCTGTCGCGACGAGGAAGAGGAAGGGGAGGAGCATGGTTAGGCGAGAGTGCACCATGTCCGGCGCCGGTGGCAGATAGCACTAGCAATAAGGACTCCGGGACGCCGAGTCTTGCAAGGAGTGAACAAGAAGGAGCCCAGAGCTGGGGTTCCTTGCTTGCACACCGCGTACACACTACACAGACGCCCACCTGCAGAGCTGCAGAGGCTCTTTTCCTGTTTGGGGTTCTCGGTGAGTTGCTTTACGTGGCTTCTGCGTTAGTTCCCGACGATTAGGCATGCAGGCAGGGCGGTCAGTCGCAAACCCACGAAGCTTGTCGCAAAACTAATTTGGCGGGTTGGGGACTGCCTGCATCCTTACCGGCGATGCAGGTGAAGCTTCGTCTGAAAAAGACCACATGACCGGGAACCCGTGAGTTCGATCGAGCGCGGGGCGCCACACGCTCTTGCCCTGGGCAGCCAGGCTTACGCGCGCTCGGTGCACAGAATGGAGCACATGTATACGTTGGAACTGAATCCGTGAAATTAAGGAGGAGAAGTTATTTGGCGTGACATCATATTTGTACGCAGCCATACCTGTTTTTTTATGCAACAGGAGGGGGAGCCCCTACTGATTATATATTAAAAAAGAAAGTTTACCAATATTACAAAACTCTAAAAACTGAAGAAACAAAAAAAATCAGGAAAAAGATCAGAAAGATTACACAAAGAGTTGTAGCCATATGGACATGAACTGTTAGGCACTTTCCTTTGCTCTAAGAATAACCAGAGCAAATTCTCTTTTGAACCTTGCTTTGGCAGAAGCTAGGTCTGGTTGTTGTGCTTGAAAAATGAGATCATTCCTAGCCATCTAGATGCTCCAACTCATGATGATAATGATATCCATGAAGAACGGCTTCTGTAACTGATCTTTGAATGAGAGAAGAACCACAAATGGATCTCCTGCAGGGATCTGAAGACCTAACAGTGCCCAGCAGGTTTGTGCAAAGGGACAGTTCAAAAAAAGGTGTTCCAGAGTTTCTTCTACTTGTGATTGGCAAAGCACACAAGCATAGGATGGTAAAACCTTGTTCTTCCTGCGTAGGATATTTCGTGTACTGAGCCTATCTTTGAGCAGCAACCAAAAACATACTTTATGTTTTTTCTGAACTGAACACTTCTAGAGCCATTTAAAACTTGGATGAACTTGCCTTGTGCCAATGAGATGTTTGTAAGCCTTTGTTGGTTGGTAAATGGGGGATCTCCAGATGTAAGTCCAGACATCATGCTGATCAGAAATTGTTAAATCCTCTAGAGCTTGAGCTAAGACAAGAAGCTCATCAAAGGCCTCTTGTGTACTGGCAGTTGAATGAGTTGACTAATATCAGTGATGGCCCTTGCCTTGGCTATAGATATGTGTTGTTGCCTTGTAAATGAGAACAGGTGTGGGAGGGATTGGCTATGGACAGAGCCACCCCAAGTGTCATGCCAGAGAAAACATGCATCTCCCAAGTTAATAGAGATTGTTGCCAACTCTTTGAATTTTGGCAGTAGCTTCAAGATATCCCTCCACCAAAAGGAGCCTTTCAAAGTATGGTTGGGTAATTTTCCATTACGATAAAATTTTTCCCACACCAGGTGACCCCAAGGCACATCTGCTTTGTTGTAGAATTTGTGGAGAAATTTGAGCAGGAGGGCAACATTTTGGGATTCCAGATGAAGAACACCCAGGCCACCCTCTGTCTTTGGAAGACAAACCATTTCTCAAGCTGCCTTTGGTGGTGTTTTTGCATTAATATCAGCTCCTCTCCACAAGCAATACTTTCTGTACTTGTCTATTTGTTTGATGACAGTTTTGTGAACCTTGAAGGTGCAAAGGTGGAAGGTGGGCAGGGCTGAAAGAACGGCATTAGTCATCTGCAGCCTGCAAGCCTGTGATAGGAATTTGGATGTGCTGATTAATCTTCTTTCGCATTTGGAAACCAAGAGCAAGAAGTCAAATACTTTTGATTTAGTTGTTCCAAGAGTCAAACCCAAATAGGTGAAAGGCATAGCTCCAATGGCACAGCCTAGTGTGTTGGCCAGAATTTCCATTTTGTGATCACCAATAATGATGGGCACCATCATTGATTTGGAGTAATTCACCTTCAAACCAATTGAACTTTCAAAGGTGTGAAGCAAACTTTTCAGAAATAGAAGTTGTCTGGCACAACCCTCCATGATGATGAGGGTATCATCAGCATACTGAATAATTGGAAAATCATTGGTGTATGCAGTGGCGGAGCCACCGTGATGCCCAAGTATTCCTGGGAATACCCAACTTTTTTGAGAAAAAAAATCAAGTATACATCATGTATGCATGTTTGTATATGCTATGATGGGCGATTTCTCTATTTTCTGAGCTAGAAGTCAGCCCAACGCTTCCCTTCGCACACCAACTACCCATGGCCTACAAACAACACAACATTCATTAGTCGGTCTACCTCCCATCTATCAGAATTTCCGTTTTGATAGATAATTTGTAAGATTTGTTTTGTTGCTTAGTTCATTTGTAAAGTGAAGATAGACACTGAAGCTCCGTTTGGATATTTGAAATTAAATTCCATTGTAATATTCATAATCTAAGCCATGAAGTGGTCTAAAGTTAACGTCAGACTGTAATTTTCTTTAACTACTTTATAATTTTCTTTGTTTTGAACAATTTGTGCCTTTCATTGCTAGTACAGTTATTCTATGAACTAATTTTGTACCTTTGTATTTGATTTTTTCATTTTTGATAGTGGAAAACTGGGAATACCCAACTTTGCAATCCTGGCTCCGCCACTAGGTGTATGACAAAGGAATTGGTAACTTGAGAATGTTCAGGTCCTTTGCCTTGTTGAGAAGTGTTTGTAAGAAATCAGCAGCCATCACAAATAACAAAGGTGATAAAGGATCCCCTTGACGAAGACCCCTTCTGCAGTGGAATGTTTTACCAGGTACACCATTGAGAAGTATAGAAGAAGTCCCTGAGTTAAAAATTGCTTTCATCCAACCTAACCAAGTTTGATTAAAACCTTTGTGTTCCATCACTTGTAGCATAGTTTGATGCTCAATCCTGTCAAAAGCTTTTTCAAAATCTAATTTCAGAATGATAAATTCCTTGTTTGACTTGTGGCATTGATGTAGATATTCAAAAGCCTAAGCTAAACAGTCTTGGATTGTTCTTGATTTTATAAAACCATATTGGTTTTGATGAATGATGCCCAAAGTTACTTGTTGAAACCTGTTTGCCAATAATTTGGTGAGAATTTTGATTGATGTGTTCAGTAGAGAGATGGGTCTGAAATCTGAGACTTTTGTTGGGTTGTCAACCTTGGTAACAAAACAATATGTGACCCATTTAAGCTCTGTAAGCAAACTGTTCCTGAGTGGAAATCTTCACAAAATCTGTAGAAGTCATGCTTGATGATTGGCCAGCATTTTTTCACAAAGTCAGTGTTGAACCCATCAGGTCCTGGGGATTTATCAGATGGCAGATGGGCAACAACTGCATCTATCTCCTCATGAGGAAAGGGGACAGTGAGGATATCTAAATCATCAGCTCTCTGCAAGAGCTCATCCAAGTTGAATAACATAGTTGGGGCATCTGTAGAACCCAGCCTCTCCTTGAAAGCTTCCCAAAGGATATTAGCTTTAATATGAAAATCAATATGAGCCAACCCATTGAAATCTTTTAGAGAGGTTATTAAATTCCTTCTGTGCTTGATTGTAGCATTGGCATGAAAAAACTTGATGCCTTCGTCACCAAACATTGCTCAAGAGTGTGAGCACGGGCAAACAGTTCGTTTCTCAGCTCTACCCTCTAGGACTACTAGAGCTCGTGTGATTGTGATTTGTGAACCAGAGGAACAGATGTCTCCTTCAAAGAATCTCAACCTCTATGCTTGTGATTCCACCTATTCATTATTTGATTTGAACCAAGATTATGTATGGAGTGCAACTCAGGTGGGCTGTATCCCCACGGTAGATTGTAGTCCCGATGTAATTTCAAGATACTGACGAGGAGAGAATTCATTATGGCACTCCCAGTGCAGACTCTACATAGAGTCTAAGACTATTTATTATCTTGATGGTATCATAAATTTGAAGTCTAAATAAGACTTGGAGTCTTAGTTTTTCTCCCTCTCTCTTCCATAAATATACTGCCACATTAGCGCTACATCAGTAAAGTACAATAAATATGAAGGTAATAAATAGATTTAGACTCTATGGTAGAGTCTACATTGTAAGAGTCTTATATCACTTTGTGTCAGCGTATATTGATCGTCTTGTGTCCTGGACCTGTTCGCACATGTATCGAGGCATGTTTACTGATAAAGCAATGGTTCCTCTCTCCAACATGGCAACATATCATGTGCAAATCAAGCTCTTCGTGCAAATTGTGCAAACTTCTAATTTGAGCCACATGATAGTGATCTAAGAGAGCACATGTCATTAGGTAATTTACCTAATCACATTTTTGTAAATCCCCCTCTCACCTCCCCATGCGACCCCTTGGATCAACATCATGTGATCAAGAGGGACATTGGCATGGATTCAACATGCTCCAGTCATCTATGATATGGATAATGCATGGAAGTAGAGTTGCAGGAGCAGCATAATTAACACCTTCCGATGGTATCAATGCACACAATTCAGAAGCACCAGAGAATTATCCATTTCACATTTCACTGTACATAGCAGATATGGAAGTTCTGCAAAGACATATGGGAAAGAAATATAAATACACACGAAAACAATCTATGATCAGTTAAACTAATCTCAGCTTGTACTACATGAACAGAGGTGTCTCTATCTTAGCATCATACCAGTTCTTGCATCATTGAGTATGTGTACGGGACATCTGTACCCCTATTATGATCAGGTTACTGATACTTTTTTAATTGCCATCAAGTTACAAATATAGCCTAATAATATAAATAATAGCAGATACTTCGATCCTAAGAGCATTTCAAATCAAAGAATTAAGGAACACTAATTAACTACTAAGATTACCATAAAGTAGAAGAAATCATTAAGACAACACAACAATACCACAACAACTTAAGATGAAATAATTAACCACCTTGCAGAGTCTTGATGATACAGACGAACAATAAGACGTTGATTATGGCTTGGAGAAATGACATACATCGAATCCACCCTTCAAAGATAATGCTTCGTGGTATTATTCTCTGCAGGCATAGCAAACTTCCATCAATGCAAAATCCCCGCCCTTTCCCAACTTGTCGATCCAAAAAAGATGACAAGCATCGACGAGGAACTCACCTTGCTGCCCATACGGTAGCTTCTGGATGCCTAGGAAGCAGCTGTAACCGACCACAACCACCTCGTCTCCGCGGAGCCATGAGACCCATCCCAGCGCCGGCGCCGCTCGCAGCGAGGCGTCCAAGCATCGGGCGCAGTCCGCCGGCAAGCTGAAGCCCGTGCACACGCCGCCGCTGGCCAGCGGCTCCACCGCCCTCGGGCCGGCGTAGAACCAGCCGCGGAACGTGTCCTCGTGGGCGGATGACTCGTTGGTGTCCGCGTAGGCCAGGAAGCACCCGGCGCGCCAGACGCCAGCGCGCCGGCTGCCACTGCCGCCGCAGCCGCGGGTGACGTCCGCGGCCGCCGCGGTCAGGCACGAGAGGCAGTCGCCGGGCGCGCCGAAGCGGAAGCCTTGCGCGAACGCGTGGTCGGGGCCAGCGTCGACGGATTCCAAGATGGCGGAGTGCTCTGGCACGTCCGTGACGACGATGGGCAGGCTGGGAAGGACCGAGGCGGAGTTGCAGGAGCAGCATGTAATTATGGGAATTGGACTACGGACTTTTAAAAATCTCTCTTTTTAAGTGATATGAGAATTGGACTACAGACCTTTAAAAATCTCTCTTTTTAAGTGTCAGTGGGTTCAAAACCCTACAGGAGGTATAATGACAGACAAATTTGGGATGACAATAGTGGATCTCAACAAGATTGGATACAAAGACGAACCGTTCGTCCTAGCGAATGATGTGACTCAACTTTTCTATGTTAAAGACATGTCGAGCAAACCACCAATAATAAAGAAGGGTGATGATAAGGGTGTTGTTAATAATGAGCCAAAGCGTCACAAGACTGACATTTCAGAAGATTATGATCAGTTCGATGGTCTTCCTCCATTTTCAGTAAAGATTGACCCAAGCATCCTGTTAGCCGAAGAGGACACTCCATACCTACGTCGTAATCACAACCAAGGGACATTCGTGAAGAGGAAGATTGTTAATGTTGCATTAGATGATGATGTATAATAAGTTACATTAATTTGTGCTCATGTACCAAAGTATTGTAACATTATAATGAATTAGTATTTTGCTACTTTATTACAAAACTTTCAATTATTTCAATTTTTTTAGCATTATCGGATATTAAATAAAAAATTTACGTAAAAACAAACATGAGCAAGACTAAATCATGATTACTATATTAATTACACTGAATGTTCTATTTAAGAAAGATTTTGCATGAAAAAAAATTATTTCCATTTGTTAAAGTCAAGAAAAAAAAGACAATTTAGAAGATATTAGTAGCTTAATGATAAGAAAATTTTAATTTTGATTGTTCATTTTAGGATATGATAGTATCTATGTAAAGAAATTAACTAAACTTGTTCTACCATTTTATGAGTTGTATATGATTTACCATAAATAAACTAAAATATAGAAAATAAATACGAGAAATAAAAGGAAAACAATAGGCAACAAAATGAAAAGCACATTAGTACAGGTGCTAAACTAGCACCGGTACTAATGTTCTTCTCCATTTGGTGCGAAATGAAAAACCACATTAGTACCGGGCCTCAACTAGCACCGGTACTAATGTGGGGAGGTATAAGGCGCCGACCCTCTTCTTCCCCAACACTTAGTCGATTCGCCGCCGCCGTCCACCTTTCTCGATCTTCTCTCTCGTCTCACCGCCACCGGCGCCGCCACTGCTCATCGTTGTGGTCCTGCCTCGCCGGCCGCCGGTCCGCTGCGCCCCGACGTCCTCGACGCCGCCGCCATCTCGCTCGCGTGCCCGATCCCTCGCGCGCCCCGCCCGCCGGCACCGGCCGGTGTCCACACGCGCGCCGCCGCCGCCGTCCTACGTCGTCGTCGATCCTCCACGCGCCCGCGCCATCCCCACCGCCGTCGACGCCCTCCACCGTCTTGTGCGCGTCGTCGATCCGGCCATGTCCCCGGCCCGCCGCGCGACGACGACGACGCCGCCGTGCCGCCCTCCGCCGTCCCCCCACCGTGCTGCTCCACCGCGCCGCGCCGCCGTCCACCCCCCGCTGCCGTCCACCGCGCCGCCCCTCCTCCGACGCGCGGTAAGCCCCCCGGCCCCGTCGTCGCCGCCGGTCGCACCGCGCGCGCCCCCGGCCTTAATTTGGTGGCTGACGTCAGCCCCGTGGTGGCTGACGTCAGCCCCCTTTTTTATTTATAGATTTTTATTATTTAGAATTTATAGATTTAGATTTATGGATTTAGAATTATAGAATTATAGATTTATAGATTTAGAATTATAGAATTATAGATTTAGAATTATAGAATTATAGATTTATAGATTTATATTATTTAGAATTTATATTATTTAGAATTTACAGATTTAGATTTAGAAATATAGATTTAGATTTAGAAATATAGATTTAGATTTATAAATTTGATTTAGAATTTGATTAGATTTCAATTTGGATGTAGATTTAAATGTTATTTATATGTGGATGTAAATGTTATTTGTATGTGGATGTAAATGTTATTTAAATTTCAATTACACACGTTCGACTAGAATCGCTCGACTCGCTCTCGAATCGCTCTCGACTCGCTCCCGACTCGCTCGACTCCCGACGCTCGCTCGATTCTCACTACCGACGCCCCCTCTACGCTCCCGACCCCCCCCTCCACGCACCGACTCGCTCGACTCCCGACGCTCGCTCGTTCTCACTACTGATGCCCCCGCTACGTTCCCGACCACCCCGCCACGCTCCCGACCCCCCTTCCGCCACGCTCCCAACCCCCCGTCACGCTCCCGACCACCCCACCACGCTCCCGACCCCCCACCCGCCACGCTCCCGACCCCCCCCCCCCGCCGCCACACTTCCGACCCCCTGCCATGCTCCCGACCCCCCACGCTCCCGACTCTATTTAGAATTAAATTTTTAATAGTCTCATCATTGGAATAATTTGTTCTCATATTTTTTGTCACATTATTTTAATTCCAATGGTGCGAACAGAAGAGAACCGAGAAGCGGAGCAAATGACCATGGATTTAATTGCTCGCAATACTATGAATGATGCACCGAATGAACAAGAACAGGATCACAGAGAGGCAGACAGCTACCTGAACATGTTTGGTGATGGCAACGAGAGGTAGCAACCAATTTCTCAAGGAAACAATGATGGAGAACCATCCGAGGTATAATTAATAAAAACCGGTACCTCGTCATGATTTTCTAGGAACCTACTAATTATAGAAAATGAGTTAATAGTTCTTAAATTTCCAGGAGCCTGCATCGAGTAGCAAGAAGAAGCCGAGTGGGAAACACGGCCCAAAGAAGAAGCTAGAGGGGCGTTTCATCATCACGGAAGTATCTCCCGATGGGAGACCGTTAGCTCCACATGAAAATGTTGTCAAGTTGATAAATCACATTGGGGCTCTTGTTCGGGACAACATCCCAATAAGTTTTCGGTTTTGGAAAGCGGCTGACGCACCTGACTTGCTACCCGAAGAAGGTGATCAAGTAGAAGCTGAGCATGAAGATCAAGATCAGGACGAAGAGCAACATGAAGAGAATGAACCCTCGGTACCGGTTCGGCCAGATGTTGTCCCGGTCACAGAGAAGAACATGATTTGGGCCGAGGTGAAAGCACACTTCACATTTCTAAAAGACACAGATTTGAAAGATGTGCGCACTTGGGCCCTGCAGAAGGGTGCAATTACCTTTCAGACGTACAAGAAGCGGCTGACCAAGGAATTCATCAAGCAGGGGCTTACACCCGATTTTAAGAAGCCGGGATATGCCAAGTTAAGAGATCACTGGGATGCATTTGTGCAGGGCAAGCAATCGGAAGATGTCACCAGGTTGATTGCAACCAACACAGCCAATGCACGTAAAAAGAAAGAATTTCATCATCTTGGCCCTGGAGGTTACGCGATGGCCATGCCCAAATGGGATCGGATGAAGCAAGAGATAATGGCACGTGTAATCATACCGGCAACTCTGCAGTGGCCCGAGCGAGCGCGGAATTACTACTATGCACATGGTGGCTCGCTCAATCCCGAAGATGGGTCATTAATACCGGGGGAGCAACTAAGACAGACAGCTGCAAGGCTTGTTGATTTGATCAGGGCTGCTGCCGAAGGAACTTTCATACCTGATCGAGAGAAGGACGAGCTTTCTGCTGCAATAGGCACTAAAGAACATGGTGGACGTTGCCAAGGCAAAGGTGTGATTCCATGGAAAGTCGCATGGCATGAGCACATTGACTCGTATAAGAAGCGCAAAGGAACAAGGACGAACAAGATAGGAAACTCAGAGAATTGCAAGAGCGTGTAGAAATGACTGAGGCAAGAATGGAGGAAATCATTGACCGGCATGTGGCCCTTGCTCTTAACAAACACTCATCTCAACAAGGGCCTATAGATGAAATGAGCCCGCCATCTACTAAGGGGAAAAGTAGTGTCGCTTCAACGGATGCAGCACCAGCAAACACGGAAGCACCGGTCAAGGAAGTAGAAGCACCCCTAGCCTCACCAGAAGCACCGGTTGCCTCACCAGAAGCACCCCAAGCCTTAGCAAAAGCAGCCGAGGTCTGCCACGAACGGTCCCCCGTGGATGACATCACAGTGTGGTCAGTGTGTGAGCTTCACGCTCAACTCAGAAACAAGATGTTATCGGTGGCTTATGGTGTTGCTAAGGTCCCGGAACCGAGGGAAACTTTCATGGGCGTGGAATTCCGTAAATCATTTTACCATAAAGTTGTCGTCGACCGAGTGGTCCCCGGTTGGGAAGTCCTCGAACTGGAGTTACCGGGACCTGATGGGGAAGAGGTGCTTGGAGACACAGTGCACGATTGGGTATTGTGGGCCAAGGCTCACATAAAGATTACAGAACCAGTCAAGGAAGCACCCCTGGCGTCACCAGAAGCACCTCTTCTTGATGCTTCATCTACACCCCCCATGCCTGTAGGCGAAGATCATCAGCTACCGTCATCTCCAACAGGAAGCATGAGTCCTCTAGTTGATCGGGACCCAAGCGAGAGTCCGCCCCCTCAGCATGATGAGTCTGTTAAGGGCAAGGGTACCAAACGACGAGCTACGCATCATCCTCCGCCCCCTCCTCCAAAGAAGCAGAAGCCCAAGCAGAAGAAACCTCAACCGAAATTATCTTACTAGAAGACTCAGGAGGAGCTAAATGCTTCAGTGCGGGCTGAGCTTGATAGACAAATATTCAAAGCGAAGAAGCCACCGGTTGAGAAACCAATTGACCGGGTGAAATTTCATCGCTTCATGAAAAAATGGAGGAGGAGAAACGTATAAATGCCCAGGCACCTCCATTGACTGACTATGACCGACAAGAAATCAAGATGCACAAACAGAAGAAGCTGGCGAATAAAGCTAAATCTATAATTCCACAACTAGGCACACAGTCAAAGCAATCTGTCTCCCCCATCAAGGTGCTTTCTATGGTTGAGCAGCATATGCTCGTATTCAATAAGGAATCAGGTCTGACTTTTGCTCAAATCCGAGGGGACGAACCAATCCCAAAGCATGAAGGGACAAATAGACCGAAATATGAGTGGGGTAAACCTCTTGTGTGGCCGCAGTTGGTGCCGTTTCTTCCAACAAGAATGCATGAACTGCACGATTGGTACATGGCTGTGTCAGCCAGCGGTGTAACTTATGTGGAAATTACCATAGATGATCAACATTATTTCCGTGGCTGAGAAACTTTTGGTGTGGAATTTGACCAATTTTGGTACTTATTCAATCAAGATGCAGTTGACTCAGGACTCATCGCTTGCTGGACTCTGTAAGTCTAGAAAACAATGATCTAGCCATTCTACCTTATCTTAACTTGTGTTTAATTTGAATTTAATTTCAACCATACAGCTTTGAGATGCAGCGGTGCAGGAGGAGAGGAATAAGGGACGTCGGCTTCATGGATCCACTAACGATAAATCAGACTTGTGTCAGAAAATGGGAGCTGGCCACATTGGACTATATATATTTGTTTCTACAAAAACACCATGAGAAGGGTATCATACTTTTGCCATACAACTTCGGGTGAGCAACATGTATCTCATCTATTTATCTTTTTCAAATGACATTGCATATATATTTCAAGAAACTAATACTTCTACACGTATGCACAGCTTCCACTGGATTCTTTTTGCATTCTGTCCGTCTCTAAGCAAGGTCTTCATCTTCGACTATTTGAGGGCAAGTACAGACAAAAGCGCATACCAAGATG
This sequence comes from Cenchrus fungigraminus, assembly GCA_036936925.1. Classification (NCBI taxonomy): domain Eukaryota; kingdom Viridiplantae; phylum Streptophyta; class Magnoliopsida; order Poales; family Poaceae; genus Cenchrus; species Cenchrus fungigraminus. The sequence goes on along the minus strand of CM072771.1, from coordinate 41,671,782 downwards.
TCGTAGAGATGATCAAAATTGCATGGACTCACCTCGGTGTAGAACACCCGGAAAAATACAAAGAGAACCTTTATTTCCACTATGATTTCCCTGTATGTATATTCTGCTAGTCCGCATATCTCATGTCTTTCAATATAATTAAACATATTTCATAACCTTGTTTTCGCACATGTGCAGTGCTTGACACAACCTTCAGGTACCAATTTGTGCGGATACTATGTATGCAAGTTCATGCATATCTTTTCAAGCCTCACACAAGGTACCAACCTTGAAGACAGGGTGCGTCCACTAAACTAAACGACACATGCATGTAGTTCTTATTTGTTCATGTTCTTTTTTGTACTAGTTCTTATTCTTTGTTCAAATTATTTTGTAGATTGATAACATCAAGGAGGGGCTCCTCGAGTCGGAAAGAATCCGGTTAATTCAAGAACAACTATGCGGATTTCTTCTAGATGAGGTGATTACGTCAGGTGGAGAATTCTTTTCAGGCTTATCATCTGTTATTGTAACGAGGAAGTCCACGGAAGAAGCATCGGGGAAGTCTACGGCAAAACCAACTGGGAAGTCGACGGAAGAAGCAGAGTTGACTAAGCAGGGGAGCAAGAGAGAAAAAAGCTCTGCAAAGGACCAATCGTCAGGGAGCAAAAAAAAACTAATATTAAACCCTGTTTACCTTTGATGCAATGTATTATATACACTAATATATATTTTTCGTATTTCTGTATGCACAATATTATATATGTTCTTGCATTGGATCAACGACTACCGGATTTGAGATAATACATGCATACGAATATATGTACTAGTATAATATTAGATATTATACTAATACATATATACGTATGCATGTATAGTATTATCCCAAATAATTTATATGGCACACAAATTTATATTATAGCGTATTAGGCATTAGGATTAGTGTACATAAATCAATCAAATACGATAGAATTAATAAACCAGAAAACGATAAAGAAAAAGAAAAAAGAAAAAAATTAGTACCGGTTGGCATTTAGAACCGGTACTAATGTGCACCATGCCACGTTACCGGGGGTGGGCACATTAGTACCGGCTCTCAATGCCAGCCGGTACTAATGTGACTTCACATTAGTACCGATCGAACAATACCAGTTTGAAAACTGGTACTAATGGGGGGTTACGAATCGGTACAGATGTACGTTTCCCTAGCAGTGCGGTCACGGCCCTGCGGCGGCGTGCGGGGGGCGCTACGGCGGCACGCGTAGGGGGCAGCGGCGGCAGGAGGTCGGCGATGGCCGGCGTGGAGCAGGGGATCCTGTTCTGCCAGGTTATGGCCCTGTTATGGTCCTTGGTCCCTTCCGCTAGTGTGTTCAGAGGTTGAAGAAGACATAGGACATGGGAAGGGGCAAAATAGTCATTTTCATACGTGGGTCCCACATGTCAGGCGGGTGGAACCGTTAAGTTCTAACAGAATCCATCCAAAATGGCACACGTGTAAACGAATTTTGAGTTCATGGCACACAGATATCTACGAATTTTTTTATAACATGTGGGTAATCGACAACTTTCTTAATAGCATGTACGTAAATGACTCGAAGGAAGGCGACGCCGGGGTTGGCCGTCACGGCGACGACGCCGAGGAGGATGAGGAGCATGGCGAATCGGTTGCCTGACACGAGGAGGCGTGGAGGTGTAGCAGGCTGACCAGCGGCTTGTGCCGGGGCGTTTCCTGTGCGCTCTCCAATCTCCATGTACCGTACATTTGACGACCTGACTTTGTTTCCAGGCAATTGCTACTCCTCTCGCACTGTGCTTGTCCTGGTTCCAGGGCCGTCTCACAAGTTTTATATGGGTTCTTAGGCGAATATGACACTAACAGTCTAACAATCTAATATTTTAATGTAATGATTACATTATATAATACTATTGATAAGAGATAACTTGTAGCATATATTTAATTTTTCTTGTAAAAGTAACAGTACATCAAAGAAGATAAAAATAGCAAAATAATTATGATGATTGCCTCAAATAAAAGCACATTGCTTTATGCTTTTTAAAAAGGTGTCTTTGGGCATTTTTTGATGCAAAATCTTCAAGAACACCAGACTTGTGTCTCTTTCCTAACATTTAACATGATAAAAAAATATTGAATTAGAAATCAATCTCAACCTCTATGCTCTATCCTTATGAGCACGATCAATCTATACACTAGTACTATACACTAGTACTAAACTGTAAGTCAGCAATCAAATCCATACGGACCATACATTTGCCGTGAAGAATTAGAGGAGACCGTCCTCGTCGTCTGCGATGGAGAAATAATTAAACAAACGATCACCTCCTGAGTCCTGACCTCGACCCGAAACAAACGATCCCAATTCCCAAATCCCAATCAGCAAACTTGATGCTTTGATGGCCTCCTACTTGAACGCCGGCACGACGGTACAGTCCGAACAGAGAGGGAGACTGGAAGATGCCCATACGGGAGACAAACCGGGCGTCGAGTCGTCGAGGATACCCTAGTCGCCGGCTCGCCGCTCGTCGTGACACCGTCAGTCTGCTCGTCGCCCTCGAGGCCTCGCCGGCTCGGCCCTCCTCGTCTTCTCGATCTCGTCTGTCGTGCGTGCGAACAGGATGCGATACGTCGCAGCGTCCAAACATCGCTGTGTATACGGTATACTGTATGATGCGCATCTATACTCCATGACTCCCCAGCCTCATGGGGCCCATGAGCAGCGCACCGTCCGCCCTCCCCTAGGGACAGCCCTGCCTGGTTCCCATAATCCCATTTGGCCATTTCTGACAGCCGAGGGCGACCCGCCTCCTGCTCCTTGCCATTTTGGCAAGCGCGCATTATGCGATGTCGAGCTTGACATTTTTCATTTTCCATTTTGGTGTCAACTACAAGGTCTAAACGGAAACTGCTCCTGTTGAAGAAAAAGTAGTGCAATTCAATTAAATCGGGCCATGAAAGAGAGAATACACGCCTAGTTGCTTATTAGTCTCTGAACCGTGCCATTTACATAGGTTTGAGAAATCCTTTACGGAACACACCTAACTTTTCGCCTAAAAATGGATGGGTGAAACAGATAGGGACGGAGGGTCCGTTTGACACAGCTGTGGCTGCGGCTGTGGCAGCTCCGGCTGTGGCTGTGCTAGTAAAGCGGATTTGGGGGTGAAGCTGAAACCGTTTCAGAAGAACGTTTGGCAAAACAGCTTCGTAAGGTGAATAAAAGGATGAAATGTCCATAATGTCCTTCTCTTTTTTCTATTTCTTTTTTTATTTTCCTATTTTCGTCTTCCTCTTATTATTTTTTCTTTTTTCTTCTTTATTCTTTTCTCCTTCCCTTTCCTTTGTATTCTTTTTTCCTCCCACCTTATCCTGTTATCCATTCACCTCCCCATCCCCAACCGGTCTCCATCACCCTCGCCCCCGTCGGTCTCCAGCTCGATCTCCTGCCGCGCCACTCCACCGCGCCGCCCAAGCTCCACCGCGTCGTCCGCCACGCTCCGCGCCTCCGGGCCGCTGGCCGTCGGGGCCCCGCCACAGCGCGCCGCTTGTGGAGCCGCCCGGATCTAGGCAGGGAGCAGCCAGGGGCGGCACCGCCGGCACTGACGAGCTGCTGCGCCGGCCGCTGTCCGGCCCGCTCTACGACGGCCTGTCGTCCCTACCACCTCGAGCTCGTACCCGACGCCCGGATCTGCGCAGCCCCCAGACCAGCTCCCCTGCTCCGCCGACCCTCTCATCGACCGTGCGCCGTCGCTGCCCCGACCTCCTCTGCCCCGGCCTGCGACCCGCCGGCCTCCACCGCGTCGCACCACCGCCCCGTCCGTCTCCCCCGTGCGTCGTGCCCCGACGGGCCCCACCGGGGGCAGGGCTGGCAAACGGCACGTGGAGCGGGAGGCGTAGCGGGCGAAGCCACGATTTTTGGCTTCGTCTGCCGCTTTCCGCTCTAGAGAGTGTGAAAACCGACTGCTTCGCTGGAGAAGCTCTTTTTTGTACCCCTTTGGCACAGTTGTGTCAAAAACAGCTTCTTAAGCTGCTCCTTAAGCTGTGCCAAAGGGACCCGGAGTGCCTGACTAAGATAGGAGGAGAAAGCTAAAAAAATCATTAGATGCCAATTCACATCTGACCTATATATTGACAAGATGACAGTACATTGATTGGACGGTAAAGGCAGGGCCGTCCCTAGGGAGGGCGAACCGTGCGCCGCCCATGGGCCTCATGAGGCTGGGGGCCCATGGGGTGCAGATGTTTCCTGCGCATCGACGGTATACCGTATACACAGCGACGACGTCCGGATGCCGCGACGTATCGCATCGACGGACGAGATTGAGAAGACGAGGAGGGCCGAGCCGGTGAGGCCCTGAGGGTGACGGGCAGGCCGACGGCGTCACGACGAGCGACAAGCCGACGACTAGGGTATCCTCGACGACTCGACACCCGATTTGTCTCCCATCTGGGCGTCTCCCAGTCTTGCTCTCTGTTCAGACTTTGCCGTGGTGCCGGCGTTCAAGCAGGAGGCCATCATGGCATCAAATTTGCTGATTGGGATTTGGGAATTGAGATCGTTTGTTTCAGGTCAATGTCAGGACTCAGGAGGTGATCGTTTGTTTAATTGTTTCTCGATCACAAATGACGAGGACGACCTCCTCTAATTCTCCATAACAAAGGTATGGTTCGTATGGATTTGATTGCTGACTTGCAGTTTAGTACTAGTGTACAGATCTATCCTGCTTATGGGGATAGAGCATAGATGTTTAGATTGATTTCTAATTCAATATTTTTTTATTGTGTTAGAAGTTAGGAAAGATACACAAGTCTGGTATTCTTGAAGATTTTGCATCAAAAAATTCCTAAAGACGCATTTTTAAAAAGCACTAAAGCACTGTGCTTTTATTTGAGGCAACCATCATAGTTATTTTACCATTTTTATCTTCTTTGATGTGCTGTTATTTTTACAAGAAGAATTAAATATATGCTACAAGTTATCACTTATCAATAGTATTATATAATGTAATCGTTACATTAAAATATTAGATTGTTAGACTGTTAGTGTCTTAATCGCCCAAGAGCCTATGAAACTTGTGAGATGGCCCTCGGTAAAGGAGAAATTTCAAAATATGACACCTAATACGACGGCCTCACACGATTCGACACCTAATTAGCAAGTCTTTCAAAAACTGACATCAAGCTCATGAATTCTTTCAATCTAAGGGACTCTCTTCTTTTCCCTACCATTTCTTTCTCCAGCCCCAACTGAATTGACGAAAATGCCCCTACATGTGTGGGACTCAGATGTCAGAGTCATCTTCTACCTCTTTCTCCAGCTAACCGAGCTTGAGCGTCGCCCGCCTGCCCGCGCATCCCCGACGAGGCGAGGTGGATCCGGCGAGCTCCGCATGGCGGCGGAGGAGGCTGGCGAGCTCATCGCGAGGACCTCCGGCGGATCCCCTGCTCCCTGCTCTGCTCCCCACCGCCCACCGGTGACGTCACCTTCTCCGCCCCTGCGCCTGCGCCGCTCCTTGCTCTCCCCGCGCGCGGCTGCCAAAGGCCGGAGTTAGTCAGCGCGGACGCCGCCCTCCTCCCCCGGCGAGCCCTCCCATTCTCCTCCTCCTCTGTCCTGGCGGAGGAGAGAGACCAGAGCCCTTCCAGATCCCCCGCGCCGCCCCCTGCTCTGCATGGTGGCGGAGCTCCCTGGCGCCCTCCTGCCAGTGGCAGAGGGCGGTATGCGCACGGTTTCCTCCGGCGGAGCTTGCCGGATCCGCCTCGCCTCGTCGGGGGGTCGCGGAAGGGGCAGCGTGCGCTGGTTCGGGTGAAGGTGCTCGCTGCCGGAGCCGAGCTCCGCCGCTGCCCCCAACGAGGGAGCCTGCCGCTGCTGTCGTGGCTGCAAGGAAGAAGAAACAGAGGAGGAAGAAGGAGCTTGCCGCTGCTGTCGTGGCTGGAAGAAGAAATGGAGGAGGAAAAAGGGGGTATTACGGTCTTTTCATTGGAGTTGAGGAGAGAAACAGGTCAGAGTCCCTCAAATTGAAAGAATTCGTGCCGTAGGTGTCAGTTTTTGAAACACTTGCAAATTAGGTGTCAAATTGCGTGAGGTCGTCGTATTGAGTGTCATGTTTTGAAATTTCTCCTCGGTAAAGGAACCATTTTTATGCAAGTACCAGTTCTCTATAATGCATAGGGAGTTCAAGATAACGGAAAGGACACAAGCCTAACTTATAATTGTGAGTAGGAGTATGTCATCTCTTGTTTTCTAGTCCGCTTCAAAGAAAAAAAACAACAAAAAACAAAACAAAACTAACATGAAAATAAATTTAAGATCTAATAAGTGTTCAAAACAAAAAGAATACCTGAAAAATGTACAAGAGGATGCTCATGCAATGGATAAATCAAAGCAACCTTGAGCTACCTGAAAAAAAATTTCAAGAACACCTGAAATTCGGCATGGACTCTCAAGTACTCCTTCCCTCTCAAATTACTTGTCACTGTTGACTTTTGATCACAACATTTAACCATTCGTCTTATTCAGAAAAATTGGTGTATATATACAAAATGTCAAGTTATACTTAAAATATCTTTGAAGATGGACTAAGTCACAAACAAAACAAACTATGTATGCATAATTTTTTAAATAAGATGAATGATCAAATATTATGATCAAAAGTGAAATGTGACAAGTAATTTAAAATGAAGGGAGTATCAACCAACTCTTTTGGGCCATGCGTTGCTAGGCTCCGAGATTTTCCCAATTTCTTTGGCAAAGAGTATATGAGCAAATCATTATGACTTGTAGCTGCCAGGTATTCTTGGTTGGATTATATATGTTCAAGTTTAAGAACTTCTATCGTAATGAGACTTCCACTCATAAATTCCAGAGACAACTTATATAGTTGAAATTTTGCTCCAAACAAGCTATGGTCACCGAGTACTGGTGAATGGTGATATGAGAGTGATCATGATGAACTTTTCTTTTAAAATAAAGGTCATGCTGAACTTGCTCTCAGGAATTGCTACCTCAATTAATCTGTGCCACATTCTCTTGCAGGTAGATAGCCAGCTAGCAGAGCACCTGCATGCCTGCAGATCTGTGATTCTGTTACTAGTAGACGGTTTTAATGGTATCAATGGCGGAATTGGTGGTACAGAAATTCTCCATTCACTATATCAGATACGGGAGTCCTGCAGAAGAATAAAGGGCAAGTAAGTAACCATGGAAACAAACTGTAAGCACAAGTGCACAAAGGTATCAAAGCCAAAGTAATTACGAGTGATTTGGAACGGAAATCAAAAGGAGACTAGCTTGTGAGAGAGAACCATACTTCTTACAGTGTCAACAATCACGAAGAAGGCTGATAAGATTGCCGCGAATTCAATAGTTAACACCGTATCTATCAATCCCGCAACTAAAATGTCCCGAAAATACTCCAGTGCTGCCAGGAATAGCATATCTCGATCAGAATTTCCGGTCTTTTTTGCGAAAGTTTAAGCTGCGATCGAAAGATCGTAAGGATCGACGAAGCAATGGATCGGAGAGAGGAACTCACAGCTGCGCGGCCACTCCTGCTGCCCCTCCGGTGGAACGGCCACGTCGACGAGCACGCAGCAGCTGTAGCCGACCACTACCACCACGTCGCCGCGTAGCTGCGGTAGCCACCCCACCGAGGAAGCCGCCGCTCGCAGTGAGTCATTGTAGCACCGTTTGCAGTCCGCCGCCGTGCGGTCGCCCGCGCACGCGTACGCGGGACCGTCCAGCGCCGCTGCTATCGTGCTCGGGCCGGCGGGGTAGAACCATGCGCGGAACGCGTCCTCGCGGGCCGACGGCGCGGCGTCGGTGTCCGCGTAGGCCACGAAGCACCCCTCGCGCCAGACGCCGGCGCGCCTGCTGGCACCACAGCCGCTGGTGACATCCCCGGCGGCTGCGGAGAGGCACGCGCGGCAGGCGCGGGCCGCTGCTGCCGGGGAGGAGGCGTTGGCGTCATAGCAGAGGCCTCGCGCGAAGGCACGGTCGCGGCCGGCCGTCCCGCCGGACCGCGTGGTGGCGAAGCCCTCTGGTGCGGCCGCGGCGGCGGAGGGGAGGGCGCCGAGGGCCGAGGCCAAGTTAGCGCGGAACGCTCTCTCTTCGATGGGACGCGTTGGCGCCTGGGCGCAGTCGAGGAGTGGCGAGTGGTGGCCGCTCATGGTCGCGTCCTCCTGCTGGGCAACGCCGCCGAGTCCTGCTGCCGCGACGAGGATGAGGAAGGGGAGGGGCAAGGCTCGGCGAGATCGCACCATCTGCGGCGCCAGTGGCAAGGACGGATGTGGAAAATTTGAGGAGAAGGTGATCAGAACGCTGTATTTTCTTGGCTTGCACACCGCTTGCGCGCGCGGCTTTGTTTTCCCGTTTGGGCTAATCGCCATTCGCCAGCAGACATCCCACTGCGCGGCTTGCGCCTTCGTTCCCATTTCGATGCAGGTGATCGATTGGTCTGAAAATGTTCACATGGCCGGGGACCGTGTGACAGAGACCCGACATTGGAGCGCCGAGCGATCGAGTGCCGGCCGGCGACCGAGCTTACGTGCGCCCGCGTCGTGCACACAACACATGATTTGGAGCTGAAACGACGGACAAGTTACCCGTTTGGGCGAATCGCTAATTCGCTACGACGCTATCCCACTGCGCGCGGATTCTTCCTTCGTTCCTATTTTGATGCATTCGTCTGAAGAACACATGGCATAGCCGGGGGGACAGCGTGGGTGTGTTTGTTAGGCCGCTCGGCCTGTGGGCCAGGCCCACACGAGCGAGGGGGCCTGTTTGGTGGCCTGCATAGGCTTCCCAACCTGGCCCAGGCGGTGCAAAAAGGGCCTGTGAGCCTGCACCGTGTGAAACGCAGGGGGCGGCCGTTTCACGTGCTGCAGGCCCGCGAGGACGCGTTTTCATGGCCGCTGAGGGAAGGGCGGGAGCGCCTGCGGCCTGGCGCCCTTTTTTTTGGGCCGGCTAGGGTTACCGCCCGCTTCCCGTATATATCCCCTCCTCCTCCGCAGCCGCTCCCGCTCCCGCAGTCGCTCCTCCTCCCGCAGTCGCCTTCCATCTAGGGTTCGCACTGCGGCTCCCCACTCCTCCTCAGATCTCCTTTCCCGGCGAGTTGGCGGCGACGGCGCGGTTGGTGGTGGTGAGGCTCGTCCGGCGGCGGGGCTGGTGGCTTCTGGAGGGCGGCCCCAGTGCGGGTTCGTCTTCACCGTCGAGCGTGTGGACTTCATCACCGGAGCACCCTGGATCCGTGCTACGTCTTCGTCAGGAACGAGATCTGCCACCTCCTCGTTCCCGGCCGCTCGAGCAACATCTTCATCACCAGCGTCACGTGCTTCTTCCTCTCCACCGAGCGGGGCTGCATCGTCTTCTTCCTGATCCGGTCCAACATCGGGTCGAGCACCGGTACACGCGGCTTCTTCCTCTTCCCCAGGTCGGTGGTGTTCGTCTTCGCGCAGGTAATAACTCAGATCTGTTTCACCCCGTCTCTGTCTCGGTACACTATTGATTGCGATGGGTTGGGCCTCCAACGATGGAGTTTTCCTTGAGATCGTTGTTGTTCTGCAAGATCTGGTTCGTCCTGCATCTTATCGTTCGTCTACTTACTGCTTATTTTGCCAGATCTGGTTCCTCTAGACTGTTATGCTGCGTTTACTTCCTGCTTACGGCGTGGATTTGCCTGATCTGTTTTCCTGAAGTTATGTACTTTTCGATGTTGCGCTTAGATAGGTATCCTCGTAGGATCTGCATGTATATTTCTGGAATCGAACTCTATGCATTCGATTGATGATGTTATTTATGGTGCATGTGTAGTTTGTGCGCGGATCCGGATTTGTTCTGTCAAGTCCTGGTGGTTGGGGATATTATGTTGTGTTGCACTCGTGCCAGTGATGTCCACTGAGGTTTTGGGCCGTTGATGCTGGTGAGGAGGAGCCTCTGTTAAACTACGATTTTGTAGCAGCAGAGGCAATGATACCTGTTGCTCGTGTCTGCTTATTCGATTCATGATTTTCGTTTATATGTGGAGACGAGGAGGTGCCTTTGGGAGGCTACTTTTTGTAGCAGCCAAGGCAATGATACTTGCTAGTCCTGGGTTTGTGTTGCACTAATTAGGTCGATGATGTGTGAAGGGGGAGTCTTTGGGGGGCTACTTTGAGTAGCAGCTATGGCAATGATCCCTTATTCCACTTATTGACAAGGGCCTGGATTAGGGACCCCTAAAGCAACGAGATAATCACCTTTGAGATGGAGTTTTCTGACACCATTGACAGCGTCAAGGCTAAGATCCAGGACAAGGAGGGATGCAGATCTTCGTCAAGACCCTCATCGACAAGACTTCCTCGTCTCCGACTACTCTCCACCTCGCACGACAACCTTCCGCCTCGCCCGAGTACTTTCCGCCTCGCCTCCGACTACCCTTTCGCACAAGTGGTCTCCGTCTCCGACTACTCGTTCGCACGAGTAGTTTCCGTCTCCGACTAAGGCGGGGCCCACACATGGAGGTCAGAGCGCGGGATCAAGGGGCCCACACGAACGGGCGCGGCCCCGACGCTCGAACTGCCCCACGACGACACGGAAGGCACCAGTTCTCCACGCCATGCAAACACCCCAGCTGGCGGGATGTGAGGGCGGCTTGTTCTGACAGGAGCCGTAATGTCATACTGTGCGCCCGCGCGGTCTCCAACACTCTGTCCTGTCCAATCTCTACTGCACGCCACCCCGTCAGAATAGGTACTCAATGACCATCTACGGGCGACGCCTACCTACGCTTAGCCCATAACGTGGTGGGCTTAATCAACTCTCAAGGGAGCTGAGTCATCTAAGGAGGAACTCGGAGAAGGCGCCAAGTATTCGGAATGTACAGTGCTGCCTGCACACGCGGCAACCTCCAACGCTACTACAGCTCAGCGCCCTTCAATGCTTCCTGACGGACGTCGACATAGGAAAATACCTCCCAATACCGTAGCACTATAGCACATTTTTGTATTCCCTCTTTGCCCCTCACTCTTGCATCTATAAAAGGGGGAGGAGTGCAACCGTTTGAGGGGCTGTTCGATCAACTAATTTGTAATTCCTACTACAGACATCCCCGGCATAAGAACATGACTACTCGAAACTGGACGTAGGGTATTACTCTCAGGAGGCCTGAACCAGTATAACCCTCGTGTCTCCTGTGCCAACCATCCGGGTCCGACACACGATCTGATACAAATTTACTGCCGGCGGTAGAGAACCCCGACAGTTAGTGCGACAGGTAGGGGCACATCGTGTGTCTCGCCGAACTACACCAGCGATCCGGATGGAGGGTCGCGGAGTTTCGCTCACTCCCGGCGCTACCATGCTATTCGGCTCCCTCGGCTTCGTCTACACCGGGCCGGCGGAGTCCGTCGTCGGGAAGACCTTCACCCGACCCGTGCGCCCCACCGCCTCGACGGCGGCAGCGGGGCGCGCCGCTTTCGTCCGTGGCTTCACAGACGAGTCGATCATGACCATGTTGGGGCCGAACCCAACACAGGAGCGTTTTAGGCTCGCGGCCTACTACCTCACCGACCTCGCCTTCCAAGCCAGCGGGTCTGAGCCGCTGACCTGGGGCGAGTTCATGGAGCGGTACAAACGCCATGTACCCCCACGAGCAGCAGGGCCTCCCAGACGACCCGGTGACGGCCTACGTGGACATGCTGAGGGCCTCCTTGAAGGACCGAATAGGGCGACCAGAGAGGGGGGAGTGAATGGGAGCCGATAAAAATCCTTCCCGAAGGTCGAACTCAGCCTATACCCCGATTGCCACTCCGAGTTTCCGCACACACCAAAGAAGCGCTCAACAAGGCACACACAAGCTCACTAGATCAAGTGACAAGCCTTGAAGCGAATAGCGGAAGCACAAGACAAGAATCAAAGCACTTGGCAAATTCTGGAAACGCCAGGCGCGGACTGTCCGGCTGGTACGAGCGGACTGTCCGCTAGTGTAGGGCAGACTGTCCGCTAGTCATCCCTGGACTGTCTGAAATAGACAACAGAACCACCAGAGGCGCACTGAGAAATTCAGACGGTCAGACTGAGCCACGTGGACTTTCCGCCAGTGTCGCGGACTGTCCGTGAAGGCAGCGCGGACTGTCCGTCCACCTCGCTAGATACCCCAGACAAAATCACGACCCGACGGACTGTCCGGCAACACCCCGCGGACTGTCCGCAAACCGCCTATAACCAAAACATAGGGAAGAAACAGATCGAAACACGAACGCGCATGAACAAGTGACGAACTGTGACGAACTGGCCCCCTCGCGGACTGTCCGCGTGCACTAGGCGGACTGTCCGCAGCACACGAACAGAACCAAAACTGCTCGAGCTCGGGAGTCAACTCTCCAAATCTATCACTGAATCTCCCAAACGGCTAGAGCTCTTGAGACAAGACTTTGGGGAGATGGAAAGCGTCACACAAGGATGCTATGCCTCAAAAATCTCGACCTCTAACCCCCTAAATCACCGGGAATCGTGGATCACACGAACCTCCACCATGAACTCAGGCTCCAACCAAAAATGCACGAATTAAAGGTGTTTCCCGGCGTTTGAGGGGTCAAGATCACACACAAAGATGCGCAAGGCATCCACCCATGATCCCCTCAAAGAAATCCGAGGAGAAACACCCTCAAATCAACGAATCGAGCGAGGAACAAAAGCACTCAAAAATAGCTCTGAAAATGACACAAAAATCACCAAGAGCTAAGAGAGGGATCGAATCACTACGCCGAATGCTTCCATACATGCAGAGGTCAGAGTCTATACAAGAATCTAGCCTAAGGAATACAGAGGAAAAGAAGCAGTCTAAAGCGAGTTCCAGACGATCAACCCTAGCCATCCTCTCTACCAACTATTTATACTAGGTCTCCTGGAGGTGGCAAAAGACATAACTACCCCTAGTGCATAAATGTAAGATACACACCCCTCAGGGGCAATTTGGTCCAAGTCAAGCATATTCTCATCGAGCGGACACGCTTCCATCGCGGACTTGCTTACCCTCGACGCAAGCCCCGCGACCACGCCACGTGTCCCCCGCCTCGAAGCTTCCCGACACTCCCGGATCACCGTCTCCGTCGCATCGAGCCTTCGGGCTTGGTTTTGAGGCCCAAACCAATAAACCGTCCTCTGATGGTTTTGTGGCCAAACCACAAAACCCCGCGTGCACGGCCCGGCCTCACCCCGCCAAGCATCGAGCTCGCCAAGCCTTTCACCTCCGGCGCCCGGACGGTCTACTCGGACTTGCCTCGTTCCTTGACTTGGCCGCCACCAATGCACCGGCTCCATGTCCCTGACTTTAGCTCGCTCTTCTTGCACTATACGGCTCGCACTTGACAACATCGGCCACTGGGTCCATCGAACCAAGCCTACTTGTCTCTCCACTCCTCGGAGGCCACACAAGCATAGACCTTTCGCGCTTGTTCTTCACCTGCACCAACATGAGTCAAGCCGCAACCTGCACCTGCAATACTCAGCAAAGCATCAGTCCACACAACATTGTCAATCACTCATCACTAAGGAGCGGCCCTCCACTGGTCCTCGGACACACCTGGTCCTCACTCCTACACCGCTCCGGGCTCCGCGGTCACGCGGCAGAGGCTACCGGCACCTCTGCCGAACTTCACGCGCGAGTGCATTGTCTGCGAGGCCCGAACTGCCCGCAGCTCGACAGATGGCGAAGAAGCACCTCTCCACCGTGCCGCGGACGCCCAGCGTCGGGCGCGCCTCGACGAGATCGCCGAGGCCAGGCGCCAGCTCGACGAAGAGCTGGCAAACCTCCACCAAGCACTCGGATTGGAGGAGGGGTCACACGACCCCCAGTGTGACTAGCGGCATGAACAACACCGTGAGAAAGAGGCTGAGCAGCCGGTACCGCAGGCTCGTGCACGTGCGTGTGATGTGAACCGGCGCATCAACGAGGATGCCGCCGTCAACGGCGGCGACGCGCCACTCTTCAGGCACACATCGCAGAACTTCGCAGCCGCAACCATGCTCCTACATGGCTGCCCCAAGCCGGCCACTCCTGAAGAGAAAAGGGTCCGCCAGCAGCTCAAGACCCTCCTTGAGACAGCGGCCGCGGAACAGGCGGAGAGCCCAGCGTCGCACCAACGTTCGGCACGTGAGGCGCGACCGACGTAGTCTGTACGGCACCCGGACCCATCTCTGTCGAGGCATCGGAGCCGCGATAGAGAGGCAGGCGAAGCAACGGTCAAGACGCGCCTAGGACCCCAAAGCGACGCCCGCGACACACTCCGAGCTGCTAGCGCTGACGACTACAAGTACGGCTATGACAGCAATCACGACGACGGTCGCGACCACCAAGACGAGCACCGCTCACGCCGGTGGTACAGTCAGAGGCGTGGCGGGTGCTATGATAGCGAGGAGGATCGTGGCCGCAGCTTGTCGCCCGATCCGAAAGGACCTCGTGGCTTCGGCTAGAAGGTGCACGACGCACGTTTCTCCTCGCGATTCCGGGCACCGACAACGGTCCCCAAGTACAATGCGGAGACCAACCCTAGCGTCTAGTTGGAAGACTACAGGCTCGCGTGTCACACGGGCGGAGCGACAGATGATCTCTTCATCATCAAGAACCTGCCGCTCTACCTCGCCGACTCCGCGCGGACCTGGCTCGAGCACCTGCCACGCGGTAGGATCAACAGTTGGACGAAGCTACGTCAGACCTTCATCGGCAACTTTCAAGGCACGTACGCCCGCCCCGGCAAGCAGTGGGAGCTGCGGAACTGCAAGCAGAAGCCGGGAGAGAGCCTGCGTGACTACATCCGACGCTTCTCCAAGCGCTGCACCGAGCTTCCCAGTGCAACTGACAACGACGCCATCTTGGCATTCCAGAACGGCACCACCTGCACCACCCTCATCCATTGGCTAGGGCGCAAGACCCCGAGGACCACTCGGGAGCTTCTCAACATCACGACCAACCACGCTGATGGGGAGGAGCCAGTCGCGGCAACGTTGAGCACCCCTCAGGGCAAGGGGAAACAAGCTATGGACGACGGCGAGGGGCCCTCCTCGCGGTCCAAGAAGAAGAAGAATGACAAGCGTAGCCGTGATGATAACCTCATCGCGGCAGTCGAGCGCAAGGCCACCCGGCCCAAGAACAATCAGAACGGCCCCCGAAGGACCATTTCGAGAGACTCTTGGAGACGCCGTGCACCCACCACGAGTCGCCTGTCAAGAACGTGCTCAAGGACTGCCGTCTGATGAAGAACTATGTCAACAACATGCTCAAACCCAAGACGGCGGATCCTCCAAAAAAGACTGCGCCTCTCCCCGACAACGATGATGATGAGGCAGAGGTTGTGTACCCCTGTGAGGACGGTGCTGTACACATGATCTTTGGCGGGACGCCGACACGACCCTAGAAACGCCAAGAGAAGCTGATCAGGCGTTAGGTCTACAACACCGAGCCCGCGACACCATCGTACCTCAAGTGGTCGGAGACTCCGATTACTTTCGACCATACAGACCACCCCGACCACGTGCCGCAGCCAGGATGCTACCCTCTCATGGTGGCTCCTTTGATCGGGACCAAGCGTGTCCACAAGGTGCTGATGGATGGGGGGAGCGGCCTCAACGTCTTGTACATGACGACTCTCGACAGCATGGGCATTCTGCGGTCCTGACTGCGCCCATCGCCTACGCCCTTCCATGGGGTCATCCCCGGGAAGGATGCACTCCTGATAGGGCAGATCGATCTGCCCGTCACGTTCGGGACTTCGCGGAACTTCCGCACAGAAACCCTCACCTTCAAAGTGGTGGGGTTCTCGGGGATGTACCACGCCATCCTCGGGGGGCCGACCTACGTGACGTTTATGGCCGTGCCCAACTACACGTATCTCAAGCTGAAGATCCCCGGTCCAAAGGGGGTCATCACAGAGGGGACTACGTTCAAGTACGCATACGAATGCGACGTGGAGTGTTTTCAATTTGCTGAGACGCTCATCCGGTCTGAGAGGCTCCACGCCGAGCCTTCCTCCGAAGACCCAGTCATCCAGGCTGTACCAAACAGTGTGTTTGCTAGCAACCAGCACGCACGGATCGTTCGGGTCGATGAGGAGCAACCACAAGGGTTAGGGAACCCCTGGGTGCCGGAAGTCATGCAGATCGATCAACAACCAGAGCCGAACCTGGAAGATCTAGACTGGCGATTCCCGATCCTCGAATGGTTAGTCGAGGGAATGCTCCCTTCTGACCACACGGAGGCGCGCCGCATCTCGCGGCGAGCCAAGGCGTTCGTCCTCATCCATGGTGATCTCTACAAGTGAGGCGCCACAGGCATACTCATGCGCTGCGTCTTGAGGGACCAAGGCTGAGAGCTGCTCCCAGAAATCCACGCCGGAACATGCGGACATCATGCCTACCCAAGGACCCTCGTCAGAACAGCTTTCCGACAAGGTTTCTACTAGCCAACCATAGTGGCCGACTCCAAAGACATCGTGCGACGCTGCGAAGGGTGTTAGTTCTACGCTTGACAAACCCACCAGCTTGATGAAGCGCGCGACGTGGCACTCCTACATTCGGCTCGATACCAGCAAGCTCTGCGATGCTACCATGAGTGCAATGTGCGCAGCCATGAGTTCCACGTCAGAGACCTAGTACTCCGACGAGTGTTGGCGTTTCTTAACGTCACCACTAGTTGCGCACCTAGAGGGAACGTATAAGAGCAACCGGGTATACCGCAAGCGCACGGAAATACCGCTGTAGCACTTCCCCAAGGAAGGAGAGTATTCCAAGGGTATCGAATCCAAGGAACGGTGTGAACTATCTCCTACTCTAGTATAAATGGTCCAAGACACCAAGACAGGTTCCATGGCTCATGAATTCTCCATCTCAAGAGAGTCATCGTGGAAGCTCGATGTTGACTCTCGATCATGATCGAAAGCTACATGATGCGGGTTAGTGGGAAGAGGTTGAAACTCGGTCGAGAGTGGTGACGATCATTTGCCTTCACAAAGGTGAAGAGAGTCTTCCGAGTCATCCTCACGTGGGGTAGAACATTCTACAACCTTAATGAGAACGGTCTCGGATGATGCGAACAGAGATGTATGCGTCATCTTCTCGAGCGGGTTTTGCTGAGGAAGAGGCTTTGCCATAGGATGTCCCGGACAAGGGGTAGCAGTGGCAGAAGCGACTCCCCTAAGCTTATCATCTAGGCTCCCTAAATATGTATCGAAGAGCTGCTCTAGAGGGGAGCCTAGAAGAAGCTCGAGATAAGGACATCGAAGATGTGAAAGTCTAAGGTAGCCTTGATCCCGTCTATGATAAGCGGCACGGCACTTGCAATCCCCCGACATTCAAGAACACGTCCAAAGGGACAAGTCTTGAGGAGCATGTCGGATGGTGCTAGCGGGACTCTACCCAGAAGAGTTTCCACTAAGTGCCATGGCAAAATGTTAACCTCCATGATGGGGTTACAATGAGCCTCTACGATAGTGCCTCTGATAGAGCAAGGGAGAACCAGAGAAGGTGAACTATTCCAAATTGCTTCGGAAAATCGTGTCACTCCCTCTGACCATTCCTCCCTCATGGCCTCCTCGGGATATGCTTCGTCAGGAGGATCAGGAAGTAGAGGAGGCACTGCAGGCCTAAGGAAAGGTTCTGTCGAAAGATTTCTAGAATGATCGGTATGGACAGAATAAGGATCCTCCCCTAATTGGGCATCAGCAGAGTTCGAGGTGTCCGAAAGATTCCTAGATGGGTCATCCTCGAATTTGCAAGTGAACACCGAAGGTTGAATTTCTTCATCCTTTGGCGTTCGGGGTTCGGGAGAGGGCTCAATAGACAAGTCTTGGGATTTGGAAGATGAAGACTCGGACTTGGATGTTGAGGGACTCTCATGGCCTGACTCGGATTCCTCTTGGTAGGATATGGGATCGTCTTCGAAGTAAGTGTTCAGGAAACTCCAACCTTCAGCCGGTTCCCTCTCAAGAAATGGTTTTCCGAAGTCAAGACGACAGACAGACCTTTTGTCGAGACCATCGTAAAATTTGCGAAGCAACTGAGAATCAGTCATCGACAAGGGAGGTCCTGAATACACTAATCATGTAAATCTAGACCAGGCAATTTCTATCGTTTCCTTCTCTTTTTGTTGAAAACAATGGATATCCTCCCACAGAGCAGCAACACGAGATGGAGGAAAGAACTCAAGGCAAAACTTGTCTCTAAGCTCTTCCCAACTATCATTCATGCTACCTACGGTATATGTGTACCATTGTTCCGCCTTCCCTACAAGAGAGTACGGAAACAACTTCCACTGGAAGGTATCCAAAGTCATACCCATAGTGTAGATGAGAGAACACAAGTTCTCGAAGTCACAAAGATGATAATATGGGTTTTCGCTCAATAGACCAGAGAAGATAGTGCGTCGAACGAGATCGATGGTCGCAGGGAGAGGCTCACAACCAGATGTGAGAAAAAGGCGCACCGAAGGTGGTGGCTCTGGGAGCTCATCCCTGGGGGTAGTGATGCTTTTATAGGAAAGCTTCACCATGGGTAGCGGGGGTAAAGGTAGAAGGAAAGAAACAAAAAGGATATCTGATGGGTAACAGGGGTGAAGGTAGAAGAAAACGAAAAAGATAAATACAAGGACCACTAGGTTCGAAGATAGATACAACAACCATCCCCCGGCAACAACGCCAGGGTATTCTAGTGTTGATGATCCTTTTACCATTATATTATGCAGGTTTTGATGGTGTAAAAGCAGCAATTATCGACCATGAACAACGAGTTTAGAGAAACAAGGATCGGCATAAACTCGTGCCCCCGTGGGAGGGGCCATACATCGTTGATCAAGTGCTCCGACCAGGGACATTCAAGCTTCGGTACAAGGACGACACAATCATCTCCAACGCATGCAACATAGAACACCTACGCCATTTTTACCCTTGAGTAATGTTCCTCGTTTTATCTTATGATCAATGAATAATGCCATGTGCTTTTGTTCACAATTTCATAAGTTCGCAATCTTTCACGTTGGCATCTTCTTTACATGCATCAACGTTTTCTAAGGCTGAGCAGCAAGCGTCCCTGCACCCATGCAGAAACGCTCACTGCTCGGGGGCTACCCTGGGCACGATCCCCTCCTTTCGTTTTCCTGTTTTTAAAACAAAGTTCTTTGACGAACTTGTTGTAACCAATCACACACACGAACGGTCTCTTGGCGGAACGCCCTATCTTGCGAAAGAAAAAGATGTTGATCTATGCGCGTCTTGGCGTTGCACTCGTTCAAAGCTCCTAGCTCCTACGCCCCTGCGGCTACGGTGCGAAGGCTTGTGAGCGCGACCTAGGATCGCAGGTCACCGTCCGACCTCTTTCAAAAAGCGCTTGGGTAACCGCTTGGGCTCCGGCCAAAACGATTTCAACAAAAAATGCGCAAGTCACTTTCAAACCTCCCTAAGTGCTCGGGGGCTGTGAACACGTGGCGTCACTTTGCAACTCAGGTTGGTCAAGCTCTCCGACTCCTACGCCCCCGCGGCTCCAGAGTAAAGTTCGATCGGCCTAAGTTCCTAAAAGTACCACTACTTCGTTCCGCAGTCGTCCCCGAGTGCTTAGGGGATGTCTCGGCGGTGACAGCTTTAAACAAAACAAAAGTTGTTCGAAGCAGTGTGCATACAAGTTTGTCCTGTCTATCTACCATACAAAATGATACATCTAACTAGAAGGCCCGGAGTTGTCTTCGACTTCTGGTGTGTCTTTTGGGATCAGGTCCAGGTCCTTCATCGCTGCATCGGCCATGGCGTGGGCAAAGGCGGCATAGTCCTCCTCGAGCTTGTCGTACTCCTCATCCGAGTAGCCAGGGGCCCAGCCGCCGCTCAACGCCTTGCGGTCCAACCCCTTGTAGTGCGAGTCGAACATCGCAAGAACCCGGTGCACCACCTTCCGAGATGTCGCCAGCTCTCGCTCCTTGGCTACGCCTGGGAGAAGTGCCACTCGATCCGCAAGCGTCTGGGGAGGCATCTGGATGGGTGGAACGCCAAGATCCGACAAGATCCGCTCGACAAACTGGCCGAATTTGGTGTGGTCCACGAGGTCCCTCTGGCGTATCGCCTCCGCCTCGCGTTGAGCTTTCCTGGACTCCTCGAGCTCAGCTTTGACCTCTAGAGAAGGAAAATGAGCCGGAGGTTAGTTGTGAAGAGCACAAGAAGGGAGGTACAAGGCTAAAGGATCGTGCTCGAGAGCTGGTCCGACAAGTTTTTGGCCATCCCCGTCATATCGTGGATCTTGAGCTCAGCGGTGGTGACCCACGAGCCTCTTGGCTAGTGCGGCGCGAGCCACGCGAAGCCCTGCCGACACGAGAGACAAGTCAACATCACTAACAAGCAACACAAAGAAAAAAGCATTACGGAAGCTGAAACTATTCGGCTGCCCACCATCAAGGTCTTGCGCCAGCTTGGCATTGCCGTCACAGAGCCGGGTCCCCTCGTCGTTAGCTTCCTGCAGCTTGGCGGCGAGGTCACCCACCTGCTTGTTGGCCGTCCTGAGGACCACCCCGGCGAGGACCAAGTCCTGCTCTAGGTCGGCTACCTTCTTCTCAAGCGATGCCTTCTCCTGAGCAGTGGCCTGGGAAGCGGCTTCGGCGGCAGTTGCTGCAGCAGCAGCAGCCTGAGCAGGCTCGGCGGCAGTCATGGCGGTGGTGCGCAGCTCCGTGGCTGTTGCCTCCGCTTGGGCGAGCTTCGTCCTAAGGGCCGCCCTCTCCGTCATGGCGGCATCTGCGGCCAACTGCGCAGCTACTACATAGTCCTCCGTAGACTTTGCCACAGCTTCGAGCGCGGTCCTCGTCGACGCTTCATTCGCCACTGCTTCCACAGCGGCCAATCGGGCGGCCACCAACTACATCTCCAGCTGGGATTTCTCGGCCTGGAGCTCCTCGATGGTGTGCGCCTTCTTGGCACCACAATTTGCGAGCACCTGTTCCGAGTAGAAATATTATCTACGACGACATCTACAAAAATAAAGAAACAAGACCAAGATCGAGCTCGGCAAATTTACCGTTGTGGTGGGGAGGACGAGCTCGTTGACCGCTCGTTCCGCCCACTTCAGACCCCATTCGAGGCGGTGACGGGCCGTAGCCTCTTCGTCCTCGTCGTCATGCGGCTCGGCCTCGTGGGTCCCGGCCCATGAGGAGCGCACGGGGTTGAGGATGTGTTCCTCCTCTGGTGGTGTCGACAACGCCTCCATGGCCGAGAAGGGGCGAACTCCCGAGCTCTCCCCAACTTCCCGGATCGAATCCGGGGAGACGCTGCCCACCACATTTTCAGGAGCTGCGAGCACCTGCGAGTCTGGGCGGGGCAAGTACGTGACCAGCACCACCTCCGCGTCGCTCACAGCAGGCATCGTCACGGTTGCAGGCGGTGCCGTCTCACTTGCGGTAGACGTTGAAGGCGCGACGACGTCTGGTTCCATCTGCACCACCTCAGTCGTGCGCTCCTCGGGGCTGACCCCGGCCGTAACTGCGGAGGTGGACGGTGCCGCCGCCTCAGTTGCTGGCTCCTCTGGCCCTGACAGGCACCATTCCAGCTCGGCCCCAAAGGCGGCGATGTCATCACCCGAGAGGCTGGGTCTTCCAAGGTCAGCAGCCTCTTGGGGCCGGTCGGACGTCTCGGGAACTGCCAGCGCCTCGGCCTCGCTCTCGCCGACATGCGACGCTGGAGGCACGACTGCCTCAGGAGCCGCCGATGCGCCGGCGTCACGATTAACGATGGGCTCCGCCGGGGGCTCGACCTCCTTGGGGGCTATTTGCCCCCCGACCACTCCACCAACCTCCGACGCCAGTGGAGGCACCGCCGCCTCGGGCACCATGACCACCTCGGCGGCCTCGCCCTCGGCCTGTGCCATTGTCGACACGAGCGGAGGGGTCGCCAGGCGGGGCTCGGACAGAGGCTCACGCGCGGCCAGGACAGCGTGCTTCTGCGGCGCGAGGCTGAGCGCACCGGTGTCGGAGCGCCTGGCACGAGAAAGCAAATCAGAAGGCGAACAAAGAACAGCAGGGATGAAACAACAAGATGTTGCAAAACAGAACGTACATGGAGGAAGTGACGCGGGTCCTCTTGACGGGCCTAGGAGGCACGCCCGATGACTCGGGGGCTGATCTCTTGCCCGCCGCCACATCAGAGGGTGGCCTTTGACCTCCACTTGGGGCGAGGGGAACCTGCACGGATGGGGCTCCGCCGCTCCGGATGACAAAAGACTGAATGCATCACGGGGTTGTGTTCGTGTCGCCCTCCTACTGCGCACTCGGAGAAGACAGTTGCAGTGTCGATATCGCCTCGGACGGTGCCCGCCTCTTCGGGGAGCGTGACTCCCGCCGCGTGGTGTCGTGAAAAGTGCGGCGGGAGGACGAATCGCGGATCGCCGACCGCATGGATGGGTCGTCCCGCCGCGGAGAACCCCTTCTCTCCTTTGGAGGATGATGGCTGATGGGGCCCGCTTGGGAGTGGGTCACCCTCCGATCCTCTAGGGTGGGACGCGGGTGCGGCTGCGAGCTAGAGCTTGTCCCCTGCTCATGAACGGTCGGCTTTGGCCGGCATCTCGAGCTGGCCTCCGTGGCCTGCCGCTGAGGAGGGGGCGACGCAGACGGTGTTGACAGAGCGCTTCAGTCGACACTGGCACTCTTCTCGTCACCGGACCACGGTGGTGATGATGAGGGGTCCTCGTTCAGGGAGATGGCGATCTCCTTCAGCTTCCGGTGCTTGGCGCGGTGGTCATTTCGCTCGCGCTTCGTGATCTCCTCTTCCTTGTGCTTGGCCTTGCGGTCGGCCCTCCTCTTCTCGGTGGTGGTGTTGGCGCGATTCTGTATCACGTCCTGAGGGAGAGGGGGCTTTGCGGGGATAGGCTCCACGGGCCTCAGTTGAGAACAAGAAAAAGGAAAGGAATCAATACGAAGCCCAAAAAAGCTCCGAGAAGACACTGTCAACCGAAACACCAAAACTAGTCGAAAGGCTAGTCGGAAAGAAGAAAAAACTTACAAGTTTCTTGGTCCCCTCATGGGGGAGCATGGGCCGAAGTCGGGACAGAGGTCACGAGTACGACACCTTCCCGATGGCCAGCCCCACGTAGCGCTGGATCTCATCCAACGAAGGCAACTCGAGCGCCGTCATGGTCCCTCCGAAGGGCGCCCTATTCGGCGTCATCTGGCAGATGCGTAGGGGCCGCCGCCAGAGCAAGACGATCCCCAACGCGTGGTACTGACCGATGACGGCCACCAAATTGACCCCGGCATTGCGAAGCCAGGTCAGGACCGCCTAGCAATCTTGAGCAGCTTCTCCTGCTCTGCCACCGGGGGCCCGTGGCTCCAGCTCTTCAGCGCCTCGGCGATGGAGGCGCTGGTGTACTCCAGCAGCGGGTGCTCGGGGTCATTCTTGAGGTAGAACCAACCCTTGTGCCAGCCGCTATTGGAGCTCGTCAGCGAGAAGGGGACGTACTCCTCTCCTCTACCTTGCTTCATCCGAAGGTTGGCGCATCCGATCGTCGCCGAGAACTTGCCGTCCTTCAAGCAGACGAACTTGAAGAAGTACCGGAAGAGGTGCCAGTGAGCTCCCACTCCCAGGTACCCCTCACACAGCGCCTCAAACACCGCCATTTGCTGGATGCTGTTCGGGTTGAGGTGCTGGAGTTGAAGCCTGTACTCCCAGAGCACCACGCGGATGAACCGTCTGGCGGGGACGAAGAAGCCGTGCTCGTGGAATGCCACGAATGAGATGACGTAGCCCAGCAGCAAATGTGGGATAGACTCGCCCTTCGCAACCTTCCATTCCTCAGCGGCGGTGGGCTCCGGCAGCTGCCCGGCCGCGACGAGGCAGTGGAGGGTCGCGCGGGTGACGTTGGAACGGGTCCTGTTCGACATGGCGTCGTCGAGCTCCGGGACGCGGCGCAAGTGGATGAAGCGGCGGTGATGTGACAGATGCGAAGAATAGAGGAGCGTGCGGTGCTGGCTATGGTGGAGATTGGGGGAGCAAATGGTTTGAACTCAACCGACGTACGGTTAATAAGGAGCGGACGTGGGCGTCGGCCTTAAATGTTGGCCCCACCGCGCCGAAAAGCCGCCCACTCAGAGGGCGCCCCCAGGGCAACTGGTGCACGCCTGCATGACGGTTCGATGCCCGGTGGGCCCGCGAATCTGAACCCACTGCGCACCGTCCCCTCAACCCATCATGTCGGCCACGTCAGCCACGACCACCACAATGGGCGCGACCGCCGATACGGCCACGACCACCTTGACCTGAGATTTCGAAACAAGAACTGCATTTCAAGATTAAAACCCCACAAGCGAGTCTACAACTCCCTAGTGGGATCGGGGGCTACTGACGAGAGCCTGGATTAAGGCCCCCTAAAGCAACGAGATAATCACCCTTGAGATGGAGTCTTCTGACACCATTGACAGCGTCAAGGCTAAGATCCAGGACAGGGAGGGATGCAGATCTTCGTCAAGACCCTCATCGACAAGACTTCCTCATCTCTGACTACTCTCCGCCACACACGACAACCTTCCGCCTCGCCCGAGTACTTTTCGCCTCGCCTCCGACTACCCGTTCGCACGAGTAGTCTCCGTCTCCGACTACTCATTCGCACGAGTAGTTTCCGTCTCCGACTAAGGCAGGGCCCACACATGGATGTCGGAGCGCGGGATCAGGGGCCCCTCACGAACGTGGCGCGGCCCTGACGCTCGAACTCCCCCACGACGACACGCAAGGCTCCAGTTCTCCATGCCATGCAAACACCCCAGCTGGTGGGACGCGAGGGCGGCTTATTCTGACAGGAGCCGTAATGCCATACTGTGCGCCTGCGCGGTCTCCAACACTCCGTCCCGTCCAACCTCTGCTGCACGCCACCCTATCAGAACAGGTACTCAATGACCATCTACGGGCGACGCCTACCTACGCTTTGGCCATAACGTGGCGGGCTTAATCAACTCTCAAGGGAGCTGAGTCATCTAAGGAGGAACTCGGAGAAGGCGCCAAGTATTCAGAATGTACAGTGCCGCCTACACACGTGGCAACCTCCAACACTACTACAGCTCAGCGCCCTTCAATGCTTCCTGACGGACGTCGACATGGGAAAAGACCTCCCAATACTGTAGAACTATAGCACATTTTTTATTCCCTCTTTGCCCCTCACCCTTGCATCTATAAAAGGGGGAGGAGTGCAACTATTTGAGGAGCTGTTCGATCAACTAGTTTGTAACCCCTACTATAGACATCCCCGGCATAAGAACACGACTACTCGAAACTGGACGTAGGGTATTACTCTTAGGAGGCCCGAACCAGTATAACCCTCGTGTCTCCTGTGCCAACCATCCGGGTCTGACACACGATCCGATACAAATTTACTGTCAGCGGTAGAGAATCCCGACACTTATGTTTTACTGAAACTGCCACGCCATAAGATGTCTTTCAGTTTAACCTGGCTGTGCACTTACAAACCTTATTTAATGGCATCTTGCAATGTAGATGGATTTGGAACAGCACCATGCGAGAATCGTTTCCCAAGCTGCCGCACTTGTTGCTGTTTGTATTGCTTATCTGTTTGGTAAGCTTCCCAGGGCAGTGGTTAATGGGGACAATGATGAGGGGGAGGAGGATAACACTATCTGGGTTCCTAGGGCAGTGGTTGATGCTGAGCGTCAAGCAAACCTAGATAAGATATACAACAGCATAGATATTGAGTCTGTAAGCATGCTAAGAATGCGTAAAGCACCTTTCTTTAATCTAGTTCACCTATTTAGAGAGAGGCATCTCCTGGAGGACAATGTTAACTCATCTGTGGAGGAACAGGTAGCTATGTTCCTCCACATTGTGGGTCACAACCAGAGGTTCAGGGTCATGCATCACACCTTTAGGAGATCTCTAGAAACTGTGAGTAGGTACTTTGCACAGGTGCTCTATGCTTGGGACCGCGTGCTTCTGCGGCGCGAGGCTGAGCGCACCGGTGTCGGAGCGCCTGGCACGAGAAAGCAAATCAGAAAGCGAACAAAGAACAGCAGGGATGAAACAACAAGATGTCGCAAAACAGAACGTACATGCAGGAAGTGACGCGGGTCCTCTTGACGGGCCTAGGAGGCACGCCCGATGACTCGGGGGCTGATCTCTTGCCCGCCGCCACATCAGAGGGTGGCCTTTGACCTCGACTTGGGGCGAGGGGAACCTGCACGGACGGGGCTCTGCCGCTCCGGATGACAAAAGACTGAATGCACCGCGGGGTTGTGTTCGTGTCGCCCTCCTGCTGCGCACTCGAAGAAGACACTTGCGGTGTCGATATCACCTCGGACGGTGGCCGCCTCTTCGGGGAGCGTGACTCCCGCCGCGTGGTGTCGTCAAAAGTGCGGCGGGAGGACGAATCGCGGATCGCCGGCCGCATGGATGGGTCGTCCCGCCGCGGAGAACCCCTTCTCTCCTTTGGAGGATGATGGACCACCAATCCTAAATCCTTGGGAGCTAGAGGTGGTACCCATACTTTAAGGTACTTTATGTGTTTATGCACTCTGAATACCACTGCACAGCCTATGTGTGACACTGACAGTTGCATCTTTACTGTCTTAGGACTGTATAGGAGTTATAGACGACACTCATATCCTTGCACGAGTGCCGTATCATATGCAGGCTGCATTCAGAGGCCGTAAGGGCACAACAACACAGAATGTGCTGGCTGTTGTTGATTTCGACATGAAGTTTACGTATGTACTTGCTGGGTGGGAAGGGTCTGCGCATGATGCCTTGATACTAGCAGATGCATTAGAGCATGAGGACGGGCTTAGGGTTCCACAAGGTACACCGAAGCACTTAGCACCTTGTTTCCTTCCATTACGTGCAAGCATGTAAAGCAAATCATCTGTGCTGTAGGGAAATTCTACCTTGCTGATGCTGGCTACGCGCTCCAGCCTGGATTTCTCCCTCTGTACAGGGTGGTTAGGTACCACATGTCGGAGTTTGAGGGTAGGAGGTCCCCTACTAATGCCAAAGAACTGTTCAACCTTAGGCACTCATCCCTCCAAACTACTGTTGAAAGGGTGTTCGGGGCCCTGAAAGGCAGGTTCAGAATTCTGGACAACAAACCTTTCCATCCTTACCCATCCCAGGTCAAGATTGCCATTGCATGTTGTATTCTGCATAACTGGATCTTGGGGTTTGGGTTTGATGAAGTCATACCTGGGGAAGATTTCTCCCCAGCACCATCACAAACACAACCATTTCCCACTCATGCAGCCATGTCACAGGAAGCTAGAGCCTGGAGTGCTAAGAGGGATGAGTGGCCATTAGCTATGTGGGAGAACAGGGGGTCATCTAGGGTGTAGTATTTTGCTTGCTGAGTTGTAACTTTAAGGTACCATGGTGTGGTAGTTATGTAGAATGCTTGGAACTTGCTGAGACCTCTCAGTCCTGTTGAACTGGTTATTTCTTTTCAATTTCGTTGATGTTCTCTAGCTCTCTTCTTTATTTGGTGTTCATTGGGGGTAACCTAAGGGCTGCATCGTACTTAATTTGTTGTGATGCATTCCATGGTATTGGTGACATATGCCAATGGCTGAGGACGAGATGTTCTTTGGTTCGGCTGGTGATGGTACTGCTGCTTCTGGTCTGCCTGCTGGGTCTGCGATGGGTCTAGGGCCTTTTGGATCTGTTGCTGAAGCTCTTGGCCCTTTTCCTGATGCTGCTGGGTCTGATGCTGCTTCTGCTGGGTCTGGGTCTGCTGCTGGTGGCCTTGCTGCTATTGTGTCGGGTTATGCGGGTGGAGGTGGTGCTGGTGGTCGTGCTGGAGGTGTGGTTGGGCATGCAGGTGGTGGTGGCCTTCCTCGGCCACCAATGAGGTGGACCAGTGGCACCTCTAGGTTTGTGCTGCGTCGTATGTGTGAGCTTGTTGGGCCGGGTGTCAAGGGGGACAAGGGGTTCAAGGAGGTGTACATCAACAAGGTCGCCAGTCACCCGCGTGAGTTCACTGGATAACACATCACTAGCACTCAGGTGTACAATCACCTGCGCAAGTGGCGGCAGAGGTGGGCCAGGATTTGCAAGCTTAGGGACATTAGTGGATCTAATTGGGATGCATCTGCTTGCATGATCACTCTGGAGGAGGAGCACTACCTCGGCCACTACAAGGTGAACTTTGTGGCTAATTTTTGTCAATTTTCATGTTTCTGATTTCAGCAATTCACCTCATACTAACCTCCCATTTCTTTTGCTTTTCATGTATTGCAGGATCACCCGAAGGATGCTGAGCTGTTGAACAAGCCCATACAGCACTATGAGCAGATGGAGGTCTTGTTTGGGGGAGGCATGGCTACTGGCAGATTTGCTATGGGGCCTGGGGAGCCACTGGGGGTTTTCTCTGGGTTTGGGGACAACATTGAGAAGAAGACTGTGATCAACATTAAGAGTGAGACCATGCATTTTGTTGACCTGGCCTCCATAGAGCAGCAGATGGACCAGCAGTTGGACCAGCAGGTTGACCAGAAGACAGTGCAGAAGCCTCCTGGTAGTATAGAGGCTTCCAAGGCTCCTGCTTGCTGTGCTGGCAAAAAGAGGAAGAGGATTGCCATGTCTGAGGAAGAGGTGCTGGTGCTAACCAATATGACTGATGCGGTGAACAATGTTGCCTGTGCCCTGAGAGAGACTGGACCTGAGTAGGTGCACCCTGACCTTTACAATGTTGTCATGCTTACTCCTGGTTTCACTGAGGAGTCCCTCATAGTTGCCTTCAGCCACCTCCTGGACAACAAGTCCTAGGGCAATGCCTTTGTGAAGATAGGTGAACATCACCGCTCCCTTTGGCTCAAGACCTGGCTGGGCAAGCACTACTACTAGTGATGTAGTAGCTGCAACCTTAAGCTCAGGGAAAACAGTTGAGCATGACTCCATCCCTGACCACTCCCTTCTTTTGCACAGATCTCTATATACATAGGTCTGACCTGGTAGGTGTAGCCTCACTTGCACCTAGCCTTTTGTGGTGGTTTTTGGTCTCACAAGGGGGTGGCTAATTACTAATTACTAATATAGCTTTGAGCAGCAGCACAAGGTTAAGACATTAATGCTAACTATTTGCTGCAGAACTGCATGGTAAGTACGTACTGGTATTGTAATATGTTGAACCTAGAACCTTTTATATGCCTGTGATGCTTGTGATGCCTGGATGTGATGAAGGTAGAACTGCTATATGCCTATGTAGAACTGATATAGGCCTATGTGTTTGCTATTTGCCATGCTCTTACTTTTCATTTGCTTATTTGCCTTGCTTTTACTCTTTTGACATGCCTATCTGCTTTTGCCATGCTCTTTTCATATGCTTCTGTGCCTTGTTGTTACTCTTTTGACATGCCTATATGCTTTCATATTGCTCTTTTCATATGCTTACTTGCCTATCTGCATTGATTTTGCTGTTTATATGCCTACCTTCCTCCTCCTGCTGTTTATATGCCTACCTTCCTCCTGCTGTTTTATTTGGTTCTTTGGCCAATGATGAATACAAAATAGGCAATGATAAAGTGGTCCACGTGTGTTTGTTCTTTTCGCCTTGTTGTTTTGTCTCTTCGGTGTCTGTTCTTTTCTTTCTCCACTCTCTGCCACTTTTGAGCCACTCTTACTAAATGACTGACTTGTGGCTGATATAATTTTAAGTATGATCTGAGGCCCTCTATCTCCTACTTTTAAGCCTGTGATGCATTTGTACTGAGGCAACAATTTGTTCTTATGTTACTTGCCTTTGTTATCTTTTGATGTTTGGGGATGACGAGCATGTGATGTCTTTGCTCAGACCCAGCCTAGACATCCTCTCACCTTCTTTCTTGGTTTTGCCATGTAGTTTATCTTACAGGATTGGCTTTGCAAGTGAACAATATTTTGTTTGAAGCCTGAGAATGGTGAGGCTTCCTTTCTGTTTGACATCAGTTTGCGGATGATGAAGGGATAGCATGGCTAAGCTAACTATCCCATCTGACGCAACAATATCTTTCATGTTTCCATTTTTGTGCGAATGATGTTAGCACATTTCACTATGCTCATTGCGAGCGAGGGCGATGACGACCTTGCTGGTGTTGTGTTCGGGTAGCACCACCAACATTGTCTCGGCCTTGCTCGCAATGACCTGTGGGAAGTTAGTTTAGTCTTCTACCTGTCAAACTGACGCACTATTGCATTGAAAGGTGATGATGTAGCGGTGCTAATGATGCACTTAAGCTGAGCCGTTCGTCTCAATTTAATCTCACTCTTGTGCTCTCTTTTGCCATCCTTCAGTCCATATGATCTCATCCTTGCATGACGATGACTATAACGGACAACAAATTCCCATGTGATGTTCAAGTCAGATGTTACCTCCTTGTGAGGCAGTGAGATTCTGCCCTGACTGCCTCACAGGAGTAAACTCCTAGATGTTTCCAATTTTGTAGGCAAGTATTCATAACTCACTCATACATTTCATACAACAGAACTGTTATTTTGCAATTCATGCAACTCATACGGTTTCCTTGATTTCATGCATGTGGTTCGTCATGATGCTAGTGTACAAATCAAGCTGTATTCTTCTCTTCACTGAGACATGCGACAGAACTCAATTTTGCTTTCATGCAACACAACCCATTTGCTTTTCATTGCTCAATCGTTGGAGTTAACTGTAGCTATTTGTTGCCCCGCAAATAGCTGTAATTCACTTTGTATTTAAATTTGTAGCATTTATGAATTGATGACCTCCCCAGTTAGGCTATTAATCAAGATCTTTAGCTTATCTTCTGTTGATGTTCATTTTTCCCCTGTTGCTCAGTGGGCGGTAAGCCACACTCCTCCCTGCGCGCGGTGAGGGTAGCCCACCGTGGTGCAGGCTGCCAAACAATGTCTTCTTTTGGCACTTAGGGGTAGTTAGATGGGTCCCATTTTTGGCCTAGGATAACAAACACGAATTGGGGTCGGCCAGCTTCATGGGCTACAATTTCCCCAAGCACAAAATCTGCAGCCCATCAACCAGGCTTGTCCGGTGCCAGCTTGGCTCGTGGGCCTAGCTCAGCCAGCCCAGTTTACCGAACGCGCCCCGTGAGACCCGCCACAGCCAGCCAGTTCGACTGCCGAGCGCGACCCAACAGCGAACACGCACCTACCGGCGGCCGAGGTCACGCGCGCCAGCGTCGTTCATAGAGCACGCCCTTCAGCCCTTGGGACCTGAAAAGGACGAGAACACAGTGAGCTCTCTTTTGTTCATCCAGACAAACCTCAAGAGGGTGTGCACGAGCACATCGTCGCAAGGCTCGTTTCTCAGCTCTCTAGGGGCTCCCTGCCTCCCGTCACCCCGAGTTGTGACTCATTCACCTTGTTCCTTCTTGAGAGAATTCCTTGACTCCTTGTATGGCCCTCAAAATAATGACAGCTCCCCCTATGGCTCTCAAAATTTGAAACTTCCTCGTTGACCTCGTTTGGCTCTCGTTCTAACTTTGGTTTCTTATTTGGCTCTTCTGTCAGTTTGGCCCGTCATTTTGGCCAGTTACCTTGCATGAAAAGTAACAGTTGGTTTTTCATTCTTCTTTTCTTAAATAAAATGACCTCCAAATCACCTCACAACTGATGGAGATGAATCCATTTTTCAATATATATATATATATATATATATATATATATATATATATATATATATATATACATACATATATATATATACCATTAACAAGCTTAAAATTTAATTTCACCAAATTAGGTTACTTTCAAAACATATCTGATTGTTATGGCATAAAAATACAATCCAACAATTGAGGAAAAATACATAATATTTCGAAGATGAGATGTATTAATTTATAAAATTATTTTGTATCATATGTTAGTTAGACAATTTTGAAGTTCTTTATGAAAACAAATTTAAACTTTCTTTCAAAAAATATTTTTTTCAAGAGAATTCTCTATGTAACATATGATACAAAATAATTTTATTAATTAATAGATCTCATCTTAGGAATATTATTTATTTTTCTCTTTTTTACAGTATCTTTGTTCCATAAAAATCAGTCTTAACAAGTGGTCTAATTTGATATATATATGCTTTTTTTTCTCTCAAAATAGGTTCATCTCCATTAGAGTATCACAGCAAAAATTTATATGAATTTTTGAGGTGATTTGAAGGTTGTTTTAGTCAAGAAAAGATGGTGAAAACCACCCGTTAGCGTTAATTCGAGATATATGACAAACTGACAGAAGGGCTCAATAATGAACCAAAGTTACAAGGAGACTCAAATCAGAAAGTTTCATTTTTTGAGGGCCACAGAAGGAAATGTCATTATTTTGAGGGCCATATAGGGAAGAGACTCTTCCTTTGATCCCTCTCATTCCTCGTCACTTATGTAACATCCCAGAAATTTAGAAGTATGAAAATGTGTGAAAATTTGAACTTTTATTTGTTTGATGAAGTGTTCAGATAATTTAAACCCCTTTCTAGCCTCTCACCTAAGTTCTATATAAATAAACCCTAAATATAAAAATATAAATTCAAAATATGGTATAAGTAAGTGATTTGGATTTTATGGATTTTATTTGGATTTATTTGAGTTTATTTAGAACTTGAATAAATTCAAATTCAAATATAAAGTTTAAACTGTATTCAAACTAAATTCAAAAGCTATATAACTCTCTGGGCCAACTAACTACCCCTAAGGTCTGCTGGAGCCCCTTCACCTTTTAGACCACAAACGCCCGTGCCCCTTGGTCACCACGCGGCCCACCTAAGCGGCCCAGCTCAGCCCGCGCCGCTCCCCGCCACGTGTGACTCCATGACAGGTGGGGCCGACCAGACCACTGGCCATCTTCCCCGTCCCTGCGCCGTCTTGACCGGGTGCCGCCGCACCGCTTCGCCACGCCTGCTCCACACGCACACGCGCCCAGCCGCACTGCTCCGCCGAGGCACGCCAAGGACCGCACGCACGCCTAGCTGGCCCACACGCTCTCACCGCCCTGGAATCACTCCTTTGCCCCTGAGCAACCTGGGCGCCAGGCAAGCCGCTCCCGCGCGCAGCGCCTTCGCCGCCAAGGCAACGGGAGGGAACAGCCGAGCCCCACACGGTCCCTGGTCCCCTTGACCCCGCGCGCGCTCAAAACCCTAGCAGCCATCTCCCATTTGTTCTCCTCGCTAGTTGGGGGAAATTTTCCCCATCCTCTGCTCCGCCGCCGGGAGAAGGGAGAAGGGGGAAGAGGAGGAGGAGGGGGAGAAGACGAAGAAGGGAAGGTACGTCGCCACCGCGCCGACTCACCGAAGCCAAAGCCGACCAGTCCGGAGCCGCTCGCATGAAGAGGAAGGCCGTCCGCGTCGAAGCCACCGCCAGAGCAGAGCAAGGACGCGCCGCCGTGTACATCGCCGCCTCTTCACCAACGCGTTCATCACGGCCACGTCTACACCTTCGCCCCGATGTGAGCCACCGTCCCACGCCCTTGCTCCTCTCCTCCCTACCTTGGTCTGCCTGTGTTGAGGCGCCGGTCTTTGAGCCGCGCCATGCCGCGCGTCACTGCCGTGGCATACCCCAACACCGCGTCGGGCCTCGCCGTCCCTCTTCATCCTGATGATGTGCATCTGTGACCGGCCTTCGCGCCGAGGATTCTGCTGCAGGGATCGCTGCCGCCGCTGCTGTTGCGCCGTGCCGCGGTCTCGGCTCGCCGAGGACCCGCGTGCGCCGGCCGGCCATGTCGTGGCCAGGCCTTGCCTGTGCGCGTGCTTGTGCCCTGGCGAGCACACCCACATGTTCGCCGTGCTGCGCTGTGGTTTCTGCGGATGCTGGTGCTCGCGCCGCTCCTGCGTTTCTCCGCACAGCCTCTACTGCGCGCGTGGCCCTCGAACTCCAGGCTCTCGCGCGCCGGACCACCATGTCGCATTCAGGCTAGTCCTGCGTGCGTGCACACGCGCACGGGACGAGCACGCCTAGGTGCTTAACTGCTGCACTGCGCGTTTCTGCATTGCATGAGTACACCGACCGCCGCGCCGCGCAGTCGCAGCCGCAAGCCGCGCCGGGATCTCCGCCGTGGCGTGCCTCGCATCGGTCCTGCGCGCCCAACCCTAGGGCCAAAGCCGGCCTAACCTAACCGCCGCATCGAAGCGCACCTCACCGCACGTTTGCTTGAGCACCGGAACCACCACCGCCGCAGTTCGCTGTTCGCCGCCGCCGCCGGCCGCGCACCGGGGCGCACCGACGCACACAGGCGTGGCAAGGAGCACTGTTGCGTCCCAGCAGAGCTCAGGGAGCAGCGGTGGACTTCTTTTCTGTGAAAGCTAAGGACGCTACATGGGCCGTAGCTCATTATAGCCCAGGCACCGGCCCTTTCCTTTTTCTTTTGCACTCTGGAATTTAGTTCAGGGACCTCTTCTGGACTTGGCTGATTTGGCCCAATGGGCTGAGTCCAATGGGCCGCATTCGGTCCATTAACACTTTCGGCCCATTAAGGTCCACTAACCTGTGACGCTGACGTCACGATGACATCATGCTGACGTCATCACCTATTTTCAAAATTAAAAATCCTTTTCTGATTTTTAAATTAATTTGAAAATTAATTTATAAATCCATAAACCTTTGAAAATTCATAACTAATTATTTATAACTCCGAAAAATATGGAACCAGTTTTGTTATTTTTCTAAAAATGAGACGGTGCTATTTGTAGATAGTTTAGATCTTTTAAAATTGGGTTTCTTTGGATTTATGCTTAGTTGATTGCCGGTAATTTAGCATCTCGTATCTTGTGCTGCACAGATCCGAGCTACGATCCGGAGGAGGCCTACGACCCCGACTTCAACCCAGACCAGGACTACGGATGCCAGCCAGGTGTCATGTTACACCCAACCATATAGACCCTATGCAAGCTCTAGTTGCTAGTGCTTAATTATTATTTATGCATGTTTTTGGAATTGCATAGACAATTGTTAGCCATGCCTTGGAATTGTTTAATCCTGTCCTTGAACTACCTACTTTTGGAACTAGCTACAGACCCCTAGCTAGTTCCCGGCTTTATTCATCCATATGTTTTACCCTTAGTTATGGATGGATCTCTGGTTTGGACTGAGATTGGGATATCTCGGTATTCTAGCGTGTGTTTTGGGTGAGTGTGTATCCTTGACGTGTTACCGCGGGAGCGAGCCGCTTTGGTTACTTGTGAACGCCTGTGTAGGGGAGATGCGACCTGGCCTCCCACCCTAGCGGCATGTCGGATGGTGGGAGTTGGTGAGTGCTCGCTCTTGCAATTAAGGACCGATCGACAGTTTAACCATGAGCTTTGGGCTATTTTCGTACAAACCGTTCGCTCACGTATGGGCGGGGTTCGGTCCGAGAACTAGTTGGTGGTTGGCGCGCAGCTTGTAGGCGGACCGGTGTGGTCGTGTGTGGGGGACGGGTTATACCCCCTGAGTAGACGTCGCCCCGGCTCCTCTGGGGAAGGTTTCACAGCTCCGAGGCCCTGCTGGCAAGTTTCGCGCCCCAGTTCAGGACGAGTCAGGCTCGGAGAGGCAGGAGAGTGCCACCCACTGCTAGATCTCCGGTCGTTAGGTAGGGATGTGGATCGGAGGCATCCGTTTCTGCCCTATCCGGCCTGTCCAGTTGTACAACTTCTGCAGAGTGTTAAACCTATAGCTATAGTCCGTGTCCACTGGTATGGACAGCCCACGGTTCTGTTACTCTGGCTAGTCTTTTCTTGTGCTGCTTTCTCTACCCTGTGTGTGTGAGCCCGAGTTCGTGCCGTTGAGACGTGGGGATAGGAGATGGTGACCCCACGTCGCAGATGAGAGTGGGATGTTGTGACTCAGTTGAGATCCAGTGATTGGTGTACTTTCCTTGTTTGGGGTGTTGACCCCGGAGGTGTTGTCCTCGGAGGTGTGGATCTCCTCGGAGATGGTGACCTCTCGGCATTTCTGCATTCCTTGATGTTGCCACCACTGCTTGCATAACCTTCTACAACCATGAATAGGATTACTCCTGCATACTAGAATTATTCTCTTTTGCTTATGCTCTTCTTTGGGAAGCTGACATGACCTACTCGCTTATCGAGTAGATGACGGGTTTTCAAACTAGGAGCCGGACTACGACTTTGATCACAATGGATGGGAGGACTGAGGCTCGCCCTACACTCGAGCTTGCCTGCCGAGATGGAGTCTACTTCACTACATGAGAGCCGCCGTGTAGATGTTTACTCTGTTTGATTCAGTCCTGTTGGACTTGTACCCGGCATGTGCCGAAATGATGTACTCAGATGCTTAATTATTTTAATTATGTGAACCATCATATATTTCCTTCTGTTGTTGTACGGTTTTCTTTACTTTCTGAGACAGGGATTTGCACGTGATAGCCTCCTGGGACTATCACTGAGGTGCAGGGATCGGGTTCCCTTATTTGGAAACCCGGTTCGTTTCAGTTGGTATCAGAAACTTGCTTGGCCGTAGGACGAGCCTAGGAACGGACGATAGTATAGGAAAGCCGAACACCTTGTGCTTTATATACAATCCGTGAAATTTTATATAAACACCTTGATCTTTATTACTTATACCTTGATTAACTTTACTAACTCTTACTAACTCCCCTAACAACATGCAGATGGACAAGCTGACGTGGATCCCCCTCAAGACCAACGACCAGTGGGCCGGAGGGTTCTGTAAGATCCACAAGAACTGTTTGGAGACAGCTGGAGTGGAGACAAGTGAGGTGTTTTACGAGGGACGCACCACTGCAGCCGTGGACCAGTCACCGACAGAGCTGACCCTGAAGATACCAGCAGACCCACATGTGCCAGAGTTCGAGGAGGTCAGGGTCTCGTGTTTCGACAACTCCACCCTGGAGGCTCACCAGTGTTGTGCCAGGCTCGCACTGAAGAAGGTGTGCCAGCAGTTGGAGCAGAGGCTGAAGGATACACCTTTCAGAGTCCTACCGACAGCAGTGTACGACCCCAGCAGATGGCACAAGGACGAGATAGCTTACACCGAAGAGCACACAGAGGGCAAGGATGAGAAGGAGCAGATGGCCAGCAGGTTCATTCAAGCTCAAGACCAGGCACTCTACTGGGCCGATTCAGAGATAGTGTTTCTGAGGCGTAAGTGGGACGACACCTTGGGACGGAACGCCCAGCTGGAGAGAGAGAATAGCCACGTGGAGTTCTTTCTCAACGAGGCACACAGGAGGAACATACAGATCACGGAGTGGGGACTCGCAGCTGCCAGAGCAAGTACAGAGAGGGATGCACTGGAGATTGCCACCTTGAAAGCAAGACTGGAGAAAACACAAACTGCACCAAGGGAGTCGGAGACAGCAGCTAGAGAGGAAAGGTTGAGGCTGCGAGAGAAGGAGTACTTGGTTGAGTCACTGGGAGCCGCTTGCACAGACTACCAGTTGAGGCTGTGGGGACTTGAGGAGAGGCTGACTCAGAACTACAACTAGCCCTGGGCACAAAAAACCGAGAATCGAGAACCAAACCGAAAGAACCGGGAACCGGAACCGAAAGAACCAGAACTGAGAAAATCGATTCCTATTCGGTTCCTGATTCTCTGGAACCGAAATATCCCGGTTCTTCGGTTCGGTTCTCGGTTAACCGAGAAATCAAGCCTATTCAACATTTAGCCCATCTACAGCCCAACTGTGGCCAATGGCCCATGCGAAACCCTAACCAAGTCTGTCCCCCACCCACTCCAAATCACTTTCCCAGGCTCCCAGCCACCTCCCCGAGCCGCCTCCCACCTCCCTCGGCCTCCCCACGCCCAGCCCCTGCCGCCACTGCGCCAAACCGCCGCGTAGTGCCCCCCCCGCCGTCGCGCAGCACCAACTCCGGCCGTGGCCGGCGCCCGCCGCACGACCAGGCGGCAGGTGGCCAGCGCCCCCGCACGACCAGGCAGCCGGCCACGACGCCACCCACCCACCTCGTCCGGCCGACCGCCACCGTCCCTGGCCCGCCCTGCATCCTCGGTGGGTGCTGCCGCTCCCTCCTCTCACCTCCCTCCGTCATCCCTCAGATCCAGAGGACCAGAGCATGCAGAGGCGGTTAGGCAGGTGGCGAGCCGCCGCCCTCCCCAGTCCGACGGGTGGCGAGCCACTGATAAAGCCGGCGGTCGGCAGCAGCTTTTCCTCTTCAATTTCATCGATTTGGGGCATCAACTCACCTCCTTTGATTTTCTTGTGTTGATTTGTGTTTCATGATGTTGATTTGTACTCGAATTTCCCCCACTGAGTTAATAATTTTGCGATTCTATTCCATACTACTCTACATCAGTTCCCTCGGTTAGAACCGAAACCGAACCGAAGGAACCAAAACCGAACGGTTCTCTGTTCGGTTCTGATTTTCTGGGAACCGAATTTCTGAGAGAACCGAAGAACCGAACCGATTGGTTCGGTTAGAACCGAACGCCCAGGGCTAACTACAACCACTTGTGGCACCTGGGGGGCAGAGTGTACGAAGCACATGACACAGCCAGCATGACCCGCTCAATGTGGAGAGACTCAAACCAGAGACGGGTGACAGAGCTCAGAGAGGTTGCAGAGTTGGTACCACCGCTGAAGAGGCCTAGGTTGAGGACTGAGACGTTCGAGCTACCACCTACTCAGCTTCTAGCACAGCCACCCTACCCGAGAGGTAGTACAGACACACCAGATATGAACAGGGCCATGGAGAGCTTAGCAAACTACTTCAACCTACCAGAGATTGAGATCCCAGACTATCCAGGAGTGAACGACCCACCATCCTACTCGGTTCCACCCAGTCCAAAGACAGTGTCACCACCATACTCACCAGCTACCGTTCAGAAGCAGGCACCTTGAGGGGATGATCCCGTAATCAGCTAGAGTAGAGTTCTTCATGTCGACCATGTTTACTTGACCACCCTATATGTATCGTGTAGTAGTTCTCATGCTTCTGTGTAATCTCGAAGGTTGTGGAGTAGGCCTCGAGATGCACACCTCTTGTATGGTGATTTTGCATGAGTGATTGGAGTTATCGATCATTTTGCCAGAGTTTATGCTTCTTATATGTTTGTGTGAAATGTTTGTTGTTAGCTAGATAATCCTTATATGTTTAAGTACCTTAAAGTTAATTTCTGACAACTCATTTCTCACGATCTCAATTCTTGGAACAGATGTCGAGGGTGAGACGGTCAGGACGGCTCCTACGCCGTTTTGAGGAGGCAGCCCGGGAGGACGCCGAGCGGGAGGACGTCCCTCTCCCCGCAGGAGGTCGAGGTCGTGGCTGCCGTGGAGGCCGTGCCCCACGTGGCGGACACCGTGGTGGACACCGCGGTGGGTGAGGAGGTCGAGGAGGCCGAGCGCCAGTTAACCCTGACCCAGAGGAGGAGGAGCCCGAGGAGGAGGATGAGCTTGAGTCAGAGCAGGAACCGGAGCAGCCGGCACTGCCCAACCTAGCAGCAGTGATGGCACTTCAGACCCAGTTGATGTAGACGCTCGCCAACGCTGTGGTTCAGAACAACAACAACTAGAGGAATGTCAGGAACCATCCAGAGAGCTTGCAGAAGAGAGTGGAGGGTTTCTCCAAGCTGCACCTGCCGACCTTTGACAACTCAGCAGACCCACTTGTGGCCGACAACTGGTTGAAGGAGATCGAGAAGAAGCTGGAGCTCACAGACCTTTCAGAGGAGGAGTGTGTGTTGGTTGCCGCACACCAGCTGGTCGGCACCGCAGGAGCTTGGTGGGACAGCAACTATGACTCGCACGAGGACCCGACCCACATCACGTGGGCAAAGTTTGTGGAGGCTTTCAGGGAGTTCCACATCCCAGAGGCGGTGATGGACAGGAAGGCAGACGAGTTCAGGCACTTGAAGATGGGATAGATGTCAGTGCATGAGTACACCAACCGCTTCCAGGAGTTGATGCGGTACGCGCCCGACGACTCCAACACTGAGAAGAAGAAAGTGTACTGGTACCGGAAGGGACTACACAGAGGGATGGCGCACCACCTGGCTGCTGACGACTGTGACACTCTTCACGCCCTGGTGGGCAAGGCTTTGGTAGTGGAGAAGTCGAGGTTGGACTATGTGGAGGTCCGAGGGGAGAAGAGGTAGCGTGCAGACAGTGCAGGGTACTCGGGTTCACACCAGCGACAGAGGTCAGCTCCGCCACAGTACCCACCGCAGAGGCAGCGCCCGTACCCACAGCAGCAGCAGACACAGTACTCTCAGCAGGGCAGAGGTCACGCCGGAGGTAGTGGAGGTTCAAGTCAGTGGAAACCCAGGCCGCTGCAGCCGCTCGCCTACGATAGCTCTCAGATCACCTGCTACTACTGCCATCCGCTAGGCCACAAGTCCACCGTGTGTCCCCAAAAGCTTCAGCAGGGAGGACAGAACAGGAACACTCAGTACCAGACTCCAGCGAAGCCACCAGCACCAGGAGGACAGCCCCCACAGAACCAGCAGAAGAGTGTGCCACCGCCCACTCAAGGCAGACTGAACCACCTGACAGCGGAGGAGGCAGTCACAGCACCAGACATGGCTCTCGGTGAGTTTTTAGTTGATTCAGTTATGGCTACTGTTCTGTTTGACACCGGTGCTCAGTATTCATACATTTCTACCAAGTTTGTAAAGTAAAGGTCATTACCAACTAAGCCCAGACCACGGCCTATAGTTACTAGTTCTCCGCTAGGTGAGAAATGGAGTACGCTGGAGTGCAGAGGAGTGAACATGGTGTTCGAGAAGCAGTTGTTTGTGGCAGACTTGGCAGTCTTGGAGTCGACCGGGATCGACGTGATACTTGGGATGGAGTGGTTAGCCCAGCACAAAGGATTGGTAAACTGCAACCCAGTGTATGTGCAGTTGGAACACCCCAATGGAGCCAGAGTGTTGATCAAGCCACAGGGCCAGAGGTAGACGCCGATGTTGTGCAACATGAAAGGAAAGAGCTTGGAGGAAATCCCGGTGGTGAGGGAGTACCCCGACGTGTTTCCCGAGGAGTTGACCGAGCTACCGCCAGATCGGGACATTGAGTTTGTGATTGAGCTGATACCAGGAGCTGGACCAGTGGCCAAGAGCCCGTACGGGATGTCCGCGGATGAACTCGATGAGCTGAAGAAGCAACTCAAGAAGTTACAAGAGCAAGGGTTTATTCGGCTGAGTGCCTCACCTTGGGGTTCGCCAGTTCTGTTTGTGGACAAGAAAGATGGCACCAAGAGGATGTGTGTGGACTACCGGACACTCAACTCGATGACAATCAAGAATAGGTATCCTTTGCCCAGGATCGACGACTTGCTAGACAGGCTGCGGAAGGCAAAGTACTTTTCCAAGATTGACTTGAGGTCAGGGTACTACCAGATGAAGATTCGGGACCAGGATATTCCGAAGACAGCTTTCACGACTCGGTATGGCCTGTACGAGTTCGTAGTGGTTTCTTTCGGGCTGACCAACGCCCCAACCTACTTCATGAACATGATGAACAAGGTTTTCATGGAAGAACTGGACAAGTTCATGGTGGTGTTCATAGATGACATTATGATCTTCTCAGAGACAGCGAAAGAACACAAGGAGCACCTTCGGATTGTGATGGAGAGGCTGAGACAGCAGAAGTTGTATGCTAAGTTCAGCAAGTGTGAGTTCTGGATGGAGGAAGTTGCTTTCTTGGGTCACGTGTTGTCAGCTGAGGGAGTTGCAGTCGACCCTTCGAAGGTAGAAGTAGTTACCAAGTGGGAGCAGCCACTCACAGTGACAGATATCCGGAGTTTTCTTGGGTTGGCAGGATACTACCGGAGGTTCATAGAAAACTTCTCCAAAATAGCGAAGCAAATGATAGAGTTGTTGAAGAACGACAAGAGGTTTGAGTGGTCAGAGGCTTGTGAGAGGAGTTTCCAAGAGTTGAAGAAGAGGCTCACGGCAGCTCCGATTCTGACCCTGCCAGATATCAAGAAGGATTTCGTGGTGTACTGTGATGCCTCGAAACAAAGTTTGGGATGTGTGTTGATGCAAGAGGGCAAAGTTGTTACCTATGCGTCGAGGCAGCTCAAGAAGCACGAAGAGAACTACCCTACTCACGACTTGGAACTAGTAGCAGTCGTTCACGCCCTGAAAATCTGGAGACACTACTTGATCAGCAACAAGTGTGAGTTGTACACCGATCACAAGAGCCTGAAGTACTTCTTTACTCAGTCGAAACTGAACATGAGGTAGAGGAGGTGGTTAGAACTGATCAAGGACTATGAGCTGGAGATTCACTACCATCCAGGCAAGGCAAACGTTGTGGTAGATGCACTGAGCAGAAAGTCCTATTGCAACAACTTGATGGTGAGGCAGGAGCAGCGAGCGCTTCACGACGAGCTAGAGCAGTTTCAGCTTGAGATTGTGGAGCATGGACAACTCAACGCACTGCAAGTGACATACGACCTGGAGGACAGAATTCGGGAAGCACAGAAATGTTGTCCCGAGACTTGGGAACCCAAGGAGCTGATGGAGAAAGGAAGAGCTGAGGATTACCGTGTGGACGAGCAAGGCACTGTGTGGCTCAAGGATCGGATCTGTGTGCCGAAAAGCAAGGAGATACGGGAACAAATTCTGAAGGAAGCTCACGACTCAAGATACTCCATTCACTCGGGGAGCACAAAGATGTACCAGGATTTGAGGCAGAGGTTCTGGTGGAAGGATATGAAAAAGGACATAGCTTACCAGTTGCCTGTTGTGACACTTGTAGCAGAGTGAAGATTGAGCACCAGAAGCCGGCAGGGCTGTTGAAACCATTGGAAATTCCTCAGTGGAAGTGGGACGATATTTCCATGGACTGTGTAGTGGGATTTCCCCGTTCGCCTAAGGGACACGACTCGGTGTGGGTCATAGTGGACCGCTTGACCAAGGTGTCACACTTTGTGTCAGTCAAAGCTACAGACACAACGGATCCGTTGGCAAACCTCTACGTGGA
The DNA here is from genome assembly GCA_036936925.1 of Cenchrus fungigraminus. Taxonomy (NCBI): domain Eukaryota; kingdom Viridiplantae; phylum Streptophyta; class Magnoliopsida; order Poales; family Poaceae; genus Cenchrus; species Cenchrus fungigraminus. The sequence goes on along the minus strand of CM072771.1, from coordinate 41,628,950 downwards.
TCACATACTCAGACTTCACGGAGCCCCGAGGAGCATAGTGTCAGACAGAGGGCCCCAGTTCATGGCCAGGTTCTAGAAGAGCTCCCATGCAAGGAAGGGAACCACACTCAGCTACAGCACAGCGTACCACCCACAGACCGATGGACAGACCGAGAGAGTCAACCAGACCTTGGAGGATATGCTCAGAGCTTATGCCCTCACCTACGTCACCGATTGGGAAGGCAGTTTGTCCTACGCAGAGTTCTCGTACAACAACAGCTACCAGGCAAGTCTCCAAATGTCACCTTTTGAGGCCCTTTATGGGAGAAAGTGCAGAACACCCCTGTTGTGGTCAGAAGTTGGAGAGAAGATGATCTTTGGTCCGGATATCCTCAAGGAAGATGAGGAGAAGGTCTGGGAGAACTTAAAGATTGCCCAGAGTCGGCAGAAGAGCTACGCCGATCGTCACCGGAGAGACTTGTCGTTCAACAGAGGAGACTTCGTCTACCTGAAAGTGTCACCCATGAGAGGAACCAAGAGGTTTGCTGTGAAAGGAAAGCTTGCCCCGAGGTACGTGGGACCTTACCAGATCACCGGGAGAGTTGGGAAGCTCGCCTACCGACTAGCCTTACTAGAGCAGTTGTCAGTTGTGCACCCCATGTTCCACGTGTCACAGTTGAAGAAGAGTGAGAAGGAGGTGGAAGCAAAGCAAGTCCCGATTGAGATACTTGACCTGCAGAACACCCTGGAGTACGTAGAGTACCCAGAGAAGATCTTGGACAATGCAACAAAGGAAACCAGGAGGACCACCATTCCTTACTGCAAAGTGCTGTGGAGCCACCACACTGAGCCAGAAGCAACATGGGAGAAGGAAGCCAACCTCAGGAGGGAGTTCCCTCACTTGTTCGAGGGAGAGGATGGAGCTTAAATCTCGAGGACGAGATTCCCAGGGGTGTGGGAGAATGTAACATCCCAGAAATTTAGAAGTATGAAAATGTGTGAAAATTTGAACTTTTATTTGTTTGATGAAGTGTTCACATAATTTAAACCCCTTTCTAGCCTCTCACCTAAGTTCTATATAAATAAACCCTAAATATAAAAGTATAAATTCAAAATATGGTATAAGTAAGTGATTTGGATTTTATGGATTTTATTTGGATTTATTTGAGTGTGTTTAGAATTTGAATAAATTCAAATTCAAATATAAAGTTTAAACTGTATTCAAACTAAATTCAAAAGCTATATAACTCTCTGGGCCAACTAACTACCCCTAAGGTCTGCTGGAGCTCCTTCACCTTTCAGCCCACAAACGCTCGTGTCCCCTGGTCACCACGCAGCCCACCTAAGCGGCCCAGCTCAGCCCGCGCCGCTCCCCGCCGCGTGTGACTCCATGACAGGTGGGGCCGACCAGACCACTGGTCATCTTCCCCGTCCCTGCGCCGTCTTGACCGGGTGCCGCCGCCCCGCTTCGCCACGCCTGCTCTGCGCGCACGCGCGCCTAGCTGCGCTGCTCCACTGAGCTGGCGCGCACGCCAAGGACCGCACGCACGCCTAGCTGGCCCACACACTCTCGCCGCCCTGGAATCACTCTTTTCCCTGAGCAATCCGCGCGCCAAGCAAGCCGCTCCCGCGCGCAGCGCCTTCGCCGCCAAGGCAAGGGGAGGGAACAGCCGAGCCCCACACGGTCCCCTAGTCCCCTTGACCCCGCGCGCACTCAAAACCCCAGCAGCCATCTCCCATTTGTTCTCCTTGCCAGTGGGGGGAAATTTTCCCCATCCTCTGCTCCGCCGCCGGGAGAAGGGAGAAGGGGGAAGAAGAGGAGTAGGAGGAGAAGAGGATGAAGGGAAGGCACATCACCACCGCGCTGACTCGCCAAAGCCAAAGCCGACCAGTCCGGAGCCGCTCGCGTGAAGAGGAAGGCCGTCCGCGTCGAAGCCACCGCCGGAGCAGAGCAAGGACGTGCCGTCGTGTACATCGCCGCCTTTTCACCAACGCGTTCGTCACGGCCACGTCTACACCTTCGCCTCGATGTGAGCCGCCATCCCACGCCCTTGCTCCTCTCCTCCCTACCTTGGTCTGCCTGTGTTGAGGCGCCGGTCTTTGAGCCGCGCCATGCCGCGCGTCGCCGCCGTGGCGTACCCTAACGCCGCGTCGTGCCTCGCCGTCCCTCTTCGTCCTGATGATGTGCATCTGTGAACGGCCTTCATGCTGAGGATTCTGCTGTAGGGATCGCTACCACCACTGCTGTTGCGCCGCGCCGCGGTCTCGGCTCGCCGAGGACCCGCGTGCGCCGGCCAGCCATGTCGCGGCCAGGCCTTGCCTGTGCGCGCGCTTGTGCCCTGGCGAGGCTCTCGCTTGCCGGACCGCCATGTCGCGTTCAGGCTAGGCCTGCGCGCGCACACGCACACGGGATGAGCACGCCCAGGTGCTTAACCGCTACGCTGCGCGTTTCTGCTTTGCACGAGTACACATACCGCCGTGCCGCGTAGTCGCCGCCGCAAGCCACGCCGCGCCGGGATCTCCGCCGCCGCATCGAAGCCCTGGGCCAAAGCCGACCTAACCTAACCGCCGCATTGAAGCGCACCTCACCGCATGTTTGCTTGAGCAGCGGAACCACCACCGCCGCAGTTCGCTGTTCCAGCAGAGCTCAGGGAGCAGCGGTGGACTTCTTTTCTGTGAAAGCTAAGGACGCCGCATGGGCCGTAGCCCATTATAGCCCAGGCGTCGACCCTTTTCTTTTTTCCTTTGCACTCTGGAATTTAGTTCAGGGACCTCTTCTGGACTTGGCTCATTTGGGCCAATGGGCTGAGTCCAATGGGCCGCATTCGGTCCACTAACACTTTCGGCCCATTAAGGCCCACTAACCTGTGACGCTGACGTCACGATGATGTCATGCTGACGTCATCACCTATTTTCAAAATTAAAAATACTTTTCTGATTTATAAAATTATTTGAAAATTAATTTATAAATCCATAAACCTTTGAAAATTCATAACTAATTATTTATAACTCCGAAAAATATGAAACCAGTTTCGTTATTTTTCTAAAAAATGAGACGGTACTGTTTGTAGATACTTTGGATCTTTTTGGATCTTTTAAAATTGGGTTTCTTTCGATTTATGCTTAGTTGATTGCCGGTAATTTAGCGTCTCGTATCTCGTGCTGCACAGACCCGAGCTACGATCCGGAGGAGGCCTATGACCCCGAATTCAACCCAGACCAGGACTACGGACGCCAGCCAGGTGTCATGTCACTCCCAACCATATAGACCCTATGCGAGCTCTAGTTGCTAGTGCTTAATTATTATTTATGCATGTTTTTGGAATTGCATAGACAATTGTTAGCCATGCCTTGGAATTGTTTAATCCTGTCCTTGAACTACCTACTTTTGGAACTAGCTACAGACCCCTAGCTAGTTCTCGGCTTTATTCATCCATATGTTTTACCCTTAGTTATGGATTGATCTCTGGTTTGGACTGAGATTGGGATATCTCGGTATTCTAGCGTGTGTTTTGGGTGAGTGTGTATCCTTGACGTGTTACCGTGGGAGCGAGCCACTTTGGTTACTTGTGAACGCCTGTCTAGGGGAGATGCGACCTGGCCTCCCGCCCTAGCGGCGTGTCGGACGGTGGGAGTTGGTGAGTGCTCGCTGTTGCAATTAAGGACCGATCGACAGTTTAACCATGAGCTTTGGTCAATTTTCGTACAAACCGTTCGCTCACGTATGGGCGGGGTTCGGTCTGAGAACTAGTTGGTGGTTGGCGCTCAGCTTGTAGGCGGACCGGTGTGGTCGTGTGAGGGGGACGAGTTATATCCCCCGAGTAGACGTCGCCTCAGCTCCTCCGGGGAAGGTTTCACAGCTCCAAGGCCCTGCTGGCAAGTTTCGCACCCCAGTTCAGGATGAGTCAGGCTCGGAGGGGCAGGAGAGTGCCACCCACTGCTAGGTCTCTGGTCGTTAGGTAGGGATGTGGATCGGAGGCATCCGTTTGTACCCTATCCGGTGTTGGCATTTCGTAGCGTCGTCATCTTAAGAACAGATCTGGGACCCGTCCTTAGTGACAACACCAGGGAACGCCTTGTAGGCACCTCTCAATGTCCCAACTAATGGCGCGGTTAGCGTGAACATCGAGACTACGATCATGAACGAATCCGCAAGCGCACAGATAAACCATTGTAGAATTTCCCCAAGGAAGGAGAGTATTCCAAGGGTATCGAATCTGTGGAAGGCAATGGCGGATATCTTAGACTTATGCTTTTGCTCTGAATGTAAACCAAGAGATAGATAAAGGGAATAACACACTCAAAGACGGGGGTAAGGTAAAAGATATAAGGGTAGTGTGACACACACACTCAAATCTACCTCTACTCTAGCACACTACGGCTTAGGGGGGACATACGAGTTAGCTCAAAGGGTCGTGTTCATGAAGAACATGAGCCTCTAACTTATGAACAAACACATAAGGAAGGAGTTTATCACCCTTCAAGTGGATCAAAAGGTAGTGTTCATGAAGAACACAAGCCTCTAAATGATGAACAGAGGATGAACTCAAGAACATATCAAACATATGTTCTACCATGACTTTATATGAAATAGCTGAATAACTGAAGTAGATCAAAGTCATACAAAGAAATAAAGATAAAAGAGAACTCATACCTAGACTTCCAAGAGGACTTGGAACATGAATAATAGCTACTCTAGCCTACCCCCTAGCCTTGGAAACTAAAAGTGAGAGGAGAATGAGAGAGTGGTGTGTGAGAAATGGGAGCCCCTCCCCTTATATTTATAGGCAAGGGCCAGGCTTGCTCGGAGCACCAAATGGCCCTTAAACACCCGGGAGTGAGGTAATGGACCAATGAGCAGCTGCCACGTGTAGGGACCAGATGGGGCGCCACTAAGGCGGTTCGGCCGATCCTAGGATCGGCCGACCCCCTAGGGTGGTCCCACCTGGTGTGCTTCCTCTGGGTGGCTGCCCCGTGGGCCCTCTGATCCCCCCCGGTGCATGGCTTGATTTGGTATCCGAGGTGGGCCCTTTGATCCATGTGAAGTCCATGTGGCATCCTCTGATTCGTCGGTGAGTGCCTCTCCTAAATCGATGACGTGGAATATCATGTTTCCGTTGGTGGCAGCCACCTCCTCAGCTGAGTTGGCATGGTTTCTTCATAGAAGGTGGGTTTCCATCTCTTTTAAGGGGTAAATCACCTACATACAAATAATCTTCAAGGACAAGTGGAACTACATTATTCAAACCAAAATGCTAGTAAATAATACGTATGACTCCATTTATGTGAGAATATTGAGGGTTGGAAATGGTGAATTTCAACCGTCAACATCCGGCGGGTCCAGTTGTACAACCTCTGCAGAGTGTTAAACCTATATCTATAGTCCATGTCCACTGGTATGGACAGCCCACAGTTCTGTTACTCTGGCTAGTCTTTTCTTGTGCTGCTTTCTCTCCCCTGTGTTTGTGAGCCCGGCTTCGTGCCGTTGAGACGTGGGGATAGGAGATGGTGACCTGATGTCGCAGATGAGAGTGGGATGTTGTGACTCAGTTGTGATCCAGTGCTTGGTGTACTTTCCTTGTTTGGGGTGTTGACCCCGGAGGCATTGTCCTCGGAGGTGTGGATCTCCTCGGAGATGGTGACCTCTCGGCATTTCTGCATTCCTTGATGTTGCTACCGCTGCTTGCATAACCTTCTACAGCCATGAATAGGATTACTCCTGCATGCTAGAATTATTCTCTTTTGCTTATGCTCTTCTTTGGGAAGCTGACATGAACTACTCGCTTATCGAGTAGATGACAGGTTTTCAGACCAGGAGCCGGACTACGACTTTGAGCATAATGGATGGGAGGACTGAGGCTCACCCTACACTCAAGCTTGCCTGCGGAGATGGAGTCTACTTCGCTATATGAGAGCCGCTGCGTAGATGTTTACTCTGTTTGATTCAGTCCTGTTAGACTTGTACCCGACATGTGCCGAAATGATGTACTCAGATGCTTAATTATTTTAATTATGAGAACTTCATATATTTCCTTCTGTTGTTGTATGGTTTTCTTCACTTTCTGAGACAGGGATTTGCACGTGATAGCCTTCTGGGACTATCACCGAGGTGTAGGGATCGGGTTTCCCTTCTTTGGAAACCCGGGTCATTTCAACTTAGAGGCTGGAACGCCACGCCATGGTAGGGTTCAGTAACAGCCTTCGGATTCCAATGGTCTCGATGCATTTTTTTAGGTTTCCAAATGTGTCAAGTCAAAAGACTGAGCTGTAGTGTGAAAATATAAAAAACTTACACACCATCAACAACTTACATGTAGTATGCTCATAACATCCATCATATATTTCTAAACAAAACTACTATAACTTACATATAAAAATAATTACACATTGGTGCATACTATATTTATAGAAATAAATATGAATGGTGAGCAACTCCAACAGTTCCCCATCCCAAGTTGCTATTCTTGTTTTTTTTTGGCAAAAACAGAAAAAACCTTCTCCAACAGTTCCCCATCTCAGGTTGCCATTTATCCCAAGTTGGGAAAAATAGACTCCACACGTGTATATATGCGCGCAGCTATCCGCGGCACATCCTTCCGTAACAGAAGAGGTGGAAGGGTATAAAAATAATTTTGTTTTTTCTCAGGATTCCTGATTTAAGTTTTCAAGAGGTGGAAGGGTAGAAATATAAATTTGTTTCTCTCTCAAGGTTCCTGATGTAAGTTAGATTTGGATTTGGCAAGTCAATTATGCCAAACTGTTGGAGATTAGCTCTTTTTTAACTTGTCGAGCAACTCCAACAGTTCCCCATCCCAAGTTGCTATTCTTGTTTTTTTTGGCAAAAATAGAAAAAACCTTCTCCAACAGTTTCCCATCTCAGGTTGCCATTTATCCCAAGTTGGGAAAAACAGACTCCACGCGCGTATATATGCGCGTAGCTATCCGCGGCGCATCATTCCGTAACAGAAAAGGTGGAAGAGTATAAAAATAATTTTGTTTTTTCTCAGGATTCCTGATTTAAGTTTTCAAGAGGTGGAAGGGTATAAATATAAATTTGTTTCTCTCTCAGGGTTCCTGATGTAAGTTAGATTTGGATTTGGCAAGTCAATTATGCCAAACTGTTGGAGATTAGCTCTTTTTTAACTTGTCATATCTTTTTAGAAGTTAGCAAAACACAAGATTTGCTAAGTAAAATTTGGCAAATTGTTAGAGATGCTTTTTAGAAGTTGGCAAAACACAAGATTTGCCAAGTAAAATTTGGCAAATTGTTGAAGATGCTCGGCTAAGGTACTTTCCTTTCAAAACAAAGGTGGAAAAAGAAGAAGAAAAAACTCAAGAACATATATGCAGATTACAACTAGCTAGTCCCATCATTCCATAAGTATAAAAGAAAAGAAAAACATTGGTCTTCATTTTAATAATGTAATATATCAATACAACACAATACTATACCATACAAGTATTTATAAAAAGATACAATACAATTGCAACTTAACATTTTAAGGGGAGGTTGAGAGCCCAATAGTGGTGCTGCTCAACAGCTGGTCAGCTCGGCAGGGGATATGTTGTGGTTCCTGTACGTTCGGCACTGCCATCACGATCACGAGTTACCACCCTCTAGTCAAGTTTCGGAGGTTCGCCCCGATGATTGTTTCGATGAAAACACATGTATCTTCAGCTGAGGTTCGTGGCAATATGTGTACCACGTAGGAATCAACAACTATGGTGAGTGGCCCATTTGCTGACATCACCTCATGCACGGTGGTCACCGAACGATAGTTAGAAAGGTTGTTCTCTCCACCTATGATCCGAAAGCTGGTCACTCGTTGCTCATCATCAAGGATCTTTAGTCGCTCCCGCACTGATCCCACCGTGGTGCCGTCACCTTCCACAGAATTTTTTTATATATTTTTTCGATTTTGTAAAATTGGATGATCGTTTTGGAATTTATCAAATCTATATGACAACCGTCGTGGTCCACGACGATTATTGACAACCGCCGTGGCCTACAACGGCTAGAGAGCTCAACCGCCCTAAGCCACAGTGGTATGCCTATCGCCAACAGTCGACCGGCCGCGTGGCCTGACTGTGAGCCCGCGAGAACCTACCGCCGTGGGTCATGGCGGTTGGCTTTGCTACTGCCGTGGCCCACGGCGGTAGGTCTTAACAGCCGTGGCCGACGGCGGCTACCCTGCCTATATAAAAGGTGACAACCCCCCCACCCCACACCCCTCCCGCCCTCCGCGAGGTATGTTTTTTGTTTTTTTAATTAGTTTAATTAGTTAATTTAGTTTAGAATTATTTTAGAAAATTTAAAATTAGTTGAAAATTTAAAAATTAGTTTAATTAGTTTAGAAAATTTAGAAATTAGTTTTTTTATTAGAAAATTTAGAAATTAGTTTAGAAAATTTAGAAATTAGTTTTTTCTAGTTTAGAAAATGTAGAAATTAGTTCTTTAGTTTAGAAAATTTAGAAATTAGTTTAAATTACTTTATTTGGTTTAGAAAATTAATTTATTTGGTTTAGAAAGTTTCGAAAATTGTTTAAATTAGTTTATTTGGTTTAGAAAATTTAGAAATTTAGCTTATCTGGTTTAGAAAATTTAGAAATTAGTTAATCTGGTTTAGAAACTTTAGAAATTCAGCTTATTTGGCTAAGAAAATTTAGAAATTTAGTTTCTTTGGTTTATATAATTTACATAATTATTTTATTTAGTTTAGAAAATTTTGAATTAGTTTTTTCTAGAAAATTTAGAAATTAGTTTTTTCAGAAAATTTAGAAATTAGTTTTTTCTAGTTTAGAAAATTTAGAAATAAGTTTTTTTCTACTTTATAAAATTTAGAATTTAGTTTTTTTTAGTTTAAAAATTTTAGATATAAGTTTAAATTATTTTATTTAGTTTAGAAAATTTAGAAAATTAGTTTAGTTGTTTAGAAAGTTTAGAAAATAGTTTAAATTAGTTATTTGGTTTAGAAAATTTAAACGTTGGTTTATCTAGTTTAGTAAATTTAGAAATTAGTTTATTTGGTCTAGAAAATTTAGAAATTAGTTTAAATTAGTTTATCTAGTTTAGTAAATGTAGAAAATTAGTTTATTTGGTTTAGAAAATTTAGTAATTATTTTAAATTAGTTTATCTTGTTTAGAAATTTTAGAAATTAGTTTTTTTTAGTTTAGAAAAATTAGAAATTAGTTTAAATTACTTTATTTGGTTTACATAATTTAGAAAATTAGTTTATCTAGTTTAAAAAATTTTAAAAATTCGTTTATTGGGTTTACAAAATTTAGAAAATTAGTTTATTTAGTTTAGAAAGTTTAGAAAATAGTTTATCTTGTTTAGAAAATTTAGAAATTAGTATAAATTAGTTTATTTGGTTCTCAAAATTTATAATTATGTTTATTTGTTATTTAACTTTAAATTTGTGTGCGCAACTGCAACTCTGGATGAGGCTCAGGCTCGAGCTCAGGCGACTGCAACGTACATGCGGCCAGAGCTGTTGGATGCTAGGGTCGACATCAAGCACCGCTCGTACCTGTCTGCCGTTCTCGGAGAGGATCTTGGACATGTATGTGCTCGCACTACGCACACATTGACCTTTGGGTTGCCAAGTACGTGAAATGATGTTATGTTAATGTACTTATCTTTCTTTATACTTATGTTTGTACTAATAAAGTAACATTATTTGTTTCAGGCTACAAGCTGCAGAACTACTGCCTCTAGCATGGTTAGTCGAGAGGGACAATCTGCGGGCTACAGTTCCTCGAAAGGATCGCATGACACGGTTCTCGTTCGACTTCCGCCTACTCTGTGCGCTCTAGACCACTGGAGGCCCGAGGCCCTTGTCGACCGGGCATCCCTGGGCCCACCACACATGTGGGCTATACCCGGGAGATAAGTTCCTACGCACCTGGGCTACTCGACTAGTGGGCCACGGTGCTGGTACCGTGGACCACAAGGCAAGACAAGACGGACATGGACTTGTACTACGACTAAGATAGCTTTCTATAACTCGTATAGGCTACTCCGAGTCCTACTCAAGTAGTACTCTTGTACCAATCCCACTTGTAACCCTACCTCCCCAGGTATATAAGGCAAGGCAGGGACCCCTCTCAAAATAGACGCAATCAATACAAAGCCACGCAGCATACAGGACGTAGGGTATTACGCACATTGCGGCCCGAACCTGTCTAATAGTGTGCCCCGTGTCTCACCATCGTGTTCCTGATCACGGCGAGCCCCACCGCACAATCTACTACTTCGGGTACCCGTCGTAGGCTCGGTGTCTAAAACATTGACAGCTGGCATGCCAGGTAGGGGACCTCGTCGTTGATCCGCTGGCGAACTGAAGGACCGAATAGGGCGACCAGAGAGGGGGGGGGGAGTGAATGGGAGCCGATAAAAATTCTTCCCTAAGGTCGAACTCGGCCTATACCCCGATTGCCACTCCAAGGACTCCGCACACAAAGGAAGCTCCAAACAAGGCACACACAAGCCTACACGATCAAGAAACAAGCCTAGGAACAAAAAACGGAAGCAACTGGACAAGAATCAAAGCACTTGGCACAATCTGGAAACGCCAGGCGCGGACTGTCCGTGCAGTACGGGCGGACCGTCCGCTAGGGTACGGCGGACTGTCCGTAGGTATAGCGCGGACGGTCCGAAATAAGCACCAGAGCTACCAGAGACAAACCCGGAAATACGGACTGTCCGGCTAGGCCTTGTGGACCGTCCGCCAGTGTCGCGGACTGTCCGTGAGGGCAGTGCAGACCGTCCGCCCAGCTCACTGGAAACCCCAGACAAAACCCCAGACAAACCTTCACCACGCAGACCGTCCGTGATCAACATGCGGACTGTCCGCAAACCTCTTGCAACAAAACCCTAAGGCCAACGCGGATCGAAACGAAGACGCGCAAGAACACGAAGAACACGCGATGAACAACTGGACGCGCGGACTGTCCGCGACGACCGTGCGGACTGTCCGCAAGCCATGAATAGAACTGCTTGAGCTCGAGCTCGCGAAGTCAACCCTCCAAATCCATCACCGGATCTCCCAAATGCCAAAAGCTCTTGAGACAAGATTTGGGGGAGATGATAAGCAACACAAGAGGAAGCTATGCCCCAAAAATCTCGACCTCTAAGCCACTAACTCGCCGGGAATCGCGGATCACACCAACTCCACCAAGAACACGAACTTCGGCCAAAAACTCACGAATCGAAGGCTCTCCACGGCGTTTGAGGAGTCAAGATCACACACAAAGATGCGCAAGGCATCCATCCGTGATCTCCTCAAAGAAATCTGAAGAAAAACGCCCTCAAATCCCCGAATCGAGCGAAGAATGAAACTCCCCAAAAATAGCCCCAAAAATGACACGAAAATCACAGAGGACTAGGAGATCACCGCAACGCCGAATGCTTCCATACATCCAGAGGACAGAGTCTGTACAAGAGTCTAGCCTAAGGAATCCAGAGGGAAAAGAAGCAGTTCAGAGAAATCTACCGGGGGAGAAAGCCCTAGAGTCCAAGAGAAAGAGAGAGATGCCATCCACCTCTCCGCTATTTATACGAAGTCCATCGGAGGGAGGTAAATGACCACGCTACCCCTACTGCTTAAATGAAGATACAACCCCTCAGGGGCATTTTGGTCAAGTCTTCATCGGACGGACACGCTTCCACCGTGGCTTCGCTTCACATCGACGCAAACCCCGCGATCACGCCACGTGCCCTCCGCCTCGAAGCTTCCCGAAGCTCCCGGATCACCGTCTGCGTCACCTCGGGCCTCCGGGCTTGGTTTTGAGGCCCAAACCAAGAAACCATGCACCGATGGTTTTGTGGGAAAACCACCAAACCCCGCGTGCAAGCTTCGGCCTCGATCCGCTACCTTGCACCGGCCCATGTTCACGACTTCAGGCCGCTAGTCCTGCACCACACGGCTCGCACTTGACCCCATCGGCCACTGGGTCCATCGAACCAAGCCTACTTGCCTCTCCATCACCTGGAGGCCACCACGGCTAAGGCCTTTCGCGCTTGTTCTTCACTTGCACTGACACGGGTCAAACTGCAACCTGTACCTGCACACTTAGCCAAGCATCAGTCCACACAACATTGTTAATCACTCATCACTAAGGAGCGACCCTCCACTGATCCTCAGACACACATGGTCCTCAATCTCCCCCTTGATGAGTGCATTGACGACACCCATAGTAACCATCAGAGAAAAAGAAAAGAAAACGACAAACCTCCAAGCAAGTGACCAAAACTAAAGAACAAGCGAAAAACACAATCACTCGCCCGACCAAGTCTCGGCCCCGTAAGACAAGGGCAACGACTCGACACAGCCGAGACAAAACAAAGCTCACACGGAGCGCATCACAAAGCACAAAACTCAGGCAAACCAAAGGAGCTCCCCCTGCACATATGCAAACTCCCCCTGAGCAAATGCAATCTCTTCTTCTCAATTTTTCTCCTCACATGCCACATCTCACAAAAGCATACCACTTTTCCACAAAATCTCCTAATGCATGAAAAATTCTCCCCATAACATATAAAACTCTCCCCCTTGTTGACAATGCATGAATCAAGGTATATGAACCTCTTCCCTTTGTTTTCATGAAAAATGCATGTCAAAGCACATATACAATCTACCAAGCTTCTCAAATATACAAAAAGCACAACAAAATGCTACAAATGAGACATAGAGCAAGCAAAGTAGACATGGTGTATCTAGCACATTGCCATCAAGAAGGTAGAGACATATAAGCATGTGACATGGCTAAACGCAATTTTTAAACAATTTTCACAAAGAAATAGTCATCTCATGAGCAAGATTCTCTCTATACTAATTTGAACATAAATACACTAGATCATCCAAAGTTTATGCAAGATCACAAATTCTCATCACAAGATCATTATAAACGCCCACAAGCTACTCAAGTCATGTTAAAGCCACCGAGCCATGTGTCTACTTCTTAAAATGAGACTTCTCATGGTAGACAAGCATGCTACGGTTTAGCACCCAAGATATGAATATCAAACCATAAAAACATGATTAGGAGCTCATATTTCAAGCATAAGGCAATTCATACACTAATTTCATTTTCAAGTTTAAACATGGTACATGAAGTGCCTTTGCGGCAAAAAGAAGCTTATGCTCCTCCCCAAGCAAGCAAAAGGGCTAAACATTTACAATGACAAAGGATCTTTGACCCCAAGCAAAGAGAATATGATCCTCAAGCACAAACTGAGCATGATATAAGCATTTAAGCAAAAATTGAGCATAGACAAGCATCTACTCATGAGAGAGGCAATTTTATCATTTTCACAAACAAAGTGCTATCTCATCATACATTTATGGTACAACCAACAAGAGCATAGCATTTACATCCACAATTTACCAAACATGCACAAGTCTCACAAATAGCACATCAGTGATCAGTGTACATAAGAGAAGCTCAATCCTAGCTCAAGTGATCCAAAGATGGCTATCCTACCAGGTTTTGTACAGAAAGTAAAATGCATGAATGAAGTGTAACAAAATGAACATATGACACATATATACATGAGAAGCTCCAAGACCTAGCTAGAAAGGAAAGCACACCCCAAGCTCACCCCGCAAGCGAGTGAAAGTGACTTGGTCAAGCGGTTTGGTGAAAATGTCAGCTAGCTGGTCTTGGGTAGGGACATAGGACAAAGATATGTTTCCCTTCTCGACATTGTCCCTCAGAAAGTGGTACCTCACTTCTATGTGTTTCGTTTTGGAGTGGAGGACAGGATTTTTGGCTACGCTTATGGCACTGGTGCTGTCACAGAAAAGTGGAACCTGGGAGCACTCCTTACCAAAATCACTCATGGTGTAGGTCATCCAAAGCAGCTAGGAACAACAACTAGCAGCAGCTACATACTCAGCCTCGATGGTGGATTGGGCTACACTCGATTGCTTGCGAGATGACCAAGAGACCAAAGAAGAACCGAGGAACTGACAACACCCAGAAGTAGACTTGCGGTCCAATCGACACCCAGCAAAATCCGCATCAGAACACCCATGAAGCCTGAGTGTCGAGGAGGCAGAGTACCAAACACCAAACTCAGGAGTGTAGTTCAAGTACCTGAAAATCCGCTTGACGGCCTGCCGATGTGAAGTCCTCGGTGAAGCCTGAAAACGAGCGCACAGACACACGCTGAACTGTATGTCTGGCCTCGTCGCCGTTAGGTAGAGGAGGGAGCTGATCATGCTCTGGTACTCCTTCTGGTCCACGGGTTCGCCATCCTCGTTCGCGTCCAAAGCCGCAGTTGTACTCATCGGTGTAGTCGGCGACTTGGAGTCGTTCATGCCAAACTTCTTCACCATGTCCCTGGTGTACTTCGCCTGATGTACAAAGGTCCCGTCCTTGCACTGCTTGATCTAGAGACCCAAGAAAAACTGCAGCTCGCCCATCATGGACATCTCAAATTCCCTGCTCATGTCATCTGCAAATCTGGCAACAAGATCATGAGAAGAGTCACCAAAGATTATGTCATCCACGTATATCTGAACAATCAAAAGGTCATTCCCATGCTTGAGGAGGAACAGGGTCTTATCAACTGTGCCCATCACAAACCCCTTACTTAGCAAAAAGCCTCTCAACCTGCCATACCAAGCTCTAGGTGCCTGTTTCAACCCATAGAGCGCTCTCTGGAGTTTGTATACACGGTGTGGGTATTTTTCACTCTCAAACCCCGGGGGTTGCCTCACATACACTTCTTCCTCTATCACCCCATTCAAGAAAGCACTCTTGACATCCATTTGGTACAACTTGAACCCTTTAGCCACAGCAAAGGCTAGAAGGATCCTAATTGACTCCAAACGGGCCACAGGAGCAAATGTCTCCTCATAGTCTATCCCCTCCTTCTGGTTGAACCCCTGCGCCACCAACCTCGACTTGTTTCTCACAACCATCCCATTTTCACCCTCTTTGTCCTTCCACACCCACTTGGTACCTATGGGACGGCAATTTGGTGGTGGATCGACTAACACCCAGACTTAGTTTCTCTCAAAGTTTTCCAACTCCTCATGAATGGAATTCACCCAATTCTCATCAGACAAAACGTGTCGAATATCTTTGGGCTCAAACAACGCAACAAAAGCAGAGTGAACGAAATGAGAAGTATTCCTTGACCTCGACCGTGTAGTGCGTTCATGAAGGTCACAAATGATCGTCGTCGGTGGGTGATCAACTTGAACACGCTGGGGAGCCTCACGCCTGGACACAACCTCCCCCTCAGCAGCAGCCTCTACTCGAACAGCCTCAGTCGTAGTGGGTGTAGGGGATGGTCCATCCTCGATCGTCGTTGTAGTAGTGGAAGTAGCATGTACACGATCAGCCACGGGAGCATCACCACCATCATCGTCTTCATCTCCATCTCCATCCTTCTCATCCTCAAAGATCCTCGCTCCAATCTCCTCGTCACCTGCACACTCAAAAGCAGAAGAGCTACATGACTGTGTCTCGTCGAAGGTTACCTCGCAAGTCTCCATGATTCGGTTAGTATCAAGATTGAGCACACGATATGCTCTAGAGTGAATCGCATAACCAAGGAAAATCCCATCCGAACATCTAGATTCAAACTTATCACTTGCCCTTCTTCAGAATGAAACACTTGCAACCAAAAGCTCTAAAGTGACTCACCTTGGGTTATCGGCCATGCATCAGCTCATAAGAGGTTTTCTTCTTCAAAGCACGAAGGAAGATGCGATTTGAGACATAGCAAGCGGTATTGACCGCCTCGACCCAGAAATGCCTAGGAGTCCTATGCTCATCGAGCATTGTCCTGACATCTCACAAAGGGTCCGGTTCTTCCTCTCCACTACGCCATTCTGGCAAGCGATGTATGGAGAAGAGTACTGATGATCAAGACCAAGATCACTGCAAAAGGCATCAAAATGAGAGTTTTTAAACTCCGTGCCATTGTCACTACGTATACCTCGAATGGCATCACCATGTCTCTCATTCTTTAACCTCAAGATCAAGTCCCGAACAAAGCCAAATGTCTCACTCTTATCCTCCAAAAAGAAGACCCAAGAGTACCTCGAAAAATCATCAACAACCACAAGAACAGACCACTTCCCACCAGTAGAGCGAACACGAGCTGGCCCAACCAAATCCATGTGCAGCAGCTCACAAGGTCGCTCGGTCATGACAGCAGTCAGAGGGGCGTGAGAAGCGGCAACCATATTTCCATGCCGACAAGAGGCACAAACCAAATCCTTCTCGAATTTCAACTTAGGCAATCCTCGGACATGATCAAGACCACTCAAGCGGGAAAGCAACTCGAAGCTCAAGTGTCCCAACCTCCTATGCCATTTCCAAAGCTCGGCCGAAACGCCAGCAACAAAGCATCGAGGAGGACCAACAGACTGGGAAAAGTCGGTACGAAAGATTTGACCCTCGGGGACGATCGTACAGACAAGATCGCCTCGAGAATCAAGCACACGAGAAGCACCCGACTTGAAACGAACCTCAAAACCTTCGTCAAGTAATTGAGATACTGACAACAGGTTAAAACCAAGTGACTTGACCAAGGCCACACTTCCTAAGGTCACCTTGCTACTCACCTTCACCATACCTTCAGCAAGCACTCGTCCTCTCCCATTGTCCCCGAAAGTGATGTACTCCCTCGTACTCACCGGGGTGAGGCTGGAGAACCACCCACGATCTCCGGTCATGTGTCGTGAGCAACCGGAGTCGATCAACCAAAAGTTCTCCAAGCCTCCCACCTGCAATCAAAAATGAGGACGAGAATGAGCAAGCGACTCAATACTGGGGTTAGTACCAAAAGAGTCAAACCAGTGCTGAGCCATTTGCTCAAAAGAAGGGTTAGCAAAATCCATCCTCCCAAAAACTCTAGGAGGAGCCCTCTCACGCCTACCACCAAAGGACCTGTCACGTCTCACTGGAGGAGTACGCGCACCACGAGGGGGAAAACGTGGCTCGTAGTCCATCGGAGACCCAAAGCTCTGATCGTGCCTCCCAAACTCGTAACGGTCACGAGAAGGAGCACGTCGAGCCAACTCACCACGCCCAAACCCAACACCCCTATCTCTCTGAGGAAACACACCTCCACCTCCACCTCCATGAGTGGGAACTATACACACATACACCTCATCTATAGGTAGAGGCCCTCTACGAGGCTCAGGCACACCACGAGCAAGGTGGTACCTGTCCTTGTTTGCCATCTCCCTAGCAAACCTCTCATCCCTCTTTCTCCGGAAACATAACTCATCCTTATGCCCATCCCTCCCACAATACTCACAATGGAAGAGGATTGGCACTAGCTTAGGCTGTGGCTTCTCTACAAGCTTCTCTCCAGCTTTCTCTCCTGACTTCCCATCAAAGACACTCCCCTGGGTGCTCACAAACTTGATGGGTTTCTGGTAGTTCTCAGATTTGTGGGGGAATACTGGAGGATCTGGGGTTGTGTCTAGCTTGTTTCTGAGATGGTTTGGCTTGGGTGCAAATTTGTTCATGGGTGTGGTGTGTGGTGGAATAGGAATCTCTCCAGCTTTCTCTTCTCCCTCACCACTCTTCTCACCACACTTGTCAGCCCCCAACGCCTGACCATCAAACCTCTTGAACTGAGCCAACATCAAACTCAATTATGGCTCATGCCCAGACAACCACCCCATCATTTTTCTTAATTCATCATTTTCATCCTGCAGACGATCAACATAGTGTGCAAGTTCCATGTTTTTCAAAGCATGCATTTCACAGGTTGAACATGATGTAGGAAGAGGAGCTTTCAATGCCGCCTCAAGAGAAACAATCTAGTGTGAGACTCATCTAGCCTAGCATGCAAAACAGGACATGAGGTACAAGCACCTAGTAAAGCTGGCCTATTCAATTCATCACACTCAATCCTAACCACATCTAGTTCCTCCAAAGTAGAGGTATGCTGCTCCTTGAGAGCAGTCAAATCAGCAAGAAAAACTGAGCAGTCACCACAATCAATCTCATCCGACACCACAGGAGCAGATTTCAAAGCACTTATTTCATTTCTAGCATCCACAAGCAAGGATTCAAGTTCAGCTACCTTGTCCTTAGCATCACCCAACAAAGACCTAAATTCATGTTTATCATGGTTATCAAGCAACTCATTGAGCCTAGCATTCTCCTCTAGCAAGAAGTTAGGATCTTGTCGTACCTCTTCATCGGAGTTGGAGTTCGAATCTGAGCTGTGCTTCCCACCCTTCTTGGAGTGCGCCATGCCGCAAAAGCCTCCTTGTGCGATGAAGCTTAGGCCGGTGAAGTTCTTGCCCGTGTGCCGCTTGTCCTTGCGCTTCTCTTGCTCATCCTCACTGCTCGAGTCGGAAGAAGCATCGCTTGATGTCGAGTCAATGTCGCTCGCTCCGGCCACCATTGCTCGAGCGGTCTTCTTCTTGTAGCCGCCACGCTTCTTGTGCCTTCTCTCTCCCTTGTCCTTGTGCTTGTCATTGTAGTCATTCCGGAACCAGTGCTTGTTGTAGTCGTGCTTGGGCTTGCCCTTGTAGTCGTTCTTGATCTCCATGGCTTCAGGGCATTTGGTAATGACGTGCCCGTGCTTCCCGCACCGATAGCACATCCCCGAGCTCCGCCTTGCATTCTTGCAGTTCTCGTACATCCGCCCAAACCTCTTGCTCAACAAGGCGAGATCGTCCTCGCTCAGCACCTCAAAGTCCTCATCTGGCAAAGACACAAGATAAGACAAAGAGAAACCACCAGTGTTAGTGTTAGACCTTTGTTGACGGTGGAAATTCACCATTTCCAACCATCAATATTCTCACATAAATGGAGGTATATGCATTATTTACTAGCATTTAGGTATGAATAATGTAGTTCCACTTATCCTTGGAGATTATTTGTATGTAGGTGATTTACCCTTTAAAAGAGATGGAAACTCCACTCCTATGAAGCAACCATGCAACTCAGCTGAGGAGGTGGCTGCCACCAAGGGAAACATGGCATGACATGTCATCGATCCAGGGGAGGCACTCACCGATGAATCAGATGACGCCACATGGACTTCACATGGATCAAAGGGCCCACCTCGGATACCAAATCAAGCCATGCACTGGAGATGGATCAGAGGGCCCACAGGGCAGCCACCCAGAGGAAACACAGGCCAGGAGGCGACCCTAGGGGGTCGGCCGATCCTAGGATCGGCCAAACCGACCTAGGGGCCTTTGATCCTGGCCTTCCACGTGTTGGTTGCTCATTGGTCACTTGCTTCACTCTCGGGTGTTTAGGGGCCATTTGGGCGTCCGAGCAAGCCTTGTCTCCCTCTATAAATAGGAGGGGAGGGGCTCCCATTTCTCACACACCACTCTCTCATTCTCCTCTCACTTTTAGTTTCCAAGGCTAGGGGGTACACTAGAGTAGCTCTTCTTCAGGTTCCAAGTCCTCTTGGAAGTTTAGGTATGAGTTCTCTTTTATCTTTATTTCTTTGTATGACTTTGATCTACTTCAGTTATTCAGCTATTTCATATAAAGTCATGGTAGATCATATTCTTGATATGTTCTTGAGTTCATCCTCTGTTCATCATTTAGAGGCTAGTGTTCTTCGTGAACACTACCTTTTGATCCACTTGAAGGGTGATAAACTCCTTCCTTATGTGTTTGTTCATAAGTTAGAGGCTCGTGTTCTTCATGAACACGACCCTTTGATCTTGTTGATTAGACATAAGAGAGTTTATATCTGTTCGTATGTCTAGCCTTAGTAGATCTTGTTAGATGGCATGAGAGTGTTGCATGGGGTCTGTGTTCAAGCTACGGTACTCGGTCTAGTTGACCAGTCTTCTGGTGGCTCTCACCCTGGGTCACAATAGCCCGGGCCGGGTGAAGTCTAGCAGCAACGTAGGCATGGTGCCTGGGTTGTCTTGCTACGATAGTTCTGAGCATACCCCCCGTAATGAGAGGTCGGTCCTCAGGTGGTGACAGCCCTGTTGGATCCTAGGGCAACCTCCGCGTTGGGGTACCTGATGTAGGAGTCTAAAGTCTAGTTTCGCAGAGTGCTGGTCGTCGTGGGCTAGCTCCCCGTTTGTACCTGGGTGCTGAACCATGTTTCCCTCATGCAATACTCATGCCTATCTCTTGTATCTTCTAGCTTTGTATGTTTAGTACATTAGAACCTAAAGCTAACTCGTATGTTCCCCCTAAGCCGTAGTGTGCTAGAGTAGAGGTAGATTTGAGGTGTATGTGTCACACTACCCCTTTTATATCATTTATCTTACCCCTGCCTTTCAGTGTGTTGTTCCCTATATCTATCTCTTGGTTTACATTCAGAGCAAAAGCATAAGTCTAAGATATCCGCCATTGCCTTCTACAGATTCGATACCCTTGGAATACTCTCCTTCCTTAGGGAAATGCTACAATGGTTTATCTGTGCGCTTGCGGATTTGTTCATGATCATTTAGATTAAACCTATGGCAACTCTCAATGTTCACGCTAATTTGCGCCAGTTAGTTGTGACATTGGGAAATGCCAACAGACACTTCTAGCGCTGACACTAAGGATGGATCCCAAATCTGTTCTTAAGTGATCGACGTTCAGAAGTGTCAATAAGCATTTCTGGTGCCGTTGCCGGGGAAGGCACAGGATTATCTTGACTATGCTTTGCATCTATTTATAAACTCTGAGTAGGTTAGGACAACCCTCAATGCAGGCTAACCTTGATTGTCTTCTTTTATCTTTGGATGATGAAGACAGGTAGTGTATGACTGGTTTCGACCTACCGGGAAATTTTACTGAAGATCCCGAGTCTCTTGTGAGGAAAGCTCGAATTCATTTCGGCTCACCTCGTCGTACTCGTCTGGAGGACGAACCCGCTTCCTTTGTACCATCCACGTCCAACGCAATGGCCCAGAAGACACTTCATGAGTACTCAGCTCCTTCTGCTGACCAGGTGCTGCAAGGCCCTGAGGTGGCAATGGGGACTAAAAACTTTGAGATCAAGACGGGTCTAATCACGATGGTACAGGCGCCCATTCTGTGGCAAGCCAAATGAGGATGCCAATGCTCATCTGCAGCAATTCCTAGAGCTGTGTAGCACTTTCGTCATCAGGGGTGCAAATATGGATGTTGTTCGTCTATGGCTATTTCCATTCTCCCTCTTGGGAAAGGCTAAGCAATGGTTCTATGCGAACCGGGAATCTATTGACACTTGGAGCAAGTGTTCACAGGCATTTCTCAAGAAGTTCTTCCCATTGGGTAAAACCAATGCTCTTCGTGGAAGGATTTCTGGTTTTCAGCAAGCAGGAAGTGAATCTATCCCAAAGGCTTGGGAGAGGCTTCAGGAATATGTCCTGGCCTATCCTCATCATGGGATGGAAGATTGGCTCATTCTTCAAAGTTTTTATAATGGGTTGACTCCGACAGCCCGAGGCCATATTGATTCTACTGCTCAAGGAGCATTCTTCTCACTTACTATTGACAATGGTAAATTGCTCATGGAGAAGATGGTCTCCAACCAAGGGTGGAGTGATGAAAGACTCCAACCACGACCGAGGGGTACTCATACTGTCAAGGAAGCAGATATGATTACTGCCAAGATGGATCTTCTTATGAAGAGACTGGATGACTACACCAGCGAGAAGGCTGCCATGGCCACTACTTCTCTGCCTATGGACTCTCACATGACTTGTGAAGTCTGTGGCAACACTGGGCATTCAGGCAACTATTGTCCAGAAACTCGGGAGGAAGTGATGTACATGAATGGCAATAACAACGGTTATCGTCCACCTCAACAAGGAGGCCAATCGTGGAATCAACAACGCCCTTATTATCAAGGAGGTAACCAAGGTAATTCTTACAATCCTAACCAACCTTCCTTGAGAGATCTTGTGTTTGGGCAAGCTAAGATTAATGAAGGTATTAACAAAAAGCTAGCTGCCCTTGATAAAACTATGGAAAGTCTCAATGTTAAGCTTGATAGTTTTTCTTCTGCCCAGAAGAGTCAGCTGAGTTTCAACAAGATGTTAGAAACCCAGTTGGCTCAGCTGGCTGCTTTGGTTCCATCTCCTGATAACGGGAGGATCCCGGGGCAACCCGTATCCTCTTGTGAAAATGTTAGTGTAGCGTCGACCAGGTGGGGTAAGCCACCTAGGAAGACACGTGCCTCTGACTATGCAGGAAAGCCCATTCAACAAATCCTTGATCCATGGGAGGAATCAGCAGTATGGCACAAGAAAGACCCAGGCTACCCAACTATCACATGCACAATCTATTACAAGAAGATCAGGCATGCTCTCTGTGACCTTGGTGCAAGTGTTAATCTCATGTCCAAGGCCATGTTCGAGCAACTGGGATATCCGGCTCTCTCTCCAACAGCACGGACTATCCAACTAACCGATTCAATGATCCGATATCCAGAAGGAATCGCTGAGAGCTTATTGGTTAAAATCAAGAGTTCTTATGTCTTCGCGGATTTCGTGGTCCTTGATATGGATGATAAAGGAGGAATGCCGCTCATCCTTGGGCGACCATTCCTCAGTGATGTCCGAGCTAGAATCAATGTGGGATCCGGCATCATCCGTTTCCGCATTGGGGAGAGGAACCTGAAGTTCAAGTTTCAGGACAAGGAAGAGCAATACTATTTGGTGCAAGATAGTGTTGAGCAGCTTTGGGGGAAAGACGGAGCCTTCACCCCAAGGAAGAAATCTCCGTCGAGAAGGGTAAAGAAAATTCGGAAAGAATGGTAGAAGATTGAGATGGCACCAACCTCTACTTCTCAGGAGTGGGGTGTTGAATGGAATTGATCGCTGAGAAGAGTCCCGCTCATCGGACTAAAAATGATGGGTCCTTTCTACCAAAAAGGTTAAAGCTAGTATTTATCTCATATTTCCCTTTCCAAAATTTTCATTTCCAAGATTGCATATTTGATTTTCCAAAACTCTGCATTTGCATGCTAGATTTATCTAGCCCTTTTTCCCTTTTCAAAATAAAATTTCTGAAAATCAATTCTGAGTTTGAAAATTCAAGAAAAATCATTTGAAAAATATTTCGAGGGAATTTGGGCCAAGGCACTCAGGCAGGCCCCCAGCTAGCTGTTGGGGAGCCACTGGCCAGGGCAGAGGGCAGGTGGGCCCGGCCTAGGGTCGGCCGACCCCAGGTTCGGCCGAAGTAGCCCAACGGCTGCTGGGCCCCACCTTGCTCCAACGGCTCCTAGCCGTTGCCCAACGGCTATGTCTGGGTGCTCGGCGCATTTGCCTATAAATAGCAGGGGGAGAGTGGGTGTTCTTCACCCATTCAACTCATTTCATTCACACTCCCCTCTCTACTCCTTGCTCTCTTGGTTTTCTTGGATTTCTGGCTCAAGATTGGATCATCAATTGGTCTCTCTTTTGTGTTGCTGAAAATATTGCTATTGGTGGAGCAAGCTCGGTAAGAACTTCATTCGATTTCACTAACCCATCACCGAGTTGCTCTTGTTGTTTCTTGTTGTTGTGCTAGCATGAATTGGGCAGCGAACACTCTCCGGAGGGTGACATGCTCACGCTCCCATTCGCGGGCAAGCACGAGTGCATCCACCCCCACCGAGCTGACGCCGAGCCCGTCAACGATGGACTATGAAGAAGAGCCAGAGGAGCAAGCCGAGCCACAAGCCATGGAGGAGGTCGTTGACGACACCCCCTACCTCAGCTTGCGGGGCGATCGAGAGCAGCAAGCCTATGCTCTCCTGAAGGACCGAGTCTTCGCCCACACCAGGGACTTCGACCCGGCTCTCATGGAGAAAACAGGTATGAATCTCGAGTTCGCTTCTATTTGGAATGCTCTTGGTTGGGAGGAGTTTGTGCCGGTCACAGAGCTTGGCTCTCGACCCCTCACCATCCAGTTTCTTTGCTCTCTTGCCGAGACCCCGGATGGCGTTGAGTTTCGTCTTTTCGGGACCGATTATCGTCTTTCTTGGAAGGATCTTAGTCGTCTTCTTGGTTTTAGTCCTCGTTGTGCTGTCTCTTTGAAGCGAGCTTGTGAGGGTTTTGTTCGGGAATCTTTCTGGGCAGATATCTCTGGTCTTGTTTACAGTGGCAAGTTTGTACCACGGTGCAACGATATTGTGCATCCCACTCTCCGTCTATGGCACAAGTGGCTCGCCATCACTCTCTTTCCACGAGAGGATGTTCGGCCCGTGCGCAGCGATGAGATGATGCTATTATACACCGCTATCAACGAGATCAAGGTCGCTCCCGTTAAAGCAATGATTCGGCAGTGGATGACGAATTTCAAGATGATAGGCCCTATTAAGTGTACGGCTTTGGTGACTCGTATTGCTCTTAGACTCGGGGTTCTTAGCGGGAATCCCGTACCCTTCATCGGACGCCCCGAGTTCTCATTGATTTGGCATACTTAATCCAGGGGCATATACTCAAGAGGGGCCAAATGATTCTTTGACTTTCTTCTTTCCGGGCTATGCAAACCAAATCCCATTACCTATCCCGGGGTTTGGATTGTATAACTTGGAGTCACTCACCATTCCCCTTATTCCACAAGAGGAAAGCCGTCATGCTAGTGTTTCAGGTAGGTCCACCAGGAGCGCGGCGAAGAGAGCACACATGCAGCAGCAGTCACAGCCGACACCACCACCACAGCCTCAGCCACAACCTGTTACACCACCGGTGGCAGGAGGGGCCCCTGCGGGGTACATGTCCGGGGTTACCCCTGGTTATGCACCTGGTTGGGACTAGCCCACCTACCAGCCGAGTACGAGTGGCACGGCTTGGGCGAGCGCGAGCGGAGCTCAGTGGGCCACACCCGCTAGTTCCAGCTCAGGTGGTCCACCTCCGTCTTCATCCTTCCGACGGCACTCCTCCTCCTCTGCACGCGATGCTCAGCTCGCGCAGTAGATGGAAGAGCTCACCGTTCAGGTCACAGGATTGGAGGAGACGCTGAACACCCACGTCGAGTCTACCTCTGCGTGGCAGCGTCAGGCTGGTGAGAGGATATCAGCCATGCAGCAAGATCAGCGGCAGTACATGGAGGCGCAGAGGGCCTACTACGCGAGTCAGGGTTTCTTCTACCCTCCTCCGTAGTGAGCCTGAAGCTAGCTTGGGGGAGGACCCCCATCCCGAGGTAACTTGTATCTTCCTTCATTTTCAGAATATCTCATAAATGAAAATCCAAAAAAATTTGCAAAATAAAAAAGACCAAAAATATTTATTTGCTTTCATCATCATCGTTTGCTTAGTTTGCTTTGGTATGCTTAGTAAGAATGCTTTGCCTCTATGGTTGAAATGATGAATAGTTGCTCTGTTTATTCTCCTCGTATGTCTTGCTTACAACTTCGTATCCTACCTAAGTTTTGAGTTTGTTGGCTTGTATGTTCAAACCTTAGCTTGAAAACTGTGGGTAGCGGAAAGCATGATCCTTGCCTAAGTTTTTGTGAGACATGATATGGTAGAATAGAGTGCTATGATCTTGTGCTTAGTGATGCTTGACATCCGGAGTTTTCCTTTTTGAAAAAAAAATCAATCAAAACATGATGAGTTCCTCAATGATGAGAATTCCCCATCCAAGGCCATATGTAGATTCTAGTTTTTAGCCTCCACATATGCAGCTTGTTCTCTCATTGAGCTTTGTCAAATTTTTGTGACCCTTGTTAGAACTCATACTCCCCTGATCAAGATCACGAACACGTTCATGCTAAACTTCTACACTGGAAGTTAAGCATTCATCATTTACTCCATACTGCTTATGCATTCTTCCATAAATAAAACTCTATGTATCTTTGCATCATTCATCCCTCTCCAAATATCTCCAATAGAGACAAAGGGCTAGCTAAAAAAAGAGAGAAAAAGAAAAGCATGCTCAAAAGCATGGCAAAAATAAATAAAAAGAGATAGCCCAAGTCTCGAAAAAATTTCAGAGGAGGAAAAGGGATTGATATGTGCAAGAGAAAGAGTTCCACCATATAGATGGTAATAACTAGTACCTACTCCGGGGCTAGTGTCCACCTTACCATCAATCCCTCATTTCCTCATATAAAACATGGCAATATCTAGCACCCATTTCCGGACCTAGTATCCACCTTGCCATATTCATATCCATCACACACATATGCACATCTTGATCAGGATGTATGTTTGTTTCTTCCAAGGATCTGGTTTTTTACTTAGCAATATATGAGAGACAAGTATGCCACATCTTCCCTACCTACAGCTCCACATAAAGCCTATTAGGAGTAGGATGTGAAGAAAGGCAACATTGATGCATTGGTGAGGAATCATACACTTTTGTCCGAGAGTATCATTTGAGGAACTCTGATTTTCGTTTGAAAAATTTGCAAAACCTCCGGATTGCTAAGCTGATCAAGGTATGAGTGATTATGCACATGCTATATAACCATTCTGTCTCTCAACTGCCTAAAGCAGGTGAAGCTATATGCCCCACGTATCAGGCGAAAGGTAAGAACATTGCCAACTTGTTCAACTCTTGGTAGAGTACTTTGCTGTATGTTTGCCATAAGTTGAGAATACAACATTGTAGAAACTCCTGATCAACCAACCTAAGTCTCTAATGTCTTGCTTCGAGACGAGCAAGAGGTTAGCTTGGGGAAGTTTGTTGACGGTGGAAATTCACCATTTCCAACCATCAATATTCTCACATAAATGGAGGCATATGCATTATTTACTAGCATTTCGGTATGAATAATGTAGTTCCACTTGTCCTTGGAGATTATTTGTATGTAGGTGATTTACCCTTTAAAAGAGATGGAAACTCCACTCCTATGAAGCAACCATGCCAACTCAGCTGAGGAGGTGGCTGCCACCAAGGGAAACATGGCAAGACACGTCATCGATCTAGGGGAGGCACTCACCGATGAATCAGAGGATGCCACATGGACTTCACATGGATCAAAGGGCCCACCTCAGATACTAAATCAAGCCATGCACCGGGGATGGATTAGAGGGTCCACAGGGCAGCCACCCAGAGGAAACATAGGCCAGGAGGCGACCCTAGGGGGTCGGCCGATCCTAGGATCGGCCGAACCGACCTAGGGGCCTTTGATCCTGGCCTACCACGTGTTGGTTGCTCATTGGTCACTTGCTTCACTCCCGGGTGTTTAGGGGCCATTTGGGCGTCCAAGCAAGCCTTGTCTCCCTCTATAAATAGGAGGGGAGGGGCTCCCATTTCTCACACACCACTCTCTCATTCTCCTGTCACTTTTAGTTTCCAAGGTTAGGGGGTAGGCTAGAGTAGCTCTTCTTCACGTTCCAAGTCCTCTTGGAAGTTTAGGTATGAGTTCTCTTTTATCTTTATTTCTTTGTATGACTTTGATCTACTTTAGTTATTCAGCTATTTCATATAAAGTCATGGTAGATCATATTCTTGATATGTTCTTGAGTTCATCCTCTGTTCATCATTTAGAGGCTAGTGTTCTTCGTGAACACTACCTTTTGATCCACTTGAAGGGTGATAAACTCCTTCCTTATGTGTTTGTTCATAAGTTAGAGGCTCGTGTTCTTCATGAACACGACCCTTTGATCTTGTTGATTAGACATAAGAGAGTTTATATCTGTTCGTATGTCTAGCCTTAGTAGATCTTGTTAGATGGCATGAGAGTGTTGCATGGGGTCTGTGTTCAAGCTACGGTACTCGGTCTAGTTGTCCAGTCTTCTGGTGGCTCTCACCCTGGGTCACAATAGCCCGGGTCGGGTGAAGTCTAGCAGCAACGTAGGCATGGTGCCTGGGTTATCTTGCTATGATAGTTATGAGCATACCCCCCGTAACGAGAGGTCGGTCCTCAGGTGGTGACAGCCCTGTTGGATCCTAGGGCAACCTCCGTGTTGGGGTACCTGATATAGGAGTCTAAAGTCTAGTTTCGCAGAGTGCTGGTCGTCGCGGGCTAGCTCCCCGTTTGTACCTGGGTGCTGAACAATGTTTCCCTCATGCAATACTCATGCCTATCTCTTGTATCTTCTAGCTTTGTATGTTTAGTACATTAGAACCTAAAGCTAACTCATATGTTCCCCCTAAGCCGTAGTGTGCTAGAGTAGAGGTAGATTTGAGGTGTGTGTGTCACACTACCTCTTTTATATCATTTATCTTACCCCTGCCTTTGAGTGTGTTGTTCCCTATATCTATCTCTTGGTTTACATTCAGAGCAAAAGCATAAGTCTAAGATATCCGCCATTGCCTTCCACGGATTCGATACCCTTGGAATACTCTCCTTCCTTGGGGAAATGCTACAATGGTTTATCTGTGCGCTTGCGGATTCGTTCATGATCGTTTAGATTAAACCTATGGCAACTCTCAATGTTCACGCGAATTTGCGCCAGTTAGTTGTGACATTGGGAAATGCCAACAGACACTTCTCGCGCTAACACTAAGGATGGATCCCAAATCTGTTCTTAAATGATCGACGTTCAGAAGTGTCAACAACCTTGACCCGGAGACAAGAGCCAAACTATGAGGATCAGTAGGGCTGTCGCTCTTGGCTCTCAAGCCACGATCAACCTCTGAAGACCTGAGCTTGGAAAACAGCTCATCCAGCGTCAGCGTATCATACACGCTCGACTCCTCAATGGCCTCGACCTTGGCACTCCACACAGACCTATCCAGGGCATGCAAAAGCTTGATAGCTTGATCATGATTCGTGTATGGGAGCACTGTCACATTGGCCCTCATGTTGTTGACTATGCTAGTGAAGCGCTGGAACATTGCATCGATCGACTCACCGGGGAGATGAGTGAAGTTCTCGTACTCTCTCCGGTAAGTGGAAAACAAACGGGCATTGCCAACATGAGCATTTCTCAACTTGAGCCATATCATTCCGGCCACATTCTCTCCATGCACTCGCTGGAACTCCGAAGCACAGAGAGCACGGAACAAGTAATCAATGGCCTTGCTGTTGGCCTCAAACATGTCCCGTGATCCTGGAAGCAGAAAACTATCTAGGATGACATATTGATCATTTTGAGTGACCTCCCAAATAAGAGTTCCCTTCCCTCGCAAAAACGCGCCCATGCGCCTCTCCCACATCGGGTAATTCTTGCCATCAAAGTGCGGAGGACCTGACCCCTTGCCGTAATCGCCCATCTTTGGATCTTAGACTGGTTAGAATCACGAAGATCCGTAACCGGCCCTGATACTAATTGAAGGACCGAATAGGGCAACCAGAGAGGGGGGGGGAGTGAATGGGAGCCGATAAAAATTCTTCCCTAAGGTCGAACTCGGCCTATACCCCGATTGCCACTCCAAGGACTCGTGCACACAAAGGAAGCTCCAAAAAAGGCACAAACAAGCCTACACGATCAAGAAACAAGCCTAGGAACAAAGAACGGAAGCAACTGGACAAGAATCAAAGCACTTGGCACAATCTGGAAACGCCAGGCGCGGACTGTCCGTGCAGTACGGGCGGACCGTCCACTAGGGTACGGCGGACTATCCGCAGGTACAGCGCGGACTGTCCGAAATAAGCACTAGAGCTACCAGAGACAAACCCGGAAATACGGAATATCCGGCTAGGCCTTGTGCACCGTCCGCCAGTGTCGCGGACTGTCCATGAGGGCAGTGCGGACCGTCCGCCCAGCTCGCTGGAAACCCCAGACAAAACACCAGACAAACCTTCACCACGCGGACCGTCCGTGATCAACACGCAGACTGTCCACAAACCTCTTGCAACAAAACCCTAAGGCCAACGTGGATCGAAACGAAGACGTGCAAGAACACGAAGAACACGCGACGAACAACTGGACGCGTGGACTATCCGCGACGACCGTGCGGACTATCCGCAAGCCACAAACAGAACAGCTTGAGCTCAAGCTCGCGAAGTCAACCCTCCAAATCCATCACCGGATCTCCCAAACACCAAAAGCTCTTGAGACAAGATTTGGGGGAGATGATAAGCAACACAAGAGGAAGCTATGCCCCAAAAATCTCGACCTCTAAGCCACTAACTCGCCGGGAATCGCGGATCACACGAACTCCACCAAGAACACGAACTTCGGCCAAAAACTCACGAATCGAAGGCTCTCCACAACGTTTGAGGAGTCAAGATCACACACAAAGATGCGCAAGGCATCCATCCGTGATCTCCTGAAAGAAATCTGAAGAAAAATGCCCTCAAATCCTCGAATCGAGCGAAGAACGAAACTCCCCAAAAATAGCCCCAAAAATGACACAAAAATCACAGAGGACTAGGAGATCACTGCAACGCCGAATGCTTCCATACATCCAGAGGACAGAGTCTGTACAAGAGTTTAGCCTAAGGAATCCGGAGGGAAAAGAAGCAGTTCAGAGAAATCTACCGGGGGAGAAAGCCCTAGAGTCCAAGAAAGAGAGAGATGCCATCCACCTCTCCGCTAATTATACGAAGTCCATCGGAGGGAGGTAAATGACCACGCTACCCCTACTACTTAAATGAAGATACAACCCATCAGGGGCATTTTGGTCAAGTCTTCATCGGACGGACACGCTTCCACCGTGGCTTCGCTTCACATCGACGCAAACCCCGCGATCACGCCACGTGCCCTCCGCCTCGAAGCTTCCCGAAGCTCCCGGATCACCGTCTGCGTCGCCTCGGGCCTCCGGGCTTGGTTTTGAGGCCCAAACCAAGAAACCATCCACCGATGGTTTTGTGGGAAAACCACCAAACCCCGCGTGCAAGCTTCGGCCTCGATCTGCTACCTTGCACCGGCCCATGTTCAAGACTTCAGGCCGCCAGTCCTGCACCACACGACTCGCACTTGACCCCATCGGCCACCGGGTCCATCGAACCAAGCCTACTTGCCTTTCCATCACCCGGAGGCCACCACGGCTAAGGCCTTTCGCGCTTGTTCTTCACCTGCACTGACACGGGTCAAATCGCAACCTGTACCTGCACACTTAGCCAAGCATCAGTCCACACAACATTGTCAATCACTCATCACTAAGGAGCGACCCTCCACTGGTCCTCGGACACACCTGGTCTTCACGAACTCGATGGCTCTCATCATCATCAAGCCAACCATCGCTTTCCAGCAAGGCGACACTTTCATTTTTGGCTCCTGGGTTTGCATTGCTGACGGCACCGGATCGTTCTTGCATTTCTTGGCACCAACTTCGGAGTCAAAGCTCAAGTCCTCGACGCTTACGCAAGCTTCGATAGAGGAACTCGTCGAAAATTTCAGCGAAATTTCACTCTCTAACCCTCTCAGAGAACTCGAGTCGGAGTCCGAGTACAACTCGACTTCGTCTCCTATTCAGCCTGAGTTGCTCTCTCCAGTTTCACAGCTTGCGCTCGGCTTGGATAACATCTCAGCACCACCTCTCTTCGGTCATCGCCATGTCAGTGCCGCTTACCAAGCTGCGCTGAAGCGCCTCATGTGCCCTGGCTCGAAGATCGTGCTCGAGTACTCCTCGGATTCGGAAGTCAACCTCGACTACTATGATTCGGATTCATCTGAGTTCGAGTTTGACTACGGTTCAGATTCTACTGAAGTACAACAACTTACTGGCTCTGCTTAAGGACTGGTGATCACATCGACACCTGAGGGTAGATTTGTATACTGGCCTGAGCATGTGCCTGCTGATCTCACCTTGGATGGTCAGGAGCGCTTTATCACTTGTCTCGACAACTTACCCTTCCAGGAAGGTGCTAAGCTCATTGATTATGACACTGATACTGAGCTCATTACGAGTACGGGTACTCACTCATCTTATCGGGAAGTTTTCGTCGCTGATGCATCTACTCCGCAAGGGCACCATGCCAATTATCGCTTTCCGGATGATGTATCTGATGATGAACTCTATGCCAATGCTCCTGCTGATGAAACCGCTAAGGCCAAGACTGCACGTCATCAACGCAATACTGATCGTGCAACCCTTCATCGGGAACTCATGGAAGCTCTACCTACCCATAATCTTCAAAAGGCTTTGGATGCGGTAGCTTCTCGTCAATATCACACTCCAGAGGAAGCCATTAATGCGATCAACCTGCTTGGTCGCTCTATGCCTCGTGACAGGGCGACTGCTAAAGTCGCAAAGCTAGCTAAACTAGCCTACACTATGCTACGTCAAAATACCAGTACTCCTAGTCACCATGGCAGTAGTGGAGGTGCTCATCGCGCCACGCCCACTCCTCAACGCACACGTCCGGAAGCTAGCAACATGGGCAAGGGTGATGATGGTAGTGTCAATAGCAATTCGGGAGACTCTCGCTATGACGCTCACACAACAATCAACGCCAGATGTGCTAAGCGTGAGAAGCAAAAGGATGTTGACTCTGATTCCTTCCCTGCTTTCTCTGCTCGACTTCAAGCTCCGCTTCTTCCAGAGAAATTCAAGCCCTATGGCATCTCTAAATACGATGGCAAGCAAGATCCAAGGTAGTGGTTGCGCTGTTATGCTCTATCCATCACTAATGCCGGGGGCAATGATGATACTAAATGTATATATTTCCCTTTTGTTTTGGAGCAAGAGCCCCTCACATGGTTCGAGTCTCTCAAACGCGGCTCCATTAACAACTGGGGACAACTCAAGCACCGCTTCACCAGCAACTTCGCGGGTTCTCTGGGCCAACATGGTACTCGGATGGACCTTGCCCTGATCAAGCAAAAACAAGGCGAGACTTTTCGCGAGTACATGTGCCGCTTCTTTGAAAAAAGGGCTACTGTTGTTGATGTTACCGAGAAAGAAGTCATAGATACCTTCCAGGATGGTTTTCATGATGACAGGCTTTTCCAAGACTTCGGCCGCGCTCGCCCAGCCAACATCACCAAGCTCAAAGAGATGGATCACTCACTGGGCGGACGAGGAAGACAAGGCTCAGAATTGGTTCAAGCATCTTCGCAACAACTAGAACAACAACAACAACAATAATAATGCTGGAGGAAGCAAGAGTGGTAAGCAACAACAGGGCAATCGCACGGGTAATAACTACTCGAGCAATCCTAATCGCAAGCGCAAGCCTGACAACACTGTTGCAGCCATGGAAACTACTGCCAAGCCTGAAGATGATTCTCACTGGGCAACATTGACCAAGTAGAAATGCCCATGGCACCCAGAGGGTGATCATACTACAGAGCAGTGTTACCAACATCGCCGTGCGTTGAAGAACACACCCGAACCAACGCACCCAAACCCAAGGTTTCGTAAACACAAGGGGAAGAAGGCTAACACAGACAAAGACACTAAGTTTCAGCACCCCTCCAACACTGTCAATGTCATCTTTGGCGGGATTCCAACCAAGCGCATGCAGAAACTTGCACTCAGGGAGATTATGTCCATACAACCAGCAGCTCCAACTTTTCTAAAGTGGTCTGAAACTCCCATTTCATTCTCAAGGGCGGATCAATGGACTAGTTTCTCTAAGCCGGGACGATATCCTCTCATTTTGGATCCAGTGGTGGCAGGCTCCAGGCTTACTAAGGTTCTTATTGATGGTGGCAGCGGTCTCAATGTCCTGTTTGCCAAGACCTTAAAGAAGATGGGCCTAGATATCACCAATATGCTTACCAAGACCAACTCACCATTCTATGGTATCATCCCGGGCAACGCAGCTATTCCTTTGGGTTCAGTTGTACTACATGTCACCTTTGGGACTAAGGATCACTACCGCACCGAGTACATTAAGTTCGAGGTTGCTGACTTCGAAACTTCTTACCACGCCATCCTTGGCAGACCTGGTCTTGCCAAGTTCATGGATATTCCACACTATGTGTACCTTGTACTCAAGATGTCAAGCCCCAAAGGAGTTCTCGCATTGCAAGGGGATTTGAAGCTTTCTTACGACTGCGACACTGAAGCCGTGGAACTTGCTTCGACAACTCAAGTACCCAATGCTATGATGCAAGTCTTCACTGCAGCTAAAAAGCTTGCTCCGAGCGAGCTGGAGGTTCCTGAGAAGACAAACAACAACAACAAGCCTGCACCAACTGGTCATGTCCTGCTCAAAGCCATTGACCTTGGTACTGGTGACAGCAGCAAGACGACCATGATCAGTGCTCAGCTTGATCCTAAATAGGAAGACGCGCTCATCAACTTCCTTCGGGCTAACCACGATATCTTTGCATGGAAACCATCTGACATGCCAGGTGTGCCTAGGAGGTTGATTGAGCACTCACTCAACGTCGATCCTATTGCTACCCCCAAGAGACAACACCTTCATTGCTTTGCTGATGACCGCAGGGCAGCTATCAAAAAAGAGCTCGCCAAACTACTCGCGGCTGGCTTCATCCGGGAAGTCTTTCACCCGCAATGGCTTGCTAACCCTATGCTTGTCAGAAAGAAGAACTCTAACAATTAGAGGATGTGTGTCGACTACACTGATCTTAACAAGCATTGCCCCAAGGATCCTTTCGGGTTGCTGCGGATTGATCAAGTCATTGACTCTACGGCGGGTTGTGCTCTACTCTATTTTCTAGATTGCTACTCCGGTTATCATCAAAATGCAATCAAGGAATCTGATCATGGGAAGACTGCATTCATCACCCCGTTTGGTGCTTATTGTTACACAACAATGTCCTTCGGGTTGAAAAATGCTGGTGCTACTTATCAAAGAGCTATCCAAGCGTGCTTCAAGAGGCAGCTTCACAAGAACGTGGAAGCATACGTGGATGACGTCATTGTAAAGACTAGGGATCCAGACATGCTTATCACGGATCTTGAGGAAACTTTTGCTTCGCTATGGGAGTATCAATGGAAGCTCAACCCCAACAAATGTGTCTTTGGCGTATCATCTGGAAAACTACTCGGGTTCATCATCAGCCATCGTGGCATCGAAGCTAACCCCGAGAAGATTACCGCCATCTCCAACATGCAAGCTCCGACTACTATCAAAGATGTCCAGAAGCTTACTGGTTGTATGGCGTCACTCAATCGCTTCATCTCGCGACTTGGAGAACGAGGTCTACCTTTCTTCAAGCTTCTTAAGTGGCAAGAGAAGTTTGCATGGACAATTGAAGCTGATCAAGCTCTTTCTCAGCTCAAGGAGTTCTTATCCAAGCCTCCAGTCCTCACAGCTCCTCTGCCCAATGAAGAGCTCCTGCTCTACATTGCTGCGACTACTCATGTGGTCAGTACTGCTATATATTGTCGTTGAACGGTAGGAGGAAGGCCATGGCTACCCTGTCCATAGGCCGGTTTATTTCGTCAGTGAAGTACTCTCAGAATCCAAGGCTCGCTACCCTCCGGTACAGAAGCTACTCTATGCGGTTCTGATCACTTCACAGAAGCTCTGCCATTACTTCGACGAGTACAAGATTTCTGTGGTTACTAGCTACCTACTCGGCGAGATATTGCACAATCGGGATTCCACAGGAAAGATTTCTAAATGGGTTGTAGAGCTTGGCGCTCTATCGCTCGAGTTCAAGTCTCGCACTGCTATCAAGTCTCAAGCTTTGGTTGATTTCATGGCTGAGTGGCAGGAAAATCAAGTCCCAAATCCAATTGAGCGTCCAGAACATTGGGTCATGTACTTTGATGGTTCACTCAAATTGGAGGGCGCTAGTGCCGGGGTACTTCTGATTTCTCCAAAGGGCGAGCAACTCAAATATGTTTTGCAGATCTTCTGGAAGGTCTCAAACAATGAAGCTGAATATGAAGCTCTACTGCATGGTCTTCGCCTTGCAGTTTCTCTTGGCATCATATGACTACTTGTTTATGGTGATTCTTTAGTGGTCATCAATCAAGTCAACGATTCTTGGGATCGTAATGCTGAGAACATGAATGCGTACTGTCAGGAGGTACGCAAACTTGAGAACAAATTTCATGGTCTCGAGTTCCATCATGTTGTTCGCGACAATAATATTGTTGCAGACGTCTTGTCGAAGCTGGGATCTACACGAGCTCAAGTCCCAGCTGGAATCTTCGTTCATGAACTCCACAAACCATCAATTCCGGAGCAATCATCTGCACCTACGACTACTTCAGTGCAACCTGATCGAGAAGTGCTTATGATTGATGTGGACTGGAGAACTTCTTTCATCGACTACATTAAACATCAGTTGATTCCTGAAGACAAGTCAGAAGCCGAGCGCATCTCACGCCACATCAAGGCTTATGCTCTAGTCAGAGATCAACTCTACAAGCGAGTTTTAAGTTCTGATGTACTCATGAAGTGCGTTTCTCGCGAAGAAGGTAAGGAAATCTTGGAGGAGACACAGAAAGGAATCTGTGGCAATCACGCTTCTTCCTACACCTTGGTGGGAAAAGTATTCAGACGTGCTTTCTACTGGCCTACAACTCTTACTGATGCAGAGGAACTAGTCAAGAAATGCCATGGATGCCAATTCTTCACCAAGCAACAACACATTCTAGCCTATAAGCTCATCACGATACCACCAACTTGGCCTTTCGCTTGCTGGGGATTGGATATGATTGGTCCTCTCCCAAATGCGCTAGGGGGATTCAACAGAGTTCTGGTGGCTATCGACAAGTTTACCAAGTGGATTGAAGTCAAGCCTGTTACCTGCCCCAAGGCTGATAGAGTCCTCGACTTCTTCGATGAAATCCTACATCGCTATGGGTTCCCTAATCGCATTATCACAGACCTGGGTTCGAATTTCAACAATCACCAGTTCTGGGAGTACTGTGAGAACAGTGGAATTGATGTCCGGTACGTCTCCGTTGCTCATCCACGCGCCAATGGCCAGGTGGAACGCACAAATGGGATGGTACTCGATGCTCTCAAAAAGCGACTGTATGATGCTGCAAATACCAAGGGCGGCAAGTGGATCAAGGAACTACCCAATCCACTCTAGGGGCTACATACTCAGCCTACTACTCCCACAGGGTAGTCACCTTACTTCCTAGTCTATGGCTTTGAAGCCGTCTTGCCTGCTGATGTCATGTGGTGTTCTCCGGCGGTTGATCAGTACGAAGAAGGCGTAGCTGAAGAAACAAGACAGACAGATGTCGACAGTCTCGAAGAAGCTTGCTGCAACGCACTTGTTCAATCAGCTCGATATCTTGAGAAGATCCGCCGCTACCATGACCGCAACGTTAAGGAACGCTCCTTCAACGTTGGTGACTTAGTCCTTCGTCGTATCCAGAACACGGCAGGGCTACACAAACTCAAATCACCATGGGAAGGTCCTTTCTCTGTTCTAAAGGTTACCGGCCCAGGCTCGTATTGTCTACAAACTCTTGAAGGTGACGAAGTCGACAACTCTTGAAACATTGACCAGCTTTGTCACTTCTACCCGTAGGGGGTCTCAACAATCCCCTCCAGGCAGCTTCGGTTGCAACCACTCAACAGGCAGCTACGGTTGCCACTACTCGTAGGGGATCAAGACAATCCTCTCCAGACTGTTTCGGCTGTATCTACTCGTGGCTTCAGCTGCGATCACTCGTACGGGATCATGATAATCCTCTCCAGGCAGTCTCATTCTGCGACCTTGTAGGGAGTCATGATAACTCTCTCCAGACGACTCCGTGTCGTGTAGAGCAATAAGTGGCACATGCTGCCCATGTCTCTATTTTTAATAAGAGGCTTCAGCCTAGAGTAACACCCTTCATAGTAGGGTCTCAGTGGAACTCTCATACAAGTTGCTGCTACAGCAAGGATGAGTTCACCACACTGTCCCCTACGGTCTTACTCATTCTTCGGAACATCCTTGCGAGTACTCTCTCACTAGGCTCATAAGCCTTAGAGGTACTTAAGACATTGTAAACTCTGTACAATGTGTTCAGTAATAAAGTTGTTATATCGACTCATTACTAGCCTTTGCTTATTTCACAACAAAGCCTTCTTTCACGCTGCTACAGCTAAGGTGTTCAACTCGTTGTGATTAAGTTAATGTTCTTCGGAACATCCTTTCGAGTACTCTCTCACTAGGCTCATAGCCTCAGAGGTACTTAAGACATTGTAAACTATGTACAATGTATACAGTAACAAAGTTGTTATTCTATATATCGACTTGTTGCTGTCTTTAGCTTATTTTACAACAAAACCTTCTTACACGCTGCTACAGCTAAGGTGTTCAACTCGTTGTGATTAAGCTAATGTTCTTCGGAACATATCTAGACTTGAGTACTTCTACTCGAGCACCGTATCTCTTTTTGCAGCCATACACTCATCACCAACTCGAGTACTTGGCAATCGCACAAGCATACAAGGGATCCAGATAATTGACTTACTCAAGTTTTCAATTATATTACATAAACACTTGTTTGGAATTACACTTGTTTTTCCCTAGTGTTTATCCTACAGGTACATCTACCGGAGATCTATGAACTTGGAGACTGCTTCCGCGATTGGAGATGTCTGTTGCATCAACTCATTCAGCCTGTCGTCGGTGCAATCTCCAGATCTTCCGTTCATGATGACCGTCAGATCCGCTTCTGCGTAGAATGATTTGATGAAGCTCAAGACTTGATTGGGGATGGTGCAGGCCAGTCTCTGAGCATACTCTAGAATTTTCTTCGGCACATCCTTCAACCGCTCCACAAGTGGACGTGGCTGAACTCTGGCAACTCAAGGCTCGAAGAGATTCGCCACTGGCTCGGCCGCTTCCGTCAAGGCTTTCAACTCAACTCGCAGGCCCTCAGCTTCTTCGATCTTGATTTTGAGGGACTGCATACAAGTTAACAACTCATTCCAGCCATCAAGGCGAATCTGCATTTCGCGCTCAAGTTCCATGCACCGCACCTTATAATCGGCTTCAAGATCCAAGCGAGCTGACTCCTCACGGTTATAAGCTAACTGCCAGTCCAGCGCCTTGTTCTCGAACTTCTCAACTTCTTCAGTCAGTTCTGCAGAAGATCAAGACTACTTATAAGGATGCTGTGTGCATAGAAAAAGTACTCTATGATGAATTTAGAAAGGGAGATTACCTTTGTTCTTCTGGCGCAATGACTTGTTCTTCCCAACAACGTCATCCTTCTAAGCCGTCAGCTTCTGGATTTCATTGTCATACTCCGCGACGTTACCATCAAGCCTCTCTTGCAGCTTCAGAGACAAGGCCTTCTGCTCCTTGAGTTGTTCTCTGAGCTGCGTGACTTCTTCGATGTCTACCGCGTGTTGCTCGAGCAGGCGAGTCTTGCGCTTCGACTGCTTGACTACTTCCTGCAAGGGCAAAACAACTTAAGGGTCAAAGACAAGATATCTTTGGCTAAAAAGTACTCTATACGAGATTCCAACTTATAGCAAAAAGCTTTTCAACATTGCAGAACATCTCGGCATGCGCTTGCAAGTTATCCTCATCCAGGCATGAGTCATCATACGGCATCAGGTCTTCAGCCTTGGATTGAGTACTCGTGCTCACCTCCGAGTACATCACAGCGCTACGCAGAGGAGCCGGGTCTTCAATTATTAGCTCATGCGGCACTATGCGGTCTTCTGGGTTGTCTTCAAGCGCTAACCGTACGTCTGTCTGACGCACGGGGGCTTCAGCAACGGGGATTTCTTCGTGGCGCAGTCCAGCCTCTGGATCAACCTCCAAGCTTCATTCACCACTGCTTCAATGTCCTCGAGTTGCTGGGCCCTGGGCTTGGAAGCCGCCTCTACTGCTGCCTTGACTGCGTCACTCCAGAGGAAGCGCATTGCTTGTGCAGCATCAGCTTCAGCAGCTACTTCTTGGGGCTCTGGAAGTGCTTCATCTTGTTGTTTTTGAGGGATCTGATCTCCTCTGGCAAGATTACTTCCAGAGGCTCCCCACTTCACATCAGTGGATTTGCTGCATCAACAAATTGGTCAGCAAATTCAAGACTAACAACAAAGTAAAGTACTCGAGTACTTGAGTACTTACAGAGCAGCTCGAGGCACCGTGACTCTCGGCCCCAGCATATCAAAAAATGAAGGCACCGCTGGCACCATTGGCACATTGTCCACCGGCAGCACACTTCCTGGTCCTGCAGTTTCTTGTTGCTCACGCGTCGCCGTCTCAACGGTTGATGCCAGAACCACCTCGAGTTCTGTTTCTCTTGCTAGGCTACTTGAGGGTACATTGGCTGCACTCTCGATAACCTACGCAAGTCAAAATTCAAGGCATTACAATAGAGAGCAAGTATTCAACATGATATTGACTACTTAAAGTTCTCAACACTCACCGTAATGGATGGTAGACCTGTGATCTTCACAGCCCGCTTCTCCACCGTGGTCCTTTTCTTCTGTGGTAGCAGCATGACATCATCTGCAAGAGACGAAGCCGGCCTTTTTGTTGCCCCTGCGGAGACACCACTGGGGATTGGCGCCCCAGAGTACCCGTAACGGCCTTTCACTTCAAAACGCTGTTGAAGCATCTGACCGTCATCATCACTCGAGGAGGTGTCCTCCACCAAGACTTCTTCTTCTTCCTCTTGAGCAGATCGACTACTCTCGAGGGCTTGAGCCTCGGCTTCTGTCGGCTCTCCATCCGGCACTTGTAATGGATCTTGGGGGCGAGGAGGAGGGATGGAAAAACACTTCAAGACATCCTCCTGTGAGACAGAGCAAAGATTAGCTACACGACTACTTCTAATAAGTACTCGGGGGCTAGTCTGGGATTACTTACTAGTCGCGGAGGGTTGTCAGCACTATATTCTTGGACAGTTGCAGGAATTCCGTGAAGATTCTTGAAGATCTTCTGCAGTCTCTGCTGAGAGCCAGGTGTGGTTCGAGGACCGGTGGATGGTCGCTTCCTGGTGTGATGAGTGATTGACAACGTGGTGTGCACTGATTCTTGGTTAAGTATTGCAGGTGCAGGTTGCGGCTTGACTGGTGCAGGTGCAGGTGAAGAACAAGCGCGAAAGGTCATTGCCGGTGAGGCCTCCAGGTGTGGAGAAGACAAGTAGGCTTGGTTCGAGAGACCCGGTGGCCAGCGGGGTCAAGTGCGGGCCGCATGGTGGAAAGAACGGCAAGATGAAGTCATGGACGGTTTCTTGGTTGAGCCTCAAAACCAAGGTCGAGCCGGGACTACGTGGGAGCTGAGTCATGAGTGGTGATTGGCAGAGGCTACACCGAGTTCGCGGGGTTTCCGGTGGTTCACCAGAAAACCACTGGGTTCCTTGGTTGATCCACAAAGCCAAGACCGAAGAACCGAAGACGGAGGTGCAGCAGCTCCAGACCGGTCTGACCGGTGGGTCTGACCGGTCTGACCGGTGGGTCTGACCGGTCTGACCGGTGGGTACCGGTCTGACCGGTGAGGAGCACCGGTCTGACCGGTGTGCGACGACGTAGTCCGGAATCTTCGAAGCGGAGGACACGCGTCGGGATCGCAAGGCTTGCGTCGAGGCTAAGCAAGTTTGCGGTCGCTGGGCATCCGTCCGATGGAGCGAAGACAAAGATTTCCGAATTCGCCCTTGAGGGGCATGTATCCCTAGTTAGCTAGTAAGGGTATTTTCGTCTTTCAGTTGCCTCCATATAACCCAAGTGGTGAGAGGATGGCAGCCATCTCTTGGAACCCTAGCTCATTTGGTTTTCCTATTTTCCTTCCTATTTTCTTAGGATTTTCGTAGGACTAGCTTGAGAGCTTCATGGTGAGATCTTGTGAGAGGGAAGGATGATCGGGCGGCAAGCTAGACCTTGTATGAACCTCTTTGGTATGTATAGATGATTCGGCGTGGTTCCTCAAGGCTTGGTTGTGTCTTTCCCGTTTCTCCTTTTTGGTGATTTTTGGAGCCCTTTCTTGGTGATTTTCTTGGAGCGATTTCGAGGCCTTTCTCTTTGGGATTTGGTGGGGGATGTATGCATGAACCCTTCGTGGTTCTTTTCCCTTTGATTCCCCTCCCAAATCCGTGAGCAAAGGGGCTCGATTTTGGGGTTTTCGTGGCTCTAGGGTTAGAGGCGTTCTTGGTGGGATTTCTTTGATTCCTCTTGATTTGACAAGTTTTGGTGGACCAAATCTTGGCTATGGAGTACCCATGAGGTGTTCCTACTATCCCCAAAGTCTTGTGCAAAACCGTGGAGCGAATCGGGAGATCGGGAGTTGAATTTGGGGGAGTTGACCCCCCGGCGCTGTTCATCCCGAGCTGCCCAGGCGCGACCGGTCTGACCGGTGCTAGCCCTTGGTGGGTTTTTATCTCGGGGAACAGCCTTGTCCATGTGGTTTTGTCCCATGGTTCTGCTGGTCAGTTCTTAGCGTGTTTGGAGTTGTTTTGCTAGGTTTTGTGAGGGGTTCTTCTTTCTTCCAGGTTGTGTTTCGGAGGTGGTTTTTGTTCCAGGGCCTAGAGGAGTCACTGAGGCTTCCTGGAATGTTTGCTGTGCGGCTGCTATAGCCACCGGCCTGACCGGCGCTGTCCACCGGTCTGACCGGCGCAGGTCATCGGTCTGACCGGTGTAGCACAGGCAGCAAGTCGTGCAAGTTTCCGCTGTGTGTTTTGGTGAGTTCTGGCTCGGAGGGTTGAGTGTTGGTTCCTAGGACCAGTAGCACTCCAGTGGCTACGTGGTCTTGGCCAACTTGGGTAGTTGGGTTGGAGACGTGATTTGGAAGCCGTGTTCGTCTTGTTGGAGTTCTCATCTCCTTCGAGAAGAATTTTTATCGGCTCCCATTCACTCCACCCCTCTCTGGTTCGCCTAATCGGTCCTTCAATTGGTATCAGAGCCGGTTCGGGTCTTTATTGACTCTTACCAGTCTAAGATCCAAAGATGGCGTACCAGGAACGGGGTTCGGGTCCTCCGCACTTCGATGGGAAGAACTACCAGATGTGGCAAAGGCGGATGGCGGCGTTCCTCCGCGGAAAGGGTCAGATCCTTTGGGATGTCACGGTGAACACAGCTTATGTTCATCCGATGAACTTCCTTGCTCCAGGATCGAGGGATATGTTCGAAGCCAACAACAAGGCTGTCGACTACTTGTTTCGTGCTCTGTGTCAGCCTGAATTCGATCGGGTTCAGACAGAGGACTTAGCTTGTAGGATTTGGGAGCAGTTGAAGGATGCTCATGCTGGGAATGCTCAGGTTCAGGCTCGGATGTACGCGACTTACCGGAGAGAGTACGAGAACTTCACTCATCTCCCCGGCGAGTCCGTCGATGCCCTTTTCCAGCGATTTACGATCGTTGTGAACAACATGAGAGCCAATGTGGACGTCCTCCCATACAATGATCATGATAGAGCCGTGAAGCTCTTGCACTCGTTGGATCGTACCGTATGGGACGGGAAGTTTGAGGCTATTGTTGAGTCCGAGAAGTATGATACCTTGATGGTGAACGAGCTGTTCTCGAAGCTCAAGTCGGCTGAGTTGGACCGTGGTATGACAGCCAAGATCGAGAGCTCGACTGATTCTCATAGTCTCGCTCTTGTTAGTGGCACAGGAGCTAAGTCTAACGCTAATGCATCCTCCAGGATGTACTCTCTGTCTTCTTTGATGTCTTTGCCAGACGAGGAGTTCGACATGCTTGGAGAGGACGAGCTGGCGTTGCTGACCAGGCGGTTCGAGAGGCTGCACGAGAACCGGGTGAACACGAGGAGGACAGCACGGAAGTGCTTTCAGTGCAGCAAGCCAGGACACTTCGTCGCCGACTGCCCGGAGAAGACGGAGAACAAGGACGGCTACAAGGATGGCTACAGGCACAGATCGAGCAAGGATGGCAAGTACCAATCGAGGCGCGATCACAAGCACAAGAACAAGCACAAGGACGAGCGACGGTCGAGGAAGAAGGATGGCCGCGGCAGGAAGGCCCAAGCAATGGTCGGAGCGAGCGACGTTGACTCCAGCTCCGCCTACTCTTCCTCGAGCCCGAGTAGCAGTGAAGATGAAGGTGATCGGCGCAAGAACAAGAAGTCATCCAGGAACTTGAGCGGGTTGAGCTGCTTCGCGGGAGATGGCTTCTGCGGCATGGCCCGTAGCTCCGGCAGCAAGAAGAGCCACCAGAGTGACTCGGACTCTGACTCCGAGGATGAGGTATGTGATGAGCTCTCTTCTTTGCGCAAGGAGAATGATGAGTTGGTTGACTTGCTTGATAACCGCGATCACATGCTTAGAGAGGCCAAGAAGATGAGGAAAGAGCTTAGGGCCTCACTAGAAGATGCTAGGAACCGTGTGGCTGAGCTAG
The DNA here is from genome assembly GCA_036936925.1 of Cenchrus fungigraminus. NCBI lineage: Eukaryota > Viridiplantae > Streptophyta > Magnoliopsida > Poales > Poaceae > Cenchrus > Cenchrus fungigraminus. Next base: position 41,585,078 of record CM072771.1, on the reverse strand, counting down.
AAACCCAGAACCTAGATGCTAAGCTTGAGATTGATTCGCTTAAGGCTTCTCCTGTGGTTTCTGATGAGATTGATTGTTGTGATTGCTCTGTGTACCTAGCTGATCTCACTGCTCTTAAGGATAAGGATGCTTCTACTTGTGATGAACTAGATATGCTTAGGGTTGAAGTGGCTGAGCTTAAGTCTAGACCTACTTTGCAAGGTGCTTGCACTTCTTGCCCTGTTTTGCATGGAAAGATTGATGAGATGCATGCTTACACTATTTCGCTTGAGGCTAAGTTGAAAGAGCCTATTCCCACTTCTTGCTCTACTTGTGAATTGCATGCAGTCAAGAATTTGGAGCTTGCACATTATGTTGATCGCTTGCAGGATGAGAATGATGAGCTGAGAAAATGTATGAGCTGGTTGTCGGGTCAGGAGCCTCAGCTTGGTATCATGATAGCGGCTTTCAAACACTATGATGGTCAGGCACTTGGGGCTGACAAGCTTGGAGAGAACAGTGGTGAGGGAGTTGAGAGAGTTGGAGAGATTCCTATCCCACCACCAAACAGATACAAGAACAAGTTTGAGCCCAAGCCTAACCATCTCAGAAACAAACTTGACACTACTCCAGATCCACCCATATTCCCTCACCCAACAAATGATTTTCAGAAACCGGTGAAGTTTGTGAGCCCAAAGGGAGGTGAGGAAGGAGAGAAGAAGGGTGAGAAGCCGAGTGGGCAGCCCCAACCCAAGCCAAAGCCTAAGCCACAGCCCATAAAGTTCCATTGTGGGTATTGTGGGAGAGATGGTCACAAGGATGAGTTTTGCTTCAAGAGGAAGCGTGAGGAGAGAATGGCTAGAGAGTGGGCTAACAAGGACAGGTACCACCCCTCTAATGGTGTACCTGAGCCTCGTATGCAGATGCCCAGGGCCAAGGCAAGTGTGAGGACGGTTCCGGCTTGGGGAGACCGGAAGGCTGCAGGTGCTGCTGCTGGCCGAGCTACACCGGTCAGACCGGTGCAGGTCTGGGCAGACAGCGAGTCAGGTTTCGTGCTCGTGAGGATGCTCAGTTTGGTTCTGGAGGCCGTGGTTCTGGTGGTTGGTCTGGAAAGTTTGCAGGTGGTTAGTTTGCTAGGCGTTCTCCACCTCGTGCTCAATACGGGGGTGGGAGGAGTCGTAGCTTTGAGATGGAGAGGAGGAACGATCCACGGTTTCCCTTTCGTGGCTTTCGTCCTCCTCCAGCTAGAGAGGGTTGGTTCCCTCATAGTGGTTACCGTGGTGGTGTTCGTGGTGGTACCTTTGATAGGCGTGATGATTTGGTTTGTGCTAACCCCACTTTGGAGCAAATGGCTCGGCACTGGTTTTACTCTCTTGGTACTAACCCCAGTGCTGAGTCGTTTGTTCACTCACGTGCTCGCTTTTGAATTTCAGGTGGGAGACTTGAAGAACATTTGGTTGATTGACTCCGGTTGCTCAAGGCATATGACCGGAGACAAGGGGTGGTTCTCAAGTCTCGTCCCGGTGGTGACAAAGAAGTACATCACCTTTGGGGACAATGGGCGAGGGCATGTGTTGTCAGAAGGTGAGATTAAGGTAAGTGACAAGATCACTCTCAGGCGTGTTGCTCTTGTTCAATCGCTTGGATACAATTTGCTTTCTGTGTCCCAGTTGTTGGATGAGGGTTTTGAGGTGTTGTTTCGGCCTGGTGGTTCTCGGATTTTAGATTCTCGGGGGGATCTTGTTTGCATGGTCGTTCCCGAGGGTCAAGTGTTCCGAGCTGATTTTTCTCAATCTTCTGGTGTGGAGCGTTGCCTCTTGGCTGGTTCTTCGAGTGAGTTGTGGAAGTGGCATAGGAAGTTGGGTCACTTGAGCTTTGACCTTTTGTCTCGCTTGAGTAAACTCAATTTGGTCCGAGGATTGCCACGGTTGAGGTTTGAGAAAGAGTTGGTTTGTGCGCCGTGTAGGCATGCCAAGATGGTAGCCTCTTCTCACCCGCCTCTCATCGATGTGATGACTGAGCGTCCATGCGTGCTGCTCCATATGGACCTTGTTGGCCCAGCTCGTGTGCGATCTGCGAGTGGGAAGTGGTATGTCCTTGTTGTGGTGGACGACTACTCTCAGTATGCGTGGGTGTTCTTTCTTGAAGAGAAAGGGGAGACGTTTGGTTTTGTTCGAGATCTTGTCTTGAGGCTAAGAAACGAGAGGCACGGAGATGCCATACGAGCGATCCGCAGTGACAATGGCTCAGAATTCAAAAACTCTCGCTTCGAAACCTTTTGCCATGACTTGGGTCTTGAACATCAGTTTTCGAGTCCGTATACGCCTCCCCAGAATGGCGTGGTGGAAAGGAAAAACAGGACCTTATGCGAGATGGCTCGGACGATGCTCGACGAGCATAGGACTCCGAGAAGGTTCTGGGCTGAGGCGGTCAATACCGCGTGCTATGTGTCGAACAGGATCTACCTCAGGGTTCACAAGAAGAAAACCTGTTACGAGTTGATGCACGGTCGCACACCCAAGGTGAGTCACTTCCATGTCTTTGGTTGTAAATGCTTCATTCTGAAGAAATGGAAGAAGTTGGACAAGTTCGAGGCTAGGTCTGTCGATGGCATTTTCTTTGGTTATGCATCTCATTCTAGAGCATTTCGTGTGCTCAATCTTGAAACTAACCAAATCGTGGAGACTTGCGAGGTAACCTTCGACGAGACACAGCCACGGAGTCAGCTTGTTTTTGAGTGTGCAGGTGACGACGAACTTGGCGAGGAGATCTTTCAGGAGGAGGAGCATGAACATGGAGATGATGAAGATGGCGGTGTGGTGCCCGCGCCTGAACATGTACCTACTACTTCGACGATGATCGAGAATGTACCCTCTCCCACACCTTCAACGACAAACCCAGATCAAGGCGAAGCTGCTGTTGAGGGGGAGGTAGCATCAAGGCGAGAACCTCCCCGGCGAGTGCAAGTGGATCACCCAGCTTCGAGAATCATCGGCGACATGAATGAACGTACTACACGGTCGAGGGTTCGGAACAATTCTCATTTCGCTCATGCTGCTTTTGTTGCCACCTTTGAGCCCAAAGACATTGGGCACGCGTTATCTGATCATAATTGGGTTAATTCGATGCATGAGGAGTTGGAGAATTTTGAGAGGAACCAAGTTTGGGTGTTGGTTGACCCTCCTCCGAGGTGTAAGCCGATTGGGACAAAATGGGTGTGGAAAAATAAAGAGGGAGAGAAAGGAGAAGTGGTGAGGAACAAGTCGAGACTTGTTGCTCAGGGGTACAGTCAGAAAGAGGGGATCGACTACGAGGAGACTTTCGCTCCTGTAGCTCGTTTGGAGGCGATCAGGATCCTTCTAGCCTTTTTTGTGGCTAAAGGGTTCAAGTTGTACCAGATGGATGTGAAGAGTGCTTTTCTGAACGGTGTGTTGGAGGAATAGGTGTTTGTGAGGCAACCACCGGGGTTTGAGAGTGAGAAGTACCCCCACTGGGTGTACAAGTTGAGGAAGGCGCTGTATGGGTTGAAGCAGGCGCCTAGAGCTTGGTATGGTAGGTTGAGGGGGTTCCTGTTTGAGAGAGGATTTGAGATGGGGAAGGTCGACCAGACCTTGTTTCTCCTCAGGCAGGGCAGAGATATCCTGATTGTGCAGGTATACGTGGATGATATTGTCTTTGGTGGCTCGTCTAACTCTCTTGTTGCAAGGTTTGCAGAAGACATGAGCAGGGAATTTGAGATGAGCATGATGGGCGAGTTGCAGTTCTTCCTTGGGCTACAAATCAAGCAATCAAAGGAAGGAACATTTGTGCACCAAGCTAAGTACACCAAGGACATTGTGAGGAAGTTCAAGATGGAGGACTCCAAGGCCATGGCGACGCCTATGAGTACGACTACAGCTCTTGATGCGGACGAGGAAGGTGAACACGTGGACCAGAAGGAGTACCGAAGCATGATCGGGTCACTCCTCTACTTGACGGCAACGAGGCCGGACATTCAATTCTCGGTGTGTCTGTGCGCTCGTTTTCAAGCGTCTCCGAGGACTTCGCATCGGCAAGCAGTCAAGTGCATTTTTAGGTATTTGCGACACACTCCCGACTTCGGCCTTTGGTACTCTGTGTCTTCTTCTTTGGCGCTTCATGGTTTTTCAGATGCGGATTTTGCCGGGTGTCGGTTGGATAGGAAGTCCACTTCTGGGACTTGCCAGTTCTTGGGTTCTTCTTTGGTGTCTTGGTCTTCCCGCAAACAGTCGAGTGTTGCTCAATCCACTACCGAGGCAGAGTATGTGGCCGCAGCTAGTTGTTGCTCTCAGCTCCTTTGGATTACATACACCATGAGTAACTTTGGTGAGGAGTATACCCATGTCCCACTTCAATGTGATAGCACCAGTGCCATAAGCGTTGCAAAGAACCCAGTGCTCCATTCCAAAACCAAGCACATAGAAGTGAGGTATCATTTTCTTAGAGACAACGTAGAGAAAGGAAAAATCGCTTTGATCCATGTACCCACACATGACCAACTAGCCGATATTTTCACCAAACCCCTAGATCAAGCAACTTTCACTCGTTTGCGGGGGGAGCTTGGTGTTTGTTTGATTTCTTGAGTTGGCGTGTGGGAGCTCCTTTGTAGCATATGTATAGCTTTCCTTTGTGCATTTCTTGCATTTGGCATGGCATATGTAACATGATGTATAGGCATCTTTGTATCTTAGGTTGCATGCATTTTGTATCATATGCATTGTTTAGGAAAGGCTTCTCCTATATACAGTGTTCACCATGGAATGATATATATGTCTTTGTGAGCTAATTTGGTAAGCTATGGTTAGTTTGGCTCAGCTCTTGATAATCTTGATTTATATCTATGGTTGATGGCTATGCTTTTGAAAAATGTCACTTGTATGCTCTCTTGTGAGTAAATGCCTTTACATGATCTTGACATGTTTTTGTGGCTTGGCTATGCTTAATTTGTGGTTGGATAGCTTATTTTGATCATATGGGGCCAAAGGCTCATTTGCCATCATGAATGTTTAGCCCCCATGCTTCATCTTGTGGAGGGGCATAAGTTCCTTTTTGTCGCAAAGACATTTCATGTACCAATTATAAATCTGAAAATGAAATGTAAATTGCTTGGAAAATGTGCTCCCATATCATATGTGCTAATTTTAATTTGCTTTGGGTGCTAAATCGTTGCATGATGCGTACCAATGAGAAGTCTCATATATAGAAGTAGGCACATGGCTTGGTGGCTTTGACATGACATGAGGTGCTTGTGGGTGTTTATGATGGTCTTATGCTTAGAATGGTTGTCTTAGCATGAAGTTTGTGTGGCTTTTCCATTTTGACATGTTTTGCTCATGTTTAGGACTTTGCTCATGAGAGGGTGATTTTTCGCAAAATTGCTCAATTCTATCTTAGCGTCACCCAATGGTTGTGAAACTTGGTGATCATGAAGTTTATGTCTTTACGAAGCTATAGAGTATCTAACTTGCTCATTTGGACATGTGTAGCATCCCTTGTTGAATTTTGTCTATTTGAGAAGCTTTAGGTTGCATTTTTTTGCATTTTTGGCTTGATTCATGCATTGTCAACAAGGGGGAGAAGTTTGAGCATGTTTTGGCCTACTGAATGCATTTGGAAGGTTTTCAGGTGGTTTCGAGCCTTTTCTGGCCTCTGTTGTGCACCGGTCTGACCGGTTTATGTCACCGGTCTGACCGGTCAGAGTGCTGGTTCTGTTCATATGTTGAGCACCGGTCTGACCGGTGGTGTTGGCCGGTCTGACCGGTCAGAGCTGAGCTGATGCAGCTGCTCTGTTTCGTCAAGTGGTTTGCATGCATTCGTCCAGGGGGAGTTGCATTGGTTCAGGGGGAGCTTGCATGTGTGCAGGGGGAGCTCTTTGTGGTTTTTCGAGCTTTGGATTGGTGGTTTGTGCTCTTTGCTTGAGCATGGTTTTGTCTCGGATGCGTCGAGCCGTTGCCCTTGCCTAAGGGGTCCGAGACTTGTCTTCTTCAAGTGATCTTGCTCTTTGCCTTTCTTTGGCTTTCGATCGCTTGTTGGAGTTTCTTTTAGTCGTTTCTTTTCTTTTCCTTTTCTCTTGGTTACCAAAACGTGTGTGTTGTCAATGCACTCATCAAGGGGGAGATTGAGAGCCAGGTGTGGTTCGAGGACCGGTGGATGGTCGCTTCCTGTTGTGATGAGTGATTGACAACGTGGTGTGGACTGATTCTTGGCTAAGTATTGCAGGTGCAGGTTGCGGCTTGACTGGTGCAGGTGCAGGTGAAGAACAAGCGCGAAAGGTCGTTGCCGGTGAGGCCTCCAGGTGTGAAGAAGACAAGTAGGCTTGGTTCGAGGGACCCGGTGGCCAGCGGGGTCAAGTGCGGGCCGCATGGTGGCAAGAACGGCAAGATGAAGTCATGGACGGTTTCTTGGTTGAGCCTCAAAACCAAGGTCGAGCCGGGACTACGTGGGAGCCGAGTCATGACTGGTGATTGGCGGAGGCTACACCGAGTTCGCGGGGTTTCTGGTGGTTCACCAGAAAACCACTGGGTTCCTTGGTTGATCCACAAAGCCAAGACCGAAGAACCGAAGACGGAGGTGCAGCAGCTCCAGACCGGTCTGACCGGTGGGTCTGACCGGTCTGACCGGTGGGTACCGGTCTGACCGGTGAGGAGCACCGGTCTGACCGGTGTGCGACGACGCAGTCCGGAATCTTCGAAGCGGAGGACACGCGTCGGGATCGCAAGGCTTGCGTCGAGGCTAAGCAAGTTTGCGGTCGCTGGGCATCCGTCCGATGGAGCGAAGACAAAGATTTCCGAATTCGCCCTTGAGGGGCATGTATCCCTAGTTAGCTAGTAAAGGTATTTTCGTCTTTCGGTTGCCTCCATATAACCCAAGTGGTGAGAGGATGGCAGCCATCTCTTGGAACCCTAGCTCATTTGGTTTTCCTATTTTCCTTCCTATTTTCTTAAGATTTTCGTAGGACTAGCTTGAGAGCTTCATGGTGAGATCTTGTGAGAGGGAAGGATGATCGGGCGGCAAGCTAGACCTTGTATGAACCTCTTTGGTATGTATAGATGATTCGGCGTGGTTCCTCAAGGCTTGGTTGTGTCTTTCCCGTTTCTCCTTTTTGGTGATTTTTGGAGCCCTTTCTTGGCGATTTTCTTGGAGCGATTTCGAGGCCTTTCTCTTTGGGATTTGGTGGGGGATGTATGCATGAACCCTTCGTGGTTCTTTTCCCTTTGATTCCCCTCCCAAATCCGTGAGCAAAGGGGCTCGATTTTGGGGTTTTCGTGGCTCTAGGGTTAGAGGCGTTCTTGGTGGGATTTCTTTGATTCCTCTTGATTTGACAAGTTTTGGTGGACCAAATCTTGGCTATGGAGTACCCATGAGGTGTTCCTACTATCCCCAAAGTCTTGTGCAAAACCGTGGAGCGAATCGGGAGATCGGGAGTTGAATTTGGGGGAGTTGACCCCCCGGCGCTGTTCATCCCGAGCTGCCCAGGCGCGACCGGTCTGACCGGTGCTAGCCCTTGGTGGGTTTTTATCTCGGGGAACAGCCTTGTCCGTGTGGTTTTGTCCCGTGGTTCTGCTGGTCAGTTCTTAGCGTGTTTGGAGTTGTTTTGCTAGGTTTTGTGAGGGGTTCTTCTTTCTTCCAGGTTGTGTTTCGGAGGTGGTTTTTGTTCCAGGGCCTAGAGGAGTCACTGAGGCTTCCTGGAACGTTTGCTGTGCGGCTGCTGTAGCCACCGGCCTGACCGGCGCTGTCCACCGGTCTGATCGGTGTCACCGGTCTGACCGGCGCAGGTCATCGGTCTGACCGATGTAGCACAGGCAGCAAGCCGTGCAAGTTTCCGCTATGTGTTTTGGTGAGTTCTGGCTCAGAGGGTTGAGTGTTGGTTCCTAGGACCAGTAGCACTCCAGTGGCTGCGTGGTCTTGGCCAACTTGGGTAGTTGGGTCGGAGACGTGATTTGGAAGCCGTGTTCGTCTTGTTGGAGTTCTCATCTCCTTCGAGAAGAATTTTTATCGGCTCCCATTCACTCCCCCCCTCTCTGGTTCGCCTAATCGGTCCTTCATCTGCATAACGAGATGATCACTGATCTCTTCTGAAGACAGCCTCGAGCCATCATCAGCTCCATTGTACTCGTACCCAAGGTGCTCCCGCTGCATCAAGGGTTGTACCTGTCGCTTCATGAAGTTGAATGCTACTCTCTCAGCAGTCAAGCCTTGCGCCTTCTTCTGCGCAATCTTCGCCAGCAGCTCTAGAATCTAAATGCACTCTTCATCATTGGCTCATCCTTCCAGAGCCTATCATATACTAGTGCAAACATGCTTGGTTTTGGCAGCTGAGGCGAGGCGTTGTCGATGTAGAAACACTTGGTTTTCCAGTCTTCGTTCGAATCAATCTAGTCGTACTTGAAGTACAACTCCTGTGCCTTCTGGCGCATCTGAAGACCGGCTCCACTGACTACCACCGGGAAATTGGCATTGGGTTGCGGCTTCAGGCGGAATATCTTCCTAAACATAGCCCAATGTGGACGAATTCCAAGGAAGGCCTCGCAGAAGTGCACGTACACCGCGATCCGGAAAATGTTGTTCGGATTCAGATGCACGTGCTCAAACATGAAGAAGTCGAGGAAGCCCCTGAAGAAATCTGATGACGGCAGAGTCAACCCACGCTCGACGAAGTGGCCGAACATCGGGATTTCATCTGGACTCTTCTCCATTGGCCACGCATCTCCTGTGGTAGAGCTCCATCCTGCGATTGCCTTCTCGCGCAGCAACCCAGCGGCTTCGAGGGCCTTGAGATTATCCTCCCTCATCTTGGATTTCTTCCAAGACACAGCCTGGCTTGGTGGCTTCGTGATTACCACAGCCTTGTACTTGGGTTCCGGCAACTGATTTTTGCCGCGGCCAGACTTCCTCTTCTGTCCCTTGGACGGTGCTGGCTTCATCCTTCCTGTCACGAGGGTCTTCTTTCGCATTGGCTTGAGGGCTGCGAGGGGGTGGAGATGCGCACTCTTGGCGGTGTGGATGCTCGAACTTTGTGGTGGTTACGGATGCTAAGGCTTTCTTTCTGGATCTAAGGGCGAATGGAAGTTGCGAAACCCTAAGGGATACCCCTTCGGGTATTTATAAAACCAAAACCCTAACGGTTCGACCTGGAGACCCTTCGTATTCAACAGATTGGTTTCACACATGCAAAATTTTTGGCTAAGTTAGTGGACTTAAATCCAAGACCTGCTCGGCTCCATCTCGGGGGCTCGACTACTCGATGGAATTGGATTTCAGTCAGCTACAGTTCACTGAATTCAGGCCACTATTCTACAGTCAAATTGGATCCTTCAATTCAAGAAAGAACTCGACTCAAGGCTCGGGGGCTCCGTACCACGTGTCCTTCAGTTTTTCTCAGGATTTTACAGGATTATTTGACGAAGACTACATATTGACCCTCAGCTTGAATTGTCAATTCGAACTAAGGCTCAGGGGCTACATCCATATAGGATGCGATTTTTGCAAATCGCATTCCTATATATTTTCTTCGGATTGTCTACGGATTTTTCGGAGTAAGATCAAAGAGTAGAAGCTTGACCCTCAGTTTGAATCCTGGATTCGACCTAAGGCTCTGTTGACGGCTCATATTTGCCATTTTTATGGCCGTCAACTCCTGCAAATTGGAGCATGAATTGCACATTCACACTAGAATAGGAGCTTAAACTCATACTTTCGACCAGTGTTGATGTCTATTCGAATGCAGGTATTTAGCATAAGAAATGGGAGGAATCCATGCACTTTCACTCCACTCCAATCCAAGGCACTCAAATGCTGGCCAATCAGGGGCTGCCACATGGATTCTCCTGGATCCATGATGTCACCAATCCATGTGAGGGACTCTCGACGAATCATACGCTATCACGTCAGCATCACATGGATCCATGTGCCCACTTTGCCAACTAAACCGCCAGGAAACATGCCATGCACGGAGGAGAGGCACTAGGGCCCACATGGAAGCGAGCCAGAGGAAGCACAGCCTAGATGGAGGGCCAGGAGCTTCGGCCGACCCTAGGATCGGCCGAACCGACCTAGGGTCGGTTGATCTCCCCCCTCCACGTGTTGCTCACTCATTGGTCCTTGGCTGCATCCCGTGGTGTTTTGGAGCACTTGGAGCCTCGGAGCAATCCACCCCCTTGTCTATAAATAGGAGGGGAGGGGCTCCATTTCACACACACCACCAAGCTCTCAAGTTCCACCCCTCTCTCTAATTCTGCTCATGTGAGGTGATTCTCACCTCTATGTGGTAGAATGGTGATGAGGAGAGATCTAGATTAGGATTAGTTGAGAGGTAGAGTAGGGGTGAGGAGTGAGTTGATGTCCTCGTGGATGCTTGTTCTTCATTTAGATCAAAGTGAGTATTTCAACATTTCTTATTTAGACTATAGTGGACATCATGCATGCTTGATTTGTTCTTGTGTTCGTGGCTCGTTCATAAGTTAGAGGCTTGTGTTCTTCATGGCACAAGGCTTCGATACTTTAGAGTCAGATCCATAGTTCATATACCTGTTTGCATGCTCTGATCCTGTTTAGCTGAGTAAGTCCGCTGTATCTCATTTATCTGCATCCATAGCTTCCTTTCTGCTCTGTAGCTCAATGAATGATAAGATGATCTAAATCCGATCTTTCTCTTGTTCGTGGGACTGTATCTATACAGTTGCTATAGTGTAGTTAGCGGGTCGACAGACATAACCGCACTATAGTATTTATTTAAGGAGCAGACGTGGTGTCTGGGCCCTGGTTTTCCTGCGAAGACCACGTACGATCGTAGCGTAGAGGTAGGCCGCAGTGGTGACAGCCTGTTGGACCCTTTGTCAACCCTCTATGTCGCGTACCGAGTTGGGCTCGTTTGCCAGCACATTGATGTGCTGTCGCCCAGCGGGAATGACTGAGACCTGGCAGATGCATCTTGAGAGCTAAGTCCCTTAAGGAAGTGCTTCTTGTATCCTGACCTATCCTAGCGAAAGCTGGTGTCCTTGGATAGACCCTCTCTGATTACTATCCGTCCTAGGAACGAAACCCGACGGGAATACTCATTCTCCTAGGGAGAAGTGCTACAGTGGTGTATCCGTGCACTTACGGATTTGTTCGCACTCGTCAGTGTACCCAGGAGTTTCTTACACGCTCACTCTAGTGCGCCAGTGGTGGTGACGTTAAGAAATGCCAACAAGCATTTCTGGCGCTATTGCCGGGGACGGCTGTTGTTAACCTTCGAGCCCGTCTATCCTCGTATTTACCTTTTTCCTTTTTCTTCTACCTTCAACCCCGTTACCCTTTTTAAGATATCCCTTTTTTGTTTTCTTTACTTCTACCTCTACCCCCGCTACCCATGGAAGGTTATCCTTGTAAACACCTTCCACCTTTGAGGAGTGAACCCTCTGAGCCATCTTCGTCAAGGCCCACTCTTACATCTGGATGTTGGCTTCGCCCCTCTCTCATGAAGCTAATTCAGGACCTATCCTTCTCGGGGTTAAGTCATGAGAACCCCTTTGATCATGTGAGAGACTACGAGCGTCTGATTGAAACTCAGGGTAAAACTGGAGAATCACCGGATGCTCGGAAAAGAGAGTTTTTCCCGCTATCCCTCTCCGGGGAAGCACGGGATTGACACTGTTGTTTTGGTAGAGACTACCTTACTTGGGAAAGGTTGAGAGCAGCTTTTTGCTCCCACTTCTTCCCAATACGACGTGTCATCTCGTTACGGACCAAGATTCTCTGTTTCAAGCAATGTGAGGAGGAATCACTACGAATGGCATGGAATCGTTTCGCCCCCGCGGTGGAAGATTGCCCAGTCCTCTACATTCCAGATTGGATGTTGCTTCAGCACTTCTAGTTTGGATTGCGGAAGGATGATGCCATGAGGTTTAATGCTCTCTCCAAAGGATCCTTTGTGCACCTAGATGCTGTCAAGGGAAAAGAGATCGTGGATAATCTCCGGGATTTCAGCTCCACTTGCATCCCGGTCAATGAGGCACCCACTAGAGGGAATGTTGAGCTGCCTAGATCCATCATCAGTCAAGTCCAAGATTTCATATCCATTCTTTCTGAGCTCTGGCTGAAGATGTCATTCCTGAATGGTAGGAGTCTAAGGGAAAGATTTCGTGGCGCGAGATCTACCCTTGGGTTCCCCTCTCATGCATCTTCTTAGACCATCTCCCCGAGACTTTGTCTCGTGGGAGGACGGAGAGAGTAGTTCGGAAAGAATGACCATTCCCGGCCAGGATGACTTGTTCGATCCTCACTACTATCTCCTAAGAAGGGTATGAGAGGCCTATCGTGTTTCTACGTCAAGGTTTGAGTTGAAGTGCCTTGCACTGAAGTTTCGTATAAACCAAGACATCGGTCTCTGCTTTATAATCCATTGGATTCATCCATCAGACCGAAGGAACACGATCATCTACCAATCGAATGGAGTGCATTCACTTTTTATCTCGAGCACATCGATCGATGCCGATCAGTCAGGAGAAGCTTGCACTTTGTATCTTATGCCTGACTTGATCGATGCCCAATGGGAGGTGCACTTTCCAGTTTATCCATAACCCCCCATTGGAAGCTTAGGCCAGACTTTGGAATGTTTTCATCGCCCCGATGAGAACATCGAACCCTCTGCCTAAGGTACGAGCGAGTTAGATCTTGCTCTTCGTCCGAACTCTGGTTTTTGATTGTACACCGGCCTCCGGAAGTCCATGTTGTATCCTCTTTCAAGGCCGAGTGTCTTTCTGAGCTTGAGTTCACTCGGAGATCGGCACCTATTGTGAAGCACTAGCCTCAGTGCTCGATCTTTTCGTCTCCGAGTTCCACGACCCCAGTGCTATAGTCCTCGAGTCCCGTGACCACCTCAGGGAATGCCTCGGCCTCTTTGGGATGATCATGCTTGCCCTCAGCCTCGATACACCTTTTTGGGCTCGAGTTCGTATATGCACTACCCTTGCAGATCGGAGCTTATCATTACATCAACATTGTCTCCAAGGAGATGGTCATAAGTTGAGACAGGAGATCACAAGACATCCGCATCCTGAGTACTCTTGGGACTCATCTCGTTTCCCAGGAAGAATTATCCTTCGGGTATCTTGTGGACCGTGGTCATGCAGGAGAAAGAAATTACCAAGATAAAGAGGAGTAGGCAAAGGACCACAGGAAGGCAGCACCATTGTGGTGACACGAACGCTTCATGATTACCGTCAAAGGTGCCTACACTTTTGACGAACCGAGTATGTCGCCAGGGTGAGCTCCCCCATATTCTCTATGGTTATATCATGGCTTGGCCAAGGTTGTTATATAGTGGAGGATGAATTTTCAACCTCAACCTTATCCTAGCCTTAAGCCTAAGCCAATCTTTCCATCTCGGGGAATCCACCTGGGCCGTCGATCCTGACACTTGCTAGAGCCCACACAAGAAAGGGGAGGGCCAGAGGGGCCCACCTGGGGCCGGCCGAACCCTGGTTCGGCCGAAACCCTGGTACCGCCTCTCCCCTTCTTCTTTCGCGTGTGCGTCTCATTCTCGTCCAGAAACTTTCTCTCTGCCGCCCGACGAGTTTTCACGTCACGAGATCCATCTCCTCCACCTCACCATCCACACTCATCACCGCATCCATGGCCGGAAGGAGTGTTGTCCCCTTCGACGGCTCCACCTCGTCCACCGGTCCCGGGGCAGGAGGCAACCCCTCCATCGTTGCCGCCCCCACTGCGGACCTCGCAATGGTGGCCGGTGTCCTCGATGTTCCTCCGCTCGCCACCATCCCGCCGGGCGGGAGGATTCCAGGCACGCCGCCATCAAGGCGCTCCGCCTCGCCTGGGAAGAGGCACATGAGATGGGCGGCCAGCCCCTACGGCAGGCCGACCATGGCTCAGCTTCGCCCCAGGGGTTTGCCGCTCGCTCCACCTAGCACACCTGGATCGTCGCTAGCTGGAGGGTAGACGAGCTCAGCGCAGTCCGCTCCTTCGCCGCAGCCGTCGGTGACCACAAAGCTGGCACTACCCAAGGAAAAGGCTCCTGAGGCACGCCTAGCTCCAGTTCTGCCAGAAGAGGAGGAAGACTTTGGCCTGGACGACGGGTTGCCACCGCCGCCCTACACTAGGAGGTATAGGGAGCGGACTCGGGCAACCGAGCAACTCCCTAAGCTCTCCTCAGTGGCCAAGCTGACTCCGCTGATGAAGGAATTGGAGGCCAGCAACGAGAAGCTCAGAACTGCTTACTCAAAGCAGAAGTTGGACCTGGCCGAGCTGAGAGACGACATGCGTGACCTTCGCTGTGGCCTTTGTGCGAAGATGAGGAGACTGTCCTCGGCTACGGGGCATGCAGCCCTCTATGATGCCGAGTAGTTGGGATTAGCCCCAGCTTTAGTTCATTAGGCGCTAGTCTAGGTCTAGGTTTGATTTCCCTTTATTTCATTTATTTCTTTTGCATGTGTGTAAGCACTTAATCATTTCGTTTGAAACATTTGGATTTGAATAAAGTGGCTCACCGGTCATGTAACCCGGTTTAGCCACCCATTGTGTCATTACTTTGGTCTCTTTGATTTAGAGGACATCTAGGTTCGAGACAGTGTGGGGGAAGAGCCACAACTCTCCCAATGCAAGCACGACGTTTCCCATACGTACCCACTATGAGCACTCCGCGCTAGCCGATCGATCACCTACAGAGAACCTGAACGGGACCCGCACGAGTTCACTCCTGTGGAGAGCCTCTCACAGTTCACTCCCATGCATAGCGTCGATTTGCATCTCGACAACTCACTCTCTTTCATTCCTGAGTTTTATAAGCTATATCTGTCTATCTCTAAACTAAAACTCGAATGATGATGCTAAAAGATCACCCAGCTCGCCTGTACCTGAGTAGACTTACATATGTTTTATTCCTTGTTATCTACTTTATTCTTGTGAACCATAACCTTCTTAAGGACAAGCATGCTCACCTAAGTAATTGACGAGTATGATATGGCTGGATGATATGATCTATTACTCTGATGACTAACTCTCTTGGGGGATTTATTTTTGAAAAACTCAAAACCTCTTGGAAAGGCTCCTCTTTGATATGCCTCTGTCCCATTAGAGCCACATGATCTTTGTAGGTAAAAACCTTCGATTCATATGCTGCTTGTTATTGCTTTGAGCCTTGTCAAATTCTATGACCCTTGTGAGAATTCTTTTCATTACTTTCATGATCAAGATTTATGTGCACCCCAGGTATTCCCCCTTGCTATGCTTCTACGCTGGAAGTTAGCATTGTATCATTCATACCACAAAAGTAAAAGCTCCATATGTGGTATGACCTCTCTCTCTAAAAGTATCCTTCAAGGATGAGATATGGGCTATGAAAAAAAAGAAATATATATACACATGCCCAAAGCATATTTTGAAAAACAAAGAGAAAGGATAGCCCATATCTAAAATAAAGAAGGAGAAAAGAGAGGGATGGTCATGCAGAAAGGAGTTCCATGATTTTGATGGTAATAACTAGTGTCCATTCCGGGGCTAGTGTCCACCTTACCATCAACCTACAGTCCCCACCATATATATGTATGGTAATATCTAGCACCCGTTCCTGGCCTAGTGTCCACCTTACCATGCACACCATAGCCATACCGGTGCACATCTTGATCTGATGGTATGATTTGATTTTCTCTGTGGATCCAATCTTTGACTTTGCAAAACATGTGAGGCAAGTATGCTTTCTCTTTATCCTACCCTGAGCTCCACATATAGGCATCATTAGAAGTAGGATGAAGAAAGGCAAATGCTTTGGTGAGGACATACACACATTGAGCGATCTGAGAGAATCAAATGATGAAGCCACCAAGAGTTTTATTTATGAAAAACTTGCAAAACCCCAAGGTGTTTATCATCAGGTGCATAAGTGACTTGATTCACAGCTATTCTACTTTTCAATCACCCGAGGGACACATGATATCCACTACACAGAGGTTCACAGGAGCAAGGTATGACTTGGAATATCTCTTATGTTTGTCTTACCCTTTGGTATTCATGACCCACTTGACTTTGTTTCCCCTTCACTCGGGACGAGCAAAGGTCAAGTGTGGGGGTGTTGTTGACGGCTGATATCTGCCATTTTTATGGCTGTCAACTCATGCAAATTGGAGCATGAATTGCACATTCACACTAGAATAGGAGCTTAAACTCATACTTTCCACCAGTGTCGATGTCTATTCGAATGCAGGTATTTAGCATAAGAAATGGGAGGAATCCATGCACTTTTACTCCACTCCAATCCAAGGCACTCAAATGCTGGCCAATCAGGGGCTGCCACATGGATTCTCCTGGATCCATGATGTCACCAATCCATGTGAGGGACTCTCGACGAATCATACGCTACCACGTCAGCATCACATGGATCCATGGGCCCACTTTGCCAACTAAACCGCCAGGAAACGTGCCATGCACGGAGGAGAGGCACTAGGGCCCACATGGAAGCGAGCCAGTGGAAGCACACCCCAGATGGAGGGTCGGGAGCTTCGGCCGACCCTAGGATCGGCCGAACCGACCTAGGGTCGGTTGATCTCCCTCCTCCACGTGTTGCTCCCTCATTGGTCCTTGGCTGCATCTTGGGGTGTTTTGGAGCACTTGGAGCCTCGGAGCAAGCCACCCCCTTGTCTATAAATAGGAGGGGAGGGGCTCCATTTCACACACACCACTAAGCTCTCAAGTTCCACTTCTCTCTTGTGTAGCTCTCTCTAATTCTGCCCATGTGAGGTGATTCTCACCTCTATGTGGTAGAATGCTGATGAGGAGAGATCTAGATCAGGATTAGTTGAGAGGTACAGTAGGGGTGCTGAGTGAGTTGATGTCCTCGTGGATACTTGTTCTTCATTTAGATCAAAGTGACTATTTCAGCATTTCTTATTTATACTATAGTGGACATCATGCATGCTTGATTTGTTCTTGTGTTCGTGGCTCGTTCATAAGTTAGAGGCTTGTGTTCTTCGTGACACAAGGCTTCGATCCTTTAGAGCCAGATTCATAGATCATATACCTGTTTGCATGCTCTGATCCTGTTTAGCTGAGTAAGTCCGCTGTATCTCATTTATCTGCATCCATAGCTTCCTTTCTGCTCCGTAGCTCAATGAATGATAAGATGATCTGAATCCGATCTTTCTCTTGTTCATGGGACCGTATCTATACGGTTGCTATAGTGTAGTTAGCAGGTCGACAGACGTAACCGCACTATAGTATTTATCTAGGGTGCAGATGTGGTGTCTGGGCCCTGGTTTTCCTGCGAAGACCACGTACGATCGTAGCGTAGAGGTAGGCCACAGTGGTGACAGCCTGTTGGACTCTTTGTCAACCCTCTACGTCGCGTACCGAGATAGGCTCGTTTGCCAGCACATTGATGTGTTGTCGCCCCGTGGGGATGACTGAGACCTGACAGATGCATCTTGAGAGCTAAGTCCCTTAAGGAAGTGCTTCTTGTATCCCGACCTATCCCAGCGAAAGCTGGTGTCCTTGGATAGACCCTCTCTGGTTACTCTCCGTCCTAGGAACGAAACCCGACAGGAATACTCATTCTCCTAGGGAGAAGTGCTACAACGGTGTATACGTGCGCTTGCGAATTCGTTCGCACTCGTCAGTGTACCCGGGAGTTTCTTACACGCTCACGCTAGTGCGCCAGTGGTGGTGATGTTAAGAAATGCCAACAGGCTCGAGGGCTACATTCCATATGGAATGCGATTTTAGTAATCGCATTTCCATATGGATCTTTGATGCAAAGATTTCAAGAACGAAGCGGGTATTATTGAAGACCTTCAAGGGAAGTACTCGGGGACGCTTGGGAACAACTCGAGAAGACTTCAATACTACTCGTGGAGTTAGCTAGAGTACCTTCCAGCATCATGATGATTCAAGTATTATTGAAGATTGAAGCTTGCAGAACTCGGGGACGCTTGGGAACTACTCGCAGAGACCTTCAAGACTACTTGGAAGCATCACAGTCGACTACAAAGTACTCGGGGGCTTGTCGACCGGGCATCCCTGGGCCCACCACTCATGTGGGCCATACCCAGGAGATAAGTTCCTACACACCTGGACTACTCGACTAGTGGGCCACGGTGCTGGTACCGTGGACCACAAGGCAAGACAAGACAGACAAGGACTTGTACTACGACTAGGATAGCTTTCTATAACTCATATAGGCTACTTCGAGTCCTACTCAAGTAGTACTTGTTGGCGTTTCTTAACGTCACCACTAGTTGCGCACCTAGAGGGAGCGTATAAGAACAACCGGGTATACCGCAAGCGCACGGAAATACCGTTGTAGCACTTCGCCAAGGAAGGAGAGTATTCCAAGGGTATCGAATCCAAGGAACGGTGTGTACTACCTCCTACTCTAGTATAGATGATCCAAGGACACAACACTGATTGATAGGATACGTAGAAAGGATCTGCCTCGACTGAGCGCAGAGTCTAGTTACGGTCTCTCAGGTATAACACTCACTTCGGGCACCAGGAACATCCTAGACCAATGTGCTGGCACGAGCCCAACTCGGTACGCAACGCAGAGGGTTTGCAAAGGGTCCAACAGGCTGTCACCACTGCGGCCTACATCTATGCTACGATCGTACGTGGCCTTCGAAGGATAGCTTATGGCCCAGACACCACGTCTACACCACTTACTATTACTACGAATCCGCAAGGGAGATAATCGCACTAGCTCAAGGTATGCTCTATCACTCATGCAAGATCACGAATGCACTTTGATCTAACTAGAAACATGCAGGAGCTTCACTTTACTCTAATAGACAGGCAGGCAAACTAGATGCAAACTTATGATCTAAGTCTACTGGATCGAAAGGGTTGTGTTCGAAGAACACAAACCTCTAAACCAAGAACAAATGAAGAACACAAGAACAAAGCAACTAAGCATGCCTACAACTTTAGTCTAAATAGGAAATGTCAAAATACTCACTTTAGTCTAGTTGAAGAACAAAGGCACCGTTAAGGATCGTTCTGGAGGAAGATGTCATGAAGAACATGACATGTCCTCAAGCCTCCCACCTCACTTCCTAGCACTAATCCCATACAAAGAGCTCTCCTCTCCTAAAGAGAGAGGCTCCAAGCCAAAATGAAGAGGAGGAGGAGAAGTGTGTGTTCCAAATGAGAGCCCCTCCCCTCCTATTTATAGAGGAGGGGGTGGCTTGCTCGGAGGCTCAAAGTGCCCCAAAATGCCCGGGATCGCAGCAAGTGACCAATCAGGCAGCAGCACGTGGAAGGTGGGGATCAACCGACGCTAGGTCGGTTCGGCCGATCCTAGGGTCGGCCGAAACCCCCGGGAGGCCTTCTGCGTTGTGTTTTCTCAGGGTGGCTGCCATGTGGGCCCTGATGCTTGTCCTCCGTGCATGCCAAGTTTCCTGGCGGTTTGAGTACTGAGTGGGCCCTTGGATCCATGTAATGTCCACGTGGCGATTCGTGATTCGTCGGGCTTGCCTCTCTTGGATTGATGACGTCAGTGATCCAGGGGAATCCTATGTGGCATCCCCTCATTGGCTGAGCTTGAAGTACTTGGATCAAAGACTTGTGCTTTTACTCCTCTTTCTAGTGCTAATCACCTGTATTTGCATAATCACCAACACTTGTGGAAATGGTTAGTTTAAGCCCTATTCTAGTGTTGATGATCCTTTTACATTTATTTTATGCAGGTATTGACGGTGTAAAAGCAGCACTTTTCAACCGTCAAGAACACCCCCATACTTGACCTTTGCTCGTCCCGAGTAAAGGGAGTCAGGTCAAGGTGAGACATAATATCCAAAGGTATGAAGCAAGCATAAGAGATATTCCAAACCATACCTTGTACTTGTAAACTCTGATGTGTCTATCATGCTATCTTGGGCAGTTGAGGAATGGAACGGTCATGAATCAAGTCACTCCTACTCATTATGTTAAGCACTTGGGGTTTTGCAATAAATTTTCAAAAACAAACCTTGCTTAGCTCCTCATTTGATTCTCTCAAATCGCTCAATGTGTATATGTCCTCACCAAGGCATTAGATTGCCTTTCTTCATCCTACTTCTAATGATGGCTATATGTGGAGCTCAGGGAAGGATAAAGGATAAGGCATACTTGCATCACATATATTGCAAAGTCAAAAACTAGATCCACAGAGAAAATCAAATCATACCATCAGATCAAGATGTGCACGTGTATGGATATGGTGAGTATGGTAAGGTGGATACTAGGCCTGGAATGGGTGCTAGATATTACCATACATATATGATGAAAGCTGAGGTTGATGGTAAGGTGGACACTAGCCCCGGAATGGATACTAGTTATTACCATCAAAATTATGGAACTCCTTTTTGCATGATCTCATCTCTCCCCTATTTCTCCTTTATTCTGGACATGGGCTATTTTACTTTTCTTTCTTTTTTTTCATCATGCCTTGAGCATGTGTCTCTCTTTTTTTTCTTTTTTTTTTTGCATAGCCCATGTCTCTTTTGAAGGATACTTTTGGAGAGAGATGTCACACCACGTATGGAGCTTTATTTTTATGAAACAGATGAATGATACAATGCTAACTTTCAGTGTAGAAGCATAGCAAGGGGGATATGATGGTGTGCTCATGAATCTTGATCATGAAAGTAATGAAAAGAATTCTCACAAGGGTCACAGAATTTGACAAAGCTCAATGCAATAACAAGCAGCATATGAGTAGAAGGTTTTCAACTATATCATATGGCTCTAGTACGACGGTGGCATATCAAAGAGGAGCTTTGCAAAGGGTTTTCATGATTTTCAAATAAAATTCCCAAGCACTCAAACATAAAGGGCGAAGATCATTTCATAAAACCATATCACAAGCACCAACTACTTAGATAAGCATGAGTTCCCTAATGATATTTGTTCACAAGCATCAAGATGATAAGTAAGGAATAAAACATATGCAAGCCAATCACAGGAACCATGTAGAGCAAGCATAGCACACATTGCTGAGTTTGGTTTCAAAGGATATGAATTGAAGCAAAATCAAACTCATCGATAAAGGAGAGTGAGGTAGAGGGTGCACATACCATCGCTTCTGAAGGATAAGAGATCAAGGAAGACTAGTGGTGATTCGGCTGACCATAAGGCAGCCGACTCACTCTAGTTTACCTTGCTCTTGTCATGAAGGCGCAGTCGATGTTGCGCAATGCCTGTGTGGGAGTTCTCTAGTGGAGATGTGATGATGAGCTTGAGAGAACTCCCCCACACTGGTGGTTGAACCTGGTGCTGTTCTTCAAACAAAAGTTGGAAACAAAAGGTGGAGTCTACTGGTTCAAGAACCATAGAGCCTTTATTCAAATTCAAATATTTTTGGGTTTTTTTATTGCCACCATGTCATTTACTCAAGAAGGGTTAGACCAAGGTTACACATTATATACGAAGGGGAATATACTTACCTTGGACCTTTGAGAGGTCATATGTACCACCTTTGCATGATGTGCAACATGAATCTGACACCCCAACTTACCTCCCCATTTGAATTTAGCTCAATGACTTACCCATTCAAATTTGACAATTTTCTACAGGGGTTAGTCAGCATGCATGCAACCAAGATCCATGAAGATATAACTCTAAAGTTCATCAATCAAAACTCGACACCATGCCTTGTTTTGACTGAAGAAGACAGTTTTAACCTAAGCACCATGCTTAATCTAAAACAGTCTATGAACAATTGTCGACAAACATTCAAACCAGAGCATATGAACACAGATAAGGGAAGCATGAAAGCATGATCAAGCTATCATCAACAAGGGACATAAGCATGAGCATAAGACGGTGAACCTCGGGAACCTCCCGGAAGGGCTTTGTTTAATGTCAAAAGCAAGACTTACCTAGCTAGTGGGCAAGATGCAAGAGCTGACATCATTGCCACACCAGGACAAGATTTGGTAAAGGAGGAACTTTACTCAAGATGCTCACATACCTCCCCCACACTTGAAGTTTGTATTGCTAGGCAACAAAACTCAAGTGTGTGGAGATCAAGTTTCCTTTTGTAAATGTTCCCTCACCAGGGCTTACCTCAGGTGTTGCATTTGATGCAGCTCACATGTTTGTAGGCATCACCTGTCTATTCTTCTTTTCAATCTCCACCTGAAAGGTTAGTGACTAAAAATACCCGAAGGACAATCTATCCTAAAAACATGTTCTTGCTTTTATTCGAAAGCGGAAATAAAAACCTATGCTAATCTAGGCTATCTCCTAGGAGTGCTTTGTTTATTTAAGGTTATAAGCTCGACCATGGGAACTTCATCTTGCAGCTATCATTGGCGGTGTCATTCCCGTCTCACCACCAATCCTTGATGTATCAGTGAAGCTTCAGCTGCAAGGTTAGTGCCACAGTGCACACACGAAATCTGATATGCTTATGATAGACATATGCATCCACAATCAACCTTCTGAACTTTCTACAAAAGACGACCATAAGGTGATTGCAGCCCTCATGCGTGCTCAGCGCACTAAGCATGTCTGACTCTAGAGGGACATGATGCGAGCATGGTCTGTATGGTGAGTCAAGAATGAAACTACCATGCTCATGCGTGGAATTCTTTCCTCCGGACTCCAGGGTCAGTGCCTTGAAAGGTTCCATGGCCCATGAATTCTCCATCTCAAGAGAGTCATCGTGGAAGCTCAATGTTGACTCTCGATCATGATCAAAAGCAACATGATACGGGCCAGCGGGAAGAGGCTTCGCCATAGGATGTCCCAGACAAGGGGTAGCAGTGGCAGGAGTGATTCCCCTAAGCTTACCATCTAGGCTCCCTAAAGATGTATCAAAGAGCTGCTCTAAAGGGGAGCCTAGGAGAAGATCGAGATCAAGGATATCGAAGATGTGAAAGTCTAAGCTAGC
This sequence comes from Cenchrus fungigraminus, assembly GCA_036936925.1. Classification (NCBI taxonomy): domain Eukaryota; kingdom Viridiplantae; phylum Streptophyta; class Magnoliopsida; order Poales; family Poaceae; genus Cenchrus; species Cenchrus fungigraminus. Next base: position 41,562,223 of record CM072771.1, on the reverse strand, counting down.
CTCGATCCCGTCTATGATAAGCGGCATGGCACTTGCAATCCCCCGACATTCAAGAACGTGTCCAAAGGGACAAGTCTTGAGGAGCATGTCGGATGATGCTAGCGGGATTCTGCCCAAAAAGGTTTCTGTTAAGCGCCATGACAAAATGTTAACCTCCATGATGGGGTTACAATGGGCCTCTACGGCAATGCCTCTAATAGAGCAAGGGGCAACCAGAGAAGGTGAACTATTCCAAATTTCTTCGGAAAATTGTGTCACTCCCTCTAACCATTCCTCCCTCATGGCCTCCTCAGGATATGCTTCATCAGGAGGATACCGTAGGTCTAGGGAAAGGTTCTATCCAAGGATGTCTAGATGATCCAGCATGGACAGAAACGGTTTCCCTGAGCTCTTCTTCTTCTGGGTTTCCTTGAGATTTAGCAAGAAGTTTTTCTAAAAGGAAACCTAGAAGAAGATCAAAATCCACGATGTCATAGATGTGAAAATCTAATCGCACCTCTATGTCATCAATGGTGATCGGCACGTCCCTAGCAATCCCTCGACATGGAAAAACACAGCGCGACCTGGGACTATGAAAAAGTCTATCAGTCGGGATCAAGGGCAAGTCACCCACCAGAGTATCCAAAAGGGTCTCTGGTATGATGCAAGCCCCAACAGTATGGTCATGGACAGCATCTACGGTGTTTCCTCTCATGGAATAGTGGATGATCGTAGAAGCTAAGCTAACCCGAATTGCTTCGGATGTATGCTTCTGAGGTGACCAATCCACTATCGTCCCATGATTCCAAACTTCATCGAGGACCTCATAAAGGTCCAACGATGCCGTAGGCTTCTCGTGCCAAGTGTGATCTGAGGTATTTCTGATGTTTCGAGAAGGATCATCCTCAAATCAGGAAGAGAACTCCGAAGGTTGAATTTCTTCTTCCTTCGATGTTCGTGGTTCGGGAGAGGGCTCAATAGAGGAATCAAGGAATTCAGAGAATGAAAGCTCAGATTCAGCTATTGAGAGACTCTCATGGACTAACTCAGACTCTAGATGGGGTTCGTTATAAATGATATGGGGAGAAGAGGTTTCTAAGAAGAATTCTAGGATCTCTCTTCTTTCCACTAGAGTTTGGTTTTCAAACGAACCTCCAGCTAAAAGGTCGAGCTCTTGTGTAGATTCCATGTCTATACGAGTATAAAAGGTGTACGTCGCTATATCATCGGGTATAGACATGTCTGGGCTAGATGTCATAAGACGTACGAACCTAGCCCAAGCTGCACCTATGGACTCACCCTCTAATTGCTCAAAGTCAAGGAGTTCACACGGCAAGAGCTCTATGCGTTCATAAAGGGAGAACGAGTCACAAAAGTTTTCTCGTAGTTCTCCCCAATTGTTCACATGCTCTGCTGTGTGGGTGTACCATTGCTCCGCTCTATCTACGAGAGAGCAAGGGAACAATTTCCACCTCAAAGTTTCCTGTGTCATGCCTGGAATTACCAAGCACGAACACAAGTCCTTTAACTCCTCTAAATGAACATTAGGATCATCACTGATCGCTCCAGAGAAAGGTCGATTCCGAACCATGGCTATAAAGCTGAGACGAAGCTCACAGCAAGATGAGAAAGTTGATGGTTGCTCTAAGATGAACTCGCCCCTAGGGGTAGAGAGGCTTTGACAGGAAGGCATCTCAAAGGGTAGCGGGGGTGAAGGTAGAAGAAAATGAAAAAGATAAATACGAGGACCACTAGGTTCGAAGATAGATACAACAACTGTTCCCCAGCAACAGCACCAGAAATGCTTGTTGGCATTTCTTAACATCACCACTAGTTGCGCACCTAGAGGGAGCATATAAGAACAACCGAGTATACCGCAAGTGCACGGAAATACCGCCGTAGCACTTCCCCAAGGAAGGAGAGTATTCCAAGGGTATCGAATCCAAGGAATGGTGTGTACTACCTCCTACTCTAGTATAGATGATCCAAGGACACAACACTGATTGATAGGATAGGTAGAAAGGATCTGCCTCGACTGAGCGCGGAGTCTAGTTACGGTCTCTCAGGTATAACACTCACTTCGGGCACCAGGCACATCCTAGGCCAATGTGCTGGCACGAGCCCAACTAGGTACGCGACGCAGAGGGTTTGCAAAGGGTCCAACAGGCTGTCACCACTGCGGCCTACCTCTACGCTACAATTGTACGTGGCCTTCGAAGGATAGCTTATGGCCCAGACACCATGTCTACACCACTTACTATTACTACAAATCCGCGAGGGAGATAATCGCACTAGCTCAAGGTATGCTCTATCACTCATGCAAGATCACGAATGCACTTTGATCTAACTAGAACATGCAGGAGCTTCACTTTACTCTAATAGATAGGCTGGCAAACTAGATGCAAACTTATGATCTAAGTCTACTGGATCGAAAGGGTTGTGTTCGAAGAACACAAGCCTCTAAACCAAGAACAAATGAAGAACACAAGAACAAAGCAACTAAGCATGCATACAACTTTAGTCTAAATAGGAAATGTCGAAATACTCACTTTAGTCTAGTTGAAGAACAAAGGCACCGCTGAGGATCGTTCTTGAGGAAGATGTCATGAAGAACATGACATGTCCTCAAGCCTCCCACCTCACTTCCTAGCACTAATCCCATACAAAGAGCTCTCCTCTCCTAAAGAGAGAGGCTCCAAGCCAAAATGAAGAGGAGGAGGAGAAGTGTGTGTTCCAAATGAGAGCCCCTCCCCTCCTATTTATAGAGAAGGGGGTGGCTTGCTCGGAGGCTCAAAGTGCCCCCAAAACACCTGGGATCCCAGCAAGTGACAAATCAGGTAGCAGGACGTGGAAGGTGGGGATCAACCGACCCTAGGTCGGTTCGGCCGATCCTAGGGTCGGCCGAAACCCCTGGGAGGCCTTCTGCATTGTGTTTTCTCAGCGTGGCTGCCATGTGGGCCCTGATGCTTGTCCTCCATGCATGCCAAGTTTCCTGGCAGTTTGGGTACTGAGTGGGCCCTTGGATCCATGTGATGTTCACGTGGCGATTCGTGATTTGTCGGGCTTGCCTCTCTTGGATTGATGACGTCAGTGATCCAGGGGAATCCTATGTGGCATCCCCTCATTGGCTGAGCTTGAAGTACTTGGATCAAAGACTTGTGCTTTTACTCCTCTTTCTAGTGCTAATCACCTGTATTTGCATAATCACCAACACTTGTGGAAATGGTTAGTTTAAGCCCTATTCTAGTGTTGATGATCCTTTTACATTTATTTTATGCAGGTATTGACGGTGTAAAAGCAGCACTTTTCAACCGTCAACAGTACTCTTTTACCAATCCGACTTGTAACACTGCCTCCCGTGGTATATAAGGCGAGGTAGGGACCCCTCTCAAAATAGACGCAATCAATACAAAGCCACGCAGCATACAGGACATAGGGTATTACGCACATTGCGGCCTGAACCTGTCTAATTGTGTGTCCCGTGTCTCACCATCGTGTTCCTGATCTCGGCGAGCCCCACCGCACAATCTACTACTTCGGGTACCCCGTCGTAGGCTCGGTGTCTAAAACACTGACAGCCCTGCATTGGTTAACTCCATTTACTCCACCACAACTACCTTTTACTACATGTGCACTATGCAATTACTCGGGGGAATTCTCGAGCAAAATTGATAAGTACGAAAAACATTGCCTTTGGAATGGGGTGATATTAATAAAAAGATTGAGGCTGTCTGAATGCTTGGAAGAATGCACGTAGGTCAAAAGAGGAAGGTGGCTTTGGCATTATTATTAATTAATCTGAAAACTCATAACACATCCCCTACTCGTGAGATTTCTGCATAAGATCTACGATAAGGTTGACCTCCCTTAGGTCCATTTAAAATGATAAATTTCCAAATTGAGGCACAAGGTTTCTAATTTTTGAATTCATAATGACTTTAATTTTTTTAAAGTGTGCATGGGATTAATAACAATGTAAATAAATTTGTACGAGAAGTTTCATTTAATCAACATAATGAAAAAGGCTTTATTTCACTTTATATAATATTTTATTTAAATAGTATACCTTATTTTAATCATGAAACTTAATTTCATCTACAAATACTACTTAGTAAAAGCAATATGTATTTTAAATTGATTACACCAAATAAATTTCAAAAAATCAAACACTTTTTAGTCGTTGTTCATGTCCCTGTGTCAATACCATGCCATTGAACCACATCATATAAGGAATCGGATACTCGTAGCCTAAGAGGGGGAGGGGGTGAATTAGGTAACTTAAAACCTTAACCTATGACTTCCACTACTTTGCATAAAGTAAATTAATCATTTCTATCTAGATGTGCAATCTATGTGTCGGGGACGGCCATTAGGGGTCCCCTAACTAAGGTGATAATTACCTTCGCTAAACAAAAACTGCTCACGGACTAAACTCCAAACCCAACAGTCACAGGACACCACGGGCCCACGGCCTGCTACGGCCCAGCGATGGCCTTCACCAAAAAGGCCCGCTTGTCCGCCTCGCTCGAGGGCTCCGGTCCCTCGAGCGAATGTCTGCCTCGCTCGAGGGCTCCAGTACCTCGAGCGAATTTCCGCCTCGCTCGAGGGCTCCGGTCCCTCGAGCAGGTTCCCGCCTCGCTCGAGGGGTTCGCCCCCCCTCGAGCGAGCAACCATCTCTGCCTCGCTCGAGGCCGTCCCTTGACAAATGGCACCCCGCCCCTCTGCTCCGCCTGACAACAACATTTAATCTCCCACTCCGCGCCGGGACGCCAAAGTCAAAAGCATATTTCCTCCCACACCACGCGGCTGACACGATCTACACACCTGACACCACCGCTGTGCTTCCTAACCCGCCACTGTGCAGCCATTCCTACTCCTGTGCGGGCGACGCGCGGCCCTGTGCGGACAGGCTGGTGTCATGCCGCGGCGCTGTGCTACCTGCTCCCGTCCTTCCCCTACGGCAAGACCCTCGAATGGGCATGGGGGCACCCTCGAAAGTTGTACGGGCGATGAGCGGGCGTACGCGCTGACCGGTGCCGCCGTACAAGTGGTGTGCACCGCGTCTCCTCCACCAACCCCGGCGTTGTGCGGCCATCCCTGGCGCTGGGCGGCCATCCCCAGCACTATGCCGCCATCCCTGCTGCTGTGCGACAGGATGCACAACACTGTGCGGACAGGCCGGTGACATCCCGCAGCCCTGTGCCACCGACTCCCGTCCTTCCCCTTGCGACCAGGCCCTCGATTCCGGGGGGCAACCCCTCGAAGTCAAAGCAGGAGAGGCAACAGGAACCAGCACGCCGCCCGTGGAAGCTGGAGGTCGTCACCGACTCGCGCCAGGAACCAAGACGTGCGGGGACAAGACCGCCGGCGCCATACCAGCAAGTACGCAGCCACTGTTCTGACCGCTGTGCAACATCACTGTAACTGCCCTCCCTTGGCCTATAAAAGGGAGAGGCAGACCCCCTGCAAGGGGACGACGCTCATTCACCTGCATACACTCACTCGCTCACCAGCACATCACCCCGTTCCTGATATTGGCACTTGCCTCAATCATCGTAGTAGGGACTTGGGGGAATTTCCTCCTCTCCCGCCTTGCTTGTAGCCCCCTCTACAGGTACCACTGGTGCAAGTTAATACAGTGCGCAAGCACACCTTGCTAGACATACGGCCGCGTGGCCGGAACCAAGATAAACCCCATCTCTCATTAGCTTAGCAACGACTATCGGGGAGCTGATCTCAATGCAAATTACTAGTTGGTGCCGGTGCTAATCCGGACACCGACAGTTGGTGTCACACCCTGAAATTTCCAATTTTAGGATGTGAATAGAAAGAATAATTAAACAATGATTTTCTCTCAATTTTAAAATTTTCCAACATTTATTTTCTTTACAGGAAATATAGTATAGGAAAAGCCATTGATTGTTTTTCTGAATCAAATAAATGGTTATGTGTGAGTGTTGCATTCATGCCGATGCATCTCGGTGTTTATGAGTGCAAAAGGTTTTAAAATACGCCTAGGTGCTGACCAAACCCTTCCGAGAATTTTCCAGCTTTTTCTGGAATTTATTCTCACTTTCCGTGAGCTATTTCTATTTATTAGAATGCTCTAAAATCCTTTTTCATGAGCTCCAAATATTTTATTTGGATTCCTCGTGTCCCAAATCATCTCTAGTAATTTTCCTAAAATTTTCTGAGCTTTCGGAGTATTTTTCGTGATTTAATTATGATTTTAGAATTTCCGGGAATTGTTTTTAATCCGAAATTAATTCCTGAAATTAGAAAAAGAAGGCAAAATAAATCGGACTCTATCTCGGCCAATAAATAGTTGCCGGTTATATCCTTCACGTCCTCTTTCCAACGCCGCCATCCTCATCTCGTTTCGAGAACCCTAGCTCCCACAAACCGCCGCCGAACTTTCGGATCTACTAAATTCCGGCGAACTTTCTGGCGAGCTTTTCCAGCGAAACCGTGGACTTCCGGTGCAAACGAACACCACCATGGAGTTTCTCTCGTCGAGCTCAACACCGTGGTGTGGTGGATTGCTCGATTCCGATGTCGGCTCCGTCGTCTTCCCCAACTCCGGCGATCTCTTCTCTAACTCCGGTGAGCTCTTCCGTCGTCATCGTTCATCTATGGCCGAAGGTGAGCACACCATCGCGTTCATCTCGTCGTTTCCTTTCCATTTTGCCATTCCCGTGCACGTTTGAAGGTCATCCCCATCGAATACCTTAGTCTCTTCCCTCTCCTGTTCTCTGTCCGATCCGATCTCTCTGTCCGATCCAACCGGAGGTAGAAGAAGACCTCTCTGTCCGATCCAACCGGAGGTAGAAGAACCCCCCCCCCCCCGTTTTGCACATAGGCCCCTGGAAAATTATGTAATCTTTAGCCTATCTTTTGTGTCTTGGTCAATCTATGGATAACCCCCTACAAAAATCCCACTTTTCACACATAAAGCCCACCCGAACCTTTTATAGATCTAACCCTATCTTTTATTCTTTTCGCGAGCACTGTTTGATGTGTCTTGTGAATCTTTTCTGTCAGCCCTTCAACTTTATAAATAATCGTAATTAGGTCCTTCCAATCTTGTTTTAACCATATCTTTCTTGTTTTAGCTCCGTTTTAATCCGTTCAAGTTGTGTTAGGTTCATAATGAGATAAAGTGCACGTTAGTGGTGAGTTTTCTTCATACAAGTTTACTAAAATTAATTTAATATTAATTTTGACTAATGCTTAGTTAAACATGTCTTCTTTAATTAAAAGCTGCGTAGTGTTATACCTCGTTTTTCATATCAAGGTAAATTTGATTAATGTTTATTTTACATGCTTTTGTAAATAAAATCTAATTAGATCTTTACCACGATTTTTCATAAACCAAATGTTAATTTGCTTAATATTTAATTAACTTTCCTAATTAAAAGTTGATTAGGCTTTTACACCGGCATTATAAATAATGTTAATTTGATTAATACCAATGCAAAGATGTTTTCAATAATAATATGATCCACTTGAATCATAAAGTTGCGTTTAGATGTCTCACATAGTTTAGCCTTTTCAAAGCTAAATGCTTAAAAAGGTATAACTTATACTTTAATCTTTCTAATTAAAATATGGTTAAGCTATAACTCAGTTTTCATAATTATTTGCTAAAATGACTAATGTCAACATGCATGTGTTTTCTAAATAAAGTTTGTCTAGCTCAACACGACATATGTTTTAATTCGAGTAGTTGTTTTAACCTTTCTAGGTTAAATGTTTAATTGGTATAATTTATACATAAACATTTATAAATAAAAGTTGACTAGTTCTTTACACCGGTTTTGTAAATAAAGTTTAATTTGCTTTAAGTACAACTTAGGGTATTTTCTATATGAAATATCCTTTACATATGTTTTGCTAATTAAAATAGACCTAAGCTTATAGTCTTTCATGTTCATATATGCAAATCGTTCGTTAGACGTTCTATATCAGCTCTATCTCAGTGTGTCTCTGTTGTAGAGCTAGTCTTCTTTCAAGCTCTGTATCTTTCCGATCGTAGTTCATGTCACCCTCTCATAGTTGTCTTTTTGTAAATCAGATGTACTCTTTCATTTCTAGTCGTGCTCAAACCTATTGTCTTCCATAAAGCTAACCCAGCCTTAGAGCTCCTGTTCTTCTTAATAGCCTTGTTTGTGTGAGTAGTTTGCACTGCTCATTTGCCTACCAAGTAATCATATCATGTTTCTCTTAGAATATCGTTTATCAATATATAGTTCATGCCTATCCTATCTCAGTTAGGTTGTCTCCTTACGAATCAGTTGTGTTCTTGTGCAGCTATCTTTCTTAGAATCAATCTTGTTAGTATCTCTGCCATCTAGCTGTTCTCCCTTCAGCCCAGTTCTCTTCGTAGACTAGTTCTCCTAGACCCTAGCCTAAGGTTTGCATGTGCGTTATAGTTCGTTTCTACCGTCCTCGTTCGTTTCACCTTAACTTGTACGTTAGCATGTGTATCACCTGTGACATGTTTTTAACACTAAAGTTGCATGTTAATCTTGACTAATTCTTATTCCATTGCTTTTCTAAATAAAAGTGATTAGGTTCTATTCCAGTTTTCTTTAATCACGATGTAAATGGGTAAATTCTTATTTATAACTAGTTTTTGTTAAATAAAAGATGTTAGATACAACGGTTTTCATAATAAAGAGTTCCAAGAAAGCAAGAGCTGAAGAGCAGTAAGAGTAGCTTTTCGTTGGAGAAAGGCAAGTGTCCCTAACCACCTTCTACCTATGCTTTATTTACAAGATTACTATGTTATAATTGGAACATGGAGTGACCACCCAGGAACCAGGTGCAACCACAAGACAAATGGCTCTGTCTTGGCTGAATAATTAGAAACTTTAGTGTATGGTATGCTTTACCTGATAAGGGTTAGGGGGTGCCGGTAGTTGGTGTATAGCCTGGCCCTCAAGCTGATCTGCTCTGTGGTAGCTTCGCAGTCTTGAGAGAGGGTTATGCATTGCGCTGTCATGAAACCTATCGAGCAGCCCATACTAGAGAATCTTTGTAAAGGCCTCATAGTGAAACCCATGCCACTCACCTCGGAAGTGTTTAAGGGAGTAATTAACCCGGGCATATATGGGGGACACGACTTGTGGGTAAAGTGTACAACCTCTGCAGAGTGTTAAATCTAATCGATTAGCCGTGCTCTCGGTCATGGAGCGGCCTGGACCCTCACATGATTAATAAACTTAAAGAGTAATTTAATTTGTTTCTGGTTATTTCTTGTGGCATTGCTGAGTACCAACCATAAGTGTACTCAACCTTACTAAACTGCTGCTCAGAAGGAGAAGAGGTGTGAAGCTGTTGAAGATGGTGTTGTTGCTAGGCGTACGCAGCCCCCAGTCATCTGCCTGTGAAGTTTGATGCCTTCGTTTCCAAGATAAAGCATAAACCTCTAATAATCTTTGTTTTTCTTACGTGATATTGTTTCTGTTATTCACTTATGTCAAATATATGTATGAAACTTGATCCTGGCATACATATAGAACTGCATATGGTTTTCTTTGGAAAAACAGGTGTGACAGAGTGGTATCAGAGCTGTATCGACTGTAGGACGTAAGCCTAGATAGCAATGGTCGTTCCTAAGGCTTTCTTTGATATGAAAAAAATCATCACTACCTTTCCCTGAGCTTTGTGATTATTCTCACTTCTTGATCATTATATTTCCTCAATCCTTCTTGATAACTCACCTTTCTACTCCTTTTCATTTGAATTTCATTGTTTTGCAAATGTTATGAACCCTACCCTTGACAGTCCTCCCCTTGATCTTAATCTTACCTATTTCATGCAATACGCCTTGATTTATTGGTGGTATTGTTACCCTTGATATTATATCTGTTCACGCAGCTCTCTGACACATCGTTACTGTTTTAATTTTATCTCGAGCTACGGAACTCCGATTGTCATGAAATCAGTTGGGTTAATTCCAGAATTTCATGGGTCAATTTCTATCAAAAATTCAGCAGTATTCGTTTTGTATCAAGAGAGATACATACGAATTAGTGGAGCATTCAGAATCTGTCAACACTGCTGAAATAGCCATCTGGATTAATCTATATTCTGAGTTCTAGACCTCTGATTGAGGTGATTCTAGTTGGGATGAACTCATGTTTTCGTACTCCATGATCTGTGAGAAATTCATTATTTATGGAAATCCTCACTGGGAGCTACATCTAATCTATTAGGAGGATACCCTATGACTATTAACAACGTTTAGCATCGTTCCTTTGGCTGTGTCTTGATTGGTGCAACTCAGTGCTTGCATAATGATGCTTGGTTTTATGACCTTGAGTGATTCATTTCTTTGTAGTGAGTGTTGGTGTATTGTGGATCTATATCTGCAATGACATCAGTTGCTTAGTTGGGTTCTTCCTTTGTGCCTCCCACATCCTTGTCATCTTTCTTTCCCTCTACCTGATCAAATGAAGGACATCAGAAGAAGAAATGGAAGTGAACACCAACGTCAACAAGCAAATACTGCCATCGTCACCATAAAGAAGTGAGCAAGTGAAGAAAAGAAGACATCACTTTACTTTCCTTCCAATCTTGTGCTTGCTACTATCCCATCTAGCTCACTCAGATGAAGACCCCAAAGATGATGATTAAAGATTCCACGCCAATCGACAATAAAGGATGATTGCCTACTTCCTCACGCATAAATAATCTCCTTTGTCTCCCTACTCCTTGTTTCTTCTTTCTTCGAATCTCGGGACGAGATTCTGTTTAGGGGGGTAGATTTGTCACACCCTGAAATTTCCAATTTGGGTAGATTTGTCACACCCTGAAATTTCCAATTTTAGGATGTGAATAGAAAGAATAATTAAACAATGATTTTCTCTCAATTTTAAAATTTTCCAACATTTATTTTCTTTACAGGAAATATAGTATAGGAAAAAGCCATTGATTATTTTTCTGAATCAAATAAATGGTTATGTGTGAGTGTTGCATTCATGCCGATGCATCTCGGTGTTTATGAGTGCAAAAGGTTTTAAAATGCGCCTAGGTGCAGACCAAACCCTTCCGAGAATTTTCCAGCGTTTTCTGGAATTTATTCTCACTTTCCGTGAGCTATTTCTATTTATTAGAATGCTCTAAAATCCTTTTTCATGATCTCCAAATATTTTATTTGGATTCCACGTGTCCCAAATCATCTCTAGTAATTTTCCTAAAATTTTCTGAGCTTTCAGAGTATTTTTCGTGATTTAATTATGATTTCAGAATTTCCTGGAATTATTTTTAATCCGAAATTAATTCCTGAAATTAGAAAAAGAAGGGAAAATAAATCGGACTCTATCTCGGCCAATAATAGTTGCCGGTTATATCCTTCACGTCCTCTTTCCAACGCCGCCAACCTCATCTCGTTTCGAGAACCCTAGCTCTCACAAACCGCCGCCGAACTTTCGGATCAACTAAATTCCGGCGAACTTTCCGACGAGCTTTTCCGGCGAAACTGTGGACTTCCGGTGCAAACAAACACCACCATGGAGTTTCTCTCGTCGAGCTCAACGCCGTGGTGTGGTGGATTGCTCGATTCCGATGTCAGCTCCGTCATCTTCCCCAACTCCGGCGATCTCCTCTCCAACTCCGGCGAGCTCTTCCATTGCTATCGTTCATCTATGGCCGAAGATGAGCACACCATCGCGTTCGTCTCGTCGTATCCTTTCCGTTTTGCCGTTCCCGTGCACGTTTGAAGGTCATCCCCATCGAATACCTTAGTCTCTTCCTCTCTCCTGTTCTCTGTCCGATCCGATCTCTCTGTCCGAGGTAGAAGAAGACCCCCCCCCCCCGTTTTGCACATAGGCCCCTGGAAAACCATGTAATCTTTAGCCTATCTTTTGTGTCTTGGTCAATCTATGGATAACCCCCTACAAAAATCCCACTTTTCACACATAAAGCCCACCCGAACCTTTTATAGATCTAACCCTATCTTTTATTCTTTTCGCGAGCACTGTTTGATGTGTCTTGTGAATCTTTTCTGTCAGCCCTTCAACTTTATAAATAATCGCAATTAGGTCCTTCCAATCTTGTTTTATCCATATCTTTCTTGTTTTAGCTCCGTTTTAATCCGTTCAAGTTGTGTTAGGTTCATAATGAGATAAAGTGCACGTTAGTGGTGAGTTTTCTTCATACAAGTTTTCTGAAAATTAATTTAATATTAATTTTGATTAATGCTTAGTTAAACATGTCTTCTTTAATTAAAAGCTACATAGTGTTATACCTCGTTTTTCATATCAAGGTTAATTTGATTAATGTTTATTTTACATGCTTTTGTAAATAAAATCTAATTAGATCTTTACCTCGGTTTTTCGTAAACCAAATGTTAATTTGCTTAATATTTAATTAACTTTTCTAATTAAAAGTTGATTAGGCTTTTACACCAGCTTTATAAATAATGTTAATTTGATTAATACCAATGCAAAGATGTTTTCAATAATAATATGATCCACTTGAATCATAAAGTTGCGTTTAGATGTCTCACATAGTTTCACCTTTTCAGAGCTAAATGCTTAAAAAGGTATAACTTATACTTTAATCTTTCTAATTAAAATATGGTTAAGCTATAACTCGGTTTTCATAATTATTTGCTAAAATGACTAATGTCAATGTGCATGTGTTTTCTAAATAAAGTTTGTCTAGCTCAACACGACATATGTTTTAATTCAAGTAGTTGTTTTAACCTTTCTAAGTTAAATGTTTAATTGGTATAATTTATACATAAACATTTATAAATAAAAGTTGACTAGTTCTTTACACCGGTTTTGTAAATAAAGTTTAATTTGCTTTAAGTACAACTTAGGGTATTTTCTTTATGAAATATCCTTTACATATGTTTTGCTAATTAAAATGGACCTAAGCTTATAGTCTTTCATGTTCATATATGGAAATCGTTCGTTAGACGTTCTCTATCAGCTCTATCTCAGTATGTCTCTGTTGTAGAGCTAGTCTTCTTTCAAGCTCTATATCTTTCCGATCGTAGTTCATGTCACCCTCTCATAGTTGTCTTTTTGTAAATCAGATGTACTCTTTCAGTTCTAGTCGTGCTCAAAACTAGTGTCTTCAATAAAGCTAACCCAGCCTTAGAGCTCCTGTTCTGTTTAATAGCCTTGTTTGTGTGAGTAGTTTGCACTGCTCATTTGCCTACCAAGTAATCATATCATGTTTCTCTTAGAATATCGTTTATCAATATATAGTTCATGCCTATCCTATCTCAGTTAGGTTGTCTCCTTACGAATCAGTTGTGTTCTTGTGCAGCTATCTTTCTTAGAATCAATCTTGTTAGTATCTCTGCCATCTAGCTGTTCTCCCTTCAACCCAGTTCTCTTCGTAGACTAGTTCTCCTAGACCCTAGCCTAAGGTTTGCATGTGCGTTATAGTTCGTTTCTACCGTCCTCGTTCGTTTCACCTTAACTTGTACGTTAGCATGTGTATCACCTGTTACATGTTTTTAACACTAAAGTTGCTTGTTCATCTTGACTAATTCCTATTCCATTGCTTTTCTAAAAAAAAGTGATTAGGTTCTATTCCGGTTTTCTTTAATCATTATGTAAATGGGTTAATTTCTTATTTATAACTAGTTTTAGTTAAATAAAAGATGTTAGATACAACGGTTTTCATAACAAAGTTAATATGCTTAATGATATTATAAATGCCTTTTTAATGTTAATATGCTTAGTTGAACACGTCATACAAAGTTATTCGATTAGATGTTTATACATGCTTCGTGTTTCTAAAGTAACTGTTAATTTGATATAACTTGTACTTAAATATTTGCAAATAAAATATGATTAGGTTTATCGTGTTTCTATAATTAAATGTAACTTGTTTAATTGTAACATAGAGTATTTCTCTGAAATATTCTTTCCACATGATTTCTCATTAAAAGAGATCCAGAATCTAGTCTCTAGTTGTTTGATAATATCTCGTTAGCTTTGTCTTTTCGATCGTAGTTTCGTTTTCAGCGTTCCTTGTGTTTGCGTAACCATAGAATCGATCCTATCCTTGGTGCGTTCTTTTAAAGCTTTTCTTTTGATTGATGCCTTGTTCTTAGTTGTACTTGTTTGTTTTCCTTGTATGTTTGTGCCAGACGTTTGCTTCGAGTAGAAGAAGTGTTGTTCCTTCGCTTTGAAGATAAAGAGTTCCAAGAAAGCAAGAGCTGAAGAGCAGTAAGAGTAACTTTTCATTGGAGAAAGGCAAGTGTCCCTAACCACCTTCTACCTATGCTTTATTTACAAGATTACTATGTTATAATTGGAACATGGAGTGACCACCCAGGAACCAGGTGCAACCACAAGACAAATGGCTCTGTCTTGGCTGAATAATTAGAAACTTTAGTGTGTGGTATGCTTTACCTGATAAGGGTTAGGGGGTGCCGGTAGTTGGTGTATAGCCCAACCCTCAAGCTGATCTACTCTGTGGTAGCTTCGCAGTCTTGGGAGAGGGTTATGCATTGCGCTGTCATGAAACCTAGCGAGCAGCCCATACTAGAGAATCTTTGTAAAGGCCTCATAGTGAAACCCATGCCACTCACCTCGGAAGTGTTTAAGGGAGTAATTAACCTGGGCATATATGGGGGACACGACTTGTGGGTAAAGTGTACAACCTCTACAGAGTGTTAAATCTAATCGATTAGCCGTGCTCTCGGTCATGGAGCGGCCTGGACCCTCACATGATTAATAAACTTAAAGAGTAATTTAATTTGTTTCTGGTTATTTCTTGTGGCCTTGCTGAGTACCAACCATAAGTGTACTCAACCTTGCTAAACTGCTGCTCAGAAGGAGAAGAGGTGTGAAGCTGTTGAAGATGGTGTTGTTGCTAGGCGTACGCAGCCCCCAGTCGTCTGCCTGTGAAGTTTGGTGCCTTCGTTTCCAGGATAAAGCGTAAACCTCTAATAATCTTTGTTTTTCTTACGTGATATTGTTTCTGTTATTCACTTATGTCAAATATATGTATGAAACTTGATCCTGGCATGCATATAGAACTGCATCTGGTTTTCTTTGGAAAAACAGGTGTGACAGAGTGGTATCAGAGCTGTATCGACTGTAGGACGTAAGCCTAGATAGCAATGGTCGTTCCTAAGGTTTCTTTGATATAAAAAAATCATCACTACCTTTCCCTGAGCTTTGTGATTATTCTCACTTCTTGATCATTATCTTTCCTCAATCCTTCTTGATAACTCACCTTTCTACTCCTTTTCATTTGAATTTCATTGTTTTGCAAATGTTATGAACCCTACCCTTGATAGTCCTCCCCTTGATCTTAATCTTACCTATTTCATGCAATACACCTCCTTGATTTATTGGTGGAATTGTTACCCTTGATATTCTATCTGTTCACGCAGCTCTCTGACACATCGTTACTGTTTTAATTTTATCTCGAGCTACGGAATTCCGATTGACATGAAATCAGTTGGGTTAATTCCAGAATTTCATGGGTCAATTTCTTTCAAAAATGCAGCGGTATTCATTTTGTATCAAGAGAGATACACACGAATTAGTGGAGCATTCAGAATCTGTCAACACTGCTGAAATAGCCATCTTGATCAATCTATATTCCGAGTTCTAGACCTCTGATTGAGGTGATTCCAGTTGGGATGAACTCATGTTTTCGTACTCCATGATCTATGAGAAATTCATTATCTATGGATATCCTCACTGGGAGCTACATCTAATCTATTAGGAGGATACCCTATGACTATTAACAACGTTCAGCATCGTTCCTTTGGCTGTGTCTTGATTGGTGCAACTCAGTGCTTGCATAATGATGCTTGGTTTTATGACCTTGAGTGATTCATTTCTTTGTAGTGAGTGTTGGTGTATTGTGGATCTATATCTGCAATGACATCAGTTGCTTAGTTGGGTTCTTCCTTTGTGCCTCCCACATCCTTGTCATCTTTCTTTCCCTCTACCTGATCAAATGAAGGACATCAGAAGAAGAAATGGAAGGCAACACCAACGTCAACAAGCAAATACTGCCATCATCACCATAAAGAAGTGAGCAAGTGAAGAAAAGAAGACATCACTTTACTTTCCTTCCTATCTTGTGCTTGCTACTATCCCATCTAGCTCACTCAGATGAAGACCCCAAAGATGATGATTAAAGATTCCACACCGATCGACAATAAAGGATGATTGCCTACTTCCTCACGCATAAATAATCTCCTTTGTCTCCCTACTCCTTGTTTCTTCTTTCTTCGAATCTCGGGACGAGATTCTGTTTAGGGGGTAGATTTGTCACACCCTGAAATTTACAATTTTAGGATGTGAATAGAAAGAATAATTAAACAATGATTTTCTCTCAATTTTAAAATTTTCCAACATTTATTTTCTTTACAGGAAATATAGTATAGGAAAAAGCCATTGATTGTTTTTCTGAATCAAATAAATGGTTATGTGTGAGTGTTGCATTCATGCTGATGCATCTCGGTGTTTATGAGTGCAAAAGGTTTTAAAATACACCTAGGTGCTGACCAAACCCTTCCGAGAATTTTTCATCTTTTCTGGAATTTATTCTCACTTTCCGTGAGCTATTTCTCTTTATTAGAATGCTCTAAAATCCTTTTTCATGAGCTCCAAATATATTATTTGGATTCCTCGTGTCCCAAGTCATCTCTAGTAATTTTCCTAAAATTTTCTGAGCTTTCGGAGTATTTTTCGTGATTTAATTATGATTTCAGAATTTCCTGGAATTGTTTTTAATCCGAAATTAATTCCCGAAATTAGAAAAAGAAGGGAAAATAAATCGGACTCTATCTCGGCCAATAAATAGTTGCCGGTTATATCCTTCACGTCCTCTTTCCAACGCCGCCAACCTCATCTCGTTTCGAGAACCCTAGCTCACACAAACCGCCGCCGAACTTTCGGATCTATTAAATTTCGGCGAACTTTCCGGCGAGCTTTTCCGGCGAAACCGTGGACTTCTGGTGCAAACAAACACCACCATGGAGTTTCTCTCGTCGAGCTCAATGATGTGGTGTGGTGGATTGCTCGATTCCGATGTCGGCTCCGTCGTCTTCCCCAACTCCGACGATCTCCTCTCCAACTCCGGCGAGCTCTTCCGTCGCCATCGTTCATCTATGGCCGAAGGTGAGCACACCATCGCGTTCGTCTCGTCATTTCCTTTCTGTTTTGCCGTTCCCATGCACGTTTGAAGGTCATCCCCATTGAATACCTTAGTCTCTTCCTCCCTCCTGTTCTCTGTCCGATCCGATCTCTCTGTCCGATCCAACCAGAAGAAGACCCCCCGTTTTGCACATAGGCCCCTGAAAACCATGTAATCTTTAGCCTATCTTTTGTGTCTTGGTCAATCTATGGATAACCCCCTACAAAAATCCCACTTTTCACACATAAAGCCCACCTGAACCTTGTATAGATCTAACCCTATCTTTTATTCTTTTCGCGAGCACTATTTGAGGTGTCTTGTGAATCTTTTCTGTCAGCCCTTCAACTTTATAAATAATCGCAATTAGGTCCTTTCAATCTTGTTTTATCCATATCTTTCTTGTTTTAGCTCCGTTTTAATCCGTTCAAGTTGTGTTAGGTCCATAATGAGATAAAGTGCACGTTATTGGTGAGTTTTCTTCATACAAGTTTTTTGAAAATTAATTTAATATTAATTTTGATTAATGCTTAGTTAAACATGTCTTCTTTAATTAAAAGCTACATAGTGTTATACCTCGTTTTTCATATCAAGGTTAATTTGATTAATGTTTATTTCACATGCTTTTGTAAATAAAATCTAATTAGATCTTTACCTCAGTTTTTCATAAACCAAATGTTAATTTGCTTAATATTTAATCAATTTTTCTAATTAAAAGTTGATTAGGCTTTTACACCGGCGTTATAAATAATGTTAATTTGATTAATACCAAAGCAAAGATGTTTTCAATAATAATATGATCCACTTGAATCATAAAGTTGCGTTTAGATGTCTCACATAGTTTAGCCTTTTCAAAGCTAAATGCTTAAAAAGGTATAACTTATACTTTAATCTTTCTAATTAAAATATGGTTAAGCTATAACTTGGTTTTCATAATTATTTGCTAAAATGACAAATGTCAACGTGCATGTGTTTTCTAAATAAAGTTTGTCTAGCTCAACACGACATATGTTTTAATTCGAGTAGTTGTTTTAACCTTTCTAAGTTAAATGTTTAATTGGTATAATTTATACATAAACATTTATAAATAAAAGTTGACTAGTTCTTTACACCGGTTTTGTAAATAAAGTTTAATTTGCTTTAAGTACAACTTAGGGTATTTTCTTTATGAAATTTCCTTTACAAATGTTTTGCTAATTAAAATAGACCTAAGCTTATAGTCTTTCCTGTTCATATATACAAATCGTTCATTAGACGTTCTCTATCAGCTCTATCTCAGTGGGTCTCTGTTGTAGAGCTAGTCTTCTTTCAAGCTCTATATCTTTCCGATCGTAGTTCATGTCACCCTCTCATAGTTGTCTTTTTGTAAATCAGATGTACTCTTTCAGTTCTAGTCGTGCTCAAACCTAGTGTCTTCAATAAAGCTAACCCAGCCTTAGAGCTCCTGCTCTGCTTAATAGCCTTGTTTGTGTGAGTAGTTTGCACTGCTCATTTGCCTACCAAGTAATCATATCATGTTTCTCTTAGAATATTGTTTATCAATATATAGTTCATGCCTATCCTATCTCAGTTAGGTTGTCTCCTTACGAATCAGTTGTGTTCTTGTGCAGCTATCTTTCTTAGAATCAATCTTGTTAGTATCTCTGCCATCTAGCTGTTCTCCCTTCAGCCCAGTTCTCTTCGTAGACTAGTTCTCCTAGACCCTAGCCTAAGGTTTGCATGTGTGTTATAGTTCGTTTCTACCATCCTCGTTCGTTTCATCTTAACTTGTACGTTAGCATGTGTATCACCTATTACATGTTTTTAACACTAAAGTTGCATGTTCATCTTGACTAATTCTTATTACATTGCTTTTCTAAATAAAAGTGATTAGGTTCTATTCCGGTTTTCTTTAATCATTATGTAAATTGGTTAATTCTTATTTATAACTAGTTTTTGTTAAATAAAAGATGTTGGATACAACGGTTTTCATAATAAAGTTAATATGCTTAATGATATTATAAATGCCTTTTTAATGTTAATATGCTTAGTTGAACACGTCATACAAAGTTATTTGATTAGATGTTTATACATGCTTCGTGTTTCTAAAGTAACTATTAATTTGATATAACTTGTACTTAAATATTTGCAAATAAAATATGATTAGGTTTATCGTGTTTCTATAATTAAATGTAACTTGTTTAATTGTAACATAGAGTATTTCTCTGAAATATTCTTTCCACATGATTTCTCATTAAAAGAAATCCAGCATCTAGTCTCTAGTTGTTTGATAATATCTCGTTAGCTTTGTCTTTTCGATCGTAGTTTCGTTTTCAGCATTCCTTGTGTTTGCGTAACCATAGAACCGATCCTATCCTTGGTGCGTTCTTTTAAAGCTTTTCTTTTGATTGGTGCCTTGTTCTTAGTTGTACTTGTTTGTTTTCCTTGTATGTTTGTGCCTGACGTTTGCTTCGAGTAGAAGAAGTGTTGTTCCTTCGCTTGGAAGATAAAGAGTTCCAAGAAAGCAAGAGCTGAAGAGCAGTAAGAGTAGCTTTTCATTGGAGAAAGGCAAGTGTCCCTAACCACCTTCTACCTATGCTTTATTTACAAGATTACTATGTTATAATTGGAACATGGAGTGACCACCCAGGAACCAGGTGCAACCACAAGACAAATGGCTCTGTCTTGGCTGAATAATTAGAAACTTTAGTGTGTGGTATGCTTTACCTGATAAGGGTTAGGGGGTGCCGGTAGTTGGTGTATAGCCCGGCCCTCAAGCTGATCTGCTTTGTGGTAGCTTCGCAGTCTTGAGAGAGGGTTATGCATTACGCTGTCATGAAACCTAGCGAGCAACCCATACTAGAGAATCTTTGTAAAGGCCTCGTAGTGAAACCCATGCCACTCACCTCGGAAGGGTTTAAGGGAGTAATTAACCCTGGCGTATGTGGGGGACACGACTTGTGGGTAAAGTGTACAACCTCTACAGAGTGTTAAATCTTATCGATTAGCCGTGCTCTCGATCATGGAGCAGCCTGGACCCTCACATGATTAATAAACTTAAAGAGTAATTTAATTTGTTTCTGGTTATTTCTTGTGGCCTTGCTGAGTACCAACCATAAGTGTACTCAACCTTGCTAAACTGCTGCTCAGAAGGAGAAGAGGTGTGAAGCTGTTGAAGATGGTGTTGTTGCTAGGCGTACGCAGCCCCCAGTCGTCTGCCTGTGAAGTTTGGTGCCTTCGTTTCCAAGATAAAGCGTAAACCTCTGATAATCTTTGTTTTTCTTACGTGATATTGTTTCTGTTATTCACTTATGTCAAATATATGTATGAAACTTGATCCTGGCATGCATATAGAACTGCATCTGGTTTTCTTTGGAAAAACATGTGTGACAGTTGGCGCGCCAGGTAGGGGGGCGCTGAGATCGTCCACCCATCTTCTCGATGGTGATCATCATTGATTGCACGTTAGAGAGGCCCCGCCTTTGGTCAATCTGATCCGTTCCCGGCTGGATTCGAGATCTGGTTCGGGAGCATCCACTACCAGGCGACTTGCAATGGCTACCATATGCGTATCCTTAACAGGGACGCACTCATGGCAGCGCCGCCCGGAACGGCGGCTTCCCCAATGCCTGCGGCGTTCCCGCCGCAACCCCGGCACCGCAAGCGTTCGGGAAGGCGCTCGCGACGAGCGCGCACAGAGCGACGCCAGGCGGTGGACGCTGGCTCCCCCCAGCGGGTTGAAGCCGGCGAGTGCCCACCTGTCACCGCAGGACCAGGAGATGCGCCCCCACCAGTGGGCGCGACGACGCGCCCTGTCGGAGAGGCTACGGCCGCACGGCCGCAGTTCCTCCACGGGCTGCAGAGCGCGACCATGGTGTACTCTTCATCGTTCGGCACCAACCTGGCCGCATACGAGGACCTATCGCGACCTCACCCGACGAATCCTACCGTGACACCAACAGCGAGGGGCGCGAGTATGGGAGCGGGGGGCCGGAGTGGGACTACTCCGGTCTACGGGACCCCGACGCTCTCAGGCAGTTTCAGGCCACGGCAGACTACTGCCTCACCTGCTCCGACGACTCCAGCGTGGGGGATTACGATCCCACCGGCGAATGCTTCGTCGTCGTCATCAGCAAGGGCGAAGACATAGGAGGCGGAGCGGGTGACGCAGCGGTTCGCAACAACGTGGCGGTAGGCCCGCCCACGGGGACACCTCCGCCACCCGACGCGATGCGCACCGCGCAGATGGCTCAGCTCCGAGAGTTGGAGGCGAAGCTGAACGCAGAACGCGAGCAGCTGCAGCAGCTGAAGGCCACACTCGAAAGAGACAGGGCCGGCCCCTCGTCGCAGGGGGCACGCGCTGCGGGACGCATAGCCCGTGAGCGCATCAACGCCGACGCTAACGTGGATGACCTACCAAACTTGGCAAGGGCTAGCCAGAAGCTCGTGGCTGCGGCGACTTTGATTCGGGCCATGCCCGAGCCATCGACGCCCGAAGGACGTAACCTGCGCCGCGAGGCGCGGCCCTCATCGAGCAGGCTGCGGTGCAGCAAGCCGAAAGCTCCGCGTCCCGCATGCACCATCAGTCTAGCGCAAAGGCTGGTGGTGGCGGTAGGGACCAGGAGGCATCGGTCCACACTCCGCACCGGGCACCCACCGTCCACGAAGGCAACCAGAGGACGCCCGTCAAGGACAGGATTCGGGATACGCGTGGCACGGCCGACGACGGCGACGCCCGCAACATACTAAACAAGAAGAAGCAGGACATCACTCCGTCGCACGACTATAACCCCCGGCGTGGAGGACGGTACGATAGCCGGGAGGACAAGAGCCTGTCGCCGGAGCCGCCGGGCACGCGTGTGTTCGGCCGAGCGATCCGCACGGCGTCGATTCCCCCGCGCTTCCGCCAACCGACGATGGTGAACAAGTACTCGGGGGAGACGGACCCCCAGGTGTGGCTCAACGACTACCGCCTAGCATGCCTGCTGGGCGGCGCCACCGATGATGCCATGATCATCCACAACTTACCACTGCATCTGGCAGATTCTGCGCAGACGTGGCTCGAGCACCTACCCGCGAACCAGATCCACGACTGGGACGACCTGGTCAGGACATTCGTGGGCAACTTCCAGGGCACGTACGTACGCTCTGGGAACTCCTAGGACCTCCGTGGTTGCTTCCAGAAGGCCTCCGCGGGAACTTCCAGGGCACGTACATACGCCCTGGAACTCCCGCCCCCTCCGCGGGACTGGCGTGACGAGTATCTCGCCTAGTTAGACCGAGGGGAGCTGCCCCAGATCGGACCGTGTATCGCCAGGAAGGCCAAGTCCTTCATCGTCATTGACGGTGAGCTGTACAAGCGCAGCGCCTCGGGGATCATGCAGCGGTGCATCTCCATCCCTGAGGGCCGGGAGTTGATTCAAGACGTCCACGCAGGCGAGTGCGGCCACCACGCTGCTCCGCGCACCCTCGTGGGCAAGGCGTTCCGTCAGCGCTTCTACTGGCCGACGGCAGTCGCCGATGCCAACGAGGTCATACGCACTTGCGAAGGGTGCCAATACTACACGTGCAAGACCCACCTCCCAGCTCACACGCTGCAAACCATCCCCATCACATGGCCTTTTGCTGTGTGGGGACTGGACATGGTCGGGCCCTTGCGAAAGGCGCCCGGGGGCTTCACCCGCATACTGGTGGCCATCGACAAATTTTCGAAGTGGATCGAGGTCCGCCCCATCAGCAGCCTCAAGTCCGAACAGGCCGTGCTGTTCTTCATGGACATCGTCCACCTGTTCGGGGTACCCAACTCCATCATAACGGACAACGACACTCAGTTCACCGGCAAGAAGTTCCTAGAATTCTGCGACAGCTACCACATCTGTGTGGATTCGTCAGCCGTAGCACACCCACAGACTAATGGCCAAATAGAACGTGCCAATGACATGATTTTGCAAGGCCTAAAGCCAAGGATCTTCAACAAGCTCAATCAGTTTGGACGGAAGTGGATCCAAGAGCTGCCGTCGGTCGTTTGGAGCCTTAGGAACACCCCGAGCAGAGCCACGGGGCTCACCCCGTTCTTCCTGGTCTATGGCGCCAAGGCCGTCCTCCCCACGGACTTGGACTACGGGTCCCCAAGGGTCAAAGCCTACCAGGAGGGGCAAAACCAAGATCGCGAAGACGCACTGGACTGTATCGACGATGCCCGCGATGTGGCGATCCTACATTCCGAGAAGTACTAACAGTCCCTGCGGCGCTACCAAGCGCACAAGGTCTGACCTCGAGACCTCAACAAGGGAGACTTGGTGCTCAGACTTCGACAGAAGAACGAGGGCCGTCACAAGCTTACTCCGCCGTGGGAGGGGCCATACATTATCACCGAGGTCCTCAAGCTCGGCACGTACAAGCTTGTGAACGAGAAGGGCGAGACCTTCACCAACGCTTGGAACATCCAACAGCTACATCGCTTCTACCCTTAAAAAGTTCAAGTCATTTGTACATATCTGGCGCCCAAGATAGTTATATTTACATTAAGGTTGTGAATAAAGACAAGGGAGACTCGACTTTCCTCTGAAAATCAAGTCCCCCTCGGGGGCTACTACGGGGGGCACCCCCCTGAACGGTCCTATTTTTTCGCAAAATACCTTTTCTTTCGAAACTGCTAGACGTGTCAGGCCTCGAATGCTTAGGCAAACAGAAGCAGAGCGCGAATAACTAGGAGGTTAAAGCTGGATGAGCCCGGGACCGCCTACGCCTCTAGCAGGATACGAATTCCCTCCCTCACCACTTTACCCTCAGGTTACTTGTGAAAACGATCGATCCCAGCTGAAATTTACCTAAGTTACGAGGAAGGTGCAACAACATTCATAAAAACAAGTCGCGCATAAGTTTACAAACTTAAAAAATGATTTGTTCATTTACATGAGCCACTAGGCTCAAATCCCAGTCACGACCTAAGGGCTTCTACGCCCGACTACTTTCAGGGCTCGAGAGGGCCTGCGGCGATGGCATCCGGGAAGAGGTCTTCCTTGAACATGTCAGCGAGATCGGCGGCGTCGTCGGCAGCAACAACATCGGCTTGGTCCATGGCGTCCTGCGCCCCATTATCGTCAAGGCCGTCCGCGACGACGTAGCCTGTAGCCAACGCTGCGTGATCGAC
Organism: Cenchrus fungigraminus; assembly: GCA_036936925.1. Taxonomy (NCBI): domain Eukaryota; kingdom Viridiplantae; phylum Streptophyta; class Magnoliopsida; order Poales; family Poaceae; genus Cenchrus; species Cenchrus fungigraminus. Next base: position 41,537,982 of record CM072771.1, on the reverse strand, counting down.
GATATAATGCGTCGACACCATGCTGAGGGTCTTCTGGACGCCGAGACGGAGAGCGCCCTTCACACGCTCGACAACACGGTCGCTCAGAGCCCTGAGACGACTCGCCAGTGAACTCCCTGATGAACCGGCTCCCTCCTTGATGTCCCGACACACTTCAAGAGCCGCCTGCTCCAGGGCCTCGAACTCCTGCTGAGACAAGGTATAGGCCGCTTGAAGCGCCTCCGCCTGCGTCACAGACTCCCCCAGAGGCTTCCGTAGCCCTGGGACAAGGAATGGTGTGTCAGGAGCGGATCTTGACAAGCCTAAAGCAACTAAGGACTCGGGGCTGCGACTCACCCTCGGTCTGCTTCTTCTCCGCCTCGAGCTCTGAACGCACGGCCCCGGCCTCTTGCTGCAGCTGCAGGATCGAGGCGTCCTTTTCCCCAACGGTGGCTTGCAGGGTCTCGACGGTAGCACCCTCCCGGACCAGAGCTCTGGTGAGCAGCTCGGCCGCCACTTGCCGAAGCTGGACTTGGGTGTTCGCCGCCGTCACCTCCGCATCCCGCTGCTGGAGCATAGTCCTGGCCTCCTCGAGAGCTGCACGCACTTGCTGAAGCTGGGACTGCGCCTCTTCACGCGCCGTGTGCTCACGCTGAAGCACGGACCTGGCATCCTCGAGCACCGCGCGCTCTTGTTGAAGCTGGGTCTGCGCCTCCTCGCGCGCGACACGCTCCTGCTGGAGCTGACCCTCCACCCCGTTGAGCGCCTCGCTCCTCTCCTGCAGAGCAGCACCCAGCTTCTCGACCTCCTAGGTCTTCTGCTCAGCCTAGGTCTGCCAGGACCTCACTCCCTCGAGGGTCGAGCGAGAGCCTGCGCCTCAGTAAGGGCCGTCTCCTTCTGCGCCAGTGCAGCCTGGACCTTAGCGTGTGCCGCGCGTGCCTTCGGTAGCTTCTCGTTCGCCACCGTCAGTGCCTCCTCCTTCCCTTGGAGCGCGACCTTCATCTCCTCGGCCTTCTTGGCCCTCTGCGCCGCCAAAGACCGCTGGGTGTTACGTTCCTCCTCCGCGTGGATGAGGTTGTACTCGAGCCAGCTGTTATCCGTCTGCAGGGCCTCCACCATCATGTCCAGGGCATCGTACTACGTCCGATACCAGTCGAGGTCAGCGCTCAGCTCGGCAATCTAGGTGAACCTCTCACCCGCCTACCTCTGCAGCTCCTGATGGGGAAAGGGAGAAGAAAGAAGGTCAAACGATAGGCACACGAGCAAAGGAAAGAGAATCGAGCGGCACTCGAACAAGCACGCTTACCCAAAAGACCTGGAGCGACCTACCCTCGTGGAGCTGGAGGGCGTCAGCAAGAGCAGTCTGCAGGGAGGCGCCAAGGCCACCCAACTCCCGCCACGGCTCCCTCTCTGACCTCGCCTCTTCCACTAGGCTTGGTGGAACCCCGGGGAGCCGGAGCCTCTGTTCCCACTGCGGCGCGCCGGCGCTAGACGTTGGGGCCGCGGCGCATGACATGGACGCCCCAGCACCGGTCTCCAGCATCACGCAACCGTCGGACCGCACCACTAGTACCTCGGGCACGGGCCCGGGGGCTGGCGCGGCCGCCACCACTGCTTGACCCCCGGCGGGGGTCGAATCACCATCAGCAAGAGCCGCGCCCCTCCCGCAGCTCTCTGTTCCCCGACCCGCAACGCGGGCCTGCTCTCGCCCCCGCTGGGTCCCTCAAACCACGGCAGCGCTGAGGGCTTCCGCCGCTGCCTCCTCTCATCGCTGCGGCCCCGTGGCCGCGGCCTCAACTTGCGACGCCTCGCCCGTCGCCACCGTACCCGCAGCCGTCCGTGAGGTCCTCGCCGAGCGAGGCCTCGTCATGCGTGGCGCGTCCTGCGTCCCCGTCTTGAGCGCCTTGATGGGTGCGAAGCCTGGGACGGCAGGCGCCACCCTGACAAAAGACAGAAGGGAAAGATCAGCAACTAATCTATGATATCAAGAACACGGAGAGCGGAATACGACTCACCGCAGACCGGAGATGCGCCGCTTGCGCTTCCTCGAGGGATCTGGGGGCACCACCCATGACCCGGCCGGCACCCTCGACGGTGCCCCCTCTTTGAGAGGAGTCGTATCCGCCCCAGGGGCGGGCTCCGCTAGGGCCTCCTCGTTCCTCGGTGATGGGGGCGGTGCGGCCTCCCACCTATCAGAGATGGACCGCTCCCCCTCGCTGTCCTCCTCGTCCGAAGACGTGTTCACCGGCTCCGGCGGGGGAGAGACCCTGCTGCTCCCACACCAGGCACCAGGCGCTCCTGCCTCCTCGTTTTCTTCGCCCTCGCCTGGTCTGCCAAGTCCTTCTGCCTCTGCTGCCTGGAGGGGTTGGCAGCGTGCGACCTGGGCGTCGGCGGATCAGAGGTGGGGACGTTGACGTGCACCCCCTGTCACCAGCTATCACTATTAGATTCAGCACGGGGATGAAACGGGTGAATCGAGGAACCGAGCCTCACCAGGTTGCCATGGTTCGGGTCCAGGAGCATCGCAAACGACCACAGGTCGTCGTCGTTATGCGACACCGTCTTAAGGTTCACCGCGCGCCTCGCCCTTGTGGCCGCGTATGCTGGGGCGAGCAGCTCCTCTAGCAGCCGCGAGCACGCCAGGGCCGCGGGGTCGGCGTCATTCCCCATCTCGAAGATGGGGAGCTCCCTCTCCATGAGAGGGATCACCCACCGGAGGTGGAAGTTCGCGATGATGCCCGCCACGGTCAACCCGGTGTCTGCCAACTGGTGCAAGGCGTCGGTGAGGGGCTCCAGCCTCGCCTGCCTTGACGCGGGCGACACCCCGTGCGCCCACGACACCAGCCTCTCCTTCAGCACCTTCCCGGTGTACAGCGAGAGCCTGGCGCCATCGTTGCGCAGATAAAACCTCCCCTTCTGCCAGTCGGAGTTGTTCGTCATCATCGAGCAGAGCAGGTACAACTCCTTCCGGGAGTCGCGCACTGAGAACGTGAGACCGCCAGCACAGACGGCCCGGCGCATCCTCCACTCCCCCGTGGCAAGCGTGTGGAGCTCACCACAGAAGAGATAGATCCACAGCTCCCAGTGCGACGAAGGAAGCCACCTACGAGATGGTGTTGGGGGCGAAGTTGTGAAGCTCCACCCTGTAGTGGTAGCACAACCCCCGGATGAACTTGCTCCCGGGGGCGTTGAATCCACGCTCGTGCAGCCGCATGAAGCTCACGATGTAGCCCGGCGGCGGAGAAGGCTCCCGGTGTGACACCGGCGGGATGATCCACGCCGGGTTCGCCTCATCACCGGCCGGTGCCAGCTGACCGCCGGAAACTAGCCCCTCCATGGACTGCCGGTCCACCGACGACCGGGGCCACGGGTGTGCCTCCAACACTTTGATCGCAGACATGGTGGGAGTAGGGGGGATGCTAGGGGACGAAGCGGAGCAGGGTGTGCGCGAGTAGATCCGGAGCAGCGGAGTGCGCAGCGATGAAGAAGGCGAAGAGGAAGGGGCGCTTGCGAATGGCTGAGGTAAGGAGCTCCTCCCCGCGTCCCCTACTTTTATAGAGTAGGAAGGGGGCGGAGCGCCCGGGGGCGCGGTGGACGGTGGTAATTAATGCGGTGGGTGCCGCCCGTCACTGACGGCAGGGCCCCGCCACCCCGAAGCCGCCGCACGCGCGCGCGTGCGCCATAATTACCGCACGGTAATCTAAGGGTCGCCGCGTCCCGTCTTTTCGCCGTCACACGTCGTCCACGTCGCTTCACCTGAAAAGGCGCGTCCGCTTCACCTACCCCACGCCACGTTAGACACGACCGGGCGGGTGCGGCAACTGACCGCCCAGCGGCCGAATTTCAAACACCCGGGGATTCCTTCTTACATAAGGAAAGCCCCAGGTGCCCTCGAGCCAGGGATTCGAGGCCTGATCCCTCAAAGGGATACGACGGGCGCCCCGATCCGAGACGGTTAAGGTCACAAGAACCACGATCCGTCGAGCATGACCTCGAGAATGAGCTCGAGGGGGTCCTGGGCTTAGGCTCACGGGTCACTACTGATCAGCGGCTCGAGTCCCGACCCGCTGAGGCTACGGCAGGCACCGCAGATGCCCCTCGACCTGGGGAAGTACTGATCAGTGGTTTGAAGCTTGGATCAATGAAGATTCGACAAGCACCACATATCCGCAAAAACGGGAGCGCACGGCGCACCTGCAAACGCCCTACTGATCAGAGGTACGGAGCTTGATCCTCGACGGGTTCGAACAGACACCTCAGATTAACAGAGTCAGGAACGATCGGGGCGTGCGCAATTGAGCCTGTCCCCGAATGCGAAGTTCGGGGGTGCCCCACATATCGTGTTCAAGGCCGGGACAAAGGCAGACAATCGAGGGAACCCATCGAGGGAGTGCTTCCGCGCCCTCGACCCCTATCGAACGGGACCGAGCCCTGCTTGGCAAACCTATGCGAGCGCTTACATGGATGTGTCTCCGGACCATGAGCCGACCCCTATCAAATGGGGCACGGACACCCACTTGAACTATCCGTTAACAGCTCGCCGAGGCAACCGTCGCTCGCCGTCCGCTAGAGGGTAGCACGGATCGCCTCACCCCTCTACCCTGCGGAAGGGCAGCGAGGGCCGTAATAACAAAGTCGAGAGTTTCACCTGATCGTCCCTGATTGGGCCAGGGCTCGGGGGCTCCTCGCACCACGACCACCCTGATGATCACCGCACTAATCTGTGAAGGGTTAAGCCCCGCGCAAGTAGGCAAACTGCCCGAAAATGTCTTGGGTCAGCTCGGCGCCTCCCCACCTGCGTAGATTGCCGATGCCGGCTGAAATACCACCGAGGCTGGCTGAAACAAACACAAGGCAAGCCCGTATCCCGACACTTTTAACCCCTGCACGAGTGCTCGCACTCCTGCAGGGGTTCGGGGGCTTACACCCGCAGGTGCGCTAGCTCGCCCCCACAGGAAAACGAGCACGATCAAAAGGGGGAAGAAATTCGCACATGGCACCCGAGGTCGATATCCTTTGCTGGAAAAGTTCCCTTTCCCGCAAAGGCTAAGGGGCTACTGTCGGGGACAGTCATTACGGATCCCCTAACTAAGGGGATAATTACCTTCGCTAAACGAAAACTGCTCATGGACTAAACTCCAAACCCAACAGTCACGGGACACCACGGGCCCACGGCCTGCTACGGCCCAAGAACGACCTTCACCAAAAAGGCCCGCTTGTCCGCCTCACTCGAGGGCTCCGGTCCCTCGAGCGAATGTCCGCCTTGCTCGAGGGCTCCGGTCCCTCGAGCGAATTTCCGTCTCGCTCGAGGGCTCCGGTCCCTCGAGCAGTTCCCACCTCGCTCGAGGGGTTTGCCCCCCTCGAGCGAGCAACCATCCCCGCCTCGCTAGAGGCCGTCCCTTGACAAATGGCACCCCGCCCCTCTGCTCCGCCTGACAACAGCATTTAATGTCCGACTCCGCGCTGGGACGCCAAAGTCAAAAGCATATCTCCTCCCACGCCGCGCGGTTGACACGATCTGCGCACTTGACACCGCCGCTGTGCGGCCTAACCCGCCACAGTGCAGCCATTCCTGCTCCTATGCGGGCGACGCGCGGCCCTGTGCGGACAGGCTGACGTCATGCCGCGGTGCTGTGCTACCTGCTCCCGTCCTTCCCCTATTGCAAGACCCTCGAATGGGCATGGGGGCACCCTCGAAAGGTGTACAGGCGACGAGCGGGCGTACGCGCTGACCGGTGTCGCCGTACAAGCAGCGTGCGCCGCGTCTCCTCCACCAACCCCAGCACTATGCGGCCATCCCTGGCGCTGTGCGGCCATTCCAAGCACTGTGCCTCCATCCCTGCTGCTGTGCGACAGGATGCACAACGCTGTGCGGACAGGCCGGTGACATCCCGCAGCCCTGTGCCACCGACTCCTGTCCTTCCCTTGCGACCAGGCCTTCGATTCCGCAGACCCGTGGAAGCTGGAGGTCGTCACCAACTCGCGCCAGGAACCAAGACGTGCGGGGACAAGACCGTCGGCGCCATACCTACAAGTACGCAGCCACTGTGCTGACTGCTGTGCAACATCACTGTAACTGCCCTCCCTTGGCCTATAAAAGGGAGAGGCAGACCCCCCTGCAAGGGGATGACGCTCTTTCACCTGCATACACTCACTCGCTCACCAGCACATCACCCCGTTCCTGATATTGGCACTTGCCTCAATCATCATAGTAGGGACTTGGGGCAATTTCCTCCTCTCCCGCCTTGCTTGTAGCCCCCCTCTATAGGCACCACCGGTGCAAGTTAATACAGTGCGCAAGCACACCTTGTTGGACGTACGACCGCGTGGCCGGAACCAGGATAAACCCCATCTCTCATTAGCTTAGCACCGACCATCGGGGAGCTGATCTCAGTGCAAATTACTAGTTGGTGCCGGTGCTAATCCGGACACCGACACTATGGTTGATCTAGTTTGGAATCCTCATCCCAAAACAAGTTTTGCAACTTATAGCCAATCCTAGCAAGATATTCTAGAAAAGTAAAGACAAGTAAGGATTGCAAGAAAGTAAAGCGGAAGCATAAAGAGGGATGAGAGGAAGCAAACTCTTAACAAATGATTTCTCCCGTGGTATTAGTAGGAACTAAGCCACCCCTAGTCCACATTGTTGAAGCACTCTACACAAGAGTATTGCTTCCCAGTCACCAAGTCTCTCTCAAGAGCACCACTTGACTAGCCACAAAGGCTCGTCATTAAGGCACTCGCCGAGCTCCTTTGGTCACCTTGATACCGCCTCCACTAAGGAGCTTCTCCACCAAGGAAGGGGGTCTCCACGTCCCCCTCACAAAGTGTTCTCGCCGCTCCATACCAAGCCGGAGGGTCGAAGATGTTTGTCGGTGAGACACTTAGGCTCCAAGGCTTCCGGCGCACCTTGTACAACTTGATCCACTTAAGAATCACCTCACAAGGTAGGCACACCTTGCACTCACTCAGCTCTAAGCTAAACCTAGCACTAAGCACACACACCAAGTATGTGCAAAGCCTTTGGATGCTCACTTAAGCACTAGCATGGCACGGATGTAATCTTCAATGTATCTTGCACTCCTCTAGACTTCCACACACTCCAGCCAACTCAAATGGCGGGGTGGAAGGGGTATAAATAGCCCAAGGCATCCATAGAGTCGTTTCTCAAACGGCTAGTATTTTATGGGTACCATCGGATGATCTGACGCTATGCTTTTCAAGGGTGTCGGTTCATCCGGTGCTACTAGTCGTTGCCTTCCACCGCACTTGATCGTTGATACAAATCATCCGACGCTTCATCTGACGCACTGTCGGCTCATCCGGTGCTGAAGACCTTGAGCTCCAAACCCCTCTGTCTTGAATTTCATAGCCATCGAATGAACCGATGCCTAGATCGTCGGTTCATCCGGTGCTTAAGGACTCTACGCCAAAACCTCTCTGTCTTGTGCTAGTGGACCATCGGATAGACCGACGGTGCCCACCACTGGACCGCCGGTTCATCCGACGCCTCTGTTTTCACTGCGTCATCTCTGGCAATCATCCGACGCATCTAGAAATTAGATCGTCGGTTCATCTGACGGTATTAGTTGACTCCAGTCTTCACGCAGTGTACCAATTCATTCGTTGCTTGCACTGCCGCTTGCTTCTAGGTACCGTCGGTTCACCCGACGGTGTCTTTTTGCTGTTTTCTTTGCTTCTTCAACTTGCCATAACATGTCTTCAATTTGCCACGGTTTAGAGCCTCAAAATATATACTAAGTTTGATTTTTTTTCTATACTCAAATTAACGTGGTATGTTAACTTGGCATGGCATGATATCTTCGCTTAACTTGTGTTATGACATGTTAACTTGCCGCGGTATGTTAACTTGCTGTAATGTCCATGGGATCTAAGAATACCTGCAAGGATATGCTAGACAATTTGGTTAGTCCCATTAATCATGTTGTCATGAATTATCAACATCAAACTCGAACAAATGGCATATGAAGTCATGTTCGCTACACACTCTAAATTTAAGTCAATGTTGAAGGCTAAAAACTAGACTCGCCTATAGTGAGTGTAAAATAGGTTTTTTTATATAAATAAATAGTTTGTGGTCCTTCGTGGCTGCTGGAGTCAGTTTAGTGCATACTCAGTTCACTTTTGACGGCACTCTGCTGCATGGAAAGAACGGTTAATTAACGTGCTGGCTAAAATGTCACGGCTGAAACTCAAGAGTTTTTTTTAGAGTTTTCCAGTTTTGGGATATGAATTAACCTATGTAGATCCTGTGTTGTTGTGCAGAACTAAATCGACATGTTCACATCGATCTATCGAACAAGTTCCATACGGCACGGCAAAAATATAACTAGCTTGGCGACCGTATTGCCGTCTCCGGTTATCACATCCATCAAACCATTCAATACGTCGTCACGGGCATTAGTGCAATTTTTTTTGGCAAGTTCATACTACTGTAGCTAGCGGAACCGGAAAGACCACTATATAAGCCCATGCACGACTAACCTCAAAGCATCAAGCAAACCAGAGCACACAGCACAGGACATAAGAAAACCAGAGCGAGAGCTTGAGCATTTCCTTTTTCAGGGAAGGAAATCAAAGATGATGGCCTCTGCAAGAGCTTCAGCCACCATGGCGATCTTCGTCCTGGTGGCGCTCTCCACCTCCCACATGGCGTTCTCCCTCCGCCCCGGCGCCGGCCTCGGCGTGTGCCGGGCCAGCGGCTACCTCCCTGGTCGGTCCGGCAACTGCGAGAAGAGTAACGACCCGGACTGCTGCGAGGACGGCAAGCAGTACCCGCAGTACCGCTGCTCGCCGCCGGTGACCGCGAGCACCAAGGCTGTGCTGACGCTCAACAGCTTCGAGAAGGGCAAGGACGGCGGTGGCCCGTCGGAGTGCGACAACGCCTACCACAGCGACGAGGAGAAAGTGGTGGCACTCTCCACCGGGTGGTTCAGCAACATGGCGCGCTGCGGGCACCGCATCAAGATCAGTGCCAACGGCAACTCCGTGTACGCAAAGGTGGTAGACGAGTGCGACTCCGTGCACGGCTGCGACACCGAGCACAACTTCGAGCCTCCTTGCGACAACAACATCGTCGACGCCTCCCCGGCGGTTTGGGACGCCCTGGGGCTCGACCAGAGCATTGGCATGGTGGACATCACCTGGTCTGAGGAGTGAGAGAGTCTGTTCTCTGTATAGTATGTAGTATATGCTGTGTATGGATAGAGAGATTTGTAGTCGTGGGCTCTTACCTGTCCTATATGCTGTGATATATATTCTGCATTTTCAGAATAAAAGGTGCAATGCATCATTTCTAGTAAGTGAGCCGCAGATGAACAAATAAAGAATGTCATTAGGGATACAACGACAGTAAAGAGATTTGATACAAAACACATGGTAAAGCAGGTTAAGCAGCTACTGAGAGATGGAAAAAAGTCACACACCAGGATAGATTCGATGAAGTTCGAAATGGCTGTAACGGGATCCATTTGTAGCCTGGCATCGCACCTCCCCATATTAACCTCTATTTCACACGAATCTTTTTCTGCACTTGCCGGATTCGCTCGATCTATGAGCTTGCACCTACACCTCGCCGGATTAAGGGCACTTCTAATGGAGTATTAATGATACTAAGGGCACTCCATAGTGATGTGGCAGTCTAATTAATGAGAAAAGAGAACACAAATTATAAAAATAGTTTCCTAATGGAGAAATTATGTCTACTCTTGACTCAATGCACAAGAAACTATGAATTTGTCATTGTGAAGAAACCACTAATTTCTATAGAGTTAATGCAACACTCCCTATTGGTGAAATTGGGAGAGAAAGAGAAAACAATTATTACTCAAAAACACTACTATTGTGAAGAATAATTTTTATAGATGATTTCTTAGGACAGTCCCATCAGTAGAAACCATTCACAGGGTCAAAAAAATTACATCAGCAAAAATTATCTATAGAAACCAACTTATACAATGGGTAGAGTCTTGGTGTAATAAATGTATTGAACTTTTCTCTCGTTATCCATTGCTCTCTCTTCTCTGCTATTCCAACCTCCTTCCATCTCAGGCGAGCGCGTGGCCACCAGCGCCAGCGACCGGCGGCGCGGCCTGCGCGGACAGTGAGGGAGGCAAGTGCGGGCGCTCGGCATGGCCGGCAAGTGGGGTCTGCACTGGCGGCGCCGACCGGTGAGGCAAGCGCAGACGGCGAGGGAGGCTGGTGCTGGCATGGCCGACGAGCGGGGCCTGCGCGGGCGCTCGGCATGGCCGGCGAGCAGGTCCTGCGCTGGCGCAGCCGGTCAGCAAGGCCAGCGCGGATGGCGAGGGAGGCCAGTGAGGGCGCAGGCGCGGCGATGCGGATGGGGAACGAGGCCGGCGCTGGCGTGGCCGGTGAGCGGGGCCTGAGTGGCCGGCGGGAGCCCTCGGTGCGGCCGACGTGCGCGAGGAGTTTCCGTGGCATGCGCGCGGCGGCCCGCGAACGCAGCCTAACGCAGCGGGCGCAAGCGGCGCACTGCCCGCGTCGGCGAGCAGGACGGCCGCGATTGCGGCGCGCTGCACGGATCTACCTCGCCGTGGAAAGGGTCGTGGGCGAGCAGCCGCAGGCGGCGGAGTTGAGCGAGCTCGATAGCCGGTAGGCCACTACGGCGACACAGGCAAAGCAGCTACGGCCGGCAGCAAGCGAGCGCACACTGCGGCCGGTAGCTTCAGAGCGCACGACACGACCTGGGTCTCCCAATGGCGTTTTCACAGAGTCCTAGGGTCTCGATCTTTGGGTGGACTTCGTTTCTCAGAGAGGAAACGATTTCTTGTTTTCTTCCTCACTCTCTTCATTTAATCTCTTGACACATCAGCAAAATATTTATGGAACAACCTAATTAATACACATAGAAACCATCGTAAATATACCATTAGGAGTGCCCTTATATAATGAAAATCATGTTAGTTTCCTCTATTAGAACTACCCTAACAACCCCTCTTTCACCTGATTTGTCGATTTGTGGCCTGACGTCCGTAGCGGAGCCTGGTGCCGCTGCCTCCGCAGGCCGTGCCCGTGCGTAGCCTCCCCCGATGCTGCTCCTCACCAATGTGCCGCTTCCCCTTCATCGATGTGCTTCCGCAGGCCGCATGCAGACCCCCTCTGTCACTGTTCAACAGCACGCTGCACGCATCTCTCGTCTGTCTCGCGTGGAATAGATGTGAGAGATGGCTATACAATTAAAGAAATGCATTGTCAAGATTTATTTCATCAGATAGCTAATGAAACTAGTTTGATTTGGGAATATAGGAAGTACACATATAGATTTTTTTTCTCTTAGGTTTCTCAATAGATATACTAAATTTCAAATTTTAAGGCACAATTTCCCAATTATGTTAATTTATAATGACTTCAATTTTGTGTACAAAGTTGTGCATTGGATTAATTGGATCCTAAATTAATTAGTATGGAGTTCAGCTTGATCAGCATAAGAAGGGTTTATTTTATTTTTTTCTATAACGACGACTTTCTTATTGTTATACCTTATGTCCTTTGTTCCAGTTATGAAACTCAATTTCAACTATAACATACTTTACTTCAAATGTATTAAGCCAAATAAATTTTAAAAATTCAAATACTTTTTAGCTGTTCGTCATGTCATCACCATGTCAACACCATCTCATCAAACCACCATAATTTGAGTCAATATTGAAAATATAGTTTTCATAATTGATGGTTTAAAAGTGGAATGTATCATGACTGAGGTTAAAATCCAGACTAAAAAGTGAACAGTTTGTTGGACATTGCATCTGCCTATGGTGGAAATCTGTTGAGTACACACTCACCTCATCAGAAAGTGAAATTTTGTCTGCACTCTGCAGCATGATGGAAATTAAAGGAAATGTCACGGCGGAAACATGCTGTTTTTTTAGAGTGTTCCAATTTTCGATATGAATTAACCTATGTAGATCCCGTGTTGTTGCGTAGAACAAATCTTCTCGACATGTTCACATTGAACGAGTTCAAACCATTTCATACGCCACGGCAAGAAGCAACTAGCTGGTGGTGGCCGGATTGCCGTCTCGGGCAATCACATCCATCAGACCATTCGGCACGTCATGAGCATTAGTGTAAAGGTCATACTACTGTAGCAAAGCGGACAGACAAACTATATAATCCCATGCACGACTGACCTCAAAGCATCAAGCAAACCAGAGTCCAGAGCACAGGACATAACAGAAAACAGAGTGAGCTTGCATTTCCTTTTTCAGACACGAAAAATGGCCAGAGTTGTAGCCTCAATGGCGATCTTCCTCCTGGTTGCTCTCTCTGCTTCCAACGTAGTTTCCTCCCTCCGCCCCGGCGCTGGCCTCGGCGTGTGCCGCGCCAGCGGCTACCTCCCCGGCCGGTCCGGCAACTGCGAGAAGAGCAACGACCCGGACTGCTGCGAGGACGGCAAGCAGTACCCGCAGTACCGCTGCTCGCCGCCGGTGACCGCGAGCACCAAGGCCGTGCTGACGCTCAACAGCTTCGAGAAGGGCAAGGACGGCGGCGGCCCGTCGGAGTGCGACAATGCCTATCACAGCGACGAGGAGAAGGTGGTGGCGCTCTCCACCGGGTGGTTCAGCAACATGGCGCGCTGCGGACACCGCATCAAGATCAGCGCCAACGGCAACTCCGTGTACGCCAAGGTGGTGGACGAGTGCGACTCCGTGCACGGCTGCGACGACGAGCACAACTTCGAGCCGCCCTGCGACAACAACATCGTCGATGCATCACCGGCGGTCTGGAACGCCCTGGGGCTCGACCAGAGCATTGGCATGGTGGACATCACCTGGTCTGAGGAGTGAGCATTAATTGATGATTGTGTATGTTGTTCTTTGTATAGTGGTACATCTGTAGTACATGCTGTGGATGAAACTATGGGTAGAGGGATTCGTAGTCGTGGGCTCATTGCCCTGTCTTGTATGCCGTGATATTCTGCATTTATGGAATAAAAAGTACAGTGCATCATTTCTAGTACTAAGCACATTTCTGCCATCCATTTCGTTCATTAAGGAATTAACCTACCGGAAGTTCATGCTAACCAAACCTTTTTTCATCAAAGGAAGAGCTATTCAAGATTGCTGGGTATGGTTCTTTCAGTTTTTTCATATTTGTCATCAATCCAAGAAAAAGATAGTTATCATAAAACTTTACTTTGAGAAAGCTTTTAATAAGGTGGAGCATAAGGTAATTATAGAAATGTTTAAATACAAAGGCTTTTCTTTGAAATGGCAGCAATCGATTGCTAGCACTTCCTCAGTTCTTTTAAATGGAATCCCTAGTAAATCCTTCAAATGCAAAAGAGGTTTGAGGCAAGGTGATCCATTATCACCCCTCCTCTTTGTGATGTCAGCTAATCTTTGCAGTCAATTATCAATGAGATTGCTACTATGAACATGATTAAGGAACCCCTGGGAGATAATTTTGTTGGATATTATCCTATAATCCAATATGCGCTGGTGACACTTCGCTCATTATGCCAGCTGAGGCTACACATTCCTCCCCCTTGCAACCTCCTGCAGCATCCACTTCTTCACCTTCCACACCTTGCTGCCGGAGTACCCACCCTGTCGTCTCCTCCGCCCCCTGTCGTTCTGGATGTGGATCTGGATGCCGGAGTTGCAAATCAGGTCTCAGGTGCTGCAGACCTAGTTTCTGCTCACAGATTCGTCACCAGCTCTGACCCGATTCAGGATTCCATTGCCGCCCTCACCACTGTTCATCTCCAAGCAGTAGCTGCTTCAACGAGTTGTCCCCTGCATCCTCGAGATCTGCTGTGCCATCGCCCCCGGAGTTCGTTGTTGGCCACCATGGGGGTTCCTCGAGCCAACCTTCTACCCTTCGGCGCTTCTGTCCAACACCATCCACCTCGCCGAAGATGCTCGTCGTTTGTGGTCTCGGTGACCCCTTCTCAACCTCAGCTCTCAGAAGCAAGAGGCCCTTTCGGCCCTAACGTTTTCAACATCAATCAATAGCGGCGTCCTCACCGGCGTGTGCGTCAGCGTCCTCGAGGATCTGGATCTGTGTCCTATAGAGACCTTTATGTAATTGGCTCCTTTATTAAGGACCTAGCTGTAAGATTGCTGCTTTAATATAATATAACTGGTTATTATAAAAAAAACTGTCTAGCCTTAAGCAACATTTGCCAATTCTACTAGGCTCAAATTGAATGCCCTATCAGTGTCGGTGAGGACTGAGGAGAAGATGATTAAATTGGCCAATACTCTGAACTATCAAATATTAGGGCTGCCTCTAGGAACTACAAGACCCCAGTTCAGGAATTCATGTTAATTCTGACACAGATGGAAAAATATCTTATGTGTATCTCGAAATTGTTATCCTATGCTGGAAGGCTTACATTGGTTAACTCCATTTACTCCACCACGCCTGCCTTTTACACGTGCACTATACAATTACCCGGAGGAATTCTTGAGCAAATTGAGAAGCACAGAAAGCATTGCCTTTGAAATGGGGTGGTATCTCTACTCCTAAAAAGTATGAAGTGGAGAAAAAAACCCGTGAGTACTTTCTTCCGCTCTCCCGTGTGTCCGCCCGCGCGTCCGCTCCGCGCCTCCCGCGTCCGCCGCTCGGCCCCACCGCGCATCCTCCCGCGTCCTCCGCTCGCCATCCCGCGGCCGCCCCTCCGATTGTCGATTGTGACCCATGCGTCGTCCAATCCGTGACCCTCCGCTCCTCCCACATCCTTTCTTTCCCCTAGGTCTGCTGCCCCCGCGGATCAATCCGCCGCCCACCCCTCTCCAATCCGCCGCCGCAACCTCGTCATCTCCTCATGTCCTCACCTCCCCATTGCGATTGCAAGCCGACGGCCAGCGCTCCGTCATCTCACCGCCGGATCGACGCCGTCGCCGCACAGCCAATCCGGATCGACGCCGTGGCCGGGTTGATGCCGCATCTTCAGGGTCGACGCAACCGTCGGACGCTGTCGCCGCACAACCGCGTCTCCGTGTTGATGCCGTCGCCGCGCCGCTACACCTCTCCGGCTTCACCATTGTGTCCTCGCGCCTGGACACCGTCTTCAATATCATCGTGCGCGGAGCTCTGCAGCAGCGTCGTCGGGTTGGGGGAAACGCCTTGTCATCTGTCACTGCTGAGGACCAGCCGGCCACACTTGCTCTCAGGAGGATGTGTCTCATGGCACTAATTGCACTAGGTGAGTCACGCTTCATATCGGTTATGTCCTGATATCGATTCTCTCAGGAGGATGTGTCTCATGGCACTAATTGCACTTCATGTCTCCTACAGGCCTCTGTGTTCACCTTGAGGCTTGTCTGATTCTTTCGATCTTTTATTGCAGGAGAGGAATGGGAGCCTTTTATACAAGTCATCATCTACTATTGCATTAAGAGATTCTTAGAAAGGTCTTCTGAGTCCTTTTAATTATTATTGCAGCAAGAAATTACAGTTTGTCTTTGCAAGGTTATGATATTGCATTTGATCTTCTTTACAAATCACTAAGAGGGCTTTTCTATGCAAGGTTCACTTATTTTTTACAAAATGCAATCCCTACAAGAAAAGGCTCCTATACTTTTGTTTGCTTATTTCTTATTGCTCACTTATGACTGCTATTTCTATATTACTCACTGCTGACTGAATGATAAGCTGTCAATTAGAGATCCATTTATGGTTGTTGGGCCGCATTTAGGGAGATATGCTGGTACGTTTCATCACTTAGTGTGTTTGGATTATGACAAGTGCTACCTGGAATCTTATTTCTCTATCTACATGTGGTCAGACAAACGAAACACCATAGATTTCCTATGGTTTTATGAAAGAAGTATTACTACCTACCTTTTAAAAAGAAGTATTACTGCCTTCTTTGTTTTGCACATATATTTATATTTACTTCAACGACATTATACTGCTACATAGATCTGGGAAGGTGTTCTTATCGGGATCTGCCAAATTATTAACTTGGCTCCAAGAGGACTCATGGGACCTGGAAGAAAATGTCGTCTCAGGTACAATTAATTTATATTCTAGCTTTTACTTTCGTACCAAAAATTCTGAAAATGCAGCTGCTATGGATCGTCCTAAAATTGTTCTTAAAATGCAGCCATCCTAATCCTGTGAGTTACAACATAGGCAAACTGCTCATCCTCGTAGGCTCTCGTAGACTTAGAACCCTTGATATATATTGCATACGTGATCAGCAGCCTCTCACAAAATTTCTGTAGTCTTAACCTCTCACAAAAAATGAGGCAACTATATGACCATTTTTACAAGCTTTATGTATTTTGCACAGGTTTTCTAATGAAATTATTTTGTTAACTGACATCTTTCCAAGAAGGTCCAATAATTTGTCATCCACGCATTGGTGAATATGCATTTTGATTCAAGTACCTGGTCCTTCAGGTACTTCTGTACTTGGTCTTCTATGTATACAAGTTTGTGGAAGTCTAATTTATACTTTATTGACCTTATGATGTTTATAATAAAGAAAATAAAATGCTGCATATTTTCCCCTGCATCTTCTGTTAATATACAGATTGTTTTTTTGATTTAACGTCTTTTCAGTAAATGTGCTTACTTTGATTCTACTGATTGGACTCCAGGAAAGGTTTTTTTCCCAGTGTGGATTTAAGTGGATATTATTTATTCCAAGAAATGTGAGATATGTTCTCTTCTCCTACTCTTTTCGGCAAGCTTTTGTTGTGAGATAGGTGCAGATCCATGTAATCTGTCTTTTTGCATATTAATTCTATCAAAGTTCATATTAATTTCGAAGGCTTTGTTCTTTTGCAGGCTGCACATAAGTCTGCCACCATGTTTTTGCTTGCTACCATGCATGGTTATGTCCAATGTAAATTTATATACGAAAGTTTCTTTTAGGAAGTACATCTGAACCAATTTGTTAGTTATGTGAATGATAGAAATGGAAAGACAGCTGGTTTCCTTATTGTTATGGAAAGATGGCTGGTTTCCATTTTATCTGAACCCAGCAAAAACGATGACCCCCATTGCTATGAAAGTGTTTGCGCTTCCTTTCTCGAGTGATTCTGCCACTGGGTTTAGATATATCATAACATATGTACATGATTGTTTCAATATACCATTGTGTGCTAAAGATAAAGTACTTCCATTCGAGCACACCCGTCTTAGGTGGACCATTCCAAATTTGAACATGACTTACTATTTTTTATGTGTTTCCTCATGTTTAGTTTCTCACCAAATTCTAACTGCTACTCTGCTATTCAACATCAGCACCAGTCCTAACTACCTGGTGCTTCAGTTCCGTTAGTAAAGCAAGTAAACTACATTAGTATTTCGTTGCTTCTAATTGTTTCATGGCTTTTGGGCAATTCATAGGTATTGTTGTTGTCTGCTCATGGTACAGTCCCATTTTGAGTTAGCAACGAATGCATGTTTTCGATGCTATCACTATAGTTAATTTCAGTATGGAAGTTTCAAATCAATCATATTGTAATATTTACAGAGCAATGGATTCTGAGAGCAACTCAGATTATTCACTAAACGAGTGATGGCTAGGATCTTCCTTTTCTAATTTGTGGGGTGTGACAGTATAGCAATTGAATAAAAGCAGATAGCAACTCAGATTTGGTAGCCAAGTTTTACCTATTACTCGTTTAGCCTGCCTATTGCTTCTTTAGAAGTTGGCTAAACAAGTAGTATTGGCCAATTGTTAGGCACTAAGGAAAGAACAGTAAAAATTCAATTTGTTTTGATCCAATTGCATGAGCTATGTCTGCCTGTACAACCTCATTTCATATCGACAATAATTATAGAGAAATAATCAAACATTGTAGCTTCAATTGTCCAAGAAATATCAGAGCACGTGCCACACTTGCATGTATGCCATTGTTAGGTCACTGATATGAGATATTATTATATCTTTTGTATGCTTGTGACTAAGGAACAATTTATTCTCCATTGTGTACAATAGAATTTTATAGATATTGAATACAGTTCTATTTCTCGCTTAATGCTTGGAGCCTAATTTGTGAAGTCACTTTAAATGTAATTGGGAATTGTTTCTGATGGCAGGGCAAAGGTGATTCCATCCTATTGTTAAAGGTATATTTTACCTTACACTAGGATATTGTCAAGAGTAGTGTAGAGAAAGACTCAACGGGTTGGAAATGCTGGTCTGCATTCATTGCCAATTTTTCACTTTTCATGGCTGCATCACAAGTAACATTTTAATGGAGAGGTTGCTCTGACATGCAAATCTAATATGTTATCATGGTTCTATGCTTTAAGGGTTGGAAGTGTGGGGGTAAATGTGGAAGTCATGCTTTGAGAATTTTATGCAGGATTCTTAACTGTTTGAAAAATCAAGCCTTCGAGATGGTGCAGTTATTAGTCAAATCTTGGTAGAGTTTACTTATGCATCTTGTAGTATTTGTAGTATTTGATACAATAATGAAATATGTGAATTAACTATTTTCATTTGATATATTGCTTTGCTGAATGCACGGTGTATTGCACTATAATTTTTTCACTGCATGTAGCAACACACATAATTTTATTATATATTCTGTGTATTGCATTATAGTAGATATTTGGATGCCCGTAGCAACGCACGGGCACGATCCTAATTAATAAAAAGAATAAGGCTGTCTGGATGCTTAGTAGAATGCATGTAGGTCAAAGGAGAAATGTGGCTTTGGCATAACTAATCTGAAAATTTGGAACTCAACCCCTACTCCTGAAATTTCTGCATAAGATCTATGATAAGCTTGATCTCCCTTGCATCCATTTAAAATGACATACTAAATTTCCAAACTGAGGCACCGTTTCTGATTTTTTTTTAATTTATAATGACTTTTTTTTAGAAAGTGTGCATGGGATTGATAACAATCTAAATAAATTTGTATGAAGTTTCATTTCATCAAAATAATGAAAAAGGCTTTATTTCAGTTTTATAGAATATTTTATTTAAACAATATACCTTATTTCCATCATGAAACTTAATTTCATCTACAAATACTACTTAGTAAAAGCAAGATGTATTTTAAATTGATTACGCCAAATAAATTTGAAAAAAATCAAATACTTTTTAGTCGCCATGTCAATACCATGCCATTGAACCACACTCTAAATTTAAGTCAATGTTGAAGGTTAAAAACTAGACTCGCCTATAGTGAGTGTAAAATGGGTTTTTATAATTAATAGTTTGTGGTCCTCCGTGGCTGCTGGAGTCAGTTTAGTGCATCTTCTCAAAAAAAAAAAAGAGAGAGAGAGTCAGTTTAGTGCGTACTCAGTTCACTTTTGACGGCACTCTGCTGCATAGAAAGAATAGCCTGTTGGCTAAGATGTCACGGCCGAACTCAAGAGTTTTATTTTAGAGTTTTTCCAGTTTTTGGATATGAATTAACTTATTAACCTATGTAGATCCTGTGTTGTTGTGCAGAACTAATCTTCTCGACATGTTCACCTCGATCTATCGAACAAGTTCCATACGGCACGGTAAAAAAACAACTAGCTTGGCGACCGTATTGCCGTCTCCGGTTACCACGTCCCTCAAACCATTCAATACGTCGTCACCGGCATTAGTGCAAGTTTTTTTTGGGGGGGGGGGGGGGGGAGTTCATACTACTGTAGCTAGCGGAACCGGAAAGACAACTATATAAGGCCATGCACGAGTTAACCTCAAAGCATGAAGCAAACCAGAGCACACGACATAAGAAAAACAGAGTGAGCTTGAGCATTTCCTTTTTCACAAAAATGGCCACTGCCCGAGCTGTAGCCACCATGGCTATCTTCCTCCTGGTGGCGCTCTCCACCTCCCACATGGCGTTCTCCCTCCGGCCCGGTGCGGGCCTCGGCGTGTGCGGTGTGCCGAGCTAGCGGCTACCTTCCCGGCCGGTCCGGCAACTGCGAGAAGAGCAACGACCCAGACTGCTGCGAGGACGGCAAGCAGTACCCGCAGTACCGCTGCTCGCCGCCGGTGACGGCCAATACCAAGGCCGTACTGACTCTCAACAGCTTTGAGAAGGGCAAGGACGGCGGCGGCCCGTCGGAGTGCGACAACGCCTACCACAGCGACGAGGAGAAGGTGGTGGCGCGCTGGAAGACGAGGTGACTCGTGAGAAACGAAGATGAGGGGAAGGGGAAGAAGGGGGAGAAAGGAGAGTACAGACTACAGAGGCCTACAGGGCAAGGAACAGCTCTGCTCAACACGTCTGAGAGAGAGAAGAGAAGAGAGGGGAAGGGGAGCCTGGAGCAAGGGCCGGCGGATGAGAGGTGAGTGTGAGAGAGAGCCAACCCCGCCGCCGGGCGCCTCCCCGGCGGTGGCCAGCCACAGCTTCCACAACAACCCCACCCAAAACAGCTCCGCTCCACGGCCCTTCACCCTCCCTGGCACTGGGGAATCTGTGGACCTTGCCTACGACGGAAGCTCGGAGGAAGGAAGTCCTATTCATCGACATGACCCAAGATGTGACAAGACCTCGAAGGTGAGTGATGCCGCCCAGATTCCCGGCGGCGCAGAGGCTGCAGGCAAGGTGAAGACGACGCTGGACAAAGGCAAAGCCACAGCCACGGAGGAGACGGCTGCCGGGGATGGCGGTACTGCGTCCTACAGGGATGCGGTGCTGCGTCCTAGGACCTTTAAGCCGAGGTTCCTGGCCGGCTATCATCACGCCTGGCACAACGAGCACAACATGGAGTCAATTGCTAGTCTGTTCAAGAACCCAGTGTTCATAGATGAGTTTCATTGTGCTAAAGAGAAGCTAGAAGAAGAATCTTGTGTGTGTTTGTGGGCTTGGACCTCTGATCCGAATGGATTCGCCAAGACCGGCACGTTGGAGGTGGCGGAGCCGATCACCCTGCCGCAAGAGAGCTGCGATGCGTACTTGCCGGATTATGAGATGCCAGCGGCCGGGATGAGGTTCGGCGCTCCGGAGCTCCTCAAGTACCATGTCATAGTCCACCTCGATAGAGTCATGGACTACTCCACGCGCCCCCCAACAGTCCGTCACCAAGGAGTGTGGACAGTGCTCAGAGCGGTCTGCCATCGGAGGAGGTTGAGGAAGCTTGGCCAGTGAGGCACCCGTTCCTCTGGCGGCTTGGAGTTCCTGATGGGGGCACTGCTGCCAGGCGTGTTCTGGTTCATGAGCGGCTTGGTCGCCGGGACAGACCTGATTCGCCGCCGAGAGGAGGAGGTGCTGGAGGAGCTGGAGGTGGCCTGCCTGAGGGGTTTCATCAGATGCCGCCGTCGAGAGCGCATGATCTGGGTTTCTTTGGCAAGGGGTTGCAGAAGGGAGGAGGCAGCAGAGGCGGCACACCGGGCGGTGGGTATCGCCGGCGAAGTGGGGCCTCTGATTCGACGGTCTGGAGAGCAAAGACAACCCCACAGATGCAGCAAGACAAGAAGGGAGCAAGCTGCTCCTCGGTCCGTGGTGAGCCAGGAGACAGCTTCCTGTTCCATGAAAGTCAGCCCTGTATCGTGCACAGAGTGGACCCAATGCTGGATGAGATCACCCCACGCACTGGCGCGGAGCACGGCCAGCCCATGCTGCTGCAGCGCTCGGTGGAGCCAACTGCAACCGATGGGGCTCGGTGTGTGTCTGTAGAGCCAGTCAACGTGGTGGGGCGGATCCAGGAACAGACAGAGAGCTTCTGGGTACAGCAAGAGGGGTGCACTAACGTTGGCATGCAAGATGGACAGCAGCAGGCCGACCTCTTACAGTTGGAGGTAGAACTGGAGCCGCTGATGCATGCGCATGCGCCTGCACCACAGGTGTCTGGTTTAACGGCTGATCAGGCTCAAGCGGAAGATGAGACACAGCGAGTTGCAGTTAGCAAGTGGGGAGTTTTTGAGAAGGCTTGTGATCTGGCCGAACAAGCGAGAGGAGATGTGACCCAGCTTGCAGCAGTTGTGCACGGGCCTAGCTGCGAGGCCCGTGATGAGGAGGCCCAGGCTGGCATGCTTTGCTTCAGCCCAACACGTGCTGTTAGGGGAATTCCCTTTGACCTCAATGCTGAGTGCAGGATAGCTGAGAATCAGGAAGCGGGGCTTCAGGAGATCTGCACACCAGTGACAGCAAGAACTGTGCTGGGTACAGCTGAGGCGCGCCTGAACATCAACAAAGATGCACAGTCAAACAGAGGGAATGTGAGAACCATGGCAAAGTTTGTGGCACCGCTTAGGAAAGCGCTGTTGTGTAATCCGAGAACAGTGCCCGCAAAAAAGCAAGTGATTACTGAACCGGCCACTGCAAGGCAAGCAGATAAGAAGAAGAGTGGCAAAGCCAGGACCAACCCGCTTGCGCATCCTCTGGAAGCGCAGGCAGCAGCTCTAGTTCTGAAAACGTGTGGTGTGCTGGCCGATGGGGAACAACTGACAGAACAGGCAGAAGAAATCCTGGGGGAACGACTGGCAGTACCGATGCAGTTGGAGGTGGTTGCAGATATCAGAGAGGCCTTTGGCATCACAACAGTCGGGGGTTCTGATGTACTCAGTGCCCTAGCCAGTGCTGCTCATGGTGATGATGATTGATGCTGGCTTAGGAAGGCCGGGGGAAGGGGGCTCTATGTCGAGCTCGTGTATCTTTCCTTTTGCAATGATTAGCTTTATGTCTAGTTTTCTTTTGCGGTTGTGTGGTAGTGTGTTGTACTGGACAAAGAAGGTGGTAACAAAAATTTTCTGCTACTGGGAATGTTGGCTAGTGGTGGTTTTGGGGCAAGCTGGCAAGTGGTGGAATCTTTGTGTTTGTACTTTGAGAGTTGCTGTCCTGATTGAGAGCTCAGGATTGTGGTGTCATATAGTGTCTAATGGCTGATCACAACTGTATCATTTTGAATTGGAATGTGCGGGGACTAAACAATGAGGCAAGAAGAAATGTGGTCAAAGATATGGTAACAGATTACGGGGCAACAGTTGTTACTTTGCAAGAAACAAAACTTAGTGTGGTTGACAAATAGGTAATTCTAGAAACTTTGGGTGACAGGTTTGCTACAAATTTCGTGGCATTGCCAGCAATAGGCACTAGAGGGGGCATCATCCTAGCAGTTGATGAGGATTATTTCAGGATTACTAGCACTGAATTGGGGGTACACAGTGTCACAGCAAATCTCTTTTCCATTGCTACACAGATGTCATGGTCACTGACTGCAGTCTATGGCCCTCAGCAAGACAATGAGAGGATTCAGTTCCTTGGTGAACTAAGATGGATGAAACAGGTTGTAGCTGACAAATGGCTTTTATTGGGTGACTTCAACATGATTCTACAAGCTAGTGATAAAAGTAACTCCATACTGAATACAAGGCTCATGGGTGCATTCAAGGACGTGGTCAGAGATCTTGAACTAAAAGAGTTGAATTTGCGAGGAAGGAAGTTTACATGGACAAATCAAAGAACCCACACACGAATTGATAGAGCTTTTTCTACCATTGCATGGGACCTGATGATGCCAGATGTGCTGCTGCAGGCCCTATCTTCGAGGGTCTCTGACCATTGCCCGCTGCTCCTTGCCGGATGTGGAACAGTAAGAAATTACAGGGGCTTTCGATTTGAAGTATTTTGGCCAAAACTACCGGGATATAATGATGTTGTCACAGCAGCTTGGTCTAAACCAACTAATATCTTCAATCCCTTTCTCAGGTTGCATACCAAATTGAGGAGAGTTAGCAAAGCACTTAGGGCCTGGGCAAAAACTGTCATTGGGCATAACAAGTTGTTGTTGTGTGCTGCCAGCAAATTGATTGGTATACTGGACGTCGTGCAAGACTATCGGCAACTAAGTGAACAAGAATTGCTGCTGCATAGAGACCTCAAGGCTAGATTTTTGGGCTTAACGGCAGTGGAGAAACTCAGAGCCAAACAACGCTCAAGGATGTCATCAATCAGAGCTGAAGAGGCAAACACAAAACTTTTCTATCTCAGAGCAAATGGAAGGAGAAGGAAAAATGTGATCCATACCCTGCAGTCAGCAGATGGGCCTTGCTACACTCACAAAGCAAAGGAACATGAACTCTTCAGACACTTCAGTACCCACTTTGGCCAGCCGTCTGAACGAGATATAACACTTAACTAGGCAGAGCTTGGACTACCAAGAGCAGACTTGTCCCATCTTGAGGGAGAATTTTCTCAAGAAGAAGTTCATGCTGCAATACAAGAGATGGCTAGTGACAAAGCACCTGGGCCAGATGGGTTTATTGGCACCTTTTTCAAACACAGTTGGCAACTCATAAAGGAGGACTTGATGCATGTAGCTCATTTTTTCTTTCAGCAGCACAGTCAGCAGCTGTCTCATTTAAACACGGCACATATTGTTCTCATACCAAAGAAGGAAGATGCCATTGCTGTCATGATTTTAGGCCCATCAGTCTTACCCACTCTATTGCCAAGCTCCTGTCTAAGTTGCTCGCAAACAGATTAGCCCCTGAGCTTAATGATTTGGTATCAAGAGCACAGAGTGCATTCATCAAAAGGAGGAGCATACAAGATAACTTTCTCTACACACAGAATTTGATCAAGGCACTACACAGAGGTAAGCAACCAGGACTGTTCCTTAAACTTGACATTGCTAAGGCTTTTGACACAGTGAGATGGGATTTCCTCTTGGAAGTACTAGAGAGTTTTGGTTTTGGACAGAGATGGCGTGGATGGGTGTCTGCTATCCTGTCAACAGCATCTACCTCGGTGTTACTCAATGGTGCACGGGGAAAATGGTTTAAGCACTACGCTGGTCTCCGACAAGGTGACCCCCTGTCACCTATGTTATTCATCCTGGCCATGGAACCCCTTCAGCGTCTCCTGGACCTGGCGACTGCTGAGAGCTTGCTTACACCGATAAACAATAGAGCAGCCAAGTTGAGAACTAGCTTATATGCTGACGACGCGGCAATCTTCCTAAATCCCATCCAGCACGAAGTGGAAGTAGTAGCACAAATCCTGAACATCTTCGGGCAAGCATCGGGTCTAGTCACTAATAGAAGCAAGTGTGCAGTCTATCCGATCATATGTGAGGGGTTGAATGTAGAGGAAATTATGAGAGGGTTCACTTGCCCGGTTAAAGAGTTTCCATGCAACTACCTTGGCCTACCGCTGCACTACAGAGCCTTACACAGAGTGGAGATACAACCTATCATCGACAAATTGGCCAACAGGTTACCTTCTTGGAAAGGAAAACTTTTAAACAAGGCGGGAAGACTGAAATTGGTGAACACTGTGCTGTCATCCATGCCAACATATTTCATCACCGTTTTCCCCCTAAAAAAATGGGCAGTGAAGAAGATTGACAAATTTAGGAGAGGATTTCTTTGGAAAGGATCAGAGGAAGCCAAGGGGGGGGGGCATTGCTTAGTGAGATGGGCTAAAATTCAGAAACCAAAGAAGATAGGAGGGCTGGGAGTTTTGGATTTGGAGCTCTTTGGAAGAGCATTGAGACTGAGGTGGCTATGGTACGAGTGCACTGAACCTGATCGGCCATGGGTGGGTACGGAGCTCCCGTGCAATGAAGTTGATAGGCAGTTGTTCAGAGCGAGTACTGAAGTGATCTTAGGAAATGGCTGCAAGGCCAAGTTTTGGGATTCGAGTTGGCTATCTGGACAGGCGCCCAGGGACCTTGCCCCTAACCTGTACAAGTTAGCATGGAGGAAGAAACAATCGGTTCAGGATGATTTGCAGAACTGTAACTGGACTAGAGGCCTTTGGCGCATGACAACGGCAACTGAAATGGCGGAATTTGTTTCATTGTGGGCTTTGGTGAGTGAAGTGGAACTAACTGAAACTGAGGATGCTATTCGTTGGAAATGGACAGCAAATGGACACTACTCGTCAAAGTCTGCATACAGAGCTCAACTGATCGGATCTTACTGCACCTTTGACGCTTTGGCGATTTGGAAGGCTAAAACCGAAGGAAAGCACAGGTTCTTTACCTGGCTACTCGTGCAAAGGAAAATACTTACTGCAGACAAACTGTTAGCACGGAATTGGCCATGTAACCCAGTGTGCCCACTTCGCGATCAGGAGGCCGAAACTGCGGAGCACCTGTGCCTGCAGTGTGTATTTGCTCAGGAGGTGTGGTTTTTGGTGGCGACATGGAGTGAAAATGCAGTGCAAGTACCCGGGCGCCTTCAGACTTTGGAGTGCTGGTGGAACACAAGCTTGGCAGCAGTAACCGGTGCTGCAAAAAGCAGGCGTGCAGCAATTATGATGTACACGGCATGGAACATATGGAAGGAGCGAAATAGGAGGATTTTCGATGCAAAGTCTACAACACCACGCCGAGTACTTCAGCTTATTCAGAATGAAATGGCCATCAGAGCTAGTGCTTGTGAGTCAGCAGTGCAGCAAGTAGTTTCATAATGTTACACAAGTTTATGAGAGTACGCCAAGGTGGTCGACGAGTGCGACTCCGTGCACGGCTGCGACGACGAGCACAACTTCGAGCCACCCTGCGACAACAACATCGTCGACGCCTCGCCAGCGGTCTGGAACGCCCTCGGGCTAGACCAGAACGTCAGCATGGTGGACATCACCTGGTCTGAGGAGTGAGCCTGTGATGGCCTGATGGTGTTGTGTCTGCTCCATCACCGTCTGGGGTCACTTGGAACATGATGTGTATGCTAGAGTAGAGGGTACAGGTCGTGGGCTCATTGTCCCGCATTAGTGCACTGTACGCCATGTCATTACTGCATATATGGAATAAAAAGTGCATACAGCACACAGTGAGTACTAATGAAGGTCGCGATGCGCTTTACACCAGTATTACAGAGCTTAACATCATGTGCATGCCCAGTAAGAACCTGACAGAGCAGCAAACATAATCCACCTCGGCTTTTTCCTGAGCCAATATCAGAGATGCCAAAGGGATTACCACAGAAAGCTCACACCGGGACAGTAGATTCATGAAATCTGAGCGCCAAATTACACCCAAGTCTGATTTAAGTTTCATAACAATTTTAGCATTGAGCAGATCAACAGGGACACAGATTGCACTGAGGAACCCACCAGGGACCAGCTTCTGTTTCAACTCAATATTTGAAGTCGAATCAGAGGATTCTATGATGGTAAATTAGCTAATGTGGCTGCTTCATGGTGAACTCTTCGGCTTCGAACCAATGGAAGATATTCTCATACAGGTTCTACAAGCCTTGCCCGAACAGAATTCTGATCTGTTATAGGTTCAATGCTGCCAAGGAAAAGAAAAATAACTGTTAGTATTCCATTGAAAATCTCACAAATAAAAGAGGATGGTTGCTGCTAGTAAATACTCCCTCCGTCCCAAAATAATATTTGTTTTGGCTTTTCTAGATACATAGCTTTTGATATCTATCATATGATGTTGGTTACTTCATTTTTTAGCTAACCAAAGTCATATAATAAAGGATGGAGGGAGTATCTAGGTGCACATCAAAAGCTATGTATGTAGACAAGCCAAAACGAATCGTAATTTGGGACGAAGGGAGTAGCAATATCAAATAATACATCTCAAGGACATTTGAAAACAAAAAGGGGACGCTCATGCAACTTGCCTGTAAAGTATTTCTCCTCCATTCATCACCTTCTTAGAAATCCAATCAGGAGCCAAATCCTCTAAAATATGCAGCTGCTCTTCTATCTCCCCTATTAAGTTAAGAGTAAATAAGATAACACACAGTCAGCATAGCTCAGGAAATATCAACTGTAATTTGGAGTTGTTACACTAATAATCCTTACCAGTCTCTTCTATCTCCAAATTATTGGCGAGAATATTGTGGAAAAGTTCTTGTTTTGTGATTAGGGAATTCTTGGCAGACCGTGAAATATCACAGACTATGTCAAATGTGGTACGGAGCGAAGCTATCTTTTCCTGGGTACCAACTGGGTCTTGATTGGTTTTGTCTTTATCAGTAAAGGAGACAGGTTCCTTTTCCTGCAAGGAAAAAGTCACATCAAACAACTGAATTAGCTTAGATTCTTCAAGGCTTTCTTTATTTGATAGGTAAATGCTTCAAACCTTTCCAACTGTTCAATAAAAGAAATGAAAACAGCAGGAAACAAGACATATATTCATATATTGACTATACAATATACACCATAACCTAGAAATTTAAGAGTACATTATTTTGAATTGTTTGTAAAGAAAGAAACACTAATTCTGTCTAAAAACCTAACCCTTCACCTCAGGGTATAAATATTCCAAGTTTATTATTAAGCTATTGCTGGTTATCAGTAATTTCATGGCTACTTCACTGCCAACATTCTGGGTATTATTGAACAGTAGCATATACCTATTTCCTGATTATATTGTATTAAATGAAGGTAGTTAAGAAGTCTATGTAACACAACCCAAAATAGAGTTGTTTACCAATCCTATGATTAAAAAAATACAAGGTTAAATGCAGGGGAGCTACTTCTTGGCTATATTGCTGGTTATCAGTAATTTCATGGCTACTTCACTGCCAACATTCTGGGTATTATTGAACAGTCGTGTATACCTATTTCCTGATTATATTGTATTAAATGAAGGTAGTTAAGAAGTCTATGTAACACAACCCAAAATAGAGCTGTTTACCAATCCTATGATAACAAAAATACAAGGTTAAATGCAGGGGAGCTACCCACAGTAGTTTCATTGCACATTAGGTTTCTCTAGAAATCAGAATCCAAAAGCAACCATTTCCTATCTAATTTAAGCTGTTGACTATGGCACCTGTGATCTCCAGAACATAGCTATGTGCTATTGTGCTAATCCATATGAAAAGTACAATGCTATGGATGGGTAGAAATCAGATTAGTACCTCTAATAACTTGTTGGGACTAGATGAATCTTCTGAAAACATGTCCCTTTTAGCTGTAGCCTCATGTTCCGTTCCATCATCATAAGACAGGCTTCCTCCTTCAAATTTCAATGATGTTTTCAGTGATCTGCGTGCTGAACTGGCTGAACGTGGTTCAGAAATGTGGCCACATGTGGCCTCAAGTTTCCCAAGTGGAGTTGGCAACGGCCTTTTTGGTGTCTGCATTGCTGGTGTTCCAGCCAAAAATGGTGACTCTGAGGTCCCTTGCTTTGGTGTACTCTCTTGACAACAAGAGATCGAATGCCGGTTGGGGGTAGCAGAAATTTCATAGTTGACTGGAACTGGAGCCTGTGTATCTTGCTTTCTAGGGCTTCTGTTTATCCCTTCTGTAACATAAGCACTGACAGAGCTCAGTTCTGTTGGATCAGATAGCAACCGAGTCTTTTCAGTTCCATCAGCAACGATTTTCTGTGACATGAGTTTTTGAAAACATTGTGAGAAGTGGGAAGCATATAACAATCCATCCTCACTGGCTCCCTGCAAAGCTAGCTCAGTAGCATGTCCATTAGGCGCCTCAAGATGTAACTTCTCCCTTGACCTTGAATCAAAGGGTTCTGGCAGAATTGCCTCAGGAATGTCTCTACCCTGCAAACAATTGCAACTAGAATGAATACTAATGTAATCCAAAGTGCATATGTGCCATTTTAAAAAAAGGCTCATATACGTTCGCTTGGGATGAAAAGAGAGAATTCACTGAGGTTCTCTGAGCAAATTAAAGGAAATATCATACAGTGAAACTATATTAATTACAACTAACTGTGCAACGACTAGTAAATTAAGTTTAGTACCTTATGATGAGCATCCAAAAAACTCAAAAGCTTTGAGTAAAAAGCCTCGTAGATTGCCATTGATGGAGACTGATCAGGACTTGTGCATTCCACAACATTCATGACAAGTGTGATCTCCATATCAGCATGCATGCATAGGCTTTTCTCATCATGTAATAGTATCCTCTTTATCTGGATTGCTTCTGGAAACAAATGCTTCATCTGGGCCAAGTGACTGTATGAGAACGTCCTGTAATGCAGAAAGACTATCATCCAACTGCAACAAACAAACAAATAAAAAAAGGTAACAATCCATACATATAGTTTCATCGTCATTAATACCTCTTTGTGAGCACTTCCACCTGTGTGGCAATATTCTTAAATGTAGTCATCTTTTTCCGTAAGTGTAGCAACCTTATAGAGCTCTCCATTCTATTGAAAAGATTCAGCAAATCCTTGTGCCTGCCATTGCAAATAAGAAAAAACAAGGTGGAAAATCAGATGCTTGAGATACAAGATGCATTATATGCTGAGATAAAATTAAAATGGCTCACTTCTCAAGGAGTTCAATGCTTCCTGAAATCATAGATCGGCTAACACTAGGTGAAATACTGTCATTATCATCATCATCTGTGTCATCCTCATCTTCCTCCAGCAAATTTGCAAATCTGTCTTTGTACCTCTCTGCAAGCAAATTCCTTGCTAGTGAACTCACAATGACCCCTTTGCTTCTAGCTTCAAGCTTCTCTGGAGTGGGTGATTCAATTTTGCTTCCAGAGTCTTGTGCGTCAGCATTTATCTTGTGTATTGTTGCAGGAGTACTAGAATCATTATCAGCAGACATCTGAGGCGATCCTTTCTCAAGGTCAAGCTGAGTAGTATTCCCCTCGTTCATTTTCAGATCCAATCACTAAAGTAATGGGATCGTAAGTTATGTGCTCCAAACTAAATTGAAAACAGATGCAGAATGCATAGAAGGACATGGGTGAACTGCAGACAGTAGTATGATACAACATTTTATCCAAAAATAGCAAACATCCACTTGTATAGTCGTATCATACCCTCTATATCCCCTAGTAACAATAAATATTCCAAAACCATCTAAACACGATTACTCCAGTAAAACCAATTTACTACAAAAGATATCACAAATTCTCTACTCCTAGAAATATAGACTAATCTGTGGAAGACAAATCCAGGGATTGGCATCCACCAGAATTAAGTGACAAGAATATTGCAGAATGCGAGCTAACTTAATTCCAAATATTGCAATGCAAGCCTAATAAAAAAAATACTGGTAAGATATCTAGTTATCTATAATCTACCAGGGGCGGACCCAGTATAGGAAATGGGTGTACACATGTACACACAATAATTGTTGCAAAAAGATCGAATTTAGTAAAATCATGGTCAGATCCGAATACAAATACCCTACGTTAGGGGTTTGGGTGTTCGATTTTGCGCAGCAGAACGGGAAGGGAGTGGAATAGGAAGACATACCCCCGTCGGATGTTCGTCGCCAGCGAAGCGCCCGTCGCTAGACGTTCAAAGGCGTCGCCTAGGCTTCCAGGTCCAACAATCCTGGGCGTCCTGGTCGCCTAGCTAAAGAGCAGCAAGAGGGAGTGAGGGAGAGGAAGAATGGAGGGGAAATAGACCCCCTCCGCGCCGCCGCCGCGCTCCTCCCTGCTCCACCACCCGCAGCCCCACGTCCTCCTCCGGCCCCAGCGCAGGGTTCCCGCCCGGCACCACCGCCGCCGCGCTGTCAACGGGCAGTCGGACACAGAGAGGGAGGAAAGCGAGACTGAGGAAGAGAGACGAGCTCTTTTTTTTAGAGGGAGTATGTATGGTGGGCTGACTAGTGGGCTGGCCAGCCGAGTCTTTTTTTTTTCTTCCTCCTTCTTTTTTTTATATTAATATCCTTCACTTCCTGCTGCTATGGCTTCCTTTGTTGCTACTTGCTAGACGTCTCGCCTAGGCGTGTGGAAAAGATAGGCTTTGTCTCGTCTCACCTTAACGTTTTTAACGAACAACGGACAGTCGATTAAAAAAAATGAAGTTGTGGTAAATACTCGAGCTACAACTGGACAAGGAAGTGTAGAGGGTGGCGCACAAGCCGACCGCGTAGAGAGCGACGTGCGTTGTGGTCATAGAGAGGAAGAAGGTGGTGGGTTGCAATGAGGAAAAGAAGAAGACCGTAGGACACAGAAAATGGATTGCATGCTCGTCAAGTTGAGGATGAGAAGAGCAACTGGGGTGCACAAAAAAATCTTGTGGGTGGATTGTATCGAAAAATCGACTTATACGTCATGTATCGACTTTTGTTTTTATTTCAATTATCAACTTTTGTTTTTATTTCAATTAAAATACTTTATGATACATATTGAGTACTAATCGAAAACGGGATACGGCACCTGCTCGACCCATAAGTGTAATGTAGCGTGAGAAGGAAGGGAAATGACTCCATATTTTTAAACCGATCAATTATATTAGCTTAAGAATCTAAAATTAATTAACATTCTAACCTAACAAATTTCATAATTTTAAAGTCGTACTAACATTCGAAAATAACATAATCAACATCACTATTAGTTGAACACTCAATATTTTCTTTAAACTACATATGAATATAAAAATTCAACATTTTTCAAAATAAAGAGCAACATTTTTGAAATATTAGTTTTTATTTCTTCTTCTTTCTCAAAGTTAGTAGCTGAAAGGTATTGTGGTAAGCACGAGTAGCACGCTGCGGAGATAGATGACATCTATAAGTCAAGGTCGTGGACAAGGTAGGAATGTGTGCTCGCAATGAGCACGGACAGCCGCGACGGGACGATGTGCATAATGAACTGCAACAACCACATTCGGTGCATGACAGAGATGACAAAAAAAGATGGGCATAAGAGCAACGTGTAGCGAGCACAAGTAGTTTGAATGTGACGTGAATATTTAGTATTATTTTTTCTAAATTGTTACCTTAACATAATATGTAATTTTACCTAAAAATAGTTTTACTTTGTCAAGAATACTTTTAAATTATCATTATACATCTTTCAAAATAATATAAAATAATGTAAAGATTTTTTCTTTTTAATGATAGTTCTAGATAAAAGATTTTTAACAAAAATATCACGGTTGCATAAAAATAAAGTGAACATTTTTTAATAAGGTACTATAAAAGTACTGGTTATGTTTCTTCTTTGACTAGTGTAACTACTTTGTGATTTACTAAACTTGCGGCAAAAATAATCAACCAACAATTTTTTTATCGCAAAAGTGGGAATTACCATGACATCGCTCAAAATATATGGTGATCTACGTAATGTTTATCTTAGTCAAAAAGTTAAAATATATTTTAAGAAATACAACTTGAAAACATACAAAAATTATTAAGCAGGATGTAATGTTTATTTTAAGATCTACGTAATGGCTTTAATAGCTTGTTTTTTTAAGAAAGCATGGTCTATCATTAAGTAGGACTTCTACAAGCTTTGTATGGATTTTATGATCATCAAGTGGACCTCAAGTGCATCAACTACTCCTATATTACCTTGGTCCCCAAGAAAGATAACCCTGAAACTGTCCATGACTTTAGGCCTATTTCACTCATGAACTCCTCCCCTAAGATTGTTGCCAAGCTCCTGCTAACAGGCTCCAAGTTGTTGCCCTTCAGGTCATTCATGAGAACCAGTATGGCTTCATCAAAGGGAAAACCATCCAGGATTGCTTGGGATGGGCGTTTGAATATCTGCACCAATGCCATCACTCCAAAAGGGAGATTATTATTCTTAAGCTAGACTTTGAGAAGGCCTTTGATCTCATTGAACATGAAGCCATTCTTGCTCTGCTAAGGGTTTCCCTCCTAGGTGGATCAGTTGGATTGCCTCCTTTTTGTCCTCTGCCACTACCTTGTCCTCATGAATGGAACTGCTGGCAAAGAGTTCAAATACAAAAGGGGGGTCAGGTAGGGTGATCCCCTATCCCCTCTCCTATTTGCTCTTGGGGCTGACATCCTTCAAATAGCCATCAATCATGAATATGAGCAAGGTGTTCTTCATCCTCCTTTCCCTCAGAATTCAAACACATGAAACTTGCTACCCAAACCGCCAGGAAACATGGCATGCATGAGGGATGATCAGAGGGCCATCAATCATGAATATGAGCAAGGTGTTCTTCATCCCTCCTTTCCCACTTGCTACCCAAACCGCCAGGAAACTTGGCATGCACGGGGGAGTGATCAGAGGGCCCACATGGCAGACACCAGGAGAAAGCACAACACAAGGGAAGGACTGAGATGGTCGGCCGACCGTGGGATTGAACGAACCGACCTTCGGTCGGTTCATCCCGGCCTTCCACGAGTCACTCGATGATTGGTCCCTTGCTGCAATCCAGGGCATTTTGGAGACATTTGAGCCTCGGAGCAAGCCACCCCCTTGCCTATAAATAGAAGGGGAGGGGCCTCATTTCCAACACACCTCCAAGCTCTCAAGCCTTCACTTTCTCTCTTGTGTAGCTCTCTCACTCTCTCTAATTCTACCCATGTGAGGTGATTCTCACCTCTATGTGGTGGAGTAGGGATGAGGTGAGATCTATACTAGGATTTAGATGATAGATAGAGTAGGAGAGAGGAGTGAGTTGATGTCCTCGTGGATGTCTTGTTCTTCATTTAGATCAAAGTGAGTATTCGACATTTCTTATTTAGTCTATAGTGGACTTCATGCATGAATGATATGTTCTTGTGTTCTTGGCTCGTTCATAGTTTAGAGGCTTGTGTTATTCGTAGCACAGGGCTTCGATCCTTTAGAGCTAGATCATTAGTTCAAGTATATGTTTGCATGTTTAGATCATGTTTAGCTGAGTAAGAGTGTTGTATCTCGTTCGCATCCAAATCTCTCTGTTGCTCCGTAACTCGATGACAAGCATGATCTGAACCGTTCCTCTCCAAGTTTGTAGCTCTGCATTTTTACGGGGTGCTATAGTGTAGTTAGCAGGTCGACAGACGTAACCGCGCTTAGAGATGGCAATGGGTGCCCAAAACTCGAAACCTGATGGGTTTTTGCTCCATTAGGGCACGGGTGTGGGTCAGTTTTTATACCCGTGGGTCTACTAATGGGCAAAAAATGAGACCCAGTGGGTTCGTGGGCATGGGTTTGGGAACATAAAACTCGAACCCGGGAACCCATGGGTTTTTTAGACCCGACTATATATCACAAAATAAACCAACATTCTTACCTCACACCTCAATTTTAATGGCTAAACACCAACTCTTATATCCATGTACTATTTCTTATCATGAGTTTAATTGTTAAACGATTTATACTATGGTTTATGTCACTCATACGAAGTGCTTTTGTTAACATCCGGTGTTATGATTGGATAGCTAATACTATACTTTCATTAATTTACATCAATATTGCATGCATATGTTTTAGATTGTTAAGATATACATGTATATGATTTTTTTTCTTATTGAATTGTGAACATATATATATACATATAATGCCAATTTTGTTATTTGATTTGGCACCCACGGGCGACTCGTGGGTACCCGTTAACCCGATGGGCATGTGTTTGGGTAAAAAATTAAACCCGTCATGGGTCATGGGTTTTTTAATGGGCGGGTTCTGTTTTCGCGGGCATAGGTTTGGGATGGCGAAACCCAGCGGGTTTGTGCCCGTTGCCATCTTGGACCGCGCTATAGTACCGCGCTATAGTAGTGATCAGTAGCGTAGACGTGGTGTGTGGGCTCTGGTTATCCTACGGATACCATGTGCATTCGTGTAACGATAGAGGTAGGCCGCAGTGGCGACAGCCTGTTGGACCCTTTAAAATCCTCTGCGCCCGTGTACCGAGTAGGGCCCCCAGGCTGGTTGCACACTTAGACCTTTAAAAGCTAGGGTGTGCCGACGCCCCACGGGGAGGGCTATCAGCGGTCGTTTCATCTCGAGAGTTAAGTCCCCGGAGAGAGTGCTTCTCAACTCCTACCTATCTCAGTAGTGGTTGGGTGTCCTTGGACAGACACCCGTCCGGTTACCTCACCGTCCTTGGAAATGATACCCTTGGAATACTCACCTTCCTTGGGGAAATGCTACAATGGTGTATCCGTGCGCTTGCAGATTCGTTCGCACTCATCAGTATACCCGGGTGTTCCTTACACACTCACGCTACCTGGCACCATAGTGGTGACGTTAAGAAACACCAACAAGCATTTCTGGTGCTGTTGCCGGGGACGACTGTTGTTGACCTTTCGGACCTGTCTATACTCGTATTTATCTTTTTTTTGTTTTCTTCTACCTTCACGCCTGTTACCATTCGAGATTTCCTTTTTGTTTTCTTTACTTCTACCTTTACCCCCGCAATCCACGGAAGGTTATTGAGGACCTGTGTGGTCTGAGGACCGGTGGATGGTCGCTCCTTGGTGATGAGTGATTGACAACGTTGTGTGGACTGACTCTTGGCCTAGTATTGCAGGTGCAGGTTGCGGCTTGATTCGCGTGGTGTAGGTGAAGATCAAGTGCGAAAGGTCTATGTCTGTGTGACCTCCCACGAGCGGAGAGACAAGTAGGCTTCGATCGAGGTACCCGGTGGCCGATGGGATCAAGTGCGGACCATACGCCGGCAAGAAGAGCAAGGCAACGTCGAGAGGGATGGAGCCAGTGCAAGGTAGCAGCGAACAACTGAAGCTTGCACGCGGGGTTTGTAGTGGTTTGGCCACAAAACCGCTGGGTTACTTGGTTGAGCCACAAAGCCAAGGCCGAAGGCTCGATGGGGCGAACCAGCCTGCTCAGACCGGTCTAACCGCCCAGGAGGGGCGGTCTGACCGTCCGGCCAGGAGTGACTAGGGGAGGCCGGTCTGAACGCCCAGGAGGGGCGGTCTGACCGCCTGGCTCGCAGCGCATCGTGAAGTTTCGAAGCAGAGGACACGTGGCGCGATCATGAGGCTTGCGTGGAGATGAAGCAGATTGCGGCCAGCGGGCGTCCGTCCGATGGAGAAAACGACCAAAGTTCCCAAAGTGCCCTCGGTGGGCTTGTATCTTAAGTTAAGTAAGTAGGGGTAGTTTGGTCATTGGTTGCCCTCCATATAAACTCAAGTGAGAGGAGATGGCAGCCACCTCTTGGAACCCTAGTTCATTTGCTTTCCTCCTTTGTTTTCCTTAGGCCTAGCTTGAGAGCTTCATGAGAGATCTTGTGAGAGGGTTGGATGTTCGGGCGGCTTGCTAAACCTTGTATGAACCTTTCATGGCATGTATAGAAGCTTCTGCGTGGTTCATCTAGTCTCTCTTTGTCTCCCGGCGTTTTCCCTTTTGGTGATTTTCGGATCTCTTTTTGGGGATTTTTGTGGTGGCTTGTTTGAGGGGTTTCTTTGAGGGATTCTTATTGGGTATCACACATGAGGTCTTCGTGCCTCTTTTCTTGGTGATTTTGCCCCAGCAATCTCTTGGGAAATCCTTCGATTTGGGTGGATTTTGGAGTTCTTGGAGTTCATGACCTAGAGGCCTTCGATTCGCGATTCCTCTGACTGCCCTAGGTATGCGGTCTGACCGCCCTGGGGGTTTCGCGAGGAAAGTTTTGGTTTTCCAGTGATTTTCTCTGATAGCTTGTTTGCCTTGATCAGAGGAGTTTCCAAGAGAAATCTTGGGTCGATTTGGAGCCGTGAGCTTCGAGTTGTGGTTTTGGGGAATTCCAGGCCTAGGCGGTCTGACCGCCCTGTCCATGCGGTCTGACCGCCCCTGGCAGGAAATTTCCTGTGTGTTGTTTCATCTGTTGTGTGTG
Source organism: Cenchrus fungigraminus (assembly GCA_036936925.1). Lineage (NCBI taxonomy): Eukaryota > Viridiplantae > Streptophyta > Magnoliopsida > Poales > Poaceae > Cenchrus > Cenchrus fungigraminus. The sequence continues at coordinate 41,500,671 of CM072771.1, read as the reverse complement.
CGTAGTTGTGTTGCTTGCTGGTGAGGTTTGCTCCTAGAATCAGTAGCACTCCAGTGGCTACGTGGTCTTGGCAAACGTGTGGATAGAGTGGTGAAAGTGATTTTGGGATTGAGGCCGTGTTCATCTCGTTGGAGGAGCTATCTCCCTCGAGAAAGAATTTTTATCGGCTCCCATTCACTTACCCCCCCCCTCTCTGGTCGCCCAATCCGGTCCTTCAATTGGTATCAGAGCCAGTTACATATCTTTTTGATTCTAACCAGTCTAAGATCCAAAGATGGATGACTATGGAAAGGGGTCGGGTCCTCCACACTTCGATGGGAAGAACTACCAGATGTGGGAGAGGCGCATGGGCGCGTTTTTGCGTGGAACAGGGATTCTGATCTATGATGTGACTCAAAATCCTAACTATGTCATTCCAGATAGTTTCCTGCTTCCAGGATCGCGGGACATGTTTGAGGCCAACAGCAAGGCCGTTGACTACTTGTTTCATGCTCTTTGTGCCTCGGAGTTTGATCGAGTGTACGGAGAGGATGTGACCGGAAAGATATGGCTTAAGCTTAAGAATGTGCATGTTGGCAATGCTCAGGTGCAAGCTCGGTTGTTTTCCACTTACCAGAGAGAGTACGAGAACTTCACTCATCTCCCCAGTCAGTCGACTGATGTGATGTTTCAGCGCTTCACCAGCATTGTGAATAATATGAGGGCCAATGTGACAGTGCTCCCATACATGGATCATGATCAAGCTATCAAGCTTTTGCATGCACTAGATAGATCTGTGTGGAGTGCCAAGGTCGAGGCCATTGAGGAGTCGAGCGTGTATGATACTTTGTCGCTGGATGAGCTATTCTCTAAGCTCAGGTCCTCGGAGGTTGATCGTGTCTTGAGAGCCAAGACTGAGAGCCCGACTGAGTCCCATAGTCTTGCTCTCGTGTCCGGATCTGGTGGAAGGACTAACACTAACTCCTCTTCGAGGATGTTTTCTCTGTCTTCCTTTGTGTCCTTGCCAGATGAGGAGTTCGACGAGCTTGGAGACGACGAGCTGGCCCTGCTGACCAGGAAGTTCGAGAGGCTGCACGAGAACCGCGTGAACATGCGGAGAACCACACGTACGTGCTACAGATGCGGCAAGCAGGGACACTTCATCACCGAGTGTCCGCAGCAGATCGAGCCCAAGAACGAGTACAAGCACCGCCCAAGGATCGAGAACAAGTACTGCTTGAGGCGTGAGCACAAGAGCAAGTACAAGGACAAGGACAAGCGGAGGTCGAGGAAGGGCGGCGGCTACAACAAGAAGAAGAAGGCTTGGGCGATGGTGGGAGCGAGCGACGTCGACTCCAGTACCTGCTACACCTCGTCGAGTTCCAGCGACAGTGATGACAACGGCAAGCGCAAGAGCAAGAAGCATGATTCCAAGAACCTGAGTGGCTTGAGCTACTTCGCACGAGAGGACGACTTCTGCGGCATGGCTCATAGCTCCAGCAGCAAGAAAAGCCAGAAGGATGACTCGGGATCAGAATCCGAGGATGAGGTATGTGATGAGCTCTCTTCCTTGCACTAGGAGAATGCCGAGTTGGTTGCTTTGCTTGACCAATCGTGATACCATGCTTAGAGAGGCTAAGAAACTTAGGAAATAACTTAGAGCCTCACTATAAGGAGCTAGGGAGAAAATTGCTGATCTAGAATTTGTGAATCTTGATGCTAGACTTGAGATTGATTCTCTTAAGATTGCTCCTGTTGTTGTTGATGCTCCTGATTGTGATGACTACAATGCTTTCTTGGCTGACTAGACTGTGCTTAAGGAAAAGCATACCTCAAAGATGGAGGAATTAGACTTGCTTAGGGCTGAACTTGATGAGTTGAAATCTAGGTCTGCTTTACTAGGTGCTTGCAACTTCTTGTCCTGTGTTGCATGCCAGACTAGATGAATCTCATGATATGATTGTGTCTTTGGAGGCTGCTTTGAAAGTTCCTATTCCTACATCATGCTCTACATGTGAATTACATTCTGTTAAGAACATGGAACTAGCACACTATGTTGATCGCTTGCAGGATGAGAATGATGAGCTGAGAAAGTTAATGAGTTGGTTGTCTGGGCATGAGCCATAATTGAGTTTGATGATGGATGAGTTTAAGAGGTCTGATGGTCAGGCGTTGGGTTCTGACAAGATTGGTGAGAAAAGTGGTGAGGGAGAGAAAATTGGAGAGATTCCTATCCCAACACAAACTACACCGATGAACAAATTTGCTCAAAAACCCAACCACGTGAGAAACAAGCTAGACACCACTCCAGATCCACCAGTGTTCCCACACAAAACCGATAACTTCCAGAAACCGATGAAGTTTGTGAGCATCCTTGGGAATGTCTTTGGGGGGAAGTCAGGAGAGAAAGTGGTAGAGAAACCAAGAGAAGCTCCACAGCCAAAGCCAAAACCAATTTGCTTCCATTGTGAGTATTGTGGGGGGGGGGGGACGGTCACCTTGGAGTGTTTTGCTACAAGAAGAAGAGGGATGAGAGAATGGCAAAGGAGTGGGCGAACAAGGACAGGTACCACCCTTCTCATGGTGTGCCTGAGCCTCGTATGCCACTGCCTAGGGGTCAGGCGGAGGTGCGTACAGTTCCGTGTTGGGGAACGAGAGAAGTTCCCAACTGAGGTGGTTCGCGTGCTGCTGCCCAGGGGGGCGGTCAGACCGGCTTGGGCAGGCGGTCTGACCGTGTCCCAACTGGGAGCAGGGGGTTTTGATGCTTGTGGTCGTGGTGTTGTTTGTGGTGGTTCCTATGGTCGTGGTACAGGCAGTAGAGGGTTTGTTTCTGGTGGTGGTGTGTTTGCTGGACGTTCTCCTCCTCGTGATAAATATGATGGTGGTAGAGATTGTCACAACTTTGGGTTTCAAAGGGGCTACGAGCCACGTTTTCCCTTTCGTGGTAGTCGTTCTCCTCCAGCGAGGCGTGAGGTGGTTCAGCGTGGTGGTTGTAGCTTTGGACGTGATAGGATGGATGTTGCTAACCCCACTTTTGAGCAAATGGCTCGACACTGGTTTGATTCCTTTTGTGCTAACCCCAGTGTTGAGTCGCTTGCTCATTCTCATTTTCGTTTTTGATTTACAGGTGGGAGGCATGGTGAATGTTTGGTTGATTGACTCTGGTTGTTCGCGACACATGACCGGAGACAAGGGGTGGTTCTCCAGCCTCACCCAGGTGGTGTCAAAGGTGTATATCACTTTCGGGGATAATGGACGAGGACGGGTGATTTCAGAAGCTGAGGTTAAGGTGAGCAAATTGGTGACCTTAAAGCGTGTGGCTCTGGTCAAGTCACTTGGGTATAATCTGTTGTCAGTATCTCAGTTGCTGGACGAGGGTTATGAGGTGCGTTTTAAGTTGGGGGCTTCTCGTGTTCTTGACTCTCGAGGCGATCTTGTTTGTACGATCGTGCCCAAGGGACAGATCTTTCACGCTGATTTTTCTCAGCCTTTTGGTCCCCTGAGGTGTTTGATTGCTGGTCCTTCTTCTGAGTTGTGGAGGTGGCATACGAGGTTGGGGCACTTGAGCTTTGAGCTCCTTTCCCGTTTAAGTGTGCTCGATCTTGTCCGAGGATTGCCCAGGTTGCGTTTTGAGAAGGATTTGGTTTGTGTGCCTTGTAGGCATGGCAAGATGGTAGCCACTCCCCATCCACCCCTGACTGCTATCATGACAGAGCGTCCGACAGAGCTGTTGCATATGGACCTTGTTGGGCCAGCTCGAGTTCGCTCGGTGGGTGGGAAGTGGTATGTCCTAGTGGTTGTCGACGATTACTCTTGCTATGCCTGGGTGTTTTTCTTTGAGGAGAAGGGTGAGACGTTTGGTTTTGTTCGAGACCTGATCTTGAGGTTGAAGAATGAGAGACATGAGGATGCCATTAGAGCTATACGCAGTGACAATGGCACATAATTCAAGAACTCTCGTTTTGAGACCTTTTGTCGTGAATGGCATCAGGTTTCGACTCCGTACACCCCTCCTCAGAATGGTGTTGTGGAAAGAAAGAATCGGACCTTGTGTGAGATGGTTAGGATGATGCTCGATGAGCACAGGACTCCTAGAAGGTATTGGGCTGAGGCGGTGAATACCGCGTGCTTTGTGTCCAACCGGATCCTCCTCCGAGCTTTCAAGAAGAAAACCTGCTATGAGCTGATGCATGGGCGAGTACCCAAGGTGAGTCACTTTCATGTCTTTGGTTGCAAGTGTTTCATGCTTAAGAAGGGCAGAAAGTTGGATAAGTTTGAGGCTAGGTCGGTTGATGGTATTTTCTTTGGTTATGCTACTCACTCTAGAGCATTTCGTGTGCTCAACTTGCAAACTAACCAAATTGTGGAGACTTGCGAGGTTACCTTCGACGAGACACAGCTGCGTAGCTCTTTGGTCTTTGATTGTGCAGGTGATGAGGAGTTTGGCGAGGAGGTGCAAGAAGATGGTGAAGAAGATGATGGTGGTGGTGCTCCCGCAGCTGGCCGTGTACATACTACTTCCACGACTACGATGACGATCGAGGATGGTCCTTCACCTACATCGACGACGATTGAGGTTGTTCGAGAGGTTGCTGCTGCTGAGGGGGAGGTGGTTTCCAGATGTGAGGCTCCCCCGCATGTTCAGGTGGATCAACCACCTTCGTCGATCATAGGTGATGTTCATGAACGTACTACACGGTCCAGGTTACAAAGGCATTCTCATTTTGCTCATTCTGCATTTGTCACTTCTTTTGAGCCCAAAGATATTGGACACACACTTTCCGATCCAGATTGGGTGAATGCTATATATGAGGAGCTTGAGAATTTTGAGAGAAATCAGGTGTGGGAGTTGGTTGAGCCTCCACCAAATTGCAAACCTATCGGGACAAAATGGGTGTGGAAGAACAAAGAGGGAGAAAATAGGGAGATTGTGAGAAACAAGTCGAGGTTGGTTGCTCAGGGGTATATCCAGAAAGAGGAGATAGACTATGAGGAGACATTTGCTCATGTGGCCCGTTTGGAAGCAATTAGGATCCTTCTAGCATTTTCAGTTGCTAAAGGGTTCAAGTTGTACCAAATGGATGTGAAGAGTGCCTTCCTAAATGGGTTTTTAGAGGAAGAAGTGTATGTGAGGCAACCCCCGGGTTTTGAGAGTGAGAGGTTTCCCCATCGGGTATACAAACTCAGAAAAGCGCTATATGGCCTAAAACAAGCTCCCATGGTGTGGTATGGTCGGTTGAGAGGGTTCTTGTTTAGTAAGGGGTTTGTGATGGGGAAGGTGGATCAGACTCTCTTTCTCCTCAGGCAGGGTGATGACATTCTGATCGTGCAAGTATACGTGGATGATATAATCTTTGGTGGCTCTTCTCACACTTTGGTTGCCAGGTTTGCAGAAGACATGAGCAGGGAATTCGAGATGTCCATGATGGGTGGGTTGCAGTTCTTTCTCGGGCTTCAGATCAGGCAGTGCAAGGATGGGACGTTTGTGCATCAACCAAGTACACTGTTGGTATTTATTAACATCACCACTATGGCGCCGGGTTAGCGTGAGTGTGTAAGAATCACCCGGGTATACTGACGGGTGCGAACGAATCCGCAAGCGCACGGATACACCGTTGTAGCACTTCACCTCAGGAGTATTTCCAAGGGTATCGAATCCAAGGAACAGTATGGGGGACTCTACGAGTGACTATCCAAGGGTACACAGTCCCTGCTGAGGTAGGTGAGTGATATGAAGTCTCCTGTAGGTTCTCGATTCTAGAGAGGAACGAGGTCGGATAAGATCTCGCTTCGGACACCGGCCCCTCCTGGCTATAACATTTGGTTCACGACAAATGATTGCCTACACACTGTATCCGAACGTGGGGGATTTCAGAGGGTCCAACGGCTGTCACTACCGCGGCCTCACCTCTACTCATCCACACACTCCTCTCTACCTAGCACCACCTAGTCTAGATCTTCCACACACACACACACTCATGGTGGGATGAGGTTGCACCTCCACCAAGAGTGAATGAAAGAGGGAGAAAGAGGCAAAGGTGAGAAATGGCTTCAAGTGTGTTCATCCTCTTCTTACCCCCCTCTCCTCCTATTTATAGGCTTGAGCAACCGGCGTGGGAGCACCCTGTTGGCTTTTCGTAGCGTCATCACTTTAAGAACAGATCTGGAATCCATCCTTAGTGACAACACCAAGAAACACCTTGTAGGCACCTCTTAATGTCACAACTAACGACGTCGGGTTAGCGTGATCATCAAGACTTGCCAAAGGTTAATCTAAACGATCATGAATGAATTCACAAGCGCATAGATAAACCATTGTAGCATTTCCCCAAGGAAGGAGAGTATTCCAAGGGTATCGTATCCATGGAAGGCAATGGCGGATATCTTAGACTTATGCTTTTGCTCTGAATGTAAACTAAGAGATAGATATAGGAAACAACAAACTCAAAGGCAGGGGTAAGATAAAAGATAATAAGGGTAGTGTGACACACACACTCAGATCTACCTCTACTCTAGCACACTATGGCTTAGGGGGAACATACGAGTTAACTCTAGGTTCTAATGTACTAAACATACAAAGCTAGAAGATACAGGAGATAGGCATGAGCATTGCATGAGAGGGTAAGTTTCAACACCCAGGTACAAACGGGGAGTTAGCCCGCGACGACCAGCACTCTACGAAACTAGACTTTAGACTCCTACAACAGGTACCCCAGCGCGGAGGGTTGCTCAAGGATCCAACAGGGCTGTCACCACCTGCGGACCTACCTCTATCGTTACGGGGGGTATGCTCATAACTAACGTAGCCAGACAACGCAGGCACTATGCCTACGTTGTTACTAGACTTCACCCGGCCCGAGCTATTGTGACCCAGGGTGAAAGCCACCAGAAGACTGGTCAACTTAGACCGAGTACCGTAGCTTGAACACAAACCTCATGCAACACTCTCATGCCATCTAACAAGATCAACTAAGGCTAGACATACAAACAGATATGAACTCTCTTATGCCTAGTCAACAAGATCAAAGGGTCGTGTTCGTGAAGAACACGAGCCTCTAACTTATGAACAAACACATAAGGAATGAGTTCATCACCCTTCAAGTGGATCAAAAGGTAGTGTTCATGAAGAACACAAGCCTCTAAATGATGAACAAAGGATGAACTCAAGAACATATCAAGCATATGATCTACCATGACTTTATATGAAATAGCTGAATAACTGAAGTAGATCAAAGTCATACAATGAAATAAAGATAAAAGAGAACTCATACCTAGACTCCAAAGAAGACTTGGAACCTGAATAAGAGCTACTCTAGCCTACCCCTAGCCTTGGAAACTGAAAGTGAGAGGAGAATAAGAGAGTGTGGTGTGGGAAATGGGAGCCCCTCCCCTTTTATTTATAGGCAAGGACCAGGCTTGCTCGGAGGCTCAAAGTGCTCCAAAACACCCCGGGATGCAGCAAGTGACCAATGAACAGCTGCCTCATGTAGGGACGAGATGGGGCAGCACTAAGGCGGTTCGGCCGATCCTAGGATGGACCGGCCCCCTAGGCCCCCCACTCGGGGTGGTTTTCCTCTGGGTGGCTGCCTTTGGGCCCTCTGATCCATCCCTGGTGCATGGCTTGATTTGGTATCCAAGGTGGGCCCTTTGATCCCTGTGAAGTCCATGTGGCGTCCTCTAATTCGTCGGTGAGTGCCTTCCCTGGATCGATGACATGGAATGCCATGTTTCCTTTGGTGGCAGCCACCTCCTTAGCTGAGTTGGCATGGTTTATGTGAGAAGTGGAACTACATTATTCAAACCAAAATGCTAGTAAATAATGCATATGCCTCCATTTATGTGACAATATTGAGGGTTGGAAATGGTGAATTTCAACTGTCAACAAACTCCCCCAAGCTAACCTCTTGCTCGTTTCGAAGCAAGACATTAGAGACTTAGGTTGGTTGATCAGGAGTTGCTACAATGTTGTATTCCCAACTTATGGCAAACATACAGCAAGGTACTCTACCAAGAGTTGAACAAGTTGGCAATGCTCTTACCTTCCACCTGATACGTGGGGCATATAGCTTCACCTTGCTTGGGCGGTTGAGAGACAGAATGGTTATATAGCATGTGCATAATCACTTTACCTTGATCAGCTTAGCAATCCGGAGGTTTTGCAAATTTTCCAAAAGAAAATCAGAGTTCCTCAAATGATACTCTCGGATCGCTCAAAAGTGTATGGCTCCTCACCAAGGCATCAATGTTGCCTTTCTTCACATCCTACTCCTAATAGGCTTTATGTGGAGCTGTAGGTAGGGAAAACGTGGCATACTTGTCTCTCATGTTTTGCTAAGTCAAAAACCAGATCCTTGAAAGAAACAAACATACATCCTGATCAAGATGTGCATATGTGTGATGGATATGAGCATGGCAAGGTGGATACTAGGCCCGGAAATGGGTGGTAGATATTACCATGCTTTATATGAGGGAATGGGGGGTTGATGGTAAGGTGGACACTAGCCCCGGAGTAGGTACTAGTTATTACCTTCTATATGGTGGAACTCTTTCTCTTGCACATATCAATCATTTTTTCTCCTTTTGAAATTTTTGAGACTTGGGCTAGCTCTCTTTATTTTATTTTTGCCATGCTTTTGAACATGCTTTTCTCTTCTTCTCTATTTTTTTTGGCTAGCCCTTTATCTCTATTGGAGATATTTGGAGAGGGATGAATAATGCGAAGATACATAGAGTTTTATTTATGGAAGAATGCATAAGCATTATGGAGCAAATGATGACAGCTAACTTCCAGTGTAGAAGTTTTAGCATGAACGTGTACGTGATCTTGATCTGGGGAGTATGAGTTCTAACAAGGGTCACAACAATTTGACAAAGCTCAATGAGAGAACAAGCTGCATATGTGGAGGCTAAGAACTAGAATCTACATATGGCCTTGGATGGGAAATTCTCATCATTGAGGAACTCATTATGTTTTGATTTTTTTTCAAAAAGGAAAACTCCGGATGTCAAGCATCACTAAGCACAAGATCATAGCACTCTATCACACCATATCATGTCTCACAACAACTTTAGGCAAGGGTCATGCTTTTTGCTACCCACAGTTTTCAAGCTATGGTTTGAACATACAAGCCAACAAACTCAAAACTTAGGTAGTATACAAAGTTGTAAGCAGGACATACGATGGGAATAAACATAGCAACTATTCATCATTTCAACCATAGAGGCAAAGCATTCTTACTAAGCATATCAAAGCAAACTAAGCAAACGATGATGATGAAAGCAAATAAATATTTTTGGTCTTTATTTTTGTAGATTTTTTTGGGTTTTCATTTATAAGATATTTTGAAAACAAAGGAAGATACAAGTTACCTCAGTATGGGGGTCCTCCCCCAAGCTAGCTTCAGGCTCAGTGCGGAGGAGGGTAGAAGAAACCCTGACTCGCGTAGTAAGCCCTCTGCACCTCCATGTATCACTGCTAATCCTGCTGCATGGCTGCTATCCTCTCACCAGCCTGATGCTGCCACGCTGAGGTAGACTCGACGTGGGTGTTCAGCGTCTGCTCCAATCCCGTGACCTGGACGGTGAGCTCTCCCATCCGCTGCACGAGCTGAGCATCGCGTGCAGAGGCTGAGGAGTGCCGCCGAAAGGACGAAGACGGAGGTGGACCACTGGAGTTGGAACTAGTGGGTGTAGCCCACTGAGCACTGCTCGCATCTGCCCAAGCCGTGCCACTCGCACTCGGGTGGTAGGTGGGCTGGTCCCAACCAAGTGCATATCCAGGGGTAACCCCGGACATGTACCCCACAGGGGCCCCTCCTGCCACTGGTGGCGTAGCAGGCTGTGGCTGTGGCTGAGGCTGTGGTGGTGGTGATGGCTGTGACTGCTACTGCTGCATGTGCGCTCTCTTCGCCGCGCTTCTGGTGGACCTGCCTGAAACACTAGCACGACGGCTTTCCTCTTGTGTAACAAGGGGAATGGTTAGTGACTCCGAGTTATACAATCCAAACCCCGGGTTAGGTAACAGGATTTGGTTTGCATAGCCCGGAAAGAAGAAAGTCAAAGAATCATTTGGACCCCTCTTGAGTATATGCCCTTGGATCAAGTATGCCTCATCAATGAGAACTCGGGGCGTCCCGATGAAGGGTACGGAATTCCCGCTAAAAACCCCGAGTCTGAGAGCGATACGAGTCACCAAAGACGTACACTCAATAGGACCTATCATCTTAAAATTCATCAACCACTGCCGAATCATAGCTTTAACGAGGGAGACCTTGATCCGGTTAACAGCGGCGTATAAAAGCATCATCTCATCGCTGCGCACGGGCCGAACATCCTCTCGTGGAAAGAGAGTAATGCCAAGCCACTTGTGCCGCAGACGGAGAGTGGGATGCACAATATCATTGCACCGAGGTGCAAACTTGCCACTATAAACAAGACCAGAGATATCTACCCAGAAAGAGTCTCGAACAAAACCCTCACAAGCCCGCTTCAAAGAAACAGCACAACGAGGACTAAAACCAAGAAGATGACTAAGGTCCTTCCAAGAAACATGATAATCGGTCCTAAAGAGACGAAACCGAATGCCATCCGGAATCTCGGTAAGAGAGCAAAGAAACCGGATGGTGAGGGGCCGAGAGCCAAGCTCTGTAACCGGCGCAAACTCCTCCCAACCAAGAGCATACCAAATGGAAGCGAACTCGAGATTCATACCTGTTTTCTCCATGAGGGCCGGGTCGAAGTCTCGGGTATGAGCGAAGACTCGGTCTTTTAGGAGATCATAGGCTTGCTCCTCTCGAGCGCCCTGCAAGCTGAGGTAGGGGGTGTCGTCGACGACCTCCTCCGCAGCTTGTGGCTCGGCTTGCTCCTCTTGCTCTTCTTCATAATCCATCGTCGATGGGCTCGGCGTCGGCTCGGCGGGGGTGGATGAACTCGCACTTGCCCGCGAACGGGAGCGTGAGCGTGTCACCCTCCGGAGAGTGTTCGCCGCCCAATTCATGCTAGCACAACAACAAGGGACAACAAGAGCAACTCAGTGATGGGTTAGTGAAATCGAATGAAGTTCTTACTAAGCTTGCTCCACCAATAACAAAATTTTCAGCAACACAATAGAGAGAATACTTGATGATCCAATCTCGAGCAAGAAATCCAAGAAAATCAAGAGAGCAAAGAGTAGAGAGGGGAGTGTGAATGAATGGGTGAAGAACACCTCCTCCCGGGTCCAATTTATAGAGCAAAGAGGCAGCACACCGCGGACTAGCCGTTGGGCAACGGCTAGGAGCCGTTGGCCAAAGCTGGGCCCACATGACCGTTGCCAGGGTTCGGCCGGCCCAGTGGTGGGCCCGGTGCTGGCCCCCTTTGGCAGGTGTGCCACCAATGGCTATATGAAGATATGCCAAGGTGCACCGGCCAAAGTTTACTCCAGAAATTGCCCAAATGAATTTTCTATGATTTTCGAACTCAGAAATTATTTTCAGAAATTTTATTTTGAAAAGGGAAAAAGGGCTAGATAAATCTAGCATGCAGATGCAAGGTTGGAAAATCAAATATGCAATTTTGGAAATAAAATATTGGAAAGGGAAATATGAGATAAGTACTAGTTTTAACCTTTTTGGTAGAAAGGACCCATCATTTTTAGTCCGACGAGTTGGACTCTTCTCAGTGATCAATTCCATTCAGCACCCCACTCCTGAGAAGTAGAGGGTAGTGCCATCTCAATCTCCCGCCATTCTTTCCTTGGGGTAAGGGCTTCGTCCTTCCCCCAAGCTGCTCAACACTATCTTGCACCAAATAGCATTGCTCTTCTTTGTCCTGAAACTTGAACTTCAAGTTCCTCTTCCCAATGCGGAAGCGGATTATTCCGGACCCCACATTGATTCTAGCTCAGACATCACTGAGGAACGATCGCCCAAGGATGAACGACATTCCTCCCTCGTCATCCATATCAAGTACCACGAAATCCGCGAAGACATAAGAGTTCTTGACCTTAACCAATATGCTCTCAACAATTCCCTCTGGATATCGTATCATTGAATCGGCGAGTTGGATAGTCTGTGCTGTAGGAGAAAGAGCTAGATATCCCAGTTGCTCGAACATGGCCTTGGACATGAGATTAACACTTGCACCAAGGTCGCAAAGGGCATGCCTGATCTTCTTGTGATAGATTGTGCAAGTAATAGTCGGATAGCCTGGATCTTTCTTGTGCACAACTGCTGATTCCTCCCATGGATCAAGAATTTGTTGTATGGGCTTTCCTGCATAGTTAGGGGCATGTGTCCTCCTTGGTGGCTTACCCCCACCTAGTTGACACTACACTAACATTTTCACAAGAGGATACAGGTGGCCCCGGGATCCTCCCGTTATCAGGAGATGGAACCAAAGCAGCCAGCTGAGCCAACTGGGTTTCCAACATCTTGTTGAAACTCAGCTGACTCTTCTGGGCAGAAGAGAAGCTATCAAACTTAACGTTGAAACTTTCCAAAGTTTTATGAAGGGCAGCTAGCTTCTAGTTAACACCTGCATTAATCTTAGCTTGCCCGAAAACGAGATCTCTCAAGAAAGGTTGGTTAGGATTGTAAGAATCACCTTGGTTGCCTCCTTGATAATAAGGGCGATATTGATTCCACGATTGGTCTCCTTGTTGAGGTGGACGATAACCTTTGTTGTTACCATTCATGTACATCACTTCCTCCTGAGTCTCCGGACAGTAGTTGCCTGAGTGCCCAGTATTGCCACAGACTTCACAAGTCATGTGAGAGTCCATAGGAAGAGTAGTGGTGGCCATGGCAACCTTCTCGCTGGTGTAGTCATCCAATCTCTTCATAAGAAGATCCATCTTGGCAGTAATCCTGTCTGCTTCCCTAACAGTATGAGTACCCCTCGGTCGTGGTTGGAGTCTTTCATCACTCCACCCTTGGTTGGAGACCATCTTCTCGATGAGTAATTTAGCATCATCAACAGTGAGTGAGAAGAATGCTCCTTGAGCAGCAGCACAAATATGGCCTCGAGCTGTCGGAGTCAACCCATTATAAAAGATTTGAAGAATGAGCCAATCCTCCATCCCATGGTGAGGACAGGCCAGGACGTACTCCTGAAGCCTTTCCCAAGCCTCTAGAATAGATTCACTTGCTGCTTGCTGAAAACCAGAAATCCTTCCACGAAGAGCATTGGTTTTACCAAATGGGAAGAACTTCTTGAGAAATGCCTCTGAACACTTACTCCAAGTGTTAATAGCCTCACGATTCGTGTAGAACCATTACTTAGCTTTCCCCAGGAGGGAGAATGGAAACAGCCGTAAACGAACAACATCCATATTTGCACCCCTGATGACAAAAGTGCTACATAGCTCTAGGAGTTACTGCAGATGAGCATTGGCATCCTCATTCGGCTTGCCACAGAATGGGCTAGCCTGGACCATCATGATTAGACCCGTCTTGATCTCAAAATTTTCAGTCCCCATTGCCTCCTCAGGGCCTTGTAGCACATGGTCAGCGGAAGGAGCTGAGTACTCACGAAGTGTCTTCTGGGCCATAGCGTTGGACGTGGATAGTACAAAGGAAGCTGGATCGCCTTCCGGACGAGTACGACGAGGTGAGCCAAAATGAATTCGAGCTTTCCTCACAAGTGACTCGGGATCTTCAGTAAAATTCCCCGATAGGTAGAAACCAGTCATACACTACCTGTCTTCATCATCTAAATATACAAGAAGACAATCAAGGTTAGCTTGCATTGAGAGTTGTCCTAACCTACTCAGAGTTTAAAAATAGATGCAAAGCATAGTCATGATAATCTTGTGCCTTCCCCGGCAACGGCGCCAGAAATGCTTGTTGGCGTTTCGTAGCATCGTCATCTTAAGAGCAGATCTGGGACCCGTCCTTAGTGACACCACCAAGAAACGCCTTGTAGGCACCTCTCAATGTCACAACTAATGACGCCGGGTTAGCGTGAACATCGAGACTTGCCAAAGGTTAATCTAAACGATCATGAACGAATCCGCAAGCGCACAGATAAACCATTGTAGCATTTCCCCAAGGAAGGAGAGTATTCCAAGGGTATCGTATCCGTGGAAGGCAATGGCGGATATCTTAGACTTATGCTTTTGCTCTGAATGTAAACCAAGAGATAGATATAGGGAACAACACACTCAAAGATAGGGGTAAGATAAAAGATATAAGGGTAGTGCGACACACACACTCAGATCTACCTCTATTCTAGCACACTACGGCTTAGGGGGAACATACAAGTTAGCTCTAGGTTCTAATATACTAAACATACAAAGCTAGAAGATACAAGAGATGGGCATGAGTATTGCATAGAGAGATAAGGTTCAGTACCCAGGTACAAACGGGGAGCTAGCCCGCGACGACCAGCACTCTGTGAAACTAGACTTTAGACTCCTACAGCAGGTACCCCTGCGCGGAGGTTGCCCAAGGATCCAACAGGGCTGTCACGACCTGTGGACCGACCTCTATCGTTACGGGGGGTATGCTCATAACTATCGTAGCCAGACAACCCAGGCACCATGCCTACGTTGCTGCTAGACTCCACCTGGCCCGGGCTATTGTGACCCAGGGTGAGAGCCACCAGAAGACTGGTCAACTAGGCCGAGTACCATAGCTTGAACACAGACCTCATGCAACACTCTCATGCCATCTAACAAGATCAACTAAGGCTAGACATACAAACAGATATGAACTCTCTTATGTCTAATCAATAAGATCAAAGGGTCGTGTTCGTGAAGAACACGAGCCTCTAACTTATGAACAAACACATAAGGAAGAAGTTTATCACCCTTCAAGTGGATCAAAAGGTAGTGTTCACAAAGAACACAAGCCTCTAAATGATGAACAGAGGATGAACTCAAGAACATATCAAACATATGATCTACCATAACTTTATATGAAATAGCTGAATAACTGAAGTAGATCAAAGTCATACAAAGAAATAAAGATAAAAGAGAACTCATACCTAGACTTCCAAGAGGACTTGGAACCTGAATAAGAGCCACTCTAGCCTACCCCCTAGCCTTGGAAACTTAAAGTGAGAGGAGAATGAGAGAGTGGTGTGTGAGAAATGGGGGCCCCTCCCCTTCTATTTATAGACAAGGACCAGGCTTGCTCGGAGGCTCAAAGTGCTCCAAAACACCCCGGGATGCAGCAAGTGACCAATGAGGAGCAACCATGTGGAGGGCCAGGATGGAGCCCCCCTAGGTCAGTTCGGCCGATCCTAGGATCGGCCGCACCCCTAGGGTGGCCCCACCTGGTGTGCTTCTTCTGGTTGGCTGCCTTGTGGGCCCTCTGATCCATCCCCGGTGCATGGCTTGATTTGGTATCCGAGGTGGGCCCTTTGATCCATGTGAAGTCCATGTGGCGTCCTCTGATTCGTCGGTGAGTGCCTCCTCTGGATCGATGATGTGGAATGCCATGTTTCCCTTGGTGGCAGCCACCTCCTCAGCTGAGTTGGCATGGGTTCTTCATAGAAGGTGAGTTTCCATCTCTTTTTAGGGGTAAATCACCTACATACAAATAATCTCCATGGACAAGTGGAACTACATTATTCAAACCAAAATGCAAGTAAATAATGCAATTGCCTCTATTTATGTGAGAATATTGAGGGCTAAAAGTGGTACTTTTTAGCCGTCAACACACCCAAACACCCCGGTGATAGCTTCTAGGACCAATGACTGAGCACCACGTGGAAGCACCTGAGTGGGCGCCACAAGGTCGGTTCAGCCGACCTGTGGGTTCGGCCGACCTGTGGGTTCGGCCGACCCCCTGTGGGCCCCACTCGGGGTGTGCTTTCACGTGGTGGCTATCCTGTGGGTCCTGAGGTCGGTTCCCGGTGTCCACGTGATTTGAAGGCGGTTTAGGCACTCTGGTGGGCCATGGGATCCATGTGATGCCTGCATGGCGGCTTCTGATTCGCCGAGGCTTCCTCTCTTGGATTGGTGACGTCATGGATCTAGGGGATGCTTGCATGCAACCCCTCATTGGCTGAGCATGACTTGCTAGGATCATGAGGGTGTCTTTTCTCTCTATTTCTTATGCTAAACACCTGCATTCAACTTAGCATGGCCACTTGTGGAAATTGTTAGTTTAAACTCCTATTCTAATGTGGATGCATAGTTCTTATGATAAAATGCAGGGTTTGACGGCCTTAAATTAGGTACTTAACAGCCGTCAACAACTCCCCCACACTTGCCTTTTGCTCGTCCCGAGCGAAAAGGGAAGATCATATGGGTGTAAACCAAAGGTATGAAACAAGCATAGGAGTTATTCCAGGTCATACCTTGCTCTTGTGAACTCTGTGGCTTGGCTACAATTCCATCTTGGGTAGTTGATAAGGGAAATGACCATGACTCTCTTAAGCACCTGTTAGTCAGCACTTGGGTTTTCTTAATAATTTTTAAAAGAAAAATCTGCTCTGCCCTCCTTCTTTGATTCTCTCGGATCGCTCAATGTGTATATGTCCTCACCAAGGCATTAGATTGTCTTTCTTCACCCTACTTCTAATGATGGCTATATTTGGAGCTCAGGGTAGGATAAAGGTAAGCATACTTGTATCACATGTATTGCAAAGTCAAAAACTAGATCCACAGAGAAAATCAAATCATACAATCAGATCCACATGTGCACGCGTATGGTGAGTATGGTAAGGTGGATACTAGACCCGAAGTGCGTGCTAGATATTACCATACATATATGATGAAAGTTGGTAAATGATAAGGTGGACACTAGCCCCGGAATGGACAGTAGTTATTACCATCTAAGTTATGGAACTCCTTTTTGCATGATTCTCCCTCTTGTATAAAAATCTTTTGAGAACATGGCTATCTTGACATATTTTATTATTATTATTATTATTATTATTATTATTATTATTTTTAAATACTTGGACCTTCATGTGTCCATATTTTTTTGATAGCCATGTCTCTTGTGTAACAAAAACTAGGAGGGGGAGACCAACACATATGGAGCCTTATTTTCACGGAATGGAAGAATGATACAATGCTAACTTCCAGTGTAGAAGCATAGCAAGGGGAAAATGGTGGTGTGCACATGAATCTTGATCATGAAAGTAATGAAAAGAATTCTCACAAGGGTCACAGGATTTGACAAAGCTCAATGCAATAATAAGCAGCATATGAGTATAAGGTTTTCAACTAAAAACATCATATAGCTTTGGTAGGACGGTGGCACATCAAAGAGGAGCTTTGCAAGAGCATTTTTTTTTCAAAAACAAAATTATCCCAAGGGCTAGAACCAACAGAGTTAAGATCATGTCATCAAGTCATATCTCACTTGTCAACTACTTAGATAAGCATGTTGTCCTTATGACGAAATTGTTCACAAGCCTCAAGGTTATAAACGAGGAATAAAACTTAAGCATGCCAACCCTAGGTATAGAGTAAGCATTACCATAGATTTCTTGAGTTGATTTATGGAGAATTTATCAAGCATGAGCATTAAAACTCAGAAATCATGGTGAAATGAGGAAGAGATTCAAACTAGCTGTTGGCGTTTCTTAACGTCACCACTAGTTGTACACCTAGAGGGAACGTAAGAGCAACCGGGTATACCGCAAGCGCACGGAAATACCATTGTAGCACTTCCCCAAAGGAGTATTCCAAAGGGTATCGAATCCAAGGAACAATGTGCACTACCTTCTATCCTAGATGAACGGTCCAAGGACACCAAGCCCCAACTATGGTAGAGAGATGATGGGGAGGATCCTGCTGATAGTGTACAGAGTTGAGGACAGTCTCTCGATTAGGAACTCTCGTTTCGGGAGCTAACCTCCTGCGTTGCTTCCGCACAACTCCGGTTGTTAGATTTTAGACTCCTATAGCTGTATCCGAACGTGGGGGATTTCAGAGGGCCCAACGGCTGTCACTACCGCGGCCTACCCCAAGACAAACCGTGGGATACAAGGCATTCAAAGGATAACCTGTAGTCTAGACACCACGTCTACACCACCGATTACTACTATAGCACGGCTATGTCTGATATCCCGTAGAAACACTATAGCACTCCGTATGAATACGAAGCGACGAACCCACGAGGGAGAGACCCGAACTCACTCAGATATACACTACCCTATGCAAGGGATCACAGATGATCTTGATCTAGATTAGGATAAAGGAGCATCTACTTAACTCTGATCAGACTGATATGCATGCAAACGGGATACAAAGTTATGCGCTTATAACAGAAGATCAAGGGTCGTGTTCGTGAAGAACACAAGCCTCTAACTTATGAGCAAACACAAAAGTATGAGAAACTCGCTCCTCAACTAGATCGAGGAAGCGTGTTCGTGAAGAACACGAGCCTCTAAATGATGAACGAACGAAGAACTCAAGAACACCGTATGAATGACACTATAGTCTAATTGGAAATGTCGAAATACTCACTTTGCTCTAATTGAAGAACAAGACATCCTCTCCAATACCACACTCTACCAAGCACCTACTCTCACCTACATGGATCAACTCATTTGATCCATGAGAGATCACATGAGGGAGGAAACAAGTGTTTCTCAAGAGGAGGAGGAGAATGGGATGGATCACTATTTAGCCCCCTCTCCATCTATTTATAGGCCTGTGTCACCGCGCGAGAACTCCCCAAGCACCACGGGAATGCCCTTAGGATCCAATGGGGAGACAACACGTGGAGGATGGGCACGAACCCCCTTAAGGTGGGGTCGGCCGAGTTGTGGGCTCGATCGAACCCGGGTCGGCTCCGATCGCGCCGCCTTTCGTCTGGGTGACTGCTAGGTGGGTCCTCAAGGCGGTTCCCGGTGTATGGGTCGGTTGGAGGCGGTTTGCTCGGGTTGTGGGCCCTTGAATCCGTGTACTGGCTCCTGATTGGTCGAAGGTGTGTTTCCTTGGATTGGTGATGTGTCATGGACACATGACATCCAACGTGGCAACACGTCGCCATGCGGTCTGGTGTGGGTCCCACCGAGCCCACATATCAAGATGGTGATCTTGTCTTGTGCATATCTCTTTCATCCGGACTCAGAAGTAGACATATGATATATCCATTTCGATCGTCTCGACGAGCCCGTCACAATGGTGCAGTCCAAATTGGCATTTGAAGTTGTTATGGATGATGTCCTTTAATAGCCATTGGATCACTTGCTCTCAATTGTACCATTTGGCACGCATTTCGGTGCATCCTGCAACAAAAGCTAGAAACACTAACACTTGTGGAAATCATCAGTATCAAGTCTTATTCTAGTGTTGATGATCCTTTTACATTTATTTTATGCAGGTATTGATTGTGTAAAAGTGGTACTTAACAGCCGTCAACAACTCCCCCACGCTTGACCTTTGCTCATCCTGAGTGAAGGGAGTCAGATCAAGGTGAGACATGATATTCAAAGGTATGAAGCAAGCATAAGAGATATTCCAAACCATACCTTGTACTCATGAACTTATGAAGTGTCTATCATGCTATCTTGGGTAGTTGAAGAATGGAACGGTCATGAATCAAATCACTCCTGCTCATCATGTCAAGTAACTTGGGGTTTTGCAATAAATTTCCAAAACAAACATTGCTTAGCTCCTCATTTGATTCTCTCGGATCGCTCGGTGTATATATGTCCTCGCCAAGGCATTAAACTGCCTTTATTCATCCTACTTCTAATGACGGCTATATGTGGAGCTCAGGGTAGGATAAAGGATAAGGCATACTTGTATCACATATATTGCAAAGTCAAAGACTGGATCCACAGAGAAAATCTAATCATACAATCAGATCAAGATGTGCATGTGTATGGATATGATGGGTATGGTAAGGTGTATACTAGGCCCGGAATGGGTGCTAGATATTACCATACATATATGGTGAGAGTTGGTAGATGGTAAGGTGGACACTAGCCCTGGAATGGACACTAGTTTTTACCATCTAAGTTATGGAACTCCTTTTTGCATGATTTTCTCCGCTCTCCTTTTTGAAATTTTCAAGATATGGGCTATCTCTTTTTTTCTTTTTTTAGATCATGCTTTTTGAGCATGTCTTTCTCTCTCTCTTTTTTTTATATAGCCCAATCTCTTTTAGAGATATTTGGAGAGGGATAAATCATGGAACAATGCAAGGAGCTTTATTTTGTGGAATGGATGAATGAGACAATGCTAACTTCCAGTATAGAAGCATAGCAAAGGGGAAAATGGTGGAGTGCATATGAATCTTGATCATGAGAGCATAAAAAGACTTCTCGCAAGGGTCACAGAATTTGACAAAGCTCAATGTAATAACAAGCAGCAAATGAGTATAAGGTTTTCAACTATGAACATCATATGGCTTTGGTAGGACTGTGGCACATCAAAGAGGAGATTTGCAAAGGGTTTTATGATTTTTCAAATAAAATTCCTAAGCACTCAAACATAAAGAGCGAAGATCATATCATCAAACCATATCACAAACGCCAACTACTTAGATAAGCATGAGGTTCCTAATGATATTTGTTCACAAGCGTCAAGATAATAAGTAAGGAATAAAACATATGCAAGCCAACCACAGGAATCATGGAGAGCAAACAAAACACCGATATTTGAGTTTGATTTATTGAATAAGAATTGAGGATCATTCGAACTCAAAGGTAGAGAGTGAGATGAAGGATGCACATACCATCGCTCCTGAAGGATATGAGGCACAAGGACTAGTGGTGATTTGGCTGACCCGTGGGATAGCCAGCTCACTCTAGTTTACCTTGTTCTTGTCATGAAGGTATAGTCGATGTCGTGCAGCCCTTTTGTGTGGGAGTTCTCAAGTGGATATGTCGATGATGGGATCGAGAGGACTCCCCCACACTGGTACTTGTACGGTTGTTGTTCTTCAAGCAAAAGTGGAAACAAAAGATGGACTCTACTGGTTCGAGAACCACAGAGCCTTTATTCAAATTCAAATATTTTTGTTGTTTTTATTTTATTTTATGGTCACCATGTCATTTGCTCAAGCAGGGTTAGATCAATACTGCACTTCATGCACAAAGGGGAATATACTTACCTTGGACCTTTGAGAAGTCATATGTACCACCTTTGTATGTTGTGTAACATAAATCTGACACCTTAACTTACCTTCCCATATGAATCTAGCTTAATGACTTACCCATTTGGAATTGATGATTTCCTACAAGGGTTAGTCCGCATACATGCAACCAAGATCTATGAAAATATAACTCTAAGGTTCATTAATCAAAACCCAACACCATGTCTTGTTTTGATTGAAGAAGACAATTTTAACCTAAGCACCATGCTTAATTTAAATCAGTCTATGAATGTATGACATGTTCACGCATTCAAACAAGAGCATATGAACACTGATAAAGGAAGCATTTAAGCATGATCAAGATATTTTCAAAAGGGACATAAGCATGAGCTTATAACGGTGAACCTCGGGAACCTCCCGGAAGGGCTTTGTTTAATGTCAAAAGCAGGACTTACCTAACTAGTGGGCAAGATGCAAGAGCTGACATCATCGCCATACCAGGATAAGATTTGGTAGAGGAGGAACTTTACTCATGATGCTCACATACCTCCCCCACACTTGAAGTTTGCATTGCTAGGCAACAAACTCAAGTGTGTGGTGATCAAGCTTCTTTTGTAAATGTTCCCTCACCAAAACATATCTAGGTGTTGTAAATGATGTGGCTCACATGTTCGTAGGCATTATCTGTCCATCTTTCTTTTCAATCCCCACCTGAAAGGTTAGTGACCAAAAATACCCGAAGGACGACTTATCCTAAAAACATGTTCTTGCTTTTATTCGAAAAGGGAAATGAAACCTATGCTAATCCAGGCTATCTCCTGGTAGTGCTTTGTTTATTTATTGGTCATAAGCTCGACCATGGGAACTTCATCTTGCAGCTATCGTTGGTGGTGTCATTCCCGTCCCACCACCAATCCTTGATGTATCAGTGAAGCTTTAGCTGCAAGGTTAGTGCCACAGTGCACACACGAAATCTGATATGCTTATGATAGACATATGCATCCACAATCAACCTTCTAAACATTCTGCAAAAGAGGACCATAAGGTGATTGCAGCCCTCATGTGTGCTCAGCGCACTAAGCAAGTCTGACTCTGGAGGGACATGATGCGAGCATGATTTGTATGGTAGATCAAGAATGAAGCTACCATGCTCGTGTGTGGGATTCTTTCCTCCGGACTCCAGAGTCAGTGCCTCAAAAGGTTCCATGGCCTATGAATTCCCCATCTCAAGAGATGCATCGTGGAGGCAATATGTTGACTCTCGATCATAATCAAAAGCAACATAGTACGGGCCAGCGGGAAGAGGCTGAAACTCAGTCGAGATAGATGATGATCGTTCGCCTTCACAGAGGTGAAGAGGATCTCCCGAGTCATCCCATTGAGGAGTAGAGAAGTCTACAACCTCAATCGGTACAGGCTCGGATGATGCGAATGGAGATACGTGCATCATCGTCTCGAGCGGGTTTTGCTTGGGAAGAGGCTCTACCATGGAATGTTCATGACAAGAGATGGACGTGGTAGGAGCGGCTTACCTAAGCTTTACATCTAGGCTTCCTTGAGATTTATCAAGAAGGTCATCCAATGGGAAGCCCAGAAGAAGATCAAAATCCATGATGTCATAGATGTGAAAATCTAAGTGCACCTCGATCTTGTCTATGATGATTGGCACGTCCCTAGCAATCCCTCGACATGGAAAAATATATTTTGTCCACCTAGGACTTTGGAAATATCTATCAGTCGGGGTGAGGGGCATGTCACCCACCAGAGAGTCCAAAAGGTACTCCGATATGATGCAAGCTCTAGCAGCAGGGTCATGAACAACATCTATGGTGTTTCCCCTCATGGAGCAATGGATGGTCGTGGAAGTCGAGTTGACCCGAATTATTTCGGAAACAGGCTTTGATGACCAATCCACTTTTGCCCCATGATTCCAAACTTCATCGAGAATCTCATCAAAGTCCAACGATGCCGTAGGCTCCTCGTGCCAAGAACGACCTGAGGTGTTTATGATGTTCCGAGAAGGATCACCCTCAAATCGAGAAGAGAACTCCGAAGGTTGAATTTCTTCTCCCTTTGGTGTTCGTGGTTCGGGAGAAGGCTCTCTGGACAAATCAATGGATGTGCAAGGTGAAAGCTCAAAGTCATCTGTTAACAGACTCTCTTGGATCAACTCTGATTCTTGGTGGAGATCATTGTATCTGGGATGGGAAGAAGAGGTTTCTAAGAAGTATTCTAGGACCTCTCTTCTTTCCATTGGAGTTTGGGTTCTGAATGAACCTCCAGCTACAAGGTCGAGTTCAAATGCAAATTCCATGTCTATCATCCCGTGAAAGATGTTCAAGGATACATTATCGGGTATAGACAAGTCTGAGTTAAGCTCCAATAGGTGTGAGAACCTAGCCCAAGCTGCACCTATAGACTCGCACTCTAGTTGCTCGAATTCACGGAATTCACACGGTAGCGAATCTAAGTGTTCAAAAGGGGAGAACGAGTAACAAAAGTCATCTCGTAGTTCTTCCCAATTGTCTACACTCTCTATCGTGCGGGTGTACCATTGTTCCACTCTGTCTTCAAGAGAAAAAGGGAACAACTTCCACCTCAAAGTTTCCTGTGTCATACCTGGGATTACCAAGCACGAACACAGTTCTTCGAACTCCTTTAAATGATCATGGGGATCATCACTGATGGCACCAGAGAAAAGTCGATTCCGAACCATGGCTATAAAGCCGGGACGAAGCTCGCAGCTAGATGAAGAAGTTGATGGTTTAGACGAACTCGCCCCTAGGGGTAGAGATGCTATTGCAGGAAAGCTTCTCCATGGGTAACGGGGGTAAAGGTAGAAGGAAAGAAATAAAAAGGATATCGATGGGTAACAGGGGTGAAGGTAGAACAAAAAGGAAAACAAAAGATACGAGGACCACTAGGTTCGAAGATAGATACAGCAACCATTCCCCGGCAACGGCGTCAGAAATGCTTGTTGGCATTTCTTAACATCACCACTAGTTGTACACCTAGAGGGAACGTAAGAGCAACCGGGTATACCGCAAGTGCACGGAAATACAGCTGTAGCACTTCCCCAAAGGAGTATTCCAAAGGGTATCGAATCCAAGGAACAATGTGCACTACCTTCTATCCTAGATGAACGGTCCAAGGACACCAAGCCCCAACTATGGTAGAGAGATGATGGGGAGGATCCTGCTGATAGCGTACAGAGTTGAGGACAGTCTCTCGATTAGGAACTCTCGTTTCGGGAGCTAACCTCCCGCGTTGCTTCCGCACAACTCCGGTCGTTAGATTTTAGACTCCTATAGCTGTATCCGAACGTGGGGGATTTCAGAGGGCCCAACGGCTGTCACTACCGCGGCCTACCCCAAGACAAACCGTGGGATACAGGGCATTCGAAGGATAACCCGTAGTCTAGACACCACGTCTACACCACCGATTACTACTATAGCACAGCTACGTCTGATATCCCGTAGAAACACTATAGCACTCCGTATGAATACGGAGCGACGAACCCACGAGGGAGAGACCCGAACTCACTCAGATATACACTACCCTATGGAAGGGATCACAGATGAACTTGATCTAGATTAGGATAAAGGAGCATCTACTTAACTCTGATCAGACTGATATGCATGCAAACGGGATACAAACTTATGCGCTTATAACAGAAGATCAAGGGTCGTGTTCATGAAGAACACGAGCCTCTAACTTATGAGCAAACACAAAAGTATGAGAAACTCGCTCATCAACTAGATCGAGGAAGCGTGTTCATGAAGAACACGAGCCTCTAAATGATGAACGAACGAAGAACTCAAGAACACCGTATGAATGACACTATAGTCTAATTGGAAATGTCGAAATACTCACTTTGCTCTAATTGAAGAACAAGACATCCTCTCCAACACCACACTCTACCTAGCACCTACTCTCACCTACATGGATCAACTCATTTGATCCATGAGAGATCACATGAGGGAGGAAACAAGTGTTTCTCAAGAGGAGGAGGAGAATGGGATGGATCACTATTTAGCCCCCTCTCCATCTATTTATAGGCCTGTGTCACCGTGCGAGAACACCCCAAGCACCACGGGAATGCCCTTAGGATCAAATGGGGAGACGACACATGGAGGATGGGCGCAAACCGCCTTAAGGTGGGGTCGGCCGAACCCGGGTCGGCTCCGATCGCGCCGCCTTTCGTCTGGGTGACTGCTAGGTGGGTCCTCAAGGCGGTTCCCGGTGTATGGGTCGGTTGGAGGCGGTTTGCTCGGGTTGTGAGCCCTTGAAGCCATGTACTGGCTCCTGATTGGTCGAAGGTGTGTTTCCTTGGATTGGTGATGTGTCATGGACACATGGCATCCAACGTGGCAACACGTCGCCATGCGGTCTGGTGTGGGTCCCACCGAGCCCACATATAAAGATGGTGATCTTGTCTTGTGCATATCTCTTTCATCCGGACTCAGAAGTAGACATACGATATATCCATTTCGATCGTCTCGAGGAACCCGTCGCAATGGTGCAGTCCAAATTGGCATTTGAAGTTGTTATGGTTGATGTCCTTTAATAGCCATTGGATCACTTTCTCTCAATTGTACCATTTGGCATGTATTTCGGTGCATCCTGCAACAAAAGCTAGAAACACCAACACTTGTGGAAATCATCAGTATCAAGACCTATTCTAGTGTTGATGATCCTTTTACATTTATTTTATGCAGGTATTGACGGTGTAAAAGTGGCACTTAACAGTCGTCAACACTAGCGCTGGTTTCTGTGTGGACCAGACGGGGATTTCTGTGATGCGCACGAATGCATGTCCCGTTCAGGTTCTCTAAGCGTAGTCGATCACAAGCGCTGTGTGAGCATAGTGTGGGTGCACAATAATCTAGCGTGTTCGTGTCTGGAGAGTGCAGCTCTCCCCCACACTGTCTTGCACCTGGGTGCAGTTCTTCGATACAAACAAAAACAAAAATAGCTAACACACATGTGACTCAACCGGGTTACATGACCGGTGGAGCCAAAATTATTCATTCAAGTTCACTAATAAAGAGATAGGCGCTTACACAAATGATGGAAATAAAGGAAATGATTGGAAGGGAAATAAATTAAACCTAACTAAGCGCCTATAAAGGGAAATAAGAGCGGGGCACGACCCTCTACTCAGCATCATAGAGGTCCTCGTGCCCGTGGCCACGAAGAGGCACCTCATCTTGGCGCACAGGCCACGGCAAAGGTCGCGGAGGTCATCCCTAAGCTCAGCGAGATCCACCTTCTGCTCCGCACTGATGGTCTTCAGCTTCTCACACTCCCTGCCTAGTTCCTCCACTAGTGGGGTCATCCTGGCTGCAGTGGGAGTCTTAGGAGATTGCTCGGGCGCCCGAGTCCTCTCCCTCGACTTCCTGGATGCCCGTGGTGTGGAGCTGCTGCCCAACTCGAATTCTTCATTGGTTTCCTTCAAAGTCGAAGGTGCACGGCTACTCTTCTTGCTGGTGCTATCTGGGCTAGCGAACCTAGGCTTCCCTGGCTGAGAGACTGGTGGAGGCGGTGATGGTACAGCAGGGGCCGAATGGCCTCTCACTCCTGAGGCTCCTGAAATGTTGAGCCGAGGTGGTGGAACCACCAGAGGCAGCGGAGTTGCTGTGGGTCGTGGCCGGACATCCACCTTCCTCTGGTAGGGGCTGTTGGCACGCCCCCATGGCTTCCTCGCTTTTCCGGGCGAGGCAGAACGGCCGGAGGTGCGTGGAACCGGGAGTGTGAAGGGCGGAATAGACATCCCCTTGGCCTTTGAAGTCCCGTCGATGGCAGCCCTCGGTCCTTGGTTCCCAACTGGAGGACGAGAGGCAAGCGGCGACACCTTGAAGATGCACACGACCTCCATAGGTGCCACCCCTGTGGGAGATGCAGCAATGGCAGGGACATCCCCCTTGACGGGTTCACCAGAGGAGGGCACCGTGGCGAAGGGGACAAGGCTTTTGTCGGCCATGAGGACTGCAGCGATGACGTACGAGTGTGGTGAGCAGGGAAGACAGGGGTTCTGCGCGGCGCAAAACTCTGTCACACAGCGAGGAGAGGGTTTCTGGAGGACGAAAGAGTGCGCACGCGAAACACGAGAGGCAGTGGCGGCCCTTGTGGGTCGGCCGACCTAGGGGGTCGTCCGAGCCCATCTGGGCTCCGCTGGGCCTCTGCTTCTGCGTGTGGGCTCCTGCGGGGCTCAAGGTCTCTGGGTCAGGCGTCCCACCAATTCTAAGGTCGGAGGCTTCAACAAGGGCTAGAATGGGATTTTGGGCATATAATTGCCTTCTACCCCAAACAACTTTACTTAAACCTCTTTATACTTTAATAGCTCAACTTGGGGACTTTACCTGGACCCATACCTGGATGAAGAGTTATTATTGCCCTGTTGCTCATATCGTCCATTTTCTCTTGATGATATCCTCCTACTCTGCCCTGTGGTCCTCCTTGCAGGTTTCTTTATGATAGGATGTATTTTTCCTCCTGCATGGTTAGTGCATATGCACGATGCAAGCTGTATATATGGTGAAACAGAGGTGATCCTCACAACCATCCTAAGGGAACTATGATGGGTAACCTTAGGAAGAAAGCGCAGCTAGCAAGGCTATAGCACTACAGACGAGAGATGATAGAGGTGATGGAGTTGAGCACAAGATCCGGGCCTAAAGCCTAGAGTGCTCTAAGAGTGAAGCCTTCACCTCTAGAAACAGAACTCGAGAATGATCAGACCCATGTTGAGTGAGTGAAAATTTTATGGGTTGAACGATCATTCGAGTTGTAGATTGAGAGTGACGAACTTGCTAGTTCATCCTCTCCTTGGGTTGACAAAGGACCACACCCTCACCTAAGTGGGATGACACATAAGTTAACCCAAGCTTCCAATAAAAGTGTAAGAGATAGGTGTGAAACCACACTTCCGCAGGGCATCGATCGGGTCAAGAAGTGAAGAGTAGGATTTACATCCACTTGACTTGATCGGCATCGGTCTTAGCTGAACTTAGGATAACAAGATGGATTGCTCAACTAGACCGGATATAAAATCATTCTTCCGTAAGCCAAAGATATTGAAGTTTCACAGCGCTAAAAGCCCACGTCTTGGCCTAACCCTCAGTGTGGCGGCACTTCGGATTGAGCCTTGACATGAAGCATGAAAAACATCTATCGTGACCTCCCCTGGAGAGTTGCGGGCAAGGTTGAAATGATCATCCTCGCCAGGGACGACTATTCTTCCTCGACTGCTCCTCTCCTCCTTCCCTCGAGACTAAGTCTCGAAGGCCGGGTTTTAAGAGAAGAAACGATAGGGGAATCTAGGGGCAGAATTTGCACTAAGTGCTCTTTCCCATAGATTCCTGCCAGTGAGGAGTGATATCTTCGACCAGAGCATAGAGAAATTTAGCATGTAAGCTCGGGCTCTCTCGAAGATGGGCTTAGGCAACTCGACATTTTCTCGTTTGGCTACCTCGTCACTCGAGTCAGGTGGGGAGCTGAAATCTCAGATTTCTCCTAGAATTTCCAGTCCTTGTTCTGGCTCTAAGAGCACAAAGGCGCCTCCCGAAACGGCATCAAGCATCCTGCCACAATACTTTCGTAAACCAAACCGGAAATGCTGCAAGAGCACTAGGTCAGGCAGACCAAGGACTGGGCAGGCTTCAACTAATGAGGCAAAATAATGACATGCCATGCCTAATGTTTCCTTCTCTCTTTGTTTGAAACTGAGGATTGTCATTCTTAAGGAAACGACACGCCGCACCGGAAAGAATCGAATGCAAAAAGATGCTCTCAATTCCTCCCAGTGTAGGTGGTTGCAACCAAAACAATGGTACCAAGTTCTCGCTTCCCCGGAAAGGGGGAACGGGAACATGTTCCTCTTAAGAACATCTTGTGTTGCCCCAGTTTTACCCTGAGTAGAACACAATTGCTCAAAGTCTCTTACGTGATCATAGGGATTCTCATGACTCATTCCCGAGAAGGGTTTTTCCTCAACTAGCTTCATGAGAGATGGGTGAACCATACAAGGTGTTAGAAGAGCGGGTTGTCTCTAGAAAGTTGATTCCATGGTTTCACTCATAATGGGCGGAAGGTGTGTACAAGGATAACCTTCCTGGGATAGCGGGGGTAAAGGTAGAAATAAAAGGAAAACAAAAGATACGAGGATAGTCGGGTTCGTAGATTCTCGACAACCGTTCCCCGGCAACGGCACCAGAAATGCTTGTTGGTATTTCTTAACGTCACCACTATGGCGCCGGGTTAGCGTGAGCGTGTAAGAATCTCCCGGGTATACTGACGGGTGCGAACGAATCCGCAAGCGCACGGATACACCGTTGTAGCACTTCACCTCAGGAGTATTCCCAAGGGTATCGAATCCAAGGAACAGTATGGGGGACTCTACGAGTGACTATCCAAGGGTACACAGTCCCTGCTGAGGTAGGTGAGTGATACAAAGTCTCCTGTAGGTTCTCGATTCTAGAGAGGAACAAGCTCGGATAAGATCTCGCTTCGGACACCGGCCCCTCCTGGCTATAACAGTTGGTTCACGGCAAATGGTTGCCTACACGCTGTATCCGAACGTGGGGGATTTCAGAGGGTCCAACGGCTGTCACTACCGCGGCCTACCCCAAGACGAACCGTGGGATACAGGGCATTCGAAGGATAACCAGCAGTCTAGACACCACGTCTACACCGCCGACTACTACTATAGCACGCTACGTCTGATGTCCCGTAGAAACACTATAGCACTCCGTATAAATACGAAGTGACGAACCCACGAGGTTGAGCTAGACCGTACTCGTCATTGAATCGATTCACGCAAGGAGATATGACTGATACTTGATCTAAACCAGATATGCATGAGCTTCAGTATAGTCTAATAGACAGGCAAACACAAAAATGGAATGCAAACTTACGCGCTTATAACAGAAGACCAAGGGTCGTGTTCGTGAAGAACACGAGCCTCTAACTTATGAACAAACGCAAAAGAATGAATAACTTGCTCGTCAACTAGATCGAGGAAGCACGTTCATGAAGAACGCGAGCCTCTAAATGATCAACGAACGAAGAACTCAAGAACAAATCAGTCATGCATGAGAGCCACTTTAGTCTAAAAGGAAAATACTAAAATACTCACTTTAGTCTAAATGAAGAACAACATCGCTCACGAGGTACAAGGGGACGATGGATGATGAACGGATCATCACCACCTCACCTCTACTCATCCACACACTCCTCTCTACCTAGCACCACCTAGTCTAGATCTTCCACACACACACACTCATGGTGGGATGAGGTTTCACCTCCACCAAGAGAGAATGAGAGAGGGAGAAAGAGGCAAAGGTGAGAAATGGCTTCAAGTGTGTTCATCCTCTTCTTACCCCCCTCTCCTCCTATTTATAGGCTTGAGCAACCGACGTGGGAGCACCCAAACACCCCGGGGATAGCTTCTAGGACCAATGACTGAGCACCACGTGGAAGCACCTGAGTGGGCACCACAAGGTTGGTTCGGCCGACCTGTGGGGTCGGCCGACCCCCTGTGGGTCCCACTCGGGGTGTGCTTTCAAGTGGTGGCTGTCTTGTGGGTCCTGAGGTCGGTTCCCGGTGCCCACGTGATTTGAAGGCGGTTTTGGCGCTCTGGTGGGCCATGGGATCCATGTGATGCCTGCATGGCGGCTTCTGATTCGCCGAGGCTTCCTCCCTTGGATTGGTGACATCATGGATCCAGGGGATGCTTGCATGCAGCCCCTCATTGGCTGAGCATGACTTGCTAGGATCATGAGGATGTCTTTTCTCTCCATTTCTTATGCTAAACACCTGCATTCAACTTAGCATGGCCAATTGTGGAAATTGTTAGTGTAAACTCCTATTCTAATGTGCATGCATAGTTCTTATGATAAAATGTAGGGTTTGACGGCCTTAAATTAGGTACTTAACAGCCGTCAACATACACCAAGGATATAGTGAAGAAATTCAAGATGGATGACTCGACGCCGATGGCTATGCCGATGAGTACGACTACAGCTCTGGATGCGGATGTTGATGGCGAGCCCGTGGACCAGAAGGAGTACCAGAGCATGATCGGCTCCCTCCTCTACTTGACGGCGACGAGGCCAGACATACAGTTCAGTGTGTGTCTGTGCGTGTTGGCGTTTCGTAGCATCGTCATCTTAAGAACAGATCTGGGACCCGTCCTTAGTGACAACACCAGGAAACGCCTTGTAGGCACTTCTCAATGTCACAACTAATAGCGTAGTTAGCGTGAACATCGAGACTTGCCAAAGGTTAATCTAAACGATCATGAACGAATCCGCAAGCGCACAGATAAACCATTGTAGCATTTCCCCAAGGAAGGAGAGTATTCCAAGGGTATCGAATCTGTGGAAGGCAATGGCGGATATCTTAGACTTATGCTTTTGCTCTGAATGTAAACCAAGAGATAGATATAGGGAACAACACACTCAAAGACAGGGGTAAGATAAAAGATATAAGGGTAGTGTGACACACACACTCAGATCTACCTCTATTCTAGCACACTACGGCTTAGGGGGAACATACGAGTTAGCTCTAGGTTCTAATGTAATAAACATACAAAGCTAGAAGATACAAGAGATGGGCATGAGTATTACATGAGAGAGATAAGGTTCAGCACCCAGGTACAAACGGGGAGCTAGCCCGCGACGACCAGCACTCTGCGAAACTAGACTTTAGACTCCTACAACAGGTACCCCAGCGCGGAGGTTGCCCAAGGATCCAACAGGACTGTCACCACCTGAGGACCGACCTCTATCGTTACGGGGGGTATGCTCATAACTATCGTAGCCAGACAACCCAAGCAGCATGCCTACGTTGCTGCTAGACTCCACCCGGCCCGGGCTATTGTGACCCAGGGTGAGAGCCACCAGAAGACTGGTCAACTAGACTGAGTACCGTAGCTTGAACACAGACCTCATGCAACACTCTCATGCCATCTAATAAGATCAACCAAGGCTAGACATACAAACAGATATGAACTCTCTTATGTCTAATCAATAAGATCAAAGGGTCGCGTGAAGAACACGAGCCTCTAACTTATGAACAAACACATAAGGAGGGAATTTATCACCCTTCAAATGGATCAAAAGGTAGTGTTCACGAAGAACACAAGCCTCTAAATGATGAACAGAGGATGAACTCAAGATCAACGTCATACAAAGAAATAAAGATAAAAGAGAACTCATACCTAGACTTCCAAGAGGACTTGGAACCTGAATAAGAGCTACTCTAGCCTACCCCCTAGCCTTGAAAACTAAAAGTGAGAGGAGAATGAGAGAGTGGTGTGTGAGAACCCTTCTATTTATAGGCAAGGGCCAGGCTTGCTCGGAGCACCAAATGGCCCCTAAACACCCGGGAGTGTGGCAATAGACCAATAGGGAGCTACCACATGGAGGGCCAGGATGGAGCCCCCTAGGTCGGTTCGGCCGATCCTAGGATCGGCCGGCACCCTAGGGTGGCCCCACCTGGTGGTCTTCCACTGGGTGGCTGCCCTGTGGGCCCTCTAATCCTCCCCCGGTGCATGGCTTGATTTGGTATCCAAGGTGGGCCCTTTGATCCATGTGAAGTCCATGTGGCGTCCTCTGATTCGTCGGTGAGTGCTTCCCCTGGATCGATGACGTGGATTGCCATGTTTCCCTTGGTGGCAGCCACCTCCTCAGCTGAGTTGGCATGGTTTCTTCATAGAAGGTGGGTTTCCTTCTCTTTTAAAGGGTAAATCACCTACATACAAATAATCTCCAAGGACAAGTGGAACTACATTATTCAAACCAAAATGCTAGTAAATAATGCATATGCCTCCATTTATGTGAGAATATTGAGGGTTGAAAATGGTGAATTTCAACCGTCAACAAACTCCCCCAAGCTAACCTCTTGCTCGTCTCGAAGCAAGACATTAGAGACTTAGGTTCGTTGATCAGGAGTTGCTGCAATGTTGTATTCTCAACTTATGGCAAACATACAACAAAGTACTCTACCAAGAGTTGAACAAGTTGGCAATATTCTTACCTTTCACCTGATACGTGGGGCATATAGCTTCACCTGCCTTGGGTGGTTGAGAGACATAATGGTTATATAGCATGTGCATAATCACTCATACCTTGATTAGCTATCAATCCGGAGGTTTTGCAAATTTTTCAAAAGAAAATCAAAGTTCCTCAAATGATACTCTCGGATCGCTCAAAAGTGTATGGTTCCTCACCAAGTCATCAATGTTGCCTTTCTTCACATCCTACTCCTAATAGGCTGTATGTGGAGCTGTAGGTAGGGAAGATGTGGCATTCTTGTCTCTCATGTTTTGCTAAGTCGAAAACCGGATCCTTGGAAGAAACAAACATACATCCTGATCAAGATGTGCATATGTGTGTGATGGATATGAGCATGGCAAGGTGGATACTAGGCCCGGAAATAGGTGCTAGATATTGCCATGGTTTATATGAAAGAATGAGGGATTGATGGTAAGGTGGATACTAGCCCCAGAGTAGGTACTAGTTATTACCATCTATATGGTGGAACTCTTTCTCTTGCACATATCAATCCCTTTTTCTCCTTTTGAAATTTTTCGAGACTTGGGCTAGCTCTTTTTATTTATTTTTGCCATGCTTTTTAGCATGCTTTTCTCTTTTTTTTTTCTTTCTTTTTTTTAGCTAGTCCTTTGTCTCTATTGGAGATATTTGGAGAGGGATGAATAATGCAAAGATACATAGAGTTTTATTTATGTAAGAATGCATAGGCATATGGAACAAATGATGAGTGCTTAACTTCCAGTGTAGAAATTTAGCATGAACGTGTACGTGATCTTGATCAGGGGAGTATGAGTTCTAACAAGGGTCACACTAATTTGACAGAGCTCAATGCGAGAACAAGCTGCATATATGGAGGCTAAGAACTAGAATCTACATATGGCCTTGGATGGGAAATTCTCATCATTGAGGAACTCATCATGTTTTGATTTTTTCAAAAAGGAAAACTCCGGATGTCAAGCATCACTAAGCACAAGATCATAGCACTCTATTCTACCATGTCATGTCTCACAACAACTTAGGCAAGGTTCATGCTTTTTGCTACCCACAGTTTTTCAAGCTAAGGTTTGAACATACAAGCCAACAAACTCAAAACTTAGGTAGGATACAAAGTTGTATGCAAGACATACGAGAAGAATAAACAGAGCAACTATTCATCATTTCAACCATAGAGGCAAAGCATTCTTACTATGCATATCAAAGCAAACTAAGCAAACAACGATGATGAAAGCAAATAAATGTTTTTGGCCTTTTTATTTTTGCAGATTTTTTTTGGATTTTCATTTATAAGGAATTCTGAAAACAAAGGAAGATACAAGTTACCTCAGAATGGGGATCCTCCCCCAAGCTAGCTTCAGGCTCACTGTGGAGGAGGGTAGAAGAAACCCTGACTCGCGTAGTAAGCCCTCTGCTTCTCCATGTATCGCTGCTGATCCCGCTGCATGGCGGCTATCCTCTCACCATCCTGACGCTGCCACGCTGAGGTAGACTCGACGTGGGTGTTCAGCGTCTCCTCCAATCTCGTGACCTGGACGGTGAGCTCTCCCATCTGCTGCGTGAGCTGAACATCGCGTGCAGAGGCTGAGGAGTGCCGCCGGAAGGACGAAGACGGAGGTGGACCACCGGAGCTGGAACTAGCGAACGTAGCCCACTGAGTATTGCTTGCACCCGCCCAAGCTGTGCCACCTGCACTCAGCTGGTACGTGGGCTGATCCTAGCCAGGTGTATACCCAGGGGTAACCCCGAACATATACCCCGCAGGGGCCCGTCCTGCCACCGGTGGTGTAGCAGGCTGTGGCTGTGACTGAGGTGGTGGTGGCTGGGACTACTGCTGTTGCTGCATGTGTGCTCTCTTTGCTGCGCTTCTGGTGGACCTGCTTGAGATACTAGCACGACGGCTTTCCTCTTTTGTAACAAGGGGAATGGTCAGTGACTCCGAGTTATACAATCCAAACCCCGGGTTAGGTAACGGGATTTGATTTGCATAGCCCGGAAAGAAGAAGGTCAAAGAATCATTCGTGCCCCTCTTGAGTATATGCCCCTGGATCAAGTATGCCTCATCAATGAGAACTCGGGGCGTCCCGATGAAGGGTACGGGATTCCCGCTAAGAATCCCGAGTCTGAGAGCAATACGAGTCACCAAAGACGTACACTCAATAGGACCTATCATCTTGAAATTCATCAACCATTGCCGAATCATAGCTTTAACGGGAGAGACCTTGATCCGGTTAACAGTGGTGTATAAAAGCATCATCTCATCGCTACGCACGGGCCGAACATCCTCTCATGGAAAGAGAGTAATGGCGAGCCACTTGTGCCACAAACGGAGAGTGGGATGCACAATATCGTTGCACCGAGGTACAAACTTGCCACTGTAAACCAGACCAGAGATGTCTAACCAGAAAGATTCTCGAACAAAACCCTCAGAAGCCTTCTTCAGAGAAACAGCACAACGAGGACTAAAACCAAGAAGACGACTAAGTTCCTTCCAAGAAACACGATAATCAGTCCCAAAAAGATGAAACTGAATGACATCCGGAATCTCGGTAAGAGAGCAAGAAACTGGATGGTGAGGGGTCGAGAGCCAAGCTCTGTAACCGGCGCAAACTCCTCCCAACCAAGAGCATGCCAAATGGAAGCGAACTCGAGATTCATACATGTTTTCTCCATGAGAGCCGGGTCGAAGTCTCGGGCGTGAGCGAAGACTCGGTCCTTTAGGAGAGCATAGGCTTGCTCCTCTCGAGCGCCTCGCAAGCTGAGGTAGGGGGTGTCGTCGACGACCTCCTCCGCGGCTTGTGGCTCGGCTTGCTCCTCTTGCTCTTCTTCATAATCCATCGTCGATGGGCTCGGCGTTGGCTCGGCGGGGGTGGATGCACTCGTGCTTGCCCGCGAACGTGAGCGTGAGCGTGTCACCCTCCAGAGAGTGTTCGCCGCCCAATTCATGCTAGCACAACAACAAGGGACAACAAGAGCAACTCGGTGATGGGTTAGTGAAATCGAATGAAGTTCTTACCGAGCTTCCTCCACCAATAATAATATTTTCAGCAACACAATAGAGGGAACACTTGATGATCCAATCTTGAGCAAGAAATCCAAGAAAACTAAGAGAGCAAGGAGTAGAGAGAGGAGTGTGGGTGAATGGGTGAAGAACACCCCCTCTCGGGTCCAATTTATAGAGCAAAGGGGCAGCACACTGCGGGCTAGCCGTTGGGCAACGGCTAGGAACCGTTGGCCAAGGCTGGGCCCACTTGACCGTTGCCAGGGTTCGGCCGAACCCTGGTTCGGCCGGCCCAGTGGTGGGCCCGGTGCTGGCCCCCTTTGGCAGGTGTGCCACCAACGGCTATACGGAGATATGCCAAGGTGCACCGGCCAAAGTTTACTCCAGAAATTACCCAAATGAATTTTCTTTGATTTTTAAACTCAGAAATTATTTTCAGAAATTTTATTTTGAAAAGGGAAAAATGGGCTAGAAAAATCTAGCATGCAGATGCAGAGTTTTGGAAAATCAAATATGCAATTTTGAAAATAAAATTTTAAAAGGGAAATATGAGATAAGTACCAGCTTTAACCTTTTTGGTAGAAAGGACCCATCATATTTTTAGTCCGACGAGTTGGGCTCTTTGTTGGGGAAATTGGTTTTCTAGGCACCCCCTATTCGGCCCATTGTAAAAAAATAGGGGCTCGGTTGTAATTTTTGTACCCACAAGGGGCTTGGGGGCTAAAATGCCACCTCACTCCTCAGCTATATAAGCAACCCAAGGGGGTTGAGAGAGGAGACCCCCCTCACTTGGCTTTATTTCCTCCGACCTGTTTTCCTTTTTCCTTTGGATGTTAGCCTCCCTTCAAATACGGTTTTAACCTCAACATTTCTGACGCCCACCGTTTGTCGCTCCCACGTACCTCAAGCCCATCTTCGGGGCCAACTGACGAAGATCTCATCCATCGTCGCTCCGGACTCCTCTTCTGGTCCAATTTGCGAAGAACCCGCCCGAAGACGTACCTCTTCTTCGGCTCTATCAACACCGAAGGCATTGTACCTCACGCTGTTTCACTTCGCGCGCAAAGTCAACCAACCACCGAAGCTCGTCTCTGTTTCAGTCCACCGTCTGACTCACTTCGCGCGAAGCCCAATCACCGAAGACGGTCCAAGCTCAGGCAGGCGCAGCACCGAAGTCAAGCTCCCGAAAACCTTCGGGCCCAGCTGACCCACCATCTTCGGCTTAGTCAGCCACCGAAGCCCACCGAAAGCTCCCTCGGAACCAATCAATTCGCGAGGGAGAGTGTGCCACCGAAGCCTTCTTCAGCTCAGACTCTTGGTTTATTGCCGAAGCCCAACTCTTGATTTTCTCTACGGGCTTGCACCGAAGTCCAGCTAGCGGATTCTTGCCGAAGGTTTTTTCTTCGAGCTTCACCGAAGCCCAGCTAGCGGATTCTTGCCGAAGGTTCTCTCTTCGGGCTGCACCGAAGCCCAACTCTCGGTTTTTCTCTTTGGGCTAAAAATCTGACTATTACAAGCAATAAGGCCCAGGTATGTTAAATTGCGCAAAAATGCTTGCTTGCTGTGGGATTCGAACCCTGTCCTCCCACCCGCGGAGCGCTATCACAAGCTGCGCTAGCCAGTAGGGCGAACGCATGGTTGTTGTCCTTTCCTGTATCGTTATTTCTTTAACACAGTTTAAGTGTTATCGCACTGCGTTGCCAGCATGATTTTTTATGTTGGGCAGCTTATGTTTCGGATTTATGTTCTACAGTAAAGGTTAATTGCTCTCAAAGTTAGTGCTTCTTCCTTTATTTTGCTCGACAAATCTTAAAGTTGTAGTTGACAACATAAAATTTCCTTTTTTTTCACAGTGTAATTGTTGTTGCTAGCTTGTTGCAAAAGACAGTCGCGCTTTGCCTCGCTAAAAAAACCTATCATACTATATCTTGTCTAATTAATCACTAATTGCTTTGATTTGTGAAATTTCAATGGACAGTGTCAAGATATATATTTTACTGCATGCCGGTACCTTAAAATTTTCCTCTTTGAGAGTAAAGTTAGCACATTGAGCACGCATGCATAAGAATCTGT
The DNA here is from genome assembly GCA_036936925.1 of Cenchrus fungigraminus. NCBI lineage: Eukaryota > Viridiplantae > Streptophyta > Magnoliopsida > Poales > Poaceae > Cenchrus > Cenchrus fungigraminus. The sequence continues at coordinate 41,462,581 of CM072771.1, read as the reverse complement.
GGTAATAGTTTTAGTTTATTTTATTGCTAATCAATTTTATCTACGGGCAAACATTTGCTTATTAGGCACTTCTCAAAGATATATATATATGCATGTGCTCGCTTACAAGATTTTGCAGATAAATTTATTTTATATAGTGACAGTATCGGAAAAATACTATACTTCGATATTCTTTCATTTATACAAACGAAAACAAGATCCAGTATTGCTTCGGAGTTCCTTTCTCAAGCGATGAAGTGGTTTACTTCGGTCTGCTGGAACCACTGGGTCGCGTGTACTTTGGACAGTCGTTTACTCTTCGTTACTGGACCTTATCCTCATTTTCTCGTCAACCACCATTATCTCAAACGAAGGAGCTTATCTTCGGGCAAAATAGTTGGGACGACAATGGCCCATACACGACTTCGGACTAGCGAAATTGTTGCAGGCAGTCCAGCAAAGCAATTTCTTGTGAGCAATTCGCAGTTCCCAGTCAACTGATGACAAAGCCGGGAAATCTAGACTCACCGAGGACTTAATTCAAGTTTAGCTCAGACAATGGCCCGTCACCGAAGTTCAGCAGCATCTTTGCTTCGGGCCCGTCACCGAAGCTCAGCAACATCTTTGCTTCGATCTGTCACCCTCCGAAGCCCACCAAAGCTAGGGGACCTCTTCGGCCCAGCTCGCAGTGGATCAGCTTACACCGAAGCAACAAGGTATGTTATTTCACAAAAATAGAACCCCAGTGGGATTCGAACCGCGGCCTGCAGGCAGCTGGCGCTCAGCACCCTTGCGCCGCTATCCAGTACAACTCACATGTTATTCGTGTTGATCATCTCGTACCCCCTCTTTTAAATGCTCCAGCAAGGCATACAATGTTTGAATATCCTGTAGCAGCCTAACCGTTGCTCTTTTATAAAATTTCACATTTATTTAGCTAGCACATAATGCTGTCTGAGTTCGAAGTGAGGCTTCGCTTCTTTACTTTATCTCTAAATAGTATATTTTTAAAGTTATAGTTGGCATCTTGGCAGAACAAAATTTTCTTCTTTCCATATGGAATTATTGCTGTATATTGAGAAATTCAGTTGAGCTCAGTGTCGTTAGAGATCACATCATATTTTGTTGCACAGTACACCTCTTTATTCTTGTTTGAATGCTGCGAAAAACAGTTCTAGGGGCTATAGTTTAGTCACTAGAAAAACATCTTCGCTTGTTAAGGTTGGACCGTGTGGGCTACGCTAATCGGTTTCAAGTTTTGTTGCCATGCTACGGTGTTATAGAAATAAAAGAATATTGTTTTTTAGAAAAAGTATGGGATAAAGTAATAACTTCAGCTTAGTCTTTTCCAATTAAGGATATTGTTTTTACATAGCCAAGTTATGGTCGCACTGGTATAAAGGTAGATGCATGACTTCGGTGTGCTTAAGTATCTTTGCTTTCGGTCTTTGTCATTTATTCAACGGAGTTGGTTTTCCACCCTATCTAATATTTTGCTAATAGCTGACAGTAGTGTTTATTTTTGAAGTATGTATATTTGCTTAACCTCCTTTGCTTAACAGCTGGCGTCTCGTGAGTTTCTGGTGATAAATGTAGTATGCCACCCATGGAACAGTCCATTTTCATAGGGAGTTTGATATGTTGTGTATCATGATACCGATTTTGATTCGTCAAATACCATTTTGCATGGACAAACTAACTTGCAGATTCAGTCTCGTTAATTTACCTCCTCGAGGATTTAATTTCCGGATTAGTGGATTTCTTGCTAATTTGAATAACACAACTAAGCCAGAGTTCATGGACAAACATATGGCTTTTCGCTTTTTGGCTTATTAACTCATGGTTCTTCGGTTGCCATATTCAATTATCGGATTTTCGCTATGGGGTTCATCGTTTTGTCAAGCTGGGTAATCACTCAATTGGGTCAATGGTTCATGCCACTTCTTCGAGTGAAGTTCGCTTATTGTATCGGGGCATCAATGTTGGTCTTCGGAATGGAGCTCATTCAAAGCGGTTCACGCCACCTCCTTGCGCGAAGGTACGACATGGCACCATCCTTCCTTGCTACTTCGGCTTTTACACATGGCACTTTACTTCGGCATGATGTTATGCACTTCTTTATTCAAGAGTCAAATTTTGTTGTCCATAGTCGTTCAAACTTCACAGCTTCATCTATATCACAATAGTCACTAGTTTACATGCAACACAATTTTAGTTACTTTGCGAACAGTTTCTTTGAGCACCTTAGTTTCTATCACGTAGAAAAATGGTTAGTCACTTCGCTATTTTTGGGGCATGTGCTTTAATGACTGGTTTTGTTTGCAATGTGCGCCTTCGGTCGTCTACCTTCGGTTTACAATTCTTGAAAAACAAGACTAGTTTGCCGGTCTAATGTTGCTTCGTTTAGCTTGATGCTCTTTGAGCAAGAAACAACCTAGCTGTGAAAGGTTTCTTCCATTAGTCACGAGTTTTCTACTTCACTTGTGGGCAAGGCCCGAGACTTGGGGCTATTGTTGGGGCTTTCGCCATGTGTAGCAGTCATCGGACCAGGTTTAGATTTTTGCTTCGTTGTTACTGTATGAAGCGTTGCTGCTTAATATAAACCACCCGAAGCGATTGGTCAAGGTTGCGAAGTAATATATAAGTGAGTTTCGGTTTGAAACATTTTGTAGAGAGTTTGCATCATCCAGTTAATACACTTCAGGGTTATCAGTTTGATCATGCATGCAAGCATGACACGGTCTAGATTTTTGTACAATTTTACTAGCACACCGGGAGGAAATAACATCATTTTCTCGCGGTTGCTGATTTTACAAGATGAGCTAGCGACCTCTCTCAGATCACTTCATTTTCGTTTCAGTTTTTTGGGTGCAAAAGTCATCGGTCGCTACTTGCTAGACTACAACACCACACCATCGGATATCATTGCACGCGTACCTAGTACAGCAACTGGACCAATCAGTTTTTATAGAGGACTTCGCCAACCGGAGTATAACTTGCATGCGGGTAAATATCTTGTACAAGTTTTTACAGAAAGTCTTTTGATCCGAATGAATTTTTAATTCTGCCCCTGAAGAGCTAATCAAGTAGTTCATCACTTCGTTTTCGTGTCATGATGGTTTTAACACAAACTTTTTAAAGATATTTTATTCATCTTGCTTCATTTAAATCATGTGGACATTCCGTCTATTAAAAATAACTTCGGTCATGTGCAACAAAAAAGAACGCTGGATCGAGTAGGCCTGTACTACCTGGTCCTAACGACTCAGGTTTTTGTAGCTAATAAGATAACTGCTCTAGTGTAGTCTCGGTCACTTCGGGGCTCATGTGTTTCATCACAGAAGTAAAATATATGTTCTCGATTCTTGTGACATTTTGCAAATACATGGAATATATGCACCTTCGGCCATCTACCCCTCCACGAGGATTTAGCTTGGATTTCTTAAATTATCAACCGGACCTTCGGTAATTGTTTTATGACTCTTCGGTTGTCTAAGTGAAAAGGGACCATTCAAATTGCTAAGTAAACAATAACTATTCAAATCATCGGTATGCATCGGAAAGACCGAAGTGACACAACTCGAATAATTCAGAGTTGTCACTTTCGGCACAGGAGAATGAAAATATTTAAAAGGTTAGGTGAACATTTACATTTAGCTATGAGAAATGCAAAACGTAAATAATTCACCTAAGGCTCAAGTTCCATGAGCCGGGGGAAAAAAAGAAGTCTTCGGCGGTCAATGCGTGAAGCCCCTCGGGAAAACCGTAGGGATAAGTCGACTCGTTAAACGGCGTGGTCGCAAAATCATCCGCTTTATCACAAGCGAAGAAGCCTTCAGCGGTGAATGCGCGAAGCAAATTGCAAGGCAAGGCTGACGAGCCACCTAGAGGTCACTAAAAGCCTTCGGCGGTGAATGCGCGAAGCAATTAAAACTCGAGTGGAAATGAAATCGAAGTTGAGCTAAGGAGCTACTTCGAGCAGGCTAGCTACCTGCTATGCATGTTTTATGCTACTTAATCCAAGTTACATGTTCACTAACTTCGTAGCGTGAGAACTTGTTATTTCGGAAGTTGTCCCTTGTCATGAAATTTTTGCAGGATTGATACTATGTCGCAATCAATTTTTTCTATACTAATCCATCAAGCCGAAGGAATTATATGGCTTAACTCTGGAATTCTTGGGTATTTCATGAAATTTGTCTTCGGAATAATGAGTTTCTAGCTGAGTTTGTTGGCTATTTTGGTATTGGCTCTTCGGGTATTCAACACCATATGGCTCTTCGGCCCAGGTGCCTCTGGTATTTCAACATTGGCTCTTCAACTATCTCTATATGGTCCTTCGGATATTTCAGCATCGGCTATTCAGCTATCCCCACATGGTACTTCGGGCATTTCGGCATTGATTCTTTGGTTTATTCTATATGAATCTTTGACCATCTCTATACGGATCCTCGGGTTATCATGATGGACTTCAATGCTACTTCGGGTAATGCCTCATGCGAAGAGGTTATATGGAAGCTCTTGTCTATATCACTGGCAAATTCATTGCCCTCGCAATCAGCAGCTTTGTTTCTTCACATCAACATCAACTTCAACCTACAACAACCGCTCTACTACTTCAATGACATACAGTCTTCGCCACAAGCATTGGCCAATGGGGCTATGGAGGGATCTTGGAGAACCAATTCACCCATCTTGCCCGATGCGTATGAACAAAGACCCGAGAGCTTTGGGGGGACGAAGAAGGCATCACACTCTCCTCTACTTCGGCTACATCGAGTACACGGAAGAAACGACTTCGGGAGGATGAAACAAACCCGAAGTGGGAGGGTCTTTTCCAGCAAGAGCGACATCATCACCGAAGAAACATTTCATCGTCGAACAAAGACCGAAGATGACATTAGATGGGTTAGCTGATAGCTGTGTATGTGTAAATCCGAGGCGTACGTGCTCTTTTCTCCATTCTGTTTTTCCCACTGGGTTTTCGGAATGGAGTTTTTAACGAGGCGTACGGGCGGATGGTCCTGAGGGCGTGTCCTCGGGGCCGAAGTAGGGTGTGCCTAGGCTTTCCGCTTATTTTCAGCTACTTCGCTTTGTTGTGTCATCCAAACCAAAGTAGCTGAGGGGTTACTGTTGGGGAAATTGGTTCTCTAGGCACCCCCTATTCGGCCTATTGTAAAAAAATAGGGGCTTGGTTGTAATTTTTGTACCCACCAGGGGCTTGGGGGCTAAAATGCCACCTCACTCCTCAGCTATATAAGCAACCCAAGGGGGTTGAGAGAGGGGACCCCCCTCACTTGGCTTTATTTCCTCCCACCTGTTTTCCTTTTTCCTTTGGATGTTGGCCTCCCTTCGAGGACGGTTTTAACCCCAACACTCTTCTCAGTGATCAATTCCACTCAGCACCCCACTCCTGAGAAGTAGAGGGTGGTGCCATCTCAATCTTCTGCCATTCTTTCCGAATTTTCCTTAGCCTCTTTGACGAAGATTTCTTTCTTGGGGGTAAAGGCTCCGTCCTTCTCCCAAGCTGCTCAACACTATCTTGTACCAAATAGCATTGCTCTTCTTTGTCCTGAAACTTGAACTTCAAGTTCCTCTTCCTAATGCGGAAACGGATGATTCCGGACCCCACATTGAGACCCCACATTGATCCTAGCTCGGACATCACTGAGAAATGGTCGCCCAAGGATGAGCGGCATTCCTCCCTCGTCATCCATATCAAGGACCACGAAATCCATGAAGACATAAGAACTCTTGACCTTAACCAATATGCTCTCAATAATTCCTTCTGGATATCGTATCGTTGAATTGGCGAGTTGGATAGTCTGTGCTGTAGGAGAGAGAGCAGGATATCCCAGTTGCTCGAACATGGCCTTGGACATGAGATTAACACTTGCACCAAGGTCACAAAGGGCATGCCTGATCTTCTTGTAATAGATTGTGCAAGTAATAGTCGGGTAGCCTGGATCTTTCTTGTGCACAACTACTGATTCCTCCCATGGATCTAGAATTTGTTGTATGGGCTTTCCTACATAGTTAGGAGCATGTGTCTTCCTAGGTGGCTTACCCCACCTGGTTGACACTACACTAACATTTTCACAAGAGGATACGGGTTGCCCCGGGATCCTCCCGTTATCAGGAGATGGAACCAAAGCAGCCAGCTGAGCCAGCTGGGTTTCTAACATTTTGTTGAAACTTAGCTGACTCTTCTGAGCAGAAGAAAAACTATCAAGCTTAACATTGAGACTTTCCACAGTTTTATCAAGGTCAGCTAGCTTCTTGTTAACACCTTCATTAATCTTAGCTTGCCCGAAAACAAGATCTCTCAAGGAAGGTTGATTGGGATTGTAAGAATTACCTTGGTTACCTCCTTGATAATAAAGGCGTTGTTGATTCCACGATTGGCCTCCTTGTTGAGGTGGACGATAACCGTTGTTCTTGCCATTCATGTACATCACTTCCTCTTGAGTCTCCGGACAGTAGTTGCCTGAGTGCCCAGTGTTGCCACAGACTTCACAAGTCATATGAGAGTCCATAGGCAGAGTAGTGGTGGCCATGGTAGCTTTCTCGCTGGTGTAGTCATCCAATCTCTTCATAAGAAGATCCATCTTGGCAGTAATCATGTCTACTTCCTTGACAGTATGAGTACCCCTCGGTCGTGGTTGGAGTCTTTCATCACTCCACCCTTGGTTGGAGACCATCTTATCAATGAGTAATTTAGCATCATCAACAGTGAGTGAGAAGAATGCTCCCTGAGCAGTAGCATCAATATGGCCTCGGGCTGTCGGAGTCAACCCATTATAGAAGCTTTGAAGAATGAGCCAATCCTCCATCCCATGGTGAGGACAGGCCAGGACATACTCCTGAAGCCTCTCCCAAGCCTCTGGAATGGATTCACTTGCTGCTTGTTGAAAACCAGAAATCCTTCCACGAAGAGCATTGGTTTTACCCAATGGGAAAAACTTCTTGAGAAATGCCTTTGAACACTTAGTCCAAGTGTTAATAGCTTCACGATTTGCAAAGAATCATTACTTAGCTTTCCCCAGGAGGGGGAATGGAAACAGCCGTAGACGAACAACATCCATATTTGCACCCCTAATGACGAAAGTGCTGCATAGCTCTAGGAATTGCTGCAGATGAGCATTGGCATCCTCATTTGGCTTGCCACAGAATGGGCTAGCCTTACCATCGTGATTAGACCCGTCTTGATCTCAAAATTTTCAGTCCCCATTGCCACCTCAGGGCCTTGCAGCACCTAGTCAGCGGAAGGAGCTGAGTACTCATGAAGTGTCTTCTAGGCCATAGCGTTGGACGTGGATGGTACAAAGGAAGCTGGTTCGCCTTCCAGACGAGTACGACGAGGTGAGCCAAAATGAATTCGAGCTTTCCTCACAAGTGACTCGGGATCTTCAGTAAAATTCCCCGGTAGGTCGAAACCAGTCATACACTACCTGTCTTCATCATCCAAAGATAAAAGAAGACAATCAAGGTTAGCCTGCATTGAGAGTTGTCCTAACCTACTCAGATTTTATAAACAGATGCAAAGCATAGTCATGATAATCCTGTGCCTTCCTCGGCAACAGCGCTAGAAATGCTTGTTGTCGTTTCGTAGCGTCGTCATCTTAAGAACAGATCTGGGACCCGTCCTTAGTGACAACACCAGGAAACGCCTTGTAGGCACTTCTCAATGTCACAACTAATGGCGCGGTTAGCGTGAACATCGAGACTTGCCAAAGGTTAATCTAAACGATCATGAACGAATCCTCAAGCGCATAGATAAACCATTGTAGCATTTCCCCAAGGAAGGAGAGTATTCCAAGGGTATCGAATCTGTGGAAGGCAATGGCGGGTATCTTAGACATATGCTTTTGCTCTGAATGTAAACCAAGAGATAGATATAGGGAACAACACACCCAAAGACAGGGGTAAGATAAAAGATATAAGGGTAGTGTGACACACACACTCAGATCTACCTCTATTCTAGCACACTACGGCTTAGGGGGAACATACGAGTTAGCTCTAGGTTCTAATGTACTAAACATACAAAGCTAGAAGATACAATAGATGGGCATGAGTATTGCATGAGAGAGATTAGGTTCAGCACCCAGGTACAAATGGGGAGCTAGCCCGCGACGACTAGCACTCTGCGAAACTAGACTTTAGACTCCTACAGCAGGTACCCCAGCGCGGAGGTTGCCCAAGGATCCAACAGGACTGTCACCACTTGAGGACCGACCACTATCGTTACGGGGGGTATGCTCATAACTATCGTAGCCAGACAACCCAGGCACCATACCTACGTTGCTGCTAGACTCCACCCGGCCCGGGCTATTGTGACCCAGGGTGAGAGCCACCAGAAGACTGGTCAACTAGACCGAGTATCGTAGCTTGAACACAGACCTCATGCAACACTCTCATGCCATCTAACAAGATCAACTAAGGCTAGACATACAAACAGATATGAACTCTCTTATGTCTAATCAATAAGATCAAAGGGTCGTGTTCGTGAAGAACACGAGCCTCTAACTTATGAACAAATGTTGACGGTGGAAATTCACCATTTCCAACCCTTAATATTCTCACATAAATGGAGGCATATGCATATTTCACTAGCATTTAGGTTTGAATAATGTAGCTCCACTTGTCCTGGGAGATTATTTGTATGTAGGTGATTTACCCCTTAAAAGAGAAGGAAACTCAACTTCTATGAAGAAACCATACCAACTCAGCTGAGGAGGTGGCTGCCACCAAGAGAAACATGGCAATCCATGTCATCGATCCAGGGGAGGCACTCACCGACGAATCAGAGGACGCCACATGGACTTCACATAGATCAAAGGGCCCACCTCGGATACCAAATCAAGCCATGCACCAGGGATGGATCAGAGGGCCCACAGGGCAGCCACCCAGTGGAAAACCACCAGGTGGGGCCACCCTAGGGGGCCGGCCGATCCTAGGATCGGCCGAACCGACCTAGGGGGCTCCATCCTGGCCCTCCATGTGGTAGCTCTCTATTGGTCCATTGCCTCACTCCCGGGTGTTTAGGGGCCATTTGGGCGTCCGAGCAAGCCTTGTCCTTGCCTATAAATAGGAGAGGGGCTCCCATTTCTCACACACCACTCTCTCATTCTCCTCTCACTTTTAGTTTCCAAGGCTAAGGGTAGGCTAGAGTAGCTCTTATTCAGGTTCCAAGTCCTCTTGGAAGTCTAGGTATGAGTTCTCTTTTATCTTTATTTCTTTGTATGACTTTGATCTACTTCAGTTATTCAGCTATTTCATATAAAGTCATGGTAGATCATATTCTTGATATGTTATTGAGTTCATCCTCTGTTCATCATTTAGAGGCTCGTGTTCTTCGTGAACACTACCTTTTGATCCACTTGAAGGGTGATAAACTCCTTCCTTATGTGTATGTTCATAAGTTAGAGGCTCGTGTTCTTCACGAACACGACCCTTTGATATTATTGATTAGACATAAGAGAGTTCATATTTGTTTATATGTCTAGCCTTAGTTGATCTTGTTAGATGGCATGAGAGTGTTGCATGAGGTCTGTGTTCAAGCTACGGTACTCGGTCTAGTTGACCAGTCTTCTGGTGGCTCTCGCCAGGGGTCACAATAGCCCGGGCCCGGTGAAGTCTAGCAGCAACGTAGGCATGGTGCCTGGGTTGTCTGGCTACGATAGTTATGAGCATACCCCCGTAACGATAGAGGTCGGTCCTCGGGTGGTGACAGCCCAGTTGGATCCTTGGGCAACCTCCGCGCTGGGGTACCTGTTGTAGGAGTCTAAAGTCTAGTTTCGCAGAGTGCTGGTCGTCGCGGGCTAGCTCCCCGTTTGTACCTAGGTGCTGAACCTTATCTCTCTCATGCAATACTCATGCCCATCTCTTGTATCTTCTAGCTTTGTATGTTTAGTACATTAGAACCTAGAGCTAACTCGTATGTTCCCCCTAAGCCGTAGTGTGCTAGAGTAGAGGTAGATTTGAGTGTGTGTGTCACACTACCCCGTATATCTTTTATCTTACCCCTGTCTTTGAGTGTGTTGTTCCCTATATCTATCTATTGGTTTACATTCAGAGCAAAAGCATAAGTCTAAGATATCCGCCATTGCCTTCCACGGATACGATACCCTTGGAATACTCTCCTTCCTTGGGGAAATGCTACAATGGTTTATCTGTGCGCTTGCGGATTCGTTCATGATCATTTAGAATAACCTTTAGCAAGCCTCGATGTTCACACTAACCCGGTGCCATTAGTTGTGACATTGAGAGGTGCATAAAGGCATTTCCTAGTGTTGTCGCTAAGGACGGGTCCCAGATCTGTTCTTAGGATGATGACGCTACGAAACGCCAACAAGCATTTCTGGCGCCGTTGCCGGGGAAGGCACAGGATTATCATGACTATGCTTTGCATCTGTTTATAAACTCTAAGTAGGTTAGGACAACTCTCAATGCAGGCTAACCTTGATTGTCTTCTTTTATCTTTGGATGATGAAGATAGGTAGTGTATGACTGGTTTCGACCTACCGGGAAATTTTACTGAAGATCCCGAGTCACTTGTGAGGAAGGCTCGAATTCATTTCGGCTCACCTCGCCGTACTCATCCGGAGGGCGAACCAGCTTCCTTTGTACCATCCACGTCCAACACTATGGCCCAGAAGACACTTCGTGAGTACTCAGCTCCTTCCGCTGACCAGGTGCTGCAAGGCCCTGAGGTGGCAATGGGGACTGAAAATTTTGAGATCAAGACGGGTCTAATCACGATGGTACAGGCTAGCCCATTCTGTGGCAAGCCAAATGAGGATGCCAATGCTCATCTGCAGTAATTCCTAGAGCTATGCAGCACTTTCGTCATCAGGGGTGCAAATATGGATGCTGTTCGTCTACGGCTGTTTCCATTCTCCCTCCTGGGGAAAGCTAAGCAATGATTCTATGCGAATTGTGATGCTATTAACACTTGGACTAAGTGTTCAGAGGCATTTCTCAAGAAGTTCTTCCCATTGGGTAAAACCAATGCTCTTCGTGGAAGGATTTCTGGTTTTCAGCAAGCAGCAAGTGAATCTATTCCAGAGGCTTGGGAGAGGCTTCAGGAGTATGCCCTGGCATGTCCTCACCATGGGATGGAGGATTGGCTTATTCTTCAAAGCTTCTATAATGGGTTGACTCCGACAGCCCGAGGCCATATTGATGCTGCTGCTCAAGGAGCATTCTTCTCACTCACTGTTGATGATGCTAAATTACTCATTGAGAAGATGGTCTCCAACCAAGGGTGTAGCGATGAAAGACTCCAACCACGACCGAGGGGTACTCATACTGTCAGGGAAGCAGACATGATTACCACCAAGATGGATCTTCTTATGAAGAGATTGGATGACTACACCAGCGAGAAGGCTGCCATGCCCACCACTACTCTGCCTATGGACTCTTATATGACTTGTGAAGTCTGTGGCAACACTGGGCACTCAGGCAACTATTGTTCGGAGACTCAAGAGGAAGTGATGTACATGAACGGCAACAACAACGGTTATCGTCTGTCGACCGGGCATCCCTGGGCCCACCAACACATTGTGGGCCATACCTAGGAGATGAGTTCCTATACACCTGGACTACTCAACTAGTGGGCCACGGTGCTGGTACCGTGGACCACAAGGCAAGACAAGACGGACAAGGACTTGTACTAAGACTAGGATAGCTTTCCATACCTTGTATAGGCTACTCCGGGTCCTACTCGAATAGTACCCTTGTACCAATCCGACTTGTAACCCTGCCTCCCGTGGCATATAAGGCGAGGCAGGGACCCCTCTCGAAACATACGCAATCAATACAGAGCCACGCAGCATACAAGACGTAGGGTATTACGCACATTGCGGCCCGAACATGTCTAATTGTGTGCCCCGTGTCTCACCATCGTGTTCCTGATCTCGGCGAGCCCCACCGCACAATCTACTACTTCGGGTACCCCGTCGTAGGCTCGGTGTCTAAAACACTGATAGCTGGCGCGTCAGGTAGGGGATCTCATCATTGATCCACTGGCGAATTCGATGGCTCTCGTCACCATCAAGCCGATCGTCGCTTTCCAGCAAGGCGACACCTTCGTTTTCGGCTCCTGGGTTTGCGTTGCTGATGGCGCTGGATCGTTCCTGCGTTTTCTAGTGCCAACCCCAGAGTCAAAGCTCAAGTCCTCGACACTTACGCAAGCTTCGATGGAGAATCTCGTCGAAAATTTCGGTGAAATTTCGATCTCTGACCCGCTCAGAGAACTTGAGTCGGAGTCCGAGTACAACTCGACTTCGCCTCCTATCCAGCCTGAGTTGCTTTCATCAGCTTCACAGCTTGCGTTCAGCCTGGATAACATTCCAGCACCACCTCTCTTCGGTCATCGCCATGTCAGTGCCGCTTACCAAGCCGCGTTGAAGCGCCTCATGTGCCCTGGCCCGAAGATTGTGCTCGAGTACTCTTCAAATTCGGACGACAACTTCGACTACTCTTCGGATTCTTCTGAGTTCGAGTTCGACTACAGTTCGGATTCTGTTGAAATTCAACAACTGTCTGGCCCTGCTCACGAACTAGTGATCACATCGACACCTGAGGGTAGATTCGTCTACTGGCCTGAGCATGTGCCTGCTGATCTCACCTTGGATGATCAGGAGTGCTTTATCACCTGTCTCGACAATTTGCCTTTCCAAGAAGGCGTCAAGCTTGTTGATTATGACACCGATACTGAGCTCATTCAGAGTATGGGTACTTATTCATCGCATCGAGAAGTGTTCATCGTTGATGCATCTACTCCGCAAGGGCATCGTTCCAATTATCGTTACCCGGATGATGTGTCTGATGATGAACTCTCTGCTAATGCTCCTGCTGATGAAACCGCGGAGGTCAAGGCTGCACGTCGCCAACGCAATGCTGATCGTGCAACTCTTCGTCGGGAACTCGCGGAAGCTCTACCTACCCATAATCTTCAAGAGGCTCTGGATGCGGTTACTACTAGTGAGTATCGTACTCCAGAAGAAGCCATTAATGCGATCAATCTACTCGGTCGCTCTATGCCTCGTGACAGGGCGACTGCTAAAGTCGCGAAGCTGGCTGAACTAGCCTACACTATGCTACGACAGAATACTAGTGCTCCTAGTCACCATGGAAGCAGTGGGGGTGCTCATCGTACTACTCCTGCACCTAATCGCACACGTCCGGAAGCTAGCAACAAGGGCAAAGGCGATGATGGCAGTGTCAACAGCAAGTCGGGAGACTCTCACAACGACGCTCGTACAACTATCAACGCCAGACGCACTGAGCGTGAGAAGCAAAAGGATAATGACTCTAATTCTTTTCCTGCTTTCTCCACTCGACTTCAAGCTTTGTATCTTCCGGAGAAATTCAAGCCTTACGGCATCTCAAAGTATGATGGCAAGCAAGATCCAAGGCAGTGGTTGCGCTGTTATGCTCTGTCCATCTCAAACGCCGGAGGCAATGATGATACCAAGTGTATCTATTTCCCTTTTGTCCTTGAGCAAGAGCCCCTCACATGGTTTGAGTCTCTCAAGCGTGGCTCCATAGACAATTGGGGACAACTCAAGCACCGCTTCACCAGCAACTTCGCGGGTTCTTTGGGCCGTCATGGCACCAGGATGGACCTTGCTCTGATCAAGCAAAAACAAGGCAAGACTCTTCGCGAGTACATGTGCCACTTCTTTAAGAAAAGGGCTATTGTTGTTGATGTTACTGAAAAAGAAGTCATAGACACCTTCCAGGATGGTTTCTATGATGACAGGCTATTCCAAGACTTTGGTCGTGCTCGCCCAGCCAACATCACCAAGCTTAAGGAGATGATTACTCATTGGGCACACGAGGAAGACAAAGCTCGGAATCGGTTCAAGCATCTTCGTAACAATCAGAACAACAACAACAACAACAACAACAACAACAACAATGCTGGTGGAAGCAGCAGCGGCAAGCAGCAGCAGGGCAACCGCCAAGGGAATAACTACTCGAGTAATCCCAATCACAAGCGCAAGCCCGAGAACACTATTGCAGCTATGGAAACTACCGCCAAGCCTGAAGATGATCCTCACTGGGCAACTTTGACCAAGCAGAAATGCCCATGGCACCCGGAGGGCGATCATACTACAAAGCAGTGTTACCAACTTCGACGTGCGTTGAAGAACACACCCGAACCAACGCACCCAAACCCGCGATATCGCAAACACAAGGGAAAGAAGGCTAACACAGATAAAGACACTGGGTTCCAGAACTCGTCCAACACTGTCAATGTCATATTTGGTGGAATTCCAACCAAGTGCATGCAAAAGCTAGCTCTCAGGGAGATTATGTCCATTGAACCAGCAGCTCCCACTTATCTTAAGTGGTCTGAAATCCCCATTACCTTCTCGAGGGCGGATCAATGGACTAGTTTTTCTGAGCCAGGATGATATCCTCTCATTCTGGATCCTGTGGTGGCAGGCTCCAGACTTACCAAGGTTCTTATTGATGGTGGCAGCGGTCTCAATGTCCTGTTTGCCAAGACTTTGAAGAAGATGGGCCTGGATATCACCAATATGCTTACCAAGACCAACTCACCATTCTATGGTATCATCCCGGGCAACGCAGCTGTTCCTTTGGGCTCAGTTGTACTACCTGTTACCTTTGGGACCAAGGACCACTATCGCACCGAGTACATCAAGTTTGAGGTTGCTGACTTCGAGACTTCTTATCATGCCATCATCGGCAGACCCGGTCTCGCTAAGTTCATGGCTATCCCTCACTATGTCTACTTGGTTCTCAAGATGCCGAGCCCCAAAGGAGTTCTCTCATTGCAAGGGGATCTGAAGCGTTCCTACGACTGCAACACAGAAGCCGTGGAACTTGCCTCGACTACTCAAGTACCCAATGCAATGATGGAGGTCTTCACCGCTGCTAAAAAGCTTGCTTCGAGCGAACTGGAGGTTCCTGAGAAGACTGACAACAACAACAAGCCTGCACCATCTGGTGATGTCCTGCTCAAAGCCATTGACCTCGGTACTGGTGATAGCAGCAAGATGACCATGATCAGTGCACAGCTTGATCCTAAATAGGAAGACGTGCTCGTCAACTTCCTTCGGGCTAACCGTGATATTTTTGCGTGGAAACCATCTGACATGCCAGGTGTGCCCAGGAGTTTGATCGAGCACTCACTCAACGTCGATCCTAACGCTACCCCCAAGAGACAACATCTTCGTCGCTTTGTTGATGATCGCAGGGCTGCTATCAAGAAAGAGCTCGCTAAACTACTCGTGGCTGGCTTCATCCAAGAAGTTTTTCACCCGCAGTGGCTCGCTAACCCTGTGCTCGTCAGAAAGAAGAACTCTAATGACTGGAGGATGTGTGTCGACTACACTGATCTCAACAAGCATTGCCCCAAGGATCCTTTCGGGTTGCCGCGGATTGATCAAGTCATCGATTCTACAGCGGGCTGTGCTCTACTCTGTTTCCTGGATTGCTACTCTGGCTATCATCAAATTGCAATCAAGGAATCTGATCACGAGAAGACCACGTTTATCACCCCGTTTGGTGCTTATTGTTACACAATAATGTCCTTCGGGTTGAAAAATGCTGGTGCTACATATCAAAGGGCTATCCAAGCGTGCTTTAAGAGGCAGCTTCATAAGAACGTGGAAGCATACATGGATGACGTCATTGTCAAGACTAGGGATCCAGACATGCTTATCACGGATCTTGAGGAAACTTTCACTTCGCTACGCGAGTACCAATGGAAGCTCAACCCCAATAAGTGTGTCTTTGGCGTATCTTCAAGAAAACTACTCGGGTTCATCATCAGCCATCGTGGCATCGAAGCAAACCCCGAGAAGATTACTGCCATCTCCAACATGAAAGCTCCAACTACTATCAAGGATGTCCAGAAGCTTACTGGTTGCATGGCATCACTCAATCGCTTCATCTCACGCCTTGGAGAACGGGGTCTTCCTTTCTTCAAGTTACTCAAGCAGCAGGAGAAGTTTACATGGACAACTGAAGCTGATCAAGCTCTTTCTCAGCTCAAGGAGTTCTTATCCAAGCCTCCAGTCCTCACAGCTCCTCTGCCCAATGAAGATCTCTTGCTCTACATTGCTGCAACTACTAATGTCGTTAGCACTGCTATTGTTGTTGAGCGGCAGGAAGAAGGCCAAGGCTACCCTGTCCAGAGGCCTGTCTATTTCGTCAGTGAAGTACTATCAGAGTCCAAGGCTCGCTACCCTTTGGTACAAAAGCTACTCTATGCAGATCTGATTACTTCACGGAAACTTCGCCACTACTTCGACGAGTACAAGATTTCTGTGGTCACTAGCTACCCGCTTGGTGAGATATTACACAACCGGGACTCCACAGGAAGGATTTCTAAATGGGCTGTAGAGCTTGGTGCTCTATCACTCGAGTTCAAGTCTCGCACTGCTATCAAGTCTCAAGCCTTGGTTGATTTCATGGCTGAGTGGCGGGAAAATCAAGTCCCAACTCCAATTGAGCGTCCAGAACATTGGGTCATGTACTTTGACGGTTCCCTCAAATTGGAAGGCGCTGGTGCCGGGGTACTTCTGATTTCTCCCAAGGGTGAACAACTCAAATATGTTTTGCAGATCTTTTGGAAGGTCTCAAACAATGAAGCTGAATATGAAGCTCTACTGCATGGCCTTCGCCTTGCAGTTTCTCTTGGCATTACACGACTACTTGTCTATGGTGATTCTTTGGTGGTCATCAATCAAGTCAACAATTTGTGGGATCGAAATGCTGAGAACATGGATGCGTACTGTCAGGAGGTACGCAAACTTGAGAACAAATTCCATGGTCTCGAGTTCCATCATGTGGTCCGCGACAATAATGTTGCTGTAGATGTTTTGTCGAAGCTGGGGTCTACACGAGCTCAAGTGCTAGCTGGAATCTTCGTCCATAAACTCCACAAACCATCAATTCCGGAGCAATCATCTGCACCTACGACTACTTCAGTTCAACCTGATCGAGAAGTGCTTATGATTGATGTGGATTGGAGAACTCCCTTCATCGACTACATTAAACATCAGTTGATTCCAGAAGACAAGGCAGAAGCCGAGCGCATTTCACGCCGTGTCAAGGCTTATGCTCTAGTTGGTGATCAACTCTACAAGCGAGGCGCAAGCTCTGATATACTCATGAAATGCGTTTCTCGCGAAGAAGGCAAGGAAATCTTGGAGGAGACACACAAAGGAATCTGTGGCAATCACGCTTCTTCCCGCACCTTGGTGGGAAAAGTGTTTAGACATGCTTTCTACTGGCCTACAGCTCTTGCTGATGCAGAAGAACTAGTCAAGAAGTGCCAAGGATGCCAATTTTTTGCCAAGCAACAACACGTTCCTGCCTACAAGCTCATTACGATACCACCAACTTGGCCTTTCGCTTGCTGGGGGCTGGATATAATTGGTCCTCTCCCAAATGCGCCAGGGGGATTCAACAGAGTCCTGGTGGCTATCGACAAATTTACCAAGTGGATTGAGGTCAAGCCTGTTACCTGCCCTAAGGCTGATCGTGTCCTCGACTTCTTGGATGAAATCGTACATCGCTATGGTTTCCCTAACCGCATCATCACAGACCTGGGTTCAAATTTCAATAATCACCAGTTCTGGGAGTACTACGAGAACAGTGGAATCGACATCCGGTACGTCTCCGTTGCTCACCCACGTGCCAACGTCCAAGTGGAACGCACCAATGGGATGATACTCGATGCTCTCAAGAAGTGACTGTACGATGCTGCAAATACCAAGGGCGGCAAATGGATCAAGGAACTACCCAATGCACTCTGGGAGCTACGCACTCAGCCTACTACCCCCACAGGGCAGTCACCTTACTTCCTGGTCTATGGCTCTGAAGCAGTTTTTCCTGCTGATGTCATGTGGCGTTCTCCGACGGTTGATCAGTACGAAGAAGGTGTAGCTGAAGAAACAAGACAGACAGATGTCGACAGTCTCGAGGAAGCTCACTATAATGCACTTGATCAATCCGCTCGATACCTTGAGAGGATCTGCCGCTATCATGACCACAATGTTAAGGAACGCTCCTTCAACGTTGGTGATTTAGTCCTTCGTCGCATCCAGAATACGGCAGGACTAAACAAACTCAACTCTCCATGGGAAGGTCCTTTCTCTGTTTCAAAGGTTACTGGCCCAGGCTCATATCGTCTTCAAACTCTAGAAGGTGAGGAAGTCGACAACTCTTGAAACATCGACCAGCTTTGTCGCTTCTACCCGTAGGGGGTCTCAACAACCCTCTCCAGACAGCTACGGCTGTACAACAACTCGTACTGGGTTCCAACAACCCTTTCCAGGCAACTTCGGTTGCAACCACTCAACAGACAGCTACGGTTGTCACCACTCATAGGGGATCAAGATAATCCTCTCCAGACAGTTTCGATTGTATCTTCTCGTGGCTTTCAGCTGCGAGCACCCGCAGGGGGCTTCATCAACCCTCTCCAGGAAGTCTCATTCTGCGACCTTGTAGGGAGTCATGATAACTCTCTCCAGATGATCCTGTATCGTATAGGACAGTAAGTGGCACATGCTGTCCATGTTCCTATTTTTCAATAAGAGGCTGCGGCCTAGAGTAACACCCTGCTGGTAGGGTCTCAGTGGAACTCTCATACAAGTTGCTGCTACAGCAAGGATGAGTTCATCACACTGTCTCCTACGGTCTTACTCGTTCTTCGGAACATTCTTGCGAGTACTCTCTCACTAGGCTCATAGCCTCAGAGGTACTTAAGACATTGTAAACACTATACAATGTATTCAGTAATAAAGTTGCTACTCTATACCGACTTGTTACTATCCTTTACTTGTTCATAACAAAGCCTTCTCTACGCTGCTACAGCTAAGGTGTTCAACTCATTATGAATAAGTTCTTTTCGAGTACTTTCTCACTAGGCTTGTTAGCCTCAGAGGTACTTAAGACATTGTAAACTCTGTACAATGTGTTTAGTACAAGCCGCTACTCTATATCGACTTGTTACTATTCTTAGCTTATTTCATGACAAAGCCTTCTTTACGCTGCTACAGCTAAGGTGTTCAACTCGTCATGTTTTAAGCTAACGTTCTTCGGAATATATGTACACTTGAGTACTCCTACTCGTGTACTGTATCTCTTTTTTGCAGCCACACACTCAATACCAACTCGAGTACTTGGCCAACATAGATGCATACAAGGGATCCAGATAATTGATTTCTTCAAGGTTTTCAATTATATTACATAAACACTTGTTTGAGATTACACTGGTTTTCTCTCTAGTGTTTCTACTCTACAGGTACATCTAACGGAGATCGATGAACTTGGAGACTGCTTCCGCAATTGGAGAAGTCTGCTGCATCAGCTCGTTGAGTCGATCGTCGATGCAGTCTCCAGATCTGCCGTTCATGATGACCGTGAGATCCGCCTCGGCGTAGAAAGACTTGATGAAGCTCAGGACTTGATTTGGGATTGAGCAGGCCAGCCTTTGAGCATATTCCATAATCTTCTTTGGCGTGTCCTTTA
Source organism: Cenchrus fungigraminus (assembly GCA_036936925.1). NCBI lineage: Eukaryota > Viridiplantae > Streptophyta > Magnoliopsida > Poales > Poaceae > Cenchrus > Cenchrus fungigraminus. Next base: position 41,443,084 of record CM072771.1, on the reverse strand, counting down.
ATCTCTCCACAAGTGGACGAGGTTGAACTCCAGCGACTCTGGGCTCAAACAAATTTGCCACTAGCTCGGCTGCTTCTGTCAAGGCTTTCAGCTCTGAGCGTACGCCTTCGGCTTCTTCAATCTTCTCCTTGAGCGACTGCATGCAACGCAACAAGTCAGTCCAGCCGGCAATGCGGATATTCATCTCGCGCTCAAGTTCGAAGCACCGCACCTTATAGTCTTCTTTCAGATCCATATGAGCTGCTTCTTCACGGTTGAAGGCTAGCTGCCAGTCCAGCGCCTTGTTCTTGAACTTGTCGACTTCTTCCGTCAGCTCTGCAAAGGATCAAGGCTACTTATCAGATGTGGTGCACAAGAGCAAAGTACTCAATGATGATTTCAGAAGGGAGATTACCTTTATTCTTTAGGCGCAGGGATTCGTTCTTACCAACAACTTCATCCTTCTTTGCCGTCAGCTTCTGGATTTCATTGTGGTATTCGGCGGCGTTGGCATCAAGTTTCCTGCAGCTTCAGAGACAAGGCCTTTTGTTGCTTCAACTCTTCTCTAAGCCGCGAGACTTCCTCAATGTCAGCCGCGTGTTGCTCAAGCAGCTGAGTCTTGCGTTTCGACTGCTTGACTACTTCCTGAAAGGGCAAAAACAACATATGAGTCAGAGACAAGATATCTATGACTACAAGTACTCTACAAGAGACTACACGAACTTACCGCAAGGAGTTTCTCTACACCGCGGAACATCTCAGCGCGCACATTCAAGTTGTCCTCGTCCAGGCAGGAGTCATCATATGGCATCAAGTTCTCTGCCATGGACTGAGTACTTGTGCTAGCTGGAGAGTACCTCGCAGCACTGCGCAGAGGAGCCGGGTCTTCAATTTGTGGCTCATGCGGCACCATGCGATTCTCTGGCTGCTCCTCCAGCACCAGATGTGCATCAACATGATGCACAGGGGCTTCCGCGGCTGGGACTTCCTCGTGGTGCAGCATTGCTTCAGGGTCAACTTCCAAGGCTTCATTAACCACGGCTTCGATCTCTTCGAGTTGTTGAGCCCTGGGCCTGGAAGTTGCCTCAACTGCCGCCTTGACCATGTCGCTCCAGAGAGTCCGCAACGCTTGAGTAGCCTCAACTTCTGCGGGTATTTCTTGGCGCTCTGGAAGAATGTCTTCTTGCTCTTGAGGAGTCTGGTCTCCTCCAGCAGCATCACTTCCAGAGGCGCCCCACTTCACATCAGTGGATTTCCTACATCAACAGGTTGGTCAGCAAAAGTAGAGTACATATTCATAATAAGTACTCGAGTACTCGGGTACTTACAGAGCAGCACGAGGCATTGAGACTTTCGGTCCCAGCAAGTCGAAGAAAGAAGGCGCTGCCGTCACCTCTGGCACACTTTCCACCGGCAGCACACTTTCTGGAACTTCGGCTTCTTGTTGCTCAGGCGCCACCGTCTCCACGGCTGACGCTGGAACCACCTCGGGTTCTGTTATTCTTGGAGGGCTCCTCGAGAGTACACTAGCTACACTCTCGATAACCTGCACAAGACAAAAAACAAGCCATTACAGCAGAGAATAAGTATTCAACATACAACGACTACTTACAAGGTTCTCCAACACTTACTGTAATGGAGGGGAGGCCCGTTATCTTCTTCACGGCCCGCTTCCCCACCGTGGTCCTCTTTTTCCACGGTGGCAGTGACACATCATCCGCAAGAGATGATGCTAGACGTTTCGATGAACCCACGGCGAGACCACTAGGGATGGGCGCCCCAGAGTATCCGTAGTGGCTCTTCACTTCAAAATGTTGTTGAAGTGTTAAGCCGTCATCATCGCTTGAGGAGGCGTCCTCCACCAAGACTTCTCCTTCTCCTTGAGCAGCCGGACTACCCTCGGGGGCTTCAACTTCCGCTCCTGGTGCCTCTTCTTCTGGCGCTTGGAGTGGGTCCTCAGGACGAGGAGGAGGGTCAGATACAAACTTCAAGACATCCTCCTGCAAAGCACAAGTCAAATATCAGTAACTCGACTACTTTCAACAAAGTACTCAGGGGCTAAGTACTTGAAGACTTACCAGACGAGGAGGGTTGTCCGCACTGAACTCATGGACAGCTGCAGGAATTCCATGAAGATTCTTGAAGATCTTCTGCAGCCGCTCCATCACAAGATCATCGCTGATCTCTTCAGCAGATAGCCTGGAGCCGTCATCCGCTCCAGTGTACTCGAACCCAAGATGCTCCCGCTGCATCAAGGGTTGTACCCGCCGCTTCATAAAGCTGAAGGCTACTCGCTCCGCTGTCAAGCCTTGCGCCTTCTTCTGCACAATCTTCGCCAGCAACTTTGGGATCTGGATGCACTCCTGCATCATGGGTTCATCTTTCTAGAGTTGATCGTATACTGGCGCGAACATGCTGGGCTTTGGCAGCTGCGGCGGGGCATTCTCTACGTAGAACCACTTGTTCTTCCAGTCTTGATTGGAGTCAATCATGTCGTACTTAAAGTACAACTCCTGTGCCTTCTGGTGCATCTGCACACCGGCCCCACCGACTACAACCGAAAAGTTGGCGTTGGGCTGCGGCTTCAACCGGAAAATCTTCCTGAACAAGGCCCGGTGTGGGCGGATGCCGAGGAAAGCTTCGCAGAAGTGCACGTACACCGCAATCTGAAAGATGTTGTTGGGGTTGAGGTGTACGTGCTCCAACTTGAAGAAGTCGAGGAAGCCGCGGAAGAAATCCGAAGACGGCAGCGTCAACCCACGCTCGACGAAGTGCCCAAACATCAGAATTTCATCCGGGCTCTTCTCCATCGGCCACGCATCACCGGTGGCAGAGCTCCAACCAGCAATGGCCTTCTCACGCAGCAACCCACCGGCTTCGAGGGCTTGGATATCTTCCTCCCTCATCTTGGACTTCTTCCAAGAGACAGCTTGGCTCGGGGGCTTCGTGATCACCACCGTCTTGTACTTGGGCTCCGGCAATTCATTTTTGCCACGGCCAGACTTCCTCTTCTGTCCCTTAGATGGCGCTGGCTTCATCCTTCCTGTCACAAGGGTCTTCTTTCGCATTGACCGGAGGACGGTGAAGAGATGGAGGTTGGCACTCTTAGCACTATGGGTGCTCGAACTCTGCGGCGGCTATGGATGCTAAGGCGTTCTGGATCTAAGGGTGAATGGAAGCAGTGAAACCCTAAGGGATACCCCTTCGGGTATTTATAAAACCAAAACCCTAACGGTTCGACCTGGTGACCCTTCGTATTCAACAGATTGGTTTCACACAGGCAAATATTTGGCTAAGTCAGAGGACTAAAATCCAAGACCTGCTCGGCTCTATCTCGGGGGCTCAACTACTCGATGGAATTGGATTTCACTCAGCTATAGTTCACTGAATTCAGGCCACTGTTCTACAGTCAGATTGGATCCTTCAAATCGAGAAAGTACTCGACTCAAGGCTCGGGGGCTCCGTGCCACGTGTTCTTCAGTTTTCTCAGGATTTTACGGGATTATTTGACGAAGACTACTAATTGACCCTCAGCTTGAATTGTCAATTCGAACTAAGGATCGGGGGCTACATCCATATAGGATGCGATTTTTGCAAATCGCATTCCTATATTATTTCTTTGGATTGTCTACGGATTTTTCGAAGCAAGATCAAAGAGTTCAAGATTGACCCTCAGCTTGAATCCTGGATTCGACCTAAGGCTCGAGGGCTACATTCCATATGGAATGCGATTTCAGTAATCACATTTCCATATGGATCTTTGATGCAAAGATTTCAAGAACGAAGCGGGTAATATTGAAGACCTTCAAGGGAAGTACTCGGGGACGCTTGGGAACAACTCGAGAAGACTTCAAGACTACTCATGGAGTTAGCTGGAGTACCTTCCAGCCTCGTAATGATTCAAGTACTATTGAAGATTGAAGCTTGTAGAACTCGGGGACGCTTGGAAACTACTCATGGAAACCTTCAAGACTACTTGGAACATTGCACTCGACTACAAAGTACTCGGGGGCTTGTCGACCGGGCATCCCTGGGCCCACCAACACATTGTGGGCCATACCCGGGAGATGAGTTCCTATACACCTGGACTACTCGACTAGTGGGCCACGGTGCTGGTACCGTGGACCACAAGGCAAGACAAGACGGACAAGGACTTGTACTAAGACTAGGATAGCTTTCCATACCTTGTATAGGCTACTCCGGGTCCTACTCGAATAGTACCCTTGTACCAATCCGACTTGTAACCCTGCCTCCCGTGGCATATAAGGCGAGGCAGGGACCCCTCTCGAAACATACGCAATCAATACAGAGCCATGCAGCATACAGGACGTAGGGTATTATGCACATTGCGGCCCGAACCTGTCTAATTGTGTGCCCCGTGTCTCACCATCGTGTTCCTGATCTCGGTGAGCCCCACCGCACAATCTACTACTTCGGGTACCCCGTCGTAGGCTCGGTGTCTAAAACACTGACATCGTCCACCTCAACAAGGAGGACAATCGTGGAATCAACAACGCCCTTACTATCAAGGAGGTAACCAAGGTAACTTGTACAATCCTAACCAACCTTCCTTGAGACATCTCGTTTTTGGGCAAGCTAAGATTAATGAAGGTATTAATAAGAAGTTAGCTGCCCTTGATAAAATTGTGGAAAGCCTCAACGTTAAGCTTGATAGTTTTTCTTCTGCTCAGAAGAGTCAGCTAAGTTTCAACAAAATGTTGGAAACTCAGTTGGCTCAGCTGGCTGCTTTGGTTCCATCTCCTGATAACGGGAGGATCCCGGGGCAACCCGTATCCTCCTGTGAGAATGTTAGTGTAGTGTCAACCAGGTGGGGTAAGCCACCTAGGAAGACACATGCTTCTGACTATGCAGGAAAGCCCATACAACAAATTCTTGATCCATGGGAGGAATCAGCAGTGGTGCACAAGAAAGATCCAGGCTACCCGACCATCACCTGCACAATCTATTACAAGCAGATCAGGCATGCCCTTTGTGACCTTGGTGCAAGTGTTAATCTTATGTCCAAGGCCATGTTCGAGCAACTTGGATATCCAGCTCTCTCTCCAACAGCACGGACTATCCAACTCGCCAATTCAACGATATGATATCCAGAAGGAATTGTTGAGAGCATGTTGGTCAAGATCAAGAGCTCTTATGTCTTCGCGGATTTCGTGGTCCTTGATATGGATGACGAGGGAGGAATGCCGCTCATCCTTGGGCGACCATTTCTCAGAGATGTCCGAGCTAGGATCAATGTGGGGTCCGGAATCATCTGTTTCCGCATTGGGAAGAGGAACTTGAGGTTCCGGTTTCAGGACAAAGAAGAGCAGTGCTATTTAGTGCAAGATAGTGTTGAGCAGCTTGGGGGAAGGATGGAGCCTTTACCCCCGAGGAAGAAATCTCCGTCAAAGAGGCTAAAGAAAATTCGGAAAGAATGGCGGAAGATTGAGATGGCACCACCCTCTACTTCTCAGGAGTGGGGTGCTGAGTGGAATTGATCACTGAGAAGAGTCCAACTCGTCGGACTAAAAATGATGAGTCCTTTCTACCAAAAAGGTTAAAGCTGGTACTTATCTCATTTTTCCCTTTCCAAAATTTTATTTCCCAAAATTGCATATTTAATTTTCCAAAACTTTGCATTTGCATGCTAGATTTATCTAGCCCTTTTCCCTTTTCAAAATAAAATTTCTGAAAATCATTTCTGAGTTTGAAAATTTAAGAAAAATCATTTGAAAAATATTTCGAGGGAATTTGGGCCGAGGCACTCAAGCAGCCCCCCAGCTAGCCGTTGGGGAGCCACTGGCCAGGGCAGAGGGCAGGTGGGCCCGGCCTGGGGTCGGCCGACCCCAGGTTCGGCCGAAGCAGCCCAACAGCTGCTGGGCCCCACCTTGCTCCAACGGCTCCTAGCCGTTGCCCAACGGCTATGTCTGGATGCCTGGCGCATTTGCCTATAAATAGCAGGGGGAGAGGGGGTGTTCTTCACCCATTCAACTCATTTCACTCACACTCCCCTCTCTACTCCTTGCTCTCTTGGTTTTCTTGGATTTCTTGCTCGAGATTGGATCATCAAGTATTCTCTCTAGTGTGTTGCTGAAAATATTGTTATTGGTGGAGCAAGCTCAGTAAGAACTTTATTTGATTTCATTAACCCATCAGCGAGTTGCTCTTGTTGTTCCTTGTTGTTGTGCTAGCATGAATTGGGCGGCGAACACTCTCCGGAGGGTGACACGCTCACTGTCCCGTTCGCGGGCAAGCACGAGTGCATCCACCCCCGCCGAGCCAACGCCGAGCCCATCAACGATGGATTATGAAGAAGAGCAAGAAGAGCAAGCCGAGCCACAAGCCGTGGAGGAGGTCGTCGACGACACCCCCTACCTCAGCTTGCGGGGCGCTCGAGAGGAGCAAGCCTATGCTCTTCTGAAGGACCGAGTCTTCGCCCACACCAGGGACTTCAACCCGGCTCTCATGGAGAAAACAGGTATGAATCTCGAGTTCGTTTCCATTTGGAATGCTCTTGGTTGGGAGGAGTTTGCGCCGGTTACAGAGCTTGGCTCTCGGCCCCTCACCATCCAGTTTCTTTGCTCTCTTATCGAGATTCAGGATGGCATTCAGTTTTGTCTTTTTGGGACCGATTATCGTGTTTCTTGGAAGGAACTTAGTCGTCTTCTTGGGTTTAGTCCTCGTTGTGCTGTTTCTCTGAAAAAGGCTTGTGATGGTTTTGTTCGAGAATCTTTTTGGGCAGATATCTCTGGTCTTGTTTACAGTGGCAAGTTTGTACCTCGGTGCAACGATATTGTGCATCCCACTCTCCGTCTGTGGCACAAGTGGCTCGCCATTACTCTCTTTCCACGAGAGGATGTTCGGCCCGTGTGCAGTGATGAGATGATGCTATTATATGCCGTTGTTAACTAGATCAAGGTCTCTCCCGTTAAAGCTATGATTCGGTAATGGTTGATGAATTTCAAGATGATAGGTCCTATTGAGTGTACATCTTTGGTGACTCGTATTGCTCTCAGACTCGGGGGTCTTAGCGGGAATCCCGTACCCTTCATCGGGACGCCCCGAGTTCTCATTGATGAGGCATACTTGATCCAAGGGCACATACTCAAGAGGGGCCCAAATGATTCCTTGACTTTCTTCTTTCTGGGCTATGCAAACCAAATCCCGTTACCTAACCCGAGGTTTGGATTGTATAACTTGGAGTCACTAACCATTCCCCTTGTTACATAAGAGGAAAGCCGTCGTGCTAGTGTCTCAGGCAGGTCTATCAAAAGCGCAGCGAAGAGAGCACACATGCAGCAGCAGCAGCAGCAGTCACAGCCACCACCACCACCTCAGCCACAGCCTACTACGCCACCGGTGGCAGGAGGGGCCCCTGCGGGGTACATGTCTGGGGTTACCCCTGGATATGCACCTGGCTGGGATCAGCCCACCTACCACCTGAGTGCGAGTGGCACAACTTGGGTGAGTGCGAGCAGTGCTCAGTGGGCCACACCCACTAGTTCCAGCTCTGGTGGTCCACCTCCGTCTTCGTCCTTCCGGCGACACTCCTCAACCTCTGCACGCGATGCTCAGCTCGCGCAGCAGATGGGAGAGCTCACCGTCCAGGTCACGGGACTGGAGGAGACGCTGAACACCCATGTCGAGTCTACCTCAGCGTGGCAGCGTCAGGCTGGAGAGAGGATAGCAACCATGCAGCAAGATCAGCGGCAATACATGGAGGTGCAGAGGGCTTACTACGCGAGTCAGGGTTTCTTCTACCCTCCTCCGCAGTGAGCCTGAAGCTAGCTTGGGAGAGGACCCCCATTCTGAGGTAACTTGTATCTTCCTTTATTTTCAGAACATCTTATAAATGAAAATCCAAAAAAATCTGCAAAATAAAAAAGACCAAAAATATTTATTTGCTTTCATCATCATCGTTTGCTTAGTTTGCTTTGATATGCTTAGTAAGGATGCTTTGCCTCTATGGTTGAAATGATGAATAGTTGCTCTATTTATTTTCCTCGTATGTCTTGCCTACAACTTTGTATCCTACCTAAGTTTTGAGTTTGTTGGCTTGTATGTTCAAACCTTAGCTTGAAAACTGTTGGTAGCAAAAAAGCAAGATCCTTGCCTAAGTTGTTGTGAGACATGACATGGTAGAATAGAGTGCTATGATCTTGTGCTTAGTGATGCTTGACATCCGGAGTTTTCGTTTTTGAAAAAAATCAAAACATGATGAGTTCCTCAATGATGAGAATTTCCTATCCAAGGCCATATGTAGATTCTAGTTCTTAACCTCCACATATGCAGCTTGTTCTCTCATTGAGCTTTGCCAAATTGTTGTGACCCTTGTTAGAACTCATACTCCCCTGATCAAGTGTTGGCGTTTCTTAACGTCACCACTATGGCTCCGTGGGTAGCGTGAGCGTGTAAGAGACACCGGGTATACCGCAAGCGCACGAAAATACCGTTGTAGCACTTCCCCAAGGAAGGAGAGTATTCCAAGGGTATCGAATCCAAGGAACGATGTGCACTATCTCCTACTCTAGTATAGATGATCCAAGGACACAACACTGATTGATAGGATAGGTAGAAAGGATCTGCTCGGACCGAGCGCAGAGTCTAGTTACGTTCTCTCAGGTATAACACTCACTTAGGGCACTAAGCACAAGGCCTTTGTGCTGGCTCGAGCCCAACTCGGTACGCGACATAAGAGGGTTGACAAAGGGTCCAACAGGCTGTCACCACTGCGGCCTACCTCTACGCTACGATCGTATGTGGTCTTCGAAGGATAGCTTATGGTCCAGACACCTCGTCTACACCACTTACTATTCCTATGAATCCGCGAGGGAGATACTGGCACTAGCTCAAGGTATGCTCTATCACTCATGCAAGATCACGAATGCACTTTGATCTAACTAGAAACATGCAGGAGCTTCACTTTACTCTAATAGACAAGCTGGCAAACTAGATGCAAACTTATGATCTAAGTCTACTGGATCAAAAGGGGTTGTGTTCGAAGAACACAAGCCTCTAAACCAAGAACAAACGAAGAACACAGCAACTAAGCATGCATACGACTTTAGTCTAAATAGGAAATATCGAAATACTCACTTTAGTCTAGTTGAAGAACAAAGGCACCATTGAGGATCGTTCTTGAGGAAGATGTCATGAATCATGACATGGCCTCAAGCCTCCCACCTCACTTCCTAGCACTAATCCTATACGAAGAGCTCTCCTCTCCTAAAGAGAGAGGCTCAAAGCCAAAATGAAGAGGAGAAGGAGAAGTGTGTGTTCCAAAATGGAGCCCCTCCACTCCTATTTATAGAGGAGGGGGAAGCTTGCTTCGGGGCTCCAAGTGCCCCTAAATGCCCGGAACTGCAACGAGGAGCCAATCAGGAGATGACACGTGGAGGGCCTAGATCAGCCGAACCAAGGTCGGTTCGGCCGATCTAGGGTTCGGTCGAAGCCTAGGTGCCACGTGGCACCGTGTGCTTCTTCGTGGTGGCTGACTGGTGGGCCCTGATGCCTCTCCTTCGTGCATGCCAAGTTTCCCGACGGTTTTGGGGGATAAGTGGGCCCTTGAATCCATGTGATGTACATGTGGCGCTTCATGATTTGTCGGGCTTGCCTCTCTTGGATTGATGACATCAGTGATCCAGGGGAATCCTAGGTGGCATCCCCTCATTGGCTGGACTTGAAGTGCTTGGATCAAAGACTTGTGCTTTTACTCCTCTTTCTAGTGCTATTCACCTGTATTTGCATAATCACCAATACTTGTGGAAATGATTAGTTTAAGCCCTATTCTAGTGTCGATGATCTTTTTCCATGCCAAAAGGTACATGTTTGACGGGTAAGAAGTGAGTGAAAATCAGCCGTCAACAAATACCCCCACACTCGACCTTTGCTTGTCCCGAGTGAAGGGAAGAACAAGATCAGAGTGAGACATGATATCTAAAGGTATGGAACGAGCATAAGAGATATTCCAAACCATACCTTGCAGTTGTGAACTCTGATGTGTCTATCATACTATCTTGGGTGGTTAAGGAATGGAACAGTCATGAATCAAATCACTCCTGCTCATCATGTTAAGTAACTTGGGGTTTTTGCAATAAATTTTCAAAACAAACCTTTGCTTAGCTTCTCATTTGATTCTCTCAGATCGCTCAATATGTATATGTCCTCACCAAGGCATTAGAGTGCCTGTCTTCACCCTACTTCTAATGATGGCTATATGTGGAGCTCAGGTAGGATAAAGGATAAGGCATACTTGTATCACATGTATTGCAAAGTCAAAAACTGGATCCACAGAGAAAATCAATTCATACGATCAGATCAAGATGTGCACATGTATGGGTATGGTAAGAATGGTAAGGTGGATACTTGGCCCGGAATGGGTGCTAGATATTACCATACATATATGATGAAAGCTGAGGTTGATGGTAAGGTGGACACTAGCCCCGGAATGGACACTAGTTATTACCATCAAAATTATGGAACTCCTTTTTGCATGATCTCATCTCTCCCCTATTTCTCCTTTATTTTGGACATGGGCTATTTTTCTTTTCTTTCTTCTTCTCTCTTTTTTTTCATAGCCCATGTCTCTTTTTGAAGGATACTTTTGGAGAGAGATGTCACACCACATATGGAGCTTTCATTTTTATGAAAGGGATGAATGATACAATGCTAACTTCTAGTGTAGAAGCATAGCAAGGGGAAATAGGTGGTGTGCACATGAATCTTGATCATGAAAGTAATGAAAAGAATTCTCACAAGGGTTACCGAATTTGACAAAGCTCAATGCAATAACAAGCAGCATATGAGTAGAAGGTTTTCAACTATGAACATCATATGGCTCTAGTGGGACGGTGGCATATCAAAGAGGAGCTTTGCAAAGGGTTTTCAAGTTTCCAAATAAAATTCCCAAGCACTCAGACATTCAGAGCGAAGATCAAATCATCAAACCATATCGCAAACATCAACTACTTAGATAAGCATGAGTTCCCTAATGATATTTGTTCACAAGCATCAAGATGATAAGTAAGGAATAAAATATATGCAAGCCAACCACAGGAATCATGTATGTCATAGGAAATTACCTCATGAGTGTGTTATAAAAGATTGGTCTCAAGATTCAAAACAACTCAAAGGTATGTGGAAATGAGATAGGGAAGATTGCGTACCTCGGGTCCTTCTTTTTATTCTGCAGGGTGGGGATTTCCCCCACACTGTCTTTTCCTAAGAAATGAAAATAAGCTAAAAAGGGATAACGAAGATAAAGGAGAGAGGACTTACCTGTTGTTGGGCACGCTCTTACTTATTTTACCCATCCTCGATGAAGTTGATCACTTCATATTCGTTATTGTCCGGCTCGAGGAAGATTTTCAATCGATGGCCATTCACTTTAAAACAGTTGCCTTCATCATTTTGCAGAGTGATAGCTCCATGAGGAGCCACCTCCACTACTGTGAATGGTCCTTCCCATTTGCTGCGCAATTTCCCTTTTCTGAATAGCTTGAATTGAGAGTTGAAAAGTAGCACTTTATCACTTGGTGCAAATTCTTTTTTCTTGATCTTCTTATCGTGCCACCTCTTGGTCCTTTCTTTATAGATCTTTGCACTGTGATAGGCTTTTTCTCTCCATTCTTCCAATTCTGCTAACTGCTTTTGCATGTTTCTTCCAGACTTCAGGAAATCGAAATTGAACCTTTTGATTGCCCAATGAGCTTTATGCTCCACTTCCACTGGTAGATGGCACGTCTTTCCATATACCAACTAATATGGGGACATTCCTAGTGGAGTTTTGTAAGCTGCTCGATAGGCCCATAGGGCATCATCAAGATGCCTCTTCCAGCTTCGGCCAGCCTCCTGCATTGTTTTCTGTAGGATATTCTTGATCTGCTTATTGGAGGTTTCTGCTTGGCCATTAGTTTGGGGATGGTACAGAGTGGCAACGCTGTGTTGGATCCCTTGATTCTTCAGGAATCTTCTGAAATCGGTATCAGTGAAGTGGGATCCCCCATCACTGATTACCATCCTTGGAATGCCGAAACGAGGGAATATCACATCCTTGAACATCTTCTTGGAGTGTCTGGCATCGACCGACTTGCAGGCTATGGCTTCTACCCATTTTGACACATAGTCGACTGCCACCAAGATGTATTCAGCTCCATCGGACTTTGGAAACGGGCCCATAAAATCAATACCCCATACATCAAAGAGTTCCATGTGCAGATTATCATGTAAGGGCATTGCGTCTCTGGCAGTAATTCCTCCGTGCTTCTGGCAAGCTTTGCATTTTCGGATGAAATTCCTGGTGTCATCATACATAGTTGGCCAGAAGAACCCACTTTGCCATATCTTCGCATGTGTATGATAAGTGCCATAGTGGCCACCGTAAGGTCCAGAATGGCACTTCTCAACGATTTGTATTCCTTCATTATGCGGCACACATCTTCTTAATAATCCATCAGCACAGACTTTATAGAGGTACGGATCATCCCATATGTGTTTCTTTGCCTCATGCACCAGTTTCTTCTTATCGGCTCCAGGGGGTACGTACCCTGTCACCAGATAATTTACAATGTTTGCATACCAGGGGTTACTATCCGTGACCTTCAGCAACATGTCGTCTCGTAGAGAGTCATTGATACGTGCTTCCAGTAGGTTAGTAATACGCATACGAGACAAATGATCTGCGACAGAGTTTTCTACTCCCTTTTTATCTCTTATTTCTAAATCAAATTCTTGAAGGAGCATGTCAGGGGGTGAGACCTGGACAGATCCGCTAGGGGGTTGCCCTAGAGGTTTGCAGGTTAATGGAGGATCGGGACCTAAGAGCGTAGGTGGTTATGCACGTGGTGCACACGGAGCTAGGCGAGTATGGCGGCGAAGAACAGGGAGACAAGGTTTATACTGATTCAGGCCTCCGGAGAGTAGAACCCTACGTCCAGTTGTGGTGGATTATGTGAGGATGAAGATGAGTTCTCCCTGTGCATGGTGCCCTAGGCCGCCTTATATGGGGGGACGGGCTAGGGTTTGCAAGCGCAGGTCGGTTTGACCCGTGTCGGGGTCGGTTACAACTGTGGGAAGCTTATCTCCCGGATTACAAGGAGTATCCCGTGATACTCGGAGTCTACAGGCGGTGGCACGCCAGGTCGCCGTGTCTTGTCTTGCACGCCAAGGCTTCGCGGGTCTTCTGGGAGCTTGATGAGGTCGCTGGGCCCACTTGTAAGGTCGGCTAGTCTTCTGGAAGGTCGGGTCGACTTGACAGGGGCCTCTGGGACCCTGGCCGGTGGGGACCCATGGGTACCCATGTCTCTCAAGCTCCTGATCGACGTGTAGGCGCAGCAGCCGAGGCGAGGTTGTGTCGAAGAGCAGCAGAGGCGTGGCACCGTCGAGGTCGTGATGGGTGCACGGGGATCAAAAAGAAAAGAAACCCCTCCGATGCGCGCATGAAGTTGAGCGTCGAGCTCCTGGGTCGAAGGACCATGAGGTCGAAGTGAAGACGAGGCGTAGATCTTGCAGAGCCGCCGACCTGACCTGAATTAGGCATGTTGTAGTAGGAGTCACGACCTTCAGAAAGGTCAACAAGCCTACCATGGGGTAGGTCGAGCCGAGATGCGATGGAAGCAGGCTTCCGTTAGGTCGAGGCGACCCGAAGAAAATAGGGCGTCGAAGACGCACTAGTGTAGTAGCCCCCGAGCAGTAAAGCGACCAAGATGGTAGGTTTGATGCTCCAAAGAGGAAGAAGAAGAAAAATCCGAACCTATGACCTTCTGCTCAGGAAACAGATGCTCTTGTAGTGTCGACGCTAGAGGACAAGAGCTCCAGAATCTTGCAGGGGGTAGCAGGTGACAGGTCTGTCATAACCAGGGTCACGAGTGCACTGTACGGTCACGGGCCAGTGTACTCATGAAGCACGGGTTGCTACCACCCGCAAAGGACAAAGGTGCCGCTGTGTGCAGTTAGGTAGGGGTCAGGCGCGCCGATGCCTTTCACAGGCGAACAGTGACCTCGTGCTCCACGAGGGCACAGTGTCTTCGAAGATAAGGACGCCGTGCAAGCTGGCTTGCGGATGAACACCCAACGGCAGGTGCTGGAGTATAAATAGGTGCCAAGGGCTTGAAGCAAACCGCACCACTCTTCAGAGGGGATTCAAGATGATCCAGTGTAGTAATATTGCCACGCCGTGGGCTTGTGTCCGCCCACCAAAGTGTAGAGGTGATGTAGTTCATGCTTGGAGCTAGAAGAATGCTTGCGAGGCTTGAAGAACTCGATTGGCCTCTTCTCCCAGCCCCGCTGAGGAACCCAGGAGGAGTATGAAGCAGCAGTTGCATCGTCGACCCTGACACTTGTAGGCCTGATGTGATGCTGGTGAATACCGCGCTCCACCCGGCGAGGTTGGTGTTAAAGCTCGGACCTTCTGCAATCTTGCGGCAAAGCTCAGACTTGATGCTGGGCACTGCAGGAGACCGGTTGGTGCGCGAGTAGAGGTGGTTGTGTGGCAGCTGCCTCCACAGTGGCTGTAGAGGTCGTCGAGTAGGCCCTGAAGCTAGAAGAAAGCTTGCAACAAGCCTTATTAGTGTAGACTTAGTCGTAAGCACTTTGGAAGGTAATTCAAGACCTTTAAGATCTTTGTATCTTGTAATTTGGCCAAGGGCCAAGCTCTTTGTAGCTTAAGAAGCTGTAAATATAGCTTTTGCATGAACGGTGTCATGGCTTTAGTAGTTTGTAAGGGCGTCCGGGCTGCAATGGTACGGATACCAAGGTCCCAGCGGGGCTGTAATAGCACGCCGACCTTCAAGAGGCCTTCTGTAGAGACAAGGAACCCGTGTCGACCTGGGTCGGCACGGCCATTGTGCAGTGACATAACGCAGGTAGTCAACCTGAAAAGTCCTAGGTCTAAACGACCCAGAAGGCAGCAGGGCCTTAGCAACCTCAGGGAGGTGCTACTTGACCAAGAGGTCGCTAACGGGCAGTGGAGCCATTAAGCACGGGGCCGTCGGTATAGCCATGAAGGCAATGTAATAGGTAGCAGGACCTCAGCAACCTCAAGGAGGTGCTACTTGACCCGGAGGCCGCCAACGGGCAGTGGAGCCTTTAAGCACGGGGCCGTTGGTACAAAACCAGCCATAGAGGCTAAGGCGATCAGTAGGTAGCAGGACCTAAGAGCCCAGGGGTGCGACCCCGATAGTGAGAGCTGAGGTGACCTACCAAGCGGTAGTACCTGTCGACCTTGTGAAGGTGTTGTCATAGACCCGGAGGTCGTCAAAGGCGAAGAGACCTTGAGGAAAATAAAGGGGAGGGGGCTTGAAGTAAGGCATAGCGAGTCCATGGACGCCAGGCTGTTGGGTAGAAAACCAACGGGCATGAATTCCCTCACGGCTCGAGCCGTTACCACCTGTAGCCGTTAGGCTGAAAGAGCCGTTAGGCCGAAAGAGCTGTTAGGCCGAAAGAGCCGTTAGGCGATGTATCCATTGGGTCGCCGGTGATATCGCCGAATTCGAAGGGACGTTAGGGCACCGCGGACGATATAATGAAGAAAATAGACCTGTAGACGTAGCTTAGAACTGGCAAACAGTTAGTAACAATGGGTCGCGAACCCTTTTGATGTAATATAAATATTTGCATGAATGAAAAAAGCATGTCCCGTGATCCCTTATTTGCCTTTATGTACTCTTTATAAGAACGCAAAGGTAACGAAGTTACGAGACCCCTTTTCCTCTGCTAACCCAACTCGGTGGAGGAACGGCTTACCGACCACACGGCTCGACGTTGGAGGCTTAAGTGTGGCCGGCGTGCGGAGGGGGTCAGGGACCCAAGATCAAGCAACCCCATGACCTAAGAATACTTATAAAATGCACAAGAAGCTGTAGTAAGGGAACACTTGGAAAGAAAGAGGCAAAAACCCCAGGTCGAGCGACCCTTAGGTTGGCAAAGCCAAGCCCCCGAGCGTGAAGGGCCGAGCTTAGAGCCAAGCCCCCGAGCGTGAGGGGTCGGTTTTTAGGCCAAGCCCCCGAGCGTGTCGAAGGGGAGGGGTGAACAGAAAACAAATAAGTTGAAAGAGAAATCTTTATATTTATATATTGAATTGTAAAGGTAAGGAGTACATAGCTTTATTGTGATACAAGGCTCCTAAGGATAGAAGCGACGCAAGTGCTCAATGTTCCAGGGGTTAGGAACACCCTGGCCATCGGCCCATTGGAGGCGATAGGTCACCGGTCCAATGACCTCCTTAACTATGAAGGGGCCTTCCCAAGGCGCAGAGAGCTTGTGCATATCCTTGGTGTTCTGGATCCGCCGCAAGACTAGGTCGCCAACGTTGAAGGAACATTCCCGCACGTTGCGGTCATGGTAGCGACGTAGCTACTGCTCGTGGTGAGTGTGGCACATGAGCGTGGACACATGGTGTTCCTCGACGCTGTCGAGGTCGAGCCGGCGTGTTTGCTCTACTTCTCCTTCGTCGAAGTGCTGGATGCGAGGAGCACCGAAGGCCACATCGATGGGGAGGATAGCCTCTAATCCGTAGACCAGGAAGAAGGGTGAGTACCCTGTAGCTGAGCTGACCTGGGTCCTGAGACCCTAGAGGACGTGCGGGAGCTCTAAGAGCAACCTGGTGGCGTAAGGCGCTGAGCCGTCGAATATACGGTCTTTTATGGCCTGTAGGACCATGCCGTTGGCCCGCTCGACCTGGCCGTTGCACCGCGGGTGTGCCACCGAGGAGTAGTATACGTCGATCAGGCTGTCTTGACAGAAGTCCCAGAACTTGGCTCCTGTGAAGGCCGTGCCAAGGTCGGTGACGATCCTATTTGGCACCCCGAAGCGATGGGTGATCTCCTCGATGAATTTGGTCGCCTCTTTCGACGTGACGCTGGATACGGGACGGACCTCGATCCACTTGGTGAACTTATCCACCGCCACGAGTATGTGCTTGTAGCTATCGGGGGTGGTCTTGAAAGGTCCCACAGAGTCGAGACCCCAAACTGCGAAGGGCCACGACGGAGGGATGGTCCTGAGGGCCTGAGCCGGGAGGTGTTGTTGCTTAGCGAAGAACTGGCACCCCTTGCAATGACGTACAAGTTCTTGGGCATCAGCCAAGGCCGTGGGCCAGTAGAAGCCAGGCCTGAAGGCCTTGCCTACCAGGTTCGAAGAGGCGGCATGGTTGCCGCACTCACCACCGTGGATCTTGTCCAAGAGCCTGAGGCCCTCGGATCTCAGGATACACCTCATCAGTACCCCGGTGGAGGCGGACCTCCGGTAGAGTTCCTGGCCGACGATGATGTAGTTGGCGCTACGCCTCATGATCTATTCTCGCTCTGCCTTGTCCTCAGGTACTCGATGCTCGAGGAGGAAGGCAATGAAGTCGAGGCGCCAGTCATCTTCTGCGTCGATCATGAGGATCTCGCGACCTTTAGGCGAGGTAAGCTCGTCATCAAGTGACTCTGGGTCGGGGATGAGCTTGATGGACAGTTTGCGTAGGTCTTGGATGAACACACCGGCCCGAACCAGTGCGCGCTTGGAGCCAAGCTTGGAGAGGACATCCGCGGCAACATTGTTGTTGCGGCAGACGTGGTGGAACTCGAGCCCTTCGAAGTGACGCTCGAGCTTGCGCACCTCGGCACAATATGCATCCATCGTATCCTTCCTAGCTTCAGATTCCTTGCTGACTTGGTCGATGACGACCTTGGAGTCACCGTAGGCCAGGAGGCGCTTGATCCCGAGGGAGACGGCGATGCGGAGCCCGTGGATGAGGGCCTCGTATTCGGCGCCGTTGTTGGACGCCTTGTAGTGGATCTGGAGGACGTACTTGAGGTAGTTGCCCTTAGGGGAGATGAACAATACGCCCGCGCTGGCTCCTTCGAGGTTCAGGGAACCGTCGAAGTACATCTTCCAGTGCTCAGGTCGCTCCGGCGGCGGAGGCTGCTGGATCTCTGTCCACTCCGAGACGAAGTCTGCGATGACTTGTGACTTGATGGCCTGCCTAGGGCAGAACTCTAGGTCGAACTCACCTAGTTCGATAGACCACTTAACGACGCGCCCAGAGGTGTCACGACTCCGTAGGATCTCGCCAAGGGGAAAGGCCGAGACGACCTTGATCTTGTGGCATTGGAAGTAGTGCCGAAGTTTTCGCGAAGTCATGAGTAGCGCGTAATGCATCTTCTGGGGCTGGCTGTACCTGGTCTTACTGTCAGACAGGACCTCGCTGACGTAGTAGACGGGTCGCTGGACGGGGTAAGGTCACCCCTCTTCAGGTCGCTCAGCCACCAGGATGGCGCTGACCACCAGGGTGGTCGCCGAGATGTAGAGCAGTAAGGGCTGCTTGGGCGCCGGGGGCACCATCACCGGGGGTGTCGTGAGGAAGGTCTTGAGTTGCTCAAGAGCTTGGTCCGCCTCCTCGATCCAGGCGAACTTGTCCGCCTTTTTTAGCAGCTTGAAGAAGGGCAGGCCTTTCTCTCCGAGCTTGCTAATGAATCGGCCTAAGGCCGCCATCTTGCCTGTGAGCTTCATGACGTCCTTTTTGCCAGTGGGTCGCTTCATCTTGAGGATGGCATCCACCTTGGTGGGATTGGCTTCGATGCCCTGGTTGCTGACCATGAAGCCCAGGAGCTTGCTGGACGGGACACCGAAGACGCACTTCTCTGGATTGAGTTTCCAGCGTTAAGTGCGGAGGTTAGCAAAGGTCTCCGCGAGGTCAGCTATGAGCTTGTCCTCGTGAGTGGTCTTGACGACCACATCGTCGATGTAGGCTTCTACGTTCCTGCTGATCTGGCTGGCTAGGCACTTCTGGATGGCCTTTTGATAGGTCGCACCCACGTTCTTGAGGCCGAAGGTCATGGCCGTATAGCAGTAGATGCCATGGGGCGTTATGAATGTCGTCTTGTCTTGGTCGAAGACCTTCAGGGCTATCTAGTGATACCCTGAGTAGCAGTCGAGGAAGCAGAGAAGGACACTCCCGGCCGTGGAGTCCACGACCTGGTCGATACGCGGAAGAGGGAAGGGGTCTTTAGGGCAGTACCTGTTGAGATCGGTGTAATCGATACACATTCTCCATTGACCGGTTTTCTTTGGTACAAGAACCGAGTTTGCGAGCCAAACCGGGTTTTTATACTCTCGGATAAATTCGGCAGCTAGGAGCTTTATTAGCTCTACCCTAATGACGTCCTTGCGATCTTTCGCAAAGCGGCGAAGCTTCTGCTTGACAGGCTTCGCCGTCTTGCTTACATCCAAGGCGTGCTCAGCCAGCTCCCTAGGAACACCTGGCATATCCGATGGACTCCATGCGAATATGTCGGCGTTATCCTGGAGGAAGCTGGTGAGCGTGAGTTCCTATTTGGGGTCGAGCCCGTCGCCGATCACCACCGTCTTCTCTGGGTCGGCAAGGCCGAGGCAGATCTTCTTCATCGATGGAGCCGCGTCTAGGGCTGTCTCGGTGCGCTTCTGCTCTAGGACGGATTGGTCGACAGGGTCAACTTTTTCGGGCTCAGCCACCAAGACCGCGGAGGCCTCGGCGGCGGCGGAGGTCGCAGTGAGGTCGAGAGCCTCCGTGTTGCACCTGAAGGAGATGATGAGGTCCCCTTTGACAGAGACGACCCCATGCGGAGCCGGCATCTTCAACACCAAGTAGGTGTAGTGCGGGATGGCCATGAATCTAGCCAGCATGGGGCGACCTAGGATCGTGTGGTAGGAGGACTTGAAGTTGGCGACCTCGAAGTTGAGGTACTCTGTGCGGAAGTTCGCCTCCGTACCAAAAGTGACCGGGAGGGAGACTCGACCCAAGGGTTGGGCCGCCTTCCTGGGGACGATGCCATAGAAGGGCTCGTCGCACTCCGTCATCTTGTTGAAGTCGAAGCCCATCTTCTTGAGGGTATCAACAAAGATGATGTTGAGCCCGCTGCCTCCGTCAATGAGGGTCTGGGAGAGCAGGGCTCCATCCACCGTAGGCTCGACGACCAGCGGGTAGGACCCGGGGTTTGGGATATGGACCCAGTGATCAGCTCTGGAGAACGTGATCGGCTGCTCAGACCATCGTAGGGGCACGATTGGATGAGTGTGGACGAGGTGGACGTCGCGTTTGTCCTTCTGGTAGCGCCTCCTGCTGGTGCTGGACTTGATTCCGCCGACGATCATGTTGATCGCGTGGGTTGCGGCCTGGAAAGGCCCATTGGGGTTGCCCGATGCTGGTGGAGGGGGCAGGTTCGTCTCGTCGCGGGGAGCCGCTGGAGCAGGGTCATTGCGAGGTGGGTCACTGCGAGGTGGCTCGCGGCGATCGTCGTATCGCTCGTCGCGGCGGTCGTCGCGGCGATCTCGCCGGTCGTCACAGCGGTAGTTGTTGTTGTAGGGGCGGTTGTCGCGTCGCCCGCCGTCGTTCCTAGGTCGCTTGGGGTCCGCGGAGGCGCTGAAGGCCCTCTTGAACTGGGAGTACTCGCGGAGGGTGTGGGTGGCCCCCTCATGGAACCCGCATATGCTGTCGAGCGCCAGGTCGAACTCTGCTTGATTGAAGGACGAACTTCGCCGCCCTTCGGCCGCCAGGACCTCGAAAGGTCACTTGCGAAGCTTGTCCGCTGCAGTACCAGATGTACTGACGTTACCAGCGTCGAACTGATTCTGGAGCGCGTCTTCTGTGTCCATGAGCTTGTTGACGACGATCATCAGCTCCTTGACGTTGGTGGCACCGGACTCATGGATCTTCTCTAAGACCTTGGGGTCTTTGATGCCTTTCTTGTAGCTGTCGACGATCTGGTCGTCCCTGACGCCAATGTACTCATTCCGGTTCTCGAAGAACCGGGTATTGTAGTCGCGGAGCTGCTCCTTCAGCTTCTGCACGACCCGCCCCAGGCTGAAGGCGTTCCCAGGGCGATCGTAGGTCGCTTGGAAGTTCGACGTGAAGGCCTGGGACAGATCGGCCCAGGTCTTGATGCTGCCAGGCGCAAGGTTGTTGAGCCAGAGCGAAGGGGCCTTGCCCATCACCAGTGGGAAGTAGGCCGTCATGTGGTCGAAGCTACCACCGGCCGCCTTGACGGCATCGTAGTAGGTCGACAGCCAGATGCTAGGGTCGGAGCGCCCATCATACGGCTTGATGTTGGGCTTGAAGTTGTCGGGGTACTCCCCCCTCTTGAAGCGGGCATCCAGCGCTGGGAAGGCATTGAGTGCAAGGTCTTCGCTGATGCCTCTTGCCGTGAAGGCATCTCGTGACGCGGAGTGGACGCTGCGCTCCGGAACGACCACCTGGGAACATGGCTGCCGGTCCCGGTCGAGCCGGACGATGGTGGGATCACCGTGATCAGCGTTGTACTTGGCACATCGCTGGTTCTCGATCTCGTACTGATCACGGAGCTCGCGCGCCATGATGCAGTGGACGCCGCCGGGGGCGCCGTACTCGCGGTAGTAGTCCAAGCGGCGGCGGAGCTCGCGCTCCTCGCGCTCCCGGTGGCGTTGGTCGACGACAGTGCGGGCGTCGCGAGCACGCATGTTGGCGTCGAGGTTGACGCGAAGGTCGCGGGCAGCAGCGGGCTGCTGGGCGGGCTGCTCAGGGTTGTGCTGAGCGACCTCCTCCTGGACGGGGGAGAGATAGCTACGCGCAGGTCGATGAGATCGACTGCGCGAGTGGCGGGTAGAGGATGACGCGGTGCACCTGGAGGCCGCGCTCTTCTCTTCCACCAGGGCGTTGGCGACCCGGAGGTACGCGAGGACCTGCTCGGCTTCAGGCGACTGGACTTGTTGGAGCCGAGTAATGGCCGCGCCCAGGTTGGCCTGGGGGCTGTTGAAGGTCGGGATCCCAACTTCCTCGAACTCGAGGCGCAGATCACGAGCGCAGGGCAAGGCACGCCGCTGCTCTTCCGCACGTGGCTCGGCGCGGCGGGCGTTTGCTTCGATACGAGCCTCCTCCTGAGAGTTGGTCGCACCCACACGTGGTGGCTCGTTCTCCGAGATCACCATCACCTGACGGAAGATGACTTCCGGGTCGTTCGGGGGGATACGAACCCGGACCTTCTGGAACTTCCCACAGTCCGGAGACTGGATAGGTTGCCTAGCTCGGCGAGGAAGCTCGTTGTTGATCTTCTTCCGCAGGCGGCACCCGCGGAGGGTGTGCTTTGCGCCCTTATGGTAAGTGCAGGGCACGTCGAGGGGGTTGCGCCGAGTGCGAGGCGCAGGCCTTGGGTCGCGCGAAAGTCGCCTCCTAGATTGGATCTTAGGAGGCGTGGAGAGTTGGCTCAGGCGAAGGCCGGGCGCTGACTTCAGGCCGAAGGGAAATGTGTCGTGGCGTAGCGCTGTCTGCGCCGAGTGTTGAGCTCATTCGCAGATCTCCAATGTTTCCCTCATGGAGCCGATGACGTCTTCCATCCCCTGGACAAGGTCACAGGGTTTGGGTGGGTGGGTCTCTGATACTAGATCGGGAACAGGAACGGCGGCGGGCGCCGTGACGACCGTCTCGGGGGTCGCTGGAGGAGTCGAAGCTGCCAGAGCAGGTGAGGTTGCCAAGAAAGATCCAAAGCAGATCTCCACGGGGTCGGCGAGGAAGGCCGCCATGCTCGCTGGGAAGACGACGCCAGATTGGGCCACCATGCTGCACAGCGAGTTCCCGATCGCCCCTACCTGGCGCGCCAACTGTCAGGGGGTGAGACCTGGACAGATCCGGTAGGGGGTTGCCCTAGAGGTTTGCAGGTTAATGGAGGATAGGGACCTAAGAGCATAGGTGGTTATGCACGTGGTGCACACGGAGCTAGGCGAGTATGGCGGCGAAGAACAGGGAGACAAGGGTTTATACTGGTTCAGGCCTACGGAGAGTAAAACCCTACGCCCAGTTGTGGTAGATTATGCGATGATGAAGATGAGTTCTCCCTGTGCATGGAGCCCTAGGCCGCCTTATATGGGGGACGGGCTAGGGTTTGCATGCGCAGGTCAGTTTGACCCGTGTCGGGGTCGGTTACAACTGTGGGAAGCTTATCTCCTGGATTACAATGAGTATCCTGTGATACTCGGAGTCTACAGGCGGCGGCGCGCCAGGTCGCCGTGTCTTGTCTTGCACGCCAAGGCTTCGCGGGTCTTCCGGGAGCTTGATTAGGTCGCTGGGCCCACTTGTAAGGTCGGCGAGTCTTCTGGAAGGTCGGGTCCACTTGACAGGGGCCTCTGGGACCTTGGCCGGTGGGGACCCATGGGTACCCATGTCTCTCAGAGCAGAATCCATCTAATCAGGCGGGGTTTAGCATCTTTCTTAGTGAGCAGGTATTTAAGAGCAGCATGATCAGTGTAAACTATTACCTTGGCTCCCACCAAGTAAGATATAAACTTATCTATGGCAAAGACAACAGCCAGGAGCTCTTTCTCAGTAGTAGCATAATTCAACTGAGCTCCTGTCATGGTTTTGCTAGCGTAGGCTATAGCATGGTGTTTCTTATCCTTAGTTTGGCCTAAGACGGCCCCTACAGCGTAGTCACTAGCATCACACATGATCTCAAAAGGCAGCGTCCAGTCGGGGGGCTGGATAACTGGGGCAGAGATGAGTGCATTCTTGAGGGCAAGGAAAGATTCCATACATTCCTTTGTGAATTCGAAGGGCGCATCCTTGGCTAAGAGGTTGGTAAGGGGTCTAGCTACCTGTGAGAAGTCTTGATGAACCGTCGGTAGAACCCAGCATGGCCGAGGAAGCTACAGATACCCTTGACATTTACAGGAGGAGGGAGCTTTTCTATTACCTCAATCTTGGCACGATCCACTTCTTTCCCTCGTTCGGACACCAGGTGTCCTAACACGATGCCCTCTCGGACCATAAAATGGCACTTCTCCCAATTTAGGACTAAGTCCTTCTCATGACACCTTTGCAAGACCCTGTCTAAATTTCTAAGACATTCATCGAAAGTTTTACCATAGATAGAGAAATTGTCCATGAAAACCTCCATGATTTGCTCAATCATGTCTGAGAAGATAGACATCATGCACCTTTGAAATGATGCGGGCGCATTGCACAACCTGAAGGACATTCTCCGATAGGCATAGGTTCCGTAAGGGTAGGTGAAAGTGGTCTTGTTCTGATCATCAGGGTGGATAGGGATTTGATGGTAGCCAGAATACCCATCACGGAAACAGAAGAAGGAGTGATTGGCCAGCCGCTCGAGCATCTCGTCGATGAACGGGAGCGGAAAGTGATCCTTCTTCGTAGCCTTGTTGAGTTTCCTATAATCTATGCACATCCTCCACCCTGTGGGAAGGCGTTGAGCAATCTGCTCGCCGAACTCATTGGGTGCAGTCGTCATACCTTCCTTCTTGGGTACGCATTGAACGGGGCTCACCCATTCACTATAAGGGACTGGGTAAATGATCCCTGCGTGAAGAAGTTTAAGAACTTCTTTCTTCACGACTTCTCTCATCACGTTGTTCAGCCTTCTCTGTGCCTCCCTTGTTGGTGGAATATCAGAATCTACAGGGATGCGATGGGTGCAGAGATTCGGGCTGATTCCTTTGAGATCCTGAAGAGAGTAACCGAACACTGATCGGTGTTTGTCTAGGATAGAGATGAGCCTTCTGGATTCCTCGTCAGAGAGATTGTCGTTAATGATCACTGGGGACTCAGTGTCCCCATGGAGGAAAACATATCGAAGGCCGGTGTGCAAAGGCTTGAGTTCGATAGGAGGCTTAGGTGGAGCCTGGGATTCAGATATATCTATAGGCTCATCAGGCTCCTCTATCTCATCTATGAACTCGGGTGCCCACTCGTCGAGGAGGGATTCCGACGAATCTCCCAGAATGATTGCCTTAACCTCCTCAATGTGTGTAGAGTCATCAGGAGGGTCAGTTCTTGCATTTTTCGCTCTCGAAATTTCTACAGAGAAAACCTCCTTCCCTAGGCAAACGTTAAGCTTACCTTGGGTAGGGGCCTCTAGGAGAAATTTTTCGAGGGGCAATCCTATCATGAGGTCGAAGCTAAGGACATCATAGGTGTGGAAGTCAAGAGCAAAGTCGGCCTCCTTATACATGATGGGGATAGCCTTGAAGATCCCTACTCCTTCTAGGATTTCTCCTTCAGGAGTCCTGATAGACGTCTGGGTAGGAGTCAGAGGTTCGTCCGCAAAGTTCCTCAGAGCATAAGTGCTGGACATGATATTGACTCCCACCAGAGGGTTGTAGAGAACTTTCACTACCCTCCCATTCATGACACAAGGAAGGGTTGAACGAGGCGGGAGGAGCTGGAAAATTCCGGCTGTTGATTCCGACTCTCTCGACCATTCTTGGGTCATGATGGCCGTTAATTCCCGAACATTGTCCCTGAGGAAAACGACATCCAAGGGATCTGGGGAACTCACGGGTGAAGGTGGTTTTCTCTCGCAACCGTAGTTCGAGGTGTTTCCATAATCACTTATTATTTCATCCTCAAACATAGAAGAGACTCCAGAGGTTGAATCGCTTCTTCCTCCGGTGTCGTGACCTCCTGAACTGAGCTTATGGAATTGGGTGATGAAGGTTCAGGCTCAGGTTCAGGGGTAATCTCTTTTTCGGGTGTGCATTCCTCTTGAGGCTCTTCCGGTTCGACTGTGAAGGAGGCATTAGTTGCTATACAATCAAGGATCTTCCTCCCTTCACTTGGAGTTTTATCCGGAAAGGAACCTCCCGAGGCGTCGTCAAGGTGCCAGGTGGACTTGGCGTCCAATCCCGCATAGAAATGCTGATAGAGCACATGATCAGGTATCGACAGCGTGGGGCCCGATTTTACTAAACGTAAGAATCTTTCCCATGCCGCACCCAAAGTTTCCTTATCCTTTTGCTTGAATCCGAGCACATCCTTCCGCAGGGCAATGAGCCGTGCAGGTGGGAAAAACCGTCGGCAGAATTCACCAACAAGATTCGGCCACCTGCCGCCCACTTCACTTGCGCGATCGTTGTACCATTGCCTTGCGCTTCCCGTGAGAGAAAAAGGAAACAATTTCCAACGAACGGTATCATGTTTCATGCCAGCAAAGGCGTAACATGAACACAGATGCTCAAATTCTTGCAAATGGTCATAGGGGTTTTGACGGTCCCCGGAAAAGGAATACGACTTCCCAATCAAAGAGATAAGATCGGTACTGAGTTGATAGCTAGATGTGGTAATTGGGTGTTCCGAAGGTGGAGGCTCTAACAACTCAGGTTTGGGAGCAGAAAGATTTTGGATAGAAGTTCGCTCCATGGTAACGGGGGTGAAGGTAGAATGAAAAAGGAAAAAGATAAATACGAGGACCACTAGGTTCGAAGATAGATACAGCAACCGTTCCCCGGCAACGGCGCCAGAAATGCTTGTTGGCGTTTCTAAATGTCACCACTATGGCACCGTGGGTAGCGTGAGCATGTAAGAGACACCAGGTATACCGCAAGTGCACGGAAATACCGTTGTAGCACTTCCCCAAGGAAGGAGAGTATTCCAAGGGTATCGAATCCAAGGAACGATGTGCACTATCTCCTACTCTAGTATAGATGATCCAAGGACACAACACTGATTGATAGGATAGGTAGAAAGGATCTGCTCGGACCGAGCGCAGAGTCTAGTTATGTTCTCTCAGGTATAACACTCACTTAGGGCACCAAGCACAAGGCCTTTGTGCTGGCTCGAGCCCAACTCGGTACGCGACGTAAGAGGGTTGACAAAGGGTCCAACAGGCAGTCACCACTGCGGCCTACCTCTACGCTACGATCGTACGTGGTCTTCGAAGGATAGCTTATGGTCCAGACACCTCGTCTACACCACTTACTATTCCTACGAACAAATGAAGAACACAAGAACAAAGCAACTAAGCATGCATACGACTTTAATCTAAATAGGAAATATCGAAATACTCACTTTAGTCTAGTTGAAGAACAAAGGCACCGCTGAGGATCGTTCTTGAGGAAGATGTCATGAATCATGACATGGCCTCAAGCCTCCCACCTCACTTCCTAGCACTAATCCTATACAAAGAGCTCTCCTCTCTTAAAGAGAGAGGCTCAAAGCCAAAATGAAGAGGAGGAGGAGGAGATGTGTGTGTTCCAAAATGGAGCCCCTCCCCTCCTACTTATAGAGGAGGGAGAAGCTTGCTTCGGGGCTCCAAGTGCCCCTAAATGCCCGGAACTGCAACCAGGAGCCAATCAGGAGATGACACGTGGAGGGCCTAGATCAGCCGAACCAAGGTCGGTTCGACCGATCTAGGGTTCGGCCGAAGCCTAGGTGCCACGTGGCACCGTGTGCTTCTTCGTGGTGGCTGACTGGTGGGCCCTGATGCCTCTCCTTCGTGCATGCCAAGTTTCCCGACGGTTTTCGGGGATAAGTAGGCCCTTGAATCCATGTGATGTACATGTGGTGATTCGTGATTCGTCGGGCTTGCCTCTCTTGGATTGATGATGTCAGTGATCCAGGGGAATCCTAGGTGGCATCCCCTCATTGGTTGGACTTGAAGTGCTTGGATGAAAGACTTGTGCTTTTACTCCTCTTTCTAGTGCTATTCACCTGTATTTGCATAATCACCAACACTTGTGGAAATGATTAGTTTAAGCCCTATTCTAGTGTCGATGATCTTTTTCCATGCCAAAAGGTACATGTTTGACGGGTAAGAAGTGAGTGAAAATCAGCCGTCAACATCAAGATCACGTACACGTTCATGCTAAAACTTCTACACCGGAAGTAAGCATTCATCATTTTCTCCATATTGCTTATGCATTCCTCCATAAATAAAACTCTATGTATCTTTGCATTATTCATCCCTCTCCAAATATCTCCAATAGAGACAAAGCGTTAGCTAAAAAAAAGAGAGAGAAAAGCGTGCTCAAAAGCATGGCAAAAATAAATAAAGAGAGCTAGCCCAAGTCTCGAAAATTTCAAAAGGAGAAAAAGGGATTGATATGTGCAAGAGAAAGAGTTCCACCATATAGATGGTAATAACTAGTACCTACTCCAGGGCTAGTGTCCACCTTACCATCAAATCCTTGTTCCTTCATATAAAACATGGCAATATCTAGCACCCATTTCCGGGCCTAATATCCACCTTGCCATGCTCATATCCATCACACACATATGCACATCTTGATCAGAATGTATGTTTGTTTCTTCCAAGGATCCGGTTTTTGACTTAGCAAAACATGAGAGGCAAGTATGCCACATCTTCCCTACCTACAGCTCCACATACAGCCCATTAAGAGTAGGATGTGAAGAAGGGCAACATTGATGCCTTGGTAAGGAACCATACACTTTTGAGCGATCCGAGAGTATCATTTGAGGAACTCTGATTTTCTTTTGAAAAATTTGCAAAACCTCCGGATTGATAAGCTGATCATGGTATAAGTGATTATGCACATGCTATATAACCATTCTGTCTCTCAACCGCCCAAGGCAGGTGAAGCTATATGCCCCACGTATCAGGAGAAAGGTAAGAACATTGCCAACTTGTTCAACTCTTGGTAGAATACTTTGCTGTATGTTTGCCATAAGTTGAGAATACAACATTGTAGCAACTCCTGATCAACCAACCTAAGTCTCTAATGTCTTGATTCGAGATGAGCAAGAGGTTAGCTTGGGGGAGTTTGTTGACAGTGGAAATTCACCATTTCCAACCCTCAATATTCTCACATAAATGGAGGCATATGCATATTTCACTAGCATTTGGGTTTGAATAATGTAGTTCCACTTGTCCTTGGAGATTATTTGTATGTAGGTGATTTACCCCTTAAAAGAGATGGAAACTCAACTTCTATGAAGAAACCATGCCAACTCAGCTGAGGAGGTGGCTGCCACCAAGGGAAACATGGCAATCCATGTCATCGATCCAGGGGAGGCACTCACCGACGAATCAGAGGACGCCACATGGACTTCACATGGATCAAAGGGCCCACCTCGGATACCAAATCAAGCCATGCACCGGGGATGGATCAGAGGGCCCACAGGGCAGCCACCCAGAGGAAAACCACCCCGAGTGGGGGGCCTAGGGGGCCGACCGATCCTAGGATCGGCCGAACCGCCTCTAGGCCGCCCCATCTCGTCCCTACATGTGGCACTCGCTCATTGGTCACTTGCTGCATCCCGGGGTGTTTTGGAGTACTTTGAGCCTCCGAGCAAGCCTGGTCCTTGCCTATAAATAGAAGGGGAGGGGCTCCCATTTCCCACACACCACTCTCTCATTCTCCTCTCACTTTTAGTTTCCAAGGCTAGGGGGTAGGCTAGAGTAGCTCTTATTCAGGTTCCAAGTCTTCTTTGGAGTCTAGGTATGAGTTCTCTTTTATCTTTATTTCTTTATATGACTTAGATCTACTTCAGTTATTCAGCTACTTCATATAAAGTCATGGTAGATCATATTCTTGATATGTTCTTGAGTTCATCCTTTGTTCATCATTTAGAGGCTCGTGTTCTTCGTGAACACTACCTTTTGATCCACTTGAAGGGTGATAAACTCCTTCCTTATGTGTTTGTTCATAAGTTAGAGGCTCGTGTTCTTCACGAACACAGCCCTTTGATCTTATTGATTAGACATAAGAGAGTTCATATTTGTTTATATGTCTAGCCTTAGTTGATCTTGTTAGATGGCATGAGAGTGTTGCATAAGGTCTGTGTTCAAGCTACGGTACTCGGTCTAGTTGACCAGTTTTCTGGTGGCTCTCACCCTGGGTCACAATAGCCAGGGCCGGGTGGAGTCTAGCAGCAATGTAGGCATGGTGCCTGGGTTGTCTGGCTATGATAGTTATGAGCATACCCCCCGTAACGATAGAGGTCGGTCCTCGGGTGGTAACAGCCCTGTTGGATCCTTGGGCAACCTCTGCGCTGGGGTACCTGCTGTAGGAGTCTAAAGTCTAGTTTCGCAGAGTGCTGGTCATCGCGGGCTAGCTCCCCGTTTGTACCTGGGTGCTGAACCTTATCTCTCTCATGAAATACTGATGCCCATCTCTTGTATCTTCTAGCTTTGTATGTTTAGTACATTAGAACCTAGAGCTAACTCGTATGTTCCCCCTAAGCCGTAGTGTGCTAGAGTAGAGGTAGATTTGAGTGAGTGTGTGTCACACTACCCCGTATATCTTTTATCTTACACCTGTCTTTGAGTGTGTTGTTCCCTATATCTATCTCTTGGTTTACATTCAGAGCAAAAGCATAAGTCTAAGATATCCGCCATTGCCTTCCATGGATACGATACCCTTGGAATACTCTCCTTCCTTGGGGAAATGCTACAATGGTTTATCTGTGCGCTTGCGGATTTGTTCATGATCGTTTAGATTAACCTTTGGCAAGTCTCGATGTTCACGCTAACCCGGTGCCATTAGTTGTGACATTGAGAGGTGCCTAAAGGCATTTCCTAGTGTTGTCGCTAAGGACGGGTCCCAGATCTGTTCTTAGGATGATGACGCTACGAAACGCCAACAACAAACACATAAGGAGTTTATCACCCTTCAAGTGGATCAAAAGGTAGTGTTCACGAAGAACACAAGCCTCTAAATGATGAACAGAGGATGAACTCAAGAACATATCAAACATATGATCTACCATGACTTTATATGAAATAGCTGAATAACTGAAGTTGATCAAAGTCATACAAAGAAATAAAGATAAAAGAGAACTCATACCTAGACTTCCAAGAGGACTTGGAACCTGAATAAGAGCTACTCTAGCCTACCCCCTAGCCTTGGAAACTAAAAGTGAGAGGAGAATGAGAGAGTGGTGTGTGAGAAATGGGAGGCCCTCCCCTTCTATTTATAGGCAAGGGCCAGGCTTGCTCGGAGCACCAAATGGCCCCTAAACACCCGGGAGTGAGGCAATGGACCAATAGGAAGCTACCACGTGGAGGGCCAGGATGGAGCCCCCTAGGTCGGTTCGGTCGATCCTAGGATCGGCCGACCCCCTAGGGTGGCCCCACCTGGTGGTCTTCCACTGGGTGGCTGCCCTGTGGGCCCTCTGATCCTCCCCCGGTGCATGGCTTGATTTGGTATCAAAGGTGGGCCCTTTGATCCATGTGAAGTCCATGTGGCGTCCTCTGATTTGTCGGTGAGTGCCTCCCCTGGATCGATGACGTGGAATGCCATGTTTCCCTTGGTGACAGCCACCTCCTCAGCTGAGTTGACATGATTTCTTCATAGAAGGTGGGTTTCCTTCTCTTTTAAGGGGTAAATCACCTACATACAAATAATCTCCAAGGACAAGTGGAACTACATTATTCAAACCAAAATGCTAGTAAATAATGCATATGCCTCCATTTATGTGAGAATATTGAGGGTTGGAAATGGTGAATTTCAACCGTCAACAGTGCGCTCGTTTTCAGGCTTCACCGAGGACTTTGTTGACGGTTGAAATTCACCACTTTCAACCCTCAATATTCTCACATAAATGGTGGCATATGCATTATTCACTAGCATTTTGGTTTGAATAATGTAGTTCCACTTCTCCTTGGAGATTATTTGTATGTAGGTGATTTACCCCTAAAAAGAGATGGAAACCCACCTTCTATGAAGAACCCATGCCAACTCAGCTGAGAAGGTGGCTGCCACCAAGGGAAACATGGCATTCCACATCATCGATCCAGGGGAGGCACTCACCGACGAATCAGAGGACGCCACATGGACTTCACAAGGATCAAAGGGCCCACCTCGGATACCAAATCAAGCCATGCACCGGGGATGGATCAGAGGGCCCACAGGGCAGCCACCCAGAGGAAAACCACCCTGAGTGGGGGGCCTAGGGGGCCGACCGATCCTAGGATCGGCCGAACCGCCTCTAGGCCGCCCCATCTCGTCCCTACACGTGGCACTCGCTCATTGGTCACTTGCTGCATCCTGGGGTGTTTTGGAGCACTTTGAGCCTCCGAGCAAGCCTGGTCCTTACCTATAAATAGAAGGGGAGGGGCTCCCATTTCCCACACACCACTCTCTCATTCTCCTCTCACTTTTAGTTTCCAAGGCTAGGGGGTAGGCTAGAGTAGCTCTTATTCAGGTTCCAAGTCTTCTTTGGAGTCTAGGTATGAGTTCTCTTTTATCTTTATTTCATTGTATGACTTTGATCTACTTCAGTTATTTAGCTATTTCATATAAAGTCATGGTAGATCATATGCTTGATATGTTCTTGAGTTCATCCTTTGTTCATCATTTAGAGGCTTGTGTTCTTCATTAACACTACCTTTTGATCCACTTGAATGGTGATGAACTCATTCCTTATGTGTTTGTTCATAAGTTAGAGGCTCGTGTTCTTCACTAACACGACCCTTTGATCTTATTGACTAGACATAAGAGAGTTCATATATGTTTGTATGTCTAGCCTTAGTTGATCTTGTTAGATAGCATGAGAGTGTAGCATGAGGTTTGTGTTCAAGCTACAGTACTCGGTCTAGTTGACCAGTCTTCTGGTGGCTCTCACCCTGGGCC
Source organism: Cenchrus fungigraminus (assembly GCA_036936925.1). NCBI lineage: Eukaryota > Viridiplantae > Streptophyta > Magnoliopsida > Poales > Poaceae > Cenchrus > Cenchrus fungigraminus. The sequence continues at coordinate 41,410,789 of CM072771.1, read as the reverse complement.
ACAATAGCCCGGGCCGGGTGGAGCCTAGCAGCAACGTAGGCATGGTGCCTGGGTTGTCTGGCTACAGCATTTATGAGCATGCCCCTCGTAACGATAGAGGTAGGTCCGCAGGTAGTGACAGCCCTGTTGGATCCTTGAGCAATCCTCCGCGCTGGGGTACCTGCTCTAGGAGTCTAAAGTCTAGTTTCGCAGAGTGCTGGTCGTCGCGGGCTAGCTCCCCATTTGTACCAGGGTGCTGAACCTTATCCCTCTCATGCAATATTCATGCCTATCTCCTGTATTTTCTAGCTTTGTATGTTTAGTACATTAGAACCTAGAGCTAACTCGTATGTTCCCCATATGCCGTAGTGTGCTAGAGTAGAGGTAGATCTGAGTGTGTGTCACACTACCCATATATTTCTTATCTTACCCCTGTCTTTGAGTGTGTTGTTTCCTATATCTATCTCTTAGTTTACATTCAGAGCAAAAGCATAAGTCTAAGATATCCGCCATTGCCTTCCACGGATACGATACCCTTGGAATACTCTCCTTCCTTGGGGAAATGCTACAATGGCTTATCTGTGCACTTGCGGATTCGTTCATGATCGTTTAGATTAACCTTTGTCAAGTCTTGATGTTCACGCTAACCCGGCGTCGTTAGTTGTGACATTGAGAGGTGCCTACAAGGCAATTCTTGGTGTTGTCACTAAGGATGGATCTCAGATCTGTTCTTAAGATGACAGCGCTACGAAACACCAAGAGACTTCACATCGGCAAGCTGTCAAGAGGATTTTCAGGTACTTGAACTACACCCTTGAGTTTGGTCTTTGGTATTCTACGGCCTCGACACTCAACCTTCACAGGTTTGCGGACGCTGACTTCACTGGGTGTCATTTGGATCGTAAGTCTACTTCTGGTGGGTGTCAGTTTCTTGGGTCTTCTTTGGTTTCTTGGTCATCCCGCAAGCGGTCGAGTGTAGCCCAGTCCACTACACAGGCCGAGTATGTTGCTGCAGCCAGTTGTTGTTCCCAGCTCCTATGGATTACCTACACTATGAGCGACTTTGGTGAGTAGTGTTCCAATGTCCCACTCTTTTGTGACAGCACCAGTGCCATAAGTGTAGACAAGAACCCAGTTCTCCACTCCAAAACCAAGCATATAGAAGTGAGGTACCACTTCCTGAGAGATAATGTGGAGAAGGGAAAGATTGTTTTGATCCATGTGCCCACCCAGAACCAACTAGCCGATATCTTTACCAAACCACTTGACCAAGCTACTTTCACTCGCTTGCGGGGTGAGCTCGGTGTGTGTTTGCTTTCCTGAGTTGGTGGTGGGAGCTCCTTTGTAGCATATGTATCATATTTATTTTGTGCATGGCATTGCATGTGTAACATGATGTATAGTCATCTTTGTATCTTAGGTTATTTTGCATTTGTCTCATATGGCAGGATGAGCTTCTCCTATATACATTGATTGCTATGATATGCTAGTTGTAAGCTTGTGAGCATGTTTGATATGATTTGATGAAGGATAGCTATGCTATTTGATAGTTTTGCTATATTTGCATGATGAGGTGGCTAATTTTTGGAAAATGTTAGATAGGTTCTCTCTTGTGAGTTTAAGGCTTGGCATGATCTTAGTGTGCTTTGGTGGTTTATGTCATGCTTAATTCATGGATGTATATCATATGCTTCTCACTTGGGGTCAAAGACCCATTTCTCATTATGAATGTTTAGCCCATGTGATACCTTGTGGGGGAGCATAAGCTTCTTTTTGCCGCAAAGGCACTTCATGTACCATTTTATGCTTAAATGTGAAAAATTAAATTAGTATGAAATGCTTTGCTCAAAGTTGTGCTCTCAATTGATCCATGTCATAAATGTTTTAAATCTGAATTTATATGGGTGCTAAACCGTTGCATGTTGTCTACCATGAGAGGTCTCATTTTAAGAAGTAGACACATGGCTCGGTGGCTTTAACATGACATGAGATGCTTATGGGTGTTTGTAATGATCTTGTGTTAAGGATATATGACCTAGCATGAAGTTTGTGTGATTTAAATTCACCTTGGTAGACTTTGCTATTTTGGTCTTTAGCTCATGAGAGGGAAATTTTTCGCAAAATTGTGTATTTTGATCATGGCTTGCTCATTTGCTCATATAGCTTTACTATCATGATGGCAATGCTCATACGAATCTTTGGAATGTCTTGCTTGCTCGTTTGCTCACTTGTAGCATTTTGTAGTGCTCATTGTCTATTTGAGAAGATCTAGGTTGTAATATTCGTAGAAATGCCTTGATTCATGCATTGTCAACAAGGGGGAGAAGTTTGTGCATGGAAAATGGATCTGAGCATGTTTAGAAGGTTTTCGGCTGGTTTCGAACTGTTTCGGAACAAGTTTTTCTAGGGGTGGTCACATAAGGTGGTCTGACCGCCCTGTCTGTGGTGTGACCGGCCCAGGCGGTTTGACCGGCCTGGGTCAGTGAGAGCAAGTTTTGCTCGTTTTTCATGCATATGTTGTAGTCATTTGCATGCATGTGTTTAGGGGGGTGCATTTGCTCAAGGGGAGCCGGCATGTGTTCAGGGGGAGCTCCTTGTGTCGTCTGAGTTCTTGCTTTGGTGGTTTGCTCTTTGTGAGCTATATTTTTTGTCTCGGTTGTGTTGAGTCGTTGCCCTTGCCTTAGGGGACCGAGACTTTGCCTTCAAGTGATCAGGTTTGTGTTGTTTGGCTTTTGGATCACTTGATGGGTTGTTGTTTGTTTGTTTCTTTTCTTTTTCTTATGATGGTTACTATGTGTGTAGGTGTTGTCAATGCACTCATCAAGGGGGAGATTGAGGACCTGTGTGGTCCGAGGACCGGTGGATGGTCGCTCCTTGGTGATGAGTGATTGACAACGTTGTGGGGACTGACTCTTGGCCTAGTATTGCAGGTGCAGGTTGCGGCTTGATTCGCGTGGTACGGGTGAAGATCAAGTGTGAAAGGTCTGTCCGTGTGACCTCCCAGGAGCAGAGAGACAAGTAGCCTTCGATCGAGGTACCCGATGGCCGACGGTATCAAGTGCGGACCATACGTTAGCAAGAAGAGCAAGACAACGTCGAGAGGGATGGAGCCGGTGCAAGATAGTAGCTAACAACTGAAGCTTGCGCGCGGGGTTTGCAGTGGTTTGGCCACAAAACCACTGGGTTACTTGGTTGAGCCACAAAGCCAAGGCCGAAGGCTCGACGGGGCGAACCAGCCTGCTCAGGCCGGTCTGACCGCCCAGCCAGGAGTGATCGGGGGAGGCCGGTCTGACCGCCTGGCTCGCAGCGCGTCGAGAAGCTTCGAAGCGGAGGATGCTTGGCACGATCGTGAGGCTTGCATGGAGATGAAGCGGATTGCGGCCAACGGGCATCCGTCTGATGGAGAAAACGACCGAAGTTCCCAAAGTGCCCTCGGTGGGCTTGTATCTTAAGTTAAGTAAGTAGGGGTAGTTTGGTCATTGGTTGCCCTCCATATAAACTCGAGTGAGAGGAGATGGCAGCCACCTCTTGGAACCCTAGTTCATTTGCTTTCCTCCTTTGTTTTCCTTAGGCCTAGCTTGAGAGCTTCATGAGAGATCTTGTGAGAGGGTTGGATGTTCAGGCGGCTTGCTAGACCTTGTATGAACTTTTCATGGCATGTATAGAAGCTTCGGCGTGGTTCATCTAGTCTCTCTTTGTCTCCCGGCGTTTTCCCTTTTGGGGATTTTCATGGTGGCTTGTTTGAGGGGTTTCTTGGAGGGATTCTTGTTGGGTATCACACATGAGGTCTTCGTGCCTCTTTTCTTGGTGATTTTTCCCCAGCAATCTCTTGGGAAATCCTTCGATTTGGGTGGATTTCGGAGTTCTTGGAGTTCATGACATAGAGGCCTTCGATTCGCGATTCCAATTGATTGGATGGGTTTCGGTGGATATCCTTTGGTGGAGAGGTCATTCATGACCCAGCTATCCCCGAAGTTCCGTTGCAATCCGTGGAGTGAATCGGGAGATCGGGTGAAGGGAAGTTTAGGGTTGACCCGTGGCCAGTTTCTGGAAGGGATGCGATCTGACCACCCTGGGGTTTCGCGAGGAAAGTTTTGGTTTTCCGGTGATTTTCTATGATAGCTTGTTTGCCTTGATCAGAGGAGTTTCCAGGCGAAATCTTGGGTTGATTTGGAGTCGTGAGCTTCGAGTTGTGGTTTTGGGGAATTCCAGGCCTAGGCGGTCTGACCGCCCCTGGCAGGAAATTTCCCGTGTGTTGTTTCCGCTGTTGTGTGTGCGTAGTTGTGTTGCTTGCTGGTGAGGTTTGCTCCTAGGATCAGTAGCACTCCAGTGGCTACGTGGTCTTGGCAAACGTGTGGATAGAGTGGTGAAACTGATTTTTGGATTGAGGCCGTGTTCATCTCGTTAGAGGAGCTATCTCCCTCGAGAAAGAATTTTTATCGGCTCTCATTCACTCCCCCCTCTCTGGTCGCCCAATCCGGTCCTTCAATTATCCTTGTAAACACCTTCCACCTTTGAGGAGTGAACCCTCAGAGCCATCCTTGTCAGAACCCATTCTTTCATCTGGCTTCCAGATTCTCCCCTCTCTCATGAAGCTAATTTAGGATCTTTCCTTCTCGGGGTTAATTCATGAGAACCCCTTTGATCATGTGAGAGACTACGAGCGTCTAATTGAAACTCAGGGTAAAACCGGAGAATCACCGGATGCTCAGAAAAGAGAATTTTTCCCGCTATCCCTCTCTGGGAAAGCACGGGATTGGCATCATTGTCTGGTAGAGACTACCTTACTCGGGAGAGGTTGAGAGCAGCTTTCTGCTCCCAATTCTTCCCGATACGACGTGTCCTCTCGCTAAGGAACAAGATTCTCAGTTTCAAGCAATGTGAGGAGGAATCACTAGGAATGGCATGGAATCGTTTCGCCTCTGCGGCGGAAGATTGCCCAGTCCTCCACGTCCCCGATTGGATGCTACTTCAGCACTTCTGGTTTGGGTTACAGAAAGGCAATGCCATGTGGCTTGATGCTCTCTCTGGAGGCTCCTTTGTGCACTTGGACGCTGTTAAGGGAAAAGAGATCATGGAAAATCTCTGAGATTTCAGCTCCCCTAGCATACCAGTCTATGAGGTACCCATCAGAGGAAGTTTTGAGCCACCTAGATCCATCATCAGCCGAGCTCGAGACTTCATATCCACTCTCTCTAAGCTCTGGCTAAAGATACCATTCCTGAATAGCAGGAATCTAAGGGAAAGATTACTTAGCGCAGAGTCTACGCTTGGGTTCCCCTCTCGTGCCTCTTCTTAGACCTTCTCCCCGAGACCTTGTCTCGCGGGAGGATGGAGAGAGTAATTAGGAAAGAATGAATCATTCCCGGCCAGGATGACTTGTTCAATCCTAATCATGATCTCCTAAGAAGAGTACGAGAGGCCCATCATATTCCTACGTCTCGGTTTGAGCTGAGGTGCCCACCACCGAAGTTACGTATGGACTGAGACATCGGTCTCTGCTTTATAATCCATGAGGATTCACCTATCGGATCGAAGGAGTGTGATTACTTACCGATCGAGTTGAGTTCATTCACTTCTTATCGTAAGCCCCTCGATCGATGCTGATCAGTCAAGAGAAGCTTTACCAAGTATCATAAGCTTCACTTGATCGATGCCCAATGGGAGATGATCTTTCTAGTTCATCCATAACCTCCCATTGGAAGCTTAGGATAAACCTCGAGATGTTTCATCATTTTGATGAGAACATCGGACCCTCTGCCTAAGGCAAGGGTGAGTTGAACCTCACCTTGCACCAGAACTCTAGCTCTTGAATGTACACCGCCTTTGGATTCTTTTCCCTATCCTCTTTTGGAGGCCGAGTGTTTTTCTAGGCTTGAGTTCACTCGGAGATCTGTTCTCGTTGTGAGAGCACTAGCCTCAGTGCTCAATCTTTTTATCTCCGAGTTCCACCAACCTAGTGCTATAGCTTCCTGAGTCTTGTGACCACCCCAGAGCTGCCAGCCTCCGGATGATCATGCTTGCTTTCAGCTTTGCTATCTTTTTAGACTCGTGTTCGTATATATGCACTAACCTTGCAGGTCAGAGCTCATCATCATATCACACTACCTGTAAGAGAGACGATTTTGGGTTGAGCCAGGAGATCGCTCATGAGACACCCGCATTCTGAGTACTCTTGGGTTTCATTTATTTGATTTCCCAAGACAATTATCCTTCGGGTACCTTGTGAACGCTAACCATGCAGGAGACAGGAATTATCAATGAAAGAATTAGGCAGAGGTGCACAGAAGACAACATCATCGTGGCAACACGGTGAGCACTTCATGATCCCCATCAGTAGCTTCTACACCTATGATGGACTAAGTATGTTGTCAAGGTGAGTTCCCCCAGAACATCTAAAGTATAAAGGGCTTAGCCAAACTTATTATAGAGTAGAGGTTGACTAGTCAACCCCAACCTTATCCTAGCTTTAGTCGAATCCTACCTTTCTATCTCGGGGCACCCACCTGGGACTGTGACCTTTCAGCCTGCTAGAGCCCACACGCGAAGGGGGAGGACCAGCGGGGCCCACCGAGGGTCGGCCGATCCCCAGATCGACCGAAGCCCTGGTGCCTCCGTTGCCCTTCGTCTTTCGCGTGTGCACCTCTTCTTCCTCTAGAAACCCTCTCCTTACCGCACGACAAGTTTCGAGTCGCGCAGAACCCATCTCCTCCACCTCCTTCAACCCCATCCATGGCTGACTACGGTTTCTCTCGCCTCCTCAAGACTGTCTCCCCCTACAGCTTAGGGGAGGGGAGTTCCTCTCGCCCTGTCAACCTCGACGACCTAATGGATGAGAAGATGGGATCGCCGGAGGTTGAGATGCTGGGGAGAGGCAGGAGTGTGGAAAGCATTCGAAGGGAACGTGCCGACTCCTTTGTTCGGCCGTCCCGACGTGGATCCTCCTCACCGCCTTCCTTTCCAGCCCGGTCGGTGCTGTTCGACGATCCTCCTGGCCCACCATTGAAGCCTGGAGAACGCTACGTTGGCTGTGACTTCAACAACTATGGAGAGGCCTTTTGTCACACATACAAGCAGGATGTGTGCGATGAGTTTCCACTCCCGCGGACCAGATGCAAGATATTTGGAGTGCAGACGCCAACCGGAGGCTATGGTACACCTCACCGCAGGCCGCCACAGTGGGAGCGGGAGATCATCAGGATCCTCGCTGACATCTGAGGAAACAATGCTAAGAAGACACCTACTTTGTCAGGGCTCGTGCACAAACTAGTTGCGCTATACATGGAGCATGAGATGCTAGTTGAAGGGCTGGCAAAGCAGAGGAATGAGTACTGGGAGCTCAAGCTTGAGTATCACCAGCTGGTTGAGGACATGACTCAGAAGCTGCAAAGGCTTGTAGCAGCTGAGGGGCAGGAGCAGCTCCTTGCCGAGTAGAGGGGATTAGCCCCAGTTTAGTTTCCATTAGGTGCTAGTCTTAGGTCTAGGTTTGTTTTCCTTCATTTATTTCCCTTCATTTATTTCATAACATGATTTAAGCGCCAAATTTAATTTGGAACATTTTGGATTTGAATAAGTTGGCTTACCGGTCATGTAACCCGGTCTAGCCACATTTGTGTTATCACTTCGATCATTTGTTGTAGAAGACATCTAGATCCGAGACAGTGTGGGGGAGAGCCACGACTCTCCCAGAGCAAGCACGATACATTCTTACGCCCACACCACAAGCATTCCGCGCTAGACAATCGATCATTCACTGAGAACCTGAACAGGACCCGCATGAGCTCTCTCCTGTGGAAAGCCTCTCACGGTTCGACTCCGATATACACCGTCGGTTTGCATCTTGACATCTCACTCTCTCACTCCTGAGTTTTATGAGCCATAATTGTTTATCTCATACAAACTAAAACTCGAGTGTTGATGCTAAATTCACCCATCTTGCATGATACCTGGGTTGACTTGCATATGTTTTATTCCTCGTTATTTATCTTGATGCTTGTGAACCATAACCGTCTTAAGGACAAGCATGTTTATCTAAGTAATTGACGAGTATAATATGGCTTGATGATATGATCTGTTGCTCTGATGACTAAACTCTCTTGGGTTATTTATTTTGAAAACATAAAACCTCTTGAAAACAGCTCCTCTTTGATATATCACAAGTCCTACCAAAGTCATATGATGTTTACAGTTGAAAACCTTATACTCATATGTTGCTTGTCATTGAATTGAGCTTTGTCAAATGTTGTGACCCTTGTGAGAATTCTTTTCATTACTTTCATGATCAAGATTCATGTGCACACCACCATTTTCCCCTTGCTATGCTTCTACACTGGAAGTTAGCATTGTATCATCATCCATTCCACGAAATAAAGCTCCATATGTGTTGATCTCTCCTTCCTAGTTTTTGTTAAAAAAAGACATGGCTATCGGAAAAAATATGGACACATGAAGGTCCACAAAGAGAAAAAAGAGAGAGAGAGATAGCCCTGTTCTCAAAAAGATTTTTATACAAGAGGGAGAATCATGCAAAAAGGAGTTTCACAATTTGTATGGTAATATCTAGCATCCATTCCGGGCCTAGTATCCACCTTACCATACTCACCATACCCATACACGTGCACATCTTGATCTGATTGTGTGATTTGATTTTCTCTGTGGATCTAGTTTTTGACTTTGCAATATATGTGATACAAGTATGCCTTCTCATTCATATTCTACCTGAGCTCCACATAAGCCATCATTAGAAGTAGGATGAGTAAAGGCAAGTTAATGCCTTGGTGAGGACATATACACATTGAGCGATCTAAGAGAATCAAATGAGGAAGTTGCCAAGAGCTTTATTTATGAAAAACTTTGCAAAACCCCAAGATGTTTGTCATCAGGTAAGTGACTTGATCCACAACTGTTCTGCTTTTCAATCACCCAAGAAGACATGATAGCCAATCCACAAAGGTTCACAGGGACAAGGTATGACTCAGAATATCTCTTATGCTTGTTCTAACTTCATGGTAATCATGACCCACTTGGCTTTATTCTCCATTCACTCAGGATGAGCAAAGGTCAAGTGTGGGGTTGTTATTGATGGCTGTTAAGTGTCATTTTTATGGTTGTCAACTCCTGCATTTTGGAACATGAAAGGCACATCCACACTAGAATAGGAGCTTAAACTAATGCTTTCCACTAGTGTCTGTGTCTATTCAAATGCAGGTATTTAGCATAGGAAATGGGAGGAATCGTGCATATGTGATCCACTCCAATCCAAGCCACTCAGGTTCTGGCCAATGAGGGGCTGCCACATGGATTCCCCTGGATCAATGATGTCACCAATCCATGTGAAACACTCTTGACGAATCAGACGTTGTCACATCAGCATCACATGGATCTATGGGCCCACTTGCTACCCAAACCGCCAGGAAACTTGGCATGCACGGGGGAGTGATCAGAGGGCCCACATGGCAGCCACCAGGAGAAAGCACAACACGAGGGGAGGACCAGGATGGTCGGCCGACCGTGGGATCGATCGAACCGACCTTCGGTCAGTTCATCCCGACCTTCCATGTGTCACTCGGTGATTGGTCCCTTGCTGCAATTCGGGCGTTCTGGAGACATTTGAGCCTCGGAGCAAGCCACCCCCTTGCCTATAAATAGAAGGGGAGGGGCTCATTTCCAACACACCTCCAAGATCTCAAGCCTTTACTTTCTCTCTTGTGTAGCTCTCTCCCTCTCTAGTTCTGCCCATGTGAGGTGATTCTCACCTCTATGTGGTGGAGTAGGGATGAGGTGAGATCTAGACTAGGATTTAGATGATAGATAGAGTAGGAGAGAGGAGTGAGTTGATGTCCTCGTGGATGTCTTGTTCTTCATTTAGATCAAAGTGAGTATTCGACATTTCTTATTTAGTCTATAGTGGACTTCATGCATGAATGATATGTTCTTGTGTTCTTGGCTCGTTCATAGTTTAGAGGCTTGTGTTCTTCATAGCACAGGGCTTCGATCCTTTAGAGCTAGATCATTAGTTCAAGTATCTGTTTGCATGTTTAGATCCTTGTTGGTGGTCGATTTTCGTCAACCAAGAGCATTTGTTACACTTTGGTTTGAGCTTTGAATTATAACTAACCCGCCACTAGGCATACTAATGATGTAACAAGTTCACACTTGCATGTGGTTTTTGGAGTATGTTGTTTACGCAGGATTTAAGCGCCTAAATTAGGACTTCCGGGTAGAGTTCATCGAGCACTTTATGAGAAGATCACGAATCCCGGCACAAGTCAAGACACGAAGTGAACATGACTTTAAATGACCCGAGGACCGAAGCATGAAGCTGTGAAACTCTGAGGAGTTCACACGCCATGTACCCTTATCCAAACCATGGGGAAAATGATGTCAAGGACCCGTATGAAGTTCGGCAAATCTTCAAGAAGACACGAGAAGCGTCGTGGCGAAATATGGGGTCGAACCGGGCCAAAAAGGCCCTAGGTCGGCCGGCCCATACCGACCGGCTTGGCCCGTTTTCGGCCTAGTTCGCGACGTCCTTTGACCTAGATGCTCCTCGGCTCATTTATATCCCCTACCTCCGACGGTCGCCACATCCATTCATCACAACTCGGCGAAACCTAGAAGCAAACACCGAAGGGAGACGACGGCAGCCGCAAGTCCTCGAAGTTGTCTAGGAGATGGCCTAGGCCTACCCTAGCCACCATGGCCGCCCTGCGTGGTTGAGCCATGGTGGAGTTTAGGAGCTAGCTGAGGTCATCAATGGTATGTACTCGGTGGAGATGATCCAAATGCACTTATTATTATGTGAGCAATGTTCATCATGTTTTCCGATCTATTAGCGATTCCATGTCTCCGTCTATGCTTTCTACTTATCATGAATATGATTTGATCCTTAGTCTTATGCATGCTTAGACTATATAGCATACTTTATGTAATCATGGTGATTAGGTCTAGTATGTCGACCCTTCATGATTTGTAGACACATCCACTTAGGTGTGCCCTTAGATCCCCCGCTCGATTAAGGGTGCACCGTGACAGGGTGATGGCCACGAAAGGCGAAAGATCTTCGGGAGGTAGGCCAGAGGTAGGAGTTTAAGGATGTTATTAGATGAGATGCATGGTTCGTTGCTCTTTAGCTGGAACTACAACTAGAAGGCGATAGGCCTAGTTACCCCTATGGTTGCTCTTTACATTGCCTATGTTTGTGGATGTGATCAACCTATATGCTATCACTCATATCTATTAGGTTTACCTCTTTTATGCAATCGATGCTTCATGTTAGGTTAGATTGTCTAGATAAGGTAGAGAACCTTAGCGGTTTGCTTCCGATCCACGGATCCGATAACCTTGGGTAATACTCGAGGGAAAAAGTGCTACGATGATCCGTAAGGGACGGTGAATCTTGACGTGTTTTTAGACTATCAACAATCCTGTTTAGCTGAGTAAGAGTGTTGTATCTTATTCGCATCCAAATCTCTCTGTTGCTCCGTAACTCGATGACGAGCATGATCTGAACCGTTCCTCTCCAAGTTCGTAGTTCCATATTTTTACGGGGTGCTATAGTGTAGTTAGCGGGTCGATAGACGTAACCGTGCTATAGTAGTAATCGGTAGCGTAGATGTGGTGTCTGGGCTCTGGTTATCCTACGGATACCACGTGCATTCGCGTAGCGATAGAGATAGGCCGTAGTGGTGACAACCTGTTAGACCCTTTGAAATGCTCCGCGCCCGTGTACCGAGTAGGGCCCCCAGACCGGTTGCACACTTAGACCTTTAAAAGCTAAGGTGTGCCGGCACCCCACGGGGAGGGCTATTAGCAGTCGTTTCATCTCGAGAGTTAAGTCTCCCGAGAGAGTGCTTCTCAACTCCTATCTATCTCAGTAATGGCTGGGTGTCCTTGGATAGACACCCGTTCGGTTACCTCACCGTCCTTGGAAACGATACCCTTGGAATACTCACCTTCCTTGGGGAAGTGCTACAACGGTGTATCTGTGTGCTTGCGGATTCGTTCGCACTCGTCAGTGTACCCGGGTGTTCCTTACACGCTCATGCTACCTGGCGCCATAGTGGTGACGTTAAGAAACGCCAACACTCGGTTGGCTCATTTCCATTTACTTACCTCGGCCTTCCTATGGGGCTGACTAAGCCACAGATTAAAGATTATGCCCCTCTCATTTGTAGAATTGAAAGAAAAATGTCTGCCACTTCTCAATATTTATCTAATGCTGGAAGGCTTCAGCTAGTCAACTATGTTATCTCCTCCTTGCCCACTTACTTCATGTGCTCCCTCAAGCTGCCCCCTGGGGTCATTGAGATCATTAAAAAATACAGGAAAAAATGTCTTTGGAGAGGAAATGATTTCAAAAATAAAGGCTATAACCTTGCTGCTTGGGATCTGCTTAGAAGGCCAAAAGACAAAGGTGGGCTTGGTGTTATTAATCTAAGTGTTCATAATGATGCTCTATTGCTGAAACAGCTTGACAAAATTTATAATAAAGCTGACATCCAATGGGTTCAACTCATTTGTCAAAAGTATTATAATATTGTTGTTCCTCATTTGGAAAGAGAGAAAGGCTCCTTCTGGTGGAAAGATATTCTCAAGTTGAACACTCAGTATAGAGGAGTTGCTGTTTGCTATCCGAGCAAAGGAGATACTGTTGGATTCTGGGAAGATCTTGTCAATGGAAAAATTCATGCTGATGTTTACCCAAACCTCTTCCAGTTTGTTGTTGATCCTAAAGCTTCACTTTGGAAGATATGGTCCACCACAAATTTGCTTGAGTGTTTAAAAATCCCAATGACCAGACAAGCATACAATGAATTTCTGGAGCTTCATGATGAATTTGCTTCTATGGCTGATATCTCAGAGGATGAAAAGGACTTGTGGACCTTTATCTGGGGTCAACAAAGATATTCTTCTCATAAATAATATATCTACCAGTTTCAAAATGTGCATCAAGAAAGGTCAGAAGTTTGGATTTGGGAGACCAAATGTGTTCCTAAGATCAAGTTCTTCGGATGGCTGCTTCTGGTGGATAAGCTAAACACTAGAAATATGTTGAGAAGAAGAAAGAAAATCCTACAAGAAGGCTATCATTGCGTTATGTGCCAGGATGGTGTGGAGGATACCTTGGATCATCTCTTCTTCCAGTGTTCTTCTGCGATCATCAGGTGGTTTGCTATCGGTATTTCTTGGGATGAGCACTCTAATATTCACCAGAAGATTTACACTGCCAAGGATGGTTTTGGGCAGCCGTTCTTTATGGAGATCTTCTTGATTGGCGCTTGGTGCCTTTGGAAGGAAAGAAATGACTACATTTTCAATAACAAGCCACCAAGTCTTGCAAATTGGAGAGCCTCTGTCAAAGATTCTGTGACCAGCCACCTTATTCGTATTAAGCAGGGCTACCACAATTTAGTTCTGAGTTGGCTTGATGCCTTGTAATCCTCCTCTTTGCCTACCCCCTGCTTTCTTCTTTTTAGCTTCTTGTTTGATTTCATGTTCTCTCCCCAACAGCTGGTTGGGTTGTCTGTAAGTTGCCCTTATTTGTAAACTATGTCCTTTTATTTAATTGAATTTTGTCGTGTGGGAGGGGGGGGGGGGGCTTTGCCCCACGGTTTCCGCTCAAAAAAAAAAGAAAGCCAAGGACGGTGGCGCCCGTCGAAGTGCGACAACGCCTACCACAGTGACGAGGAGAAGGTGGTGGCGCTCTCCACAGGATGGTTCAGCAACATGGCGCATTGTGGATACTGCATCAAGATCAGCACCAATGGCAACTCAGTATATGCCAAGGTGGTGGATGAGTGTGACTCCGTGCACGACTGCGACGACGAGCACAACTTTGAACCGCCCTGTGACAACTGACAACAACATCGTTGATGCCTCACCGGCGGTCTGGAACGCCCTAAGGCTAGACCAGAGCATTGGTGTGGTGGACATCACCTGGTCTGAGGAGTGATAGAGTGAGTATTAGTTGATGATTACGTCTGTTCTATGTATACTGGTACGTGCTGTGTATACATAGAGAGATGCGTAGTCACGGGTTCTTTGCCCTATCCTATATGCCGTGGTATTCTGCATTTAAGGAATAAAAGGTGCACTGCATCATTTCTAGTACTAAGCGCATTTCAACCATCCATTTCGTTCATTAAGGAATTAATCTACCGGAAGTTCATGCTAACCAATGCAATATGGTTATCAAAGGAAGAACTATTCAATATTGCTTGGCATGAACCTTCCAGCTTCTTCATATTTGTCATCAAACCAAGAAAGTTATAGTTATCATAAAAGTTGACTTTGAGAATACTTCTAATAATGTGGAGCATAAGGTAATTACAGAAATGTTTAAATACAAAGGTTTGCCTTCGAAATGGCAGCAATGGATTGAATACATTCTTAGTTCTAGCACTTCCTCAGTTGTTTTAAATGGAATCATCACTAGTAAATCCTTCAAATTCAAAACGTCGAGGCAAGGTGATCCATTATCACTCCTCCTTGTGATGGCAGCTGATCTTTTAGTCAATTGTCAATGAAACTGCTACTATGGACATTATTAAGGAACTCCTGGGAGATAATTTTTGTGGAGATTATCCAATAACCCAATATGCTTATGACACTTCGATCATTATGCCAGCTGAGGCTACACAACTGTCTACACTTAAGGATATCCTGTTCACCTTTGCCACTTCTACTAGGATCAAAATGAATTCCCTATCAATGTCGGTGAGGAGAAGATGACTGAATTGGCCAATACTCTGAACTGTCAAATATTAGGCCTCCCTCTTGGAACTAAGAGAACCTAGTTCAGGAATTTCATGCTAATTCTGACACGGATGGGAAAACATCGTACGGGTACCTCCAAACTGTTTTTCTATGCTGGAAGGGTTAAATTGGTTAACTCCATTTACTCCCCCCACACCTACCTTTAGCTGTGCACTATGCAATTATTCATAGGAATCCTTGAGCAAATTGATAAGTACAAAAAACATTACCTTTGGAATGAGGTGATATTAATAAAAAAATGAGGTAGTTTGGTTGCTTGGAAGGTGGCGTTGGCATAATTAATTTGAAAACTCATAACACAGTCCTTACTCTTGAAATTTCTGCATAAGTTCTACAATAAGCTTGATCTCCCTTGGGTCCATTTAAAGTGTTATACTAAATTTCGAAATTGAGGCACGGTTCCTGTTTTTTTTAATTTATAACGACTTTAACTTTTTTAGAAAGTGTGCATGGGATCAATAACAATCTAAATAAATACGTACGAAGGCTCATTTCATCAACATAATAAAAAATATTTTATTTAAATCTTATATAGTATTTTTATTTTAATAGTATACCTTATTTCCAACACGAAACTTAATTTCATCAACAAATGCTACTTAGTTAAAGCGAGAATGGTTTGTGGTAATCGAAATAAATTATGCCAAATAAATTTTAATTAATTAATGTCGCCAAATATTTTAGAGTATTTTATTTTAATTAATTATACCAAATAAATTTTTAAAAATTCAAATTCATTTTAGCTGTTGTTCATGTCGCCGTGTCAATACCATGCCATTTAACCACCCTAAATTAATTTAAGTCAATGTTGAGGTTAAAAAATATACTCGGCCTATAGTGACTGTAAATGGGTTTTTATAAAAGAATAGTTTGTAGTCTTCTATGGCTGCTGGAGTAGCAGCCATTGCATCTGCATATGCTGGAAATCAGTTTAGTGCATACACAATTCACTATTGTCTGCAGTCTGCTACATGGAAAGAATCGGTTAATTAGGGTGTGTTGGCTAAAATGTCACGGCCGAAACTCAAGCGTTCTTTTTATAATTTTTTGATTTTTGGATGTGAATTAACTTATGTGATCCCGTGTTGCTGGGCAGAACAATTCTCCTCCACATGTTCACATCGAATAAGTTCGGTCTGTTTCATACGGCACGGCAAAAACAACTGACTTGGCGACCGTATTGTCGTCTCCGCGCTTTTCACATCCGTCAGACCATTCATTACGTCACGGGCATTAGTGCAAGTTTTTTTTTAGGAAAGTTTGTACTACTGTAGCAAGCGTAAATAGCACTATATAATCCTATGCACGACTAACCTCAAAGCATCAAGCAAACCATAGCACAGGCAACAAGAAAAACCGAGTGAGCTTGAGCATTTCCTTTTTCATGGAGGGAAATCAAAGATGGCCTCCACAAGAGATGTAGCCACCATGGTGATCTTCGTCCTGGTGGCGCTCTCCACCTCCCAGGCTCCCACATGGTGTTATCCTTCCGCCCCGGCGCCAGCCTCCGGGTGTGCCGCGCTAGCGGCTACCTTCCCGGCCGGTCCGGCAACTGCGTGAAGAGCAACAACCCGGACTGTTGTGAGGACGGCAAGAAGTACCCGCAATACCACTGCTCGCTACCGGTGACCGCGAACACCAAGGCTGTGCTGACGCTCAACAGCTTCGAGAAGGGCAAGGATGGCGGCGGTCCGTCGGAGTGCGACAACGCCTACCACAGCGACGAGGAGAAGGTGGTGGCGCTCTCCACGGGATGGTCAGCAACATGGCACGTTGTGGACACCGCATCAAGATCAGCGCCAACGGCAACTCAGTGTACGCCAAGGTGGTGGACGAGTGTGACTCCGTGCAGGGCTGCGACAACGAGCACAACTTTGAACTGCGCCCTGTGACAACAACATCGTCGATGCCTCGCCAAAGGTCTGGAACGCCCTCGGGCTCGACCAGAACATCGGCACGGTGGACACACCTGGTCTGAGTCACAGCCTGTGATGGCCTGATGGGGTTGTGTCTGCTCCATCTGGTGTCATTTGGAACATGCTGTGTATGTAGAGGGTAAAGGTCGTGGGCTCATTGGCCCTGCATTGTGCACGCCATGCCATTACTGCATATATGGAATAAATAGTTCATACAGCACATAGTGAGCACTAATGAAGGTAGCGATGCCCTTTACACCAGTATTACAGAACTTAACAACATGTGCATGCCCGGTAAGAACCTGACAGAGCAGCAAACATAATACAGTACCTCGTGTTTTCCTGAGCCAATATCAGAGATGCCAAAGGGCAATGAGCAATTGAATTCCATGCAGATTCTAATGTTAACTTGTAATATGGATTACCACCGAAAGCTCGCACGGCAGTACGTGGGAACTGGGATGCATGAAATCTGAGCGCCAAATTACACCCAGGTCTGAATTCAAGTTTCATAGCAATTTTAACATTGAGCAGGTCAACAAGGACACAGATTGCACTGAGGAACCCCCACCAGGCACCAGCTCCCAATTTTAAGTCCAATCAGAAAAGGGCAATCAGAGAAGGGCAAGGGCAATCCAGAGGATTCTATGATAGTAAATTAGCCAATGGCCTGCCTCATGGGTTCTTAGTGGTCCTCCGTACATACATAGAAGTATCAGGTACACTCTTCAGCTTTGAACTGTTAGTACAAGCCTTGCCCGAACAGAATTCTGATCTGTTATAGGTTCAATGCTGCCAAGTAAAAGAAAATTAACTATTAGTATTCCCTTGAAAATCTCACAAATACAAGAAGATGGTTGCTAGTAAATACTCCCACCGTCGCAAAATACTATTTGTTTTGGCTTTTGATTGTATCTAGAGTTCTAGACATAAGTACACATCTAGGTGCACATCAAAAGCCAAAACGAATTGTAATTTGGGACGGAGGTAGTAATATCAAATAATACATCCAAGGACATATGGAAACAAAAAGGGGACGCTCATGCAACTTGCCTGTAAAGTATTTCTTCTCCATTCATCACCTTCTTAGATATCCAATCAGGAGCCAAATCCTCTAAAATATGCAGCTGTTCTTCTATCTCTCCTATCAAGTTAAGAGTAAATAAGATAACACACGTCAGCATAGCTCAGGAAATATCAACTATAATTTGGAGTTGTTACACTGATAATCATTACCAGTCTCTTCTATCTCCAAATTATTGGCAAGAATATTGTGGAAAAGTTCTTGTTTTGTGATTAGGGAATTCTTGGTAGACTGTGAAATATCAGACTATGTCAAATGTGGTACAGAGCGAAGCTATCTTTTCCTGGGTATCAACTGGGTCTTGATTGGTTTTGTCTTTATCAGTAAAGGAGACAGATTCCTTTTCCTGCAAGGGAAAAGTCACATCAAACAATTGAATTAGCTTAGAATTCTTCAAGGCTTTCTTTATTTGATAGGTAAATTCTTCAAGCCTTTCCAACTGTTCAACAAAAGAAATGAAAAGGGCAGGAAACAAGACATCAATTGACTATACAATATACACCATAACCTAGAAATTTAAGAGTACATTATTTTAAATACTTTGTAAATAAAAGAAACACTAATTCTGTCTGACTAACCTATCCCTTCGCCTCAGGGTATAAAAATTCCAAGTTTATTAATAATTTCACAGCTAATTCACTGCCAACATTCTAGGTATGTCGTGTATACCTATGTCCTTATTATTGTATTAGATGAAGGTAGTTAAGAAGTCTATTTAACACATCCCACAATAGAGCTGTTTACCAATCCTATGATAAAAAAAAGAAGTTAAATCCAGGGAGAGCTACCCACAGTAGTTTCATTGCACAATAGGTTTCTCTAGAAATCAGAATCCAAGAGCAACCATTTGTTATCTAATTTAAGCTATTGACAAAGGCATCTGTGATCTACAGAACAAGTTATGTGCTAATCCATATGAAAAGTACAATGCTACGGATGGGTAGAAATCAGATTAGTACCTCTAATGACTTGTTGGAACTAGATGAATCTTCTGAGAACATGTCCCTTTTAGCTGTAGCCTCATGTTCCATTCCATCATCATAAGACAGGCTTCCTCCTTCAAATTTCAATGATGTTTTCAGTGATCTGCGTGCTGAACTGGCTGAACGTGGTTCAGAAATGTGGCCACATGTGGCCTCAAGTTTCCCAAGTGGAGTTGGCAACGGCCTTTTTGGTGTCTGCATTGCTGGTGTTGCAACCAAAAATGGTGACTCAGAGGTCCCTTTTGGCGTGCTCTCTTGACAACAAGAGATCAAATGGCGGTTGGGGGTAGCAGAAATTTCATAGTTGACTGTAACTGGAGCCTGTGTATCTTGCTTTCTAGGGCTTCTGTTTATCCCTTCTGTAACATAAGCACTGACAGAGCTCAGTTCTGCTGGATCAGATAGCAACTGAGTCTTTTCAGTTCCATCAGCAACAATTTTCTGTGACATGAGTTTTTGAAAAGATTGGGGGAAGTGGGAAGCATATAACAATTCATCCTCAGTGGTGCCCTCCAAAGCTGGCTCAGTAGCATGTCCATTAGGCGCCTCAAGATATAACTTCTCCCTTGACTTTGAATCAAAGGGTTCTGGTAGAATTGCCTCAGGAATGTCTGTACCCTGCAAACAATTGCAACTAGAATGAAGACTAACGTAATCCAAAGTGCATATGTGTCACCTAAAAAAAAAGGCTCATATAGGTTCACTAGGGATGAAAAGAGAGAATTCACTGTGGTGCTCTGGGCAAATTAAAGAAAATATTGTACAGTGAAACTATATTAATTACAACTAATTGTGCAACAACTAGTAAATTAAGTTTAGCACCTTATGATGAGCATCCAAAAAACTCAAAAGCTTTGAGTAAAAAGCCTCGCAGATTGCCATTGATGGAGACTGGTCAGGACTTGTGCATTCCACAACATCCATGACAAGTGCAATCTCCATATCAGCATACATGCATAGGCTTTTCTCATCATGTAAGAGTATCCTCTTTATCTGGATTGCTTCTGGAAACAAATGCTTCATCTGGGCCAAGTGACTGTATGAGAACGTCCTGTAATGCAGAAAGACTATCATCCAACTGCAACAAACAAACAAATAAAAAAAGGTAATAATCCATACATATAGTTTCATCGTCATTAATACCTCTTTGTGAGCACTTCCACCTGTGTGGCAATATTCTTAAATGTAGTCATCTTTTTCCGTAAGCGTAGCAACCTTATAGAGCTCTCCATTCTATTGAAAAGATTCAGCAAATCCTTGTGCCTGCCATTGCAAATAAGAAAAACAAGGTGGAAAATCAGATGCTTGAGATACAAGATGCATGATATGCTGAGATAAAATTAAAATGGCTCACTTCTCAAGGAGTTCAATGCTGCCTGAAATCAGAGATCGGCTAACACCAGGTGAAACACTGTCATTATCATCATCATCTGTGTCATCCTCATATTCCTCCAGCAAACTTGCAAATCTGTCTTTGTACCTCTCTGCAAGCAAATTCCTTGCTAGTGAACTCACAATGACCCCTTTGCTTCTAGCTTCAAGCTTCTCTGGAGTGGGTGATTCAATTTTGCTTCCAGAGTCTTGTGCATCAGCATTTATCATGTGTATTGTTGCAGGACTACTAGAATCATTATCAGCATACATCTGAGGCGATCCTTTCTCAAGGTCAAGCTGAGTAGTTTTCCCCTCGTTCATTTTCAGATCCAATCACTACAGTAATGGGATCGTAAGTTATGTGCTCCAAACTAAATTGAAAACAAATGCAAAATGCATAGAAGGACATGGGTGAACTGCAGACAGTAGTATGATACAACATTTTATCCAAGAATAGCAAACATCCACTTGTATAGTCGTACCATACCCTCTCTATCCCCTAGTAACACTAAATATTCCAAAACCATCTAAACACGATTACTCCAGTAAAACCAATTTACTACAAAAGATATCACAAATTCTCTACTCCTAGAAATATAGACTAATCTGTGGAAGACAAATCCAGGGATTGGCATCCACCAGAATTAAGTGACAAGAATATTGCAGAATGTGAGCTATCTTAATTCCAAATATTGCAATGCAAGCCTAATAAGAAAAATACTGGTAAGACAAGATATCAAGTTATATATAATCTACCAGGGGCGGACCCAGTATAGGACATGGGTGTACACATGTACCCACAATAACTGTTGCAAAAAGATCGAATTTAGTAAAATCGTGGTCAGATCCGAATACAAATACCCTAGGGTTTGGGTGTCGATTTCGCGAAGCAGAACGGGAAGGGAGGGGAATAGGAAGACATGCCCCCCGTCGGATGTTCGTCGCCGGCGAAGCGCCCGTCGCTCGACGAAGGGTTTCAAAGGCGTCGCCTAGGCTTCCAGGCGCTCCAACAATCCTGGGCGTCCTGGTCGCCTAGCTAAAGAGCAGCAAGAGGGAGTGAGGGAGAGGAAGAATGGAGGCGAAATAGACCCCACCGCGCCGCCGCCGCCGCGGGCCTGCTCGGCGCTCGGCACTCTTCTACCTCCACTCGCCGCCGCGCCGCCGCCGCGCTCCTCCCTGCTCCACCACCCGCAGCCCCGCGTCCTCCTCCGGCCCCAGCGCAGGACTCCCGGCACCACCGCCGCCGTGCTGTCAACGGGCACAGAGAGGGAGGAAAGGGGAGACTGAGGGAGAGAGAGACGGGCGGCGGCGGCGGTGCTGCTTGAGGAGGGAGAGAGACGAGCTTCTTTTTTTAGATTTAGAGGAGGGAGTATGTATGGCGGGCTGACTAGCTGGCCACCCAACGGCACATAATTAGCTGGCCACCCAAATTCGATCCGTGTGCCGGTTTTGAATTCGCACGAGAGGTATTACAGCCGGATTGATGGCTGTTTCTTGTTTAAACTACATATGAATATAAAATTCAACATTTTTCAAAATAAAGAGCAGCATTTTTGAAATGTTGGTTTTTTATTTCTTCTTCTTTCTCAAAATTAGTAGTTGAAAGGTATTGTGGTAAGCACGAGTAGCACGCTGCGGAGATAGATGACATCTATAAGCCACGGTCTTGGACAAAGTAGGAATGTGCGCTCGCAACGAGCACGGGCAGGCGCGATGGGATACGATGGGCACAAGGAAATGCAACAACCCCAGGAGGTGCATGGTAGAGATGGTGCCAATAGATAGAAACAAGAGCAGCGTGCAGCGAGCACAAGTAGTTTGAAAGGATATGATTTTAGTATTATTTTTTTTCTAAAGTATTACCTTAACATAATATGTAATTTTACCTAAAAATAATTTTACTTTGTGAAAAATACTTTTAAATTATCATTATACATCTTTCAAAATAATAAGATTTTTTCTTTTTAATAATAGTTATAGATAAAAGATTTTTTAATAAAAATATCACGGTTGCATAAAATAGAAAGTGGACATTTTTTAATAAGGTATTATAAAAGTATTGGTTATGTTTCTTCTTTAGCTAGTGTAACTACTTTGTGATTCACTGAACTTTCGGCAAAAATAATCAACTAACATTTTTTTTGGAGTGTCTATAGCACACACGTGTGAAACAGAGACCCTTCTCATACGAATTTTTGCAAGTATTTACAACTCGTATCTGCTATTTTTACCCTCCACTCCCTCAAATTTATCTCTTTCCCCACCTACCTCTCGTTCTCTCTCCTTATCCTCTCTCTCGCGCACGCACCGCACCCCGACCCGCATCGTCTTCACTATGTCGTCGCCCCCATCTGCCTCCCCGCCGCCCAGCTCTCCGCCACCCCGACCAGCGCGGCCGTCACAGAGCTCCGACGGACCCTAGTTCGTCGGCGCCGGCCGCCCGCCTCCAGCCCCTACCGCCACCGTCTCGCGCCACCGCTGTCTCGAGTTGCCGTCGTGGAGCCCCCGCCTCGATCTGGCCCCAACTGTCGGCCTCCTCTGCCCGGCCTCGCCGCCCTACCAGTCGCAACCTCTGCCGGGCCGGCCTGCCGTCATCAACCCTCCCTCTAGGTCTGGCGGTGACAGCAGCCCCCCAGCAACCCCGAACCTCTAACCCCGAACCCTAACCTTCGCCGGAGTTGCTCCCCGAAGTTGGAGAAGATGAAGGATGGGAGAAGATGGAGGTGAAGAAAAATTCGTGTGAGGGAGGCCTCCAAATCACATAGGTGAGCTTTAGTTTTTCCATTTTTATCACAAAAGTGGGAGTTACCATGACATCACTCAAAAATATATAGTGATCTATGTATTGTTTATCTTAGTCAAAAAGTTAAAATATATTTAAAGAAATACAACTTGAAAACATACAAAAAGTATGTTAATACATATAGGAACAAAATTAAAAATCATGTAATATGACAATACATATTTAGAAACAAAATTAAAAATGTATGTACATCTATTTTTGTAATCCTACGTCCGGCAGGATAATCTACTACTACGAAGTGTGCTAAATGAGAATATGAAATTCGAACTTCTGAATCTGCAAAACTAAATAAAAAAAACGTCCGGAGAACAATTTAGCCTAGTAACTAAAACATTGAGTGAAGATTGCTCAGAATTTCGCCAAACCCTAGACGTTCCACTACGAGAGGGCATGACAACAAACTACCGACTAGACAAATCACCAAGCCGCTAGAATCAGGAACCAAAACGCCATGCGATTGCGGAAACTAACACCACGCCGGAGAGCGCCTGGGAGAGAACCAACATCACATTCGAGTGGGAGGCAAAATGAAAGCCTAGCAAAATTTGTAAAAGCATAAAGAATCAAAGAACCAGATCTCAGAAAGATTACCTACAGTTAGAGCTCGCGGCGCGCTCGGCGTGTAGATCCGGATGAGGGAAGCGCTTCAGAGGAAGAATTCACCGCAGTAGTGACCCGGTGGCGATGGAGTGTGCCGTTGTGGAGGGAGAGGGGGAGGCGACGAAGCGAAGCGGCGGAAAGCTACGGAGAATTGAGGATCGAGGCACACCTAACGTGAACGGTGCGCTTCAAACAAAATGACGGCGGCCTGAGAAAGTGAACACAACACAATTCGAGCCCAACGACTATATTTGTGGCCTCTTCATACAAATGGGGAGGGGGCAATTTCTAGGTGCATCCCGCTTTTCAGGAAAAAGTTTGTTTTACCTCCTTGGACACATAGACGAATTCATGATTCCTCCCTAGACTCGAAAACTGGGTGAACCACCTCCGTCAACTTTCAAAACCATTCAAATTACCTCCTTATCCTGGTTACAAGGGGCTTTCATAGATGGTTTTGTCATTTTCAATTTAAAATAAATTTTATAAATACTTAATGAGGTTATTAAATCACAAAATATACTTAAGCTTCTAAAAATCTCGAGAAACAATCTTAGAGATGAATTGAGATGCAAGAAATCTAATTAAAATATTTAAAACTAGTGAAAGTGTCTATAATTTTATCTAAAACTTAGATTTAGCTATAGAAAAATGGAAAAGATATCCAAAAAATTAAAAACATATATTAAAATATTTTAAACCATCTATAATTACATCTTGAATACTTTCCGTAATAATAACATGAAATGATGTCAGCATGAATACATTCATCAAAAATACATAAATGCATTCAGTATTATTATATGTTATACACTTATGATGGTTGACTGCATTTACGATGAATGTATTCGTGTCGGTTTCACTTCATGTTTTTATTGTGAAAAATGTTTAAGTCGCAATTAGAAAAAAAGTTGATGGTTTAATTTTTTTAGTATATTTTTTATTTTGCTAGAGCTAAATTGAAACTTTTAAAAAAAATTATAGACATTTTCACTTTTTAATATTTAATTTAGATTTCTTGCATCTTGGTCCACCTCTATATTAGGGCCTGTTCTTTTGGCTCAAAAGGAACAGTGAAAAAGCACTATTACCCATCACATCCATCACATCTTCTCTCACAAAAAAACACTATTCTAGCACTACATTTGCAACTTCACTATTCCTTTTCACTCAAAAGAACGGGCTCTAATTTTTCTCATAATTGTCAGAAGCTTAAGGATATTTTTTTGGTTTAATAACTTCATTTTTTGAAAATGACAAAATCACTTTTGAAAACCACTTATAACCAGGGTAGGGAGGTGATTTGGACGGTTTTGAAAGTTCAGGGAGGCGCTTCACCCGGTTTTCTAGTCTATAAGTAGAATTTATAGACTCAGCTTTGTGTTTAGGGAGGTAAAACAGACTTTTTCCCGCTTTTCAGCCACGATTTATGAATCTGGGCCAGCCCATTACAGCCCACGAACCACATGCTCGTTTCTCTCCCCACCTCGTCGTCCGAACCCGGCCGGCGACAGCGAGAGAGAGAATGGATGCACAGCAGCAAGCGTGCGCCGCCGGCTCGGAGCTGGAGCTCGTGCGGGTGCGGTGCGACGCGCTGCGCGGCCGCCTCGCGGCTTCGCCCGACCTGCCACGCCAGCCCGCGCTCCGCTCCTTGCTCCGCCTCGTCACCGCCGAGCTGGGGTTCCTCGCCTCGGCCCGCCCGGACCCCGCGGCGCCGCTCTCCTCCAACCTGCCCCACCTTGCCGCGCTCCACCTCCTCCTCACCCACCCGGCCGTGGGGAGCCCGTCTCGGCTCTCGCCGTTCCCGGGGGTCGACTTTGCCTGCGCCTTCCGCGGCCGGCCCGCGTGGGCGCTCGTCTCCGCGAGCAACCCCGCCAGGCTCGCCTGGACGACCCCGCCGCGCGGGGGGCTCCGCGCCCGCGTCGCGGCGGCGCTGGATGCCGCGCGCGGTGCTCCGCCCGCTACGCGGCCCGAGAAGCTGCTCCTCGTCTTCTCCCGCGGCGTCGGCGCGGACATCGCGCTGGGGCTCGCCGAGGGATTTGGGGCCGTGGAGACCGACTTGCTAGCGGAGTTCGTCGGTGTTTCCGAGGACGAGGTTGAGGAAGGGTGGGTTGCTGTCAGCTTCAACACGAGCGAGGAGATGAGGAGCTTCAGGGCGTTCGAGATTGATGTTGTGGAGGGTGCTGCTGGCGAGATTTTGCTGCCACCTGAGGCTAAGGGAAGTACTGATGAGGAGGTGCCTTTGGATTCTGAGGGAGCATTTGGTGCCTTCGTGGGGAAGATGTGGAGGGAATCGAGGGAGCTGGTGAATTTGGACACCACGGCGCTGGTTGCTATAGTGTCAGGGATCAGCAACGGCGGGGTGGGGAAGCTGATGGCAGCGCCAGAGGCAGCGACCAGGGCAAGGTTCAAGTGCAACTACAAGTTCGTCATGGATCAGGTCATTTGAGAGCATTCGCTTTACAGTACTGGAAGCTAGTGTTTCATACCCCAATTCTAAATGCTGTTGATAAGTTGTTAACCCCACATCAAGCACTTACTTAGTTAATTGAATCTTCAGAAATACGTTTCTGCAGTCCAAATTGATACATGATAATAGAAAGAGGGAATTGCTATATTAGAGAACTGTACAAAAAAGAGTCATATCATCATTTGCATTGGATCTTTTATTGAATTATTCCATGTTTGCTTTGTAGGCACAATCCGAACTTTAGTTCCCAATACTCGTAGAGTTGGGGAAAGCAATCGAGGGGAAGCAATGTATCATATGCGAAACTGTCAACTCAGAGTTCAAAGAAATTGTTTCAATGTGTGCTGGGCCTGAGGAGAAAATCAGAGCTAGAAACTTATTGAAACAACTCACGTAAGTTCTGTTACATAGCTAATTTGGTTGTTCAGGGTTCAGTACTATGTGCCGTGGTCTAGTAACTCTGATCTTGAATTTTTAGCGTGATTCTTCTGTTGCCAACTTGCCATAGTATTGCATACAAATTTAAGACTAAAAACATCATTAGGTTCCCCTTTGAGAACTGACACATGATCAAGTTTCTGAACCAGATATTTGTTCTTTTGTTCCCTATCCTTATGTGGATTTCATTTGTTGTGCATGTGGTACCCAAATGTAGCTGTCAGATTATTTTATTTGTTCATCTGATCCTTATATTGAGTGATATGCAGATGATATGTAGATGCACTGATTGATATGTAGTACTACGAGATTGTTAGTAGTAAACATACTTAATAGTTTGTCGTTTCACCTTGTATTTTGTGGACATGTACTCCTTTACTGGCTGCCCAGTAAAAATTCTGGAGTAACTATATAAATTGGTACAGCTGGTAATGCCATTTGTGCAGTCGCACTGGATCTGCTAGATTTGTAGATTGTTGAAATCTGCTTTGGCTTCTAGTAACCTTGAATGAAACAGGCAGCGGCTGCCTGTTTCGTGCCCCAAAATTTTCACCTACTACCCGTCACATCAATCTACAGACACTAATTAGGAGTATTAAATATGAATTAATGACAAAACTCATTCTGCAGCCCCTACCTTAATTTTCGATAAGAATCTAACGAGCGTAATTATGTCATGATTAGACAACATCATGCTACAGTAACAAATCTCTAGTGAGGGATTAATTAGGCTTAATGGATTCGTCTCGCAATTTCCGGTCCATTCGTGTAATTATTTTTGTAACTAGTTTACCTTCAATACTCCTAATAGACCTTGAAAGAGGACCCAAAATTTTCACCTCATCACCAACTAAACATGTAGCCGTTTGGCCTGCCCTCTTCATCTGCAAAAATATTGTGTTCTCTTATTCAGCTAATATTTTCATGTCCATAAAAATACTGTCATATCTCATATCGAATAGAGCCGTGCTGGACTAGGAACTGTAGTATTTTCTGTATGTCACTAGTTATCATATCCGGTGTGTTTGGTGCTTGCAAATCCGGTGTGATTGGTTCTTGCAAATGGCCTTAATTTAATTATTTTACAACCACGCAACCAGTATCTTACAGAATACTGACCAATGCACTTTGCCTGCAGTATTGTCCCAGACAGTCCATCAGCACGTATGATGGATCTTCCAACCACAAGGAAGCTCGCTGTGAAGAACAAAGTTGTTTTCGGTACAGGTGATCATTGGCGCGCTCCCACTTTAACTGCTAACATGGGGTTTGTAAGGGCTGTTTCACAATCTGGTATGCCTTTGCTAACCATCGAGCACAGACCTCGGGCATTGATTGGTCTGTGACAGTCTGACAGACTCGTTGGCAAAAACTGAGTATGGGTGTTTCAGATCCAAGAGCTGTAATTCTGCCCCTCCTGAGTCCTGAACATGAATCACTCTGAAGTTGCAGTTGCCTAATTTAGTTGTGCTATTCCTAGAAGGCTGGAACTGTGGTATTTGCAGTGAGTCTAGTCCTGCTTGCTTTGTACATAACTGTATATATGGGGCCTGTTTGGATGCAAGAGGTAACTATTTACCCTAAAGTAAATGTTTTGTCCTTTCTATTTGCCTCTAATAATATTTACTCCTTGAGGTGTTTGGATTAAGGGGTAAATGTGTATGTGGATGTGAATGAGAGGGCTGGGGTCCATCACAATTTTGCTCCAATTTGCTACTTGGAATTAGGGGGCAAAACATTTGCCCCACCACATTTGCTCCACGTGTTTGGTAAATTTGGTGTAAATTTGTCTTATTTACCCATTTACCCTTCCATCCAAACACCTCCATGGTCCTAATTCACTAAAGTTTATTGGGTTTGAATGGAGTGTTCATTCGTACTTTTACTATTCTGTACTCCGTAGCATCCTTGTGACAATCATAACATGTGGCACAAGTTTTCAGGTCTTCAACATAACTATATGGATGAACGCATAATACAAAATTAACTAGATGTACGTGTGAGAATTTCAGCTCACAAAAAAAACAAGCTATGCGATTAAGCGTCTTTCAGTTTAGTGCTAATTATGTTGTGTCAACCCTACCATTCCACCAATAGGATTGTACTCCTTCCGTTCTTAAATATATGACGTCTAGAACAAGTAAATTAGTCCATTTTTGAACTAACTAATTTGTCCTAAACGTCATATATTTAAGAACAGAGGTAGTAGCTGTTAATGGAGACGTTTGGAGCTAGTTTTGATACCTCCAGTAAGTAAAGCATTCTTAGAACATCAGACACTATGCATCCAGAAATTGGTGATTCAATCGTACAGATGAACATGAATTTTATTTCCACACCAAACTAGGACCAGCATATCAAATAACATGTTCTTTCCAACCCTGAGCTATTAGCTGTTAAATTGTACATAAGCATTGAACAAATGTTTCCACAGATGGTCCCTCTGAGGCAGCCAGTGAAGCCCATCAACTGAGTATTTTTCAAAAAAGGATGACACAAACTAGTAGGATTTTCCACAGTGAATCAAGCTGCCAGCCCCCAAGAAAAGCCCAAAAATTGCTGCACTGCCAACAGTGGTTTGTCCAATGTATCTGATCTTTAGCAACCCAGGGATCTGTGAAACAGAATAGCACACTGATTAGCCCTAGAAATAACTACAAAGTAGCATTCAGATATGTTTTATCTTGTCAGTTAAACTAACAAAAGCTACATTATGCCATGAATTTGATAAAGTAAATATATGTGTTAATTGAATGGACATCAAGGCTAATGGCAGAACATCAGTAGCACCATGATAAGTAGCACCTTTTGCGTCTTAAAAGATGTGCTATCAATTTATTTCCTTTCTACTGTTTTGATCATCAACATCTAATAATTTATTTGTGCTGTTCAACAAGAGTGCCACAAAACTGAATTTTGAAAGGGGAATCAAATAAAAGCATTACCACAAAGCAATGTTGAGCTAAGAAAGCAAATAATGTATGCATACCTTGTATCTGAATGCCTCAAAAGTTCCATAGCAAGCACCTACACAGAAAGAAGGAAAAACAAGCCAATTATTAACTCGGTACTCATATCCTATGGCACCAGAAAGAATTAAACAATATGCCATTTATATTTGTGATGTTCAAATCCTAGGAAGCATGTACGCTTGAGAACTAGTTACAAGCAACTTTCTGTTAGATCCACATCTTGACATAAACAATTGTACAAGAGTTGATGCCTAGAAGAAGCATCATGTTAGCTGCCAATGGTAGAAACACTGGTCATCTAACACGCGTGGTAAAGCAGAACATCTTTTCTACCTTATATGTACAAGCAATGACTATACAAGTCAGGCTGCCAGAGACTACCAGCAGCCTAATACAGCCTAATACAACAACGACCACATGACCCTTTTCAACCAAAGGTTAGTATCCTCTTCATGGGCAAAGCAAAAAACCACCAAGTGGAACTATAGTTTCAACAGCAAGTACCAATAAGTGGAACGAGATCCTCTGCCAATAAGTAGGCATACAAACAAGCTCAAATCACTGTCATCTTTCCTTTATGAGATCCAAATCAGCAATCAGAACAAAAATCCAAATATACTAATTGGTACATTCCACGAACACAGAGGCACTGAACGACTCTTGACACTAGAAGTCAAATCGAAAATCTTACAATTTTCATCCCAACTCCTAACAACCCTTACAGGCAAATTCACCAAACGCAACAACCCTTACAACACACGCCAACTAGAGCATCCATCTAGTCTGCCTAGACCTCAACCAACCTACTACTTCCACCTCCAGAAGTAGCTACCTAAACTTGAACGCACATCTGACGCCGCAGAGCCCCCCAAGGCCCCCCAACTAACAAGACAAACCACAAATCAGCAGCTATAACGCGAAGATCCCTCAAATCGCACACTAATCCACTTCAACCAACCGTAAAACCACGGGCGAAACCGGACCAGTTCGCGCGGATTGATACAGGGCTAGGGTTTTAAAGGTTTTAGGGAGGAAGTAAGGGGGTTACCGACGGCTCCGCCGACCGCGCCGCCGATGACGGCTCCGGCGCCCACGCGCGCCAGGCAGCTATCGGTCCTCGCCATCACCTCCTCTCTTCCTCTGCCGCCGCCCCGCCGCCGCCGCCGCCGCCGCTCTCGTCCACCTCTTTGCTGCCTGCCTGGCTCCCTCACGGAGTTGTTCTTTTTCTTGCGTGGAGTGCCGCCTGCCTATCCGGGTCGCCGTTTGCAGCGCGCGTTTATGGGCCGGGTTGCGGTCGCGGCGTCTTTCGCAAGTCTTCTTTTCCGTGTTGGCTGGCCTTCCTCGAATAGGAGTTGGGCCCGGCTGTCGTAAAACTGTAGGAGAAATCAATCGAGCAGATCAAACCCAACAAGGCCTAGTATAAGCCGTTCGATCCGCGTGACCGCGTAACGGACGGCTTTCGGTCAATCTGAAGTCGCAAGAAATCGATCCGAGTGACACTCTTCAACACGCATCAGCGTAGTAATGGGGAAGCCACCTGGAGAAGTTTTCTTGGATTATAAAAGTTATAAAAGGACAGGTTAATTGTGACCCAAGAATTTGATAAAGCCACCAAATGTTTGTTTCGAGTAGGGAGTGTCTATCCCTTACCTAGGCAAAATAGAAGCATCTCCTCACACGAGTTTTTTTAACCGTAGAATCCAAAATGTTTCATAAACCGCCAAATGTTTGTTTGAATGGCAAAGGTGTCATTCAAGTCGCCTGGGAGCTGTTGTTCAAAAAATTAGGTGACCTATGGAGACCAGACAACATTCAAAATCCTGTCGATATCAACAACCCAAATTTCTATTTGCAGCAATTTTACAAGCCAGTTCTCATTGAGGAGGGCAACAAGAAGCAGATGGATGTGAACAACAAGAGGAGTATGGTTGGAGTTCCAATTCGTCCCTCCTCAAGTGATCGAAATACCATTTAATATAATCACTAATTATTCCATTAGTACCTGATTTTAAGGCATTTTAATGAGTTTTCTGATAATTAGATCTTCTAAAGCATAATCAAACAAAATATTATGTTACCATTTCTTTTTCTTTCTTGCATTTCTCATTAACAGAAGGGTAAAGCTAACTTTCACCTACTTATTTCTTCCCTCCTTCTCACGTGATTTTTTTTCTTCTCCAACTCTTCTTCACCCTCATCCCTCCTTTCTTCTCCAACTCCGGCCAGCCATCGGCGAGATTGGGGTTCGGAGTTAGAGTTGCCGGGGACCTGCTTCACCACTGGACATGGAAGGAGGGTTGACGACAGCAGGCCGGCCCGGTAGAGGAGGAGGGGCGAGGCACGACAGCTGGGGCACCGCCGGCCGGGTGGTCGGGGACAGCGGTTGGGTTGGTGTCGGGGCAAGGGCGCTCATGTAGACGGCGGGAGGGGGGAGGGGCAAGAGGCGGCCAACGCGAAGCTCCAACGGACTCTAGCCTGCTCGCGCCAGAGGAGTGGGGGAGGGGCTGGGCAGCGGGAGAGGGTAGGGGAAGGTTGAAGAAAAAGGTACCATTCTCTTACAACGAGGAGTACATGATTGAATCTGTGATCCTCTTATACTCTATATATGCGATGAATCTGCTCATTGAAAGAATTAATCCTCACCTAGTAGCTCCACGCGCGTACGTTTGGTATACACGTACACCAGCGGTATGTAGTACTTTCGTAGCTCCATCCATCATACTACATCATTTTTAGAGTTTAAGGGCTCTGGTCCCGGCCTTTCAATTAACATCGATCAAAAGACCATACGTACGTTATAGCACCAGAACTGCCACCACGTTCAGAACGTCCTTGTACTTTACTCACCAACACAGAAAAAACACTAAAAACAACACCACGATACTTCTCGTCGTTGGATACCAGAACTCAAAACTAGCCTAGTTCAAAGAGAGATTTAAGGAGCTCCACCAGGACAACCAAACTTGTTATTGATCTGTACACTCTTCAGCCAATGCCTTGCTCTTCAAAGCACCATCTTCAGAGTTACCTTTATGGAACTAGAGCTGATGGGCCATCTATTTTTTTTGTTAGATTGATCTCCTCCCGGATGGGCCCAACAGCCCATCGGACCCTTAATCTCGCGCCCTAATCGGGGGCGCTCAACCCTAACTGGTTGGCAGGTACCTGTCACACTGCGCTATATAAGAGAGGCGGGGTCGCAGGCTCGCGTCACGAGGTTCGCTGCCAACCGCCACACCCCACCTACAACCCTAATCCGATCCCGAGGGTGCGCAGGAGTGACAGGAAGTTCCGCCGTCGTCCCGACGACCACTGCACTACACGTCGCTGCCCAGCACCTCTATAGTTTGGCCGGAGAAGGTTCACACCCCTCTGTCATCTCTCTCCCTCTCTCGGTTGTCTCTCTATCGTCTCTCTGTTCACAAGTTCTTACACACAGTGAAAAGTTAATCCGTCTAGATGTACACCTAGATGATCTTTGTAATCCATTATTTTTCACTCTCCTATTGCTTGAAAGTAAGTAGTATTTCTATCAATCGCAAGAAGGTTCCTTTCTCTAGACCTCTGCCTAATTTTAATTTTCTCTAGTGGCCAAATTTGTTCTAATTCCTTCTCGCCTAAGGTCATTGGCTTCTTCGTCAACAGAAAGCTCTTTTAATTCAGCTAAGTTTTCCAATTTAATGAACTGCTCTAGCAGAGGGTCTTTAGACTTATTTAAAACAGCAACTCCATTAGCAGACCAACCCCTAATCAGCCGTCTAAGGGTTCTAATCTTAAATTGCCATCTATCCATACTCTTAGTAAGGTTACATGGAGCATTCCAAGCTTTTTCAACCATACCTCTAAAGGACACTCTTTCTTTAACCATCATTTTTCATACATAAATATCCTCTTACCAAAACAAATACTGCCTCCAGAGTCTACAAGAAGGGGATTGTGGTCACTTGGGAGCCTTTCCGAGGCTTTCACACTAGCTAAAGGGAAATTAGACTCCCAACTAATGAAAATTATATCAATCTTAGCTAAGATAGGGACATCCCGATTATTTGTCCAAGTAAACCTCTTATTATTGGCAATTAATCGATCAAAGCATACCACCGGAACCCGCGAAAGGGCATGTAGTCTAGTGGTTACAACAGCCCCGGTAGCACCTCAGGTCCTGGGTTCGACTCCCGTGGGAGCAGCGAGACGTCTGTGGTGACTTCGTCAATCTTGAGGATATGCCGGCTCGGTCTTTGAAGATGCTCCTAGAGGTAGGGTTTTCACGCGTGTGTTCATAAAGATGAGTGTGAACATAAAGGTGTAGAAAAATCTGTGTGAACATTTCATCTATGTGAGATATAAGTAATGTTGGGATCTAAGACTTGCACTGTCCGTTCATGTAACAGAATCCAGAACGATTAAAACGCACTGATTACAGACCTGAGCGAGGTCACTTTGCATGCACTTAATCATGGCTAGTTTATGCGGGCATCCTCGTTGGGTTTTTGTTCTTGACGTATCGTGCTGCAAATATTGGATTTGCGGCAGGTAAACTGCAAGCTGACTCGGTGGCTTCGACCGAAGTTCAGAGAGCGACAATGGACGGATCCATAAACATTATCCATCTGTACAATCTCGATCTTAACGTGCTCCGGCTAATGCCATTGCCTCCGGTTTTGTGGCTATATGCTGGGGGCAGGTGAACCGTGTTAGACTGTTTAGTTGGCCTTTGCAGCTAGCATACACGGCAGAAATTAATTTTACTTTTCTCGCTTCACCATCGCTTTTAGGTGGGGCAGTTGAGCACTTGAGCTTTGGTGCAGTTGTAACTTGTAAGTGACCATATATGCGTCAGGGTTCAGGACGTAGCACTATCAAAGGTAGTTTTGCTGCAAGTGACGCATCTGGAATTCTGGATCCTGGGCGACTGGACTTATTAACCAAGCTACTTGTGGAGTAGTGATGACCTGTTGCCAAAGTATCTCTCAAGAACAGGTGGACAATGGTGAAATACTGTCAATCAAACTGTAGAAATCTAGGCGTGTGCATATCATTATTCCTCTCTAACAGTAATACGCTACAATATGTACACAAGATGAACACGACGCTGTGGGCGGGAGTGCACCTGTGCAAAAACCACACGGCCAGCACTCCGCCGAAAGAATCCAATCGCAACTCCTCTCTCCCAAGTCCCAACTGGAAAACCAAATCAAGAAATCTCGAGCGCAGCAGCAGCAGCAGTGAACAAATCACAGCTTCAAGCTGAACTTGCAGTTGCTGGCCTTGATCTTGATGGGTGTGGTGAGGTCCATGAGCCTGTCGACGACGAGGTCGCAGCGCACCCTGGACGTGACCTTCCACAGCTTGACGCCGCCGAGCTGGACGCGCACGGGCACGTCGGCGCGGAACACGAGAGGCACGGCCCCGGCCTGCTGCGCGTCCCGGAGGCCCGACACGACCGTGCTCCCCAGCTGCACCTCCCCGGCCATGGCGACCGCCAGCACCGTGGTGTTGCGGTGGCCCTGGTAGAAGGCCGGCAGCGCGCCCCGCGCCAGGCGGTACGACTCGTCGTACCACACGCTGAGGCTGGACCCGCGCTCGTAGTGGATGCCGATGCGGGAGTTGGGGTTCGCCGCCGTCACGGTCGCGTCGAACGCCGCGCGCGCAGTGAGCGTCGACGGGTCCACCTGGAACGCCGACACGGACAGGCGGTCCACGGAGTACCGCGGCGCCTTGGGCTGGAAGATGAGGTACAGCGCGGCCGCCGCCGCGGCGGCGAGGACGGCCAGCAGGACCAGGGTGATCACGGCGCAGCAGAGGAACCGGCAGCAGCAGCCGCGCCCCCGGCGCTTTGGTGGTGGAAGAGGCGCCGGTGGCGCGACGCGGCGCGGCGGCGGAGGCAGCGGGCCGCCGTGGCCCCGCTGCTGTTGCTGTTGTTGGTGTTGGTAGTGGTGGTGGAGGTTGTTGGTGTTGGCGGGCTGCGCCGGGTCGCCCTTGTCGGACCGGAAGGAGCCGCCCGGCACCAGCGGCGCCGTCGGGCGGTTGTTGCCGGACTCCAGGTCCACCGGGTGGATCCTCTGGTGATCCGCCATGGCTGAGAAATCCGAACCGCGGTAGCTGGCTAGCTGCTACGTGCTCGTGCACCACCCGCGCCTTGTCCGCAGCAGAAGCAAAGGGGAAGCGAGATCACGCTAGCTCCGCTGCCGTGTCTTTGCTTGCTGCCCGGTGTGGTATGCGCGTGCGTGCGTGTGTTCCCCCTCTTCGATCCTTGCCGCAGAGACCCGCGCGGCTCTCTTTCTATATAGGTCGCGGCACGGCGCGGGACTAGGTGTGACGGCACTAGAGGGCGATGGCCGATGGCGAGGCGAGGAGGTGAAAGGCGGTTGACTTGCGAGGGAGAAGGAGGAGGCTTGTCTGTGAAGGCCGCAGACGAGAGGGGGGTTTTATGTGTGCGCGTGTCGGGTCGGGGGAAGGAGACGATCGACGCGCGGGGGAGGCGGGGACGTGAAGTCTCCACCTGCTCCCAACGGCACGGGCGCTGCGCTGCGCTGCGCGTCGTCGAAAGGGTGCGCGGCGGGGGTGCGCTTTTTCGCTTATTTTACTGTGATCTCGCGGCGGGGTTGCTCCGGTTGTTGGGATGGCGCGTGGAAGGGAGCGGCTGGCAGCCGAGACGCGTCAGCGCGGTGCGGCGCGGCGGCTCTTTTTCAAAGGGGCTCGACGGCTGATGGATGCTGCACATGGGTGGCACACGGAAATGGGCCGTCAGAGAGGACAGGGGGTGAGGGAGGACTGGAGGAGGATGTGTGCAGGAGGGACGGAGGATTTTTCCGTGTGCAAGCACGTGATTGTGAATTCTTGTGATCGGGACGCTGCAGCAGCCACCGCTCCGGCACGCGGCGAGTCGGCAGGGCTCGTGCTGCCCCTGCCTGCTCACGCGGCGGCTTCACGCTGCCGCTCCGCGTTACGCGTCTCTGCCGTGCCTTCAGAAACTGAGAACGGTAGCTGTGTTCCTCCGCCGGTCGGTGAATGTCAGTGCTAAGCATGTTTGGGTAGTAGTTGGTAAATCTTTCTTTATATCTTCCGGTTGAGTGCTTAGCATGTTTCTTTCGTAAGATGCTGACGTTCTGCAACCACTTATGAATGCCGTTTTTGTTATTACTACGTGCTTTGTTTAGGGGTGGGACAATATATTGGTACTCCTGTATTTCTAATTATGTACGTCACATTAGCATATAGTACAAAGTTCCTTCTTTTAGGTGAAAAAAATAGTGAAGTTGCAAATGAATAATGCTAGAATAATATTTTTTAGAGAAGATGTGATTGATGTGATGGATAATAGTGATTCCTCACTGTTCATTTTGAGGTAAAAGAACAGACCTTTATATAACATACGAGTACATGACCAACCGGGAGTTATGATGTAACAGAGACGTCTTTCCTGCAACTGCAAGCACAGATGATCCACCGTACCTTTCGCTGAAGTGCGAGCACGTTTTCCTTGGGACACGTCACGAGCGTGGCCGCGTGCGGGCTGTGCCCGGTGCTTGTGTCAACCCACTGGGAGAAAAAACAGAGCACCGATTGGAAGAAAAAACAGAGCAGAGAACCAAGGAATAAAGGATCGGAGGAGAACGGTGGTTGAGCGATGCTGATACACATGCATCACTTGAGTCTTGAGACTACGATAAACAAAGCGGGTAGCAGCTGGAAGAAAAGGACGTGACGGCCGAATGAAGCTTCTTCTCCCAGGCAGCGCGCGTCTAGACCGAACCAAGATTCGATCTACACAAGATCCGGAGTGGTATGTAGTAGGAATAGCAGCAGCTCGGTCGCTCAGTCGTGCTAGTACATGATGATAAGCAACTGTTTCTTAATCTCTAGCTTTGATGGACTTTTTTAGTTTGTCATCACTCATCAGGAGCTAAAAAAAGAAAAGTGTTTAGTTGAACGGCACGGCGAACCAAAGTTCAGACAGCCCGCTGGTCAACTGGAACCGACTATAGTGCACAGCACAGATCCATTGAATCCGTGCCGACTGGATCCTGGATCATTGCTGTAGTTTGGTCACGGGGGGTTACCAATTTGATTGCAGTACGTATTTGATATCCATTCGCCGTCTCTGACTGAAGAGAGGATTTAATAAATAAGGCGAGCGAGCGAGCAAGCTTTTAACCGGCTGAAGACTGAAGAAATCATGCTGGTGTGGTGACAACTGCAGACAACTACGATAGGGATAGTGTTTGAATAAACAAGGCGAGGGAGGGAAT
Organism: Cenchrus fungigraminus; assembly: GCA_036936925.1. NCBI lineage: Eukaryota > Viridiplantae > Streptophyta > Magnoliopsida > Poales > Poaceae > Cenchrus > Cenchrus fungigraminus. The sequence goes on along the minus strand of CM072771.1, from coordinate 41,373,143 downwards.
GTAGAGCGAGAGCGCGACAGGGGCGACAATGATCTCGTTGCATTGGGTATTCTTGCCTTCCGTTTGTTAACAGCACTTATAAACAGTTAGATTGTTTTCTTTAGGAGGATCTGAATTGCTGGTGTACCTCCATGGTTTGTTGGTTGTAAGCGAACTGACCCATTCAATGCAGGACTTGAAACTCAATTTTTTGGCACGATGATCGATCCTTCTATAGACAGCATTGTGGTCAAGGACTTCTACGGATCATCAGATCCATTGCCTGTCAGATAAGATCATAAGAATCTACTCATACTATAAAGAGCGAAAACAATTGAAAACAATTCTCACTCAATTCGAACATGTCTTACCCCTCACGCTGGACCCACCCGTCATCGAATTGTTGGACCAAAAAGGTGGAACAACTATAAAAATCGTAATTTGGAGAGTGTTTCTGCCAAAAACGAATTGTTTTTCCCACCGACCTCGCATGTACCCGCTCGCCTATACCCACGTCGGACCCACACCCACCCGCCCGCCCGTCACGCCCCCCCACCCCCCCACCCGCGTATCAGTCCCGTCCCGTCCCGTCCCGTCGCCGTCTTCTGCTTCTATTCGAACGTAACGTCCGCGGCATAATCACGACCTGACGTGCCGACAAGTGGGACCAACACCCTTCCTCTCTCCACCCGCTCCGCCGCCCGAATAGAGCCACGTCGTTCCTACATCACCATCTGTCTGCCACCGATCCTTCCCTGCGTCACCGCCTGGCCCCTCTGTCTTCGTCGTCGTTGCTAGCTTGTGGGGAGGATCGCAGCGCCGGAGCTCGGTTGCCACGTGCGGGCTTCATTGCACACCGCTCGAGCTTGGTCGCGCCGCGTGCTGATTCTACCGCTCTGTCGAGCCGCGGGCCGCCGGCACAACTTCTGGTACATGGGAAACAAGGCGCAGATGCCAGTGGTCACCGAACCGAGGGAGGAACATGCGGCTCGCTGCCATTCGGATGGACGGAGGATGCGCATTGCGAGGAGCTCGACAGCATCAGTGAGCAACAAGCACGGTTGTCGTGCAACCAAGGTGCACTGGATAGCAAGCGAGGAAGGAGTAGAGGCAAGCGATGGTGCCGAAGTTAAATGTGCGGTCGCGGGATCCACCTCCTGTAGCATGCACGTGCTCCATCTTTGGAGGTGGTGCGCAACCTCCTCCCCGAGGTGCTCTTCTGCGGCGAGGCGAAGCGGCACCATTTGAGGTTGCGGTGAGCCAAAAAAACTTGATTACGCAGAAGTGGATAAGGATGGAGTCATGGAGGGGCCAGAGGATCTCACGTTCACGGTGAAAACTGTAAAAGGATAAGGGTGGACAGAGGACCTGACTGTCAAAGGGTGAAAGGATAAGACCGTACAAGTAAATAAAAAATTATTATTTAGACATATATTAAGTATACATTCATTCATATATTCAAACAAGCTGCAGTGTCATTTCTAAAAATATATTTGAAAACAACTATAAACCTTTTTCAATTGGGTGGAGCCATGGACCCCTCACGACAAACTTACATGTCATATATTTGAAAAAAGTGAATAAAGTGTAGATTTATAAATCTAAGTGTCTCTGTTTGAGACTGCTATGCTCCAGGTTTTACTATAGATCTGCTCCACCAACTCCACAAAGAAACAACTCTACTCTAGAGTTTGTGGCGCTAATGTGTTCATTTGGCATAGAGCTCTGCTCTTGCTTCGGTGAAAGGAAGATTTTGGTAGGATGTCCTCATATGCCCCTCGTCCTCCACTGAACCGAGATCGCGGCCATGGGCGGAGCTCGACGGAGAAGGAGAGAGACGCAACCATGGGAAAGGAGAAGTGCACGGCTGACGGCACGACCTTGTCCTCGTCGGATATGTCCCCAGCGTCCACCAATGGTGTCTGTGGTGGAGCTAGATGGGATGAAAAGTGACACGGTCGGTGTCGGGGTTTGTTACTGCCGGCAAGTAAATTTATAAGAACGCGTGTGCCGATCCGCACGGTAGCACAGGAGACACTCGGGATTATACTGGTTCGGGCCTCCGGAGAGTAATACCCTACGTCCAGTCTGAGAGGAAGTGTTCCTTATGCTCGGGAGTTTGTAGTAGGGGGTACAAACAAGTCGGAGAGGGTGTAGAGCCCAAGTCCCTGGTGAGTGAGTGGTTCAAATAGCAGAAGTCTGCGTACGTGAGTGTGTGAGTGCTTGCGGTGTTTGTATGAAATGAGATATCGATGCTAAGTGCGTGTGGGGGTGAAAACGAACGTGTCTTGTGAGCGCCGCTGTCTCTCCCTTTTATAGTCGCAAGGGGGAGGCTCAGGGCGGTTACATCGAGTGCATGTGAGCTGGTCTACAGTGCGAGACGTCCTTCTCTGCATCGGGCTGTCAGGCAGCAGCAGCAGCGAAGCATTGTTACGGGGCTTTGGGTGATGGTGTAGATCCCGTGCGTCCCAAGCAGCTGTCCCGGGGCCCCCTGCCCCCTTCTCCTGGTAGTTAGTCAGGTACAGGAGGCAGAGTACGTGCCCTGATCCCGTCAGTGGATCAGGGGCTTGTCTTTTCTGGGTACTATGGAAACGGAGTAGCCTGCACCGCTGCCATCGAGGGATAGGTGACGGGCTGCACTGTGCCGTTGGTGGCACAGCGTTTCCCGTGCCCTCTGTGGTACGATGCGTACCGCCCCTGCCGAGGAGCGGCAGGAGGATCCGTCGTCTGACACAGGATCGACCTGGTCAGGGCAGACCCACGCAGGGAGGCTGGCACGTGGCGGGCCGCGTACCTGGGTATCACGGGACACCAACGGGGCCTGTGTACCTGCGGCCTTGACGGCCAAGTCTTGAACTGGTCGGAGACGGAAAACTACTCGTGCGAGTAGGTGATCTATGCCGCGTCTCCCGATGCTTAGGGTATAATGTGTACTGTACCGTATACTGCCCAGCGTCCATTACGCTGTTCGCGGTACGACGGCCACTGTGCCGTCCGTGGTAGGGTTTGACGAATCCGTCTCCTGACACCGAATCAGCCTGGCCCGGGCGGACCGCTGCGGCGGGGCGGACACGTGGCGTTGCGCGTGGGAGCGTGCGCGGAGTTCCCGGGACCTCGATCTGACGGGCCCACACGCCCCATGCCTTCCCCGCGAAGCCTGCGCGGGTCGGTGACGGAAACTACTCGTGCGAACGAGTAGTCGTGGCTCCGAGGCGAAAACTACTCGTGCGAAAGAGTAGTCGCGGCCGCGAGCCGGATGCTACTCGTGCGAGCGAGTAGTCGGGAGTGGAGGTGAAAACCTGTCGTACGGGCCGCCACGTACTCGGGGAAGAGGGTGCGGACGGCCGTGGGCCGCCTGCCTTCTGGCCCATGGCGGAAACTGGTCGTACGAGACTTCTCGTGCTCGAGCAGCCTATCACTCGTTGTGTTAGCTGCCGGAGCATGCCGTACGTGGGTCCGTACTGCGTTTTTTAGGGGTCTTGGTGGGCCCTGGTCCATGGCCTCGTCAGTCGGCGGCAGAGGTCAACGGGAAAGAAGAGGGACCCGACTTGCGGCGTGAGCTCGTCCCTGTCGTATCTTCCCCCGACGACGACCGATGGCGTGGTGCCCTCAAGCCCGACAAGAGTGGAGGGAGAGAGAGAGAGAGAGGGAGCGTGGTTCGACCGATGGCGTGGTGCCTCTAAATAGTTCATGTTTGTCTGATAATGTGAATGTATTTAGTTATTTTTCTCAGTCATCTCAATAATGTATTAATTTATTTTGGACTGTGGAATACTGAAATATTTGATAGACACGTGCGTGTCGCACGTGCGTCATTGCTAGTCAGATAAAAGTATGAACCACCATGGCTTGTATTGGAATAGAAATTGACTAAATGGTCCTCCAACTCGAAACTCAGATCATCCTTGAGACCTTCACTTCACGGGAAATGGCAGATTCTGACTTTGCGAATCAGAGAGTGCAGTGTTTGACAACAAGAGTATGCAACCACCAGTACATGTCCCGACGGAAATCAAGTGAGAGATTATGATGATGAATTGCAAGATGGCTTGTGGAAACCAAGTGGATACTTAGTTTTCATGATAATTAAGAACTTATTCAGTGAATGTGTGAGCTGTTTTGAGGATGTATCATGAGAAATTTTAGAGTGCTTCAAAAAAAAAGTCCATCCGGTAAAATCAAACATTAGAAACAAAAAGAAGTAGCTAAAAAGAAATACCAATTAGATGGAATATAGTAAAAAATAGTGCGAAATTACTATGGTAACTTTTTAATTATGTGTAAATTTATTTAATTGTTTTTAAAGAAGGATAAGAAAGATAAGTTGCTCTTCTGTTCTTTGCTCCTCTCAGCCCTGTTCTTTTGGTTGAAAAGAAACAGTGAACAACACTATTTACTTATCACATCCATCACATATTCTCTCACAAGAAACACTATTTCAACACTATTTATTTGTAATTTCACTATTTCTTTTCACTCAAAAGAATGACCCTCAGATTGAAGAAGACCTGTTACATCTCTTCTTGCTTGTTCTTTCGGTCAGAGTTGTTAGGCTCTCATTGGTGTCTTTTGGGATCTTTCCCTTCCCCACCTTTGACATGGTTCTTCGTGCCTGTGCTCATTTTGGAAGGCCAATTTTCAAAGAGGTTGTCATTGTGACTGCCTGGTGCATCTGGTGCCACCGCAATCACATCATTTTTAATAATGGTGATATTTCAATCCATAGGTGGAAGCAATGCTTTGTGGAGGACTTTTTTTTAGAATTATATAGTACAACGTAGATGCTCACAACACACACGTACACTCATCCCTATGAACACACGTACGCAAACCCTCCCCTATGAGCATCTCCGGAGGACCGAGCACCCGGCGAATCTGGAGATTTCCGAAGTCACCATTGGTGCCTCGTTGTCGACGGGAAAGTCGCGCCTGGTGCATCTAGTGCCACCACAATTACATCATTTTTAATAATGGTGTCATTTCAATCCATAGGTGGAAGCAATGCTTTGTGGAGGAACAACACATACGCATACTCATCCCTGTGAACACACGTACGCAAACCCTACCCCTATGAGCATCTCTGAAGGACTGAGCACCCGATAGATCTGGAGATTCTCGAAGTCACCATTGGCGCCTCGTTGTCGATGGGAATGCCGCTTACCACTTAACGCCGATAAATCCTAAGAAAATCCCAGGAAAAGGTGCAAGAATCAAGATTTGAACTGGTGGGTAGCGTCCCACTGTACTGTCCTACACGAGAAATTTCAAAATATGACACCCAATACGACGACCTCACGCCATTTGACACCCAATTCGCGAGCCTTCCAAGAATTGACACCGGGAACGCGAATTCTTTCAAAAATAGGGACTCTCACATGTTTCTCTCTTCAGCTTGTGGTGAAAAGATTGTAATACCCCTTCTTCCACCTCTGTTTCTTCTTCCTTGTCCACATCGACATACACGGCAGGACAGCAGGAGCGGCGCACACCCTCTCCGGTAGGGACAATAGATTGCTTCCACCCGTTCCTTCGGGCGGCCAGACGAATCGAGGGAGGGAGGATGGCCTCTGACGGCCACCCGCCTATGCCTCCCCGGAGCGGCGGCGCGCACCCTCGCTGGGACCGAGGCGCGCTGGCCCTTCGGCGACCTCGCCGGGAGCAGCGACCTCTGGCCGGGGAAGAGCTCCGGGGGCGGCGGCCGCGCGTGCGGCGTACGAGCACCGGAGGGGCAGCGGCGGAGGAGCACGACAGGGGCGGCGGTCTCCAGGCGGTGGCGGAGGAGCTTGCTGCGGAAGCTTGCGGCGCGCAGGACGAACGCGAGGAGGGAAGGAGCACGGCGGCAACGGTCTCCAGGGTGGCCACAGAGGAGAGGCGGCGGCGGTCTCCGGGGCAGCCACGGAGGAGTAGGGCGGCGGCGGTCTCCAGGGCGGCCACGGAGGAGCAAGGCGGAGGTGGTCTCCAGGGGGCAGTGGAGGAGCACGACCGGCGGTGCGCCAGGGGCGGCGGTGGAGACGGTCGACCGGCAGCCCATCAGGAAGAAGACATGGACATGGAGGAAGAAGAAGGGGGCATTGTGATCATTTCACTCGGGTTGAAGAGAGAAAAGAGAAAAAAGTTCCTCATTTTGAAGCAATTCGTGTTCTCAATGTCAGTTTTTGAAAAGCTCACGAATCAGGTGTCAAATGGTGTGAAACGCTCGAATTGGGTGTCATGTTTTGAAATTTCTCATTAGACTACAAATCTATTCGCATAGAAAATTTCAGTTGTGTGTTTTTCTATTTGTTTGGGCTTGGAAGCTCATGTAACCATCTGTACATATATCACCCTTTATTAATAAAAAAATAGGTAAGAACTCCCCTGTCGATTCGCTCAAAAAAAAAAAAGAAAGAAAGATAAGTTGATGCTGGTGAAGGGTTTCATCTAGGCCTGTGCATCTCCGGGTTATACCGGTTTCCGCCGGGTTTTCAACCCAACCCACAACATGCGGTTTATACTGGGCCGGTCCGGTTCCACGATGTGAACGTAGCTGGTACTACCGGGTTAGGTTGGGCTGGTTTACGGTTTAGATGGTGTTGAACCCGTCATTTGTCTTCGTCTTCCCCGTTTACGTCGGGCACGCACCGCCGCTGCCTGACGTGGAGCGCGACGCGGAGGCGACTGCAGCATTCTGAGCGACGACGGACCGAGCGCCGCGGACACGTGAAGGCACTCCTCTTCGCGAGGTGGAGCGGCAGCTACAAGTGGCTGGTGCTCGTCGTCCTCGTCGTGAGCTCGCGCCGGGCGACATCGGCGCGAGGAGGCTCTTGCGGAGGGTGGATGCTGGCGACGGCGAGTTGCTCAGGTGGAGGACGAATTGAATTTTACCAGAGAGCCTCTCCTGCGGCTTCTCCAGGGCCTCCATGAGGAATTGACCTGGCCACCTGGGCGGCCCCATCCTCGCGCAAAGGGGTAGCAGGTCCCTGCTGCCGCGGGCTTGCCGGCGGCTGCGTCGGGGGCCCGGGCGGGTCCTGCTGCTGCTCCTCTTCGGCCAGGTCAGGTGAGGACTGAGGAGGACACGCGGCGTGCGGAGAGGATGAGCTGGCTCATGGGCCCGTCGATGTCGGTCGTCTCCCACGGGTCCGGCGCGGCGCGGCGGCGGCGGCGGAGACGTCCTCGGCAGCAGGCTCCATGGCTAGTCTTGTTTGCGCGCGCGGGCGATCTGAGAGCTAGAGGAAGAGGCACCACAACAAGTCCACAATTGTCACACCACGCGCACTCCTCCGTTGCCGCCGTACATGCGGGTTGAGCTGGGTTGTCCGGTTTCAAACCGTGTCGAATCTGAGCCCGTTCTAAATCACACGGTTCCAACCTTCAAACCATCTAAACCACTTAATTCCCTTTTCCCGGTCTGGTCTGGGCTGGACTGACGGGTTAGCTGGTTTGGACCCAACCCGTGAACAGGGCTAGTTTCATCTCTTGTTGGGTGTCCATCGTCGTGGGCCTGTGTATTGGGTTACTGGGCCGTGAGTGAATAAAGTGCAGCGGCCGCATCAGCCGGCGCCAGGCATTTCACTCAAAGCCCAGTTACTACGTCGGCCTACAGAGCCCAGGAATGGAGCTCGTTTAAGGCCCTCGCCGTTTCGTCGGTCCGGCGGTTGCTGCGCCGGTGCGGCCGTCGCGGCCGGAGCATGGAAGCCGGTGATGCGAGCGAGACCTAAACCACAGGTTCGCGGCGCTACCTCGGCTCGCTGGATTGACGATCGGGAGGATCGCCGCCGCTCGTCGGCTCCAGTGGCCCAGACACCCAGTTGTGAGTGCACTTCCTTGAGTTCCCTTGTGATAATAGTCGAGGCAATCGGTTGCCTAAGTTTTTCTATTTATGCAATAAAATCGGATAGTGCTGAAGAATGAACTTGAGAATCTTCCTTAACTAAGATTACGAATCCGAAAGGAAAGTAAGGTATTAGACAGGGGTGATTAGAGTATCTGTCTGTGCTTACCATCTTTTCCCATATTTGTTTGAATTTCTTCAAATGATCTGCAGTTCTGACTTCTGAGCCCTTTTTTATTTGAAACGTTCAGAGGAAATTGTTAGCGATTTCATCCGTGGATCTGTATATGTTTGCTGACAGCCTGACGTGACCAACTAGTGGGAGATGTATTATTGAATTCTTATTAGTTGTTACGGATGAAATGAATTCCTAAGCACGTATAACCGATGATTTGTTCATTATTGTTTTCATATGGAAAAAAGGAGAGCAAAAAATAGGGGTTTCAGAGATTTGAATGGGACAATGATAATTAGGACGTACAATCACTATCACTGCAAAATTGCCCCAACTCATCAGCATTTTTTGTATAATTTTCATATTTTTTTAAGAATATTAACTGAGGCACACCAAAAGTTACTTGTCGGGGTTTGTTACCGCCGGCAAATAAATTTATATGATCGCGTGTCGGGAACCGCACGTTGGCACAAGAGACACAAAGGATTATACTCGTTCGGGCCTCCGGAGAGTAATACCCTACGTCCAGTCTGAGGGGATAGTGTTCTTTATGCTCAAGAGTTCGTAGTTCGTAGTAGGGGTTACAAACTGGTCGGGAGAGGGTCTTTGCGCCCAAATTCCTGGTGCGCGTGCACGTGGTTCTTGTAGCAGAGTTCTGCGTACGTGAATGAGTGTGAATGACTATGGGATGTTATGAGATGAGATGATCGAGTGTGAATTGTGCTGGTGTGTAAGCGTGTGCACATGTGACCGTCCTTCCCCTTTTATAGTTGCAAGGGAAAGGCCTACGAGGGGTAAAAACGGGAATGAGAACTAGATTACAGTGTAGAGCGCCCTTCAACACGTCGGGCGGTATGGCGAGGCGGCGGGAGCAGTTAGGGACTGTAGCGAAGTAATTGTCGATGGTATCGGCCTCCCGGAATTGCGGGCTTCGAGTAGTCGGTGCCGGGGCTTCTCGGGCTCGTCTCCGGGTAGTTTGGTCGTCGTAGGTCGTAGCCTCCGTACCACGCCTCCGTCAGCGGAGTAGGTACGCGTCTTTTCCGAGCACTATGGGGCCCCTGTGTGTGGACGGAGTGGCCTGCACTATGCCGTTTGTGGTATAGTGGGTGGCGCGCACTGTGTTGTTCGTGGCACAGTGGGCGGCCATGCCTCCTGACACCGGACATGCCCTGTCAGTACGACCCGGCGTGGAGAGGCTGCACGTGGCAGCGTGGGAGCGAGCGTGCGTGGGATACCCGCCATATCAGGAGTGGGTCCCGGCTGGGGCTGCCTTCTTCGCGAAGGCTGAGTTTGTCGGGGGCGGAAACTACTCGTGCGAGCGAGTAGTCAGAGGCGGGACGGAAACCACTCGTGTAAACGAGTAGTCGTGGCGGGAGGTGAGAATTTGTCGTTCGTACCACCCTATGGGTGGAAACTTGTCGTACGGTCCCCCGAGGACTCAAAAACTTGTCGGATGGGCCGCTAAGTACTCGGGGGCGGGTGGTGCCCGCGCGTGCGGGCCGCCAAGTGCCTGTCCTGACGGGAACTGGTCGTACGGGCTGTCAGGCGCTTGGGGGCGTAGTACTCGTTGTACAGGCTGCCAAGTACTCGGTGTGTCAGTCCGTATTGTATCTTTTGGTGACCATGGTGGGCCCTGGTCTAGGGTCTCGTCAGTAGCCCCCGAGCCTGGTGAGGGAGTCAAGGACTCGTTCCCAGGCTCAGTGGTCATGGTGTTGAGGAGGTAAGTTGCGTTTTCACAGCGGGGGCACGCGAGCGTACTCGCGGGTGGTAGCCCCCGAGCCCACGGGCAAGTCGGAGACTTGTGCGTGGGATTAAGTTGTGATTTTGAAGCCGTGGAGATTTTCGTACCGTTGCGTGTGGCGTGAAACGCACGTCGTGGGGTAAATGGCGAATATTTCGTGTCAGTTGTAGAATTCGTGGGTCCGTCACGGGTGACGTGGAGGCACGCTCGTGCGCGATTGGTGCCGGCAGGCGTGCCTTTTGAGGGGCGTTGCTTCGGTTAGTGGGGGGTGTGACCCGAGGTGGGCCCATGCATTAACTGCTGCACGCACAGTTACCGCCCCTTTATATGCGGTGGCCGCCGGTTGGGGTTTTCCCCCTTTCTTCTTCCTCGCTCTCCCCGCCGCCGCCGGTCTTTCTTTGCCCTCGCATCCTCCGTGCCCGCGCCCTCTCGCACTCTTCGATTCCGGTCTCGAGCTCATTCCTCGCCGCCGCCGCCACCATGTCGAACTGGACGCGCTCCGACGTGACCTTCTCCAAGCTCGACTGCCTCGTCGCTGATGGCATGCTCCCGCCTCGCACCGAGGCTAAGGAGTGGAAGCTTCCGGGGGCGGAGGTCCCCCCAATCCTCCGGCGGGGTATGTTGTCTCGTTCGTGACCTTCCATGAGCGCGGCTTCTCCGTCCCGGCGGGGCGGTTCATCCGCGCTGTGCTCGAGGAGTACGACCTGCAACTCCAACACCTCAATCCGAATGGCATCCAGCAGATGGCAGCGTTCGAGGCGCTGTGCGAGGGATACCTGCACCAGGAGGCCCACTGGGACCTGTTCAGGTATTTCTACAAGTTCGTGTGTCTGAAGGACGGAGGCAACACGGCGGCGATAGGGTGCGCCGGGCTCCGGGCGAAGCAGGGGAGGTCGGATGAGTACATCCGCACCTTCCTGATGAGCTCCAACAGTGGGTGGCATGGGGGCTGGTTCTATCTCAAGAACGACCCTCTGCACCTACTTCCGAAGTATAACGACTTCTGGTTCGACCGCGCGCCGGACCAGTGGAAGTGGGGACCGGAGAAGAAGGACCAGTCCCGGCCACTTCAAAGCGGTCTCGACGCTCTCCGGGCGCTTCGTGCCCGCGGCGTGGATTTTGTTGCCGTTATTGGCGGCTACCATGCGAGGGGGATCGTCCCACTCTGGCGGTGGCCCCTTCGCCTTTTCGAGATGACGGCCGCTTGGGCCCCCTTCGCGGGGACGGTGACGGCCAACCCCCTGCCCTCGGAGGATGAGGTCCAGCGCCGGGTGTCATAGGCGACCGGGATCGCTCATGTGTTCTGGCCACCGCCGGATTTGCTGCCGATGCTCCCCCACCCGAACACTGTGGCCTTCGTAAGTTTCCTTCGACAATTTCCGACTTGTTCTGGGATTTTTGCGCCGGGCTCTGATCCTTTCACGTTTGCTCAGATGGTGGACCTGCACGTCGCCCCTTCGCGGACTCCGCTCCTAGAGGACCTGGTGCGCACCCGGCTGACCGCCGCGACGGAGAAACGGCGGGCCGACCGCAAGAAGGCCCATCAGCAAAAGGAGATTGCGAAGCGGAAGAGGAATAACCGCCGTGCGGCGCGTCGAAACGCTCAGGAGGCGAACGTCTCCGAGGACGAGGATCCCTCGCAGTCACCCCCGTGGACCGGCGACGACAGCTCTGAGTTCGAGTGGAGCGATGACGGGTCGCCCGCACCTTCGCCGCCGCGCGCCGGGTCGGCGCCCGCACTAAACGCCGCGGAGGCCAGCTTGAGCCGGTGGGCGTCGCACCGGTCTCCTCGGGGGGATCAGTTCGAGCTGCGCACTCATTCTCCTCATGTGGTAGCCACGCTTCCACGGAGAGGAGGAGCTCTGTTCGCCGTTCGTCAGGATGCGATGCTCTGCATTGTTCCTCTTCAGGCGGCCAGTCGCGTCGGAGGTCGCACTCCCCGCAGAAGCGTGCGTCGCGAGAGGAAAGAACCGTGCCGAGGGCCTCTCCCCCACCCAGGGCTCAAGGCGGAGGATCGGATATCCCTCAGTGGCACCTCCAGTCCGTGATCGTCGCTGGGTCCAGACCGGCTTCCGCTCTGACTTCTGCTCCAGCTACGGGGAGCAAACGAGCAGCCCCTACTCTGAGCTTGACCTCGGGGAGCTTGAAGCGGCCCCGCCTCATTGCGTCAAGGTAAGTTCCGACTTGTTGGTTTCGGATTAGTTTTCTGAATCGCTTGGAGATGTGTTTTTCGCATTGTTCGTTGTCATGATGTTTCTTACATTCCAGCCGCCCTGCGCCCAGCATGATGAAGCTGGCGGTCGTGAAGTCGCTGCACCGTCAAACGCAGGAGGCCGGGGATACGCCCCCGCCGGGCGCCCCGCCGCCGATTCCGTCGGGTCAGACCGGCGAGGAGGCGGGAGGGGGGTCCGCAGCCCAGGAGGCAGTGGTCCCCCCAAGAGGTGCCGAGAGCGACTTGTCGATGGGGCAGATGGGATTGGGGGGCGCCGCCCCCACAAAAGAGGAGCTCTCGGCCTGTGCGGCCCAGCTGGAGAGGTGCCTGTCCGGCCCTCAGGAGGAAGCCCCCGAGCCACCAGCCCTCGAGGGGCTAGCCCCCGGGGCGGCCCTGCCCACGAGCAACGTTGGGGCGGCATCCCTCGAGGCATTGGTGGGGACGAACGACGTCGTCGTAGGTGTGGAGCAGGCCGTCCCTATCTCCGAGGATGTCCCGGCCGCGGCAAACATCATCGCGATCGAGGATGCCGTTCCTATCGCGTCGGCGTCTCTCTCGACGAGTGGCGATGTTCCTCCACCGGTAGCCCCAAAGGTCGTCATCGTCCTGGAGTCTCCCTCCCTCACCGGTCTTCCCCTAGCGGTGGCGGAGGAGCTGCTGCCACCTCTGACTCTGGAGGTAGGAGACAGCTCGAGGGGCTCGGGCTCGGCCCCGTCCGCGTCCGAGGAGCAGGAGGAAACACCGCCGCTCTGGATGGTGCCCGTCACGCGGGTCGAGACCTCCGTCGACTTCGACGTCGACGGCGGTGCGAAGTCCTTGGTGCGCCGGAACCTTGAGAGGGGTCTGCGTCAGAGTGAGCGGGCGCTGCGCCAATCGAAGCAGGCGCTCAGGGAGTTGATCCTACCTGCCGCGAGGGTAAGTTGTCGATTCTTTCATTTTCCTTTCTTCATCAGTTTCGCGATCTTATCGTTTTTGCTGATCGTGAATCCCTTCATGGCACAGGTACTCGTCGAGCGCGGCGTCGATAGGTCCCGTGCCATCGAGGCGCTCCGAGCGGAGAAATCACAGCTGGAGGCGTAGCTGGCCGCGGCCCGCTTTGTCGTGGCGGCTTGTTGACGGTTCGAAACCGCGTTCAACTTCACCGCAAGTACACGGAGTGACTTGGTGCCTTTTTCACCAAGGGAGGGGACCCCCTAGGTTCTTGTTATTCCACGGAGCAAGGGAATTACTTGCGTTTAACCTAATACTAACTTAGTTAATTAAGTACTTTATGATGTAAAGATTAATCTATAAAGTAAAGACAAACTAACCCTAGATTATGTTAAAGAGAGAGAAAGGTGGTTCACGAGTATGAAGAGCGTATGCCCATGAAGTCTAGGTACTTGAGATGCAATCACCCAAAACATAGTAAATCCCCGATCCAATCTATCTGAGCATGTGAACAAAGAATTAGGTGTTTCCCTTCCCTCGTACATGTCACTACGCGAAGGTAATCGTCGCTAACCCTAATGAACACGGTGTGTTGACGTGATCTACAGGAGTAACCCCGAAGGCATGGTAGCTAACCTTAAACATTAAGCATCATCAACAAGAAGGTATGATAGATAAAAGATCCAAACGAGAGTGGGTGACTACATATCAAGATCCGTTACAACTCCATGGACAAACGATTACTTTACCCCCATCAAGACGCTAGGCATGGCACCATTGAACATGGTGGATGCCCCTGACGGAGTTCGTTTCTCGATGTCCTTCAACTCCCGCGGCGCCGTGGCAGGGCCTCAGCGTCCTCGTTCCTCGTGGTGGCCTCCCTTGACCTCGGTGATGATCCTCTTGAATCTTCACCCTCTCGATCAACCCTCTTCCTTGTGATTGATCTCCCGAGGCTTCTCTGGTGGTCTTTCGCGAATGGCTCCCTCTCCCAAACAATTAGGGTTGCACGAACTTATCACCGAAGAAAGGCGGCGGCGAACCGACCCCAGAAGGGGGTGGGCCGGCCGGCCTGGGCCGACTGGCCTGGCCCTCTCCTGGCCCGGTTCGTCTCCGTCTTTTGCCATGTGTCATTTCTTGCAATTTGGGGGTTTTCCTCCTTCTGATATGGGCTTTGGACGTCGTTATCCCCGCGACCAAGTTAAGGGGTCTTTACGCATGATCTTCCGGTCTTTTCACCTTGGTCCTCGGAGATTCTTCATTGAAGCATATTGGATCTTGCCACCTTTGGAGTCAAGTTCACACACGTTCGGAGCCTCTTGTTCATCATGTAAATCGTCCTCCGAACCGAGTGCATCTCTTCTCATTTAGTGCATGAATTCCTGCGTAAATATTATACTCCAAAACACACATCCAACGATGAACTTATTATATCATTAGTATGCCTAGTGGCGGGTTAGTTCTGAAATGAAATCCAAACTATAACATAACAAGTGTTCTTGGTTGACGGAAATTGACCGCCAACATCTCCCACGCTTAGATCTTGCGCGTCCTCGAAGTAGTTGCTCAAAAATTGCTCATCCACGGAGTTGAAACATGCTTCGTCAATTCTTTCCTTTCAAGTTAGTCAATCATTCATCTTTAATATAAGAGAAATGAAACAAAGATCATAATGTAGACATGGGCGTTTAGAAATTACCAATTCAAGTCTTACCCCACAACTCATACCTTTTCACTAGAGATCTTCGACTTCATCCATACTTGCTTTCTTACTTTCATCGGAGGGTTTTTGCAAACTTTTAGAAATAAAATTCCTGCACAAAGCATTAGACAAAGTCCTTCTCCAAGTTCTCACATGTCACTCATTTAAGGTGGCTATCCTAGATAATTTCATAAACTCTCACCTCCCACAAGTCTCTCATTCATAATGTAAGGTGGAGCTGTAGGTGTGGCTAGTGAAGCTAGCACAAGTATTATCAAGCTAGGAAAATCCTCTAGTGGTTGTTCACCTCCCAAGCCAATGATCATGAGAATTAAACCATAATGTAGGGGTGTCAAGGATGAGAAGATTTAGAATGGTGGACATGTGCAAAGGAAAAAAAGAATAATGACTTCAAGGCACTAATGATGTCCTCGATGTCGGATTGCACATGGTATGGAATATCAAAGATTCGTTCTCAACATCGTCGCATCCTTTCTTGCACTTCTTTTGTTCTTTATTTGGCTTGTCATCCCTCACTATTCCTCTTCTTGCTTTGCCTTGGATTTTCCTTCTTTCCTTTTTCTTTTTCTTTGTTTTCTTCTCTTTTTTTTCTTTTTCTTGTGTGCGCATCACACACACACACATACATATATACATATATATATATATATATTCTTTTTTTCCACATCTTCATCTTCTTCTCCGAAGCTTTTCGCTCATCTTTTGAACATGAATACCAATATGAATTTTAAATAAAATCATGCCTAGAAATTGAACGAATCTTCGAACATGGGTTGTGTTCAAGGAGTAAGATGATAAAAAGATGTTTATGGGTTTGGGTATGGAATCCGGCGACGTACGGGGCATTCAAAGTGAAATTCCCGTTACCGAATGTATGACGAGGCTAGCAATAAAAGATATATATCAAGGACATGATCATTGCTTGAAATTAGACCTCCCAAGAGGGTAAAATTCTAACCCAATTCATCATGCTAAACAATACTTATGGTGGAGTACATATACATAAAGGCTTTGTATAGGATAGATATTACCTCTCAACTTGGAGAAAGAGATCGCTAACCTTCATGGCAAGGTGTTTTTCTTAATTTTCAAAAATTAAAACCTCCAATGTTAGCATTACTAAAAGCATAGATGAAGCAAAGTCCTAGATCAAAGTTTGAATATGGGTGCTTTACAAAAGTAAGTTTCCACTAAGCACCACGGTAAACGATTAATCATCAAGTTCATGCTCGAATAACAAAGATAAAGTAAAGACATAACAAGAAAAGAAACAAGAGACTTGCATAAGACACTTTTTATTTCTTTTTCTTGACTCAACACTAAATTAAGACACTTTCGAGCTAAAAAGATAAAGCAAAACTCACACAAGACTCTCACACTTGACTCAAACTTAAAGACTCGACCTAAAGACTAGACTCTCACACCACTTTAAGCAAAAATTTTAAAAAGGTAGCTAGCTAGCTCCCCCACGCTTAGATTTTACGACGTCCTCATCGTAACTTTACAAAAGGTACGAAGGGGTAGAGCATGCTAACTACAACACCTAGTGAAACTTCCTGCACGAGGTGCACCACTCCTTCTTCTTGAAGTTCTTGTTCATCCCGAAGAGCTTCCTTATATTGCGGTTGAGGTACTTGAAGTCGTCTTCCGCCATGCGCTCCCAATCTTCAATCCTTTGTTGCATGGTGTTGATGGTGTGGAAGCACTCATCAAGGGAAGAGAAGAGCTCCACAATAGCATTGCGGCAAGCCGCGCAACATATGTTGTGCTCTTCCTCCGGATCATTGTTGTCTCCATCGTCTCCATCATCTGGATCATTGTCGCCGTTTGGGTTCCCTCCTTCGCCTTGCTCATGATGCTCCTCCGGCTCCTCCTTGGGCAGCTCCTCCCAAACATAGAGGTCGTTATCATCTCTTCCACCGGCTGCCCATGAGCTAGGGCTTCGATCATCGGAGTAGTCACTATCTCCTAAAACTTCGCCGGCTCGGGGGTCTTCTCCTTGTAATCCTTCCTCTTCTTCCCAAGGAGCCTCTTCAAGCGGCGAACGGGAAAAGCAGGCTTCTCCTTCTTCTCTTCAACCCACGAATTTGGGCTAGCCATGCGCCTTGTTGGGACACGCCCTCCGCATTGAATCCGCGCGGTCCTCTTCACCTCCTTCCTGAGCTCCGACACCACAACGCACCGACGAAGCTCCTCGGTCGCCGGGGTTGGAGAGGGGAGGCGTGAATCTTCTTCCATGGTTGCCTTCACCTCTTCCTTCCCTTTGGTGCTGCTCGGGGATGCCATGGGTCTTTGGGTGCTTTCGCGGAGGTTGGAGATTGCAATTGAGATGCAAACCTCGAGCTCCCCAGGCATCCTTAAATATCCCTGGAAGGATTCGGCCGAAACCCTCCCTTGCCTATTTTTGTCGCTCCCAAAACAGGTAGGCAGGAAAAGAAAATACACCGAACCGCGTCCCAGAGAAAAATGGGACGAAACGGAGGAAGGGGGGTGGTGGGCCGGTCGGGGCCGGTCGTCCTGGGCCGGCCGGCCTGCCCCCTGTTTTGGGCCCCCACGGCCCAACTTTTGCGGCCCTCTGTGTTTCGTGATTACTAGCCTAGGTGGTGGTAAGGTACAGCTAAAAATTATGAAAAGGACTCGAAATAAATATGAAAACAAAAACTTATTTACAGAAATTTTACCTTGCTTTACATCTTAGGCTTGATGCTCGGGCTCGTCCTCCATGTGATATATATCAATGTAGTCGATGGGCACAATGTCTTGTTCAAGAAAAACCTGCAATCATTGACCATTAACCACATATTGATCTCCTTTCACGTCCATGATTGTTACCGCTCCATTTGGCGAAACCGAGTGAAAGATGTACGGTCCATCCCATTTGCTCTTCAACTTTCCTTTCCCGAATATTTTGAATCTTGAGTTATAGAGGAGAACCTTGTCACCTTATTTGAATTCCTTTGCTTGAAGCCATTTATCATACCACCTCTTCATCCTTTCCTTGTAGATGGTTGCACTCTCATAAGCTTTGAACCTCATCTCTTCTAGTTCACTTATTTGAATCTTCCGTTTGATTCCCGCGGTGTCGAAATCAAGATTCATCTCCTTGATTGCCCAATAAGCTTTATGTTCTAACTCCAAAGGTAAGTGACACGATTTACCATAGACAAATTGATATGGTGTCATACCTATTGGTGTATTGTGTGCCGTCCGATATGCCCATAATGCTCCGTCCAATTTCTTCGACCAATCTTTACCTCCCTTTTCAACGGTCTTGTTAAGAATGCTCTTGAGCTGCCTATTTGAAGTTTCCGCTTGACCATTGGTTTGTGGGTGGTAAGCCGATCCCCAACTTGGACAAGCATTTTCTGAAGCTATTTCCTGTAAAGTGTGTTCCCCCATCACTTATCAATACTCGCGGGACTCCATAGCACGGGAATATAATATTTTTGATCATGAATATGGACTCTTCCGTTGAAGCTCTTCGACAAGGGATAGCTTCCACCCATTTGGATACATAATCAACCATAACTAGAATATGCTCATATCCATTTGAACTAGTGATGGGCCCCATGAAGTCAATTCCCCATACGTCGAATAGATCAATTTGCAAGTTGTAATTCAAGGGCATAGCATTTCTTTGATTTATATTCCCCGCTCTTTGACATTCCGGACAAGAAGCAACATACCTTTTTGAATCTTCATGCATCTCCGGCCAATAAAATCCACTAGCCCATACCTTTGCTTGAGTCCTAAAATATCCATAGTGTCCTCCATATCTGCCCGAGTGACACTTTCTCAATATTTCAGCTCTTTCATCTCTTGGTATACACCTTCGTAAGACTCCATCCGCTCTAAGTCTAAAGAGGTAAGGTACATCCCAATAATATTTTCGGCTCTCGGCGATCACTCTCCTTTGAGCGTTCCTATCCAAATGATCAAGTGTCATTTTTCGTATGGCTCGAATAATGTTGATCATCCAAGTATCTTTGTCAAGGATATGATAGAGGTGATCATCTCTCATCTTATCTGCAATAGGCTCTTTATCATCCTCACAATTCATCCTTGATAAATGGTCGGCCACAACATTTTCCGACCCCTTTTTGTCCTGAATCTCCACATCGAATTCTTGCAAGAGAAGGATCCATCGAATCAACCTTGGCTTGGCATCTTTTTTAGATAAGAGATACTTGATCACCGCATGATCAGTGTAGACAATCACTTTAGAATTCACAATATATGATCTGAATTTTTCAAAGGCAAACACTACCGTGAGCAATTCCTTCTCCGTTGTTGCATAATTTAATTGAGCTCCATTGAGGGTTTTGCTAGCATAGTAAATAGCGTGTACCTTGCCTTCTTTTCATTGTCCCAACACCGCTCCAATGGCGTAGTCACTAGTGTCACACATTATCTCAAAAGGTTGACTCCAATCAGGTGGTTGAATGACGGGTGCGGTTACGAGAGCTCTCTTTATGTCCGGAATGCCGCCAAGCACTTGTCATTGAAATTGAATGGCACATCTTTTTGGAGAAGATTAGTCAACGGCTTGGTGATCTTTGAGAAATCCTTGATAAATCTTCTATAGAATCCCACATGGCCCAAGAAACTTCTCAAAGACTTGACATCCATCGGTGGAGGAAGCTTTTCGACCGTTTCTACCTTAGCTTTGTCCACCTCAATCCCTCTCTCGGATATCACGTGTCCCAACACTATTCCTTGTCTCACCATGAAGTGACACTTCTCCCAATTTAGCACCAAATCAATCTCCGAACACTTAGTGAGAACTTTATCCAAATTTGCCAAGCAATCCGCAAAAGTTTTACCATAGACGGAGAAATCATCCATAAATACCTCAACAATCTCCTCGATGAACTCCGAAAATACCGCCATCATACATCGTTGAAAAGAGGTTGGAGCATTGCATAAACCAAAAGACATTCTTCTCTACGCAAATGTTCCATAAGGGCAAGTGAATGTTGTCTTATGTTGATCATTCGGGTGAATAGGTATTTGCATGAACCCTGAGTACCCATCAAGAAAGCAAAAAATATGCATGATTTGCTAACCTCTCAAGCATCTTGTCGATGAACGGTAGGGGGAAGTGATCCTTCTTCATTGCTTTATTCAATTTCTGATAGTCAATACACATCCTCCATCCGGTCACGGTTCTTTGCGGTATCAATTCATTCTTCTCATTCTTCACCACGGTCAAACCTCCTTTCTTAGGCACACAATGTACGGGGCTCACCCATTCGCTATGCGGCACCGGGTAGATGATTCCGGCATCCAACAACTTGATAGCCTCCTTCTTCACCACCTCTCGCATGGCATGGGTTAACCTCCTTTGATGGTCCACTACAGGCTTCCATTGATCCTCCATAGGTATGCGGTGAGTGCAAAACGTTGGGCTATGTCCTTTAAGGTCATTTATCGAATATCCCATCACTTTCTTGTGCTTCTTCAATAAATTCAGCAACATATCATTCTCCTCGAGACTCAATTCATCACTCACAATAACGGGATAAGTCTTGTCCGGCCCCAAAAATTCATATTTTAATCCTTTGGGCAATGGCTTAAGATCCACCTCCGGTGCTTGTGGTTCCTCATGTACAATTTCTCCAAGGTCTTCAAATTTATCCTCCTCTAAGCTTCCATCTTGCGGTTCTAGTCCTTGGGTTGCTTCCGCTAACTCTTCATCTAGCTCATCATTAGATTCATTCTCCATTGCTCTTTGTAGCGGATCCCTGAAAGTTTCAACAAAACGAAGGCTCCCCACCTCTTCGTCATCAAGAGGTAGGGGTGAGGCAATTCTAGAAGCGGGAAGAAAATTGTATGTGTGATTATCCCCATCAAGATTAATAGTTATTTTTCCTTTTCCGGCATATAAAACGGCATTAACCAGCTTAAGAAAGGGTCAACCAAGAATTACATGATCATTTTTATCATAGTAGACATCAACAATGAAGAAATCGGTTGGAATGTATTTTCTGGAAATTAAAACTTCTAGGTTACGAGCAATTCCTAGAGGTTTAACAATTCTACCATCTCCCATAATTAATTTAGTAGAGGTTGAAACTAGGTCAATGGTGTGATCATGAATTTCATCAAAGATTTTAGAAAACAAGACACTTACTTGTGCTCCAATGTCGCATAACGCCTTGCAATTAATGTTGTTGACCTTGCAATCTATACGCGGTGATGTCTTCTCTTCTTCATCGGATCCTATGGCAAAAATTTCAGCGAGACGGGCGAATGGAGACGCCTCGGGCTTGATTCCCATGATTCCTTTAGCTTCGGTCACATGGTCCGGATCAACTTCTTCTCCACTAAAGAGTTTTTGAAGGACCTCCCCAGTTGTCTCTAGGTTGTATGGATGTTCCACTTGTTTTTCCGGTGGGAAGTCTATTTCCAAAGCTTTTGCCATCACTTTTTGATTAGGGAATGGTCTTCTCTTGTCAAAGATTTCTCCAAAATCAATTGGGACCCAATCCATTTGCTCGAACTCCCTTAGTGGCTTTGCGCTTGACATAGTCCTTTCATTTTCTTTGCTTGTCTCGGTGTGATCACTCTCAGTTTCCTCATGTTTGGCTTCTTCAACCTTTTTAGGGATTGGTTCCTCTTTCTTCTCTTCCGGGACCGTATTTCTGAAAATTGCAGCAAGTGGTGCCACACTTGTGTCGCATTCCGGCTTTCCCGAAAGTCGTATTTCCCAATCTCTTCGCATGGCCACCACCTTGCTTATTTTTTGTAGAAGTTTGGCAGCTTTCGTGAGTGTTTTCTCCATGAGATCCCCTCCTGCACACATTTGAACGTATTCCATGCAACTAGGGGTTATGGAAAAAAAGAATGTATGCAATAGTACGTCACTGGGAAATCCAAGTCTTGGTCCTTGTTCAACTAGCTCGTTGAATCTATTCCATGCTTGATCAATCCCCTCTTCTTCTCCTTGCTTGAAAGTCATCACTTGCATCCTTATATGTTGAATCTTGGTTATAGGGAAAAACTTGGCACAACATTTCTTTACCAATAGATCCCAATTTCCCTCGGCTTCGAAGGACGCAAATGAATACCACTTTGTTGCTTCATCAGCAAGTGAGTAGGGAAAGATATTCCATTTAAACCAAGTATCGGGAACTCCCTCTTGTCGTACCGTGTTGCACAACGTCGTGAAGCGTGGGATATGTCTATATGGATTATCTGTCTCCATCCCTCGGAACGGATTAGTTACTGCCATCTCGATAATTCGAACCTTGATTTCGTACCTTGTCGCTTCGAGAATCAAATCCGACTCTTGTACCTTGATATCCTCACATCGAGGGCTAGCATAGTCCCATAGCGATTTTTCCGGTTCCTCCAAAGGATCTCCAACGAACGCCATCTAGACAATCAAAAACAAAAAACAAAAAGAGCGTGTTTTTTAGAACACAAAAGTTAGGTGTTAGTAATCAACAAAATCACTCAGAGATTAAACGAAGTAAACTGGCTTGCTCCACGGCAACGGCGCCAGAAAAAGGGGCTTGTTGACGGTTCGAAACCACGTTCAACTTCACCGCAAGTACACAGAGTGACTTGGTGCCTTTTTCACCAAGGGAGGGGACCCCCTAGGTTCTTGTCAATCCACGAAGCAAGGGAATTACTTGCGTTTAACCTAACACTAACTTAGTTGATTAAGTACTTTATGATGTAAAGATTAATCTATAAAGTAAAGACAAACTAACCCTAGATTATGTTAAAGAGAGAGAAAGGTGGTTCACGAGTATGAAGAGCGTATGCCCATGGAGTCTAGGTACTTGAGATGCAATCACCCAAAACATAGTAAATCCCCGATCCAATCTATCTAAGCATGTGAACAAAGAATTAGGCGTTTCCCTTCCCTCGTACATGTCACTACGCGAAGGTAATCGTCGCTAACTCTAATGAACACGGTGTGTTGACGTGATCTACAGGAGTAACCCCGAAGGCACGGTAGCTAACCTTAAACATTAAGCATCATCAACAAGAAGGTATGATAGATAAAAGATCCAAACGAGAGTGATTGACTACATATCAAGATCCGTTACAACTCCATGGACAAACGATTACTTTACCCCATCAAGACGCTAGGCAAGGCACCATTGAACATGGTGGATGCCCCCGATGAAGTTCGTTTCTCGGTGTCCTTCAACTCCGGCGGCGCCGTGGCAGGGCCTCGGCGTCCTCGTTCCTCGTGGTGGCCTCCCTTGACCTCGGTGATGATCCTCTTGAATCTTCACCCTCTCGATCAACCCTCTTCCTTGTGATTGATCTCCCGAGGCTTCTCTGGTGGTCTTTCGCGAATGGCTCCCTCTCCCAAACAATTAGGGTTGCACGAACTTATCACCGAAGAAAGGCGGCGGCGAACCGAGCCCAGAAGGGGGTGGACCAGCCGGCCTGGGCCGACCGGCCCGGCCCTCTCCTGGCCCGGTTCGTCTCCGTCTTTTGCCACATGTCATTGTTTGGAATTTGGGGTTTTTCCTCCTTTGGATATGGGCTTTGGACGTCGTTATCCTTGCGACCAAGTTAAGGGGTGTTTACGCATGATCTTCTGGTTTTTTCACCTTGGTCCTCGGAGATTCTTCATTGAAGCATATTGGTCCTTGCCACCTTTGGAGTCAAGTTCACGCACGTTCGGAGCCTCTTGTTCATCATGTAAATCGTCCTCCGAACCAAGTGCATCTCTTCTCATTTTGTGCATGAATTCCTGCGTAAACATTATACTCCAAAACACACATCCAACGATGAACTTATTATATCATTAGTATGCCTAGTAGCGGGTTAGTTCTGAAATGAAATCCAAACTATAACCGTAGATGATTTTTGAACAAAAAAGTTTTCAAAAAAACGTGCGGGGGAGGGACATTGTGCCCTGGAGTAGCCCCCGAGCCCATGGGGATGTCGGAGACTTTCCCATGGGATGAAACAGGCTTAAAGCGTTTTACTCGAGCGAAAAACATAGGCTTAAACGAAGATAACATCTTTATGAAATATGAACATAGCTCGAAGCTTTTGCACTATCATAAGATGAAACAAAGAACTTTGTTTAAGGATAAAAGCGGCGTAACTGTTCTATGTTCCATGCATTGGAGATGACCCTGCCGTCCTCGTACTTGAGCTTGAAAGTTCCCAGACGGAGCACCTGGTCGATGATGAACGGTCCCTCCCACGATGGTGAGAGCTTGTGCCGGCCCTTGTTGCTTTGAACTCGTCAGAGCACGAGGTCGCCGACTTGGAACTCATGGCTTCGTATGTTGCGCTCGTGGTAGCGTCGCAGGGCCTGCTGGTACTGTGCCGAGTGGAGGAGAGCGACGCTACACGCTTCGTCCAGCTGGTCGATGGCATCCTCGAGAGCGACCTGGTTGCCTTCCTCGGTGTACACTTGAACTCGCGGGCTGCCGTAGTCGATGTCCCTTGGGAGGACCGCTTCCGACCCGTGCACTAGGAAGAAGGGCGTGAAGCCAGTGGCCCGACTAGGCGTGGTGCGCAGGCTCCACAGGACGGACAGGAGCTCCGCGGCCCACGTTGCTCGGAACTTCTCGAGGCGCTTGAAAATTCGTGGCTTCAAGCCTTGCAAGATCATGCTGTCCGCCCTCTCCACCTGCCCGTTGGTCCTCGGATGGCTGACGGTGGCCCAGTCCACACGGATGTTGTTGTCGTCACAGAACTTGAGGAACTTCTCGCCGGTGAACTGGGTGCCGTTGTCGGTGATAATGGAGTTCAGGACCCCGAAGCGGTAGATGATGTCAGTGAAGAAAGCGACTGCCTCCTCGGAACGGACGTTTGTTATCGGCTTGGCTTCGATCCATTTGGAGAACTTATCGATGGCCATGAGTACGTGTGTGTAGCCCCCGGGCACCTTCCTCAGTGGTCTGATCAGATCCAACCCCCAGACCGCAAAGGGCCAGGTGACGGGAATGGTCTGAAGCGCTTGCACCGGGAGGTGGGTTTGTCGCACGTAGAACTGGCAGCCCTCGCAGCTGCGCACAATCCGGGTGGCGTCAGCGACAGCGGTTGGCCAGTAGAAACCTTGTTAGAAGGCCTTCCCGACAATGGTCTTCGGAGCAGCGTGGTGCCCGCATGTCCTGGCGTGGATGTCTTGTAGCAGTTCTTTCCCTTCGTCGGACAGGATGCAACGCATGAGAAGGCCTTGGGCACCTTTTCGTCGGAGCTCGCCATCGACAAGTTTGTATGAATTGGCCATCCGCATGATCCGCCTGGCTTCCTCCTTGTCGGGCGGTAGCTTGCCTTCCACCATCCACTCGAGGATGGATATCCTCCAGTCCGGGTCTTCAAGGCTAGGCTCTCGCACCTCGTCGATCTCCATGACCTCCTGCATTGAGGGTTCTGGCGGCTTGTCCTCCTCGGAGCGGACAGACGGCTCGTACTGGTCGTTGGCAAAGACCCCATGTGGAACGGGTTTTTGATTAGATGCTGCCTTCGCGAGAGTGTCCGCCGCTTCATGGTACTTGCGCAACACATGGTTGAGCTCGAGCCCGTGGAACTTGTCTTCCAATTCGCACACCGCTTGGCAATATGCTGCCATTTTTGGGCTTAAGCAGTTTTTCTCCTTCATCACCTGTCCCACAACCAGGTCAGAATCTCCCCGGATCTCGAGACGGCGAATCCCGAGTTTGAGGGCGATCCAAAGACCGTTGAGGAGGGCTTCGTACTCTGCGACATTGTTGGAGGCCGTGAAATGTAGTCGGACCATGTACTCTATATGCACGCCCAGGGGCGAGATGAAGACAAGCCCGACCCCGGCTCCTTCCTTCATGAGCGAGCCGTCAAAGTACATAAGCCACGTCTCGTGTTCGATGGGTGCTGGCGGGGGTGCTGGCAGGGTCTGGACCTCCGTCCACTTAGCGACGAAGTCGGCCAACGCTTGCGACTTGATGGCGCTGCGGGGCGCATACGTGATGTTCTGCCCCATCAACTCGAGGGCCCACTTAGCTATTCTTCCTTCTGCTTCTGGGCTCTGTATGATCTCGCCAAGCGGGTATTTGGACACCACTGTGATGGGGTGTGAATCGAAATAGTGCCAGAGCTTCCGCTTGGTGATGAGGATAGCATAAATCAATTTTTGGATCTGCGGGTAGCGCGTTTTCGAGTCGGAAAGGACTTTGCTCACAAAGTATACTGGGTGTTGCACCTTTTGTGTCCTTCCGGGCTCATCTCGCTCGACGACCAGCGCCGCGCTCACAACCTGAGTCGTTGCAACAATGTACAGGAGCATGGCCTCTTCCTTCGCTGGTGCCGTGAGCACCGGCAGGCTTTTGAGCGAGTCAAGCGCTTCTTGTGCTTCGGGTATCCATGTGAAGTGTTCTGACTTCTTCATGAGTTTGCACAACGGCAGGCTGCGTTCGCCAAGTCGGGCGATGAAGCGGCTGAGAGCCGCGAGGCACCCTGTGATGCGTTGCACCTCTTTCAGGTTCCGAGTCGGCCCCATGCTCGTGATGGCTGAGATCTTCTCGGGATTTGCCTCGATGCCGCGCTCCGACACGACAAACCCGAGGAGCATGCCTCTGGGGACCCCGAAGACGCACTTCTCGGGGTTAAGCTTCACACCGTGCTCCCTTAGCTTCTCAAAAACTGCGGCGAGGTCCGGGATCAGGTCGCCCACCTTTTTCGATTTCACCACGATATCATCGACGTAGGCCTCGATCAGCCGTCCGATGAGGTCACCAAAGACGCGTTGCATGCATCTCTGGAATGTGGCACCTGCGTTCTTCAACCCAAAAGGCATGGACGCGTAACAGAACGCACCGAAAGGGGTGATGAACGAGGTCGCGAGCTGGTCGGCCAGACTCATCGCGATCTGGTGGTACCCGGAATAAACGTCGAGAAAACAGAGGGTCTCGCACCCAGCTGTCGAATCGACCACTTGATCTATGCGCGGTAATGGAAATGGGTCTTTTGGACATGCCTTGTTCAGGCTCGTATAGTCAACACACATTCTCCATTTGCCATTTTTCTTGTTTACAAGTACAGGATTAGCTAACCACTCAGGGTGGTACACTTCTCAAATGAACCCTGCACTAAGGAGCTTCTTGATCTCTTCGCCGATGGCCTTGCACTTGTCGGAGTTGAAGCGACAAAGGTGTTTCTTGATTGGCTTCGAGCCGGGCTTAATGTTAAGCTTGTGCTTCGCGACCTCCCTTGGAATCTCTGGTATGTCGGAGGGTTTCCATGCAAACACGTCGAGGTTTGCTCAGAGGAAATCGACGAGTGCACTTCCCTATTTAGGATCGAGCGCCGTCCCGATATGGATCGTGTGGCCGTCATCGGTGACGGCCACCTCCTTGGCATCCTTGTCGGGCTCGAAAGAGCACGCCGCGCGCTTGGATGACTCGGGGATGTCAGGGTCCTCGGAGAAGGGCTCTGCGGCGAGCTTCTCGGACCGAATCAGTGTCTCAGCGAACTGAAAACACTCAGCATTGCATTCGTATGCGTACTGGAACGACGTGCCTACTGTGATGATGCCCTTTGGGCCGGGCATCTTCAGCTTGAGGTATGTGTAGCTGGGGATGGCCATGAACTTCGCGTATGCCGGCCTTCCGTGTATCGCGTGATACGTCCCCGGGAACCCGACCACCTCAAAGGTGAGGGTTTCCTTTCAAAAATTGCTCGATGTTCCGAAAGTGACGGGCAGATCGATCTGCCCGAGGGGAACCGCCTCCCTCCCGGGTATGACCCCGTGGAATGGTGCCGTAGACGGCCGCAGTCGGGACCGCGGAATCCCCATGTCGTCGAGAGTCGAGGCATAAATGACATTGAGGCCGCTGCCTCTATCCATCAGCACCTTGTGTACACGCTTGGTACCGAACAAGGGCGCCACGACAAGCGGGTAGTTACCCGGCTGTGGAACATGGTCGGGATGGTCGCTACGGTCGAACGTGACCGGTGTCTCCGACCACTTCAAGTACGCTGGTGTCGCGGGCTTGGTGTTGTAGACTTCCCGCCGGATCAGCTTCTCCTGGCGCCTGGGTGGGCATGCCGGCGAGCCCCCGAAGATCATCATGACCGCGCCATCTTCCCTGGGGTATCCAGCATCATCGTCGTCCTTGTCCTTGACACCTTTGCCAGTCGGGGCGGGTTCACGCCTTTTCAGCGTGCCAGCATGGTAGGCCTTCATCAGGTTGCAGTCCTTGAGCGTGTGTTTGACCGGGCCCTCGTGGTTGGGGCATGGTGCCTCCAGCAGCTTCTCGAAGTGGTCCTTGGGCCGGTTGTTCTTGGGCCTTGTCGTCTTTCGATCGACTGCAGCCACAAGGTTGTCGCCGAGGTGCCGCTTGTCCTTGTTCTTCTTCTTGTTGTTGGACGGAGCGGATGGACCATCATCAGCTTCTGCTGGCTGCTTCCCTTTACCAGTGCCGGGGTTGAGGGTTGCAGCTACCGCCTCCTCCCCATTGGCATGGTCCGTGGCGATGTCGAGGAGCTCCCGAGTTGACCGCGGCTTCCGACGCCCGATCCAGTGGATCAGTGTGGCACACGTGGTGCCGTTCTGGAACACCGAGACGATGTCCGTGTCGGTGGTGTTTGGCAGCTCGGTGCACCTCTTGGAGAACTGCCGAATGTAGTCACGCAGGCTCTCTCCCTTCATCTGCTTGCAGTTGCGCAGGTCCCACAGATTACTTGGTCGGGCGTATGTGCCCTGGAAGTTGCCGATGAAGGCGTCCCGCAGCTGCGACCAACTGTCGATCCTGCCTCGAGGCAGGTGCTCCAGCCATGTGTGGGCCGAGTCGGCAAGGTGTAGCAGGAGGTTCTTGATGATGAATAGGTCGTCCCGCGCTCCACCGGCGTTGCACGCCAGCCGGTAGTCCTCCAGCCAGACATTGGGGTTGGTCTCTCCGTCGTACTTAGGTACGGTCGTCGGAGCTCGGAAGCGTGGAGGAAAGCGCGTGCTGCGAACGTTCTTCCCGAAGGCCCGCGGCCCCTGGGCATCAGGCGAGTTTCTCCGGCTCCGATCTTCGTCGCTGTCGTAGCGGCCGCCACGCCGCTTGTTGTACTCCTTGCGAGGCTGGTGCTCGCGGTCATCGTCCCGACCCACGGCCGCTTTCTGCCTGGCCTTGATGGTGTCGCGTGCGTCACAGTCGGGGCCAAGGCGGCTCTTGACGAGGACGTTGACCTCCACGGATCGGTGTGGTTGCTGCGATGGGGCTGCTGGTTGTCGCTGCTCGGAGTGCCCGCGCCCGTGCGAGCCTCGCTGACGAGAGGCGGAGCTTTCTGCCTGCTGCACGGCGGCAGTTTCAAGGAGCATCTTGAGCTGCTGGTGCATCTCCTTCTCTTGGGGCATGGCAGGCTCTGGGATATTCCGGAGAACAGCCGCCGCTGCCAGGTTCTGTGATGCCCGCTTGAAGACGGGCGTGCCGTTGACGACGTCGCGGTCGTCGTTGATGATGCACTATTGGACGTCTCGCTCACGCACATGAGCAGGAGTCGGGTTCGCATCCTGTCTGAGCTGCTGGTGGAGCTGGGCCCGCTCGTCGTTGAGCTGGCGCTGCGCCTCCTCGAGCTCGTCTAGGCGCGCCCGTCGCGCGGCGTCATTGGGTTGGCCTTGCGCCACGGCCACGCTGTCTGCCATCGAGCTGTGGGCGGATCGGACGGCCCCATCCAGAGTCTGGGCCGGCACCTGAGCATTACCGCCGACAAAGCACTCGCACGTGGGGTCGTAACCCTCAGCGTCGGAGTCATCGGAGTAGCCGAAGCAGTAGTCCGTCGTCGCCTGGAAACGCCTGAACGCGTCGACCTCCCGGAGCCCATAGTAATCCCACTCCAGGTCCTCGTACTCGCGTGTGTACTCATCGCTGTCGGAGTCGGGGTACAGCTCGTCGGGCGAGGTCGTGATGAGGTTCCGGGCCGCCAGGAGAAGATGGTCTGGGAGGTCCTCATACGACCCCAGGTCCGTGCCGGCTGACGAGGAGTACGCCGCAGTCGTGTTGCGCATCCCGCGAGGGAATGGCGGTGCGAGCGCGTCCTCCCTGACGAGACGCGCTGTCAGGTCCGCTGGTGGCGCGAACCCTGCCGTCGCGACGGCAGGCTGTGGCTCGCCAGCTTCGACCCGCGGAGAAGAGCTGACGCGCGCCGCTCTGCCCGCGCCTGATACGAGCGCTTGCTCGAGCGCCTTCTGCGTTGGGGTGGCTGTGGGGCCGGCACCGGAGCTTGCACCGGTGCCACCATGATCGCGTCCCTGATGAGGAGACGCATGAGGTAGCCGTTGCCGGTCACCTGGAACTCCAGACTCCCGAACCGGATCTCGTACCCGACCGGGAATGGGTCGGAGCAACCGCAGGGGTGCCTCATTGGCAATGACTCGGTGATGATCACCATCGGAAGAGCTGGCGGGTGGGCCGTGCGAAACCTGGAGTGGATGTCGAGACACGGGAAGCCTCCTACCTGGCGCGCCAACTGTCGGGGTTTGTTACTGCCGGCAAGTAAATTTATACGATCGCGTGTCGGGAACTGCATGGTGGCACAAGAGACACGAAGGATTATACTGGTTCGGGCCTTCGGAGAGTAATACCCTACGTCCAGTCTGAGGGGATGGTGTTCTTTATGCTCAGGAGTTCGTAGTAGGGGTTACAAACTGGTCGGGAGAGGATCTCTGTGTCCAAGTCCCTGGTGCGTGTGCATGTGGTTCTTATAGCAAAGTTCTGCGTACGTGAATGGGTGTGAATGACTATGGGATGTTATGAGATGAGATATCGATCGAGTGTGAATTGTGTTGGTGTGTAAGCGTGTGCACATGTGACCCCCTCCTTCCCCTTTTATAGTTGCAAGGGAAATGCCTACGAGGGGTAAAAACGGGGATGGGAACTAGATTAGAGTGTAGGGCACCCTTCTCCACGTCGGGCGGTATGACGAGGCGGCGGGAGCAGCTAGGGACTGTAGCAAAGTAATTGTCGATGGTATAGGCCTCCCGGAATTGCGGGCTTCGAGTAGTCGGTGCCGGGGCTTCTTGGGCTCGTCTCCGGGTAGTTTGGTCGTCGTAGGTCGTAGGCTCCGTACCACGCCTCCGTCAGCGGAGTAGGTACGCGTCTTTCCCGAGCACTGTGGGGGCCCCTGTGTGGACGGAGTGGCCCGCACTATGCCGTTAGTGGTATAGTGGGTGGCGCGCACTGTGCTATTCGTGGCACAGTGGGCGGCCATGCCTCCTGACACCGGACATGCCCTATCAGTACGACCCGGCGTGGAGGGGCTGCACGTGGCAGCGTGGGAGCGAGCGTGCGCGGGATACCCGCCATATCAGGAGTGGGTCCCGGCTGCGGCTGCCTTCTCCGCGAAGGCTGAGCTTGTCGGGGGTGGAAACTACTCGTGCGAGCGAGTAGTCGGAGGCGGGACGGAAACTACTCGTGCGAACGAGTAGTCGTGGCGGGAGGCGAGAATTTGTCGTTCGTACCGCCCTATGGGTGGAAACTTGTCGTACGGCCCCCCGAGGACTCGGAAACTTGTCGGATGGGCCGCCAAGTACTCGGGGGCGAGTGGTGCCCGCGCGTGCGGGCCGCCAAGTGCATGTCCTGACGGGAACTGGTCGTACGGGCTGTTAGGCGCTTGAGGGCGTAGTACTCGTTGTACAGGCCGCCAAATACTCGTTGGTGACCGTGGCGGGCCCTGGTCTAGGACCCCGTCAATACTCTATACTGTTCTTGAAGATTTGAACAAATGTATTTTACGTGGTGATATAATTATATGCTCCGGCGTAAAACAGATATTTTTTCTTAATACTTGGATCATAAGCCAGGACTATATTCCACTTATGGGCTTATGGATTTACAACAGTTCACAAGGGCCCTCAGGCATATTTTTAGAACAATGACATATACTGTACCAAGACATGGCTTATTTTTAGTAGCTGCCAGTACGAGCTAGTCAACTGCAATTCATCACATGCTCATCAGACATCACCATGGCCTAACTCAGACATCAGACCATGTGACCTTCAACTCTCCAATGGTTTGGTTGAGCCTGAGAGCCTTCCACACCGCCGGTGAAGCGTTCAAAACGTTGTTGCGGCATGGGGGCTCAAAGTCGTTCTCCTCGTCGCAGCCGCGAACCGAGTCACATTCATCGACGACCTTGGCTAGGACAGACCTTCCATTTGCATGGACACGGAAATTCTTGTTGCAGCGGTTCTTGCCGTCAAGCTTCAGCCAACCAGAGGACATTATGACCACCAGTTCTTTGTCTCTGTGGAAGCGCATGTCGCAACTTGTCATCCTGGTTACATGATCTTCTCCATTATCAAATATATTGACTGTCAGGATAGCTGGTGTCTTGGCTGACACCGGAGGTGAGCATCTGAACTGCGGATAAGGCTTGCCAGCGATACAGCAGCTATCCAAACCATTCTCTATGTTGCAGTTTCGTCCCTTGCCATGAATGACGCCGCTGGCATGGCAGGTTGCCGCAGAGACCTCATGAAAGGGGAAGCACATGATCTGCAAGAGAGCAAACACAACCAGTAGTCTAGTGTCAACCATATTTCTGTTCTCTCGCTAGCTGCCTCCCAAAAGGCCAAGAGTATGGTGAGAGCTTGAGAGGCTTGGAACTCTTGCTGAGTGACTGAAAGTATGTAGTTTGTTTGCCTTTATATAGAGCTCTCTAGCATCAACATGTCAGCAATTGCTATGCCTCTTGTTTAACTGGACATGTCACATGATGCCCCTTTTCTTGGTTCACACCTCATGTTTACCTTGATCACCACACCTTTTTTTGGCAGGTAACTACATTACCTAGTACTAATGTCAAGTCCAATATTACTGCTGCTAGCTTTGGTATTAGTGATTCTT
Organism: Cenchrus fungigraminus; assembly: GCA_036936925.1. Taxonomy (NCBI): domain Eukaryota; kingdom Viridiplantae; phylum Streptophyta; class Magnoliopsida; order Poales; family Poaceae; genus Cenchrus; species Cenchrus fungigraminus. The sequence goes on along the minus strand of CM072771.1, from coordinate 41,340,775 downwards.
TTTTTCAAGTAAACAATAGTTGACATAATTTTACCAATCGAATTTTAAGCTTGTGTTGTTGCAGAAGGAAAAATAAATAGAAGACATTTCTGTATGCAATCGAAAAACTGTTACAAGAAATAAAGAAACAAAAATTTGGATATGAAAATGGAAAGCACGTCGAGTAGAGAGTACTGTGGTAAAATGCTGCTGATCCTTTTTGTGCTAAGTCTGTACACACATCATAGCAGAATCAAAGGTGTGATTGGCAGATTCCAATATTTTTCTGAAATGGAGATTCCAATATTGTGCACTCAGGGAAGCTGAACACGGAGTGTCTTTCTTATTTGCGGATATGTATGTGAAGCTAAGATCCACTTCTATTATAAGGTCTTTTAGACCGGCCTTTGTCTCCTGGTCATCTTGTGCTTTTTAGAAATATGTATGTCTTGTGACTATCTATTTTGAATAGCTTCATCTTTGGAACTGAATTTTCTATCCCAAGTGCCATTCTGCTGTCTTCTCTGAAGACACGTTTCTTGTGATAATACTCCCTCCGTCCCTAAATATAAGCATTTGTTAACTTTTACTGATCACGTTTGACCATTCGTCCTATTCAAAAAATTTATGAAAATATTTATTTTGTTATGATATGTTTTATCATCATATGTATTTTAAGTATATCATAATTATTTTTACATTTTCATAAATTTTTTGAATAAGACGAATGATCAAACGTGCATCACGGAAATCGAAGAATGCTTATATTTAGGGACGGAGGGAGTATTAAACTTATCTTGTCATATACATTGAAGACAAGGGAGGCCAAGATGCATTACATATTTAAATGTGTACTTTCATATCTTAGCCTTCCATAATTCTGTAGTGATTGTATAATCGAAGGATGGCATGGCATGCCCTTTTTCTGATTTGTTTGGCGTCAGTAATGTTAGTTGTTTTGATGTAGATACACATTGTTTCCATGAATGGCATTTGAAAGCCTCAGCAAAAGAGCATTTGTCAAGTAACTACATACCTATTTTCCTCCATGAGCAGAATTTTTTTGTTGAAAATCAATATTGGGATAGAATTGTTGAGTTGTCTTGCAGCTTAGAAATAGAGTTGATGCTCATAACATGTCACGAATCACCACACTAATTCATTTATTATAGGGGTAAATCTATGTTTTGAAACAAGGGTTTGTATATGTTAGCTGTAGTTTTTTTTTCAGGTAGATTTATTTTTTTACAACTGCTAAGGATAGATATTGAACAATAGATGAGTGACTGACCAGCTGTAATTTTTTGACAAGTTTTCTAAGGATAGACATCGACTAGCGCATGAGTTACTGACTTATTTTGAATACATAAGTAAGATCGTTGTCTATGTGTCCATATCTTGAGAGAATTATAGATATCAATCTTTCGTACTGCTCGAGGACTAGATTTATTTTTATTTCAGTACAAAAATACTATGACATCATATACCTAGATAATGATTTAATACAAAGGCTATGACTCTCTGTTATATATCTCTGTCTTGACTGCTGTTGTATTCCCGCTATGCAGTCAAGCCGTCCACTCATGCAGACATTCAGACCAGGTGAGGTCTTGCTTGCCAATGCTCTACTAGTAGCGAAGCATTCCATGCTGCACTTGAAGCATTGACAATGTTGTTGTCGAATGGTGCCTAAAAATTGTGCTCACCATTGCAGCCATCTACTACTGTCAGAGTTATGGTCCTGTTTAGTTCCCTAAAAGTTCTCAAAATTTTTGCATTGCAGACCGTATCACCTCTCACAGAACACGTTTTCTAATGCAAAAATTTTATCACTTTCACCAAAAATTTCACCAGCCAATCGACAGCACAACTTCCATCACCTCGCGTCTGTGATAGGAGTCAAAGCACTCCGTAAGGTCATGCTTTTCTTGCACTTCTCTTCTCAAAGTGGTTCAACTGCTCTGTTGTTTGACGTCATGGGGTGGGGAGCAGTGGTACACTGGTATTGCCATGGACTGTTGCTCTTCTCACACTTGCTAGGGACGATAGCCACTGGCAAGGCAGACACCAAGTCATGGCTGAAATGAGATGCAACATGAGAGTTAGACAAAGCAACCATTAATATAATCACTGTGTGGCAGTCAAGCTCCAGTAGTGACCATTTCAGGTATCCGCTTAATCTCCCCCTCTTTACTTGACTGTCTACTTGGATCTTTTCACTTCATGTTTAGTTTCTCAAAAGTTTCCAAATTTTTCTCATTGCAGACCGTGCCACCTCTCACAGAACACGTTTCCTAATGCAAAAATTTTACCACTTTCATCAAAAATTTCACCAGGTGTGTTTAGTTCACCAAAATTTTGGGAGCCCCTTTTAAGGTCTATTAGAGGTAGTAAACATAGACTAATTATAAAACTAATTACACAAATGGACGGGAAATTCCGAGATGAATCCATTAAGTCTAATTAATCCGTCATTAGAGATTGTTTACTGTAGCACGACATTGTCTAATCATGACATAATTAAGCTCGTTAGATTCGTCTCGAAAATTAAGGTAGGGGTTGTGAAATGGGTTTTGTCACTAATCTACATTTAATACTCCTAATTAGTGTCCGAAGTTTGATGTGACGGGTAGTTGGTGAAATTTTGGGAAAGTAAACAGAAACAGTGCCTTAGAGGTAGTTGTGCACCAATTTATATACCCATCTTGTCCTTGGTTAAATATGTGTTTGTTATTCGTCACAACAAACTCTTTTCAGATTAAGTAGTCTAAACTTAATGTCTTGACATTCTATTCCGAATCGATTCTAATAACCATTGCAAAAAATTATCTTGTCGATTGAGCTACCGCATGATCTCAATCTCACCCTCTCTTTTGTATTTGCCATTTGCTGCTTGTGTGTGCTCAGGGTTCACTGTATCACTAGTATGAACCTGCATCGGTTGTTTGCTCAGGCTCACTTCTATGTTCAGATTGATCCATCTAGACTTGATGTCTTGAGTCTTGACCTACCACTTCAGATGGTTCCGATTTTGGTTCTCGAAGTTTTCTTTCTTGATCAAGCTACTGCTCGGTGTATATTTACTTTTACATGTCTCTGATTATAGTCGAGATCACAAAAAAACCTGGTTTGCCAGTGAGAAAAAACCGTGAACCAACGAGGTTAGTGCTTCGGTTCACCTAAAAGACGGTCATGCATTTGAACTGACGCGACAGGGCGAACCTGTGGAAACTATACATCGCTCCTGCGATGTATAGGAATCCATCGCGCCAGGTCCCGTGGGGTGTGGGGGAACGCACGGGGGGCGGGGGGTTGGGCGGTTTTTTCTTTTTTATCTCTTTCTTTTTAGTTTTATTTATCTTGTTTATTTATTTTTTATTTCTTTCTTTTTATTCTTCTTTCATTTTCTTTTCTATTTTCTATTTTATTTATTTTTCTTATTTCTCTTTTATTTCTTCTTTCTTATTTATTTATTTATATTTTATTTGTGTTTCTATTTTCATCTTTTTTATTTCTTATTTCCTTTCTTATTTCCTTTCTTTTTATATTTATTTCTTTATTTGTTTGTTTATTTCTATTTCTTTATACATTTTTAAATTTTATAATTCTTTATTTATTATTTATTTTATTTGTTCCTTTTCTATATTTGTTCGTCGGCGCGAGGGGTGCGGGGGCGGGGAGCATTTGTCTTTTTTATTTCTCTTCGTTTTTAGTTTTATTTTTTATGTTTTTCCTTTATATTCTTCTTACATTTTCTTTTCTATTTCTATTTCTTTTTCTTGTTTCTCTTTTATTTCTTCTTTCTTTCTTATTTATTTATTTATTTCTATTTTTATTTTATTTTTTGTTTCTATTTTCATAATTTTTAATTTCTTTTTTTTCTATATTTGTTTTCTTTTAATGAATTTGTCCTAAGTGAATATTTATTTTTCCTTAATTAAAAAATTCCAATTCAAATTATTTAAACTCAATGAATATTTGTTCTATTTTAGTGAATACTTCAAAATATTTTTAAATACTAAATATTAATTAGTATTATAGTACTTTACTAGTTACAACAAATAGATTTGTTCGGTCTCATATAATTTTGTTCGGTCTTAGTGAAATATGTTTTGTTTGGCCTCACTGAATATTTGTTCGCATATATTTGTTCGGCTCGAGTGAATGTTTGTTCGGCCCGATGAATATGTTGTTTGGTATCAGTGAATTTTGTTCAGGCATGTGAATATTTTTGTTCGGCCCAGTTAATTTTTGTTCGGCTCTAATGAATTTTTGTTCGGCCCTAGTGAATATGTTTGTTCGGCCCTAGGGAATTTTTGTTCGGCTCAAGTGAATCTTTATTCGGCTCTAGTTAATTTTTGTTCAGTCCAAATAAATTTTTGTTCAGCACGAGTGAATTTTTGTTCGGCCGGACCTTTCTTCGGCTCAAGTGAACTTTTGTTCAGTCCTAATGAATATGTTTTGTTCGGTCCTAATGAATTTTTGTTCGGCCCAAATAAACTTTTGTTTGGCCCAAGTGAACTTTTGTTTGGCCCAAGTGAACTTTTGTTCGGTCACAGTGAATATGTTTGTTCGGCCCAAGTAAATTTTTATTCGACCCTAGTGAATATGTTTTGTTCGGCCCAAGTGAATTTTTGTTCGGCTCAGAAAAGTGTAATAATAGAAAGAGAAATAAAAAAATAATATTCACTAAGATCAAACAAATATTCACTGGGACGAACAAAAATATATGAGGTCGAAAAAATATATTTTTTCTAGCTAGTAAACATTTGTTCGTATAACACTAATTAATATTTGGTAATTAAAAAATATTTTTAAAAATATTTCATCAAAACATAGTCAAGTGGGATCTTATTTTGAAGGTCTCGGTACAAGAAATCCATTTCTGAAATTGAAATTTAATTTAGACACACGGTTTAAGATTTATAATTTTTTTAGTTTCGAAATATATTAGTTATGACTCCTCGGGTAGTGGGCCCTCCGCCCCCGCCACGTGCCGCCGGCCCCGCGCGCGGCGCCCGGGACACATAGGGTGCGTTTGGTTGGGTGTTTTTGGCCCAACCAGGCCCACAGGGTGAGGCTAGGGTTGATTGGTTGCCTGCACCCCCGCCCGAGCCAGGCCCCCCAGATGTATTTCTCCCCCCGTCGCGTGCATCTGGAGAAACGGTCGATTCCTCCATTTCTCCAGAGCCAGGCTCTGGCGCTGCAGCTTGCGAGCAACGATGGCCTTCAACGCGTGCAGGCAGGAGATGAGGAGGTGCACGCGGGAAAGCTAGGGCTACCGCCCTCCATTTCACGCCATTCCTCGCTCACCTCCACTGGTCGTCTCCTCATTTGCCCTCTGTTTGCCCTTTGTTTGACTTATGTATGCCCTCTGTTTGACTTGTGTTTCATCAAATGCTTGAACAAAGACCTACTCATCTTCTTCCTAGTGATCCTACTTGTTGTTCTAATGTGCTTTCTTTTTCCTTGAACAAAGACCTACTCATCTTCTATTTGCCTCAAAAGATTAAATGTGTATTTTTCTGAGCACAACTCATAGGCCTGTTATGTTTACTTTGACATATTGCATGCATGATCTGAGCACAACCATAAATTTGTATTATGGTACTACACTTTGTTGTCTTCTGTTACTTTGTTTGCTACATCATTTCAGGATGATCAAGAAGCAGCCATCTCTGAACCTAGGAGGGCTAAAGACTTGTTGTGTTTTATCAGAATGACAGGTGCTACAAAGACCTGCTCATTTTCTTCCTAGTGATCCTAGTTGCTTTATAGTGTGGTTTGTTTTACCTTATGTTGATGGTTCAAAACCGTGTTGAAATTCACCGCAAGCATACGGGTGACTTGGTACCTTTTTCACCAAAGAGGGTCCCCAAGGTTTATCAATCCAAGGATCGGAAGCAAACCGCTAAGGATCTCTACCTTATCTAGTCAATCTAACCTAGCATGTAGTATTGATTGCATAAAAAGGATGAACCTTGATAGATATGAGCTATGGCACAAGGTTGGTCACATCCATGAACATCAGCTAGGGCAAAGCTCCACCGAAGGGGTAACTTGGCCTATTGTCTTCTAGTTGTAGCTTCGGCAAACGAGCAACGAATCGAACATCTCATCTACTAGCATCCTTAAACTCCTACCTCCTGCCTACCTCCCGAAGACATCCGCTCTTTCGGGGGAAATCACCTTGTCATGATGCTCCCTTAATGAAGCGAGGGATCTAGGGGCACGCTCAAACATGAACGTGTCTACGAATCATGAAGGATCGACATGCTAAACCTAATCGCCACGATTACATAGAGCATGTTACGTAGTCTAACCTTGCTTTAGACTAAGGAACAAGCATGTTCATGATAGGTAAAATTATAAAAGGAGACATGGAATCGCTAGAAGATAGAGTGACAAGATTGTAATTGCTCACATAATAATAGATGCGTTTGGATCATCACCACCGAGTACATACCATTGATGACCTCAACTAGATCTGGAACTCCACCATGGCACAACCACGCAGGGCGGCCATGGCGGCTAGGGTCGGGCTAGGCCATCCCCTAGACAACTTCGAGGACTCTGCCGCCGCCGTCTCCCTCCGATACTCACTTCTAGGTTTCGCTGAGTTCTGGTGGATGGATGTGGCGGCCGTCGGAGGCAGGGGATATAAATGAGCCGAGGAGCATGTAGGTCAAAGGGCGTCGCGAACCGGACCCGAAACACCCTAGGCCGGTCGGTATGGGCCGGCCGGCCCAGGCCCTTTTTGGCCCGGTTCGGGCCCATCTTCCTCCACGATGCTTCTTGCACTTTCTTGAATATTTGCCGAAGTGCATGTGGGTCCTTGACGTCGTTTTCCCCGCGGTTTAGATAAGGGTGCTTGGCGCGCAAACTCCTGCATCTTCCGTTCGGGTCCTCGGAGTTTCACGGCTTCATGCTTCGGTCCTCGGATCATTTGGAGTCATGTTCACTTCGTGTCTTGACTTGTGCCGGGCTTCGTGACCTTCTCATAAAGTGCTCGATGAACTCTACCCAGAAGTCCTCATTTAGGCGCTTAAATCCTGTGTAAACAACATACTCCAAAAACCACATGTATGTGTGAACTTGTTACATCATTAGTATGCCTAGTGGCGGGTTAGTTATAAATCAAAGCTCAAACCAAAGTGTAACAAGTGCTCTTGGTTGACGGAAATCGACCGTCAACATACCCTCATGCTTAAACCTTGCTCGTCCTCGAGTAAGCCTTTAATGGATGTCAGTATTGCCCTTTAATGTTCATACCCTGCACTTGCTCATACATGAGAAAATATAATGCTCTCCAAGTTTACATTTGCTAAAGTTCCATAATGTAACTAGCTTTCATCTCTATGGAGGGTAGATATTACTTAAGCTCTTCCCACAAGTAATTAATCATGCTCTCAAATTTTAAACAAAACTCAAAAATTTTGAAAGTAAAGAGCGGGATGAAGAAAAATTGCTTTACCAAGATCAATAATAAACCTCCATGCATCTTGCTCATGGACTCTCATATCATCTTGTCTCTCAAGCCTACTTGTTCTACTCCTTTCCTCTCTCAAATATTTGGTGGAAGGCTTTATATGGAACTATGAGAAATTTTAGTCCTACCAAGATATTATAGTCGAGATATTATCAAAACAAGATAAGCTTCTCATGGACTTACCGAGACTCGTCAAAAAGGTCATTGGAAAAATAATGTTACAAGGAGGGGGGAGAGATGAACACACACTTTTAGATAGGTGGACATGTGCAAATGGCAAAGAGTGATCCCGAGGCACAAACGAAGTCCTCGTTATCGGATTGCACATAGTTGGAAAGATGAGTATGGGTCTTGATCTTGAAGCCTCTTGAAATCTCCAAACTAGAGAACCGGGGAGTTTTTTTTTCTTTTTCCTCTTTTTTCATCATACTTTTTCTCTTTATTTCTCTTTCTTTTCTTTTTTTGTCATCACTTTCTTTTTTTTAACTCCCCTTGAACTCTAGACTACACTAGTACTTCCTTGGCAACCCCACATGCTTAGACGTTGCTCGTCCTCGAGCAAAGAGGTGATGATTGTGCCAAGGCAAGTGCTGAAATTCTTGTATTTGTTTGAAGAAAGATACTTGAAACCTTCTAGGGATCCTTTCGGTCTCCCAAAATCTTGCTCCACTTGACGACACCTTCCATGTAATCTTCTTCGAAATGTTCATCCATACTCAAAGTTTTGGGTTGTGGTCAAGGAGGTATACACAAAAAGATATTTTGGGTTTGTGGGTGGATATCCGGCGAAGTTTGCGAAATTCCCAATGTGGAAACTCACAATGCACAGATAGAAAAGGCTAGCATAAAGATAGATACGCAAAAACAAAATGACCAGCTTCTTAGTCTCGAACCAGAGAAATCAAGCCTTGAATCAATGCACTCAAAAATAAATCTTGTAAACTAAGGTTTTTGCACTCAAATATAAGGCTTTGGATAGGTAGAGCAAAATGCAAGTGGTATTAAAGACAAGGTTAGCATATCTTTTAAGAACAAAAATAAATGATCTTTGATTCATTCAAAAATGAGAGCAATGAAAAATACTATGGGTCTCAAGTTATCATAACCTCCACAAAATATTAGGCTAGCATTGATTTAAATTTCAGATCATGTTAAAGAGAGCACTAGTTTAATCTTATAAAAATCAAGCACAAGAATAAGCAAAGCGGCAACGATCATCATATATCCATAAGCAAGAGCATACGAGATATCATCATGTTGAGCACAAGGTAACGGTGATTATTATTGAAAACAAAACAAATCTAGGTTGTACTCCTAGTAGCCATGTTATTCTATAGAGAGATATACAAAGGTTGCATCTAAGGTTGTTGAAGGCATAAACATATATGCAGACATATAGAAAGACAAGGACAAAAAGAGGGTTGAGGAACTGTTACCGTCCTTTGATGCTTGAAGTGTAGCACGGCTTCCCCCATGCTTAAGCATTGTGCTTAACATGGAAGAAGAAAATTGTCATCTCATGGCAATTGTGATCCTTGTACTCCACGCGGTCTTCTCATGTCCACCAAATCTCCCCCATGCTTAGCATGTTGCTAGGCATGGAAGATGATGAACCATCTTGAAGTTCTACCGCCATGTGTGGATCGTCATACTCTTCACTTTGTCTTGATTGTCCTCCAACGTCCACCCTTTGTCACAAGCCTCCATCCCGACCGTTTCTTATATCATCTTCACCTCCTTCCATGTTGTCCCTCATTGCTGGTTCATCTTCTACGAATTTTTCTTATAATTCTAGAACAGAACATGTACTGAACTGTTGCTTCATTGCAAAATGCTTGAAATTATCTTTCCAACGAGTGGTCATTCATCCCAATTGGACTTCGAACAAAGGAGTTATGCCCTTTTTACTCCGTGAGTGCAAGCTGACCCGGGCTGATTTCAGAACGTGTGACACCCAAAGATTTGGTTGTAACTCCTTGCACGGGTCTCCTAAAATGTTGAATCTTGATGTGTTGGAAAGAAGGCTTAATGGATCTCCTGAATATCCAATTTTCCTCTTTTGTACACTTCTGAATGTGTGCTTAATCTTGATGAAAACAGCAGCGCTTCTTTCGAAATTTTGGAGGTGTTGATGATCTTGATTTCAGCTTTATCACGAACTTATGGAAGTGATTCATAATGCCTGCAAAATAATTCTAAAGCACAAATTACCCCCGAGGTGACGGTCGGGAATACTCACTCTATGCCGACAAACCAAAGACATCCCCTAAGATCTTAACTTGTGGCATAGTTAATCTAGTGAAAGAAAAGTTAAAACCTAGTGGGTGTACGTGTGTGCAAGTGTGTATGCAAATGAAAGGACGGTATACAACAAAACAACGTTTACACCAAATTCTAAGCTCCATGCTTACAAAGTGGTTGCCAAACTTCTCCATTACCATAAAGATTTATTAACCAAGTTCAAAACACATGCTTATCCCAAAATTAACAATTCTTTATGGTGTAAGATAAGTAGGGCGCATTGCAAAGTTTAAAAACCAACCAATACAATATGATAGCAAGATATATAAAACTGAATGATGGTGGTCTTCAATCATGTCTAAACACCATGTTCACACAAGATTGCAAAGGTAAAATGCCGTACCAAGCATTTAACATGAATATGAAAGCATTCATCATAAAGTTTTACAAAAAGACCTAACTAACATAAAGTGGAAGATGACAATGAGGGGGATACAAAATGCAAATGCAAAGAGCTAGCACAAGCAAATGTTAGCAAGAGTTGAAAAGATCAAACAACCAAACTAATAAGGTTTTAAGGGTAGGTTATGGGTATCCTATATTTTTGGCTCCAATAAGAATTTTGAAGAGAGGGAGTCAAGTTTAGAAATTCTATCTAAGGTGTGCTAAGAGTCTTTTTATGAAAAACAAACCTATGGTTTTAGGAGGGCTAAGGATAGGAGAGGTTTTCCCATAGGAGGGCTAGTCAAAGTTTTTAGTTAGAACAAGGGATAGAGGGGGGCTTGGCCAACCGGAATGGTGCAAGCCAATTGACACAAGTCATCCCTACCCTTGTTGGCTACGGTTTTTGGCGGGGGCTATGGGAATGCTTAGGTTGGTTGGACAAAATGTTAGATCAACACAAAACATGCAATGCAATGTGGATGAACAAAATGACATGATATGGTGGTGATCTAAAAGTTAGCCTAAATTAACTAGCCACAAGTTTAGAGTCAAAGGATGGTGCCAACTTTATAGCTCTCTCTAAAAAGACACAAACAAAAAGAACCTAAACACTAATAGCCACACAAAAGGGTCTACAAGTTTCCCGAGATCAAGAACAAAGTGCTCCCTCAATAAAAATCAGATCATACAACATGATGTTGTGGTATTTATTAGAGCAATGGTACAATGTTACTTGATGGTTTAGTTTAAGATCACAATGTAGACGGTCATATTATTTATATATATAAACAAAAGAAAACGGGTTGCCTCCCGCAAAGCGCTTCATTTAAAGTCATAGAGCTCGACTTTCTTACGTACATTTTTGTGGTCGCGAAGCCATGGTCCTTCATGTAAGATTTGAAGATGTCCATGCAGTTTTGATCCACTCTCCATGCTTGACATGATCATTTTACTTGATGAGAGGCTTGCCCGATCGTCTCTTGCATCATCATCCCCTCCTTCTCCTTTGCTCTTCGTCGCTGCCTCTCCTTTCACGAATTTTCCTCTCTGTCCAGATCAGACCATTGAAACGAACCAGATTTCCGAAACTGGAAACCCGATCCTCTGCACCTCTGTGATAGTCCCAGGAAATGGCTATCACGTGCAAACCCTGTCTTAAGTGATACAAATCCATACAACTCAGGAATAAAGGAGACATTACATAATTTTATTATAACATCAGAGTACATCTCTTCGGCACATGCCGGGTACAAGTCCAACTAGACTAAACAAGAAAGGTAAAACATCCACGCAGCGGATCTATCGAAGCGAAGCGACTCTAATTCCACTGGCAAACTTGAGTGTAGGACCAGCTCTAGCCTTCCCATCCTTCATCGTCGATGTCGTAGTCGATCACCAAGTCTGAAAGCATCGCCATCTACCCGATAAGCGGGTAGGTCATGTCAGCTTCCCAACAAAGAGCAAAAGTGGTGGATGAATTCTAGTATGCATGGATAAGCCTATATATGGCCCTAGAAGGTTTATGCAAGCAGCGGTAGCTACATCAAGGTAAGCAGAAATGCAGAGAGGTCACCATCTCCGAGGAGATCCACACCTCCGAGGCCAACGCCTCCGAGGTCAACACCCCAACCAAGAAAGGAACACCAACACACTGGGTCTCAACTGAGTCACAGCATCCCACTCTCATCTGCGATGTGAGGTCACCAACTCCTACCTCACATCTCAACGGCACTAAGCCGAGCTCACACACTCGGGGGAGAGAAGCAGCACAAGAAAAGTCTAGCCAGAGTAACAGATCAAAGGGCTGTCCATACCAGTGGACACGGACTATAGCTATAGGTTTAACACTCTGCAGAGGTTGTACAACTGGACCCGCCGGATAGGGCAGAAATGTGGATCAGCCGTTCCACATCCCTACCTAACGGCTGGAGACCTAGCAGTGGATAGCACTCTCCTGCCTCTCCGAGCCTGACTCGTCCTGAACTGGGGCGCGAAACTTGCCAGCAGGGCCTCGAAGCTATGAAACCATCCCTGGAGGAGCTGGGGCGACGTCTACTCGGGGGGTATAACCCGTCCCCCTCACACGATCACACCGATCCAACTACAGGCTGAATGCTATCCACCAACTAGTTCTCGGACCGATCCCCGCCCATAACAAGGCGAACGGTTTGCACGAAAATAGCCCAATGAAATATGGTTAAACTGTCGATCGGTCCTTAATTGCGAAGAGCGAGCACTCACCAACTCCATCCGAACGACATGCCGCTAGGGCGGGCAGCCAGGTCGCATCTCCCCTAGACAGGCGTTCACAAGTAACCAAAGCGGCTTGCTCCCGCGGTAACACATCAAGGAGTCACACTCACCCAAAACACATGCTAGAATATACTGAGATATCCCAATCTCAGCCCAACACCAGAGATCCATCCATACCACAAATCTGGTAAAATATATTGATAGTAAGTATCGGGGACTAGCTAGGGGTCTGTAGCTAGTCCCAAAGGTGAGAAGTTCAAGGTACAGGGGTATTTCAAAATCAAGGCATGGCTAAAAGATTGTCTATGCATTTAAATCATCCAAAGTATTATAAATAAAGCACTAGCAACTAATAGCATGCTTGGGATCTACATGGTCGGGAGTGACATGACACCTGCGCGGTAGTCGTCGTAGAGTAGTAAAGGTCGGGCCCTTCCTTCGGGTCAAAGGTCTTCCCAATCGTCACAGCTCGGGTCATCGTTGCAGCTCGGGTCTTCAAACATGATCACAAGCCTACACGAGATGCGACGCGGAAATAAATAACGACAATCATCTAGGCAATAACTCCAAATAACATCAATTTAGAAGAACCAAGTAAATCCGAACTAGCTACAAGCAGCACTAGTTTAATTTAGGGAAATTAAAGTAATTAGTTTTTATAATAAAATAGTGTTAAGGATTTAGCTTTACATACTAGAAAACAAGTTAGGGAGATGGATTAGTTCAAGGTTGGGTTGTCGATCAAAGGCTAATGGTTTGGTGATCGCGCTGGCAAGGTATTAGCGCGATTGATGGTTGCATCAAAGGTGGGGGTTCAGAGGATGATGAGAGAAAAGCAAGGTGAAGCGATCTAGGCAGGGCATTATCAGGCCAAGGTGTGCAGCAGCAGCACAAGGAGAAGGAAAGGTTTGACTTGTGGTTGATAAAAGAGTGGTGATACAGTAAGGCATGCTCGGGAGCAAAAGCAGAGGAGCGGCTGCTTCCGCGCGACGCGTGAAGGAGAAAGAAAAACATGGGAGTTCAGGTGCGGCTGGATGGGTGAGTTCGTGCACAAGGCAGGCATGCAAGAGCGGTGATGGGCCAGTGTAACACCCTAATTTTACAAAAATTTGATTTTAATAAAATTTGAATAGAAACAAGGTTTGTGTTTAAGGAATATAAGGTGTATTTAAATTTTTAGGCATTTAAATATAATTTTTGAAAAATAAATAAATAAATATAGGAGTTTATTATGGCACACATGCTGGAGCATTATTTTTGAATGGTTGAATTCAAATTTGAATTTGAATTCTATGTTTGAATCTCTTTTTTAAAATTTCAAAACCTTTATTCCTTTATCCCTTTTCCCTTATCTCTTCCGGCCCAGCTCTTGTTTAAGCCCAGCAGCAAAAGTCTAATGGTGCCCCCTGATATCTTCTCACTGCTCGATTTCGCTCGGCCCAGCTCCTGTTTCGGCCCGCGTCGGCCCTTGTAACCCCGCTTCGCCCGCGGCCACTGCCAAGTGGGGCCGCCTTGTCATCCCCTACCTCAGCCGTCCCCGACCAGGACTCGTCTCCGCCGCCGTGGCCGAGTCCCGCTCTGCCCCGCCTCCGAGTCGCCTTGAGGGCCACGACAAGCTCTGCGCTAGCCCTATAAGAGCAGCTGCACCGAGCAGCTGTCTCCTCAAGCTCCAAACCCTAGCCGTCTTTGCAGCCGCGCCGCCACCGAAACCCTAGGTGTCCGCCGCTGTTGACCCGCCGCCTCGCAGCCGCTCCGTCGTCGAGGAAGCCACCCGGAGAACCGCAAGGAGGTGAGGATCCTCCCGGAGTCGCTTGTGCGCGTCCAAGTGCTCTGTGTCGCGAGATAGAGCTCGCCGGAGTTGGTCTTCCGCCGCCGCCGCCTCGCCGAGCTTTGCGCCGTCGTCGATGCCCTAGCCGCCTCCCTGAAGCCCTAGATGAGCTCGCCGTCCCGCCAGCAGTCTCCCCGGCCATTCAGCATCGACGGCCGAGCACCCTAGCTCGAAACCGGGTGAGCTCGCCGGAAAATTTCCGCAGCGCCGCCGCTCGCCGTCGCTCGCTCCGCCGGCCGCCGCTTGCGCATCACCGCAGCCCTCCGATCCCGATCTGACAGATTAGATCTGTTCCAGCTGAAGTTAACCGGTCAGCGTAATGGTCAAAGGCCGCTTGACCGTGCCGTTTTTCAAAAACACCCCCGATCTTTTTAAATTGCAAGCCGGTCCTTCCACCACATAAAGATCCTTACAGTTTGGTCCTGTTTCTTTTGTTTTAACCCCTGAGCTTTGTAGAAATAGTAGCTGAGGTCCAAACCCTTAGTTTTTCAACCAAGCCCCTCTGTTTTTAAGTTTCTTTATGTTTTAGCCCTCGGTTTCTTGCTGTTAGGCCCCTGTAACCCTAGTTTCTTCACAGTTATGCCCCTACACCTTCGTTTGGCCATAACTTCTCTGTTTTAGCTCTGTTTTTCGCGTTCTTTATGTCCAAATGATCGTATCGAAGAGTAGAATAGCTTTTTGCCCCTGTTTTGCTTTGATAATACTGTTTGGTGATTGTTTCTTATTTTATTCTATTGTGTGCTTGTATGTACCTTGATGTGATGCGTAGAGAACGTTTGGGCTGAAGGATTTGAAGACCAAGAAGCTCAAGTGTCTGAACAGCAACAGGGATCTGTTGAAGGCAAGTCTTCCTTGATGCATACCCGTTTACCTATACAACATGCATTTAATTCACTGTTCTTACTTTTGCTTGCATTAAATTGATGGGACCCTAAGGACATGACTAGATTATTTTTATCCCTTTACCTTGATCAACCTGGGTTTTAATTTATTGTTGGGTAGTTCTCGCTATGCTTTACCTGGTTACATGGTGGTATTAATGAAGCAATAATAATCTTGATTTATTTATGTTACACCTTCATTAATACAAGACCATATGTTAATTGGAACATGGAGAACCACCCAGGACAACAGTGCAACCACAAGAGCTAAATGGTTCTGGCCTTGGCTAATTAATTAGTAACCTTGGTTAGGAGTGGCTTTACCTGATAAGGACAAGGGGCGACGGTACTGTGGGGTATGGACTCACTCTAGCGGGGAGTTAGGCTTTGCTAAGACACGGTACCCGCTAGGGGACTTTATACCTTGCTAACTGATCCGGTAACCTTGTGGGTTGCAACTTTCTGGGGAAACTTTGTAAAGGCCTCGTAGCGTCTCTATGCAATCACACCTAGGTAGTGTGGTATGATGCTTGGCCGGCATCGCATGGTTGGGTTTAAAGTTCCTAGAACTTTTACGCGACTTGTGGTGAAAGTGTACAACATCTGCAGAGTGTAAAACTAATCGATTAGCCGTGCTCACGATCAAGAGCGGCCTGGACCCTCACATGATTAATCTATGAAAGACAATGATTAACTTGACGCATCTATCTTTATTTATGTTGTTTATTCTCTTATGTTAATTGTGGGTTTGGTATAAACTTGCACTTGCTAGTATTTATGTTGCTAATAAAACTTGACCAACTAAAATGTTGAATGCTTAAACCCATCAGCCTTCCACTAAAAAGACTTTCATGTTACATTATGTTTCCGCTTGCTAAGTACGGCATGTGCTCACGCTTGTTTTCATTATTGCAACGATACTACCCGGATGTTGTTCAGACTTGGAGAGATTTGAAGATTTCCCTGGAGACTTCGACGGATTCTAGGCAGGCGTGTCACCAGTCAACTGCCTGTGGTGTTGACCCTATCCGCTGCGTTGCTACTCGTTAATATTAGTTCGTTTATGAGACATTTTGGTCTGTAATAAAGTTTAATACTCTCTTTACGTTTTGGCACTGTGTTTTGGTTATCACTGAGTTATTATATGTGTGAACTTTGATCCTGGCGCACATATGATATGAGCATTCGAATTTGCCTTTAAATTCGGGTGTGACAGCCAGAAGGAAAAAGGCTAGCTGGGCTGCGTTGGTGGAGGGCAGGGTGTTTCCTTGGTCCAGAGCTAAGGAGACGAAGGGCTTCGAGCAGGCTTCGGCTAAAAGGGATTAAGCCCAAGTTAGTTGTCAGCTTTGAAAATAGTTTTGAATATGGTTTGATATATAGTTTTTGATTTTGAATCTATTTCAAATTCAAACTCCACACATTGAACTCCAAATAATAATCAAAAAGATCCACCTCAAATATTTTTACCATAATTTGAAAATAATTTTATATGGTTTTTATTTTTATATGGAAATTTGAGATGAGAGCTAGCAAATTGGGATCAAATTGGTAGCACACACGTTCAAACAAAAAGTTTTAAATTTTAGCGAAAATTCACATATGGGAAAACATTCAAAATTCTGGGATGTTACAACCATGTAGCAAACAACTTCTCCAATGCGTGGCGCATGAAATTGTCTTTCCATCAAGTGTTTATTCACCCCCAACGGACTCCGAACGAGTGAGTTATGCCCGTTTTACTCCAACACTGCAATCTGTCCAAATCTGATTTCAGACTGCGCAGCGCCTAAGGTTTTTGTCATATCTCCTTGTACGGGTCTTCAAATTCATCGATCTTGAGGCGTTGGAATCGGCACTTGATGGAGCTTCTGATTTCAACTTTTGCCTTCTTCTACATATCTGATCAGGTGCTCAGAATTGATGAAAACAACGACGTTGTTTTTGAGTTTCGGGGAAGGCGATGCACGAGCTTATAATTCCTTTGGGGCATGGCTTCTCTCCTCTTTATTAAGGTTTAATGACCTGCATGGTTAGTGAAACTCAGGTTTTCTCCAGACAAACGCTCTTTTAAGGTCACGAACTTGACCAAGCACGAAGCAAGTCCAAGATTTGCAGAACGTAATGTAAACATATGCAATCATAACCACAATTTAAAATTAGAAGAACAAAGCATGTTGTGATTAAAGGTAGCATAAGTTTCTTGCTCAGTGCTTAGCTCTCATTAGGCATGGGTTCATTAAGCAAGTAATTAACAAAGTTTAAGCTTAACATAGCCTCTTTATCATACTCAAGAAATTCTAGCCTATCAACATGATCATCAAGGGTGCAAGGCATAGAATCAAAACATACTATTGGATATGAACATGAAAATATCAAAGGAATATTATCATAACCAAAAGTATCTTGAGAGGTTAATGTGTACCTTAGCCTTCGAGCTTTTCATCATGAGTGGTCCTCCGGAGTTGAGAACGAACAATCCTTGATGATCGGAGGTGGCTCGCGTAGACTTTTCTCAATTCCTTCTTTGTGCCACATGTCATCAAGGTTGCTTTGTGTAGAATCACTCCTCTTCACTTGTGGGGCTTCACACATGTCTTAAATGTCTCCATGTAGCTCCATGATCCTTCGTGTGAAGAGCCCAAAGCATCCGCGCCATTGGATGTCGTCCTTTGTGTGTAATCCTTCGTGGTTTGCTCCAAACATCTCCTTGCGTCGGATGTCACCAACTTGTGTCTTCATTTGCAAATGCTCCAGGGGTCTTTGTTTTGTTCCAAGTCTCTGAATTTCTTCATGTGTGGTCTAATGGAAGCGTTGCCCAAACTTCTCTTCGTTGTTGTCGTCCTCATCTCCACTCTCTTGTTCTCATCGCGTTGCTGCTGCCTCTTCTTCGTAGATTTTCCCTATATACATAACAGAATATATACCAAAATATAATTCTATTGAAAAATTTATAAAATTACCTTTCCAACGGGTACTCATCCATCTAAATCGGAGTCCATATGAGGGAGTTATGGCTGTTTCACTTCAGCTTTGCTTGCTGTCCAGAAATTTTCAGGACGTGCAATCATCGGTGATTCGGCCATATCCGCTTGTAGAAACCTCCGATCGACTTGATTCTTGACTTGGTGGAAGCGTAACTTCGTGGGGCTTCCAAATATCCAAAGATATCCTGTTGTTCTTCCCATAAGGCTGTGCAAAACTTGATGCGAACAAAAACTTCGAAGATGTTGAAGAGCTTGATCTTGTGAATCTCGAGGGCATCGCGATTGCTTCCAATACCTATTGATTGATCAAACAAATCTCCACAAAACATTAGTCTTAAAAACTTAATTGACACGTTTGACTTACCTTATTTATCACCACTTTTGTGTAGGGTGTGGGCTCGATAGCGGATGATGGGCCACTAACAAAAGTTAGCACCTACCACTAAAGAGAGAATCTTCAAGTTTGTTGGGAATGAACTTCATGTTGGAGTGCGGATGTAGAGAACTCCTCGAACGTCTTGTGTCTACCTTTTGACTTGCTTTCAAGGACACAAACAAGAAAACAAGCGTATATGCAATAATAAAAATTAGAGTTAGTTAAAAAGAAAGGTAGATCACCCTAGGGTTCGAGTTGCCGACCCACGGCAACGGCACCAGAAAAAGGGCTTGTTGACGGTTCAAAACCGTGTTGAAGTTCACCGCAAGCGTAAAGGTGACTTGGTGCCTTTTTCGACAAGGAGGGTCCCCAAGGTTTGTCAATCCAAGGATCGAAAGCAAACCGCTAAGGATCTCTACCTTGTCTACTCAATCTAACCTAACATGTAGTATTGATTGCATAAAAAGGATGAACCTTGATAGACATGAGCTATGGCACAAGGTTGGTCACATCCATGAACATCGGCTAGGGCAAAGCTCCACCGAAGGGGTAACTTGGCCTATTGTCTTCTAGTTGTAGCTCCGGCAAACGAGCAACGAATCGAATATCTCATCTACTAGCATCCTTAAACTCCTACCTCCGGCCTACCTCCCGAAGACATCCGCTCTTTCGGGGGAAATCATCTTGTCACGATGCTCCCTTAATGAAGCGGGGGATCTAGGGGCACGCTCAAACATGAACGTGTCTATGAATCATGAAGGATCGACATGCTAAACCTAATCACCACGATTACATAGAGCATGTTAAGTAGTCTAACCTTGCTTTAGACTAAGGAACAAGCATGTTCATGATAGGTAAAAAGTATAAACAGAGACATGGAATCGCTAGAAGATAGAGTGACAAGATTGTAATTGCTCACAAAATAATAGATGTGTTTGGATCATCACCACCGAGTACATACCATTGATGACCTCAACTAGCTCCGGAACTCCACCATGGCACAACCACGTAGGGCGGCCATGGCGGCTAGGGTCGGCCTAGGCCATCCCCTAGACAACTTCGAGGACTTTGCCGCTGTCGTCTCCCTTCGGTGCTCACTTCTAGGTTTCACCGAGTTCTGGTAGATGGATGTGGCGGCCGTCGGAGGCAGGGGATATAAATGAGCCGAGGAGCGTGTAGGTCAAAGTGCGTCGCAAATCCGGGCCCGAAACACCCTAGGCCGGTCGGCATGGGCCAGCCGACCCAGGCCCTTTTTGGCCCGGTTCGGGCCCATCTTTCTCCACGATGCTTCTTGCACTTTCTTGAATATTTGCCGAAGTGCATGTGGGTCCTTGACGTCGTTTTCCCCATGGTTTAGATAAGGGTGCGTGGCGCGCAAACTCCCGCATCTTCCATTCGGGTCCTCGGAGTTTCACGGCTTCATGCTTCGGTCCTCGGGTCATTTGGAGTCATGTTCACTTCGTGTCTTGACTTGTGCCAGGCTTCGTGACCTTCTCATAAAGTGCTTGATGAACTCTACCCGGAAGTCCTCATTTAGGCGCTTAAATCCTGTGTAAACAACATACTTCAAAAACCACATGCAAGTGTGAACTTGTTACATCATTAGTATGCCTAGTGGCAGGTTAGTTTTAAATCAAAGCTCAAACCAAAGTGTAACAAGTGCTCTTGGTTGACGGAAATCGACCGTCAACACCTTAGTACAAACTGAACTATATTCAAACTTGTATTGTATTAGAACTGTTATTTGAGATGTATTATTTGGCAAGTGCTATTTGAGCTATATTCAAAATTGGAACATATATTATTTGGCAAGTGCTATTTGAGTTTGTATGCAAACATGTATTATTTGAGTGTATTATTTCAACTATTCAAACTTAGATATTAGCTTCAGACTTGATTGTGGACTGTATAGCATGGATGGTGGTAACCTCACCATTCCATGCAAGTGGTGACTTCACTACTTTTGATTCAGCCAACCAAACATGTATGGTTGCATTCTTTCTTTGCATCTGCATATGCATCCAGGCAACCAAACATCGGCTCCCTGCAGCCTGGCTCTGTATGCGCTGGCAACCAAACATCGCCTCCCTGCATGCTCCTGGCGTGGCCAGCTGGAGCCTGTACAGCAGATGCAGGCCAAAAAAACTAGAGAAATGAACCAAACGCACCCATAACCGTGTACCTGTTTTCGAACCGGTCGCGTACAGAAAGGGGCTACATGTTGGGCTGAAAGTTGACCCAATGTCATAAGTTGATGGCCCAGAGAGAAAAACTTAGCGCAAAACTGTATGGAAAAGGTTCAGCAGTGGGGAACAGAAGAACCTTGGCCTTCAACCACAACAAAGCCACCTCCAATCCAGTGACGAACTCGGCCAAATCTTGCTTTTGTGTGAGGGAGTATATACATATTCTTCTATAAGTAATTAGCAAACCATGGTTCGACCGGTCATCCCCACTGGTTGGACTAATGAACCACTGAACCAATGATCTCGTCGGTTCCACCGGTCCAGTTTTTCGTTCTATGGTCCAGATACATGTGTTTCTTCCCATCTTTTGTGAGGCTTCTCGTTGAATTTTGTGTATGGGGCTTGGTAGTAGAAGCTTAGGCAAACAATGTTTTATCTTGTCTAGTTTAGACCTGTAATACTTGAAACGGGGGGATGTACTTTGTGCCTTAACATTTTTAGAAATTGAAATTTTGGTAAACAAAGTTGAACGAATTGCACTGTTTCCTATTAGATTTTACATTACAATTAGGTCCATATACTCTGCTTTGGTGACATGAAAACATGTGCAATTCTGTTCTGAAAAGTAAGTTTTGTGAATGTGTTACAAATTTATAATAGAAAACAGTGACCCAAATTACATTTTAGGTTTTGCAAACTGCATCGGTGTGCAGAGATTCACTTTTCAGTGATTGAGGAGACAGTTTTGTAGATAATACATAAATCATATTACAAACCCAGTAATTTGTGTAGATTTTTTTTACAAGGTCTAGCTGCATCAATAGAAAATTCCATTGATAAATCGCCACATATACAGGAATGTAGCAAGACACAAAACTTATAGATCTCAATATCAATTTATCATACTAACAACAGTACATTGAACATAAGCATGAGTTGAAACGTGAACTATATATATCAAAGGAAACATATGACAGTGATCATAACTTTAGGAAGATGACGACAAACACTAAGTGATGGTTTATTTAGTATCTATACTCCACCACCAATATATACTAGCATTACTGCATCACAAATCCCATGCGCATGCAAGTGAGAAGAACACACACACTCCTTCGTGTGCACCTTTTTTCCCCCTCATTGTTGGAGCTGGCAACTTCAGCCAGTGAGGTGAACGCATTCCACGTCTCAGACGTCAGACCAGGTGACCTTGACCTCCCCGAGGCTCTCTTTGAGCCCCAGCGCCTTCCACACCGCCGGCGACCCGTCCACGATGTTGTTGGCGCACGGCGGCTCGAAGTTGTGTTCCGCGTCGCAGCCGTTCACCGAGTCGCACTCGTCCACGACCTTGGCCAGCACGGAGCGCCCGTTGGCGGTGACGCGGACCATCTTGCCGCACCGGCGCGTGCCGTCGAGCCGGAGCCACCCGGATGACAACGCGACCACCATCTCTTTGTCCTTGTGGAAGCGGTTGTCGCACTCCGACGGGCCGCCGCCATCCTTGCCCTTCTCGAAGCTGTTCAGCGTCAGGGTCGCCGGCGTCCTGGCGGACACGGGCGGCGAGCACCGGAACTGCGGGTACTTGCGGCCCGCGACGCAGCACTCGGAGCCGTGCAGCGGGTTGCACTTGCCGGCCTTGCCGTGGAGGACGCCGCTGGCGCGGCAGGTGCCGGCGCCAGCGCCGGGCTTGTGGTGGTGGTGCTTGGAGGCGGAGACGGCAAGGACGTGGAGGGTCAGGACCTGCAAGAGCAAGAGCAAGAGCGGCGCTAGCAGCTTCGTCGTCGTCTTGGCCATGGGAGTAGCTGCTGTTTGATGAACTCTTGCTGGTGCTCGAGGTGCACGGAATACCGAATCCTTTATATATATAGAGCTCAGCCAGCATCAATTGCTATGGAAGTTTGATTTTACTGGACAGGTTTGCACAACCATTTCTTGGTTTTGTAACCCATTGTCTTGTTTGATTGGTTGGTTGATTGTAGACTGTGAATTTGGGCGGTGAAATACTGGAACTGTCGTGGATTGGTCAAGATATCATATGTCATTTTTGATCTGTCCCTGCCTGAGGAAATACTATTTGTCGAAATGAACACCTGATCATTTGTGCATATTTTGCGTGCTCCACATGCTTTGTTAATTTCAGATGATCTCGCTTCCTTGATCGAGTGCGTACAATGTTTCATTTTGCAAAACATAGACGAATGAACGAAGTTGGTGAAAGCCGCATGGTACGATGCAGCTGGTGCAATGCAAACGAACATTGCTGAGCACATTAATTAATCACCTGGGAAAATTGTTTAGAAGCTTCCCTGAGAACTGAGATCCTCACCTTTTTCTGCCATGCTTCCAGCCAGTCATGTAGCCCCATTTCACCTTGTGTTTGTGACTTGAGAGCAATCACTGCACGTCCCTTGTCTTGTCTGAACAGACGACTCAACGAGTGAATGAGATTCCAAGGTATACACACATTGATCTCCCGAGACGTGTGAATCCAAGCACCGTCTCTTATCCGTGCGACGATGTAGGAATCCAAGTTAGCTCATTTGTCCTCTCTGGCGTGCTAATTGGTGAACCGTCCATTAACCATTTGGCATGCGCCAGTTGTCCCAAGCGTTTCTCTTCGTTTTTTTTAACTGTGGAAGTCTAGGATATTTTATGGCGCGCGCCCCAGTTATATTAACAAAGTTAGGCCATATGTTCTTGCACACGTAAGCTATTAATACCTTTGCTATAAAGTTTCAGCGTTCTAGATCAGTTTATCAGAGAGTGAGAGATCGCTGCAAAAAGGGTTGGGGAAAAATGTAGCGTGGCCGACCAAAAAATGCGTCGGATGAAAAACTAGGCCCAGTTGTACGCTACCATCTTGGCCCATATAGACCATGATCCCAACCAACGTCGACTTGGCCCGATAAAACTAACTACTTCGCCGGAAGAAGTAAGAGCCTTTTGCCTGGAATAGTGGAATCAAGCAGCTTTTCTTTAGCTCCTGGGGGGGGGGGGGGTGTTATTGTCTTCGAAGTAAAAAGCATTATGAGTATGTTTTTCAGTACTTGTTCGATTTCTTTTTGCCATAAAGAATGTAATAGAGTGGCGTACGTTGTGGCGGCGCAAAGGTGTAAGTGTCCTCATGATTCCGTCCTCCAATGGGATGGTACACCTCCGGGCGTTGAGGATCTAGTGACCAGATCTCGCTGTGTCGTCAAGTTAATGGAATGCATATTCCTTTTAAAAAAATGAGGGATGTCCAAAATCAGAGCATGCCAAAATGAGGGTAAGAAATTTAAACATCACTTGGTTCGTTGCCAAAATGTGACAACATGTTTTTTTTCCTTTATGAAGTTTCTAGTAACTTGCCATGGATTTGGCTAAAAAAATTGGCATGTCAAATTCTTGGCGATGAACCACTTGCTATCCAAATTTTTAGACATGTCTTGAATTTGGTAGGGCAAAGATTGGAACACAACCAATCAGGCTCTTAGAGTACGGCGAAACTTGTACGCCCAGTACACAATTTTTTGTGCTAATCCACAACAAACACTTTACTCCGTCACAATT
This sequence comes from Cenchrus fungigraminus, assembly GCA_036936925.1. NCBI lineage: Eukaryota > Viridiplantae > Streptophyta > Magnoliopsida > Poales > Poaceae > Cenchrus > Cenchrus fungigraminus. The sequence goes on along the minus strand of CM072771.1, from coordinate 41,316,562 downwards.
ACCTGTTTACTTATTACAATCTTATTTGTAATTAGTCATTGCGGATGGGTTTTTGAACATCCCTTGTAATACTGCATGTATAAAATAAATTTTAAAAGTTTGGTAATGAAGTATTATGGAGGGGTTTTGCATTTTTTTTATTTTTAAGTACTGTAGCAAAATATGATGAGCAAACAGTGCCCCATTTACACTAGAAAAAAGTCCAAATTACTCCTCTCAACTATAACCAAAGTCTCAATAACCCCTTAAAGTACTTCTTGGTTCAGTTTACCCCCTAAAATATGTCATTTAGTTCATTTTATCTCTTAACACAATTTGTCTTTTTTATTCCTCCATGCACATGTGGAGTTGTAAGTTCAAATTTTATAAGTTTCTAGCGGACAACATAAGGTATGTTAAAAAAATATTTTATGATTTTTTATCACTATTTTGATAAGGTAAGATATTTAATAATAAAACTCATCTTTAGTATAAAACATTATATACAAACTAATGTTGAAAAAATCATAAAATATTTTTTAAATATAGATTATGATGTTCATTACCATCCTGCAAAGTGTCAAATTAAAATTCAACTTGTGTATGGAGAAACGAAAATGACAAATTGCATCATGGGGTGAGTTGAACCAAATAACATAATTTAGGGGGTACTAAAACATAGTTTAGGAGGTTATTTGGACTTTCTCTATACTTGAATGGAGTAATTTGGACGTTTTCCTTTACACTATAATAAGCTTATAAAAAATGTATCCAGCCTATTTATGTTAAGTGGCATTTTTCAATATGCATGTCACATTGGTATAAATAGATTCCATTTTCATTAGTCCTAAAAAAATCTTGCACATATTGTTACAAAGTTTACTATAGATGAGTATGTACATTATATAGGCCTCCATCAATCTTATTACCAAACCTAACTTATATTTAAAGTATACAAAAAAGACAAATGAATGTATGTATTCTTAAAATAACGAGTTCTTTTGAAAACTTTTCTCAACTAATTCGGGTCCGCCTTACCCCTCACATCAGACCCACCCGTCATATATTTGAGGGAGTGATTATGGTGGAAGACCCATAGAAACGCAATTTGGAGAGCGTTTCCGCCAAAAATGTAATATTTTTGTCACCCACCGCGGGCGTACCCGCCGTGCACGTACCCACTGGTATATCTGCTGGACCCAAGTCCACCCCACTGTGTCTCTCCGCCCCTACGCCATGGCGTCCGAACCAATTACAACGCGACTTCCGCGTCCCGTTGTTACAAAACTCGTAACGGGATCGATCGGGGGACGTCACTTAGATCGATGTCTACCACGGTTGGGAAATAGGCTTTTATCCTGTGTTTGGAAGAGGGGTGAAATTTTTTTTACCCTATTAAATGCAACTTTGACCACTAATTAAGGATATAAAATAACATCAGTTTCAAAACTACCTTCACAACCCCGGACAAAATCACAAGACGAACCTAATGAGATCTCTGACCGCATGATTAGAGCATGGTTATTGTAGCATTACTGTAGCAAATCACTAATTAATTATGCTCATTAGATTCGTCGTGCAAAATTACACTCATCCGTAAAATGATTTTGCAAATAAATTTGATTTAGTACTCCATGCATAGAAGATTCCCTAGAGGGAAATTTTTTCCCTCCCTAACCAAACACGGCGATGCAGTGGCAGCAATCAATAGTCATATAGCTGCACATTACTCCCTCCGTCCCTAAAAAAACAGTCGTCTGTGTTGCAGTATCATGTCTCAGAATAAATGTCGTTCGCTACCTGCCTCTAGACTCCTAGCTGCTCTGCACCATGGCGCCTGCTCCCTTTGTGTGTGAGATGAGTCTTTCCCTTGATTTGTTTAGTGCCTGTACAGCATCTTTCCTAGGGGCATCAGAGTCCTTTCTCCAGTTGCATTGGTAACCGGCTCCTTCACCGGACGACTCTTTCTTTGAGACATAGGGAGTATAGCCCAACAGGAGCGGCAAGGTCCATGGTCCTGTCTACACATGACTCTATATTGTTTCGTTAATTTGTTCTATATTGTTTCGTTAATTTGTTCTATGAACTCTAAATCATTTTAGCTAACATATATGCAGATAAGTAAATGTTTCCCGTGTTACTCCTCACGTCGGACCCACCCGTCATCTATTTGGAAGACCCATAAAAATTGTAATTTGGAGCATAATTCTGCTAAAAACGAATTACTTTTCTCACCCACACCCCACGTACCCGCTGGGCCCACCCAAGTTCGCATCGGCAAAAAAAGCCAGTCCGCCCATTGTTTCTCTTCCACGTCGCTACACGCCCCCTGAGCTACCGCCCCACGATGCGCCCATGGCGGCACACCTCCTCCTCCTCCTCTGTTCCTTCCCCTCCACCACCTCCTTGTCGGCGACCTCCATGCTCCGCCCGACGGCCCACCAGCGACACGGCTGGTCGAACCCATGGCGGCGCGCGGCAATGGTGGGGTACGGACCGAGAGATAGAATGAGAGACAGAGAGACCAGGAGGTCGAGAGGGAGGGGAAGGGGAAGAGATAATATTTGCTTTTTTTGTTTTGCTCCTTTAAATTCTAATAATTATACACATTCTAATCCCTAAAGCTCTTATTTCCTCACATTTTAGTCCCTTAGAAAGGTACTAGATGAACCTTTAATTAAAGATGGTAGTTGGAGGTGGATTAATAAAATATATAGTTGTTTGAATATAGAGTGGGGAATAATTGATATAGAGCAAAGAATCTTGATGATGTGGTTAGAATATTAATATTTTAGAGTAAAAATATAGAGTAACAAAAGTGCGGATAGTCTCTTCGACTATCCGTAGCGGGTGGTTGTTCTCTTAATTGTGTTCCATTTTTTTTCTTTGTTGGGTCGATGGGTTGGGTTGCGAAACGCGCAGTCAATTTCTAGAGGAATTGCTGCAGGGGTTGCATCGTGTGCTGCTGCTCTTGATCAGCGGTGTTGCTTATCGAGGGGCTTCAGCTACCATCACCAAGTAGTAGCTACCATCGTCGTGCTAGTATTACAACTTACCTAGAGATTTTTGAAAACATGATGCGATGATCATATTTCCAATGAAATTTCAAAAGCTGCCTGCAATAACTAGATACATTTCAAATGGTTTTATAGAAAAAATCATCTATGACAAAAATCATCAATGATGCAGGTTTGACCGAGCGAAGGAGGAAGAACTACACACAACACGACCGCACGAATCTCAAATACTAGAACCGAGCTCCTAACGCCCGGACGACCGTTCCGGGCGTTAGCATCGGACACCTCCCCGGCCACACGATTCGAATCAGAAAACGTATCAGCCGTTGGATCATGTTGCGAAGCATGTTGATATTGCAAAGCATGTTGCGAACAATTCGTCATGTTGCGAAGCATGTTGTGACCAACATTCAAACTCGGCGCCCCCCTCCCTCCTCCCTCGACACAGTGTACATGTTGCGAGCGATGTTGCGAGCTTGTGGTGAGCATGTTGCGAGCGATGTTGCGAGCTTGTGGCGAGCATGTTGCGAGCTATGTTGCTTGCAACATCCAACATCGGACACAATACCCCAACGACTCATGTTGCGACCCATGTTGCGTGTGACATCCAACATCAGGAGCCCTCCTCCCTCCTCCTTCTCGACACAACACCCAACATCACATGTCTGCAACATCAAAACTCAACATTCGCAACATCAAAAATTAACATTTGCAATATCAAAAATATTTATATCTAATTTTGAAAACATTCACATGGAACACTCGCAACATGTCAAGAACACGGATGCAACATGTTCACAACGATTGCAACATGAACGACAAATAATTGCAACATAAAGGCGACCAATTGCCACATGTAGCTGTCAGATCTTAGCACTGTGGCAAAAAAATCTCGTCGCAACATCAAGTCACCCGTCGCAACATCAAGTCATGTAGCGTGCAACATGGAGAAGAATTTTGCAACATTCAAAACCAACCTGTCGGACGCATCAGATGTCAGGACCGTAGGATTATCGATACTAGAATCCATATAGCTTCCAGGATACCGGAAGTTATATAGGATTGTCGATGAAGGTGCGTCGAGTATGAGCAATGGTTAGAGTGGGCTTTGTCGATGAAGGTTATTGAGTCTGAGCAATGATTAGAGTGGGCTAAAATTTAAGCTCAAGCATGTCTGCTGCAGTGGTCGGGGTCACAGATCAGGTATTTGATGTCAAACTGGGCTACACAATAATCAATCAAGTGGTCTACATGGCCGTAGTGCTTTCTCCAATCCGAAGAACAACACGGTGAGCGTGTCATTATCAATTTGACTGCTTGAAAAGTTTGAGGAGCGTTTAGAAAATTTTAGACAAAGTAGTAACAATGTTTAAAAATCATTTTGATACTAGGCCAGTCTCAGTGGCGGGTCAACAACAATTAATAAACTGCCACATAAATTTTTTTATGACATGACACCAAATTAATGAAGGGAGAGAAGATCACAAGGTCATGGTGATGACCTTAGGTGGGTACAGTTACCAATACTCATGACTCTGTATTGAGAGAAAATCACAGGGTCATGGTGATGATATCTGTAAGATTTAAATGTTGCATTCTATCTATGAAACTGTACCCATGAACCTGTGCACTTAGAGTGACAGGGTCATCATACTGAAAAGGTGATGTGGCAAACTTGGTAACTGTGCCCATGAAACTGACACTGAGATTGGCCTAGTGTGACGAATTCTAAATGCTAACTGAACAATCTTTATGAGATGGAACGAGTAGTACTGTATCATTTTTTCCAATTCTTGACCATAGGAAAAGTTATCATTATCAGCAGGTCCACATTAAATAGTTCCTTTACAGATCTTGATATCAAATTCCCTGAGTGTAAGGAATCGGATGCTCGTAGCTTAAGAGGGGGAGGGGGTGAATTAGGCAACTTAAAAACTTATCATATGGCTTAACACTATTTGCATCAAAGATTAACTAGAACATACTATCTAGATGTGCAACTTGGGTTGTTCTAGTGTGAAACTCCCATCTCAAAACAAGTTTTGCAACCTATAGCCAATCCTAGCAAGATACTACTCTAGGAAAGTAAAGGCAAACAATGATTGCATGAATGTAATGCGGAAACGTAAAGTGGGATGAGAGGAAGCAAACTCTTGACACGCGATTTATCCCGTGGTATCGGTAGGCACTAAGCCACCCCTAGTCCACGTTGTTGAAGCACTCTACACAAGAGTATTGCTTCTCAGTCACCAAGTCTCTCCCAAGAACACCACTTGACTTGCCACAAAGGCTCTCCACATAGGCACTCCCCAAGCTCCCTTGGTCACATTGATGCCGCCTCCACTAAGGAGCTTCTCCACCAAGGGAAGGGGGTCTCCACGTCCCCCGCACAAAGTGTCATCGCCGCTCCACACCAAGCCGGAGGGTCGAAGACGTTTGCCGGAGAGCCACCTAGGCTCCAAGGCTTCCGGCACACCTCGTACAACTTGATCCACTCGAGAATCACCTCACAAGGTAGGCACACCTTGCACTCACTTAGCTCTAAGCTAAACCTAACACTAAGCACACACAAAGCATGTGCAAGTCTATAGATGAGCAATTTAGCACTTGGATGGCTTGGATATGATCTTCTATGAGTCTTGAACTCCTCTGCACTTCCACACACTCCGGCCTCCTCAAATGACGGGGTGGAAGGGGTATAAATAGGCCAAGGCATCAAACTAGCCGTTGGGCCAAAGCTCCTGAAAATAGTACCATCGGATGATCCGACGCTGTGCTCATTCCTGGCGTCGGTTCATCCGGTGCTACTGACCGTTGCCTCCCACCGCACTTAGCCGTTGAAATCTGCTGACGTCATCCATCCGACGCTTCAACTGACGGTGTGTCAGTTCATCCGGTGCTGAAGGAAATCTTCTCCGAGCGTCTCTGTTAGCTAAAACGAGGCCGCCGGATGAACCAATGTTGAATCCCTTATGTCCATCGGTTCATCCGGTGCTGAACAGCTTTGCTCCCAGACCTCTCTGTTAGCTGATTTAGCGCCATCGGATGAACTGCTGCTCACCCATCGGTTCATCCGGTGCTACTGATTTCTACAGGCTTGGTCTCTTGATTCATCCGGTGCAACTAGAAATGGGGGCGTCGGATGATCTGGTGATCATCAAGTAAACTCTAGTCTTCACGCAGTGTACCGCTTCATCCTGTGCTTGCACCGACGCTGCTTCCAAGATACCGTCGGTTCATCCGACGGTGACTTTTCTTCTCTTTCTCTTTCTTGGTTTTGACCTTTGAAAAATATACTATCTTCTCATTTTGGCATGTGGTATTTTTGCATCCTTGGGACCTAGAAGTGTCTACAAAGACATGCTAGACAATATGGTTAGTCCCATTGATCATGTTGTCATTAATCACCAAAATTAAGCTTTGAACAAATGGCATATGAGGCCATGTTCGCTACACTGAGCTCTCAGTAGTATTGGGTGTATGCCGTGTTAGGCTTCTCTTCCTCCTCTCCAGATCTTGCCGTCGCTGCCACTGTTCCTCGCCTCCACCAACCCCTTTCCTCCTCGTCGCCGATCCCTGCCTCCTCTGGCCCCTGCCCTCCTTGCTCCGGCGCTCACGCCGGCGTGGGGAGGGAAAGGGGCCCCTTTCTCCTTGTACAATAGCTTTAGGAGACCTAAGATGGGTGCTCCCCTGAAAGGATCTTGATGTCGCCTAGAGGGGGGTGAATAGGCGAGTCCTGAAAATCATCACTTAAAACAATTTTATCAGTGAGACCCGGATACTCTGGACTTTTCCCCGGAGTTTCTGGAAAGTCCGGAATCTCTGGAAAAATCTCCGGAATCTCTGAACTAGCGCCTACGCAGCGGAATATGCACACTGCCCAAAACCGGTGCCACCGGTTTTGCAAATCTGATGCCACCGGGTTTGCCTGGCAGTGACTCCCCTCTTCTCCTTCTTCTTGTTTGCTTGCTTGGCTTCAACTCAAGCTTGGTGTGTGGCTTAAGGATCAGTTCCTTGATGGATATTGAGTGCCTGCACTCCACAAACACTAAAACCCGAGTAGATCCACAAATATAGCAAGTACTAGCCAAGCTAGCAAAGTGAGGCAAATGCAAGGTAAACCAACAAGAGACACAGAGGTTTGTTTTACCGAAGTTCGGATTCACCACCGTGTGAATCCTAGTCTCCATTGGGTGCTTCTCCTACCGAAGCCGGGTTGCATTCAACCCTTTTCCCGATCCACTAGATAGCTTCTTCCCTTTCGGAGGCGAAGCACGACCTTCACAAACTGTCCCACAGCTCACCACACCTTGGGAGCTTGTGGGCGACGCCTAGCCGTCTAGGAGGCAAGCTTCCAAGAGTAACAAACGCTTCACACGAGCTTGACGACGTCCAATAGTGCTCAAGGGATTCAAGTGCTCTTGAATAGCTCACAAAGGCTTCTCTCTACCACCCAACTCACTAGATCTGTCAAAGATCAAACAACCTCACCAAGAGGGGTTGGGGAGAGCTAGAATGGCTTTGGCTTAGCAAGGAATAGTAAGGAAGCACACCAGCAACCTCAGGAACAGCAGCTTGCAACAGTGGGGGTTGTGGGGTATAAATACCCGACTCCCCAAAAACTAGCCGTTACAAACTTCAGTGAAAACCGGTGCCACCGAGTTCCCAAACTCGGTGCCACCGAGATTTCAAACAACTAGCCGTTGGGCCGGCTGACACAAAACCGGTGCCACCGGTGCCACCGGGTTTGACACAGGGTCAAACCCGAGAACATGTACGTGTGGTTTTTGTGTCTCTCTCAACTCACATGGGTTACTTGAGCACTGAGACATTATCAAAACTCCTTGTGATGCATCCCTCTTGATAGTACGGCGTACCTATACTCAAGATCAAATATAAATGCGATATTAGAACTCTTGAGCTTCATCTTCAAGAATAGCCATACTTGATCAATATATCCATTTGAGAGATCCATCCATCAATGTCTCATTGATTTGAGCACTTCTACCTTGAGCTAGTGACTTTGATCTTCATACAAGAATGAAACCCAATTCTTGATCAAGTCACCCTTCACATGACTCAACGAATATATAATGTTTCTTCATTGCTTCAGTCGGTTAGGCTCGACTTGATACCTCGACACTTTCCAAGCTATAGCCACTTCACCCTAGCCAAGCACATGGTCCAAGTCACTACTCGGCCAACCTTAACTTAGTACCTCGTTGCTAATCCCTTGCTTGATTTCTTCATCCATTCGTTGCCAATTTGAGCTAAGCTTTGATTCAACATCAGGAGTGAAATTCAATTGAGATCATGCCAATATTTGATTTTGTAGTCCCATTAGATTATAACAAGCATTTCAATTTAGAGACCATCCAATAATCTAATGTCACTATGTCTCTTTCTCCACCTTCATTGGCTTGTTTATATATCAAGTAAAACTTCGTGGGATCAATCATATTAATAATCATGACATTCAACCTTAAATAGAGCCATCTCACAATGTGAGGCAATAACCCATTCCTCAACTCATCTTGTACAACAATGGCTTGTCTTCTCATAGAGATGTTCAATGTCATATATCATGCTTTGTTATTTATATGTCACAACCTGCTCACATGCTTAACAAAGACATTAGATCTTTAATCTAGTTGTCAATCAATACACCAAAACACACTAAGGGCCTAGATGTCTTTCATCCCCTGGCTGCCGTCGACGAGGACGTAGCCAAGGTGTGTCTAAATAATTTCTCTCCCCTCTGCTGTGGTTCGGATATCACCCCGCTTCGTCCGCTCTGCCTTTCCGTCGCATCCGAGATCCAACTTCCTTTGATCCGCCACCACCACCGTAGATCCACCTCGCCCCACCTTCTACCAAGCAGGTCGTTGGCGCTAAGGTCAGACCCTCACCTCTGGAATGGATTCCCCTTTTGGAAGATCTGGATGTGGTGATTGCTTTTCGGTGGTTGTTCCTATGCCCTTGTTTGGTGTCGTTGAACGCATTGATTTGCTCTCGTCGTCTCCGCCTTCGCTGTTGCCTCTGGAATATGTTTCCTCTGGAGCAGGATCCCCTTTGGGTGGAGTTGGTTCTTGTGATTGCTTTTCGGTGGTTGTTCTGACACTCTCGTCACCAACTGTTGCGGCGAGTTCACCGTCGTCGAACGCATCAAGATGCTCCAGCCTCTATCTCTACCTCTGCCATCAACCTCTACCAAGCAGCACCGCGTCACCCGGCTTCAAGTCCCCTCAAGATTCTCCGCCACCGGCTCGGCAACGAGCCACCCATCGGCTCTGAAGATGACGATTTCATGCCCGTCGATGCCAGCTTCAACTTCATCCTCGGGTCATCAGTGATGTTCCCCCTTGACGGCGTCTTCAACCACTTCAAGCCTTCGCTTGGTAAGTCCCTTCCGCTCCACTGCAACCATGCGTCCGAGACGCTATTGCTGCAGTTCGCTGGTGAACTGCTCTTCGGCGGCGGCTCTGGATCTAGATCTAGGGACTTTGTTGTAGTTGGCTTCTTTCTCAAGGGCCTAGATGTAAACTTGTTGCTTTAATATAATATATGTGGTATTTGTAATTTGTAAAAAAAAAGTTCCTTTACAATATTTAGTTGTTCGACCTTGTTCCAGGTGGAACATGCGTGTGTTTCCTATATATGTATACCATCGAATTGGTACCAATCGCAAGTACTTCGCTTTTATCACACACAAACAAATTTCCGACCCAAAAAAAAACCTGATTAAATCTTGAATTCTGAAATCTGAAGAGTCGTTGCTACCTTATTTTACATAGAGACGTTTGGCTCCTCCCCCCTTGCTGCCCCTGAGGGAATTTGCTCAATAATATATCTTCCGACCTTGTTCCAGCTAGAACATGCGTGTTTTCCTATGTGCCGTCCTGTGTTGTGTGCAAAACGAAATAATGTGCACCAGTCATCACGCACGATCGAAGTTATTAGCACTCAAATGATTAAAAAAGTTAGATACTCCCTATCCAGATTTTCTTTAGAAATGTATTTGCGTATGCCAGAGATATTGTGTATTTTGTGTGTTGTTCACTACTTATGCCCTATGGCCAGGCTATACCAGATCGATAGATGTACACAGCGAATAACTGAGTAAATTAGTTACGCAAACGTATCTGCACACGTCAGTGTTCTTCATTGACACATATTTGCAGGCGTACACTCAAACATCGAGCTCAATCAACAATGGTGCAGCAAAGAAGCTATATTGAAATATAGATGCTGAAATAATATTGAAATATATTCCCTCTTCTAAAAAAAGAAGCTATATATATACTGCCGTCTACGGAGAAAAGCCACATCTGTGTGCGGCCTTTCATTCTCTTCCACCAAATTTCCATAAACAAAACCAAACTAGACGTAGTCCAAGTCAGTCCATTTGACCAAACCTAACGCTTCTGAATCATCAGGGAAAAGTCTCAGCTAGCTTCAGAAAATTCTTCCTATCTTCTCTCTCCCTGTTCAACTGATTTTCTTCCGATCCCTATATAACGTACCCCAACCACAAGCATCGAATCCCAGATCGAGCAAGAAGTGCACATTGCACAAGATGAAGCTTCACGTCGTCGCTGGGGTCGCTTCCCTCCTGGTGCTGGCCGCGACGGCCGGCGCCGTCACGTTCGACGCGACGAACACGGCGTCCAACACCTCCGGCGGCCAGCGGTTCGACCAGGAGGTCGGCCTCGACTACGCCAAGCAGGTCCTCTCCGACGCGTCGGCCTTCGTCTGGAACACCTTCAACCAGCCCACCGCCGCCGACCGCAGGCCCGTCGACGCGGTCACCCTCGTCGTCGAGGACATCAGCGGCGTGGCCTTCACCGGTGGCAGCGACATCCACCTCAGCTCCCAGTACGTCGGCGGATACTCCGGCGACGTCAGGACCGAGGTATAATATAGCACCGCGTTGCTCCATGCATCTCTCTCTCATGCTACTTGCATATATACATCTCGAGGAGGTTCAGGCGTCTCTGTTTCTAATTCTGAATAATGGAACATCGTCTCTGTGTGCACCTTGGGCTACTACCTCTAGGTGACCGGAGTGCTGTACCACGAGGTGGTGCACGTCTGGCAATGGGGGCTGCAGGACTACGCGGCGCACTCGGGGATCTTCGAGGGCATCGCCGACTACGTCCGGCTCAAGGCCGGGCTCGCGCCGGGGCACTGGAGGCAGCCGGGGCAGGGCGACCGATGGGATCAGGGGTACGACGTCACGGCGAGATTCCTGGACTACTGCGACTCGCTGCAGCCGGGGTTCGTGGCGCAGCTCAACGCCAAGCTCAAGGATGGGTACAACGAAGACTATTTCGTGCAAATTCTGGGCAAGAACGTGCAGCAGCTGTGGCAGGATTACAAGGCCAAGTACGGGGGCTGATGTGGATATAGGTAGTCCGTGGTAACAGTCGACCACGTAAATTAAATTTGGCATAGTCCGTGGTAATGATTGAATGAGCCAATAAGGTGTTTCTTCTCCACCTCGCATAGCTATTGCTTACTGAATGGTCAACATGCATGTCATGTGTTCTGACATTTCTATTGTCAAAAGTCACAAACATGGTCCATTCAAAAATTCAGTGCAAATATGTAAAATGTCAAGTTATATATAAAAAAATACCTTTGATTGATAATGAAATAGGTCACTGACAAATCAAACAATGTGCACATAATTTTTTTTTGACCAAGACAAATGTTCAAATATTATGATCAAAACTAAAAAGTTAATAGTGACTACTCCCTCCGTCCCTAAATAATTATCATTTTCACTTTCCGAGAAAAATCTTTGACTAAATATACAGAAAAATATATTAATATTTATGGTACAAAATTAATATCATTAGATAGATATTTAGATCTAGTTTATTAACAAATTTTTTTACAAATATATAAATATTATATGTATTTTCTACAAATTCGGTCAAACTTGTGTCACAAAAACCAATATTGACCATCATTTTAGGACGGAGGGAGTATAATACAAATATACAATTACAAGGAGGTTAATTACTTAATTCCCACCTTGAACTTCACTATCCTTCGACAAATTAAACACATGAATTTGTGAGTTATATATAGGTAGGCGTAAGCCCACTGTAATGTCCAGTTTTAACAAAAAAAAAGTATTTTCAAACCTGAATATACAATGCTCATCCGCAGAAAAAAAAAAGTTTGAGGAAAGCATTTGTGCCCGGAAAAGGAAAAGCACAGGAGGCGGCCCATCTTGGCCCAGGTTGGCCCCAGACCGCGGCTCCGCCGCGGCGCCGCCCCCATCGCTCTGCACGCCGTCCGAGACCGCCGGTCTCCTCTTCCTTCTCCAGTTCTCGCTCCTCAGTCGGTCGGTCCTTATCCTTCTCCAGCAAGCTCGTTTTGGGCGACGGGAGGAGAACCAGTTAGATCTACCACTCCCGTTCACGGAGGTAATGTAATTCATGTCTTCGTTCTCTATCCTCCAGGGTGGAAGAGCAGTTACCTTTTGTTTAGCCCTTGCACTACTGGTTTTCATCTCGGTTCTCGTCTTCTCGCGATCAACGTCACCGGATCGGATGTCCACATCAACGATTCCTTGAGTAGCGATGTCACACTCTCGAGCAGCTGATGTTAAACTACGCTTTTTAATATGTGGTCTGAGTTGGCTTCTGTGGGGCCGATTTCTGAGTTATGGTATGGACATTTTTTTTCCGGATCTGTAAACATGTGTTGTACCCAAGTTGATGTACGCTCCGATGTGTTTGCTTCTTGTAGATGGACGGAAGCCTCATTGTAACACTTCTCTTATGGTGATTTTTGTCTAGGTACTTTTTGCCGGATTTTTCAGCTTAGGGTTTCGTATCGTATTGTAGTTGCTGATGCCATATCACATTCCTGTTGGTTGGAAATCATGTTATTCAAATTTTCCTATGCGCCACATTGTGGTAGCAGTATTGGAAGTTTGGAACTCACAATAGCATTTTTGCTTATTTTATTCTCCAAGCTCAGCATTTGGTGTGAAATCACTGCTAGTATCTACACTAAAAATAGAAGAAAAAAATCATCCCGAAATAGCTTTACAAATGGCACTGTTTCATCACAAAAGCCACAAAACTTAGAAACTTCACAAGTTAAAACTCATGTTTATTGAGCAATTCAGTATGGGAGTTGGGAAAACAACCATAGTCCGTAAGCTTTTAGATTTTCACATTGATGGCCAACAATTATTATTGAGCATTCTTAAGCTTCTCCATCTATGGGCTTGACTATATACAGTATGAAAGATTGATTACTATGTCTCTAATAACTTGCAGCAGTACATGTATGTAGCATAAGCTTCAGTCGATCAAGGCCGAAATGGGTTCAGCTGATGATGAGTTCACCCCACTGTCTGAGGTAACTGTTGGAATGAACAAATGTACAGTCCGAGTGCGCATCTCGCGGCTGTGGGAGTCCTTCAATCCAAAAAATGATATATCGTTCGGCCTTGACAGCCTTCTCATCGACGATCAGGTGACGCATTCCCTGCTTTTAACACCAATCGGCTGATCGAATTGCTTGCTGGCTACTAATGTTAAATTACCATCCTTTGAGTTTTCAATGCAATAGTTGTTTTTTACTTGTAGGGTGAAACTATGCAGGCGCGTGTACCTCCCGATTATATTGATCAGTTTGAAGATCAGCTAGATGAAGGGAATGTCTATGCCTTGTCGAATTTTACAGTTGAGGATACGAGGGAAAGCTACATGATCTGTAGCAATGAGTTGACTATGTACTTTGGACGGCAGACGGTTGTCAATGAGATAGAAGATACTGGTTTGATACCCCTCCACAGCTTTGAGTTCATTAATTTTAAGGATCTGCGCTCTAGGTGTGATGACACTAGCTTATTGACAGGTAGATTCTTTTGGAACTGGAAATTCGATCAGACTTAGACCTGCCACATGTGAATCTCATTATTTTTTTTGCATCTGAAATAAATTATGCAGATGTTTTGGGCCACGTAGTATATGTTGGGGAGCTAGAGGAGGTTTGGAAAAGATCCCGTCGTATAGAAATTTGCAATGAAAGAATTCGGAATTTGAGGTAATGGAATACAGTTCCCCCTTTCTGATTATTAATGCCTCTTGATGGGTCCTCACTGGTGGATTTACCATTTACAGTGGAAGAGAATTGAGTATCACATTGTATGGGGATATTGCTTCTGGTTTTGCTGAGGATATGCTTGAGGAAGGCAAAGAAGCCTCAGTTGTTGCTGTCTTTGCAGGGATGCGTGTTGAGTCCTCACATTCAGGTTAATCCTTGATCCACCCTTTCATTTGTTGGCCTCTTCCATGTGATACTGTCGAATTATATTTGTTTCTTTTCATGTAAAATGTTAGTCTGTCTATTATTCGATACAATTGTAGTGTGTACTGAAATCATTTGGCGCCATATGTTCTAAAGTCATGATCTTTTGGTTTTATAGTTTGCTCTACAACATGTTCAAAGTACTATCTAGATTTGGAAATACCAGAGGTGGAAGAATTCTGTGCGAAGTGAGTGAGCTTCATAAGTTCTTACCTACATTGATGATTGATCTAAGCTGCATTAGTACATGGCTAACTGGTTCATGTGCTGCAGATTGCGCATTCAGCAAGAAAACCCAGTACCGAAAAAAACTCCAGCTCAGAAGTTAGCCGAGAGTTGGCGAACTGTTGAACAGCTAAAAAGGCTCAATCCAGAGGAGTACGATGAGGTAAATTAAGTTGCTGCTGATCCCGCGACATGCAAAGCTTATCTGCTTTACTCACATATATGTCTTCACTTGTAGGATACCACGTTTTTGTGCAGAGTCACCCTCATAGATATAGATTGCAGCAAGGGCTGGTGTTATCTTGGATGCGACACCTGCCAAAAGTCAATGTATAGGGCCCCAAGAAAATACAAGTGCGCACGATGTGGCCCAATTAAGAGACCAATTCAATGGTATGCTGCTATTGTCACATTGGTTCGCAATATTTACTTGTTGCTCAATTTGTAAGTCACTAATTAACCTCCACTGTTTTGGGAATGTTAGGTACAAGCTGAACACGAAGATGCAAGATGCCACCGGAACAATGAACTTGATGATTTTTTGTGAGGTGGCGGAGGAGCTGGTCGGTGTCTCTGCGGAGGAGCTTGTTGATGGGATCAAGGATGATGATGAGTGGTACACTCTGCCAGATGAAATCGAGGATCTTCTTGGGTCGACCCACACTTTCCAAGTATTCGACAAGCACTGCGATGGGAGCTTTTCGGTGATGTCAATCATGGATGATGTTAGCGTCCCAGCCCATGCTGCAACTGCTACCCAATGCAAGGAGGAGCCTGTCCCTAAGGGAAGTGTTGATGCGGCAGTGGCAATCCTTAATCCCGCTACTACTCAGTTGAAGGAGGAGCCTGTCTCCGAGGGCGGCAGCGATAGCACTGAGGAGTCTGATTCCAAGGGCAGTAGCGATAGCACTGAGGAGTCTGATTCCGAGGGCGGCAGCGATAGCACTGAGGAGCCTGTCTCCGACAACGACGACAATGCTGCAGTTCCTACTCCAAGCACTACCCAATGCAAGGAGGAGCCTGTCTCTGATGGAAGCGGTAACCCTGCAGTTCCTACTCCAAGCACTACACAATGCAAGAAGGAGCCTGCCCCTGATGGCAGCCATAACAGTTACACTACAGCCCTTACTCCAACCACTACCAAATGCAAGGAGGAGCCTGTGTCTGACGGCAGTGCTAACGCTGCATTCCTTACTCCAACTACTATCCAGTGCAAGGAAGAGCTTGTTCCTGAGGGCAGCGTTGACGCGGCAGGAGCAAGGGCCAAGTCCACTCGACTGCAGAATCCTAACAAGCGTCTGCGAGGGAACGACTGGATCAACTAACTCATCAGGCCATTCTGTGACTCGTTTTAGTGTATCTAGGCTAATGCACCCTGTAGGGACTAGGATTAGGCAAATGGCCCCCCTCTGTTCTCGGAACAACTCCTTTGTACTGTACTGCTGTGACTTTTAGTAGCGCTGCTGGGTAATACTCCGTACACCTGAGCCCGTTGTTTAACCCTTTGAGCTTTGATAGTGGAGGCATTGGGACTTGGAGTGTTACATTGAACCACCTGCATTTCACTTTACGGAAAAAATGCGGTAAAAAAATCAAAGCCCTTATTAAATCCCAAAGCAAAATATCGCCTAGTTCCTTTAGGTTGTTCTAGTCAAGATGTCCTAATTAGTCAAGATGTTGTGTCGACAGTTCAATTGATAGAGAGCTGGGCAAATCCTGGACGGCTTTACTTTTTCAAGGCTGACGTAGTTGGTCCTCTGCTCGGTGCTGTTAAGCCTTTCAGGCATTTGGCACCTCCTTGGCCACGCGCCGTCTGCAACACGAACTGCACTCGTCACGCGTGATCCACGTTTGTCAACACGCAAATGCAAGAAACCACCAGATATGCTTACAGTTACAGTAAGTCATGGTCAACAGATAAAATCGTAAACAGCAGAACGTAGTGTGTTGATCAGATAGTTCTATCCAGATTCCAGATGCAGAGAAAATAGTGTGCACGTCAGTGTTCTTCATTGACCCGTTTCGGCAAACTCACGAATTTTCCGTCTACTATGGTTGGCTGTGTGAGTGCATTCGTAGGCTCATTTCAGCAAGCATACGACCAAGCGTGTACGTCTGTGGAGAAATGTTGCCGCCTATGGCCGAAAAGAGGACACATCTACGGGCTTGTTTTCTTCCACACCAAATTTCCAGAAAACATAAATCATAGCCATCATCCCATTTGACCAAACCAAACTGAATCTTCATTCTCATCAGCTTCTTCTCTATATAACCCCAGCTGTGTAGGTAGCTGATCACCACGCAGCTTGCAGCACCAAGAGCAGCACAAGATGAAGCTTCACGCCGCCGCCACGGTCGCTTCCCTCCTGGCCCTGGCCCTGGCCGCGTCGACGGCCGGCGCCGTCACGTTCGACGCGACGAATACGGCGTCCAGCACCGCCGGCGGCCAGCGGTTCAACCAGGCCGTCGGCCTCGACTACGCCAAGCGGGTCCTCTCCGACGCGTCCACCTTCATCTGGAACACCTTCAACCAGCCCGCCGCCGCCGACCGCAAGCCCGTCGACAAGGTCACCCTCGTCGTCGAGGACATCGACGGCGTCGCCTTCACCAGCGCCAACGGCATCCACCTCAGCGCCAAGTACGTCGGCGGCTACTCCGGCGACGTCAAGAAGGAGGTGACCGGCGTGCTGTACCACGAGGCGACGCACGTGTGGCAGTGGAACGGGCAGGGCCGGGCGAACGGCGGCCTCATCGAGGGCATCGCCGACTACGTCCGCCTCAAGGCGGGGTACGCGCCGGGGCATTGGGTGAAGCCGGGGGCGGGAGACCGGTGGGATCAGGGCTACGACGTCACGGCGAGGTTCCTGGACTACTGCAACTCGCTCAAGCCGGGGTTCGTGGCGCAGCTCAACGCCAAGATGAAGGACGGCTACACCGACGATTTCTTCGCTCAGATCCTGGGCAAGAGCGTGCAGCAGCTGTGGAAGGACTACAAGGCCAAGTACGGGGGCTGATGAGGACAGGCGGCATACGTCCGTGGTCACCCGGGCGTCGGTGATCTAGCATGATGTGACAGAAATTGAATAAGGTGTTTGTTGGCCATTTCAGGAAACTATTGCGTACTGTACTGAATAATGTTCGAAATGTCTCGATGACATTTGTAAATTGGGAAAAGGAAAGGAAATAAAAGGATGTAAATAAATAATGCTTTCTATAAAGGCCTTAACGTGGAACAACTGTGTGTGTGTGTGTGTGTGTGTTTTTTTTTTGAGACGGAAACAACTGTATGTGTTCCTTTGGTAGTCCAAAACTCCAAATGTCATCAACTCATCATACAAGCAATACGACACAACAGCACGGTTGACTGGCGTAATCTGGTTGAAAACCTAGGTTCACAACCTAATGAATCGTTGAAACTTCTAATTGTTTTACCTGCCCCCGACTATTTAAGTTAGTAACATTCACCCCTAATGGATTTCATCTACTTATTATTGTTTTCTTCTTATATATGTATAAGTTGAGTTTCAATTTTAAAAAATTTAGATGGTAAGCATCATATCTTTAGTTTTAAACTAGATAAAATACAACTTGTATGAGGATTAAAAAATCAGGGGCAAATTACCATTTTTTGAGAGATATAACAATTAAGAATTTTATTCGAGAGATATATCACATACTAATTTGCATATTTCCCTATGTTGAAGATTTTGATTTTTCTAAGCGACCAAATCAAAAACCAAATTGTTTGCAGTAGTAAAATTAGCTATTTTTCTTTAAATTACCCATTAATTATAAGGGAGCGGGCAGGGGGCACGCCCCACTGACACAGTAAATTATTCAATAAAAATTCAAATTTTGGCAAAACTTTGAAAAACTTTGCACTACTAGTGTTCCCCCTAATAAGAGAAAAGAGAGTTTATCACTCTGGTGGTCAATATCATATCAGGCGGCCGACACGCTAATAGCTTAAGCTTCCCACACTCAACAGACACATTTTTTCTAGATAAAAAATTGGAAATCCAGTCTCTATATTCACGAGTGGATATATACAACCTTAAGTTACCCGAGTGTTTAGACTCTGCATCAAAACAAGATTACTTTTTTTTAAAGTAAGGAGAACTTATATTACTTCAAACAATATATCATTACAATCATGTTTTAAAGTTGCCGACGCGCAGGTCGGAACACCTTTAGAAATAAAACCATCTCTCTCCTACCTATCTGGTCCAACACATGTGCCACCTCGTTAGCGCTGCGATGGCAAAAGAAAACTCTAGAATCCTGAAACATATTCAAGATTCTTTTAGCTTCTTTAGTGACAAAACAACTAGAAGAAAAATTTGGAGAAAAAGATTTGAGTGCATTGACTGTTCCCAGGAGGTCTGATTCCAAACACATAGGGCTTTGGAAGACAGAAAGAGCACGGCGGATTCCTATCAAGGAAGATAAACATTCAGCTTCTTCAGCAGAATTGCATAACTGATCACTAGACCAACCAGAGAAAATAACTTGACCCAAATGATCTCTAGCAACGAAGCCAAGCCTAGCGTGTTTGGTGGTGATCAAAACCGGCCGGCATCCACATTAAGTTTAATCCAACCGGACCGTCAAGGTGGATCTTATATGGGTCAACAAACCTAGAAGATTTTCCTTTAGCTGAAGGAGTGTAAGATAGCTTTCCAAGAAGTTCACAGATGCAAAGATAGAGTAATCCCCTTTCCCAAAAACAATGTCATTCTTGTGATGCCAGACCCTCCAAAAGAGTAGCATCAGTTTTACCCTTAGCTCTTTTCTAGCATTATTTAGAAGGACTATGATCCAGTCAGGTCCTGTGTTATCAAAATAAGAATCACCAGGGAGATCCCAAGATTTTTGCAGGTCACAACTTTTGTGCATCGTATCATGGCATGGCGTGCGTTTTCAGTTTCCATGCCACAAATTGTGCAAGTTGCATCAAGTGGTGTCTCTACCTGTTCGATTGTATAGCAAGACCATTGAGGGCAAATCTCCACATAAAAACTTTTATCGTTTGTGGCACCAGAGTTGTCCAAATTGCATAAAAAGGGAAACTATCTCTAGAGATACTGCTCCCACAATTTTCATATGATCTCAACTCTTCTGCAAGCTTGTATGCACTTATGACTGAAAACATCCCATTTTTCTCAAAATGCCATGCAAAGATATCATCTCCTTCGGTATAAGGTATCCTAATGCTAAGGATTTCTTCAGCTTCATGATGCAGGAAGGTTTATCTTACGAGGAGTTCATTCCATCTTCTTGGATTTTGTAGTATTAGGGTCTGCCACTTTTCGAAGCCTAGATCTTTTTGCCTTGCTTGAGATTTTCAGGAATCTGATCGGGGGGTCCAATTATCCCTCCAAATCTTAATTCCATGCCCATTATTGACTCTCCAGATGACACCTTTTTTTAAGAGCTCAAGACCATGTTCTATCTCTTTCCAGACAACCAAAGATTTTTTTGAGAAGCTAGTGTCTAGATGGTCTCCAAAAGGAAAACAAGAGTACTTAGACTCCAAATCATAAATGAGAATACAAAAGATATATAAAAAAATTAGAAATCCTAGATTTCAGACTTCTTCTGCATCCTTGCTTCATTGTCGCTTCACGACCAAATCGAACACCACCATCCCTCCAAATTGACTTTGATGCCACCATCCCGAGACTCCAAAGCGACGTCCCCAAGAGGAGAGCGACATCAAGATGCAATCGCCAGTGGCGGAGCTTGAGTGAGTAATAGGAGGGCCAACCATGTTACTTTGCCCTAAAAATCAATGAATAGTAGCTAGCTTACTATTTGTTTATTAGTGGAGAGTTTCACAAGCCAGGGGCATGGCCCCCTTTGAAATGTACTAAGCTCTGCCAGTGGCTACCGCCACCCGAACCAATGGTTCTTCAGTTTTCACCTTTTTTCTCTAATACGCAGGAAAACTCTGCATCTTTGTATTAAGAAGAAGAGAATAAATGTTTACAATAGCATGAGACGGGATCATGCCACGCTTAGTCACCTAGGCGCATAATGAGAACAACAAAGCACTGGCCCTACTGCTCTCCCTTTAATCTCTGCAACCTATGTGCTCCCACTGTGATCCACAGCTCGGCTTCCACTTTGATGCTATGTAGAAGCTGCTGCACCGTGCGGGTGTCATCCTTCAAAGAGGTGAGCATTGTGTTCCTTCCACAAGCGCCAAATGATGAGCATAAATAGTTTGGCCGATCCCCGCCTGAGCTTCCTTGGTTGTAGTTGCCTTAGGTTGCACCACCATTCTTGCAAGGAACAAGAATTTTGCACACGAGTTTAATCGACTAGTACCCGCACCACGTCCCGCCGAGCTTTAGTGTTGAGCCCACAAACATTCCAACAGACCATGGAGACATGATCCATTGACACTAATGCAACCGTAAGAGGAGGACCTCGATCAGGCCTACATCCCCAGTAATGGGGAGGCATTACGCAGGGCAGGCATAAGTGTAAGCATCTAGGCCCTTGTACACCTTTGGTAAGGGTGTGTTTCAGTGATAAATGACAATGATATACTTGTGACTAACCATTGTTTTGAAGCAGATTTAATCTTGGGTTATTGTCATGAGATATCTATGGAATGTTACCCCTCAATTTGAAATAACAAGTGACCAATGGACCAATGCTACAAGCCTAAGGACATTCTTAGTTCCAAGTGTCACAAGAAGATGAAGGACACTTGGATTTGCTAGTTTGTAGTGTTTGATCCTACTATCAAGAGGGGTTCACACACTAGTAGCTTGACCATGCGACAAATGCTATGCAAATATGCACTCTCAAGCTCCTTGGGCTTTAAACAAGCTCAGAGTACTCTTGGAAACACTTTGGAAGCAAAAGAATCGACAAAAAACTCAAAGGAGATTGAATTGGATGAGTTAAACTTCACTGAGTGGAGTCAGATGAACCGACACCCACATTTCTACATTCGTCGGATGATTACTGGGGCAGGAAAATTGAAAAGACATCGTCGAATGAACCGATGGTACAACATTGCTTCATCCGATGCCCTAGGGTTTTGATACAGTAAGATTTGGAGTCAGAGGCCTTCAGCACTGGATGAACGGACGGTCAGAGCAGCAGTTCATCCGACGCCTGTGCTTAAATCATACAGAGATGTTTTGGTGAGAAGTGTTTCAGCACCGGATGAACCGACACTATGTAGGGTACTCAACGGTTCATCCGACGCTTGTGTTTATGTCATACAGAGACGCACTAAGTGATAAAGCTTCAGTACCGGATAAACTGACGGTGCGTCGGTGCATGCGTCAGATCAGTGACGTGGTAAAGTTGTGTTCAACGGCTAGTTCTCTTGCTATCAGTCACTAGATGAACCAATGCTGGAAATGGCGGAACCATCGGTTCATCCAACGGTGTGATTTTCAGAGGAACTTTTCCAACGGCTAGCCTCTCTTGCTTAGCCTATAAATACCACCACCCTGCGTCTCTTGACTTGCTCTTGCCACTCTGAAGATCTACAGCAGCCAAGGAGAGAAGGAGTTACACTGGTGGAGGAGGGGCCTTTCGTCCCGGTTGGGAAGGGCGTTATCTCCCTAAGGCCCAACCAGGACGAAAGGTGAGAGACAAAAGGCCCTCTCCCTTTTGTCCCGGGTGGGCAACCGGGACTAAAGGGGGGGCGGACTAAAGGGGGGCACGCCAGCGTCAAATTTTTTTTGAAAATTCCTTGAAGGCCCTCACACACACGCACGTCACAAGTCACACAATTTTTTCGCGCGAAATATGCGTGTGCACGGTGCGGGGATTCAAACTCGTGACCTCTAGCCTCGTGTGTACCTTCCTTACCATCTCACCTACACAGCACATCTGACTGAGTAGAGGATGCAATCCTCTTATAGTAACTCGTGGGAGACCCTTTTGTCTCGGTTCGTAACACAAACCTAGACTAAAGGGGGGGCTTTTTGTCTCGGTTCGTAACACGAATCTAGACTAAAGGGTCTCGAGCCTTTGGTCTAGGTTGGTATTACGAACCGAGACAAAAGGGGGGAGGGCTTTTGTCTCTGTTCGTAACACCAACCTAGACTAAAGGGTCCGAGCTCTCCTACCACTCGTGGCCACGTCGATGCAAAGGCTTTAATCTAGGCTCCACAATTTAACCGGGACAAAAGGGTTGGATCAAAGGTTGTTTCTCTACCAGTGTTAGTGCTTTGCTCATTTTGGATTCATCTTCCTCTTCATTGGGGAATTCTTTCTTGGTGATCAAGGGTTTCAAGGTGCATACCATGACATAGCTGGGTGTATTGGTCAAGTGAAGGTGTGCGGGCGTGCGGGCTTGTTACTCTTGGAGATTGATAGCTCCTAGACGGTCTTGTTGATCGGAGGGTTCTTGGTGAGCTCTTGGTGATTATGGGAGCCCCAAAAAGTGCTTGGTGTACACGGTTTGAGACCCATCGTTCCGAAGATGGAGAACGGGTACTCTTAGTGAGCACTCGGGTCTTTGTGACTTGAGGGGGAGCTATACTCTTAGTGAGTGCTCCAACATGGACTAGGGAGGAGTGTCAACTCCTCGATACTACGGGAAAAAATTCGGTTGTCTCGTGTCCCTTCTCTCTACTTTCTTGTACTAAATTTCAACATTTACATTCCGCACTTAAGTTTTCTTGCTCTAGTTTTGATTGTGTGTCTTGCTTCTCTTTCATCTTGACTAGGGTGCTTTATACTTGCTAGTGTGAATCTTGCTAAGAAACTTTCTTGCTAGTGTGCTTAGTTTGTAGAGAAAAAAATCTTTCTAGATGGGTAACACTAGATTCTAGGTTAATATTGTTTTTTCTAAAAATTCAAAAAAAATTCATATTCAACCTCTTCTACGGGTCATCAATCCTTCAATAAGGTCCCTCACTGCTTGTCATCAGCCGGCTCATCCGAGTAGAACTTGTTGTACACTTTTTTGGGTCATTCTATTTAGCGAGCGCTCGTTTGGAACGAGCGAAATTCCGACAAGAACGCTCCTGTCCGCCACTCCGCAGCCGCATGCAACGCGCGGCAACCCACCCGCCACTCAGCGCGCGGCAACCACCCCGCCACTCCGCATGCAGCGCGCGGCCCGCCACTCCGCGCGGCAAAAAATTATGCAACTGAAAGGAATCGAACTCGGGACCAGTAGCGTTTATACTAGCTCTAGTAACCAACCCGACCACAAAGCTTCGTTGTTTGTGATGCAAACACAACCCTATTTAATTAGTGTAAACAAGAAAAATTTTATCCAAATTAATCACTCCTTGTATGCTAAATAATGTCTTAAACGACTTCTAATTGTGATATGGAGTGAGTATACACATAACTTCAATACACAACTTCTTGATATAATTTTTTTAGCAAAACTCCGATAGCGTGCATAACTTATATACAATTTTTATGGTATACATAACTTATATGTACAACTTTTATGGTATACATAACTTATACACACAACTTTTTTCAAACATCAGTTTTATCTTCCGTTTTTGAAATTTATACACACAACTTTGACGCATAACTGCTAACTATAATTTTTTGTCAGATAAGTTTTAAGCATAAGTTCGATGGTGCGCAAAACTTATGCGTACAGTTTGGATGCGCAATTGTTTGAAGAATAACTTATGTGTATAATCTTTTTCTAGACGAGTTGTACATATAATTTTTTCTTTCTATAAATGACAAGTTGTGCGCATACTTTTTCAAATTATGCATAAAAAAGATTTGTTGAAGTTAAAGAAAAAAAATGGGCGGGGTCTGCCGTCCGCCCCCACGTGGGAGCGCGTGGCTTGCGGTCAAAACCGCGCGCTCCAAACGAGCGGCTGCGGGATTGATTTTGCGACTTTTTTTCCCGTCCGTTGTGATCTTCAGTTTTCACCTGAAAATG
The DNA here is from genome assembly GCA_036936925.1 of Cenchrus fungigraminus. Taxonomy (NCBI): domain Eukaryota; kingdom Viridiplantae; phylum Streptophyta; class Magnoliopsida; order Poales; family Poaceae; genus Cenchrus; species Cenchrus fungigraminus. Next base: position 41,292,109 of record CM072771.1, on the reverse strand, counting down.
TCTTTGGGATGTTGAGGTCCTCACGACAACATCTTCAAAAAGGATAATGCACCATGACACGTCATTGCCAACAACAGTCCAGGATTGAACGTGACTCACGCCTAAGAATCAGCGCAACCCTGATGAACACCAACCACCCTCGTTGTCACTTCTCTCGCTCTGTTCGTTTGGCTTATCAGCCACCAGCCAGCAGTATTTTTCTCTCAGAAAAAATCAGCAACCAACCAGCAGTACTTTTCTCTCAGAACAAACCAGCACCAGCCGCCAGCCAAACGAACAGGTCATCTGTGAGTCCATGCAAGATCTGGCCGGCTACCTCCATCAAGAAGCCGCCAGAAGCCGCCGAGGACACGTAGATTCCGCTTCTACTCAGCGGCCACGTACACAGGCCACAAACTCGTCACAGTACACCCCACACCTTCAGACGGCCAGATCGATGCCCCCATTCCAGATTGGCTTGATCGCAGGGAAGGACCCTGGAACAGTGGCGGAGGAGCGCCTAGGGCCAGTATGGCCACGGCCCTAGGCGCTGGGCTGATTTTGCTACACTGTAGCTACTGTAGCTACAAAGGCCTAGTGAAGATGGCCCATTATCTCCATTGACTGGCCCTAGGCGTAGATTCGGCCCAGCTCCGCCCCTGCCCTGGAAATGTCAAAACACAAATTCTCGCTCGACCAAAGAAGCTCCCATCCTCACCAGACAAACAAGACATTTCTAGTTAAGTTCTTAACTATTACTCCTACCTGTTTTATTACCTCTAAACTCATGTCCCCTCTGACCACAAATTGGAACGTTTATGTTGCACGAGAGAAGAGACACGACTGTAGCAGTACACACTGAGAGCTGTGCTGGGGATTAGTCCTTACTCGAGCCGTAGCCCATTGGGCAGTCCAGCACGCACGGTGCGGCGATCCGGCCGTCTCCGGCTGGCCGCCGGCGGTCGCCGAGTGTGCCTTCTTTTCCACAGCTTTTGACCACCGCCAGGTAATACTCTGACCGTGACCCCGGAATAACGCAGAGCAAATCTGACTCGACTCGCGTAACGTGGCCATGACCCATGACTCAAATCAAAATATACTATGCAAAAAGAAGATTCCCCATCACATCAAACATCACATCAAAAATGCCGACACATGCATGGAGTACTAAATGTAGATGAAATCAAAAACTAATTACACAGTTTGGATGTACTTTGCGAGACGAATCTTTTGAGCCTAGTTAGGTCATGGTAGGACAATATTTACCACAAACAAACGAAAAGTGGTACAGTGTTTTTTAGTTCGGAACAGTGTTTTTCAGCCTAAAATCTGTGTAAAATCTCAGAATTTTGCATTCCAATTTTGGTACCTAAACACACCCCCATGTCGTCGAGGCGCGGTAGCCCTCCATCCGGAGGCAGAAGAAAGCAGCGACCCGGACCACCAACCAACAATTCCTCGTGACGTCTGCTAAAAAAAAACTCTTCATGACGCCACGTTACCGTCTCGCCCGCCTATTTAAACCCTCGCCATCCCGCTTCCTTCCATCATCGTGCCTAGCTACAGTCTCTCGAGCTAGCGATAGATACAGCGACGAGATGATGACGACGACGAGGCGTGCCGTCGTGGTAGCGGTGGTGGCGCTGGCCTCCCTCCTCGCCGCGGCGCCCGCCCCCGCCGGCGCGGTCACGTTCAGCGCGAGGAACACCGCGTCGGGCACGGCGGGCGGCAAGCGGTTCGACCGCGACGTCGGGACCGCGTACGCCCGGAAGGTGCTCTCCGACGCCTCCGCCTTCTGCTGGAAGGTCTTCAAGCAGCCGGGCTCCGGCGGCAGCCGCAAGCCCGTCGCCGCGGTCAGCCTCGTCGTCGAGGACATCGACGGTGTGGCCTTCACCAGCGGCGACGCCATCCACCTCAGCGCCAAGTACGTCGGCGGCTACACCTCTGGCGACGTCAAGAGAGAGGTATGTGTATGTAACCACACGATGTCACGATGGACGATGTCAAAAGACAAGTGATAGATGTTGGAGTGTTTCAGGTCACCGGGGTGCTGTACCACGAGACGGCGCACGTGTGGCAGTGGAACGGGCAGGGCCGGGCGAACGGCGGCCTCATCGAGGGCATCGCCGACTACGTCCGCCTCAAGGCCGGGTACGCGCCGGGGCACTGGGTGAAGCCGGGGCAGGGAGACCGGTGGGATCAGGGGTACGACGTCACGGCGAGGTTCCTCGACTACTGCGACTCGCTCAAGCCGGGCTTCGTAGCGCAGCTCAACGCCAAGATGAAAGGCGGCTACTCCGACGATTTCTTCAAGCAGATTCTCGGCAAGAACGTGCAGCAGCTGTGGAAGGACTACAAGGCCAAGTACTCGGGGGCTGATGCGTTGGTTGTTGGGTCGCTGTAGTGTGGCGTGGCTTCGGTATCCTTATTGGTTCACGGTGCTGTTGCTTGCTGTTGAGTCATTGAGTACCTCCCATTATGAATAAGTCAAAGGGTTGACGCCCTAAAACACTAAGTCATGCGTTGACATTTATGCTTTGAACTTTCTTGTATTTGAAAAGGGAAATACTCCCTCCGTTCCAAATTTTAGTTCGTTTGACTTTTGAAATGTATAAATTGTTGTGATTTGCTTTATTAATGAAAGTTCTTCAAAAGTAACTTAAATTTGACTATATTTGCACTAATGTTTTGAATAAGATGAACGATCAAATTTGAATTTAAAAAAATCAAACAACCTATAATTTAGAACAAAGAGAGTAAAGAATATATTTTGAATGAGAGCTGCTGGAGAGGATCGGAGCCACGCGGAAACATAAGAAGACATAGGGGAATAGGTGGAAAAGCCCCTCAGCCATTTTCATAATAATATATTATCACACATGCAGGAACTGAAACTTTTAGATAAAAAGAGTCTTTATTCGGACATTTGTAAGATTTGCGAACCATTACAATTCATACGTCCTCCACTTTAAACAAAGATGCAATGCAACAAATAACAAACAATTATCTAAAGTTTGTAGCGAACATGACCTCATATGCCATTTGTTGAAGTTGATTTTGGTGATTCATGATAACACAAGCAATGTGACTAACCATATTATTTAGCATGTCCTTGTAGACGTTTCTAGGTCTTATGGATGCAAAAATGCCACATGCCAAAATGAGAAGATAGTATATATTTTGAGGAATCAAAGAAAAACTCTAAGAGGATTGAATTGGATGAGTTAAAGGTCAAAGGTAGCGTCGGATGAACTGACGCTATCATTTCTACATGCGTCGGATGAATGGCAGAGACCAAGCAGCAGGAATCAACAGCATCAGATGAACCGACGGTCCGGTCAGTTCGACCGTCGGTCTATCCGATGATCAGTTTGAACAAGACAGAGATGCGCCAAGACAGGAGCAGTTGCACCGGATGAACCAACGTGGTGGCAGCAGTTCATCCGGCAGTCCAGGAAGTCAAGACAGAGAACAACAAGTTGCAAAGGCTTAAGCACCGGATGAACCGACGGTGATAGCAGCGGTTCACCCGACGGCGTCAAGACAGCTAACAGAGAGGTTTTGGTCGCCATCCCTTCAGCACCGGATGAACCAACGGCATGAGAGAAGAGCCGTCGGTGTAAGCGTCGGAGCAATTGTGTCAGCAGGTGGCAACAGTCATGTGATGTGGAGGGCACCGGATGAACCGACGCCTGGGAAAAGTATAGCGGCGGTTTATCTGACAATACGGTTTTCAGTAGTCGTTAGCCAACGGCTAGCTTGTTGGCTTGTGCTATTTATACCTCCTCCACTCACCCATTTGCAAGGGGCTGGAGCATGAGGAAGACCAGAGGAGTGTGAGACACATAGAAGATCATATCAAGCCATCCAAGTGCTAAATTGCTCATCCATAGACTTGCATATGCTTTGTGTGTGTGCTTAGTGCTAGGCTTAGCTTAGAGCTGAGTGAGTGCAAGGTGTGCCTACCTTGTGAGGTGATTCTTGACTGGACCAAGTTGTACAAGGTGCGTCGGAAGCCTTGGAGCATAAGTAGCTCTCCGGTAAACGTCTTCGACCCTCCGGCTTGGTGTGGAGCGGCGAGGACACTTTGTGCGGGGAACGTGGAGACCCCCTTCCTTGGTGGAGAAGCTCCTTAGTGGAGACGGCATCAAGGTGACCAAGAGAGCTTGGCGAGTGCATTTGTGGCCGAGCCTAAGTGGCACGTCCAGTGGTGCTCTTGGGAGAGACTTGGTGACCGAGAAGCAATACTCTTGTGTGGAGTGCTTCAACAACGTGGACTAGGGGTGGCTAAGTGCCTACCGATACCACGGGATAAATCGCGTATCAAGAGTTTGCTTCTTCTCATCCCTCTTTACGTTTCCTCATTACATCCTTGCAATTCTTGCTTGCCTTTACTTTCCTAGAGTAGTACCTTGCTAGGATTGACTATAGGTTGCAAAACTTGTTTTGGGATGAGAGTTTCACACTAGAACAACCGTAGTTGCACATCTAGGTAGTATGTTCTAGTTTATATTTTGAGCAAATAGTGATAACCGCTTAATGTTTTAAGTTGCTTAATTCACCCCCTCCTCCTCTTATGCTACGAGCATACGATCATCCTTCCAAAGTTCTAAACATACATAATCATTGTAGGTGACATTAAATGCATATCCTATTAGCACATATTATTGTTGGAGAATAGACCTTTAGTACCGATATGAAATCCCTTTAGTACCAGTTGTTCAATTGGTAATGCTAAGTCGGTATTAAAAAGGAACTTTTAGTACCGGATAAGAGAATGTTTCACTTATTCCGGCCGAATCTTTACATAGCCAAGACAGGCTATGGTGATCATGTGTGACTGCAGAGCGCTGGCACGGGCAAGCATTCCCGATCTCTGTTTTTGTCACACAATAATATCCTGTTTCGTTAAACTCGTTTGGTTTGGAGTGTTGTTACTATAGCTGTTCCTATTTCAACTAGGTACTACATCCGTTCCAAATTATTATTTATTTTGATTTTCTAGGTACAAAACTTTTGATATGGGTCTAAAAATATGAAGTTTGTAGGTATGTATAGATATGTAGCAAAAACTACGTAGTACTATGTATAGAAACGCCTTGGATTGAAGGCTTCAAGCTGACCATTTTGGGTTTGCATGCATGGAAAGAAAATAGGAAAGATATATGCAGCTTGATGTTTTCCATAATTATCACGCTTTCAATAGCACAGTGCATGCAAATATGCAATGCATGTAGCAAGCTCATTGAGTTGTTGCGGAGTCCCACACGAGAAAAAAGAAAAGTGTACTCCCTCTGTCCCGAAAAAAATATCCCTTTGACTTTTAAATCTTATTTCATACTCTCTCCGGTTTGGTAAAAGTAGTCATTTTGAACAGAATTGTGGATACCAAGGAGTGATTAATTAGGCTATAGTTTTCCCTATTTGCCCTGTTTAGTTGCATGAGAAGGTGGATCGCGTGTGCAGAAAGAAGAAATAAACTGACACGGTTCTCTAAGTGAGAATTTTGGTGAAAATTTAGGGAAAGAACCTAAGAGCAACTCTAAGAGTATGCTAAAAAATCACCCCCAAAACTGCATATTGGGGGTGCTCCTATTTTTTTTCTCTCAAAATATTATCATCCAACAGCCGACCACCAAAAACTAGCATCACAATATTTCAAAACATGTCACGTCATCATGAGTGGGCCTAATCCTGTCTTTGTTTCGGCAAGTGGACCTAATTTGGGCTGTCCCTCACCATCCTCCTCTGCCTCCATGGCTGCAGAACACCTCCGAGCCCAGCTTGCCGCCGGCAAATCCGCCGTATCCGTGCTGCATCCGTTCGATTCCTCTTACCAGCAACTTCCTCTCGCTGTCTCGAATCCATCACACTGTCCACTGTCCAGGGTCCTCGCCGTCGGAGTCGGCGGCGCCCGTGGCCGCGGCGACCAGTGAGTCGTCGAGGTCAGCCACCCTGGACGCTAGCAACTGCTGCAGCACACAGTAACGCTCCTGAGAGGGGTTCTCAACAGCGTCGAAGATGCCGACCTTGCCGTCGTTGAGGACAGATCAAGCTGGAGATGTGTGTGCTCCTGTGTGCGCATGCCGTGGGTGGGTGCTGGTCCGGCTGAATATTGTGTGGAGTTCACGAGAGGCTCCCGGGAGTTCATGCGAGAAAGGAGCTCGGGAAGGATTGGGGAAGAGACGGTGGTGGTGGTGATTGTTTTAGCGTCCACATATTTTTTTTTGAGAGTTTACACAAGCTGTTGGAGTTTGTTTTTTTTTCTCTTTTCTCCCAAAATCAGGTTTTAGGAGTAATATAAGGGGACGTTTGGAGTTGCTCAACACCAAACGAACGGAAGCTAAATTGGTTACTGCTGTGACGCTTGTGTTCGCGTGAGGCTGTGACGCAATTTAAAGCGAGTATACCTGAGCATTTCTCAGGTTCGAGCCGGGCTGAAAAAATCTTGCCCATGATGTCTCACTGGGCAAGTCGGGCCGGGCCCGGGCTTGGGCGGACCGCCTGCGTAATTTACACTATAAAATAGCTAAAAATATATATCGGGCTGGGCTCGGGTCAAAAATAATTTTATTAGGCTGTGAAATCTCTGCTCAGGTCCCGTCCATTAAGGTTCGTGGGCGGGCCAAAATCCGTCGAGCTCAGACCAGGCTAGTTTTGCTCAGGTATAAAAGCGTGGAAGCCAAGGCGTGGCGTGCGAGGGAAGAGAAACGGACGAGCGACCAATTATGCAAGGGCAACATCGGAAAAAACTGCCTCGCCACGCCTAGAACGACTGGTTTTGCGTATCCGCATCACGCGCAGGACGACCATTTTTAACAAATCGGAGGGAGTATAGAGTGTCCTCTTACATCATAATAAATCTCATCTAGTTAAAACAACACTCATACTAATAAAGAAAAGTGTACGGAGAAGCATGTAGAGACGATCAATGATCAATTGCTGTTATTTTTCTAGTTTCAATGCTAGTGCATTTATTTAAGATTCTAAAAATTAAATAAACATCACGATTTCCGACCATAATTAGTACTCCCTCCGTCCCACAAAGACCGTTCGTTTAGAAAATTTAAGACATGCTAGTAGTTGTGACAAATGACCTTGTTACCCCTAATTAATCATGCATTGGAACTTGAAAAGAGTCATCAAATAAGCATTTCATTGGCTTCATGTGTTTCTCAATGCAATATTTCCTTGGTACTTGGTGTTAGTTTAATGAGAACATTTAATACGAGCTAAAAGAACACTCTTTGTGGGACAAATTTTGAAAGCTATATGAACAGTCTTTGCGGGACGGATGGAGTATTAGTTACTAAGGGTAATATAGATATTTCTCATCACTACTATTATGTATAAAATGCTCCAAAAGGACACTCTTTGCGGGATGAAGCGAGTACTCGTAAAAAGAAAGAAAAGCTTAGTTGTTTTTTGTAATATGGAGATAGAATGATAGGCAATGAAGTCATATTATATATGGTTTGATCCAGTGACGAAGTTAGAACTAGAGCTGGGGGGAGCTGATGTTGCCTTCTTTCACCTCTCTCTTTCCCTCTTCTCCAACATCTTCTATCTTAGTAGGAGAGCTTCGGTGGGGCTCCCCTGGTGCGATTAGCTATCGCTGGAGCGATGAACACCATTCCATCGCGCCGGCCCACAATAGCCCACGGGAGGAACCAGCCCACTAAAGACCACGGGAGGGGCTTCTTCCTCCCCGCAGCGCCGCCGTTCCAACGCGCCGCCGCTTCTTCCTCCTCGCGCACGTCGTTGCGCCCGCCCCCGCGCCGCCCTCCACCTCCGTCTCCGGCGGCTCCCGCCGTCGGATCCGGCGACCACTCCCCTCCCCCGCGCTAACCCGTCCGCCCCTCTCCTTCTTCCTCCTCGCGACTGCCCTCTCCCGTGCTCGCCCCCGCGCCGCCCTCCTCCACCGTCTCCGGCGGCTCCCGCCGCCGGATCCGCCAACTGCTTCCCCCCGCACACTAATCCGGTGAGCTCTCATCGGAGAGAGCTCACCTTCCACCCCCGTCCGGTCCCTGGCCCACCGGCTGTCAAGCCGCTGGCCCCGGCCGCCGGTCTTCCCTCCGACCCCCACCCCCGATTCCATAGCCGCCGACAAACATAGCTCCCCGGCAACCCCCAATACCGAAACCCTAACCCCGGCAACCCCCAAACCCTAACCCCGACAACCCCCAAACCCTAACCCGGTGGTTGTAGCGGCGGCGGAGGAGGAGGCACGTCGAGCAGCAGCGCAGAAGGAGGAGGGAAGCTTCGGTGCGAGGAGGAAGAAGCTTCCGACAGGTGGGGTCCTGCTCCCATGACGCTGACAGGCGGGACCCAAACCATCGCAAGCGCGACATATCGTCGTCCCCCCCCCCCCCCCCCGCGAGCGCTCATCTTGTGTTTCCTTTCAAAGGCAGTCTTTACTTTAGGTTCTACCAAGATTTTTTTTAACAGCCTAGGGATTGCAGTCACTATTATTCGAATCAAATTCCATATGCCTAAATCTTTTCCTCAAAAAATACATGTACGAGTTAACCGCACATCTAAATTCCCGTCCGTCTCTCGGCCTCCCACCTCCGCCGGCCATCACATCCAATCCCATCCAAACTCCCGATCCCATGGCATCGTCCTCCGAATCCCCAAGCTCCGACGACACCACCAGAGCTTCGTCCTCCGACGCCCCAAGCTCCGACGATAACACCGTGGATTCGTCCTCCGAAGTCCCAAGCTCCGACGACAACACCACGGATTCGTCCTCCGAAGCCCCAAGCTCCGACGACAACACCATGGATTCGTCCTCCGAATCCCAGAGCTCCGACGAAAACGCCACCCCGTCCTCCGAATCCGAGAGCTCCGACGACAACGCCACTTCGTCTTCCGAATCCCAAAGCTCCGACGACAACAGCATGACTTCGTCCTCCGAATCCTTAAGCTCTGACGACGATGATGAAAAAACGGTGAGAACCAATCGATCACTGCTCCCCGCCTCCCCTTGTCCTCCACTCCCTGAAGTTGCAAGAGTGATTGATTGATAATTGATTCAAGATTTATCAGTACTTGACTAACAACTGGTTTGTGTGTATGTCCGTGCAGTTTGCGCATCCAGCAAGAAAACCCTCTTCCCAGAAAAAGTCATGTTCAGAAGTTAGCCAAGAGTTGGCGAACAATCGAACAGCTATAAAGACTCGATCCGAAGGAATACGACGAGGTAAATGTAAATTAAGTTGCTGCTCTTATCGTGACTTGCAATGCTTATCTGTTTTACTCATATGTTTGTTTTCATTTTGTAGGGTACCATGTCTTTGTGCAGAGTCTCCCTGATACATGCAAGGAGAAGGATCTCCCTGACATTGACGCTACTCCAATCACCATTACCCAATGCAAGGAGGAGCCTGCCCCTAATGGCAGCGGTAACACTGCAGTGCCTACTCCTATAATAATCACTACCAAATGCAAGGAGGAGCCTGTCTCTGATGGAAGCGGCCCTGATGGCAGCGGTAACACTGCAACTGCAGTGCCTACTCCAATCACTACCAAATGTAAGGAGGAGCCTTTCTCTGACGGCAGCAATAATGCTGCAGCCCCTACTCCAATCACTGCCCAATGCAAGAAGGAGTCTGTCCCTGACGGCAGTGCTACCATGGCGAAGTCAAGGTCTAAGTCAGGCATCTGCAAGGGGACTAAGCGGGGTACAAGCAAGTCAACTTCCCTGCAGAAGTATCTAGGCTAAAATTCATCCTCTAGGATTAGGCAATGGGTCCTTTCTGTTCTCTTCCAGGATTAGTCACTAGGCCCTTTCTGTGACTCAATCTAATGTCACTATGTCATTGTTGGTTAACCGACCGTGTATCCGTTTAAACCTTTATTTGTTAGTGGAAAATGTTGCATGGTCAACTGACCGTGTTTCGTTTATCATTGATAGTGGAAAATGGTCTTCTCGTCAGCTAGTTCGTGTGCTATTTTAGTACCTATGTATATGTGTACGGTTCTCATGAATTTTGGCAATACAAGGGTCCCGAGCTTTCATGGTTAGAACCTCCTTGGATTACGGTTGGATTGGGTTTTGACTCAATTAAACATTGCCCAAATATGCAAAGCAGAATTAAAATCCTATAGTAGGGTATACATATTTGTGTTAATAATCTGGGTTCAACATTATGTATCGTTGGTTGTCTGATGTGTCTTGGCCCTCAGGCGCCAGTGAGCGTGTGAGGCAAAAGGTTGGTTGGTTGGGTTGAGAGCGACACCGGATTTACAATCGTCATGTTCGTCTGGCTTATCAGTCACCAGCCAGCGGTACTTTTCTCTCAGAACAAATCAGCCACCAGCTACCAACCAGCAGTACTTTTCTCTCAGAACAAATCAGCACCAGCCACTAGTCGTCACCCAGACGAACAGAGACACAGTGTACCCTGCAGTGAGCCGAAGATGTCGGAAGCCAGTCCATGATGCTCCGCCACCAGCCTAACCAGACCAGCACCCTACACTACGGGAAACTGAGCCTTTGCTGAGAGCTCCGAGCTTTGCCGAGAGTCAAATAAAAAACTCTCAGCAAAGAGGGCTTTGCCGAGAGCTAAATAAAATACTCTCGACAAAGGAAAAAAACTCTCGGCAAAGAAAATGCACTCGGCAAATAATTTCTTTGCCGAGAGCCAGCCGTTTGGCTCTCGGCAAAGAATTTCTTTGTCGAGTGCATTTTTTAGCTCTCGGCAAAGAAATTAGAAAAAATCACTTTCTTGCCACAAAATTTTTTCTATGCTCAACATACACTTATACAAAACTTATGCTCAAATTTGACACAATTTTAACTTTGTTTACTATATTTAACAATTTTACATCATTCTAGGCAATTTTTTCGTACACGTCCGATATGAACTGCAAGTGCATGAAATCCTAGAGTAAAGTTGGTGAAAAAATGATATTCATGTTCATGAGACATCTCTAAGACTATGTACATGAAATGAAACTAAAATTCGAACATCTTGTTATCCGGTCATGATGAAGATCGTGTCGTAGAAAGGTTTTAAAATTGTATAAAATTCAAATGAAGTTTGAAAATCACGAAATTTGTCGAGTGATCATGATCTCATATGTGGAGGTTGTGGTAAAAAATTGATAATGGTTTGAACACTTCGACACATACGCTGTTTAGAAACCGGAACATCTCACGAGAAGTTTCTAAGAATTTGAACTAATATCACTAGGTTTGACGTCGTACAGAAATTCTTAGTTTGACTTAAAAAAACTTTTCTATAAGTAGTATACAACATAATTGGTGTTATGTTAAATTTTGGAATTTTTTAACATTTATTTACTATTTTTTAACAATTAATTTGATTAAATTTGTTAGTGCCGAGAGCCGACTCTCGGCAAAGAGGTCTCTTTGCCGAGAGCCAGATGGCTGGGCCCACGGCACAACCGGCCCACCTACCTCCGTCGGCCCATCTACCCCCGCCGGCCCACCTACCCCACCCGGCCCACTACCCCAACGCATAAAAGCGCAGGCGCCGCCACCCCGTAACCCTAACCCTACTCCACCCTTCCCCTCCCACACAGCGGCGGCGCCGCCTCACCTCTCCCTCTCCTCCTCCACCGGCTCCCCTCCCTCACCTCTCCCTCTCCTTCTCCTCCATCGGCTCCCCGTCCCCGCCTCTCGCGGCACCTCTCCTCTCCCCTCCGCTCGCCCCTCACCGGACAGGTGAGGAGGGGCGGCGGGGCGAGGAACGGCGCCGCGTTCCCCACCGCGGGTGGCCCGCAGCCCTGCCTCCCTCCCCTACTACGTCCCCACCGGCGCAGATGTCGAGCGCGGCGGCGGGATGGGTGGCACGCTCCCCACTGTGCGGTGCGGCCACCTACAGATCCGGCATGGGGGCGGCAGCTCGGAGTGGTGGTGGCGCCAGATCCGACAGGTGGCGGCGGTGACCCGGTGCTGGTGGCGCTAGATCTACCAGCTGCGCCGGTGGGCAGCACGACGGCGCCAGGTATGTTTCTCTCTCTCTTACACTCTCCTTCTCTCTCTCGCTCTCCCGGCGTGGTGCTGCTGGTGGCCGTGCTGGTGCTTTGGCTGGGGGTGGCGGCGTGGCGGTGGCGGCGGTTGCGCACGACGTGTGGTGGATGCGGTGGGCGGTGGTAGTGATGGCAGCGGTGGTGGGTGGCCTCCTCTCCCCCGGTGTCGGCGGTGGTGGTGCTAGCAGGCGGCGGTGGTGGTGCTAGCGGGCGGCGGCGGCGCCTAGCCGGTGGGACCGCTGCCCTGACCTGGATTTTCTTTTTTCTTGTTTTTTGAAACTTTCTCTGCGAGAGCCAAGTGGCCTCTCGGCACATGTCCACCGAGAGGGAACCCGTCGGCTCTCGGCAGAGGTGTCTTTGCCGGCTAGAGTCTGCCGAGTGGCCTCTGCCGAGAGCAACCTCTCGGCACAGGCTCCACCGAGAGGATTAGGGCCTGTGCCGAGAGGATTAGTGCTCTCGGCAAAGGTTGCGAATCCGATAGTGCTACCTTTGCCCCCCAAATGCACCGCCACATTGCCCAGCGAAGTATGTCAGGAGCGGCACCTTACTTGAGTTGCTCTTGCGGCTCAGATGATGTCCTCGGTATGGTACTAAACAATGCTAGCTGCTGCGTAATTCTAAAAAAAAAATGCTAGTTGCTGCGCCGCAAGACCGTATTGGTGATGGTTTACACGATATATATCACACCACACTACGGTAGTGATGCCCACACATCACCTTCCGCCTCATCTCCCGCCGATCTGCTGCCACGCCGCCGCAGCCTCCGGCATCCCTGCCTGGATCCTCCTCGACAAGATGGCGCGCCTCGGCCTCTCCCGTTGGCTTGTTCGCTGCCCCTTCTGACTTTCCATGCGTCAGCAAGCGCGAGAAGTCAACGAGTTGTCTCACAACGAGCACTGTTTTTTTCATGAATATGCACGTAATGTATCATTACATTAAGACCAAGATTTGATTGCAACTCAAATGAAATGGATTCCACATGAACACAAACCGACGAGCAAGCTGAACATAATTCGGGAGTGTCCCGTCGACCTTGGCCCTTCGATTCCTGGCTGGATGGTCCACAAAACAAAAAGGAAACTCCCAAAAGATGTAAAGAGCTCAAACTATAGGAGCTTAATTACCAAACAGAAATAAAAAGGACATACTCGTGGGTTCGATCACGCTATCGTTCGCCTCCTCTCGCTGATCCACGATTAGACCTGGTAATGGATTAACATCCAAATCCAATTTAAGGGAAATCCAATTAAAGTCCAACTACAAACACATCCCATCCAATCCAATCCTAATAATTAGGCTAACATCCAAATGCATCCTATTCATCCTATACAATCTGGCGTCTTCATCTGCTTGCTAACCCCCAACAATCGTGGTCAAAGGAGGACGGAGCTCCCGCCGGCGGGCGTGCGTGGGAGCTGCTTCGGCGGCCTTGACGGGAACTAAGACGGCAGGGTCGTCGTCCTTCCCTGGGCGGCGGCGGCGGCGCAACTCGACAGTAGGGTGGGACTGTGGGGTCAGCGCGGCGCAGGAAGCTGTGGCCGGCGGAGCACGAGGAGAAGGTGGCGCAGCGCGGCGGGCCTGCGGCGGACGGAGCTCTGAGGGGAGGAGGGGTTGGGAGCGGAGCGTAGGAAACTCCATGCGGGCCCTCCATGACCGGCGAGGAGATCTCAGCGCGGGCGACGAGCACGGCCGGTCGCCGTAGAGGAACGGCGGCGGGAGCGGCCGCTTGTACAGGACGCGCTCGCGGGCGGGGATGGGGATCCGACGCGGGCCAGCTCGATCTCTGCATCCGCTGCGAGCTGGAGCGCAGCGGCCGGCGACGAGCTCGGGAGGCAGCCGCCGTGCGTCTTCCTTTCTAGCTTCCCTCAACATGAGTTTTTTCCTTTCTCATAAGTCCAATAAAAATTGGATTATCCTGTTTTTTTGAGTCCAATGAAATCCATTATCCAACTAATCCAAGTCCATGAAAGTCCAATTAAAAAAATCCAATTGGATTTGGATTATCGCCGATCCAATCCCACGTATATCCACGATGCTGGAACCCGCTACTGTCGTCTCCACCACTACCGAAAACTGAGAAGTCCTCGTGTGTCAGAAAGTTTGCCGTGCGCTTTCTGTCAGGCACACGGCGAAGTAACTCTTTGCCGTGTGCCAAACTGTGAACAAATAATAAGAAAATGAAGCAAGTTAGTAATATAAACGGCACTATAGCCCGGTCACCTCCCAGACAAATGCAAGCATTGTAAGGGGTCGCAAGTTACCGGTTGCGCGCGACAGGTGTCGCGCGATAACCTCGTCCCACAAATAAGGTGTGACATTGTGGTGCACGGTGCCATCTTCGTCAAGCGCTCACCTTTGCGTCGTCATGCACCGCTACACCTGCACGGTCGTCTTGCCGTCACGACGTCACCTGTTGGATTGGTCATGCAGGAACCAGCCGCAGCTGCCAGCATTCCTGCGATGCCTGGGTTGTGTTCCCATACTGATGAACACTAGTATATAATAATTGAAGGAAACACCTATGTATTGGTTGGCTTCGCAATATATAGTATCTTCGATCTGAAAATATTGGTGATGTGTTGTTTCCCTCTTAATAAAATGGACAGTTTTATTCAGCTAGTTTGGGTTGAGTTATCAGATATTCCCGCCTTTCAATTTTCTAAGACAAATGACAGAAATAAGCGTTTGCATATTTGTAGTGCGCTTCCTCGAAACTCGTAAGGGTTCCGTCACTCTCGCGGACTTGGCAGTCCGTCCCCTCGTGCCCCCAAAGAATTTTTTTTTTTTGGGAGATGGGTGATCTTGCTCCTGCTATGTAGTGTAATGGTGATTTTGCCCCTATTTTTTTAACTTTGCGAATTTACCCCTCCTTTTCGTAGATGAAGCTTCTGTCTACCCCTCCTTTTAACTCCGTTAGGTGATGAGCACTTGAACAAAATAAAAAAATAAAAAAAGACTAAATACTATGCGAATAGACCAAACTACCCTTGTTCACCTTATCCATCAGACGCCAGGCGGCGCACAATTCCTCCTCGCTCATTTTTTCTCCTCCCCGCCCGCGAAACCCTAGCGCCGGCGACTGAATCCAGGAGGGGCGGGCGGACCTGCGCCGGCCTGACTTCGGCGAAAGGAGGCGTGGCGCGAGAGGGCGCGGCCCCGGCCCTGCTGGAGACGCGGCCTCCACCAGCCCCGACGCCGACCGTGGGCCAAGCACGGGCGCCGCCCGCCGGCCAAGGGTGGAAGGCGCGGCCTCCAGCGACACGGATGCCGGCCGCAGTCCAAGCGCGGGAGGCGCAGCCTCCAGTGGCCCGGACGCGGTCCGCGGGTCAACTGGGAGGTGCGGCCTCCTGCACACCCGATCTTGTACTTTGTGTATATTCTACTTTGTGTTTGTCGTCTCTGCTTCAGTGATTGTTACAGTACTTCTTATACATCCATCTCACTTGTTTATAGGATGCAATCTTGCATAAATTTTCCATGTGGTAATTGCAGTTTGTTCGCTACTTTTTGACTGTCACCATCACAATACAGATTGTTCATGTTGACGCTTTTTCTGGTCAACACACACGAGCACTGGATCGCGCGGAACGTCGAAACGCTGAACTCGCCGAGCTCCTGCCCGGACCGGTCTGACCGGTCAGGGGCACTGTGACGTCCCAGGTTTTTAGTTAACCTTAAGTGCTGGTCAACACAGTTGACTGTGGTCAAATCATGGTCAACCTGGGCCATCACTTGAAAAACCTCCCCACACACCCCCTTGAGCACCTTAGGCAAGCCAATACAAGTTCCATGGGTCAAAACCCTAGTTAAGGGGGACAAAACCCTTGATGCCATTATGTCATTCTAGAACTTTGTACGCGTTCTCCAAATTTTGTCTAAACACTCAAAATTCTACCAATATGAAAGTTGTGTAGAATTGTGAGGGACACATTTCATCTTCAGGTTGGCAATTGAAATTCGAAGGAAAAATGGCTCAAAAACTCAAGTCAACGCTGTCGGTCACTGTTCACCAGGGCCGAGTTTTTCCCCAGTTTGGCATCCACCTTTATCCGTCAATTCGAGATCAATTGGAGCTCGGTTAGGGTCTATAGTGTAGAGGGTTGATCACTCTACAATAGTCCTATTTATAGGTTTTTGAGTGCAGTTCTTTGTTTTAAAGTTTTGAAATTTCAAAACCGGGCAGTTCAAAAGGGGCTTGAGCCCGCGGGCGCCAGAGCGCGCGCGCGCGCCGGCGCGTCGGCCACGCGGCGCCCGGCGCACCGCCGCCCGTCCTCGACGTCCGGGGCCCCCGGCCGCTCGACCCCGCGCGCCCGAGGCCAATGATGCGGTCCCCTCGCGTCCCCCGAGCAAATCCCCCTTGGGACGCTTCCCTGAACCCGCGCTGCGCTCGCCTGTGCTCCCGGCCGGACCCCCCGCCGCACCTCCCGCCGGCGAGCTCTGTGCGCCTCGGCCATCGCGCGCCGAGCCATGAATTCGCCCGCCCGACCTTCGAGGCACCTCCCAGCTCACCCCCGTGCACGCGCCCGCCTATAAAAAGGCCGCCCGTGTGCCTCCCCGTGCGCATACCGCACCGCCGCCCGCCATTGTCGCCGCCACGGCGAGCACACCCGTCCGCCCGCTCTCACCGCCGGACAAGCAGCTGGGCACCACCCCTAGGACCCAAGGGAGCTTCCACGGCCGCTTGTTCGCCCGCACTTCGCCGCCACTCGCCGGAATCCGAGCCGGGGCGGAAGCGCCGCCACGGCCTTGCCGCCGCCGCTCGCCGGCAGCGTCCCCGACCCAACCGCCGCCGCGCATCGACCCCTGGTGATCCCAATCACACTCCCGTGCCGCTTGTGCACCTCCTCCGGCCGCCGTTCGCCGCCGGCGAACTTTCCCCGCCGCCGGAGGGCATATTTGTGAACACCGAGGGTATATCTGCGAAGCCAGGGACTTAGTTGTAATAGTTTGAATCTTAGTTTCCTAGCAGTTCAGTCTAGTGACTTAGGAAAATCCTAGAAAATCGTAGAAAAATCAGAAAAATGCAAAACTAATTTTGGTGGTTTCAGTGAGACTAGACCTACAACTTTTGCAAAGCATGACCATAGTTTTGGCTTAAGGATTTTGAATTAAAATTCCAATTCAGTTTGACCTCATTTTGTTTTAGTTCAAAATCTAGAAGAGCTATGGAGCTGAACTTTGGATATGTTGCTAGTTATATCAATTGTAGTGTCTGGGTAAAAATTTGCATAAAGTTACTGTGTAGAACTTTTTATATAAATTACTTTGTATTTATGCCATTTCTGCCCTATTAATTTTTGTAGCAAAATGTAAATTGATTTCTGTGCTGCACTTGTGGCTATGTTCATGTTATACCTAGATACAACTTTTCTGAGTTTATCATGATTTTATCTCTGTTGGAAATATGTGATCTTGATTTATGCTTAGATTTACATTTAAATTCATATCTCAAATTTCAAATGCTTTTGGGATGAACTTGCTAGTTTCCTAGGCTTGTTTTAGGCTAGAGCAGTTGTAGGAAAGAGTTAGGGTGCAGGAGATCTTTATTTATTTAATTATGCTTTTCTCATAATAGTTATAGCTAGGAAATGCTATGGTTCGATGTGTTTAAGGTGTAGCTCTTTTAAAACTTGAAGTTGGCTCAGTGGCATGTTTATAATCTTTAGGGCTAGCTAGAACCTTTGTCCTTGTTTTATGATTGATTTGTGCAATTAAAAGTTAGGGTGCATATGAGCTCCTTATTAGAAGTTAATTAGAAAAAAAAATTATCTTTGTAATCTTGTAATCCCTTTAATTGGTTGCCTAGCTTAATTAGGATTTATGGTTTCACCCTTGCTGTTTGGTGTGTTTAAATTAAATTAATTGCATAGATGTGCACACAATCACTATTAAAAAGATTAAAAGAATAATAAGCTTTTGTATATATATAATAACCTTAATGAAAAAAAAAGAATTAGTAATTAAATGTTTATCTAGGTGAATATGGCCAACAAGAGTTGGATAAAATGATTCCTCACTCCACCTGAACCCTGCATTGCATTCCGTGTAGAACTCCCTGACGGTAACTACGCTCTCGTGCCGGAAGCCGAGGAAGGAGGAGCGGACGCGGAGCTGCAGTACGTGGAAGTGAGCGAGGACACCGAGGACCAGCAGACTAACTGTGCTGACGAAGGCAAGCCCCGGTGCATTTACCTAAGTGTTTTTGAAAAGTTACAAAGCTCTCTATGGATGTTTGTGCATTTACGTTCAGGAGTTGAATGAAACTCTAGATGCATGATCCCTAGGTACCTATGTCTCTATTAGTATGATAGGTCGATAGCTGCCTGGCTATAGGACCGTTACAAGTCGAGTGATGCTTGTCACTCGCGAGAATATGTTCTTATGTTGGAATCATAAGATCTTTATAAATGGATTGCTCATGTGGTAAGAGCATGGGATGTGGGCTCCGGTCCAATGGCTTTCGTGGGTTAAGTGTTTGAACGTACTAAACACTTGTCGGAAATGGGTACGGTAAGCCTAGTACCTTAATGAGGCGGTAAGGGATTTTTCCGTGACTAATCTTGGGATGCGTCCCCCGGCTAGCTACCGGTGGTGCATGTGCGATTTTGGGTGCCTTGCGGGGTATACCAGATAGCCTGTACCGAAGACTGTGGCCTCTTATCCCGAACCGAGGATTTTCGGGAACCGCCTGGTGGTTGTCCTCGCGGGGGCACCCTACCGTGTGTTTAGGTCTACCTTGCAAGGTTTAAATCAATCGATTGTCGGCCTCTCACCGTTATCTGAGACTACTTATCCTGCTGGCCATGAGAACCCTAATGATGGAAGTTGATGAATAGGTATGCTTGATTAATTGTTTGCACAACTTATGCTTGCAATAGCTTGCTAATTTAGAAAGGAATAATCAACTAGAACTTGGGCTAAAATCTTGAAAGTAAGGACATACTCTTTGTTGCTTTTCAGCAAAAGAAACCCCATTGGCCAAAAAGCCTTTCATGTCTAGAGTTGGTGATGTAGTTGTCACCGACGGGTAAGTCTTGCTGAGTATTAGTATACTCAGCCTTGCTATCATCTGTTGTTCCAGGTAGTACTTTTGCTGATGTGTGGCCTGGAGAGATCCCGCCCGGCTGGGAGCTGGAGTGGGTGGAAGACGATGATTGAAGGCATCATGGCAGGCCTCATGTGATGTTCCTCGCGCCGTTTAGTTTAATTCCGCTGTCTTCAAAACTCTGAACTTCGTTATCATGTCAAAAACTCCGGTTTGTAATAATTAAACCCTTCGGGGTAGTTTCGGATGTTAATCATGTGTGGTTCTCTGGACTCGCCTTCGCGTGAGTTTTAATGCATATATGTCGATCCTTATTGCTATGTAAAGTGATTTCACCGGGCATTAACCCGGCAACTAACGACAGGATGATACTTTACTGTCGCTTAATGGCCAAAGTGGATTGGTTTAGGCGATAGTACGGTATTATCCTGGGCGGGTTGTCACAGGCACCGGTCTGACCGGTGGCTGCAGACGCACGGTGAAAACCTAAGATCGCCGCCTCGGGAGGGACCCCGTCGGAGATGGCGCGCCTAGGGTTGCTCTGAGGTCGGCAAGGCCACTCAGAACGTCCTTGATCGTCGTCGAGACAAACAAGGAAAGCACAAGGTTGGAAAAGGTAGGGTTTGAGAGATAAAAGTTGTAGAAAGTAATGTACGATTGGGTGATTCCACCTCAAATGGCCGTGGCCCTTTATATTTATAGGGTGGGGAGGTCTTGCCCCGCAAGGAATCCTTTTACAACTCAAAATTCGCAAGGACTCCTCAATTCTACTCGGACTCGGGGTCCACCGGTCAGACCGGTCAGGCCCACCGGTCAGACCGGTGTGGCCGTTGCCGGATCGGCTACAGGACGCCCCACCGGTCAAACCGTTAAGGGACACCAGTCTGACCGGTGGCGTCAGCCTGATCGGCCTTGTGCCAATTTTGGGTGTGAACATATGTCTTCCTGTTTTTTAGTAAAGCTTGCTGTCTAAAAAATAATTCTAAGGTCGATGTGACACTTCACCGGCCATTTTTTGGGCTAAGGGCGATTTTTTGCTTTAAATCGGCCAAATCCTATCAAGCGTCTTGCCAGACACTTGGATGAAATTTCTTCAAGTACCTCCCGTTGAGAGCCCTTGGAAGTCGCTGTCCTTGCAAAGTCTCCATCATGTAAGAATTCCCAGAACAAACCTTGACAACCTTGTATGGACCTTCCCAACTTGGAGACCACTTGCCGAACTCATTACTCTTAGATCCAATAGGTAAAATTGTCTTCCAAACCAAGTCACCTACCTGAAAAGATTTGGCTTTTACCTTCTTGTTGTATGCTCTAGCAACTCTCCTTTTGTCCTTTTCAATTTCCTCTAAAGCTTCCATACGCTTGTCGGTCACTTCATCAATATTGTCCATCATCAAAGCATAATATGACTCAACATCAAGATTATTTTGCTTTGCAAGTCTATATGCGCCTAGATTCACCTCAACAGGCAAAACGGTCTCTTGACCATATACAAGCTCAAAAGGAGTAACCTTAGTAGCACCATGTCTAGAAATACGATGAGCCCATAAAGCTTCAGATAATACCTCATGCCATCTTCTAGGATTGTCCTCTATCTTCTTCTTTATGAGCTTCACTAATGTCTTGTTGCTAGACTCGACTTGACCATTGGCTTGAGCATAATATGGAGATGAATTGAGCAATTTAATACCATAGGAATCAACAAACTCACGCACCTCTTTGGATATGAATGAAGTCCCTTGATCCGTAGTCAAAGTTTGTGGAATGCCAAACCTATGTATGATATGCCCAGTAATAAACTCAATCACCTCTCTATGTGTCATATTCTTCAGAGGAATAGCTTCAGTCCACTTGGTGAAGTAATCAGTAGCCACGATCACAAAACAATACCCCTTTGACGACGAAGGATGAATCTTACCAATAAAATCCAGACCCCATCCTCTAAAAAGCCAAGGCTTGATGATCGGATGCATCAACACAGCAGGTACCAACTGAACATCTCCATGTTTTTGACACTCTTCACAACCTTTGTAGTATCTAAAACAATCAGCTATCATGGTAGGCCAATAAAAGCAAGCTCGCCTGAGAAGCCACTTCATCTTGGGAGCCGATTGATGAGTACCACAAATACCTTCATGAACCTCTGCCATAGCCAACCTAGCTTGATCAGGACCTAAACACTTTAAGAGCAAATCATCTGCAGTCCGACGATACAACTCACCATCATCAAGAACAAACTTAAGAGCACATCGTCGGACTTTTCTATCAACTGAACTGCTAGGATTATGCAAATAATCAACTAGAGGCTTTCTCCAATCCTCCATCTCATCTTTGTCACGAAAAACCGAGGAGGAATTTTTACCAGGGGACCGGTCAGACCGGTCATGGGCATCGGTCAGACTGGTGCCGTTAGCCGACCCAGAGCTAGGGGACCGGTCAGACCGGTCGGTGACATCGGTCAGACCGGTGTCACCGGTTAGACCGGTCGGCTGTATCGGCCTGACCGGTGCTTCCAGAG
This sequence comes from Cenchrus fungigraminus, assembly GCA_036936925.1. Lineage (NCBI taxonomy): Eukaryota > Viridiplantae > Streptophyta > Magnoliopsida > Poales > Poaceae > Cenchrus > Cenchrus fungigraminus. The sequence continues at coordinate 41,270,567 of CM072771.1, read as the reverse complement.
CAAAACACTCGGCTGTAAGCAATGGTTTGTGTTCTTGAAAATTTCTTTTTCGAACATTATAACCAGATGCTTGCTGGGCCAGAGCATTAGCTCTAGGATTTTCCTCTCGTGGCACATGATAGATAACAAATTCATCCATACAAGATATGATGTCTAAACATTATCAAGATAAGCATTTAAAAAACCATTTAAACATTGACATACCTTGGATATTTGCTGCACCACCAACAAAGAATCTCCATATGCTTCCACATGTTTTACTCCTATGTCATGTAAAATTTCCAATCCAAATAGAAGAGCCTCATACTCGGTTTGGTTGTTAGTACAATCATGATCCAATCGGTTAAGAGCTTCAAAAACAGCTCCACTTGGCAAAATAATGACAATTCCAACACCACAACCATCTTTGCAAACCGATCCATCAAAATGCAACTTCCATGGAGTAAAAGTAGCATAACCGACATTCAAATCAATTTGCTTATCTACTCTATGTCCAACAATAAAGTCGGCAACAATTTGACCTTTCATTGAACTTAATGGCTCACAATGCAAATCATACTCAACTAAAGCATAAGCCCATTTGCCGACTCTACCACTTAAAATTGGTTTATGCAACATGTATTTGATTATGTCGGTTTGACATGCTACTATGCAAGTACTAGGTAAAAGATAATGCCTCAACTTGGTACAAGTATGATATAGTGATAAACACAATTTTTCAATAAAAGTGTACCTTGTTTCGGCGTCCACTAATCTTCTACTCTCATATGCAACAATGTACTCCTTGCCTTCGGTCTCTTGAGTCAAAACACCTCCAATGACATCCATCTCGGCCGCTACATATAACTTGAAAGGAATACCACTCTTGGGTGCTTGAAGAACGGGTGGCGAAGTCAAATAGCTCTTAATCTCATCAAATGCTTCTTGTTGCTTTGCCCCCCAAGTGAAGTTAACATCATTTTTCAACCGAAGTAAAGGAGTAAAAGCATTCACCTTCCCAGACAAGTTACAAATGAACCTCCTCAAGTAATTTACCTTGCCTAAGAACTTTTGCAAATCCTTTTTACAAGTAGGTGCTTTAACATTCCGGATTGCCTCAATCTTTTTAAGATCTATCTCTATGCCTTTTTCATGCACAATGAAGCCCAAAAACTTCCCAGCCGATACACCAAAAGCACATTTGAGTGGGTTCATCTTTAATTTATACCGACGCATTTTTTCAAATGCAAGTCTTAAATCAGCTAAATGAGAATCATCTTCAGCCGATTTGACAACAATATCATCGATATAAACCTCTACTATGATGCCAAGCAAATCATGAAAGATTAAATTCATAGCTCTTTGATAAGTAGCACCCGCATTTTTCAATCCAAAAGTCATAACAACCCACTCAAATAAGCCAACAAAACCCGGACATATGAAAGCCGTTTTGGATATATCCTCTGCGGCCATAAAGATTTGATTGTAACCAGCATTACCATCAAGAAAGCTAAGAATTCTATGTCCGGATGCAGCATTAACAAGAAAATCGGCTATAGGCATAGGATATTCATCTTTAGGAGTAGCTCTATTAAGATCTCTAAAATCAATGCAAACACGAAGCTTTTTTGTTCCTTTTTTCTCAACAGGCACAATATTAGAGATCCAATCAGCATAACGACAAGGCCTAATAAACTTTGCATCAAGTAACCGATTGACTTCCTCTTTCACTCGGTCATAAATATCAGGATTAAAGTTTCTACGAGGTTGTTTATAAGGCCTAAAACCAGGTTTAATAGGTAAACGATGCTCAACTAAATCACGACTTAAACCAGGCATTTCATTATAATTCCATGCAAAGCAATCAACATACTCCTTTAACAACTTTATTAACTCAGATTTAAACAACGGATCAAGATTCTTGTTTACAAATGTCAGCCTAGGTATAGTGCCATCACCAATATCAACCTCCTCTAAAGGATCAGCCGACGTAAACCCTTGTCCTAACTTGCTCAAATCATCAAAGTCTTCGATGGCCTCACACATATCGTTCTTATGCGCCCGATAGTGCTCTCGCCTCTGTTGCAACCACTCCAGATTTGCATCCATCAAATCGACAGAGAAGTTCTAGCCTGATCAACGATCGGCTTCATGATAACAGTAGCAAAGCCATCTTTGGTAGAATCAATAAGCCTCAAATTAGATAAATCTAAACCAGTTAAGCACTTAAGATTCTCATGATTATCCATAGTAGATCTGTAGACCACTGCAACACAAGCCGATGTATCGCCATGAACAATCTCTACCTCGTCGCCTACCCATTGGATTAAGAATTGATGCAAAGTAGAAGGCACACACTGATTTGCATGAATCCAATCACGACCAAGGATGAGACTGAAGTTATCTTGTGTCTCAGCGACGAAGAATGCTGTAACCAACGTCTTGCTCCCAACGGTGAGCTCCATAGAGACGACGCCTTTAGCTCCCATCGGCTCGCCTCCTCCCACACCGCTGACGGTCACGTTGGTCTTGATCAGCTCATCATCTGAACCTCCCAGCTTCTTGAACAAAGAATACGGCATCAAGTTGACAATCGCTCCTCCGTCCACCAGCATGCGAGAGATAGGCTTCCCATTGATGTGTCCCTTCATGTACAAAGCCTTCAGATTATTTTCAGTAGCTTTAGGCTTCTGGAAAATAGCTTCCTTTGGCCCAAAGTCGAGATGCGCAACGTCTTCCTCCGAGAGCACATAACCATCCATAGACATATGAATCACATTGATGTCCAAATTCATGCGCTCGGGCGAAGAACTGTAGTCAACAAGCTCCTCATCGTCTTCTGGTGCAGTATCCGATGCGGACTTGCCATCACAAACCATGGGAACTGAAGAAGAGAAACCGGGCGGCGTCTCTGGGTCACCGGTCTGACCGGTGTGACCGGTCTGACCGACCCCTTCACCGGTCTGACCGGTGTCGACTGGGAGCTGGTCTTGACTCTCCACTCTTTCCCCTGAGGTACCATGGGCCTGTACTGGTTGAAAGCTTCGTCCGTTTGCTTCTCTTCTCTTGAAACGTCAGGCGTTGAAGCTTCCTCCTCTGTGTGCGAGTCAATCCTGGAGGACACCATCTTGGTAAGAAGTATTTGGAGTTGGAACCACTCCCACTGGCCTCATAGTCATTAGCAGCAGCAAACACCCCTGGAGTTGATGTCACAACCTTATTGTTTGGAACAATCGGTCTTTTACCACCCTCTCCAATAGGAACATCCATTGATCCAATCTGAATAATATCTTGGTTCGTAGTCCTCTCTAGATCAACTTCCATCTTCTGCACCTCCTCCCTTTGCTTCGGCTTGAAAACTTGCTTCACAGGAGGTAACACAGCTTTTCTGGACGCACCGGTCTGACCGGTGATAGCGACCGGTCTGACCGGTCGGGTCTGGTGACCCTGACCAGAACGGCGAGGAGCCAGTCGGTCTTGGACAGGCCTAGAGATTCTGTCAAAAGCTGATTTATGTCCATCCCATCCAGGATGAAAGGCTTGTTGGTAAGGCACCCACATCACTCCATTATCATCATATACAGGGCGTGGTGCATTTGAACTTGATGACGCCCATGGTGGAGTAAAGCATTGCCCTTGCTGCGATGGTTCACCCTTGAGTCTTGTAGCAGCTCTTGGAGGTGAAGATAACCCTCCTTGGTGTGTAGGTGACCTCATCCTTTTTTTTAACGGCCGATCACTTGTAACGGCCTTTTGCTTGGAATACTTATCAAATAGCATGTCAAAAGTGACCTTTGGCTTAGGACCACTCCCCTGATTTTTTGCTACATTAAGTTTCCAGTTTCCAATCTCCGGACGGCTTGGCTTGATCATCCTCGGGCGATCTGGGGGCGCACCGGTCTGACCGGTCACATCCACCGGTCTGACCGGTCTGGCCAGAGACGGCTCAGATGGTCGCTGATCGGTGGGTGTGGACGACCCTTGCCCCCCATGTCCAGAGGCACTCACTGTAACCTTGAAGGTCTCTTTGCCATCAGGAGTCTTCTCATACTCAACTTTGCGAACTAGCTCTTTTCCTCTCAAATCGGGCTTAGCCTCCCCGATTACCACGTTCTTGCCTTTAGTTGCTTCAGCTTGATGTGGTCGAACCAGTACCTTAGGCTGCTGTAAATCCATGGTGTTGATTGGAAAAGGAGCCTTGTCCACTTGCATCTCATGAAAAGTCAAACGACCTTCGTTTATGGCCGATTGAACCTGTCGACGAAACACATTGCAATCATTAATAGCATGAGAAAATGAATTATGAAATTTACAATATGCACGTCTTTTCAACTCTTCAAGTGGAGGAATAGTATGAGTTAACTTGATATTTCTAGATTTAAGCAATTCATCAAATATGCGATCGCATTTGGAAACATCAAAAGTAAATTTAATTTCTTCTTGCCGACCTTTGCTAGCCGGCTTAAGAGATGAACAAGAATAAGATTTTTCTTTAGAGGGCCAAACAAACTCAGCAGCATAAATTTCTTTATCACTATCGTCCGAGCTATCAGAATCATAATCAATAACATGAACATTAGAACGACGTGATTTAAAATTATCTTTCTCTTTATTCATTCGGTTTTCAACAACTAAAGCTCTAATTTGAACTTGTACAACCGAAAGAAAATCAGTGCCCTCTATCTTATCTCTAATAGATGATCTTAAACCTTTCAGACAAATGTCTGCAAGGTCCATATCAGTGATTGACAAATTAAAGCACCGGTTTTTAGTTTCTTTAAACCTTTTAATGTAGGCAGAGACAGTCTCATCTCTTCCTTGCCTAACCGATGTTAAGTCTGTCAATTTTAATTGTATGCTCCCACTATAAAAGTGATCATGAAACTTACGTTCTAACATATCCCAAGATATAATAGAACCGGGAGCAAGTGAGGAAAACCAAGCAAAAGCGGTGCTAGTCAAAGATAAAGAAAATAAGCGTACTTTCAAAGCATTATAGACACCAGCTTCACCTAGTTGTGCAGTGTATTGACTAATATGTTCCCATGTGGTTCGGTCATCATCACCACTAAATTTAATCAAGTCAGGCATACGCCAACCACGTGGGAGAGGAAATCTATCAAACTCGGGATCGTATGGCTTTTGATACAAATTTGTGTTACCAATATCGACACCAAGTTTGGTTTTTACCACATTAGCCAAATCTTCCTTAAATCTATTAAATTCCGCCCAATTAGGATTATTTGGCTGTTGTGGTTGAGGATTCTCCAAATTCATCTTATTTAAATAGGGAGCTATCTTAGCTTGAGCTAGCCTGTAACTTTCAAACACATCGTCCGGAATAATGTTTTTGGAGGCCGATGCATTTATTGTCGTACTATAATGAGGTCCGACATTACTAATTGTATTAGAAAAAGTAGGAACCATCTGATTTGGCACGACAGAAATTGGCAAAGGCTGATCGGGCACCAATTTCATAGCACCGGTCTGACCGGTACCCTGCATCGGTTCGACCGGTGCGGCCATGTTTGGCCTGTGCGGTTGAAACTGAGGGTACTGACCAGATGCTGGATTTGGTGTCAAACCATATGCAAGATTACCATTATTTACAGGCAAAGGTGCTAAGCTAGGATGAGACCCCTGAGGATTTGCTTTAGGAGTACTACTATTAGTTTCATTATTATTAAAACCTAAAGCCCTATCCTTTTCAAGATCCTCTAATCGTTCTAAACGAGCAATGTAAGAAACAAGCAATTCATCACTTTCCACTGTAGATTTCATAGGAGAAGTTTCAGACGGAGGTATTTTACTTACAGTGGGAATTACCTCAATATTGCTGTCGTTTAGCCTGATCGCCGGCAGCTCGAACTCTTTCAATCTTGCCACCTTGCCGGATCGATCCTTCTTGACGCCAGCTAGGAATTGTACTTGCATGTACTCTTGTAGCGTCTTGAACTTCTGCTGCTCCTCCGGAGAGAGATCTTCCAGCGACGCGGTGACGATGTTGTTCATGTCGAGCTCACACCGAGACATCGTACTAGGGTTAGATTGAATGGTTTTAGCAACCTGATCTTTCGTCCCCAGCGGAGTCGCCAAAAGTGTGTTGACGCTTTTTCTGGTCAACACACACGAGCGCTGGATCACGCGGAACGTCGAAACGCTGAACTCGCCGAGCTACTGCCCGGACTGGTCTGACCGGTCAGGGGCACCGGTCTGACCGGTGTACGCAGAGGCGCGGTGAAAACCTAAGATCGCCGCCTCGGGAGGGACCCCGTCGGAGATGGCGCGCCTAGGGTTGCTCTGAGGTCGGCAAGGCCACTCAGAACGTCCTTGATCGTTGTCGAGACAAACAAGGAAAGCACAAGGTTGGAAAAGCTAGGGTTTGAGAGATAAAAGTTGTAGAAAGTAATGTACGATTGGGTGATTCCACCTCAAACGGCCGTGGCCCTTTATATTTATAGGGTGGGGAGGTCTTGCCCCGCAAGGAATCCTTTTACAACTCGAAATTCGCAAGGACTCCTCAATTCTACTCGGACTCGGGGTCCACCGGTCAGGCCCACCGGTCAGACCGGTGTGACCGTTGCCGGATCGGCTACAGGACGCCCCACCGGTCAAACTGTTAAGGGACACCGGTCTGACCGGTGGCGTCAGCCTGATCGGCCTTGTGCCAATTTTGGGTGCGAACAGTTCAATGACTTTTTATTGCATTGTTCAGTGCAACTACCAGAAGGGAGAACTCTCAAGATAAGTCACATGGTCATTAGCGCCAATGTTCCCAGCTCGTCAGGCTGGGTACTCCAGTGAAGGTAACATCAAGCGCAGGGTCCACAAGTAGAAGCCTCAACACAGAGCTCGCCTCCTGTCCATCCTCGTCAAACCCAAATAAATCAGTTAAGAAAGCATGATGATGTTTGATTCACTTAGGCGTCGTATACTGCAACTGGATGAGGAGAACGCAAGCAGTAGGGCTGACTGGAAGGCTGACACTCTCATGATGCAGAATGGCCTGAGGATCAATAACCTGAAGACCATAGGACCTGTACCTAGTATTGAAATTGGAGACATTTTCTTCTTCAGGATTGAAATGTGCATTGTAGGTTTACATGCACCTGGGATGGCTGCCATTGATTACATTTCTGCTAAGCATGTTGGAAAAGATGACAGTCTGGCTGTCTGCTAAACATGTATATGTAAGCATATGCTCTGGGCGTCTGAACATGTTGGGATTTATTATGATGTGATCTGGAGCTTTTGTGCCCGGTGTGTGATCTGGTGTCGAAAATGGGTTTTTTGTGCTTGTGAATATATGTCAAAATTGTGTTTTTCTGTGCTTGATGCAATATATGTCCAAGTATGAAAAATATGTCCAAGTTCTGTCCATTTTTCTTTTTCCAAAACAGGGGTAAAATCACAAATAAGTCAAAATAGTAAGGGCAAATCCACAAGGGTAGTCTTGTCTTTTCATAGCAAATTTGACACCGTTAACTGCTCTTCACAGAATAGGGGTAGAGGCTCTCTTCGATTTCAAATAGCAGGGGTAAATTTGCAAAGTTGAAAAAGTAGGGGCAAAATCACCATTAGAGTACATAGAAGGGGCAAGATCACCAATCTCCCTTTTTTTTTTTGAACCCTATGCCCCCAAAGAATTGATTGTATTGATCTTTCATTGCCTGACAGGGCGGAGCCAGCGGCAGGGGTTCATGCCCCCCTACCACTAGAAACTTCATTAAACCCCACCTAAACCCCTCCAACAGTTTTTAGCCATAGATAAAGAAGAGGGATAAGGGAAGGAAGGGTGAATGAGCCCCTCCTTAGCTCCTATAGTATGGCTTCGCCACTGTTGGTTGTTGTATGCATGCATGCGTGCCTATCCTGTGAGTCTCACTTATATGCATCCCATCCCTTCTTTTTTCCCTGGTGCAAAGTCCCACAAGTGCCTTGCTAAGTGCACTCCTAATGGTGCATTGATGATAGTTTCTATCTTTCTTAAATAGCTTCTTAATTAATTAAAATAGTGGTGTGGCAGCCTAATTAATGAGGAAAGAGATGGAGAATCATAGAAATGATTTCTTAATGAAGAAATCAAGTCTTCTCTTGAACCAATGCACCAACAAACCATAAAATTATCATTGAGAAGAAACTACTAGTTTCTAGAGGACTTAGGACACTCACAGTGCAGACTCTACAAAGAATCTAGAAGCATTTATTATCTCGAAGCTATTAAAGACTTGGAGTCTAAATAAGACTTGGAGTCTTATTTTTTCTCCCTCTCTCTTCCATAAATGTACTGCCACATAAGCGCCACATCAGCAAAATACAATAAATATGAAGACAATAAATAGACTTAGACTCTATGGTAGAGTCTGGGAAGTGCCCCCATTGGAGGAAGAAGTTGGAGTTGAAAGAGAGAAAGAGAAACCAATTATGACTCTAATATACTACCACTGTGAAAGATATTTTCTATAGATGATTTATTATGCTATGGAAACCGTGCTAGTTTTTTTCATTAGGACTGCCCTAATCGACTAGGGAAATTCTGCATGTATGCCTAAATTATTTTAAATCAGTAAATCATGAATGATGCACAGACAAAACCAATCGATTGTACTGTAGCCTGTAGGAGGACACAACTGTGTGTTTGTGTGCAACAGAATGAAAAAAGAGGAGCTTTTAACATTTTTTTAATCGAGTAGTAGTTGGTTCCATTACCTCTGAATCAGTGGCGTAGCCAGAAAAAAATTATAGCTGGGGCGACTTTTAAGAATAAAACTAAAAATTGGATGAACAATACAAACAAATTCAGTTCTTGTGCCATATACACTGCAAAATACAAAGTAAAGGATGATACATGCTGATCCAGTTATAACTAGATAAAGGAAAAAGATGAATAAAAAATAGAAATAGAAAAGAAAACAGAAAAAATAAGCTACCGTTATTGGGTCAGCACGAGCAGGGCCGGGATGAGGAGCTGCGGTGGCGGCACAAGAGCATTGGAGGAAGAAGCATTCACTCATTCGGTCATTCCAGCTAATGTTGATATATTTTATATCAGCTAGCGATGCTGTTTTGTGTGGTCTAGAAGACGATGTTGGTCATCCCATGAAGAAACGAAGTGTGCGCTGTGTTTGGTCTGGGCATTTCACCTGTCAAACTAGTCCTGCTAGCTGAATAGCTGATGGTTGGGCACATACAAACCTACTCGCAGCTCATGCATATAGGAACACACACGAGGGGGTGGCGACATGCAGGGCAGCTGCCCCAGCTCGCCCCAACGTGGCTTCGCCCATGCTCTGAATGACAGATTAAACATCAGTAGTACGATTGTACGAACACGCATTATTATGAGATAGCTGGATCACACGAGATAGTAGCAATCAAGAATATCCCTGCTGCAAATAACCTCACGTCTCTCTGTGATTTCTATACGGACCTTCTTATTTCAGCCCAACCTGGAGCTAGGCAGAGGCCCTCCCGAGAAGGCCCGTCCAAAGAACAAAAGGAAACTAAGTCCGACTCCGAATCGGTAATTACCAAACAGAAAAAAAAAAGTACGCACTCGCGCGCGGTTCGCCGGTTTGGATAATTGGATCAAGCAGCACGCCAGCACGCTGCCGTTCACCTCCTCTCGGCGATCCGCGATGCCGGAACCCGCGGCCTCCTTCTCCGGCCTCCTCCTCCGGATGCTCCGACCGCGCTGCCTGGGTCCTCTTCGACACCGTAGCGCGGATCGGCCGCTGCAAGAACGAGACCACCGCCAAAGGCACGACGAGCGCCGGCGTCCCCGTCGAGGTGTCCTTCGAGCTCGTCGAGCCTCCCAGCCTCTCCCGCTGCGTCGTCCACTGCCCCGAACCCGGCAACTCTACCGAACCTCCCTCTCCCGGTCCCAGCGCCTGCGTCACCGGCGCGGACGGCGCCTTCCTCCTCGTACGCGTGTTCTTCCCGGAGCGCGACGGCCGGCCGATGTTCACCGACGTCTTCGTCTACAGAGCCGGCCCGCCGTCGCTCTGCCTCCTCCCGCGGCCCTACCCGGCTCGCCTCCACTCCTGCCACGTCGTCGGCGTCTTGTCCCGCGGCGACGGCGGCGAGCACTGCTCTGTCGTCGTCCCGGAGCGACGAGTCGGCGCCGATCGCCGGGTGAGGTACGACCTCCGAGTCTTCACCAGAACCGCGTCGTGGATGGAGCACCAAGAACACCCGGGTGGTGTGCTACGCCGACAGGTTGTACGGCGAGTTCGTGCCCACCAGGGTGTTCTCCGTCGGAGGCGGTTCGCTGGCCTGGGTCGGCATCCTCCTGTGCAAGGAGCTCGACGAGGACTCCGCCGAGATGCGTCTCATCCAGCTGCCGGCGTTGATGCCCGGTAACAGGGAGCGATTCGTGATGTCACCTTCAGGAACGGATTGTTCAGGTTCATCGAGATGGAATTTCTGGAGCTGGGTGATAGCGCCACAGCCTTGCAGCCAAGATGGAGAGCCACCGTGTTTAAGAGGAAGATTTGTTCAGAGAACTGGGAGCGGTGCAGCACCGTCGTGGACTCCGACCTCTCGCCTGCTGACTCGTGTTTACCTTTGTTTCCTGAGATCTACGACCAGGAGGAGGAGAAGCTGACCTTGAACAAGGTGGTAAGCTCAGTCCCTACACTGGATCAGTACCGAGATGATGTTGTCTACATGGTTTCCAAGATGAAGGCTAAGGACACGCACGGTTGGATCATTGCCGTAAACACCGAAAACAGGACGCTGGAAAAGGTTGTTCCCTTCTCTGCACAAAGGTTGTATTCCCATCGAGCATACTTGCAGTGTGCTTTCTCCAAGTATACCTCAGCAAAAAACCCCGGTAATTTTCCCCATGCATGTATGTAATGACTTATACTTGTAACAAACAGGAAAGTCTCATGAAGTTGTTTGCTAGTTTTATTCTGGTGAGCATTAATAAAGCGAAGATTTCAATCGTATGAGAAGTTGATCTTTCAACAGCATTCATGCCTTTTTCAGTTTTTTTTAAAACCAGTCATGCATTTTTTACCTTTTGAGAATTCATATCCGCTGGTTGAGAAATAAATGAGGCCTTATGTCATTATCAGTATCAACATTTTTGAAAAGAGAGAGAGAGTAAAATACACGTCCGGTCGAACTTGCTAGAGTGTGTCATCCCGATCCCTATAAACTTATAAAACCACGAATTTGAATCCTTATACTTGTCAGGGTGTAGCATCCCGATCCTTGTAAACTTATAAAAACAGGAATCCATGTCATCCAACTTACTAGAGGGTGTCATCCTAGTGCATGCAATAATTAAAAGTGGTTTGAAACCATGTTTTTAGTTCAAAAACAAATTCAACAAATATTATATATATTAACCATAAAAATATCTCTAAGCCTCTCAAAATTCTCTAAAAATTCCAAAAAAGATACTGGAGCTACATTGGAGCAAGGAGATCCTAAATGAAATAATTGGAGCTCGTGAAAAATATCTCGTGAAAATGTATTTTTCCCATTCTCGTAGAGTTAAATCAATTTTTTAGAAGATTCCAAAAATACTGAAGAGGTCTAATTAATTTCTCATGCTCCAATGTATCTATACTAACTTTTTGAAATGTTTGGAGGCTTAGGGCAACTCCAACCGGACTCTTAATAAATTTGAGCATTTATCCACCCATATAAGGATCTCTCATCTACATTTGAGGTTTCATTTTCTTTTTAACTCCAACCCATATCTTATATACCTCCCTACTTCTAACCAATTCTTTTTTTTTATTCACTTCTTACACGACCCCACCTGTCAGCAGGCCCTCCCCTTCTCCATCCACCCTGCCTCTTCCCAACCTCCCACCTGATCCCCACCCTCCCGACTCCCTCTATCTACCGCATCGCTGCCGCCACCCCCACGGGCTCGCCTCTGGAGTGACGCGACGCGGAGCTCCAAGTGCGGGCGAGCGGCGCCACCTCCATCGCCGAGCAGAGAAGGGACTGCTGCGGCCCGCCCGTGAGGCTGGGTAGGCGGATGCGCGAGATCCGGGAGGGGCGTCGCGAGGCTGGGGAAGGGATCCCATGGCCGCGGCCGCCAGGAGGAGCCTCCATGGGTGCGCCGGCCCCCGGGATCTGCACTGGTCTCCCGGCGCAGCTGCGGGGCGGGATGCCGCCGCCGGCTCCCTCGGGCTCCTGACGCGGGGAAAGCTCCGTCCAGGCGCGGGAGGGCCAGCCGTTGGCGCATCGCCGGATGAGAGGGCGGAAGAGGGACTCCTACAGCTGAGGTCGAGAGGGGCGGAATAAGAGTGCCTCATCCGTCAGGGGCCGGATAAGAGGCCGATTGGAAGCGTTTTTTTTTTTGCCTCTGGACTCTCATCTATAAGGTAGGGGTGCAGTTGAGAGGCAGGTTGGAGTTGCCCTTAGGTATATTTCTTATATTGTTTAAAAAGCATATCCGATATTTGTTGGATTTTTTGTAACTACAAAAATATGGTATTGCTCAAAACCACTTTTAACAGTTCCGTGGTCTGAATGACACGCTCTGACAAGTTCAAGGATCTGGATTTTAATATTATGACCTACTCCCTCTGTCCTAAAGTACAATTCATTTATATTTTTTAAGTTTATAGATTTTGCTATGTATTTTTTTAGAGTTTTAGGACCAAGCTCCCGTCTTAATCAAAAGACAAGAGTGAACAGTTTTACAGCATCAAGTCAAAGTCTTGAGCACTCAACACAAGGACCAAGCGCCCCACTCAGCACCCCCGCTACCCCTGCTCAGAGGGTAAACATCAGGGAGCAACACCATCTCAAGCTAACACAAAGCAGAAAAGTAACAAACGCACACAGATCCAGCATCGTGACGTTTGGCTATGTATTTAGACATATCATATATCTAGATGCATAATAAATTGGTGATTTCACCAGCATATATCTTGCGGAAATACGTAATTACGTATGGCCATTGATTTCTCGATCCGGCATTATTTTTACATGACAGCCAAAGAACCGAACAGCAGAAGGCGAAACAAATTGGAAACCGACACTAAAACAAGGTCAAAAAGGAAACCAGAAAAGGCATGGACTAGGATCGATCGAGCTTAACCAAACCGAAATAAAAGAAGTGTGCATCGTTGTCTCGATTCGGGCTGCCGCAGTGCGCGCGTCCGCCGCGTCTCGCCGATCCGACATGCCGGAACACGCTGCCTCATCACCCTCCAGCTCCTCCCAATCATCCTCTGGCTTCCCTGACTGGGTTCTCCTCGACACGATGGCGCACATCGGCCGCTGCGAGAACGAGACGACCGCTCGAAGCACGACGAGCGCCGGCAGCGCCATCGAGGTATCCTTCGTGATCGTGGATCCTCCCGGCCTCTCCCGCTGCGTCGTGCATCTCCCCGATCTTAAGGTTAGCAGCGGCGACGACTCCACCACCGCGCCGCCACCGTGCGTGACCGGCGCGGATGGCGCCTTCCTCCTCATAAACGTCATCTTCCCCGAGCCCGATGGACAGTGGATGGTCACCGACATCTTCGTCTACAAGGCCGGCGGCCCCGGCGGGACACCATCGCTCCACCTTGTCCCGCGCCCGTACCCGCTCGGCCTCCACTCCAACTGCGTAGGCGTGCTATCCTGTGGACAGCAGCAGCACGATGGTCTCGTGGTCGTCCCCGAACGACGCATCGAGGCCGATGGCTTTGATGTCCACATCTTCTCTTGCAAGACCATGTCGTGGAGCACTAAGGCCGCAAGGCTGCTGCAATCTTGTGGCACGGCGGCGAGATATGACGGCGAGTTCGAACCAAACAAGGTGTTCTCGGTTGGAGGACGCTCGCTGGCATGGGTTGATCTCCGGTTCAGCATTCTGCTGTGCGACGACGTGCTTGGTGATGACTACCCCGTGATGCGTATGATCCAGCTTCCCCCATTGATGCCCACCAACAAGATAAACTTCGGAGTCGGTTGGGATGGTACCATACCTCCTCTCGATCCGGTTCGGGATGTTACCTTCAGGAATGGCCGGTTCTGGTTCATCGAGATGGCATTTGCAGAATCAATTTCAGGTGGCAGTTCCTCATGCTTGACATGGACGGCCACCGTGTTTAAGAGGACGGTTTGTTCAGAGGTTTGGCAGCAGTGCCACACTGTTGACTCTGTTAACTTGTCACCAGCTGACGACTCAAGTTTCCCTCATTTATTTGCTGAGTTCTGGGACAGCAATGAGGAAAGGTTAACCTCAGCCCCCACGCTGGATCTGTACGATGAGGATGTTGTCTATGTGATCTCCAAGCTGAAGGCTGACGACCTCAAAGGTTGGGTGCTTGCCATCAACACCAAACACAAGAAGCTGGAAAGACTCGTGCCCTTTTCTGCTGAAAGCTTGTATTTCCAGCGCACCCAACTGCAATGTGCCTTCTCTAAGTACCTCAGCAAGGCTCCATGTAATTTTATTAATTCCTAATCCCCTTGCACAATTACTAAGTTGCAGAGAAATCATTGTGTTTCTTTGCTAGTTTAATTATAGGAAGCATTGAAGCAGAGAAAATGTTGAAGCAGTAGGATATTGATCGCTCAAACGTATATGGTTTGTGCGTGCCAGCCAAAAAGGAGGGCATCCAATCCAAAACAGGCGCTCATGGTCACGCGATAAATTTTTGGAAGTAGAAGCCCACCAAATCCGACTCCGACTCCGACCCACAATCGGTTAAGGAGAATCCTGTCCTCAAATCCAATATCTACGCCGCCTCCCCGCGTGCCCTGTCGTTGTGTCCCTGTCCCCGAGTTCCCGACCATGTCGCAGTGCGCCGCCTCCGCCATGCCAGAACCCACGGCGCCCGCCTCCGGATTCTCCAACTTTCCTGCCTGGGTCCTCCTCTACACCGTGGCGAAGTTAGGCCGCTGCAAGAACGACGAGACCACCGCCCGAGGCACGACGAGTGACGGCGTCCCCATCGAGGTGTCCTTCGAGCTCGTCGACCCTCCCGGCCTCTCCCGCTGCATCGTCGACTGCCCCGACCTGACCGCGAGCAGCGATTCCACTTCCACGGCACCTCACTCTCCCAGCGCCAGCGTCACCGGCGCGGACGGCGCCTTCCTCCTCATACGCGTCTGCTTCCCCGAGCGCGATGACAGATGGATTTTCACCGACGTCTTCGTCTACAGGGCCGGCCCGCAGACGACGCCGTCTCTAAACCTCCTCCCGCGACCCTACCCGTTGTACCTTCACTCCAACAACGTCGGCGTTCTATCCTGCGGCGGCGGCTGCGCCAGCGATCACTGTTTGGTCGTCGTCCCGGAATGTCAGACCGGGCCTGACCGTCGTCTCCACGTCTTCTCCACCAAGACTCAGTCATGGAGCACGAAGGACCCCCGGGTGGGCTGTGCCGCCGACGGGTTGTTCCATCCCACCAAGGTGTTCTCCGTCGCAGGAGGCTCGCTGGCATGGGTCGACGTCCAGTCCCGTATCCTGCTGTGCAAAGAGGTTGACGACGACCCCGAGATGCTTGTGATCCAGCTGCCCCCGTTGATGGGCACCAATGTGCAGGAGTACGGGGTGGACTCGTTTGGCTGCGAGCCTTCCATGGATCCGATTCGTGACGTCACCTTCAGAGACGGCCGGTTCATGTTCTTCGAGATGGAATCTGCTTTGTTGTTTGTGTCTGATGACAGTGACAGCACCTCTCAGGGTCAGGGGCAGTGGACGGCCGCCATGTTCGAGAGGAAGGTTTCCTCGGAGAACTGGGAGTGGTGCTGCAACGTGGCTTCCGACGACCTCGTGCCATCCGATTCGTGTTTCTCTCATTTGTTTCCCGAGATCTATGACAGCGAGGAGAAGAAGCTAACTTTGAACAGGGTGATAAGCTTCTTACCGACGCTGGATCAGTACCACGACGGTGTTGTCTACATGATCTCCAAGCTAGATGCTCGTGACAAGCACGGTTGGATCCTTGCCGTTGACACCGAAAACAAGACGCTGCAAAAGGCTGTTCCCTTCTCGTCCGAGACGACGACTTTCGATTATCGGGGTTACCTGCAGTGTGCCTTCTCCAAGTACCTCAGTAAAGGTGCCGGTTAATTTTACCCAATCAGCTATGTACGTAATTGGTTGTACAAGGAAAATTATTAAAACCGTGTTGTTCTGTTTGCTAATTTTATTACCCAATCAGCTATGGTCATGGATTTTTTTTGTCTCCCCCCACACAGTTTTTTGCTGAAAAAAGCGGTCATGGATTTTTCACCTTTCGAGATCAATTCATATCAGATTAGCAGATGGTTGAGAATGAAATGAGATGTCAGCAGGATAAAAACCGATTTTTTGCAGCTTGGATGATGCTGCTATTCTTTAATTTGGATTCGGGTGTGTCATATCCCGTGGAAGCGTCAAGCGTGGATTAGTTGGAAGAAACAACAATGACATCTCTATTGATCGGAGATTGTTAAAATAATGCGAAAGCAAGATCAAATCGGAGGCACAAATTTAACGTGGAAAAACCATTGTGGGGAAAAACCGCGGAACTTGCTTCTAGCCCTTCGGCAGCCCGTCACCCAACCGTTCGGCTGGCCTACCCTACAATCCGTCGCAGGCACAGCCGCACAGCGTCCTGCGCGCCACCCCCTCCCACTCGCATCCTTGCGCGCCGCCCCGTCCTCCCTCGCGCGAGTCGCGACCCGCACCGCCGGCGGGGCTAGGTTCCGCAGCCCTTGCTCCGAGGGATACGAGGCTTCATCCCTCCCTCGCATCGCACTCGCCGAGCCATCCCTTGCGCGCCGCCACCAATCATCCCGATTCGCTTACCTACGTGCCGCCTAGTTAGGGTTTCGGCATCACCTCCTCCGGCACCGTCGCGGGTCCCGTAGCCGACGAGGGAGACGTCGCCGTCGTCATTTCGGGAACGGGCCCATCCGTCGTCGAAGTTGTTGTTCCCGGTCAGAAAGGACACCTCTAACCGGCGCAAGCACCTGCCTCAGTACCGGATCCGCCACGCTCCGCCTTGCCTTCTCATTCTCCATCCCCTTCATTCTCGTTTTCTCATTAACTAGACCTTTCTTGCGGCATGGTACCAACAAGTACTGCTTCTCCGCAGTCGAAGGGTTGGCCGGCTGTCTGCAAACAACCTGGCTGGTTCATCTATGAACATGTGCGTGCCTAGCTGGACACCGTCGCGGAGAGTGGAGAACATGTGCGTACCTTATATCTGTCCGTCTCAAGATATAAAGATATAAAGCGTGTATGTAATGTAAGATTCAAACTTCAAAATGTTTGACCAATTAATAGTCGTGTATAATAAAAACTTTATCTGACAAAAGTAATATTATTAAAGGTCTGTTCTTTTGCTTCGAAATGAATAGTCAATAGCACTATTCACTTATCACATCATCACATCTTCTCTCACAAGAAACACTATTCCAGCACTATTCATTTGTAATTTCACTATTCTTTTTCACCCAAAAGAATGGGCCCTAAATTTGTGATAAAAATATTTTCATATGACTATAATTTTGTTATTACTAGCGGAATACCCGTGCGTTGCTACGGTAAATATCAATTATGTCTTTTAAACTCAAAGTCTTTAAATTGTGTACCACTATTTTTGTTGCACACAATGGATGTACACATTTGCTTGGAAACCGACATATTTTGACTTAGCAATATCATTTTACTCGAACACTCATTATATTTCTACTTTTTTCACACATTACACCGTCCTGAGTCCCTCCTCCTCGGAATGGCTCGGGCGGAACCCCAACACCCGCGGCCGCCCATCGCCCTTCCACCCTATTCGTCATCGTCGGAGCGGCCACTAGAAGCCCACGCGGTCACAACAAAGGCGGCGGCAGGACTCCACTGCATACCTCATCCTCGCCTTTAATTTCACCCCCTCGCACTCTAGATCTTTGGAGGATGGCAATGGACATGGCGGCGGCGGCTTCCTCCGGTCGTCCGCAGCTAGATCCGGCTGACAGTTGGCCTTATTCACCACCTAGGCATATGGATCTGGTACCCCGAGCTCTCGACGTGTCAGGATATGCGGTAGTGGTTGTCCTTGCGGCCGCGGTGGTGGTAGAGCCCGGTGGCAGCGCCTGCGGCCTAGCGGCAACTTCTTGTATGTCGAGCGCACGC